>HG992018.1:12500-2412500 GCA_905220435.1 Amphipyra tragopoginis | reverse complement strand
TTATGTGTCATTATCACTATTGATAATGGTGAGTGGTGAGATGCAAAAGAAAAGTTTAGAGACCGAATTTATAGCTTAATGAACAGTTAATGTTGTTGAAATAGCCCCTAAACTTGAACTTCGAATCGTAATGACAACGATATGCCAATTTTAAGGCACTTCGCCCACCGAAAGTAGCGCCACTTGAGAAAGAAAGCATTATTTCTGTCAACACACAACATATTGAAATTTCGTACGTACACATTTTAGTCAAGTGTTGTAGAAATTTTCGAACACCAAAAAACAACACTTGACATCCTAGGTTAGAAGTTTTAGTAATTAATGCTGAAAACGGCCGTTTTTAGTACTTATCGCTAAAACTTCGAATCCAGAAGCTCTAGTGTTGATATTTGGTGTTCGAAAATTTCGATAACACTTGACTAAAATGTTGTACGTACGAAAGGGAAATGCCCAGATGCCACACATAAAAATGCCTGAAATAAACAACAATGAAATATACGCCAAATTGCACTATAAGTCGTAGGGAACCCATATCATTTTCAATAATTACAAAAAAACTCGGCAAAACTTGTTCCAAACATCTTTTTCTAAAATATAGGTTAAGTCAAGGTTTAAGATTATTACGCAATAATTAATAAACAAAACTGCATTTAAATGTTTTAATCATCATTAAAAACCACTAACACATCATCAAGAAACTGTGCAGGAGGATTGATATTGGGTTGGTACCGGGCCCATGCTAAGTACCATATTATTGACATAGTATGGGCACAGGTACCAACTGTTCGCCGTCCCACGAGGCAGTTACAATAGCGATGCTGTAAAGCCCTTATCCCTGATAAGGAATTGTTAATTATTATATAAACAAAATATATTTTTTGAGAAATATGTCTGCTTTGTATTTTTCCTCGAAGTAAAAAGCAATTACCCGGAAGAGATAAATGCTCAACTAATTCGTTATCCAGTTCCCTACATATTTCAATCTTATAAATACCATTCGCTCGTGTGTGCTCGCCATAGTATGAGCGAGCCTGTTTTATTTGGTACGTACCACATGCCAACAAAACCATTTCGCTGTATGTCAGTTGTGGGAAATCAGCAACATTGTTAGGATTTATATTAATGCTTTGGAATTGCGCTCTGCGACGATTCAAATTATTTGTGATCACATAATCAGCTAGTATATTTTCTGTATACATATTCTGATGTATTATTTGCAAAATATCAACAGCATCTGGCCTGTCAACTATTCTAGTATAAAACCTATTAATTAATGCTGCTGCTATAGAGAAATCTACCATTAAATGTCTCGAAGCTCTATTAAAAAAATCTTGGCGAAATAATTTGAATTGCTGCTTGAATATTCCATTTACGGCTTCCACAACCCAGCGGCAAATAGTAACTCTTCGGCTTTTATTAGCTTCCAGAGTGGATAATTGAATTTCATTTACTTGCAGTGTTGATGGCATGTGAACACTATAATTGCAAGATTGCAAAAGTGGAATGGAATCCCTGAACCCTCTATCAAGAATGAATACGTCACCATCCTGAAAATATTGTCTCAATGGCTTACTGGGTTCATCAAATTCACTAATCATTATCTGAGCATCGGAAGTTGTTGCTGGATAAGGGCCTAACACATCGATTATATAGCCATCGGAGCAAACAAGCAAAAATGGCTTCACAAGGTTTCGATATTTGTGAAGAGAATATGTCTCTTTTTGGTACAAATAGTTGGAGCTTTTTTGTACATAGATATATGTTCCATCAATAATTACGACAGGCTTCCTTATTCCGTCGACTTCGCCAAACAGCCCATTTGGTAGAACAAGGTTTCTTGCTGCTATTTGTTCTCTTGTTATATGTCCAATTCCAAGGTTCATAGGAACAAAATCTTGATGCAGTTTTTCCCTTGCTTTAGCCATTAGACGTTCCAGAGTACTTCTCGGTATTTGTAGAAGAGATGATAATCTTTCATCAGAATCTCCAGTTCTCAATTTCATCAGGTAAGCTCCAAGGGCAGTAGAACCTCTATGCATTTGCGCCAATCGGGGCACCTCTCCCATTAGAGTACCAAAACTATTTCTACTCATTCCTAAAAAGTACCACACCATATGTTCTTCCATTAAGTGTATATTTTCGAAGTCCAAAGCACGACATTCATAATTCACAAATGATGCAAAGTCTTCAATGTGGTCCACAGTGAATTCATGATTCATATCTTCCAAAGCAGGGAGTTCATGCCAAAAGTCACTATTCAAATGATGACTACATATTTTTGAATTCTTTGGTATATAAAACTTGTAGTCCTTGAAGAGCCACACCCTTAATGAAAGTGGTACCACATGTCTATCAATCATATTACATCCTGGATAGAAACAATGACTTTGAGTATCAACTGCTCTTCCGTAATTAGGTAACAGTACGCTGGATCTTATTTGAGGAGGTTCTTCATGTAGAGGTATATTCAAACTACCTGCCTGACTGGGTACCGGACTCGGGCTTGGTGAAGGAGTAGTAGGGGGTGAGGTAGCCCGGCTGCATCGTTGCCAACATGGGTGGCAGATCAAATCCGAAGAACGTAGCTGCAAGCAAAATGAAAAGTAAAAGTTGGTTTTGTTTTACTTCAAGCTCGATGAACGAAAACCTATGCATAAAAAAGTACTCTGTGATAAGTTTTTAAAAGACATGATAGTGACGTTATTTGCACGGGATAAGAGGGAATTACACAGAATTAGGGCAGAGGAATGAACTTACCTGGCGTGGTTGGATTCTGTGTGCTACTACATTCATTATGTGCCTCTCACGATCACTGCTATTTCTTACAACATGTGATCGTTGTCGTAGAACAGACTGTCCACAGCAAACGCACACATGTTGGTGGCCTACTTGTCTACCTGGCCGGCTGGTTCCAGGTGTCTCGGTGATAGTGTGAACCGCTAATCTAAGACATGCATCACAAACAACACTACCTGGTTCAACCTGTGAGAAAGAACAAAAAACAATGTACTAATTGTTCAATGTCAGTGCGTTCAGTTCAATATAATTATTCACAAAAACTATGGAATGAATATACTTACAGCTAATGGTGTTATCCATGCCTGTATTAAACGACGTACTTCATCATTTTGCTCTGATACGACATTACGTCTCATCGCTGTAAGATCGAGATAGCAATTAACACAGTGTACGTTTCCATCCATTTTTAAATGTACACGGTGTAAGAGTCCAAAACAATAGCAGAGTCGTATAAAAAGCAGGTCCAGGTCCGTCGTCAAAAAGCCGAGTCGTCGTCAAGGCGGGTTCAATCTAAGTCGAGTTCGAAAAGGGGTAACGTGTGCAGAAGTAAAATCAAAATCCTTAAAAATGGCCAAAGTCGTCGTTATTATATCCTATTAAGTTATACTCAAGTCGCAAACGCAAAATGTGAATCGATCAATTCAAAACCACAATTCAACGGAAAAATGAAATGCAGTAATCAATATCAAACTGTCAGTAAGGCAAAGGACATGTTATCCATGCAGCCTACGATACTTTTTCTTATTTGAAAATAATTTTATTTTAATTAATATTGACATGCATATAATATTACTTTCATTAGATAAACGTTATAATTAGGTCGAATTATTCTAAATGAACGATAACTGTGCAATAATTCTATAAAATACTTCGATAAATTATTTGAAAATTCTTGTTTGGCTGAATGTCGATTACACATGTCAGATTAAACACAGTTGTCCATTAAAAAATAAGAATGAATTAGACGGATATCAAGCGAAATATTTTAAAGATCGTTATATTTTCCTCCTACGTTTACAAACTTGAGAATTATTCATTATGCATATTTAATTCTAATTAGAATTTAGGACTATTAGTAGTTTCCGTTCATTTCAAGCATTTTATGGGCGTTCCCCTTTCAATATGTTGTGTGTTGGCAGAAATAATGCTTTCTTTCTGAATTGGCGCCACTTTTGTGGGGGAAGAATTAATAAAAATATTCCACAGTTTCATGAGAAGTCACGGGATATCACTAGTTTTAAGCAAAACAATTTTTAATATGTGCAAATCAATTTCTGTAACTATAATGTGATTTTTATGAGCTCAAAAGTGTATATTTTTATTTCATACAAAAGTTGATTGTATTTTATCTGTTGATAAAGATATTTGTATATCTAGTTGTGTATAATAATCTAGTGTTAGATTGTTTAAAAAATCTTTTACAAATGGGAATAGAATCTCAATACTTACTTTCCAAAATGAGCTTTATTTTTATACGAATTAAATTTTTGTATATTTTGTAAATTTTAAGGAAAAATGAAAATCCGTCCGTTTTTGATACATTTTTATTATTGTAATAAATAAAGTTACCCTTATATTATAAATGCATTTTTATTTGTCATAATAGTATTTAGTCGTTAAAGTCTAGTTCAGACTATGCTTGTAGTTTAGTTGAGTGGTGAGTAATTAGTAACTAAACGAGTGTTAAAAAAGAATGTGTAGGAGCGACTATTGGTCACGATTTCGTGGCAGGATTGTAGCAAATGTTATCTATACATATAAAAGGAGAAGCTGACTGACTGATCTATCAACGCACAGCCTAAACCGCTGGGGTTAGAAAGTTGAAATTTTGACAGTAGGTTCCTTTTGTAACGTAGGCATCCACTAAGAAGGGATTTTTCGAAATTCAACCCCTAAGGGAGTTAAATAGGGGATGAAAGTTTGTATGGAAAATCGTCACTTAACGGGTTCAAAATTTCACGCAAGCGAAGCTGCGGGCGATAGCTAGTCAAATCTAAAAACCCAGTAATACTTTATACAAAGGGAACTATTTTCGTTTTTTTTTTAATATTAGCTTGCTGTACCCGCGGCTTTGTCTACGGAAACAAAGTTAATCATCACCCACACTCAATAGCGTGATAATTTGTACCATAAAACCTGACCCGTTCTTTAATGGTAATTTTTGCCAAATTTTAATTAATCTGTTCAGTAGTATTGCGCTTAGCTCAAACAGACAGAAAATCTAAAAACTTCTGTTTCGGCATCGGCGTCAGTATCGTTCATAGTACCCGTTGAAATATATTTTTTTCAATAATTTTCAATGTACATGTTTTGCTTCGTTACGATTTTATTATTATGTTAGTGTCTAAACATACTATGCCGAAAATACGCGACCGAAGTTCGGCATGATTACGCCTGTAATGCTATTTGAATTACTGACGACACATTATGCCGAAATTACGTCGCGTTAGCTATAACGGTTACGCCCTTATGAACTTACGCCCGACCGAAGTTCGGCTTCTACGTATTCTGTAGAGCACACATTATACGCCACCGAAGTTCGGTTAGATTGCCAACGAAGATCCGGGGAGCAGCGGGAGGCAGGCATGCTCGCGCGCCGCGTGTCCACCCAAAAGTTTGTGCAATTGAATTTCAGGCGCGTAAGTTCGGCACTTATGGTGTGTCATATCAGCCGAATACGTCGGAACATAAAATCAGCCGTAGAACTTCGGTCGCGTATCTTCGGCATAGTGTGTTTTGGACACTTAGAGTGGCGCCACACTATGCCGAAATTACACGACCGAACTTCGGCTTCTATGTTTTTTATATAGGTAAAACGCGACGTAATTTCAGCCTGGTGTGTCGCGGGTAATTTAAAAAGCATTGCAGGCGTAATTATGCTAACTTCGGTCGCGTATCTTCGGCATAGTGTGTTTAGACACTTATGCTCACCGAGCGTTTTCGGTCTTTGAGTATACATTATTTTTAAAGGGAAAGGTTCGTAACTATAAAATAATATATCTGAAATGGTTCACTTTTGCACAAACCATTACTGAGTTATTAGATAGAGGATAACATGTTCTACAACCCTGCCACGAAAACGTGACCAATAAGTAACCATGTACACTTCATGCACGTTTCGCTATGAAATTAATCACCACTCGACTAAATAACTAGCACAGTCTGAACTAGGCTTCATTTTTTGTGGATGACTTATTCACGGTGCAGTTTGCCAAGACTTCTTTCTTTTTTCTTTTTAAAAAAAAAAAAAAAACGTTGCCCCACACTAAGATTTCTCTTGTATCGTGGGTGCGTTTACAGACACAAATCTCACAAACAAACGCCCAGACCCGAAACAACCATCTGTAGGCCATACAAATTTTTGTTCCGTGTGGGAATCGAACCCACGACCCGTGGCGCAGAAGCCAATCGCTTAGCCACTGCACCAAACGTGTCGTCCAAAGACTGATGCCAAAGTGAAAGGCCTCAATCCCTTTTCTTCTATTTATACTATATTATTCTGCCTACAATCTTGGTGGAAGCTTAAAAATAACTTAAATTAAATAAATACTCTTACATCTATAGGAATAAATAAACAGAGGCGTAACAATAGGGTGGCAAGACTGGCAAATTGCCAGGGGCCTCTAGCTGACAAGGGCTCCGGGGGCCCTCAGAGTACACAAAAAAGAGTTTTTTTTTCTACAGGGAAGGGAATGCCCACACTGGCAAATTACCAGGGGTCTCTGGCAGACAACGGCTTCGGGGCCCTTCTGAGTACACAAAAAATTAGTTTTTTTTCTATAGGGAAGGGGATGACCAGACTGGCAAAATGACGGGATCCTGGCTGGCAAAAAAGTGTTTTTTTTTCAATAGGAGAGAGTTGGACATGTCGCCGTCGGTGAAACTCACGCTCCTTCAGCTCTAACCCAACCTACGCAGCCAGAGGGGGGACCAAACAATTCAGGTGGCCAATAAAATTACTAAATGCAAATGATAATAGGAACAGCAATAAAACAATAGATGATAATGTCGTAGTAACAGGGTTATAGCCATTATTATGATCATAATCCTGGCGATAGGATCATATACCGGAGTTATAAGAAAGCGTTTCATAAACATCTCCCTAGGAATATGATCATAACACTAGTAAGATGATCACATCTTCCGGTATAAGATCATATTGCCATGAATATGCTCATATAAAGTCGGGTCAGCAGCGTCAATTTTCTAACATGTTATTGTGTTTTTGCTAACAAAACTGTTAGGCCACGCCCCTGTTCGGTTAGCAAACAATGTTAAGCAGGGTCCGCAGCTAAGGTTGTCATCCGTCCGGGTTTCCCCGGATTTGTCCTAGTTTAGAGGGCATCCGGGGAGCGTCCGGGCGGGGCTTTATTTGTAGTCCGGGTTTAAAAATTTAAAGTTTTGTGCCGCCCGCGACGCATGCACTGCCCGCATGCTGTGATCAACCGACGAACCGACTCGCTAAACAACTGGTTTTTGTATGTTTAAAAAAACCTGTTGACATGTCCGGGTTCTGGGCTCTAAAATCCGGGGTTTTCACGCGTCTTGTCCTGGTTGCCAAATTTTAGAGATGGCAACCCTATCCGCAGCGCCAATTTTGCTAAAAAAGCTGTTAGGCCACGCCCCTATTCGGTTAACAAACACTGTTATCCTGTTTGCAAACACGAAAACACGGCGCAGCGGACCCGGCTTAACGGCTACAACCATGTTACTGCGACAAAATTATGTTTATAACAATTACCACCGGTTTCTAAAAAGTTGATCAATTTAATCTGTTGTCAACGGATGTGATTGGTCGTCCAAAATACTACCAACCAATCACAGCACTTAACGCGAGATTTGACTGAAGAATAACTGTCACTCTAATTGTTATACAAAGTGGGGATGACGATACAAAAATATATGATACCACGTGTTCTATGATGTGTTAGAGCGATTACGCACTGCATCCGATCCGAATCCGTGAAAATACCGATCTAGAGTAAAAATCTCGGACCGAATTCGGATGTTGCTTACGCACTATTCCGATCTCTGATCCAAATTCAAACAATTCAGGGGCCATCTTTGGCATATCCATTTGGCGTCCGATTTGAATCCGAGGTAGTGCGAAAGCGTTCATACAAACATTACTACGGCTACTTCGGTCCATCAATATTTCTTCCGAATTGGAGACTCACGGATGACGGATAGAAATCGGATGACGGATGCCGGATGTAGTGCGTAAACTACCATACAAATAGTTCTATGGCTACTTCGGAACGTATTTTCACGGATTCGGATCAGATGCAGTGCGTAATCGCTCTTATAGTACCGTACATAAAAAATCTGTTTCTTCCAAACACATTTTTTGTCGCATGATTTTCCAATTTCACTCATTCATGTAGATGAAGGAACGTTGAAGTGGAAACTTATTTTAACTGTATCTGTTCTACACGGTCGTGTAAATAAAGATAATTTTGGTTTAAACGGGTCATAGATTTACTTATCGTCGCGTAGAGATCTTGATATTCGTAAATTTATTAAATCGCACAAAAGTTCCTGTGACTAAACTATTGAATGTACATGATTGATTTATTTGTGTTCGGTCGTAAAACTCATAGAATATGTGGTATCATTTAATGTTCCGTCATCGTCGTCATCTCCACTTTGTATTTTTTTTCCTTTTTATTTTATGTATCTTCTTCTTCCTATCTTTAATTATTGTTATTGGTCTTAGACCATTTGAATTAAAGTAAAATAAACAAATTGCCAACTAATTAGTCAATTATTGCGTTGATCAGCCTTTCAGGAACCGGAGATAAGTCACCCTGTTTATAACGCGCTAACAGACTCCAATTTCCTCACACTATAATATAACTATCAACTACGCGACTTCTTGTCCTCACTGTACTCTACACCTTCAAATGTCGGTGGCTCATGATTCTTGTATGTAGGTATGGAGTGGTGTGGAGGTGACACGTCACTGACTTCGGGGGAGTACGAGTTCCAGTCAGCTGGGTAGTAGGAACCTGGAAAATAGATGATGATAGTCTAGAATAATCTTTGAACGTTCTCTGCTAGAGATTAATATATATATAGTGCGTATACGCACTTAGTTATCAACAAAATCTCATTTATATACAATGCGTGTAGTGAAGCATATAAAATAAAGTTCTTACTATACTCAGCAGACTCCGGCAGACTTCTGTCATACCCTGCAATGAGAAAACATAGCGCTACATATTTATGAACAAGATTTTGTTAGATAACTAGTTTTGGGTAGATAATAAATTTATTATCCTTATTAGCTCAGTCGCCACGTAGTTTTTTTACCTTGGAAAAGGTCCGTCCCATGTCTGTATGTCTATAAGTCTCTCTGTCTGTCTGTTTGTCTGTATGTCTGTCTGTCGTTTGTGGCATCGTAACTCCGAAACGGATAACTCGATTTTGTTAAGATTTTTTTTGCTCGAAAGCTGGTTTAATCAGGATACAAGATACTACGTTTGATCGAAATCGGTTCAGCCGTTGCGGAATTATCAGCTCTTTTCTCAGTAAGGATTTTTATAAGAAATTCTAAACATACCACGTATCCAAAATTCAGGACTAATGGACCTTTTGCAAGGTAAACTCGTTTTTTGCGACCTGGCGACTGGGCTATATGGGATACTTAAACTTTTTCCGATAATGTGTAGCCGGCAATGCCGAGCAACTATTGCTAGCATATTGCTGTAGAGTGAGCAATGAGTGGCTCAATGATTACCGGTAATTAAAACTAGTGTGGAAGCCACAGTTAATATTGTCCTTAACAAGCAATCGTATAGAACATCAATCACCTGTTAGATTTAAGGATTTTCTTTAAAAATCTTTTTTGGTAAATAAATTTATTCTTATTCTAATTAATTGCTGTCTACTATCGCCTAGCGGCAGTCATACGCGGCAACACACGACCATTTCAGCAATATTTAGGTAATATTGCCGGGGAACTTGTCAATATTGCCGGGGAAGTTGTTAATATTGCCGGGGAAGTTGTTAATATTGCCGGGGAACTTGACATTTGCTACTCCAACTCACAACTTGCCATTCTTGCTAGCCACACATTGCCGTAAAATGTAGATGAGATCGTTTACCACCTTATGAGGTTGGGCAAGTTAGTGGTTATTTCTTGATTAATTACTTATGTCAAGTGTTTTCCGAGATAATATTATACCCTGTGACAGACCGACAGACAGCGTAGGCTCAGTAATAGGGTACCGTTGGCACTAGGGCTTCCACCTTTCAAAAGGGGCAGACTAGGAGAATTTGAAATAAAAAACCGGCCAAGTACGAGTCGGTTCCGAACCTTTGTATGGGAGCCCCCCTTAAATGTTTGTTTTTTATTTTAATTTAATTATTTATTTTCAAAGTGAGTATACAGGGTGTTAACGAATTCGTGTAATCTATTAATGGTATGGATTAACCCCGCGAGGGATTTAGATAGATTGAAAATAAAATAAACTTTTTTTTCCCAAACATTTTTTATGTAATAGAAAATTTCGATGCCATGCATAAATTAATGAAGGCACGGCGACACAGCTGACGGGCACGACTAGCGTGATATCGCTCCATGCAGTCAGTTAACTTGTGACGCTAAAATTACAGTGCCATGGTTAATTTTTTGAAAACTTTTTTTTGTTGATTATAAAAAAAAACAATGCAGTGTTAATCTGTGTCACCAATAGATCACGCGGTTTGAAGGAATTACACGAATTCGTTTACACCCTGTATAACTAAATATTCAGTGAATATTTCAAGCGTCTACCTGTTGCCGTTATCAATATCGAGCAAAAACGAGCAAAAAAATCACGTTTGTTGTATGGGACCCCCTTAAATATTTATTTTATTCTGTTTTTTAGTATTTGTTGTTATAGTGGTAACAAAAATACATCATCTGTGAAAATGTCAACTGTCTAACTATCACGGTTCATGAGATACAGCCTGGTGACAGACGGACAGACAGACAGAAGGACAGACGGATAGCGGAGTCTTAGTAATAGGGGGACCCTGGTTTACCCTTTGGGTACGGAACCCTAAAAACGCCTTTTTTTTATAAATTAAAAATATTTGTTTTTTGGGAATTTTTCAGCAACATTTTTTGGCTGGTTTTTTCGAAATCTCATGACCAGGCCTGCTCCGGAGATATACGACGTTCATCCGTTGCCCGGACATGTATCATTTAAACCTGCAGACTCCCGGTCAAACCCGGGGGGTTGGCAGCCCCAGTTTACGTGTACCCTTTGGGTACGTACATAACCCTAAAAATTTAATAACTCATTTCCTATAATAATTGCTGGTACGGTCCATATTTTGCCAAAGGCGACCCGCTCCGAAAGGATTAAGCACTTATACAGGTTGAAATTGTAAACACTCGACAAAACGAAATGGTAGATTGTACTCATCACTATGAACAACTTTTACTATGGGACCAAACCGGAAATCGCGAAAAAAAAACAGCCGTTCCCTACATTTTGACGAGTTATGCGAACATAAATGTTGGGAACAGCAGATTCTTTTTCGCGATTTCAGATTTGTTCCTATAGTAAAAGTTGTTCATGGTGATGAGTACAATCTCCCATTTCAGTTTGTCGACTGTTTACAATTTCATTTCCTTTAAACTATAAAAGTTCTTATTAAAGAAACGTACCATGATGCTCAATATGGGGTGTCCAGGAGTGCTCGTGATGAGCATGCTTCGCCTTCAACGCCGTGAAGAATGACGCAACCTGAAACAAAGTTTTTTTTTATTATTATACTTGTTCGCGTTTGAACCTAGTCGCACCTGATGGTAAGGGCACGCAGGTGGCTCCAGGAGTTTACTCAGGCACAGGCACAGAGCTGGTGGACTTCAGCCCCAGGCTGCAGGCAATCCAAGGAGGCCATGCCACTCATGGATAGCAGACTGACAAGGCGCCTGCTGCGCCTGGACAGGAGCAGCCTGCGAATGGTGACTGGAACGATAACCGGACACTGCTCACTAAACAAACACTTCCACACGATAGGCATAACGGACAGCCCTCTGTGCAGAGCATGTATGGGGGCCGAAGAAACAGTCGCACACGTGCTCCTGGAATGCGCAGGGGTCACCCAAATACGAGAAACAACCCTTGGCGCACCGAAATCACTCGCAAATGTTCTGAGCGGACTGAGAGCCCTAATCTGCTTCTGGAAGGAGGTGGGCTGGTTGGAATGATGGCCGCCATGGCCCACGTACAATGGTCCACTTAAAGGACTAAGTGCGGAAACCATGCACATCTCCTAACATAGATGGTAAGGGCAGACAGGGTCTAAGATGAAGCACACGAATACAAGTAACAGAGATATAGAGAGACTCCCACCACAGACACACGTGCAGAAAAGAACTAGCGCCACACGTTCCTATCGTCAACATAGTCGTTTATCTTATAGTATGCCTTTTTAATGAGAACTGATTTAATGTAAGATTTAAATTTGCCATCGGTGAGATTCGTAATTGATTTGGGAAGCTTGTTATAAAATCGAACACAATTTCCTAGGAATGACTTATTCGTTTTGGTTAATCTAAAAGGGACTACTAATTTATGTTTGTTCCTAGTATTTATGTTATGAACGTCGCTTTTTACATCATAGGTTGGCAGATTTTTACGTACAAACATAATATTTTCAAAAATGTAAAGGGAGGGCATCGTCAGAATATTAATCTCTTTAAAGAAATCTCTAAGCGATTCCCGAGGACCCATATTATAGATCGCGCGGATTGCCCTCTTCTGTAATATACCTAAATATAGAGTCGCGATCGGCTGCTGCCCCCCACTGCGGAATACAATATGACATATACCCCTCTGGCTCTCACATACACACAACGGAACACAGTAAACTGCTTGGCGCCGGACTATAATGTTAGAGTAGCTAGCCAGGCGGATCGTATAGATCCTACAACTATGGGTGCTGTGTTTTGTATAATGTTACAATACGCGTCTATAACCAGCGTGCAGTGAGGAAGTTTTAAGGATGATTCACAGTATACCGAGCCGTGTCCGAGCCTTGACCGGGCTGGATCTCAGCATTGCATATATTTTGTACCAAAGCAAGACCCCTGTCGCTCAGTGCTGGTCGGTTAGCGTCCGTGACCAGCCCGGAAGTAACGGAGCTCCTGCTTCGGTACAAAACTGAGCTCCAGCCCGGTCAAGGCTCGGCCACGGCTCGTTGTACTGTGAGTCATCCTTTATATTCTAGTCCATCCCCACACGGGATAAAGGGGAGATGTTCTTTCTTTCCTATGTATTCAGGAGGTGGACTTTTTACGTGCCCATATCAACGTAGCTTGCTTTCCTGGAGCTTTTCGGCGATGTCACTTATCCTTTTGAACGTAAGGTGAGTCCTAACGTTTCTCTACAAAACGTTACCATAAAAAGAATATCAAATGTAAAAAAAAAAACAAAACATGGATAATACAGGATGTCCCTGGAAGTATGGATCAAATCGAATAGGAGCGTGGGCAATGTCATTTCCAAATTTTTTAACCCTGAGAATGTCGGTGCAATTTTTTACGGTTCAAAAGTTATAACTAATTATTGTTTCTTTTTCAATTACTTCGCAAAGAAAAAAAAAAAAAAACTGTCAGAGCTATCACTTTTTTTCAGGACTTTGGCGAACAGTAGGCTTTTCTTGTGGTAATACTTTCACGCAGCTAGAAAACATGTGTTCAATAAGAAAAAACATTTACTGTAAAGGCTTTTTTGGTCTGGCAAAAATTATACTCAAGTTTTCACTACTACAAGTTTTGAAATGACCTTGCCCACGCCCCTATTCGATTTGATCCATAATTCCAGGGACATCCTGTATAGCTATTTTACGGTTTTTGATGATGTCGTTTACGGTTTTTTTGATAACAGTCTCTTTACGGATCAATTCACGAAATGACTGCTATCTCAAGACTCATAATTCGTTGAACAGAGTCTACATCCGAAGGCCATTATTCTCGTAATTAAAAATGTTCAAAATATAGTTTCGATCGTCTCAGTCTAGTCTCAATCTCATAAATATGACAAATGGAATTCTTGTTCGTTAACAAACAACGTCAAACGTGAGATTATATTGAAATGAGATTGAAAGTTGACTGAAGCGAAACATTCTGGTTACATTATGTACTGAGCCATTTTGACAAGTCGGAATTCTCATTTATTTCTAGAATTTTAGTCTATGACTATTGATATCGGTATGCTCTCGGTAATAGATTTTAAGTTGACTGAATTTACATAATATCGAGATAGACTGAGACGATATTGAAACCGGATCGAACTTTAAGTGTACCAGAATACCATTATTTATTCAATTCATAATTTAATCTCAGTTCGGTCAACCTTCAGTCTTACTTCAAATTAATTACAAGAATTGGGCTTCTGACGCAACCTTTTCGAATTTTACGATACCCAAAAGAGATGATGACACGTCAAATGCAAATTTCACGTAACTGAAAAACGTTACCGTATTTCATACAGTACGATGAACCCATGCGTGATAAAGTTAATTGCTAAGTTACGAATCTATCTCAGTTAACTGTTACGTGTTAAATATGGCCATTCTAATGCTTTCTCTATAAAATCTAGATTTTAACTGTTATATAAGTTCAGTTAGGTCTATATTTTTATGAATGAATTATAGACTAGCTATGCACGCAACTCTGTCCGCGTGGAAATCGGAAACCAATACCTACTGTGTCGCAATAATTGATAATAAAGTTTTTTTTAATTACTAGATATGATGTTGCGTGTTTGTTATTATTTTATTTTTATTTTTTGTAACATACAATTTAATTGTAGAATGCTTTGGTTGAAACTGTAATATTGTGCATGTACCTATATATAAATAAATAACTAAAGAAAGACTGCTTCGTTGTTCTAGTAGTTGCAAGCGCGACTGCTGAGCGTGAGGGCTTGGATTCGATCCCCAGGGGCCCAATTCTCCTAAAATAAATTGTTGTTTTTTTTTTTTTTTGTATGTTTGTTACGCGATATCTCCGCCAATTATGAATGGATTTTGATGATTCTTTTTTTGTTTGGTAGGCCATACTTCAGAGGTGGTCCCATATAAATTTTATCGAAATATATTTAGCGCTTTTTGACATAATCAACAAAAACAAAAAAAAAGTATACTTAGATGACGTTTTGGTTTGTGGTTCCCTTAAGCAAAAGTTTTTATGAGGACTTTCAATCTCTGTTTTAACTATCATCACAAAAACATAAGCCAAGAACAAAGAAGATTGTATATACTAGTCGCGCGCAGAAGGTTTGCCGATGACTGCCCCTCCCACTACACCGACCGCTACCCGCGCTCGTCTGGCATTAGTAGTATGCCAGACGACCGCGGGTAGCGGTCGGTGTAGTGGGAGCGGCAGTCATCGGCAAACCTTCTGCGCGCGACTTATATTTGTAAGGAGCCGTCATGATAATTATACATTAATACCTATTTTTAAAGAAAACTACCTAGTTGTTGGAAAGATTACGCAACCGTGTCATTTAAATTTGTGGTTTTGAACCTTGTAATATATGGCACTAAAACGTATTTAATAAAAAACTTTAAATAAAAGTAAAAACCGACTTCAAAAAAAACTAAAAAAAGAGTGAAATAATTAGCATGATATAAAATTAACAGTTTCAGAAGTCGGTGCAATTCTACACTGAAACAAATAAAAGCCACCGACTTCTGAAACTGTTAATTTTATATCATGCTAATTATTTCACTCTTTTTTTAGTTTTTTTTGAAGTCAGTTTTTACTTTTATTTAAAGTTTTTTATTGGGTCAAACAATTTGATAGCTTTTGAAATTGAGAACTGTCTGAATGAACGGTTCGGCTTTGGTTCGGTTGTGATTTATCAAGATTTATTTTAGGAGAATTAGGCCCCAGGTCGGGCAGTGTTATTGGGTTTTTCCGTGTGGAATTTCTCAGTTGCAGCCCGGAGTCTGGATTTGTGCCCGGTTGGTGGGAATTGGCTCGCACCCTACATGGGATTTAAACAAAACGGCGACATGAGGGTGTAGGTACTATACACCACTGCCCAACCCTGTGGGGGATACAGGCCTCCCCAAGCATCGCCACATCGACCGGTCCTGTGCTTCTCGCATCTCGGATTACCGCGACCTTCACCAGGTCATCGGTCCACCTTGTGGAGAGACTCCAGAATCTTTCGGCCTCATCGACCACGTTCTGCGAGCAATGTGCCGCCCACTGCCACTTAAGTTTGGCAATTCTTCGAGCTATGTCGGTTACCTTGGTTCTCCTGTGGATGTCATCATTTCTGATATGATCACGCAGGGAAACTTCGAGCATAGCCCTCTCCATTGCCATTGCTCGACCTTCATATGAGGCCCATTGTGAGCGACCACGTTTCAGTGGCGTAAATGATCACTGGCATCACGCACTGGTCAAAGACTTTCGTCTTAAAACGCTGCGGCGTATTGCGTTATTACAAAGATATACAGAAAAAAAACAAAAGGTTATTATACAGTGTGTCCGGCTATGGACTAGCTTTTTTTTTTAACCGGGCCGTTATTGGCGAGACCTGAAGAGTCTCCAGCCAATGGGGGGGAAGTAAAATACTTAACCTAAGCTAACTACTTGTACTACATTAACATGACTACCTGCAACAACAGCACTAAGGGCGGCCCCTACTGGGACTCGGACCTCGGCTTAGGGCGTTGCTGGCGTGGACTTAGGGGGGAAGGGGAGACAGCTTGATGAGGGCTGAATTATCGGTGTGACTGCGGAGTCTGAAGAGACGACCGGCTCTACGACGGGAGAGCTCAGTGGATTGTGACCGGCGGCGGAGGGACGTCGCGACGGGCCTCGTCGCAACTATTCTAGCACACAAATACACTACACACTAGGGTTCAACCCACTTCCCCTCCATGTGGCAGCCATTTTGCTTTTTTGTTGAGATATTCTCTACAACTGTATGTCTTTATGTGAGCCCATTGTATCGTAATGTAAACGATAGACAATATTGTTGCCCTCCGAATAAGCCTACCTTTATCCCAGTAAGACCAAAACTTTGAGAGATATAACTTTTTGTGTACACACGTACAGAATATCTCAACAAAAAAATGGAAGTGGATTGGACCCTAGTGTGTAGTGTATTTGTGTACTAGAATAGTTGTTATATATGTACCTAGAATATCGCTAGTCCATGACCGGATAGATTGTATAGATATGATCAACTTTCAATCGAGCTCAAAAAATAGACTAAACATTTTTTACATTCAATATCTTAGTGTTTTTTTTCTCATTTTCAATATTGAATATCGTGTGATATTAATATTTTGTAGGTCAACTAAGTTGATTGACTTATCAAGTGATGCGTAAATAAAAATAAAAGTTATTAAAATAATATGAGAGTACGCAAATTTTTTTGTCGGTTATGGTGTGTGGTGCGAGTGTAACCGAAACGTATTTAAAGTATTATGTATTTCTCAATAAGGTATTTACAATTATTTTTTAATTAAAAAGGTATTTACTTGGACTGGGTGCGGAAGGCGTAGGATCAAGTAATGTGGCGCAACTTGGGATTCCTATGTATAGCCTTTGAATTACAAAATTGCTGTCTAAACGAATTTCGAAGGATAATTTATCCCACATTCCGCACCTAAGTAGGGCACGCACTACAAGTTAGCTTAGCCTAACAGAGCGGTTACGCACTGCATCCGATCCGAATCCGTGAAAATACGTTCCGAAGTAGCCATAGAACTATTTGTATGGTAGTTTACGCACTACATCCGGCATCCGCCATCCGATTTCTATCCGTCATCCGTGAGTTTCTAATTCGGAAGATCAATTGACTGACCGAAGTAGCCATATAACTATTTGTATGGTAGTTTACGCACTACATCCGGCATCCGTCATCCGATTTCTATCCGTTATCCGTGAGTTTCTAATTCGGAAGAACAATTGACGGACGAATTGTTTGAATTTGAATCAGAGATCGGAATAGTGCGTAAACAACTTCCGAATTCGGTCCGAGATATTTTTACTCTAGATCGGTATTTTCACGGATTCGGATCGGATGCAGTGCGTAAAGCAATATCCGAATTCGGTCCGAGTTTTTTATATCCGTATTTTCACGGATTCGGATCGGATGCAGTGCGTAATCGCTGTTAAGCGTGAATTACACAGAAACGGCATAAGGCGCAGGCACGGCGCAGGCGCGTCGCTTTCATACATTTTGTGCGAAAAACATTTGAAGCGGCACGAAAAATGTATGAAATTGACGGGCCTGCGCCGTGCCTGCGCCTTATGCCGTTTCTGTGTAATTCAGGCCTTAGGCGTCTATAGATCCCAAATGCGGCCTTATGAACTTAATTTGAATGCCATCTACAATCAGTCGAATAGAAAAACAAAGAACTATTGAGAAGACGCGTATCATGCGTTTGTCTACCGGCGCGCCGCCGTCACCGACAAACGAGATTAATTCGGACCGAATTCGTAACGACGTGACGGCGATCGTGTGTCCACCGCGACCGATCTTGGTGGTTTAGTCAAGACAAAAATCCGTGCTGGCAATCTCGGGTGTAGTGGAAAACTTCAGGCGTGTTTTGTATTGCCGGCATTTCGGCCCGTCACGATCTCGGGCCGAGTTCTAGTGGTAGCGCCGAACTACCTCACAATCTTAACGTCCAAGATGACGGAGCTTGGATGACGGACGTGCGGTGGGCACCCAGCAATAGTAATGTATGTATCGCTACTTCGGCAACGTCATCGCGTTCTCGGTGACGGCGGTGGTAGATAAACGCTCTATGAAAGTAAACCACGCTCTCACTGAGACCCCACCACTAAGCACCGACACATTCTAATTACCTATTCAATATACTAACTATTGTTGTCCGACAATGTTGAATTCAATTTCCTATAACATAAAATACTAAAAGCAAAAAGTGTGTTTAGCGAAAGTGGACCCGTATGAAGATGGTAAGTGCCAAATTGAATAGTTTTTTTTTTTCTTATTCTTTTCTGGTGTGAGCACGAACTGTACGAGAATAGATCCTGGCTAACGCCCATTTAGACGGGTTTGCTCTTGACTCTGGTCAAGGTCAGAGGTGACAGAGACAAAGTCTACGATGAAGCGAGCTTACCCAGAAGAAGCCTGTTCACTCTAACTTTGAAGAGATTCGGGTTGTAAGCGTTCAGGAATACAGACGCAGGTAGTGAGTTCCACTCTTTCGCCGTGCACAGGGAATCCAATAGCGCAAACGCGGGATCCCGCACCTTTTTTTGCGGGATCTGAAATGCGGGTTTACTCATGCGGGATCTCGCGGTTGCGGGATTGAAAAAAAAATGAGCTCAGACGACGTTCTGATTATTTTTAAGACCCAGCACAGCCTCATTAATAAGTGATTTAACAACTTTCCCATGGAACTCGTGCGTGACTTTTCTATAGCATTTGAATGGAAAATACTTTGTTTTTCAGCCTTTAAATTAAAGCAAACATTTTTTTTTAAAAATTAGCTGATTTTTATGTCCTAAAACCAAAAAACCAATAAAAATGTTCAATTGTCAATACTAATCTAAATCTAAAAGATGAAAGGTTGAAAATTGTGTTATATTGTTTCTTAAAAGAAGCTGATTATTTTTACCTCTAAAGCATAATTTACTGAATTCAATTGTTGATTAGTAATAACTCTACTTCATGATAATAATAAAAAATTAAATTTACTTGCCTTTTTTTTAAATACCTACTCAAAACAAAAGAATAATATGTATCAAATCTCAATCCCGCAAATCCCGCGGGATCTGCGGGATTGATGGCCTGCAGGATCGCAATTTTGATGCGGGATTGGATTCTCTAGCCGTGCGCATTATGAAGGATGTTTGGAAGCGCTTAGTGCGAAGTGCCACGCAGTTATCGCACGCGTGTCATATTATGTGGAGATTCGCTCTGGCTCACGCGATCAACTACTTTCTGTGACACGAAGTCTCGAACTCATACGTAAAATATTAGAATCATGCCTTATTGTGCAATTTTAATGTGTAAAAATGATAGCATGACGAAAAATGTATCTCACACAGAGATGTATAAAGTAGGTATAAAACTTTGATATCTACATCTATATATATAAAAGAAAGTCGTGTTAGTTACTTCACTTATAACTCAAGAACGGCTGAACCGATTTAGCTGAAAATTGGCAGGGAGGTAGTTTAGAGCCAGGAGAAGGACATAGGATACTTTTTATCCCGTTCGACATCATGTAGGTAGGTAGTAGGTAGGTAGTAGGTAGGTAGTAGGTAGGTAGTAGGTAGGTAGTAGGTAGGTAGTAGGTAGGTAGTAGGTAGGTAGTAGGTAGGTAGTAGGTAGGTAGTAGGTAGGTAGTAGGTAGGTAGTAGGTAGGTAGTAGGTAGGTAGTAGGTAGGTAGTAGGTAGGTAGTAGGTAGGTAGTAGGTAGGTAGTAGGTAGGTAGTAGGTAGGTAGTAGGTAGGTAGTAGGTAGGTAGTAGGTAGGTAGTAGGTAGGTAGTAGGTAGGTAGTAGGTAGGTAGTAGGTAGGTAGTAGGTAGGTAGTAGGTAGGTAGTAGGTAGGTAGTAGGTAGGTAGTAGGTAGGTAGTAGGTAGGTAGTAGGTAGGTAGTAGGTAGGTAGTAGGTAGGTAGTAGGTAGGTAGTAGGTAGGTAGTAGGTAGGTAGGTAGTAGGTAGGTAGTAGGTAGGTAGTAGGTAGGTAGTAGGTAGGTAGTAGGTAGGTAGTAGGTAGGTAGTAGGTAGGTAGTAGGTAGGTAGTAGGTAGGTAGTAGGTAGGTAGTAGGTAGGTAGTAGGTAGGTAGTAGGTAGGTAGTAGGTAGGTAGTAGGTAGGTAGTAGGTAGGTAGTAGGTAGGTAGTAGGTAGGTAGTAGGTAGGTAGTAGGTAGGTAGTAGGTAGGTAGTAGGTAGGTAGTAGGTAGGTAGTAGGTAGGTAGTAGGTAGGTAGTAGGTAGGTAGTAGGTAGGTAGTAGGTAGGTAGTAGGTAGGTAGTAGGTAGGTAGTAGGTAGGTAGTAGGTAGGTAGTAGGTAGGTAGTAGGTAGGTAGTAGGTAGGTAGTAGGTAGGTAGTAGGTAGGTAGTAGGTAGGTAGTAGGTAGGTAGTAGGTAGGTAGTAGGTAGGTAGTAAGTAGGAAAAAGTGCATTGCAACGCATGCGGGTACAGCTAGTATCTATATATATAAAAGAAAGTCGTGTTAGTTACTTCACTTATAACTCAAGAACGGCTGAACCGATTTAGCTGAAAATTGGCAGGGAGGTAGTTTAGAGCCAGGAGAAGGACATAGGATACTTTTTATCCCGTTCGACATCATGTAGGTAGGTAGTAGGTAGGTAGTAGGTAGGTAGTAGGTAGGTAGTAGGTAGGTAGTAGGTAGGTAGTAGGTAGGTAGTAGGTAGGTAGTAGGTAGGTAGTAGGTAGGTAGTAGGTAGGTAGTAGGTAGGTAGTAGGTAGGTAGTAGGTAGGTAGTAGGTAGGTAGTAGGTAGGTAGTAGGTAGGTAGTAGGTAGGTAGTAGGTAGGTAGTAGGTAGGTAGTAGGTAGGTAGTAGGTAGGTAGTAGGTAGGTAGTAGGTAGGTAGTAGGTAGGTAGTAGGTAGGTAGTAGGTAGGTAGTAGGTAGGTAGTAGGTAGGTAGTAGGTAGGTAGTAGGTAGGTAGTAGGTAGGTAGTAGGTAGGTAGTAGGTAGGTAGTAGGTAGGTAGTAGGTAGGTAGTAGGTAGGTAGTAGGTAGGTAGTAGGTAGGTAGTAGGTAGGTAGTAGGTAGGTAGTAGGTAGGTAGTAGGTAGGTAGTAGGTCGGTAGTAGGTAGGTAGTAGGTAGGTAGTAGGTAGGTAGTAGGTAGGTAGTAGGTAGGTAGTAGGTAGGTAGTAGGTAGGTAGTAGGTAGGTAGTAGGTAGGTAGTAGGTAGGTAGTAGGTAGGTAGTAGGTAGGTAGTAGGTAGGTAGTAGGTAGGTAGTAAGTAGGAAAAAGTGCATTGCAACGCATGCGGGTACAGCTAGTACTATTAATAAAACTCAAAGTGCACTTTGTCTGTACATTGAATATTTTTCCAAAATTTCGATATACAGGGTTACAGGTTAAGTCGACCTAGATCCTTTAAGAGGTTTTAGTTTTCATCATTCCTAGCTGATTTGACTATGAAACACCCCACCCCAAACCTAACCCATATTGAGATATTGGATTTTGATTATTTTTTAAATAAAAAGAAGATTTTTTGTGTAATTGTGCTTTTTTTCGGATTTTGTGCCTCTAATTGATAATGTTTTTGCTATTTTTGTGTAGTAGATTAGTTTGTTTATTACTCTCAACACAAAAAATAACATGTTATTGAACCAACTGGGTAGTAGTCGACGATAGAAAGTTTAAAAAATAAACAAATTTGTAAAAACATTTTTTTTCTTTTAAGAATATTTCAAAAAAAGTCTATGACAGTTATGCTGCAGATGTACTAAATAAAATCTACGTTTCTTTAGCTATCCAACAAGGTATAACAAGCTAGGGTATCATCATGATATTCAGAAAAAAACTGTGATGTAATGCTCTCAGGCAGTAGTAAAAAATAACTGTACTCATGGACAAAGTTATCACTTGGGTCAGCAAACGAAATAAAACAAACTAAATAGCTAAAACAACATTTATTATTATTTTTACAATTCATGTTCCACATGTCCGCCTCTGTTTCGCACACATAATCGCATTCTGTGCCTTAGTCCACTTTTAACCACACCAGTCGTTAAGCCTCTTCTAATTTCGTTTGCCGCATCGATAATTTTCTGTATTAAAACATCAACAGATGAGATTGGATGAGGTTCGTTATAAACTAAACTTTTCATATGGCCCCATAAATAAAAATCCATGGGGGTCAGGTCGGGACTTCGGGCTGGCCACGGTATGGGTCCACCTCTTCCAATCCATTTGTTGGGGTAATTAGTGTCTAGCCACTCTCTGACACTTCGTCGGTAGTGTGCAGGGCAACCGTCATGTTGATACCACATATCTCGGATTAAATTGAGGGATAAATCTTCCAGTAATTCGGGTAAATCGTTTCTTAAAAAGTTTTCGTAATGTTCCCCATTTAAATTGTCAGGCAGAAAATATGGCGCAATCAATTGGTTTGAGATTATTCCCATCCAGACATTCAAACTGAACCGTCTTTGTGATCCCTTTGGTCGCTTCTTATTGGGATTTCTGTCTTCTTTCGGAGCCCAATAATGAGCGTTGTGGTAATTGGTGATGCCGTCTTTATCAAATTTTGATTCATCTGTCCACAAGATGTGTCTTAAGAATGCTGGGTTTTCTAAATCTGCGTTGAGCATGAATCTGCAGAAATCAAACCTCCTCACAGGATCTCCTTCTTCGATAACATGTACCGGCGTGTAATGGTAGGGATAAAGGCCTGCAGTATTCACTGTAAACCACACTTTCCACTGCGATAGTCCAAGTTCTCGGGCAACAATATTAGTGGAAGTAGTTGGATCCGATCTAAACCGTTGCACTATTTCATTGTCTTGCTCTTGATCGTCATCATTAATACGAGGTCTGCCTAGGTCTGATCGTCGCCTCGAAACAGAGCCAGTCTCTCTTAGTCGTCGATAAACTCCGTCAAAGACACTGACATCCGGTACTCGGCGCCCGGGATAACGTGCAATGTATTCATCCCGAGCTCGCGCGGATACACAGTTGCAGTACCAGTAACAAATTAAAATATCCGCATATTCCTCGTTCGTGAAGGTCGTCATCGTCAACAGTTCCAAATCAGAAGTACGTATCGAAGTCCAGTTAACAAGCACAGTCACAAATCGAAGGGGAAACAGTCCAGAAACACAAGCCAAGTCGAGTATGAATCCAAGAGCACTAAGTATCACATCTACTACGGACGAATCGCGTAAGCAGACTAAAACCAAACAGAATAACAACAAAATGGCCGAAAATAATCTATCTCCCTCACACCTACATAAATCGTCCCGCTTGCACGCACCACAGCTCCATCGAAGAACAATAGTACCGTAATTTTTGCTACTACCTGGGACCCTTTTATGAAAGTTTTTTGTAAGAATTTTGATAATACCCTAGCTTGTTATACCTTGTTGGATAGCTAAAGAAACGTAGATTTTATTTAGTACATCTGCAGCATAACTGTCATAGACATTTTTTGAAATATTCTTAAAAGAAAAAAAAATGTTTTTACAAATTTGTTTAGTTTTTAAACTTTCAATCGTCGACTACTACCCAGTTGGTTCAATAACATGTTATTTTTTGTGTTGAGAGTAATAAACAAACTAATCTACTACACAAAAATAGCAAAAACATTATCAATTAGAGGCACAAAATCCGAAAAAAAAGGACAATTATACAAAAAATCTTCATTTTATTTAAAAAATAATCAAAATCCAATATCTCAATATGGGTTAGGTTTGGGGTGGGGTGTTTCATAGTCAAATCAGCTAGGAATGATGAAAACTAAAACCTCTTAAAGGATCTAGGTCGACTTAACCTGTAACCCTGTATATTCCATCACGCTATTGTTCATAGGAGCAGAGCAGTGGAACATTATTTTCACATACTGCGATGTATAATCACGTAAAATTCCGTTGATGGATTTTGTTGGACTTTCACTGATGTGTTGCATAAAGAGCTGCGCTGTACTTGCTTGTGACGTTTTGTCAGTTTTAAAAGTGTCTTATCTTCGTCAATTTAGGTTTACGTAACAAAAGAAAAAATACGGGTCAAATATTTTTTCATAATCTAACTGACGGACTAATTAGATTTTTTCAGCCAAATACCCTATTGTTATGTTAGTTTGGCGACACTGGTTCCAGTACTAGGGAAGCATAATTCATTTATTCACATTTAAATAGAGTAAGTACAATCGGTGGTTTCACATGTTACATTATTTTGGTCTTATATTCTATTAAGCCTTAGTATGGCATGAGAAGCTTTATTTTTAAGGGATAATAATATATACCCATAAGGGTACATCCATTTTTTTTCTATTTAGTGGTTCTCGCAGTACTGTTCTGCTCACTACTCTACCTCGCTGCCTGGTCCTTGTGTGAAATGGCCATTAGTATAAAGATTAGCCAGTCAGCAAGGTTGGTAGCGGGGCTGACTGCCCAGGGTGCGCCGGATGTACGTAAGTATCGTCACTCGTGGAGGCTCTTTTGATGCATTTTAGAAATATAAATATTTATTCGCAGGAGATATGGAATACATAGTAGATGTTACAAAAAATTATAGAGCTAAACACATCTCACCTGTACAAGGTATGCGAAATTAGATTATTTACTAGGTAAGTAGGTGCTTAGTGAGTTTATAGTTATTAATACATTTTATAGTTAAAAAACTCACTTAATGTATAAAAACATTTTTCTATCAGCCATTGTTTTAACTTTTTTTTAAATTGATTTAAAGGGAGTTCTCTTATTGAGCGTGGGATATTGTTGAACACTTTAATAGACATCATTAGGCTGTTTTTTTTATGAAATGTGCTTCTACATGTATCTATTTTTAACTTAGTAGGATCCCTTGACTTACATACACTCACGCCTTTTTCCCATGGGGGTAGGCAGAAACTGTAGAACGCCACATGCTACGATCCTTACATACTCCTTTCGCTTCGTCCACGGTCATACATCTTGTCATACACGCACGCCGGTTGAAAGTACTACGCACCTGTCCTTTTTGAAGAACATCACCAATAACATCAATGTATGTCCTTCTAGGGCGTCCTCTACTGGCGTTTCCACTGACATTCGCCTTATAAATTCCTTTTGTTAATCGCCGTTCACTCAATCTTTCAACATGCCCAAACCACCGAAGCATACCCCTTTCAATTTTTGTCACTAAGGTAAAGGCACCCAATTCCGAGGGGTTCTAAAAATGGCACCCTATTCCGATGTATTTAGAATAACGGCGTTTTCAAGCAATTTACAAGTTCTTTTTTTTTGCAAGATTCATTAATCAATTAATAATTTATCTGTTTATGTTTATATGAGCAAAAGAGTGCTTTGGTGCTTTAACGTTTTAAAATAAACAGTAAGTTTGACGCTAGCAGCTGACTCGAACGCGCGCTTCATACATTTCGGACCTTATGCACGTGATTAATACGATTTGCTAAATAGTGTTTTGTATGATAATTTTATACTGTGTGAGTTTTTGTTTAGGTTGAAATATTGGAAGGGTTATATTTTTTATTGAAAACAGTTAACATTTTAATATTTTCTTTACAAATTGAGGAGAAAATAAGTTTTTAAAATACCGCGGCATTAGGTGCCAAATATTTTAGTTGGTTCCTAAATACCGATGTATACCACGGAAATGCAATTTAATAGACGTAGACTTTTTTTCAAATTTTGAAGGCAGATTTATGATTACGAACTTAATATTTTAGCTCTGATTACTTAAATAACGAATAGATATAAAAATCTATTTCCGAGGTACACTACGGCGTCGCATTTACTAATTATAGCAGCTCAAAGATTGCCTGTTTAGGTACTTTATTAATTCGTTGTATGGAAAAGCTAAGTACAGAAAATTAAGTTATTAATGTGTTCTGATATAATCCTGAGTGAGATTTGTATATTTTTTCAAAGATGTCGCAATTGAACATTAATTTATTTGTTTAATATTAAAAAATCTTTTACTTTTTGTTACTCGGAATTAGAAATCTTGATTTAGTATTATAAAACGCTATTCCGATGTATTTAAGTCGGAATAAGGTTATATTAGTACCTAATTCCGTGGTATTGGCATACGTTAAATACAGAGTGTTCATTATCTTACGCAGCTTGTTCAAAACTTTCGTATGTTTTTAGTAACTGCAAGAATATAAAGCCCTTTAAAATAACTTTCATATTCCGATATACTCAGATATAGTTATACTTATATATTATATACTTTTAATAAAATTAATAAAATTGTTTTATTATTGTAATTGTTTTATTGTAGGAGAATGAAGCCAAGAAAAAAGTACACGGAAGAGGATCTCCAAAATGCTATTACAGCAATTCATAATGGCAGTAGTGTTTATAAAGTTTCTCGACAGTACAATATTCCCGAATTCCTAACTAAGTAAATTACATATTGTGGTACCATATTAATAATCATGTAAGACAGAGTCTGAGACTGATCCAAAACCTATAGATAGAGAAGATGATAATAAATAGACTTGATTATTTGAACATCATGTATCATTCTCCCCGCCTCCTTTCCTTTGTATTTTGTACACTCGGAATTAGGAACCAAATGCATCGGAATTAGGATTTTTAAATCGGAATTAGGTGCTTCGGACTTCTTCATATTTTTAAATAATTTGACATTATTAATAAACTTTTATTGTCAAACTGTGAGTATATTTCAAAAATAAGATATATAATACTTCTGATAAAAATAGCCAATTCTACAGAAAGGTATATTAAATACTTAATTTTTGATGTTCTTTCTAGTTATGGTGAAAATACCGCGGAATTAGGTGCCTTTACCTTACATCTTCTTTTAAACCGCAACTTTGTCTTATCACATCATTCCTCACACTATCATTCAAAGTTACACCGCACATACTTCGCAAGGAACGCATTTCCACGGCATTTATTCTACTTTCATGACTCTTCTTCCAAGACCAACATTCACTTCCATACATAAGCGTTGGTACCAGTACACCATTATGGACAGCCAGCCGTGCCTTTTTGGACATCGACTGGTTAGCCACAACCGCATGCATAGCACCATTCACTTTATTTCCCGCATTTGCTCTCCTTTCCACATCTTCATCAATCTTACCATCTCTTGTAAACATACTTCCCAAATAAACAAAATCATTCACCTGTTCAATACTTTCATCTCCAATCTTTACCTTACACCCAGATACATCTGCATCTCTTTCAAAAACCATTACTTTCGTCTTACTTATATTAATTTTCATCCCTTTCCTCTTATATGCTTCGTTCATCACAGTTACCATGTCTTGCAACCCTTCCACTGATGATGCAAGCAGAACTTGATCATCTGCGTAGAGAAGACATTTGACAGGCAACTCATTCATTTTCAATCCACAATCACTCCCTTTTAAATCTGTCAAACAACTATCCATGTATAGGTTGAACAGCCATGGTGACGCTACACAACCCTGTCTAACACCCCTTGAGATGCCAAACCAGTCTGTGAACGCCCCATTTATCCTAATACAAGCACTGGAATCCCTGTACAGCGATTTCAGTGCCCGCACCAAGCGCCAGTCCACCCCATACGTAGATAGTGTTGACCACAATTCTTCCCTCCACACACTATCATAAGCCTTCTCCAAATCAACGAAAGCGCAATACACTTTCTTGTGCTTTGCCAGATGTTTCTCGGCTATGCATCTTAAGGAGAAGATCTGATCCATACACCCCATTCCCTCTCTAAATCCTGCCTGAACATTCCATACTTTCTCGTCTGTTATTCTTATCACTCTATTAATTAAAACTTTCGCATATAGTCCCTAACTAACTAACTAAGATCCCTTGACTTATATTTATAATTTTCGCTTGCCTTAGTAAACAATTGCTTAGCTTTTTTTCGTGTTGTCCTAGAATAAGTGGTAGGCCTAAGAAAGCATTTGATTGATATCTTAGTGGCGTTAGTTATAGTTTGAATCCATTAGAAGATGAAATACGATACTATCTTTGTATCTAAGAGGTATACTTAAGGTGGTGAAAGTGCCCATGAATATGAACAACTACTATCGTCCGATAAGCTCGTGCGTGACCGTCCTACGGGGCGACAGACGTTGGGGGGGTTGCGGAAGCACCTAGTAACTATTAGGTATTTTAATAATTATTTGACGCTCGTTTCCCTTCCCCGCTGCATCACCAGCCTCCGTTACCATCTAGAGTACCGCGTCCCCCCAATGTCTGTCGCCACGTAGGACGGTCTGCATGAATCTGTCGGACTATAGTTGTGTTAGTTGTGATAACCTTACGGATGAACGCTTGTCTTCCACCCAGTTCCTGAGTGCAATCTCGGCTCGCACTTCAGACTTTTCTAATTCGGATTAGTTTGATTATCACTTGCGTAAGAGTAGAGCCACACTTGCTACGTTGCGTTACAACGTCGCAGCGCTAGATTTGGACCAATCTATCATCATCTGCCTAGCCTTTTCCCAACTATGTTGGGGTCGGCTTCCAGTCGAACCGGATGCAGCTGAATATCAGTATTTTACATGGAGCGACTGCCTATCAGACCTCCACAACCCAGTGACTGGGTAATACGATACTCTTGGTAAGACTGGTTGTCAGACTTTCTGGCTTCTGACCAACAGTAACGACTGTCAAAGATCTACAAATGACAGCCGGGACCAACGGCTTTACGTGCTTTCCGAGGCACGGAGGAAACTCGCTATGGTAAATGGTCACCCATCCACAGACTAACCTCGGCAAGCGTGGCTTAACCCGGAAGATCGGTCTATGCGGCTGTAATTATTTAGCCATGAGCTCCTCGAGGCGCGAGAGATTTGGACCAATCTATACAGGGTGTTAACAAATTCGTGTAATTCCTTCAAACCGCGTGATTTACTGGTGACACAGATTAAACTTAAAAGGGAATTTTAGTTTTCTATTTCTGAGTTATTTTAGAGCCCCGAGTTAACTTACTGCAAAGAGCGATATCGCGTTAGTCTTGCCCGCCAGCCGCGTCGCCGTGCTTTCATCTATTTATGCGTGGCATCGAAATGTTCAAGCGCATGAAATAATTTTTTTGCAAAAAAAAATTCTTATTTTTTTACTGAATATTTATTAGGTGGTTTAAATACGATCACTTACCCATACCGTATGGAAAAATTTTTACTAAATATTTATAAGGTGGTTTAAATACGATCACTTACCGCATGAAAAAAAAAGATTTTTATTTTTTGATTTTAATCAGGCTAATTCCCGTGCGGGGCCAATCTACACCAGTAGATTCCAAATGTAGCGCTGCGACGTCTCATTGGTCTAAATCTAGCGCTGCGACATCGCAACGCAACGTAACCACACGATGCGGTGCGGCTCCGGCGCGGCGCCTGAGCGGTGCCGCTGCAGCGTAATACATATAAATGTCCATGGTATACCACACGATGCGGTGTGGTGCCGCGCCGCACGCTCACCGGACCAAGACGAGGGGGGAGGGTGTAAAAGCCACACGATGCGGTGCGGCTCCGGCGCGGTACCTGAGCGGTGCCGCTGCGGCGTAATACATACAAATGTCCATGTTATTAGATGAAGTTAGTAAAGTTACAAGACAAACAGTAATGGCCAATTTACACGAGGAGAGTTTCTCGAAGCGAGACGCGTTCTGTCGTTGTCTTTCTCTACGATGAAACCAGAGATAGCACGAGACTCGCTTCGAGAAACTATCTCCGTGTAAATGAGCCTTAAGGATGTATGGATAACCGTATGAAGGGGTTTATCAATTTCAAAGTTAATAGCTGTTCATAAATAAATAAATAAAATCCACACGATGCGGTGCGGCGTCGTCCTGCACACTCACCGGACCAAGTCGAGGAGGGAGGGTGTATGTGCCGGAGTGGCACCGCTCCGACATCGCAGACCGCAGATGTGTTGGCGCATCAGCGTGCACACTTAGTACGCGGCGTCGCCAGAGCCACGTGGTTCGGTGCGGTGCCGCACCGCACCGTGTGAAATAGCTCTCTGTCAACACATCTGCAGTCTGCGGCGTCGGAGCGCTGCCGCTCCGACGCATACACCCTCCCCCCTCGTCTTGGTCCGGTGAGCGGCGCACCGCACCGTGTGGTACCTATACATGGACATTTGTATGTATTAAGCCACAGCGGCACCGCTCAGGCGCCGCGCCGCAGCCGCACCGCATCGTGTGAACGAAATCATCGTGAGGGAATATGCACACCAAAAAAAAAAAACAAGTTCTTGATGGTGTGTAGTCCGTCAACACGCACCAGGCCACTGTGGTGGATTACCCTTCTCATTATGAGAAGAGGCTTGTACCCAACAGTGGGACAGTAATGTGCTGATTAAATTATGTTTTCCGTTGGTATGGGAGCAATAAATAAAAAAAAACGACTGTTCCTTATATTTTGATTTAGTTCTAGGTTTTGCTTCCTTGGTCTAGTGTTGGCAAACGCGACTGCTGAGCGTGAGGATTCCCAGGTCGGGGAGTGTTTTTGGGTTTTTCCGTGTGGAATTTCTCAGTGGCAGCCCGTAGATTTGTGCCCGGTTGATGGCAATAGGCTCGCCCCACATACTATACACCTCTGCACAACCCTTCGGGGAATACTGACATGATGTTGTTTTTCTCGATTTCTAGGTTTGTCGCGCATGCTTTCTAACCTCTCAATTATTATCGGTTGTCCGTAAAAGTATTGTGTTATTGTGTTGAAACATGAGCCAAGATCGCTAAAAACTACCAATCCAGAATTTAAACAAAAACTCGTCAACATTGAAACTTAAGAACATGGCAAAAAAATAAAAAAACAAACCGTTAGATGCGTGTTCGAAATTTGAATCTCTTAGAAAACTGTAGCTACTTTTTGATATTTTTTGTCAGTGTATCCGTTTCACGACCGTCGTTGTACGAGTACGGCGCACAGTGGATCGAAAATCGGCTCTAGAAGACATAGGATCTCGATTTCTTAAATGTTATTTTTTTTGCTGGAAATGACTTCTGCTGATCATTACTGTTCTATAAAATGTCATATGAAGTAATTGTGTGCACAAATGGAAGAGTTATATTTTTTATAAGAAAAAAATGTATGGAGCTGACATGAAAAATGAGGATATCTCTGGAATCGAAAGGTTGGCCGTTATATCCTTGCACACTGTTATAGTACTATTTATTTGTAAATTTTTGACATACTTAATATCGCGGCATCACTTGCGTTTTTTTTTTAAAAAATCTACAAAATTAAAAAAGAAAAAAAAAGTGTATGATACATTTTAATGCTTAAATATGGCTATACCAAGTGTAATTTACAATATTTTTTATGCTTAGACCAAAACATTCTAAGAAATCACAAAGTCGTACTACCTACTTATTTGAAATGACATAGTAATTATGAATTACGTAATACGTAATCTTGTCTAATGCCTCAAGTCCACATTAGCTAATGATTAATAAAACTTAATACCTATATACCTAGTTAAAAGGATACGTACCAAAATAATTTGGGGTACTCGCTAATTTAGCAATTAGTGCAGGATTAACTTAATGAAAGTAATTAGATAAATGTGATACCATCATTAGTCAATAACAATAAATAGTCAAACATTGGATTCACAACTTCAGTTCATTTAGAGCATTTCTAATACTAACATCTATCCTACCGTGTCTTTTTACTCAGTGATCATGAATAATGGAAAGCATTATTACAAATTTGGATTTGTTTGTTATTCTGAGCAATCACGATGCTTCGTCTTTCGATCATGAAATATTGTTCAACACACTTGTTATTCGACTGGGCTCTAGCCTTTCAGATGAATTCAGTGTTACCGTGAAAGAATTTTGTCGAAGATTTACACGGGCAGTTCAAAAGAAATGGTTACGATCCCACAGGAAAAGTGAAGTTTTTAGACGTGATTGTGAAAATGTTTTGGTCTAAGCATAAAAAATATTGTAAATTACACTTGGTATAGCCATATTTAAGCATTAAAATGTATCATACACTTTTTTTTTTTTTAATTTTGAAGATTTTTAAAAAAAAAAACGCAAGTGATGCCGCGATATTAAGTATGTCAAAAATTCACAAATAAATAGTACTATAACAGTGTGCAAGGATATAACGGCCAACCTTGCGATTCCAGAGATATCCTCATTTTTCATGTCAGCTCCATACATTTTTTTCTTATAAAAATTATAACTCTTCCATTTGTGCACACAATTACTTCATATGACATTTTATAGAACAGTAATGATCAGCAGAAGTCATTTCCAGCAAAAAAAATAACATTTAAGAAATCGAGATCCTATGTCTTCTAGAGCCGATTTTCGATCCACCGTGCGGCGCGGCGTTCTTTATTTGAAAATTTAAATTGCGTTTTTTACTCATTTGCTTTGCAAGGTGATCGGATGAACCACACTTTTAGATAATAGATAAAAACAGTATGACACAGAAAAATAAATGTTGCAGAAAACTCACTCCTGCTGCTAATGTGTATACATGGGTAGTCGGATCGGCAATTTTCATAGAGGAGGTTTTTTTGTTCAATAGAAATTGCCAAACTGAATACTTATACCATTTTTTTTTTCTTTCTAGTCTTAATATCCTCATGGATATTCTTCGCCCCGCGGAACGCGAACCGTTATGCCGTACTCTGACCGGCTAAAAACCCACGGTGTTCCTTCTTCTGACCTCTGGTCGGGGTCAGGGGATTCGCTATAGCATGCACCGCGCAGGCGCGCCGCCTCCTCGGGCCTGTTACTGGACGCGCTATGGGTCCCCCTAACCCACCGCCCCGCAGGCCATACACTAGGGATGCCGGAGATCGTCGCGCGTTCTCTGGCCCTGTGTTGGATGGCGCAAGTCATTCCCTACTGAATGTGCCGACCTGAGTGTCACTAAATCTAGAAAAATATGCTCCGTGCATTCGGGTATTCCCAGTTCCCAGAAGTCCCGCTATAGTTGTCTGGTGACGGAACTATTGGGACTTTTATTATGGGATGAATACACGGAGAAATCTCACTAGTCCCAAAATAATAAATATAATAAATAACGCACAACCTCTTAAGGGTACTCATCATTAAAATCATTATGAATAACTTTTACAGAAATAGCAAAAAAAAACCCTAGTTCCCTACATTTTGACGAGTTATGCGAACATAAATGTAGGGAACAGATGTTTTTTTTTTTCGCGATTTCTGTTTTGGTCCCATAGTAAAAGTTGTTCATAATTATAAGTACAGTGACCCCTTAAGAGGTTGTGCGTTATTTATGTTACACCTTGTATAGGGAGACTACTGGGAATACACGCGCGCATGCAGAAATGAACTTAAGAGTTAGGGGCTTAGTAGGCGTTTCGGCCGCTGAGTTTCGTCCGATCCGGCCGAAACACCCATTTAATTATTATTAATATTTTTGAGTGGCGTTTCGGACGATACTTTTTTTGAAGCAAATTTTGTACGGTCAGAATGAAAAATCTTAGGCAGGGTTATATTATTGAAGTAAAAGTCAGGGAATTGTTGGACAAAGATAAAGTTTAATATACAATTATAAATGTAAACAACAATAATCAGTCTTATATATCAATTAAAAATAAGAATTATAAATGTAAACAACAATAATCAGTCTTATACAGGGTGTTAACGAATTCGTGTAATTCCTTAAAACTGCATGATCTGCTACTGGTATAGATAGATTTACACCACAGGGGAACTAGTGCCAAAAAAAAATTTTTTTTTTTCTTTCCGTTTGCCTTAGTGATCGAATCTTAACCACCTAATAAGGATTCAGTAAAAAAATAAGACTTTTTTTATTTGATTGTACATTTCGATTTATCCATGGCCACAAAGTAAAATAGGTATTATTTGATTATGTTTCTGACGTTACTTTGCCTTAAAAAAAGAATTCGTCCGAAACACCACTCAAAAATATTAATAATAATGAAATGGCTGTTTCGGCCGGATCGGACGAAACTCAGCGGCCGAAACGCCTACTAAGCTGAGTTAGGCAAGAGAGTTCCCATTCCGCTGTACTTTCGCGGTCTTATGATATTTCGGTTCGGATTCATGGCACTCGGACTCGTCACAATATTTCGTCGTGTCGTAAGCCGTGAAAGAACGGCCTTAGGGCTCTTACACACCACGTTTTTTTCAGGCGCTGTCGACGCGCGTCGCACGCAGCTATAACGCGCTGCAAACGCGATGTTATCGCAACTAATTTACCTATTCACACGTTCATAAAATTGTAGTATGCAGACGACGACTTTTTCGCGAGCTGTCGACGCGCTCGTAGCGCGGAGTTACATCGATACAGACGCGCTGACACAGCGCGTCTCTTTAGCTGCAAACACATACGTACAGCGCGTTTTAATCGGTTACTTGCCGACACGCGCGTCTGTAGCGCGATACACGCTCCTTCGCGCGCGTGCTACATGCGTTTTACTTTGCAAGGAGAGTTGCTCACGCGCGTCTGTAGCGCGTTTCTCGTGAGTTTGCAGCGATGCAATCGCAAGCAATCTGCCTATTTCAAGTTTAGCAGCGCCGTCAACGCGCGTCGACGGCGCCTGAAAAAAACGTGGTGTGTTTGAGCTTTTAGGAATTAAATATCTGATATTATTATGATTATGTTTGCACGTAAAAACTCAGGCCAACACTGCGATATAATTAAATAAGTATTATCTATGTTGTATTTTTTTTTTTTATTGAATTTGTTAATAACATTATAAGTGTCGAAGCCAGTTGAGCTCGTACGAGTTTTTTGTCGACATTTTTTATTCAAATCAGTATGCAAGTGTGGACTGAGCTTTTTTGTTAATGTTATGGCGAATGCGATCAATCGGCCCGCAAAATTCTTTTTTTATTTTGAGCGTGTACGCCGTTCGGTATTTCATGCAAATTTTCAAGTCCTTATTTTTCGATACGACTGAACCGATTTTAATTAAACTTCATACACATCAGCAGCATAGGACTAAAAAGTTAGTAGAAAACATTTTCAAAAAATAGTGTTACAGTTAAATTAGACCGATTTTAAATTTTCCATGCAAACAGAAATTTTCAATTATCTTTTCTTAAGTAAGACATTTCGAAAATGTTTTCCACTAACTTTTTAGACCTAAGTATCCTACTTACGTGTGTGAAGTTTCATCAAAATCGATTCTGTCATTACGAAAAACAAAGACTTGATTTGTATGAAATGCCGTACGGCGTACATGCTCTTAATAAAAATTTGTTTTTGTACACACTGTTTCATAAGTCGATGTATTCAATTTGTTTGAGCGTAGATTAGCACCGACTTCATTCATTTATAGTAAATGGAAATTACTTTACTGTTTTCAGTTTTTTTTTGAAGTCGGATTTTATTGTGTACTAGCTTTCGCCCGCAGCTTTGCTTGCGTGAAATTTTGAACCCGTTGAGTGACGATTTTCCATACAAACTTTCATCCCCTATTTAACTCCCTTAGGGGTTGAATTTCGAAAAATCCCTTCTTAGTGGATGTCTACGTTACAAAAGGAACCTACTGTCAAAATTTCAAGTTTCTAACTCTAGCGGTTTAGGCTGTGCGTTGATAGATCAGTCAGTCAGTCAGTCAGTCAGCTTCTCCTTTTATATGTATAGATACAGAATGTACTTACACGAAATCGTGTAATTCCTTCAAACCGAATGATTTACTAGTGATAGTGACACAGATTGACCTTACACGTCTATTTTTCCGAATTATCAAAAAAATCGGCCAAGTGCGAGTCGGACTCGCGCTCGAAGGGTTCCGTACCATTATCTATAAAACGGAAAAAAAAACACGTTTGTTGTATGGGAGCCCCCTTAAATATTTGTATTATTCAATTTTTTAGTATTTGTTGTGATAGCGGCAACAGAAATACATCATCTGTAAAAATTTCAACTGTCTAACTATCACGGTTCACGAGATACAGCCTGGTGACAGACGGACGGACAGCGGAGTGTTAGTAATAGGGTCCCGTTTTACCCTTTGGGTACGGAACCCTAAAAAACATGTAAAAATGTGTTGTTCTGTTTCTGAGTCATTTTAGCGCCCCGAGTTAACTGACTGCACGGAGCGATATCACGCTAGTCGTGCCTGCCAGCTGTCACCGCGCTTTCATACATTATGCGTAGCATCAAAATGTTCTTTTTTAAATTTTTGTAAAAACATTTTTTTCTTATTTTTGTTATCGGTAGCGGGTAGCACTGGGCAATGTTGACAAAAGAAGGTAGTCGTCGATATGGATCAACGCACCCGATGTTATAAAGGCGGTGGTCATTCGACGAAGCGAGAGTAGAGATGGGCTGAGTGATGATTTTTCTGTATCAATGACTGCATGACAATGACAAAAAAATATCGGTGACGAGAATAATGACAAAATCATCAATGATTTTTGTTTGAGTATAAGATCCGGTCACTTCAATTATGAGTAGATACTGAAATGATCGCGGAACGACTTAATGACTTATTGAAATTATCATCATTAGTTTATTTAGTAGTAGACATGGGTCGACTTTGTCAGTTAGCTCGAAACGGCCCGTCCAAATCACTGAAGTTCGCGTTCATTTCATTCATTCGAGTAAAGATTTAAAAGCATTAGGGATGTCGGAAGTGAAAAAATGATGAAATGATTTTATAATATCGATGATTTTAACATGTGACATGATATCGGACTCATCTCTAAGCGAGAGCATTCTGTGTAGATCAGCTGAAGAAGTCTGACCTTTTATATCTGACTAGCTTGTCCTTATTTTATGATCTTGTAATAATTGTGTAAAGTATTATATTGTGATCTAGTTCATGTTACTTACTACTCGTAATATTAACCCAAATACAAGTACTCTCAGTGGTGGAGAGTCTATGTTGGTTTTATTTATTACATTTACCTTGCTCACAATCCTGACATACTGATATTAGCTATAACTGTAATGAGTAATGATAGAATCACCCCTGAACGATTCTGTTTTTGTGAGTTTTATATTTTTTTAGTGAAACCTTAATAGGTGATTTAGATAAGACCACTTAACACTTACTTTCTTATAATCGCTTTTGCGTCGCAGTTCGCGTGGCTACTAAGTGTAGTCTCAGCCTTAGACTTTACCTGAATGATAAATGAACGTGTTCTCCATTCTTTATCACATTAGACTTTCAACTTCAACTAATGATACAATTCTTTTTATCTAGGTCGTGATTTTAATTGCCTTTTTGTTATAATCTAATTTTAATGAGTTATTTTGAACAGCTAGACATTCAGATTGGTAGAAAATTAAATAAAGAAGCTAATTTCATTATTTTAGAATTGTTTTATTGTAATTTAATAGAAATAAAAATTAAGCTCTGTAGAAAGTGTCTCTCTTTTTGTAAAAACTATTGGTAACTTTTTGGTTAAAAAAAAAGATTGTAATTCAAGAGAAATTGAAAATGATTGACATTGAAATTGCTGAGCGGGCATGCAATTTCAAAGTCAATCTTTTATTGATAGTCTAATTGAAAAAAACCGGCTATGTGTGAGTCGGATTCGCGCACCGAGGATTCAGTACCCTGGAAAGTTTAATTTTCGTTTTTTTTTTGGAACCGCACATCTAAATTTGTTTGAAAATTACTGCCAATGGTTTAATAGGGAAGAGGTTCGACCAACATCTGATGATGCTCTTGTTAGGCAGCTGGATTAAGGGTTTGATACAGAAAGCGGTACTTCTGGATACGGTCATACGGCACGTATTGTTAGGAAGTTCCTCTCTCTGGAGCCCTGACTGCAGGTAGCTTGGACACCTTCCTAAGCACAAAGTCCGTGGTTTCGGCAAACTTGCTATGGCTCTTTCCTTAAAAAGGCCATTCTAGACATTGTCCTACATTGTTACACTTGCATAGTTTTTATACCACAATCTCTGAACTTTAAAAGAGACCTTGACCTCTGAGTTTGTTTCGGCTTTTCTTCTCAGAGCTAGTCAGATAGGAAATGCCGGCGCCATCTAGTCTTAAAAAAAAACATTGCATTGACTTGTAAGTATCTGTAACAGATTTATTTACAGGAATAAATATCATTTATCATTTTAAAATTCGACACAGATAAAAAATACCATAGACAATCATTGCGTGTAGAACATTACTTTTTATTCTATGTTGCTAGCCACTTTGGTCATTAAGTTTTGTAGATTGTGCCGTGATAAACGACTGACAGGAAGCTTACTAAATATGGTACTGATTACTTTAAAATAGTAGGTTAACGTACCACCTCTATGTAGTTAGTTTCTGTTAGTCAAATTTTCACACAATCAAAATGCGTTTATCACAATGAAATTTTGATTTAGGCTGGAATTTACCAACATCAATTCTATGGTTAGAGCAGTTTACTCGAAAAATGTAGGTACTAGGGAATGCAATCCCGCATCAAAATTGCGATCCCGCAGGTCTGTGGGATTGAGGTCATCAATCCCGCAGATCCCGCGGGATTTGCAGGATTGAGATTTTTTAAATATTCTTTTGTTTTGAGTAGTTATTTTAAATTTAATTAAATGATGATTTAGAGGTAAAATAATCAGCTTCTTTTAAAAACCGATATAACACAATTTTCATCCTTTCATCTTTTAGATTAGTATTGACAATTGAACATATTGTTTTTTTTTTGTTTTAGAGGTGTAAAAATAAGATTATTTAATAAAAAATTAGCTGTAGTTTAAAAACTGAAAACTAAAGTATTTTCCACACAAATGCTATAGAAAATTCACGCACGAGTTCCAGTTAAATCATCCATTAGTTAAATCATTTATTAATGATGCTGTGCTGGGTCTTAAAAATAATCAGAACGTCGTCTGAGCTCATATAGGTAGGTATTTTTTTTTCAATCCCGCAAAACGTGCGGGATCCCGCATAAGTATCCTGCATTTCAGATCCCGCAAAAAAGGTGCGGGATCCCGCGTTTGCGGGATTGGATTCCCTAGTAGGTACATTACGACAAAGTCGCATCGGAAAACTTCGTAAAACCAACCACTTCTGATCTGAGTGCGACTTCAAGATCACGAATGTTTGAACCCTTCTATACTGTGCAGTGTAGATGGGTAACTCGTCTATTTTAAATGAGTATGAGGGAGGACCTCATTCGAGGAGAGGATAGGTGAGAGAGACTGGTGAGTGGCAGGCTCGCTTGTGCGCTACCGCATGCTGCTTCGCAGGTTTCGCTGGGTGAGGAAAGGAGAGAGAAAGAGCGCCGAGTGCGCGAACGAACGTACACTCCTCATCAAATATTTGAAGCCCTATCACACACTCACTCGCTCATCAGTCAGATACATACTCGCACTTAAACAAATTATAAATTGAGGAATTAGATGAGGTGGTTCAAAGTTGACATATAAGTAACTCCCTCATTTTTTATTTTGAGGAACTCAAACGAGGTTTCTTACGAGTGTCGGGCACATCACTACAGCAGTAACAAATTATCTTTAAGTTGATGCAATAAGTGTGAGTGGCGCGAACATGCGCGACTGTCATTGGTTGTTCGATTGGCTATATACAATGACGTAAAAAGTACCTAAATGTGCTCTTAACGGGCTAGTTTTTTGACAATTTCTTGCTGCAATTGTATAGCCGCCAAATTGCCTATTATATCGCTCAACACAGTGCAACAATTGCTGCAATCTTGCAGTGTAACCCGGCGATATTGCCAAGATATTTCATAGTAGTCGCAAGTATTCAATGTCTAGCCGGCTGGATTGCAAATGATTTATCCCGCTTTGACTTTACTGCAATATCGCCGTATATCGTCTTTGCTCTGATGTATAGGTGCATCTCTTTTCCCTCGCTCGCCTCCCCCGCCTCGGCCTGTCGCTGCCGCCGCTGTCTCCTCGCAACTGCTGAGATCTAGCCTCAATATAGCTCCGCGTGTACAAACAAAATTCCTCAGCAACGCTGTTGCAGAATCTTGCTGGACTACACTCGGCAATGTCACAATGAAATTGCAGCAAAGGTATAAAGAGGCCTGTAAAAGAGCTACAAAAATTGCATCTTGTTGGCAATTTTACTGAACAATATAGCTCAGTATATTTGCAACTTATACCCTTGCCATATAGTCGCCAGTGCGGAAGTGATCGGTTTTACGAAGTTTACCGATGCGACATCTTAGAGACCTCGCCCACGGCGACTTTTTGTAGCGATGCTGTCGCGCATGTGTATCGATACAGACGCGATGCTGTCGCTGGCTGTGTACCTTTGCCCAGATTCTGTTGCGATAGTGGTAGATTCAGGATCAGGAGCGATGCAGAAGCGCGTTTACAAAACGCGCGACAGCGTCGCTACAAAAAGTCGCCGTGGGCGAGGGGCCTTATGTGTAGTACTCTTCTGTTTCTGTTGTCATTTCAAAATCTTTTATTTTTAAACCCTACTTAGCCAATCTTCAAAGCCGGCAAAAAAGTAAATTCCATTATAAAAACATTGTTTGTTTTTCTTCTATCGATGTCATGTTTTTGTGTTAGAACAAATTCAAGATTTTTCTACGAGACCTGACAACGAGGTAACTAACCTTTTTGACTTTTTATTTTCCTTTTCGATCGATCTGCGAGGTAAAGCTTCACTTTCCGCTGTCAGTAAGTCGATGAGTCACCATTTTATTTACATCAGTACCTCTCCATACCTCGTAGAACACGTTAAGCCATCGGTCCTGGTCATACGATTACCTATGACAGTCTTTAGGGGTAGTCTGAGGCCTCATTTACGGAGACGCGGGGCGTCGCGCGTCGCGTTTGGCGTGGCGTCTCGCGGCGCGTCGTACGATTTTTCTGTTTACGGTGCGGCGGCGCGTGCAGCGGCCCGCATCATCACACGCGCAAACACAAACATATGGCAATGTACGATGTTGTTTATGAAGATGCGGCGCGTGCGACGCCGCGGGCCCCGCCGCGGTTGACGCTACGTTTTACAGTGGACGGAGAATTGCAGGAATAGCTGGTCGCAACGCTACGTGCGCCGCCGCGATGAACGTCGCGTGCGACGCGGCGATGCTATCCGCGGGCTCCGCCTGTATTTCAAGCAAACGCGTGTAAAATCGCTTCTACGTAAACGCTCTCATGCAATGCCATATGTTTGAAGTCTAACAACCAATATAACCTTACAATATCGACATTGCCCAGTAACGGTTGCGGAGGTCTGATGTCAAGCGCGCTGATTGCCCGCTGTTGGCTTTTTCATATTGACATTATGAAATATATATTATACGACACACGATTTAATGCTCTAATTAGAATGAAAAGTTAGTTGCTGGGTTGGAGCGGTACCGTTGCTGTGCCATGACCCTTCTCGTAAACTTGTAAGTAGAGCCTACTTAGCTGTGATAGTTTTCCTTTTAACTTCGTTGTATACATATAAGGTCCATCTATTCATACACGAAATATTTTAAGGGATACACCTATAGGTGGTATAGAAGCAATAGCCAAGAGTTTTTTTTAATACCTATATATTTTTTTACGTAATTATTATAATTGTAATAATGCTTGAGACAATTTGCATAAAGGAGGACGATCAAAATGTCCCCACCCAGCAATAACAACAAGGCATATGTCGTTAGAAAACTCTCTTTATGACTATCATTTATTTTATTACTATAGGCATTTAGTCCAAAACACTGTGTGTGTCTTGAGTGACGGCGCACCGCGCAGGCGGAATGAACGGCGCATTAAATAAGTGTTTGAAATATTTGAATTTTGATATTGACTGATTATTAAAACCAAAGTAAAATAAACACACGCGCGTACGCGTCAACTTTCCCGCGTGCACTAAGGACAGGTATCGACGGTAAAGCCTCGGTAAAGCCGCTCTGCAATCCGCAATACGCCCGTGCGCCGTCACTCAGCACGCATACTAAGGCGTGAATTACATAGAAGCGGCGTAAGGTGCAGGCGCGGCGCAGGCGCGTCGCTTTCATAGATTTTGTACGATAAATATTTGAAGCGGCACGACAAAATGTATGAAAGTTCTATGTAATTCACGCCTAACGGCGATTACGCACTGCTTCTGGTCCGCATCCGTGAAAATAAGAATATAAAAAACTCGGACCGAATTCGGATATCGCTTACGCACTTATCCGATCTCTGATCCAAATTCAAACATTTCAGGGGCCATCTTTGGCGTATCCATTTGGCGTCCGGTTTGACAGTACTACGGCTACTTCGGTCCGTCAATATTTCTTCCGAATCGGAAACTCACGAATCACGGAGAGAAATCGGATGACGGAAGTCGGATCTAGTGCGTAAACTACCATACGAATAGTTCTATGACTACTTCGGAACGTATTTTCTCGTATTCGGATCGGATGCAGTGCGTAACCGCTCTAAGGGTTCCTTGTTGACTACGTAACCCTAAAAAGACGTACCTTAGCAGAGCTGACAGCAATCTTGAAGACCAGCAGTGCCAGTCCAATGAACACGGACTTGGCGGCCATGATGCTCGTCAACAACATCCAGGTGGACGCGGCTCCGACGTGGAACACCAGCGGCATCATTGCCATGCCCATCTTCTTCATGTTTTTGCCTTCTGTTGATAAGGATAGAAATAGTTATTGTACTATCAAAGTCAAAGTTTTTTATTTCAAATAGACCAGATTACAGGCACTTTTAAAACGTCAAAACTAGGTGCACGGTTCCAAAAGGTAGGTTCTATGGAGAAGAGCCGGCAAGAAACTCCATGAATACTCTTTTTTTAAATAGTAGGTCATGACTATTCATGACAATTCCATTACAGTAGTGTTCGACATAGAATGAGAATAATGCAGGTTAACGTAACAAATAAACTCACATAAGAGTAACAAATAGAAAAATATGCCTTCTAGGATTGCCGTAGCAGTTAAGAGCCGACCAGTCCCAACAGACAGCACCCGTTCACGAGTATGACGTGCACATCCGCATCGCTTAGCTCAACCATATTATAGGGAACCACCATCAGCAGGACATTTATGTGAGCATGACAGACTCATACTGCCAGACAATAGGCAGTAAAATTATATGATTAAAGGTGTATCATTAATTGCTGCTGTAAAAGATACAACAACATAATCGTTCAGGAGTGATTCTATCATTACAGTTATAACTAATATCGGTATGTCAGGATTGCGAGCAAGGTAAATGTAGTAAATAAAACCAACATAGACTCTCCACCATTGAGAGTACTTGTATTTGGGTTAGTATTAGTAACATAAACTAGATCACAATATAATACTTTACACAATTATTACAAGATCATAAAATAAGGACAAGCTAGTCAGATATAAAAGGTCAGACTTCTTCAGCTGATCAACACTGAATGCCCCGCTTCGTTTTTTTTTCTTTTGTACTGCTGTAGGTTATCTTTGGGGAACATTTCTACGTAACTAGGCAGTTATTGGCGAGACCTGAAGGGTCTCCAGCCAATGGTTGGGGAGTAAAATACTTAACCTAAGCTAACTACTTGTACTACACTAACATCATGACTACCTGCAACAACAGCACTAAGGGCGACCCCTAGTGGGACTCGGACCTCGGCTTAGGGCGTTGCTGGCAGGGGCCTAGGGGGGAGACAGCTTGATGAGGGCTGAATTATCGGTGTGATTCTCGCTTCGTCGAATGACCACCGCCTTTATAACATCGGGTAGGTTGATCCATATCGACGACTACCTTCCTTTGTCAACATTGCCCAATGCTACCCATCTTCTACCATAAATTAAACCCCCTTCTATTCATAACCCTTATTTTTGGCTTTGCCATAGTCGGGTATAATAAACCCTTTCATACGATACCTTATATGATATAATTCAAACATTCCGGAAACTGGGGGGAGGTTTGATACACCCCCTCCTCTTTTCCAGTAGTCAGTTACCAACAACACATATAAACAAAGCAATATTAGTTATTTGAGAATTTTGTTTTGATCCGATGAGGAGTTCCGTTCCATATCTCTGAAGTTCATGCTCTAATTATAACAACATTTGTATGGGACGAAACGGGAAGTATACTAACGCAAAGAAAAAAAAATATTTTCAAATCGCTTCATATATGACTGAGTTCTGAGGTAAAAAACAAAAAAAAAACAAGCGAATTGAGAACCTCCTCCTTTTGAAGTCGGTTAAAGAAAAGCCTTGTCATTTTCTCGGTAGGTACTGTTATCGGTAATAGATTTTATGTTGGTTGAATTGACATTATATCGAGATAGACTGAGATGATACTGAAACCAGACCGAACTTTAAGTGTAACAGAATACCATTTTTTATTCAATTCATAATTTCATCTCAGTTCGGTCAACAAAACAAGTTCAGTCTTACTTCAAATTAATTACGAGAATTGGGCTTCTGATTGTGCGATCTTAAAGCTGGGGCCTAATTCTCCTAAAATAAATTGTTGCCAAACGCAATCGAACCACAACCGTCAGTCAGTTTTTGTTTTCGAAAACTTTCAAAATGATTGATTTTGTTTTTTGTGTCAAACAATTTGATAGCTTTTGAAATTGAGAACTGTCTGAATGAACGGTTCGGCCTTGGTTCGGTTGTGATTTATCAAGATTTATTTTAGGAGAATTAGGCCCCTGATGTTCAAAAGTCGCGCTTGCGACTTTCACAACAAATTCGTTTAACCAATTAGATTACGGTACCCTAAAACGTTATGAGGTGTTAATCTTTGAATAAGTGCCGATATTAGGTTTTGTGGTAAATACGTTAATAAAGAACATAATTTTATCTGTAACGCTGATGGTGGCGTCCGTGTGGTGCCGGGCGTAGTAAAAGGCGACTAAGGGATTCACTAGAGGATGGGCAGCAGCGTTCTCTGAGTACTTTAACAACCATACTGCGATCGACAACCCGCCTGCCAAGCGTGGCGATTATGACAAACCCCCGCTATTGGGGGAGGCCTATGTCCAGCAGTGGACGTCTGTCGGCTGAATTATCATCATCATCATCATTATTTATAGCAAAGATTCCAAAGAGGTGGTCTATACCAAAGACAACAAAACATTATATTTAAAAAAAAACTTACTTCTTGTACTTTCCAGCCCGAATTTCGGTTTCAAATCCTCGTAGTGAAGTATTCTTCCCAATTCACTATTCCCTAAATGTTTATCGTTAAAATCTTCTAACCACCTCGCAACATAATTAGTACTTTCACTTAATTTATATTGTAAATTATCTTCGAAAACTGTCATTAAATTACTATCATCCTCCGCCATATAAATTTTAAAATTCGAACATACTATTAAAAAAAATATTAATCTCGATAAAGACTCCATACTGGATTTTTGAATTTCGAATACGCGCGCTCGCTCGCGTTCCGAAAATGCGACTGTACGGTTCGTTTTTGCTTCAAAGTCTGTTGTTATTTATGCGAATAGTACGTCCAATTTAAGTTGACTCATGCTTTCGATGTAGTTCTATTAGCGAGGGGGTCTCGGTAAAATGGACCTATTAAGATGAAAATTCACCAAAATAGATTGAACTCTGGTTACCTTACAGTTTTTGTATCAACTAGATCTTATTGAATTGGAAATTAAGAACAACATTTTTTTTCATTGAATACAACTGCTTTAGAGAGGTCTCAATAAAATGGAATAGTCTAAACATGAGTACGAATTGAAGTTTAATTTTGCAGATCTTATCATGATGTTTTTGACGAGCCTACTAAATTACACTGACTTAACATAGCTCAATATCAGGAGGCACGGCAGTGCCCCGTCAGTGTTGAGCAGGCAAGGTCGTTTACATCCTTTTCTCGACTCAACTTAACACATTCGAGTCCACCACACTTTTAATAGAGCTCTTATGCCATCCCGCCATACATATTGCTAGTGGACCTTCCAGGTGGGTCCTCGGCATTACGTTTGCGCTAAGAAACGGCGAATCCTCGAGGAGGGTTCCTGGCATTAGGTTAAAAACCGTGAAAAATACGCTACTACGTCGCAAAATAGGTGTTTGCTTCTTTCGTGACGGTGTATTTTCCAAGAAAAATCTACATTTAAATGAGCCCTCCTGGAGGGCACCCGGCACTAACGTGTTAAGCCACTTTTAAGCCTCCTATATCTTTGTAACAGATCAGAGCGAAAGCTTGAAAATTGTGTTACAGAGGGTAGATATAGTTTGAATCTTTTTTTTTGTGACCTACGCAAATGTCCGGCTGATTGGTGTCGTCGTGCGTCGGGTCGTTGAGCTCCCTAAAATAAGGTTGAGCTACGCGATGGCTGATGCATGCGTGCCGTCAGTTGGGACAGGTCAACTCAAACCTGCTATGGCTCTTTCCTCAAAAGGCCATTCCAAACATTGCCCTACATTGTTACACTCGCATAGTTTTATACCACAATGTCTGGACTTTAAAAGAGATGTTGACCTCTGAGTTTGTTTCGGCTTTTCTTCTCAGAGCGAGCCAGATAGGAAATGCCGGCGCCATCTAGTCTTAAAAAAAAACTTACATTGACTTGTAAAAGTGTCTGTAACAGATTTATTTACAGAAATAAATATCATTTAGTTATTATATTTAACTAAATTGCCAAATTACAAGTTTTTTACTAAAACAGCTTTTAAAATATCTGCAATCAAAGTTTCGTTACACACTCAGTAGAGTGAGTGAGTGTGTGACGATGTGCATGAGAATGTACCTACTCCTCATGCTGCGTGATTTCCAAGTCTGAAAAATATACTTATTAATGAAATGTCTATTTCACAAAAAAACCGGCCAAGTGCCACGAAGAGTTCGGTACCATTATTTATAAAAACGCCAAAATAATCACGTTTGTTGCATGGGAGCCCCTTAAACATTTATTTTATTCTGTTTTTTAGTATTTGTTGTTACAGCGACAACAGAAATGCATCATCTGTGAAAATTTCAACTGTCTAACTATCACGGTTCATGAGATACAGCCTGGTGACAGACGGACGGACGGACAACGGAGTCTTAGTAATAGGGTCCTGTTTCACCTTTTGGGTACGGAACCCTAAAAAACGATAAAATGACATGAGGCGTACACGACGAGCAGACACGTCAAAATTTATACGTTGCGTTTAGTTAATAAATGAGAAAAAAGTTCACATCATTCTATATAGCTACAATTTATTAATAATCACTAAAATATTCATTATTATTACAAATATGTGCCGTCCGCGAGGCCTAAGCTGAGCTTTGCATTTGTGTGAGAATGAATGCAGACGCGTACTTTGCTTGGTTTAAACCGGTCTATACTATACTGGTTTTTGGCAATCGATTCTATGTGCACTCACACAAAGCTCAGCTTACGTCTCGCCAGTTGTACATGTAAACATAAAAATAAAAATTTCTACCTACCTACATTACATCTAGGGTTGCCAGATCGGAAAACCGAAGTATCTGGATAAAATTACAAAATGTCGGGATTTTGGGGTTGTTGTCTGGAGAAATAAATATTATGAGTAAAATTTTATTTTTAATGTCAGTAGCATACAAAAAACTAAACATTTTTTTTTCGTTGCCACATGTATTTGTTTGGCCTTTACTGAATCCACCAACTTGGATACTTTATGAGAATTAGTAATAAATGGTATAAAATTAAATATATATATATATATACATATATTCATTATTCATGCATAGAATTTTACGATTAACTGTTTGTCGGGAGATTTTGTATTTGGTCGGGAGTCGGGACATTATATAAAATGTCGGGAGAATCCCGACGAATCCCGACCATCTGGTAACCCTAATTACATTTCAGAAGTTTTTACTGCCAAAGAGTTACGAGACTTGGCTTTTTTTAAATGAATGTTTTTAATAGAATTTCTTCAACCATAAGGCGCATACTAAAATGGTTTTTTAAACGTACTGGCTATCTTCAATGCCTTGTTACTACTGTATAATTTTCACCTTTTTACAAGCTTTGAATTTTAAATGGCCATTTTTAAAACACTAAACTAAATTGACTCTTGTTTTCATTGCAATGACACGAAAAGGAAGGTCATTTCATTCTTGACTACGGTCGAAATTCAAATGTCGAACATAGACTTTGTATTAGGCGTCCCGCCAAAGCAAGACGTTCTTTTTTTGAACTACTTAGCTATCTTTTTTTTAATATAATGACTATGGTCATTATTAGGATGTATGTAGTCTGGTATTTTATTAGATTTCACTCTTATTCACTAGTAATTTGTCTATAGGAAAGCGCGCACATTTTTTGTTGTTTTTTTATTGCTTTTTGCGCGAACTTAACCCTAGAAGCCTAATCTACGTCTGCGAGGCGTACACGCATTCGAATATCGTTTGTATCTTTCTAACGGTTGAAGCTAGCGCGTCGTGCTTTTTCGCCAAATCAGTGGCCGACGGGAGCTAGCGGACGGTGTCCATGTCATTAAGGTAAGTCCCGCCATTTTTGATTTATCGAAGTATAGCACGCCTGCGAGACGTATGTTTAGGCTTTTAGCTAGGTTTGTGTGATTTTACTTTTATTTGTTTTTCGTATATTTTATGTGTATTTTCGGCGTTGTTTCAGATAAAATTATGTCATGGTCTGAAAGATTAGACGAAGACAATATTTTAGCAATCTTAAACGAGGAAGATAGTCCTTCTTTGATAGATTCAGATTCCGAAGTTGAGGATGACCAGATTATCGACGACGTTCAAAGTGAAGATGACAAGAATTATATGACTGAATCCGTTAATAATAACTACATAGGGGTAAAAAAAAAACGATTTTCTAAAAAAAAAAAATGTTTCAGTTGATTTTGAAGGAGTTAATTTTTTTTGTTACAATTTATGCATATTGTTTTTTCGTTGTAATAAATAACTGTTATTATAGTTATAATTCATAACAGTCTTGTTTTATTTTTAGTTTATATTCCAAATTTAAATTTCCGCTAAATAATATTTCAAAAATAGGGCTATTTTTGCATACAGATCGTAATTCATATGTGTACGCCTCTGAGACGTATATTAAGGCTTTGTGTACGTCCAAAATAGATTAGGCTTCTAGGGTTAATGGGGAGACGAACGCAAAACGAAAGTTTAGGCAGCATAGGCAGCACCTCTGTTGGTACCAATTACAACTTACAACCAATCATAATGAGTTAAATTGTCACGAGCAATATTGTCAAACAAGTTTTAACCAATGAAATTGCTCTTACCAGCGATCGTAGCGCCATTAATTCTCCCGTTTCCTATCCCATTTATTGACTCCCTCATCATCCTTTAGCTTTTACGAAATCTAGGAAGAGATGTAACCACACAAATAAGTACTACGTTACACGGCAAACTTCAATTTGAAGTTTGGGCGGTACAGCAATTACCTAATTTAAAGCGATGAGTATGAGTATAAATAATGTACAGGCAAGTATTGTAAAAATTACCACTTTTTGCTCGTTTACGTTTAAAATACTAGCAATTATTTACGCCATATTACGAGTAGTAGCTGTTTTTACTTTTTGAATTAGAAAAGTCGACATTTTGAAAATGAGAAAGTCCGTACCGCGTATTTTTTTTTGGTTTTGACGAACCGCTAGCATACCTAAGTATAAAAAGCTAAAAAAGAAAAACCAGCTTTAAAAAAAAAACTGAAAGGACTAAAATATCATACCATATTATAAAATTAATAATTTCAGAAATCGGTGCTAATGCACGCTCAAATTGAAGGCACCGACTTAGAAAACTGTTAATTTTATATTACTTAATATGGTAATCATTTTACTCCTTTCAGTTTTTTGAAGTCGTTTTTTACTTTTTTTATGTTTTCATTTAATACTTTTTAGTGCTTGAAATTACAACACAATAGTGTACAAATGGAGTGTACGTGGACCACTACAAGACGACGACAGCCAGAAGCCAGAACGACGTTTAAACTCCTGGATTAATTAATTAATATTCATAGCCTTATAATTTATAATTTAGTAATCTCATCATTAGTAAGCATCATCATCTGCCTAGCCTTTTCCCAACTGTGTTGGGGTCGGCTTCCAGTCGAACCGGATGCAGCTGAATATCAGTATTTTACATGGAGCGACTGCCTATCAGACCTCCACAACCCAGTAACTGGGTAATACGATACTCTTGGTAAGACTGGTTGTCAGACTTTCTGGCTTCTGACCAACAGTAACGACTGTCAAAGATCTACAGTTGACAGCCGGGACCAACGGCTTTACGTGCTTTCCGAGGCACGGAGGAAGCTCGCTATGGTAAATGGTCACCCATCCACAGACCAACCTCGGCAAGCGTGGATTAACCCGGAAGATCGGTCTATGCGGCTGTAATTATTTAGCCACGAGCTCCTCCTCATCATTAGTAAGCATAGTACTTTATTTCTTTCTTTTTTTGTTTTTGTAATTTGTTTTAACTGCATGAACAGCTTATTTCCTAGCAATTTAAAGTTTAGTTATTAATGGTAATCTGTGAACAGCGTTGTGGGCTACATTATTGTTTAAGTTATTTATGTTATCATGTTGTAATATCCCATAATGTAGCTGTTTGTTGTTTCTATTTGATAAAATAAAAAAAATAAAGACGTTTATATTTTATATAGTTTCAGGAATTCAATCAAAATATTTCAATTGGTAGACCGAACCATCAAAATGAACACGACGCACACATGTTTATTCTTTAAGTCTTTCCAAAATCTATGAGAAAATTGTGCGTTGTGTCTCTAATTGTCCACAAAAATTCCATAATGCACCGAAGAGCAACAATAGATAGCAACAACAACACTATCGGTCCCCATGATGCTTTTATACGACACGATCACGAGACGACTACGACTTCTTAAAGATATAACGCTAAATAAATGCACGTCTTTTTTTCTTTTTTTTTCTGTTAGCCTCCTGGTGATTGTTCTTGCGGACCGTTTCTAAGTCACCGGGCAGTTATTGGCGAGACCTGAAGTCTGCAGCCAATGGGGGGAAGTAAAATACTTAACCTAAGCTAACTACTTACAGTACACTAACATCATGAGTACCTGCAACTGGCTAAGCTAACTGCTTACAGTACACTAACATCATGAGTACCTGCAACAACAGCACTAAGGGCGACCCCTAGTGGGACTTGGACCTCGGCTTAGGGCATTGCTGGCGGGGGGTTGGGGGGGGAGACAGCTTGCTTGATGAGGGCTGAATTATCGGTGTGACTGCGGAGTCTGAAAAGACGATTGGTTCTACGATGGGAGAGCTCGGTGAATCGTGACCATTTTGCTTATGACATTATTCGATCTCTATTATACAGGATGTTAACGAATTCGTGTAATTCCTTCAAACCGCGTGATCTACTACTGGTGACACTGATTGACCCTGCATAAGTTTTTTTCGAAATCAACAAAAAAAAGTATTCAAAAAATGAACCGTGGTATTCTGTATCTGAGTAATTTTAGCGTCCCAAATTAACTAACTGCATGGAACGATATCGTGCTAGTCGTGCCCGTCAGCTGTGTCGCCGTGCCTTCATTCATTTATGCATGGCATCGTTTTTTATATCACATAATATTTTTTTTTGAAAAAAAAAGTTTATTTTTATTCAATCTAAATCCCGTGCGGGGTTAATCTATACCATCAATAGATCATGTGGTTTGAAGGAATTACACGAATTCGTTAACACCCTGTATGTAAGAGGAAGTTTGAAAGTAACGCCGACAACAGAAAGTCTACCTAGCAATCGGTTATCACAAAGCTAGAAGTTATAATATGTTACGAGAAAATGAGTATGAATGTGTTTTGCTCTAAGAAAACAGGCAGACCAAAGAAGAGATGGATGGATTGTGTGAACAATATGGTTAAGAAGGAAGTGAACACTGAAATGGCGGCTATTAGAGATGTATGGAAAAAAAAGACATGCTCCACCGACCACAAATAAATTGGGATAAGGCCAGGGAGATGAGGGCCCCAAGGAGGGAGCGGAAAGGGAGAGAGTGGCAACGGCCACTCTTCCTTCCCGCGCCAGATGCACCGGGCGCCACCGGAGGGCGCGCGACGATCTCCGGCCACCCTAGTGTGTGGTCTGCGGGCGACGGGTTAGGGGACCCGTCGCCCGACCAATAATAGGCCCGAGAAGGCGGCGCACATGTGTTCCGTGCGCGCCTCTCAGGAGAACGTGGGGCAAGGCCCAACAGAAGGAGAGGTCCGCCAGGGGCTGGCGGACCGAGGCCTGCCGGGGTTGCGGTGCATGCAGCTGCGAATCCCGCGACCCCGGCCAAGGATCAGGAGAAGGAACACTGTGGGTTTTTAGCCGGTAAGAGTCCGGCATAACCCTTCGCTTTCCCGAGGCGAGGGGAATACATGAGGATTTTCCCACGAAAAAAAAGGTAGACGAGGGCCGTAGGGACCATTGATCGGGCATAATTCCAAGCTCCGTACTCCAGGTTTACTTTCAGAAAAATCGCCGTTAAATCTAACAAGCACGGCTGTGCCCCCTTTTTCCCAAGCAACATAAGTAACTTCTGAGCCCGGAATTATAGAATGCTAGTAAAAAGCGTCGATGGTACCAGTAACGGTATCTTAATCTGAGTGCCACCAGGCTTTCCATGTGAAACAGCAGCGTCCTTTGCATTTATAATGACATCACAGAGTACCTGATTACCAATTCGTTTGTCAACGGTAGCCTTCTAATCTCGTGTCAGCACAAGTTATACGAGAATACCTCATGCTGTGGTGAAAAGATTAGCCAGTCAGAAAGGTTGGTAGCGGGGCTGACTGCCCACTCTGCCCAGGGTGCGATTGTCACTCGTGGAGGCTTTTTTAATGTACCCCAAACATGATCTTATGGCAATATTCACACGTGACGTTCAATGTATTGGTCTAGAGTAGCCAGTATTCATATATTTGCTGGACGTATAAATGTACCTACTAGTCGCGCGCAGAAGGTTTACCGATGACTGCCCCTCCCACTTCACCGACCGCTACCCGCGCTCGTCTGGCCTACCTACTAATCGTACCGACCATCGACGCGTGACGTCATGAGGCTATCGGCAAACCTTCTCCGCGCGACTTATAAACTCTTTTGCAAAAAAAACGGGCACTTTAGATTTTTTTCTCTACTTCAATGAAGAAGAATAAGAAATAGGTTTTATTAATTTGACGATGTATTGGCATGTTATTTGAAGCATCCTGGCATGATTCTTTACGTTCCAAATTTAAAATTTGAACTTAATAAAAGAAAAACAATGATTATTGTCATTGACTTAGAATAACGTAGTACTTATTACTTCTAGTGTGCTTATTACATTTGGCTGAATTAAGACGTCTTAATTCAGTCGTTACTGAATTAAGTCAAGTGTAATCGCAATTAGCAACCTAGGATCCTAAATTCAGTAGCAAAGATGGTTTCTGACTGACTAAATCATTTAGAAGCTTATTTAGAAACGGATTTAGGAAGGTGTAAACGCATTTAGTAACTAACTTCCGTCGCTGCGTGAGGTTGTATAGTTTTATTTTGACCAAAGAGTATAGTAATATATGGGAATAGAGAGCCCTCTCGCGAGATTCTTTGTAGATTTTTGCATGGTATTAACACAGTCTACTTAAATCTAACTCCTTACAGTCGGTCAACGTAGAACAATGTCGCAGAGCAATCGTGCGGGGGGTTGCGGGGTGCAGGAGCGAAGGTTATGTCCCGACTCGGGACTCCCGAGTAGCCATACTGCATACCTACTCGGGACATAAATTCCAGGGCTCGCACTTTTTGATTTCGAATTTGATTGACATCGTTCATAGAAATTATATTAATTGTATGTATGTTGTACCTTTACGATAATTTTATTATAAAGTCTGTTTACTAATCCAAGATGGCGGCATACATACATTTTCAAATGATTGTTCGTGGGAAGTCATTTCCACGGTTTTCGGGGTCACTGATGCCGAAAATAACGTCAAAATCCAAATCCAAGATGGCGGCCATAACAATTTTCATCTAATCATCATGGGTGTTAATTTCATGGTTTTCGGGGTCACTGATGCCAAAATAACGTCAAAATCCAAATCCAAGATGGCAGCCATGAAAATTAGTAAATTAGTGGTCATGGGTGTCAAATCCATTGTTTCCTGGGGTGCGGATGCCGAAAATGAAGTCAAAATCGAAATCCAAGATGGTGGCAGTAAAAATGTCAAATTAGTCGTCATGGGTGTCATTTCCATGGTTTTCGGGGGTACTGATGTTGAAAATGAGGTCAAAATCCATTTCCAAGATGGCGGCTTTTAAAATTTCAATTTAACCACCATGGGTGTCATTTCCATGGTTTTCGTGGATGCTGATGACGAAAACAAGATCCATTCTCAAACACCAAGATAGGGACCACGTTTTACCTGGCAAATCTCAGTTCAACGGTAGTCGGCGTACCGATCGCACTAGTACACGGCGTTGCTAACTAAGTACATACTTATTTCTATAAAACGGCCGCTGGCAGTGTTTCTCAAATATTTTTTATTTTTATTGAAGTCATTCGAAATGTTTACCTGTAAACGTTGTGACACTGAAGCGAGGGATGGTGCTACGTGTGTCGCCTGTAAGGCAAAATTCGACTTTCCCTGTGCTGGGATAACAGAGGCAGGGTGGAGAAAACTTGGCGAGCGTAAATCGACATGGAAATGTCAAAGCTGCAAGGCTACTCCGGTTGCCAGTCCTCTGACTGGTTGTTTGAAGACATCACCAGCGAACTCGGAGACCATCATGATTGAGCTTCAACGTCTGTCAGCTAAAATGGAAGCTCTGCCTGCGTTGATAGAGAGTGTGAAGGCTATCCAGAGTGAGCTGGCGGAATTAAAAACCATACGGCAAGAAGTCTCTGAAATGAAATCGTCCTTTGAGTCTTACGGTCAGGAAATAAAAGCTTTGGCTAGTAAAGTGTCAGTTCTGGAAGATGAAATTGAGTCAATAAAGAAAACCAAAGAAGTGATAGTCAATTTGCAGGATCGAATTACCCAGCTTGAGAATCGGCAGTCTGAGAATGAACAGAGGTCGCGCATGAACAATATCGAGATCAAGGGAGTGCCAATATCCAATGATGAAGACCTGTTCGCAATAATGGCCAAGATTGGTAAAGCAATTGATTTTCAGATACATAAGGATCAGATTAACTACATAGCAAGGGTGCCAACACGGAATGACAAACTGAATAAGAACATTATTTGCTCTGTACACAACAGCTACCTTAAGAACGATTTTATAGCGGCGTCGAGGAAATATAAAAAACTGAATGCTGAAGATCTGGGCTTACAGGGTAATAACAGGGTGTACATCAACGACCACCTAACACTGGAGAATAAACTCCTGCTGAATAGAACCAAAGCTCAAGCCAAAGAGCGTGGCTTTGAACATGTGTGGGTTAGAGGATGCAAAATACTTGTGAGAAAAAACACCACGGCTCCAAAACACTACATCAAAAACGAGCAAGATTTAAAAAAGTTCGTTTATTAATTAAAACGTCTCATATTTTTAGCGAGTTGTTTGCTCTTTTTGAAAAGATTTGTTTGATTAATATTGTGGACACATTGTTGTTAATGTTGAACGCGTTTGATTTAAGCTTGAGAAACATAGGTACGTATTTTTTGCACGCATTCCATTCTCGCCTGCCTTTTGTTTTATTATCGCTTGGTGTCGCCTATTCATTAGACTCATTAGGCTTTGTTTATTGTTATTTTATACTCTATGTGTGTACGGTTAGAGTTGAGATCTGCTTATATTTGAAACTTCTTACTCATACCCTTTACAATTTTAAAACTAAATGTAACACTTTGAATACGATTTTTTGCACTTATTTTATTGAATCAGATTTATTTAATATATTTTTCGCTTTATTTTGCCACCACTTGCTATTTAAGCCGACTTTTATTGCCTACAGCTTGTACTTGACACTAAGTCCGAGTGTACCATATATCTTTTCAATCATTTTTCTGGTTTTACTTTTAAATTATTATGGCACCCATTAGTATTTTCTATCAAAATGTTCGGGGGCTGCGGACGAAAACATCTGTTTTCTACAGAAACGTTTGTGTGAATTCTTTTGATGTAATTTGTCTGACGGAAACATGGCTTATTGATGGTATATCCGATAGCGAATTGTTTGATGACAGATATTTTGTATGGAGACGGGATCGAAGTTACTCGCAAACTAATCAAACGATGGGTGGGGGGGTTCTAATAGCCATACGTCGGGAACTCGTTGCCAATGTCCGTAGTGAATGGTGTTCGTCTGCCGAGGATCTGTGGGTTACCTTAACTTTACACCAAAATAAACCTAAAGTAACCTATAAAATACATTTATGTGTTGTGTATATATGTAGCCAGCAATCTGGTAACTCTTTAATGATACAACTCAATAATTTTACCAGTAATTTATCTGATATTATTCTTAAACATCCCGCAGATAAGTTTTTAGTGTTGGGTGATTTTAACCAACCGAATATTGACTGGCACGCTGCGGCGGACGGTGATCATCTGTGTCCTGGTAACTTGCATGGTCCCATTCAAACCAGCTTTTGTGATACTCTCATCGCTTGCAATTTGCTACAGTACAACTCACATCGTAATGTGAATGATAGGCTTCTCGACCTTGTCTTGTCTAACAGTGAAGTAGCTGTCACTTGCAGCCTGGATCCCCTGGTGCACGAGGACTCACATCATAGGGCGCTCTGCATTTCTGCCGACTTCGTTCAACTTCATCAGCTGCATTCTCGGCCTCGAGTCAAGTTCTTATATGCTCAGGCGAGCTATGACGCCATAGTTAATGAAATGATGGCAATTGATTGGCCATTGGAGCTAAATAGTAGGCCTCTTGAAGAAGCTGTTAAGTTCTTTTACGACACTGTCGACTTGCTTCATAATTCACATATTCCATCTAAAATTATCGCTCCAAGGGGTAAGTACCCTCCTTGGTACAAGAGCCCTCTCATTAAAATAATTAAGGAAAAGTCAAAATTTCACTCAAAATATAAAACCTACGGAAATCTCTCGGACTATCAATCTTTTGTTACCTTACGTCAACGGGCCAAAGATCTGGAGAAAGAAATGTTTAATGACTATATAGCAGGGATTGAGTTGGCCATTTCTAAAAATCCTAGGGCTTTTTGGCAATATGTTAAATCTAAAAAACAAACCAACTGTTACCCGTCTGTATTAAGGTTTGGTGATTTGTCGTCTGGTCGTGGGGAGGAAATCTGCAATATGTTTGGCGACTGTTTCTTTTCCAATTTCCAAGAGCGACGTGACGCAAATGAATTTTTAGCCTCTGCGAGAATGGATCAGTCTACTGGTCTCGTATCGGACATCTGCTCTATTGATGTGCAGGAGGAGGAGGTATTTCGCTTGTTAAAGCAAGTGGATATTAACAAATCCGCTGGTCCGGACAATATTTCACCAATTTTTATAACCAAATGTGCCAGATGTCTATCCATTCCATTGACATTACTATTCAAACGGTCGTTCGACTTGGGAGTGGTGCCTACAATCTGGAAGTCAGCGTATATAACGCCGATTCATAAAAAAGGACCTAAGGACAGCGTTGAAAACTATAGACCGATCTCCAAACTCTGTGTGTTTGCTAAAATTATGGAGAAAATCGTACACGTACAACTTTCTTGCTCGCTTAAATTAAGTTTCTCAGAACACCAACACGGATTTTTAAAAGGTCGCTCCACCACATCCAATCTCGTGGTCTGCAGTGACTATCTTTCAGAGCATATGTCTAAGAGGTCTCAGGTCGACGTTATATACACTGACTACAGTAAATGTTTTGATCGAATAGATCATGTGCTTCTTATGCGCAAGTTGTTGGGGATTGGTGTGAGGGGTAGCTTGTACAGATGGTTTGTATCATATGTTGAAAATAGATGCCAGACTGTAGTCCTCAACGGTTATGCCTCGAGAGCGATGTACATTCCGTCGGGGGTTCCCCAAGGATCCTTATTGGGACCTCTTTTATTTAACATTTTTGTAAATGATATCGCCTCTTGTTTCCTAAATTCAAAAATTTTATTATACGCTGATGACATGAAAATTTTCAGTCAAGTGTCAACTGTTGAGGATGCACACCTATTACAGGAGGATCTAGACCGGTTCCATGATTACTGCTATCGAAATAGGTTGGATTTAAATATTTCAAAATGTTATGTGTGTACATTTACTCGTAAGCCAAACCCAATTAGATATGATTACAAATTATTGAATACCTCAATTGCCAGAGTCAACGTCATCAGGGATCTTGGGGTTATTTTTGACTCAAAGCTTTTGTTTGATGCGCACATTGACAATATAGTCAACAAGGCTTCTAAAGCGTTGGGTTTTATTTTTAGGGTCTCCTCTGAGTTTAAGAATGTCAAAACCATGAAAATTCTGTACTGTGCTTTTGTCCGTAGCCATCTCGAATATGCTTCTCAAATTTGGAATCCAAATTACAATGTTTATATTAATCGCATTGAAAGTATACAAAGGCGATTTTTAAGGTACACTCAATATCGTGCAAATACTTATCTTCCTAACTATACTAGTCGGTGTAAGAAATTTCATATTCTTCCTTTACACGAGCGAAGAAAAATTGCAGATCTCACTTTCCTATTTAGTATTATGAACGGGTCTACTGACGTCCCTGAGCTGGTGGCCAAGATTGGACTTCGTGTACCGTCTGTGTTTCTTCGGAGACCTCATCTCCTTCATGTACCCATTGTAAAAACTATCTATAGGCAAAATACATACATGTTAAGAGCATGTCGAATGTTTAATGAGGTGTGCCGGGATGTTGAGCTTGATTTATTTACGAATAGTGTCCAGAAATTAAAAAAAATGTTGAGTAACTTTTTCTTTGAAGAGTAACATTGTTACGTAATGAATTTTATTTTTGTTTAATCTCTTTAGTTATTTCTATGCTTAACGATCACGCTGTTTGTACCGTTTTGTCAATTTTATACATAAGTTTATATTGGTGGAAACTTGTAATTGGCTTTCTTCTACATATTACTAATGACTACTCGAATGTATTAGCTGTAAGTTTTCTTAAAATTAATAAAATAAAATAAAATAAAATAAAATTACATTTAACAGATAATTTTTTTTGACCGCCGTATATGATCGAGGAATACTTAGACTTTATTTCCAGCATCAGCATCCACGAAAACCATAGAAGTAATAACCATGAATAATAAGTAATTTTCTATGGCTCCTTCTTGGATTTGGGAATATTTTATGACTCTTACCTACCCCCGCAAGCGTTAGTCACTGCGACTGTAACCTCGACAAAATTTGTAGTTTTAAATATTGTTAGAAAATTCCAGGATAAGATGGTGAAATTGCTGCTACATACCTTTGCATTATTTTGTCAATCGTCAAAATTACGCATGCGTGGTTTTCTTTTTGCGTGTCACTGTTTCTATAAAACGTTAATTAATTTGGACGTTTGTTTGACAAAGTTTGTGTAATTTGTTTTATGTGACAACCCTATGACAAGTGTTACCAATTTTGACATTTCATAGGACCTGTCAAATGTATGGGCGTTGACCCACTGTATGTAGTAAGTAGGTACACTGTGGTATTAATATGTGATTTTTGTATTTGCGAAAAATGATCGCCTACGTCAAGTACGTCACCCCCCCCCCCCCCCCCCTTTGAGTTTCTGTCGATGCGTGAGGACGTATAGTTTTATTTTGTATTCCCAAATAAAAAAGTGTAGTGCGAGTGCGGTGCGCAGCGTGGGTACCTACGAAATGACGAAAGAAATAGAAGTTATGCTCAATATTTTAGAGCTGTATAAAGATATGCCCTATCTTTGGGACAAAATGACAAAAATTTCCTGAACAAAAATGTACGAAATGAGGGCTTCCAAGTGCTACTGAGTTTATATAAAATATAGACGAATCGGCTACAATAAAGGCCAGGGCTGGGCAAAGGCCAATCTTTTGGTCTGGATAATACTGAAGCCATCCTCGCACACGACACGTCCGACTCCGTCGCGCTTTAACTGGCAACTGATTCAGTAACTAAAGTGTGGCAAAAAATCTGCCAAAATCTGCCACACTTTGCGCCAAAAATGCCAAAAATATGTCTTTAAGGAAACTGAAAAAAATACACAATGAATTCAATGAAATTTCTTTAATCAATAAAAATATTTAAGTTTTCTTATGCGTTATTATACTTAAACACTACTTACTCTACGTATCATCCGCATTTGCCTTCAAATTTTCGGTAAACATAGATTTTGACGACATCTTTTTGATCATGTTTTTAGTTGGATATGTAGGAGACACAGTCGCCGTGTCTTTTGTTGTAATTAAAGCTGACACATGTTGATTTAGGAACCTATTCTTTATTTTTGTTTTGTTTAAATTCACCAGACAAGATTCTTTCGCACAAAGCGTTGGACATCGGCAAACATAATAATGCTTTCGCGAAATTTGTAATATTTGGTTTTGGATATTTTGTAGCCCCATTCGCGTCCAGGATTTTTCCAATCGCTCCCCAAAATTTGTCTACACTCAAAATTGTGCTGGTGGCGCTACTTCCACCTGATTCTAACAAGTCTCTTGGAAACCAAATCAATAAAGAAGTATTCCAGTTTGATTACAGTACATAATCATCTGAAGCACTTGTTTAAATAAGCGGGAAATCCCCGTATAATTTGGCCATGAAACAGAAGTTGCCAGTTCGAAAAAATCATTTGTAATCTCATTATACATATATAAAACCTGATGTACTGTATACTTTTAAAAAGATAATTCAAATTATGTAATGTGAACTGTCATGAAATCATTTAAATCTGCCGAAATCTGCCACTTTTGTGAATCGTCAGCAGGATCTGCCACAGATAAAATTTTGGAGCGAAATCTGCCAAAATGGCAGAAATCTGCCACAAATGGTCACACTGACTAAATTTAGGACAGTGTGATCAGAAGCTTCTAATTTGCCCTTCTGAAATAAGACGTCTTATTTCAGCCAAATGTAATAAGCTTTGGACAACGAGTGTAGTACAAAATTCACGATAAAAGTGTCCTGAATTGACATAGGTACTATAAACTTAGAAATACCAACAAGCTCATTTACGATGGACGAAATCCTATGTAGTTATCATAATGCCTAATTTTGCTTGCAACAATTTTTACCATACGAAAACATGACAGCACTACTCAATTTTTCAAATTTCGAAACTTCATCTAATGTTAAACGAAAATTTGGAGAACATAGGAGTAATAGAGCAACCTTAATTTTTAAAAGATTTTATTATTAGTTATATTTATTGCGATCGCTACATATTTAATCCAACTGCAAGAGCATAGAACATTTCTTGCAAAATTACAACATCGTCATTTTCAAAAACGCGATTTCGCTTCCTTTGCTGAAGTATCACCATTAGCATCAGCATCATCATCATCTTCATCTAATTGATCTCGAGGAAAACTGAAATTAGCAGAGGCATTTTTTTTTTTTGAATGAAACAATCTTTTGTCATGTGTACCTATTTAAAAGCGTTTATGATAACTAAACAAACGAGCCCAAACGTCACGTGCCCACTATTTGCCATTAGGAAGTTCCAGAGCCCGTTTTCCGGCTCTACCATCGGACCTACGTCATTATTTATGTAATGAAAAGTGCTTATGATGACAAAATACATGAGCTGAAACTCGACGAGCCTACCATTTGTTCCTGTGCCTGCCTAATCTTCGGCTCCATCATCAAATTAGTTCAATGACATTTTAATGATCTAAGATGCACATACCTACCTGCAAAATTTCAGCTCGATCGGAAACTTAGTAGTGACCGAAAAACCAATACAATTTTTAAACGGAAGGACAACATACATATTTTCGTACATAATATGTTTGCATACAATGCAAGTTTAAAAATAACTTGTTTAAATGAATAGAACAAAACAAATTGCAATTGGTTCAAAATCGCAATACAAAAAAACATCGCGTAAAAATAACGACTCTTTGGAATCTTTGTTCTAAATTCTGACAAATATGTCAAGTTTCTTATGGTAATCCAACCAAATGAAGTTGACATAATTGGTCAAACAAAGGAAGGAAAATAAGATACTTTTTGTTTAGTTGGATTATCGTGTGTTTTGCTCTTGCACTTAATTCAATTTTAAGTAAAATACAATGTTTCTTAACAAAATAATACTTTAAAATTGTAAAACAATAATATACCTACTGAAAATATGATACACCATCAACTTTTTTCACTTTTTTGAGTAGTTTTTACACGATCTCACTACACAGAACGGCATTGTTGACATGTGACATTGAGGTGTAGCTACTTGTTCGCCCAAATGAAGAATGACGCGCGCAATTGTAGCTCTTTTCAAAATCGTGTTTTAACTCTCTTTCGGTTCGGACATTTTTGAGCGATGGCCTGAGGTCCATACTTATTCTAAGTCAATGATTATTGTGGATTATTCTAAAATTGCTTTACTAATGGCGCGAATTGCTGAAACGATTTTTACCTGATTACGATATTTTAAAACTTTTTGGATATTTTCTGCAAATTAAACAATTTAATCTTTCTTTTTACATTAAATACCACTTTTTGATATGAGTGACAAAGCGATAAGGGCCGGTTAAATTATAGCCCTACTTGAAGAAGGTTGTTCGCAAACTTACGTGTCTCAGCGGCTAAATGTGAGTCGTTCAACTGTCCAGAGGACTTGGCAACGGTATCAAGAGACCGGTTCGGTCAAAAGAAGACCCGGTTCGGGAAAAAAACGATGCACAGAACCAACAGATGACCGCTTTTTGGTGAGTCAGGCGTTGCGGAATCGTAAGGCGTCAAGTGTGGACCTGAAGAAGAGCCTTGAAGAAGTAAGAGGAGTAGAAGTTAGCTTGTGGACGGCCAGGAGGAGGCTTTTGGCTGCCAATATCAGGAGTTACCGCCCAGCTCGGGGCCCTAAATTACTCCGTGAGCACCGTGTTGCTCGACTTCAGTTTGCTCGGAACTGTGCTTCATGGACTCTGGAGGACTGGAATAAAGTATTGTTTTCTGATGAAGCTAGAATCTCTTTGTGTGGAGAGGACCGACGCCGGCGAGTGCTGCGAAGACCACGGGAACGCTATGCGGAAGTGTGTTTCGAAGAAATCACTCCTTATGGCGGAGGCTCCGTTATGTTTTGGGCAGCAATTAATTCGACGGAACGTACGGAGTTAGTTTTCATAGAAAATGGAACATTAAATGCACACCGGTACATAATGGAAGTCCTAATTCCATATGCACAACCCACATTGACTGCACTTGGGAAAGATTCCATTTTTATGGACGACAATGCTCGCCCGTACCGTTCTGGCGACGTGGAAGCGTACATGCAAGAAGTTGGGATCCGTCGTTTAGATTGGCCAGCTCGAAGTCCTGACCTCAATCCAATTGAGCATGTCTGGGATGTTCTAAAGAGACGGGTAAGATCAGTGCAACCTGCTCCACAAAACACCAGGGAGCTAAAAAGAGTCATTGCAGAAGAGTGGGATGGGAACGTATTCCTCAAAACGTTATTAAAAACATCGTGGAAAGCATGCCCAGAAGGATTCAAGCTGTGATTTTGGCAAGAGGAGGTCACACTCGTTATTAGGTTTTTACATTTGTAACTTTATTTAACTAAAAAAAGTAAAAAAAAAAACTTGTCTTTATTGCCGACCACTTCTTATTGTTTGGGCGTGTACATCGGTTTTAAAGAATCCATCGTTTTTTTTCTTTTAATTACCCGAATTCACTTCACGCGCATTAATTTACACGATTATAAGTATACAGACTACGTAAATTTCCTTAGGTGCCCGTTTTTTTTGCAAAAGAGTGTATAATGCGTTGTGATCGTAGTCGTATCGTATCCGTATCGTGATATGTAAATGTAAGTAATTTCTTTACTACAAACCAGTGAAATTATGTGGTTTTAACTTTTGTTGTTTGCTTCTTTTGTATGCAGTCGTTAACAGTGATGAAATAATTTACTTTCTTTATATTGCACAAGCTTATTCGTGACGTTTTGGAGGGAGGGATAGAGAATACGATTCCCCTCCGTCGCCTGGCATGCGAGCCGTAAGAGGCGATGAACTTGGCACCATATTTGTGCCCGAAAAACAGCAAAAAGCTCGCCACCTATCTTCAAAAACTTCAAAAGTAATTTATTCTAAATAGACTAGAATTGTTTTGCTGTGGAGTCTGTTGCATCGTTTCATCTTTACAGCATAAACACTAGGCAGCGGCGATGGGCGGTTATTTTGGCGGCTGTCATAAATAAATTGACGTTAAAAAAAAAAAAACTTTAAAAAAAAGTAAAAACCGACTTCAAAGAAAAACTAAAAGGAGTAAAATAATTTAACAGTTTCAGAAGTCGGTGGCTTCTATTTGTTTCAGTGTAGAGTTGCACCGACTTCTGAAACTGTTAAATTATTTTACTCCTTTTAGTTTTTCTTTGAAGTCGGTTTTTACTTTTTTTTAAAGTTTATTTTTTATTAAATACGTTTTAGTGCCATAAAGTTAACCCCGTTCTCTTCATAACCCTTTTTGGCTTTGACGTAGTCGGGTATAAAAAGCCCTTTCAAATGATACCTTACACGATATAATGAAAACATTGCAAAGGGGGGGGGGGGGGGCGCACCCCCTCCTCTTTTCCAGCAGTCAGTTCCCAACAACAAATATAAACAAAGCAATATTAGTAATTTGAGAATTTTGCTTTGATCCGATGAGGAGTTCCGTTCCATATCTCTGAAGTTCATGGTCTTATCATAACAATATTTATATGGGACCAATCGGGAAGCATACCCATTCGAAAAAAAAAAAAAAAATGAAAAAAAATACAACCGAATTGAGAACCTCCTCCTTTTTGAAGTCGGTTAAAAAAAACTAAAGTAACAGCGATTACGTACTGCATCCGATCCGGATCCGTGAAAATAAGAATGTGAAAAACTCGGACCGAATTCGGATATTGCTTTGCGCACTGCATCCGATCCGAATACGTGAAAATACGAATCTAGAGTCTAAAAAACTCGGACCGAATTCGGATATCGCTTACGCACTTATCCGATCTTTGATCCAAATTCAAACAATTCAGGGGCCATCTTTGGCATATCCATTTGGCATCCGATTTGAATCCGAGGTAATGCGAAAGCGTTCATACAAACAGTACTGCGGCTACTTCGGCAATTCTTGAAACTCACGGATGACGGAGAGAAATCGGATGACGGAAGTCGGATCTAGTGCGTAAACTACCATACAAATAGTTCTATGACTAGAGTGCGCGCAACATAACTCTGCGCGCGACTGAGGGCGTGCTAAACGTTGCCGTGATCACAAAAGTTCAAATTACCGCTTTTTAAGCTTAACTTTTTTATCGCTTAGCATAATTTTCCCGTTAAATATTCCTACAATCAGGTAGTTCTACTATCAAAATTGATAAAACGGTACACACTTTGGTGAACCATGATTAGTTCCGATTTCGGCCGCGCGCAGACTTAGGGTGTTACCACACCAATCGATCGATCGTCGATCGATGCCATCGATCGATGGTAGAATGGATTAGTCGACGTCGATCGATAGTTTCTACCACACCAATCGATCGATAGCCGATAGATGCCATCGGTCGATGGTAGAATGGATTGGTCGACGTCGATCGATAGTTTCTACTAGGCCAACAACAACGCGTCCTCTCGTGAATACATTTCGAAAGAAACTGATGGTATATAGCCTTGGTTAATCGATCTATGTCGACCGATGCCATTGACCGGCAATCGATCGATTGGTTAGTCGACCGGTATCCGTCGAGCGATGCCATCGTCCGGCAATCGATCGATTGGTTAGCCGACCGGTATCCGTCGATCAATTAAAGCTACCACACCAATCGATCAACGTCGACCGATGTCGATCGATGCCATCGACCGGCAATCGATCGATTGGTTAGCCGACCGGTATCCGTCGATCAATTAAAGCTACCACACCAATCGATCAACGTCGACCGATGTCGATCGATGGCATCGATCGACTATCGATCGACTGGTGTGGTAACACCCTTATCTTGCGCGCACTCTACTTCGGAACGTATTTTCTCGGATTCGGATCGGACGCAGTGCGTAACCGCTGTAATTCTAGTCTAGTTTGAGTTCTAAGTTTGAGTTTTAAGTTTGTGACATTTTGGCATTTTTTTAACAGGTACATACGTACATCCTGTGCACCCTGGGCAGTCAGCCTCGCTAACAACCTTTTTTTTTAACCAAGGCGTTACCAATTGCCATAATTTTGAAAAAAATATTTTTTTTTGTCTTTCCTTAATCGTACTTAGTTTTCAACTAACAGACATAAACATAGAAATTTTGAATTTAATTAAACTAAAATTAGTTAATTAATGTAATCTGTCTAGATTCAAAGATAAACTAAAGTTTATTGGCTACATAAAGTCATTTAGTGTACGCGCGGTTTTTCAAAAGAATATTTTTCGCGTAATTAATTTTAGTACTTGATACGCTTCAGGAATTTTGCATGATTTTGTAGATTTTATGTAAACTAGAATATTTAGAGATTTTAAAGGAGGTAGCGAATGAAAAGTAATGTGGTTACATATCGTCTGATTACTTTAATTGTATAATAGGTATGCTAATTATTTTACTCTTTTCAGTTTTTATTTAAGCCGGTTTTTCTTTTTTTTTTGTAAAGTAATTTTATTTTTCTATTTCGAGTGGCATAAACAATACAAATGAAGACCATAAGGGAATGTTTCTAAGATTCTTTGGGTTTCCAAAGCTAAGTCGACGGAGCCCCGCCCCCTATTTCTGTCTACAGGGTTTAAATTAACCTACCTTTCAACTAACATACCTACCAAACAACTCATTACCGCGCCGCCGGTGTCCAGTTTGGGTGCCGGCAGCCGAAGGTTTTAATTTCGGCTACCGGCAGTAATGTACCGCCGGTTCTGGCGCCGGCAGCGGAGGCACTCCCTAATTAATATTATGTGTGTGTATGTGGATTTGTTTTGAAATAAATAATTTGAATTTGAAAAAACATTGCTTATAATTTACAAAGTAATTTAAGAATCAAATAGTCATGCATGATGACGTTTCTCCAGTCATTTGTAACCGCAGACCGACCAGTTTTTTCTAAGCGCTCATTATCTACATATCTAGTGCTCAAGTTTCAAAAATATAATCCTCACTTACTGTAGACAGTGCGGCCATTTTATTTAGCACAAAAAAAGAAGTAGTGACATTATGTCTAAATGTCGAGCATTTACTTTCTAGAATAAATGAAAGTGATTTATTAAGGTTAGGATGTAATATTATAGGATCTCGTGATATATAAGGAGCTCGTGGCTAAATAATGACAGCCGCATAGACCGATCTTCCGGGTTAAGCCACGCTTGCCGAGGTTGGTCTGTGGATGGGTGACCATTTACCATAGCGAGTTTCCTCCGTGCCTCGGAAAGCACGTAAAGCCGTTGGTCCCGGCTGTCATTTGTAGATCTTTGACAGTCGTTACTGTTGGTCAGAAGCCAGAAAGTCTGACAACCAGTCTTACCAAGAGTATCGTATTACCCAGTTACTGGGTTGTGGAGGTCTGATAGGCTAGATATTTTGGGGTCAGCAGTCTAACCAGATGCGACTGAATACCAGTATTTTACATGGAGCGACTGCTATCAGATCTCCGCAACCCAGTTACTGGGCAATGCTGATATCCTAAGGTTAGACCGGTTGTCAGACTTTCGGGCTTCTGACTACCCGTAACGACTGTAATAGGTACTCGTATACACAAAAAAAATCGTAAAGATGCTGAAACTGTTATACAGTCATGCTCATTGAATATTTTAGGATAAAAGTAAGTGCAACACATCTTAGGAACGATACTGATGCGAAAATGACGTTTATTTTGTTTGTTTGTCCGTCTGTATGTTTGAGCTTCACGCCAGTGCTACTGGACAGATCTAGTTGAAAGGCAGCCACATCCGTTAGGCCAAATTTACGGAGACGCGGGGCGTCGCGCGTCGCGTTGTGCGGCGCGGCCCGCACTGAATTCAAACATATGGCGTTGTATGAGAGCGTTTACGGAGAAGCGATTTTAGACGCGTTTGCTTGAAATGCAGGCGGAGCCCGCGGATGGCATCGCCGCGTCGCACGCGACTTTTATCGCGGCGGCGCGGCGCACGCAGCGGCATTTCTCGATGAAGCGATGCCCGCGGCGAAATCTTCTGCCAGTCATATTTTACAGTGACGTTTGGTAAAAAACATAAGAAGCAATATAAAAAAAGAAACATAAGTATAAGTATAAGGCGATTCGCACACTGCACCGCATCACGCAGCGTAGCGCGGGAGTGCGTGTTCTTATGTTGTTTGCAAGTATCTGTATTTGTATAGAAAACACGCATAGTACAACACACTGAAAACGCATTCACGCGTAGTATTTTCAGTGTGTTGCACTATGCGTGTTTTCTATACGAATACAGATACTTGCAAACAATATAAGAACACGGACTCCCGCGCTACGCTGCGTGATGCGGTGCAGTGTGCGAATCGCTTAAAAATGTTTGTTGCTGGTCGTCAACATATGTTGCAAGTTGCAACACGTGCGCTCCCCTCTTCCGCTAATCTAAAACTAGTCGGAGTAGTCGGTTTGATTGAGTATCCCGCGTGCGCCGCAGCGTTGCCCGCCGCGTGCTTTGCTACACGCTTGAGGATTCACCGCGGGCGCAGCGGCGGGCACCGCCACGCTTCCCGCCCTGCAACTCTATGAACAACGTCTTATATTGCCATACGTTTGTGTTTACGTGTGCGATGATAAGTGCCGCTTGACGCGCCGCCGCTCCGTAAACAGAAAAATCGTACGACGCGCCGGCGCCGCGAGACGCCACGTCGCACGCGACGCGCGACTCCCCGTGTCTCCGTAAATGAGTCCCTAAATAGCGGGTCAGATTTATATATGCTATAAATTATCACGCTGTTTAGAGTGGGTGATGAGTAGTAAACTTATTAAATGTGATTAGATTTAAAAAATGGAGTACAAATATTTATCAATCAATCAATCAATCAATCATTCAGTCGAAAGACGTCTACTGCTGGACATAGGCCTCCCCCAATAGGGGGGTTTGCCGTAATCGCCACGCTTGGCAGGCGGGTTGTCGATCGCAGTATGGTTGTTAAAGTACTCAGAGAACGCTGCTGCCCATCCTCTAGTGAATCCCTTAGTCGCCTTTTAGGACACCCACGGGAAGAGTTGAGGTAGTGCTATTCTTTAAGTCCGGCACTACACGAGACCACTTTCCTGTAACGTTTATAAATTGGTAGTTAACCATCCCTATTTGACTGTTAAGCATCGATATAAATTGTTTAGTTAGTCTTTAATACTCTCTCATGTTGTATGACCAAGTAAAATAATAAAAAAAAACTGCTTAATTTATTATCTTCACCAAACGTGCTGGCAGCTATGTGAATTAAGTAATTACCTTTGCCGATATCATAAATTGCACCGATTGCTTGTTCAACTTCTTACAATATTCATAATTAAAACTAGTTCTTAAATCATCTGTTATTAGTCTAATTACTTATATTTATACCTGGCTGGTCTTTTGTCTAGACATCAGCGTCCGTAGGTGTGCCAAAAATGAGCGCACAAAAAATAGTACTCACTGTACTTAATTATAAGTAGAGCGAGACTTTGAGTAGGCTAGGCTGCAGTGTGAGATGAGGCGGTTTTATAGCTCCGTTTAGATTAATAAAAACTTTGATAGGTTCATGGTTGTTTTTTAACACGCTTGTTACATTCGTTGAAAATATAATAATAATATTTTTTTTGTTTTTGTTTTTAGAGAAATATTTAAAAATGTAATGAATAGATAAATAAAGGAAATAACACCTTATTACCCGTGGTCCCAGTGGGTCGACCCATTAACGGGTCCACGGGTAATTTTATTTACCCGTAGACCCATGACACTAGAGATTACATTCGAAGAAATATAAATATCGATATTAAAGCTAAAAGCAACCAACAAACTATGCTATTAGGTCAAAAGAGTTGCAAAGAAGATCTTGTTTTCCTATTTTGATTTGCAATTATTGTGAATAATATAGGTATATTTATTATCATTAATTTTTAATGTAATAAAAAGTACTAGGCTGCCATGAAATCAAGAGGGTAGTATTTAGTCTAACTAAAAAAGAATTGTCAGAATTTAAGTAAGCCTAAATAATACTGCTGGACTAAATACTACCCTCTTGTTTTCATGACAGCCTAGTACTTTTTGATTACATTAAAATATAATGTATATTATTTTTTGAGAAATAATCAAGAAGAATTGTGAATTTTATTATTTTTGGATTTTAATAATTTTACCAACACTTCAGGAGTCGCATTCAATTTGTATAAGATTTATTTAGTTTTACTCTGACGCATTGTTCGTCCGGTGTCTTTCTCCGAACAATTCAGAATAATTGCAATTCATTAAATAAATATTTATATTAGCTTAGTTTGTTCGTAGCTCTTAGCTTTATTATCGATATTTACATTTCTTCGAATGTAATCTCTAGTGTCATGGGTCTACGGGTAAATAAAATTACCCGTGGACCCGTTAATGGGTCAACTCACTGGGACCACGGGTAATAGCTCGGAAGTCTTTAACCACAAATAATAAACTTTATTTCAGGTGACATAGACCCATAAAAACCTTAACCTAGCACATACTTATTTGCCATGACTCGCCACCTACACAAGACTTGACCCACTGATCCTGAAAGGGACAGTCAAAACGTACAGCTATTGCGTTCAGAATGCCGTTGTTGCTCCCCCGAATACGGGCCAGCAGTGAAGCTGCTTTTTTGCGCATGATGGCCTGGAAACCATCAGTGCGCGCTTCAGCAAACATCCCAGACGCGCTGCACCGCCACGGCAGACCCAACAACATCCTGAACGCATTATTGTACTGAGTGCGCAGGGCTCTGTAGGCTCGCTGCGTATATCTCACCTTATAATAATATAATAATAATAATCAATGAATTAGGAATTTGAGGAGTGTCTGATCAAAAGCTGCTATTTACTTTCTTTATTTATTTTATTTATTTACTAGCTGTGCCCGCGACTCCGTCCGCGTGGAAGTCCGAAAACAACATTGTGTCGCAGCAACTAAATAATCCATTTATTATAATAATAGACAAAGGTGTCCCACTAAGACACTTATATCTTTTGAACCATTTCTTTATGTAGAGTTTCAGCTCCTCTTGATTGACCGTAAAGATTCATAAAACCGTAATACTAAAAACGTGTTGCTTATTTCTATACATTTCCTTGCTAAAATGGATTATAATTGAATATTGATACTTTTATTGAAGATGTAACAAAACCATATCGCGATACAAAAATAGCTACAACGCCGTCTTGTTACAATCTGCGAACTAAATTATGATTTCATTCGAGGTGTGGTAGGTATAGAAAAGAACTTTAAATATTTAAAAAAAAAAACTTATAGAAGACTTCATTTAATTTTAATAAGTTATAAATAGGTAGTAGGTACTGCTTTCAAAAAGTCTGATCTGGAAATCGAACCAACACAACGCGAAAAAACATCATCTATATTTTTATTTCACCAATCGATACGATCGCTCCAATAAACATAGTGCCTGAAATTGATGGAAGACCATAAAAACTAACATTAAGTACCTACCTAACTTAGGTACATTTCAATTCAAACACTTATTTGTTGTTACTTCTTATTTCTTGCACTTCCTTCAGTTTAAGACAGTGTGTTTGTTGGAGAGATTTGATCCTTATTATTGACCTTATAGATATCTATCAACAGATGCCATAATATAATACCGGATGGTACATAAAGCTTTGTCAGTTCGATTCCCGGTTCAGGCAAAAAAGTCAGTAAAAGGCAATAATTTCTTACTTAAAAAAAAAGTGAAATGAAGTTTCCTTTGAGTGAAATTTGCTATTTTTAATATTTAAAGTACTTTCCCTCCATGGCCATGTCTTTGGAACATTACCTAAAGCTTAAAAAAACTCAATTAAATAAACTTAATAAAACGACGGCGACAGGCTTTGAATAAATCTGACAATAATGAACAAAATAAAATAAAATATAGAAAAATATTCCAAAAAGTGCATTGAGTAGATAGAATGATTACGAAATACTAAATTTCAACGAAAGCACTGGGTGAGCGCTTTCCTTGCAAATAATCATGGCCACCGATTTCAATTTGAATTTGGACCTTATTTTCGGCATCAGCATTCCCAAAAAGTATGAACATTCAATAAACAAAAATCCTACTATTAGTCCACATCATGAATTAATTTTATTGTGAACAACAATAAGAAATTGACCTAATAAATTCTAAATAACAATATCTTCGTTTTTTTTTTGTAAAAGCTTAGTTCCTTCTTCATGAGGATAGCATTTCATTAGACCTTTCGTAGACTGAGAATAGGTACCAATTCAACAATGAATATTATGTAATTTGTGGATTTATTCGTAGTAAAATATTTCTTCGCAACATTATTTGCTACACGTAACGCCATCTATTGAAAATAAACTAATACATGCTAAGTTCTTCTAGAAAACTTAAAATTCGCATAACTTTTGATTTCGTGAACCGATTGCGATGAAACAAAAACCATATGTTACTTGGAGATAAGCACAATATATGTTTGTAAAAGTCAACAGCATTGGGTCAGTTGTTTTTACGTGATGCTTGAACAAACAAACAGATAAACAGATAAACAGACAAACAGACAAACCAACAAACAGAAGAAACAAAATACAAAAATGTTAAAAATGGGTTCTTTTGGTTATTTTTTAACACCCCAACCATGTTTTTTCAAAATATTTGCTATGTACAGATACGCAAAGTCTACAGATTTGATAAATGTATAGAAGATATTGATTATTTGCATATCTTTTGAATGCGTGAACCGATTGCGATGAAACAAAAAAAATATGTTACTTGGAGATAAGCACAATATATGTTTATAAAAGTCAACAGCATTGGGTCAGCTCTTTTTACGTGAGGCTTGCATAAACATGCAAACATATGTTTAATCTTTACTTCCCTAGATGGCGTTGGCGTCGAATTAGATCGCGCTATGGTTTCGTTACCGCGCGATTTATAAGTTCTAGACAAAAATTTCCTAGTTACTTCTAATCCACGATTTTATTATATGTATAGATTTATTTGCTTGAAATACATACATACATGTTACATAAAAAATAGACCAAGACATATTTCACCAGTAATATAGGCATGCAAATATTAAATTAAGTTACACATGTATACATGTCAAATGAATTTAGAATTTCAAAAAAAATAGAATTAAACGTTATATTACATAATTTATCTAACAGCATGATACAATGTCTCTTAATAAGCGCAGTAGCGGCAAGAACTATTTTTTAAGAAATCTTTAGTAGAGTAAAAGCTTTCTTGTATTAACCACTTTCGCAATGCACAACAAAATTTTTTATAAGGTAATTCTTCCATCCCCTTGGGCAAAGAGTTAAAAATAAGTGGTGCCATATAGACACAACTTCTTCTAAAAATTTCTAACTTTGGCACGGGCATTCTCAAAGATAAATGAGTTACTTGTCGCTTATGGGTGTTGATGTTGTATTCAAAAAGATAACTGTGGTACTTTACGAATTTAGCGACTTCATATATATAAATGCTGGGAACAGTTAAAAGATTATTCAATTTGAAAACCGGTTTACAGGACTCAGACCATTCCATGCCGAACAATGCACGAATGCATTTCTTTTGCGCTATGAAAACTCTCATTATTATTTTTCTTTTTTTTATTACATTTTTCTTTATTTATTCTCTGCGGTTTGATCACTACATATTATAAAACAAAGTTGCTTCCCGCTGTCTGTCCCTATGTAGGTATGCAAATTATGACATAAGACAATTTTAGGTTCAAAATATTTTTTTTACTTGTTTTTAAACTACGAGCACAATGTTATCGTTTATCTTGTTTAAATGTATGTTTTATTAGACCTGTAACTTGTATATTTAGTATTTAAGCTGTTAGTATAAGTTGGTTAATAAATAAATAAAAAAAACTTTTGGAACGCCAAGCTTTCAAGACTATAACACAGGCTCTACGCCAGGCAGTTTTTCAGAGTCAGATTTAAATGAAAAGTAAGTGCTGGGGGGTTACCATGATCTCTTAGAGCAGGGAATGTTTTAATATTATTACGAGAGTGGGTAAGAGATGGCGCTAGAGAGCTGTCTAGCGCTGTCACTTTCCCACTCTCGGAATAATATTAAAACATTCCTGATCTAACAGATCATGGTAACCCCCCTGAGCTTAACTTATAGACTCATATTATAAATACGTAAAAAAATATGCCAAGATGAGATTTTTTACATTTGAAAGTTAAAGAACATTAATTAGGTACATTACATCTACTTTTATCCGTCATTGGCGTTCAAAAGATTAATAATTGTTCGTATAATAATATTTTGTCCGATATTAATAGCTTTCCGAAATTATTTGCTTAAAAGTCAAATAGTTTTTATATCAAGTAGACTAAATCACTGGTGCTTTCAAAAGGTCAACACTAGGTGCTCGGTTCCAAGTAGTAGGTCATTTAGAGAAGAGCCGACAAGAAAACCAAAGGATACTCTTTTAAAAAAATAAATGGTTTGACAATTTTCATTGCAGTAATGTAAGAACAATGCAGATTAATGTACATGCAGTTAACAACATGAAAAGCAATCGCTTTTCAAGTTTGTATCGAATATAAATTCCTTTTTATTCTATCTGATATCTGACTTTCATTTTCTACAATACAATGTACCTAGTGCAATACTCTTTATTATACAAAAAACAAACAAAAATACATTATTACAAAAATAGAGATGTATAACAGTAGGCGGTCTATTTCACTAGGCGATTTCTGTCAGACAAATTATTTCCGTTTTTTTCTATTCTTTAACTTACACTAACCTATTGTTACATATAAGTTAGATACTTCAAAAACGCTCAAAGTATAACCGCAGACTGACTTTCACTTCTCGAAAGAAGAAATTAGAAATGAAAAAAAAGTTAAAGAGTTCAAAATATTTTGAAGATCTAATATGAGGTGATATTTTATTATTTTCACTGTAAGTGGGTTGCTTTAATGTCTACTTTTACGAGTAACTGGTCTAACTTACAATTTTTTTACATGATAGGTCGATGAATAAGCCTATGGCCCATAATAAGGCCATTACTGATCCACTATTAGGCACGGGCCTCAAATGAGAAGGGAGTAGGCCTTATTCCAACACGCTTGCCTGTCGGCCTTACAAGGGAAGTTGTATTCTTAATCCAAAGCCCCCTAACAAGCATATCTTACAGCTTTGTCAAATGTATCTAATGAAACTTTACAAAATCCAATTTATCATAAATGATGGAATCAGGCATTAATTTGCGGAAATCCATGACACACAAACATCAATAAATATGGTTGCATGTTGCATTATTTTTTCACTCTTTCTGCATGTGCAAATACTTGTGGGCGGGAGGGTGGTGCTGCATACTGCATCCAAATTAGCGATCTTGTTCAGCGGAATTAAAGCTAGATATTCTATTTGCATATTTGTATGCCAATTTATTACCATACACATTTACGACAGGGTCACAAAAAAGCTAAATACTACAACTACGCAGGACATTTGAGGGCCTCTGTCCTGACTTTGTGTGGCGCGAATATGACCTCGTCGTGATAATAAGAGCTTCCAGTCTATTAAATGCAAACAGTATATGATGTATCACATTAGCTAGTAAATGTCCTCTAATAAACTTTGGGTTTCAAAGTATGCATTACAACGAACGTCAAGGTATATTGAACACAATCACCAGATTTGGCAGAAGGATTAGTGATTGCAGATTTATTTATTAGCAGACAGAACGATGCTGTCCATTCTAGTGGCATAATAGTGGGTACTGCAATAAACAGTCGTGAGTAAAAGTTTCTTTAATCACCACGTTTGCCTAACAAACTGGCGATCGCATGTTTTTGATATCAGACAGAACTCTGCTAGGGTATATTCCTCAGATAATACCTAGCCTTTTTTGGCACCCCTAAGTACAGAATAGGTGATCTTTTCTTTTTCAGAAATCGCAAGAAACATCCTACAACTTTGTCAAATATAATTAAACACCACAAAATCCAAAATACAATTTATTATCATACACATTTACAATAAGGTCACAAACAGGCCAAATGCTACAACTACGCAGGACATTTTCAGGGCCCTTGTCCTGCCTTTGTGTGGCGCGAATAGGGCCACGTCGTGGTAATTAGAGCTCCAGCCTATTAGAGATTCGTCACGGTTCTGGACTCTCAGCCAAAGTTCTAGGGGACGAAAGTATATTTTTGGGGCGCGAATATGGCCATGTCGTGGTAGTTAGAACTCCGGCCTCTTAGAAGCAAATAATAGATGATGTATTACAACATATCAGCCCGTTAACATCCTCTGATGAACTTGAGCTCTCTAACTATCCACTACAATGAACGTCACGGTATATTGCCATAATCACCATGATTGTTCATCATCCGTCACCTCACACTTCAGGTCCAGTTGAAAACCAGCGTCAGGCACTAGTTGTCTGGCATTTTTGCCGAACTGGGCCTTTTTGGCGCAGCCGTGAGGCACACTCTACTGCTAATTTCTTTTGTTTGTTTTTTTTTTCTGCTTATTTTATATTGTGTGCCTTTTTAATCTGTGCTAAATAAATGTATTTTCTTTCTTCTTCTTTCTTTCTTTCATCACAGTTTTTTTCATTATCACCTAGTACGCTGCTGTAAATCTTAATGACATAATAGTACTGCAATAAACGGTCGCGAGTAAAAGTTTCTTTAATCACCATGTTTGGTTAAAGCATTTGTGATTGTAATTTTTCGTTATGACCAGCCTTTTGACGTTTTTGGGCAACCACGGGAAAAGATGAGTGACCTTTTCTTTTTCAGATGATGATGATTTCTGATGATGTATCATATCACATTAGCTAGTATATGCGCTATAATGAACGTCAAGGTAATCACCATGATTGGCAAACGGCATGGTGATCAGTTTTTTTTCATTATCACCTAGTACGCTGCTGTCTAATAACATAATAGTATTGCAATAAATGGTCCCAGGGAAAGTTTCCATAATCACCAGGTTTGGCAGAAAGATGCGTTATTGCAGATTTATTTATAAGCAGACAGAACGGTGCTGTCCATTCTAGTGGCATATTAGTAGGTACTGCAATAAACAGTCGTGAGTAAAAGTTTCTTTAATCACCACGTTTGCCTAACAAACTGGTGATCGCACTTTTTTGTTATTATCAGACAAAACGCTGCTAGGGTATATTCCTCAGATAATACCTAGCCTTTTTTGGCTTGGGTGGAGAATAGGTAACCTTTTTTTTTCAGGAATCGCAAGAAACATCCTACAACTTTGTCAAAGATAATAAAACATCACAAAATCCAAAATACAATTTATTATCATACACATTTACAATAGGGTCACAAAGAGGCCAAATGCTACAACTACGCAGGACATTTTCAGGGCTCCTGTCCTGCCTTTGTGTGGCGCGAATAGGGCCACGTCGTGGTAATTAGAGCTCCAGCCTATTAGAGGCTCGTCGCGATTCTGGACTCTCAGCCAAAGTTCTAGGGGACGAAAGTATCTGGGAAAGGAGAAATGCCTTCATAGAATAGAATTTCTAATAATATTTTGGTATTATGGAGACTAATTAACAATCGCGCGATTCATACCATAGGGAGTACCTACGTTCGGGCAGTGGGTCTATAGGCTTTACTTACTTAACAAGAGCTGGCCTAACCAACATGGCTGGAAAAAGGATAGCCCGATAATGAGGGAGGGCCTATGTTCGGCCAGTGGTCCTTATAGGCTTTACTTATTTAACAAGAGCTGGCCTAACCAACATGGCTGGAAAAAGGTTACGCCGATAATGAGGTAGGGCCTATGTTCGGCCAGTTGGGGTCGTGGGGGAGTTTTATACTTACTTAACAAGAGCTTCAGGTGATATTCTATTGGTCTTCCCTCTGGTCATAGACTTGATTATTTCGGAGGCCGGCTTTGAAGACCCGGATTGCATTATTTCACTGAAAACAAAATATTTTATTTTCATTTTTTTTTCTTTATTCTCTACTAGCTTTTGCAGCTTCGCTTGCGTGAAATTTTGAACCCGTTAAGTGACGATTTTCCATACAAACTTTCATCCCCTATTTAACTCCCTTAGAGCGATTACGCACTGCATCCGATCCGAATCCGTGAAAATACGGCTATAAAAACTCGGACCGAATTCGGATATTGCTTTACGCACTGCATCCAATCCGAATCCGTGAAAATACCGATCTAGAGTAATAATCCGAATTCGGATGTTGCTTACGCACTATTCCGATCTCTGATCCAAATTCAAACAATTCAGGGGCCATCTTTGGCATATCCATTTGGCGTCCGATTTGAATCCGAGGTAGTGCGAAAGCGTTCATACAAACATTACTACGGCTACTTCGGTCCGTCAATATTTCTTCTGAATTGGAATCTCACGGATGACGGATAGAAATCGGATGACGGATGCCGGATGTAGTGCGTAAACTACCATACAAATAGTTCTATGGCTACTTCGGAACGTATTTTCACGGATTCGGATCGGATGCAGTGCGTAATCGCTCTTAGGGGTTAAATATCAAAAAATCCTTCCTTATTCCTTGTCTACATTATAAAGGGAACCTTTGTGCAAAATTTCAGCTTTCTAGGTCCAAGGGTTTGGGCTTGGCGTTGATGAGTCAGTCAGTCAGGACCTTTCTTTTTATTTGTATAGATCTTGGTATCGCTTGATCCTTATCGTACCTGATGGTAACCGCAGACAGGGTCTAAGATGAAGCACACGAATACAAGTAACAGAGATACGGAGAGATATTATGGACTCCCCTATTCCCCTCTGACTCTCACATACACACGACGGAACACAGTAAACTGCTTGGCGCCGGACTTTAATGTGAGGGTGTTAGCTAGCCAGGCGGACCGTATAGATCTTACCACCAAGAGTGCTGCTTAGAAAATGTGCTCAATCTGTCCGGTGTCCGGAATAGTATACAAGGTTAGTCAGAAAGGGGGTACTAATCCGAAAGGGTATTAAAGTACCCATAATAATGAGTAACTTTTGTTCTACAACTTTCCCCAAAAGTCAATAGTTTAAGAAAAATAGCTGTTCAAAAATTATAAAAAAAATATGCTAAAATCTATCTATCCTGAGCTATGATCAGCTATGTTTACATTTTAGGTCATATTTGGGGTCACGAACTAGAAGCTCCATTTCCTGAATTCGTAACTAAAGTAGGGACGAAGAATTTTTGATAAAACTATACTAAAAATTATTTTACATGGAAATAAAAATTATCGAATTTAGAAATAACACTTGCTTTAAAACCGTTACCAATGATATTTTAAGCGGCCTGCGGATTTTTACCCCTTTTCCGACTAACCTTGTATATCTTTCTGAACACAATGATGTCTTAGTACTAGTTGTCCGGAAAAAGATAGGATAAAGTACTCAAAAAAAGGTGTCCGGATTTAATTTGCCTGTCCGGTAACTGGAAACTGACACTAGCGGCGTCTAGTTCGTTGGATATGAGAAATAGTATCCATCTGTCCGGAGTTTAAAATAGTGTCCGGCCAACAAGATGCTGTCCGGATGATGGTTGCTTACCTAAGCACTCGTCCGGCATCCCTGCTTCTGTATACGTCGCACTCGTACAGGTGTCCGGTGTGTCCGGACACTGAACACAGCTGCTCAAAGATCTGGAACTCCAGTATTGTCGCTAGGAAGTATTTTATGTACTCCTGAAACGGTAAAAAAAGAATATTTAAATAATAGCAAGCGTAATAACAGTAATAGCACAGTCTACCTATATCTTACTCCTTACAGTCGGTCAACGTAGAACATTGTCGCAGAGTGTAGTTGTTCGTAGGTGATTAGGCAGGTAATAAACAACCACTTTACACAGTCCAAGTAATGAGTTTATTACTGATAAGCCAGAAGGAGAAAATTACAAAGCTTAGGATTGAGGACAGTAAATGATAGCGAGACAGGAACCGGAAACAATACGGAAGTGGTTAGCGGAAGCGAAAGAGCATACAAGCGACACGGGCTCCGCGACCGATGTATCAATCTGGACTACCGGGCGGCGCAGGCGCATCTACCTATGCGCGCGGCGCGGTACATAGCTGTACGTATGTGGTAATGACAACTGGCCGGTCGCCGCATACTACCGAGTGTCATCCGGCGATGCTTGTGTATTTAATTAAATTAGTTTATATTTGTTTTGGGTTGTGAATGAATGAAAGTGTGATTTATGTGAGTAATGCGTGACTGTGTATTATACTAAATGTAAATATGTATTATCTAAATTTATTATATGTATTTAGGTTGAGTATTTAATATATAAAGATAAATGAACTAATAAATACAATAAGTTGCCTACACAGAGCAATCGTGCGGGGGGTTGCGGGGTGAAGGGGCAGAGGCTATATCCCGAGTAGCCATACTGCATACTTGGGACATAACCTCCGCCCCTACATCATTTTGACATTTCATAGGACCTGTCAAATGTATGGGCGTTGACCCACTGTATGTAGTAAGTAGGTACACTGTGGTAATAGTACAGTAGGATAATTCACTTTGGCTGGAGACCCTTCAGGTCTCGCAAATAACTGTCCGGTTACGTAGAAACGGTCCCTTAGGACCACCTAACACTTCACACCGGAACACAGCAATGCTGCTTAGCGGAAATAAGTATGGAGGTAGTACTTCACCGGACAAACTCTTTCACAAGGAGCTCTACTGCTACTAAAATATAGATAACTAGCAGTGCCCGCGACTTCGTCCGCGTGGAAGTCGGAAAACAACATCGCGTCGCAACAACTAAACAATGTACATGTACTCATTTTTTTTAAATCTAATCACATTTATTTTCAATCAGGTCCATTATAAATAGTGTGATAATTTATACCCTTTAACCTGATCCAACCTGCAACAAATATGTTTTCCAAATATCAACAGAATCTGTCCAGTAGTTTCGGCGTGAAGCTCAAACATAGAAACAGACAAACAGACAGACAAAAATTCTGAAAACCCTCTTTGACGTCTGTAGCGTTTTTCCAATAATTTGCACTTATTTTTTCTGGAAAATATTCAATGTAGGTACAGATTTAACTTCGTTACGATTTTATTGTATGTCTATTATATAACAAAAACATCGTACATACAGCTATTCTAATGTAAACGATTTTGTAGAACAGTAAATTAAATACCTGGTCTGAAATAATGTGGTATTTGGATCCAGGGTCGAAGTCACCTTCGGTTCTTGGGACTGGCGGTATTACACCCTGAAATAGAAGCAAATATCACATTGAAGACAAAATAAAAATCAGTAACTGATAATACAATGAGTTTTGGACCAATGGGATAAGTATTTTTTCTACCACCAGAGTGGTGGCGCCACTCTGGTGGTAGAAAAAATACTTATCCCATGAGATGTAAAAAAATTACAAAACTGTCAAATTCCCTGCCAGCTGCCGTCATAATAATAAAAAACACCACATTTTACAATAGTCTTGCATCCACCTGGGACAGTCCATGACTGTACTCCAATAGTGCAGCCGTGGATAGTCCCCGGTTGGTGCCCCATCCCATTATACATTAAAGTTCTCAAAGCAAAGGGGTCTCTGCGCGTTGGACCTGTGTTCCCCGTATGCCTTCCAAAGGACCGGACATCTTCCGCACAGAGGATGAGTCGTGAATACAGAGAGATACAAACTATTATCTGGACTTAGCACACGAGGTTGTCAACTGGGATGTGGATTCGGCAACCATTGTGCTGATAGTCTTAACGGCCAATGGCCTAATGGCTAAGAGCCTCGACCAACACCTCGTGAGGCTCTCGTTAGAGGTCTCGATGCCGGTGGACCCCTATTTTTTAATGGCTAGTATTTAAACGATCGAATATAAATTCAAAGTAAGGGTGTCAAAAATATTGATTATGTCGTACTGAAATACTAAGTGGGCGAAAGACTGAGGGCGAACACAAATATTGAAAAAGGCGACTTAAAATTAAGAATTTGAGGTACTAGTTATTCAGAACCATCAGTATAATAATTCTTAAGAAATTTCACTCACATTATTGTTGTATGTTTGTAAGGTTGTTTGGATTTCCAAAGGAGCGTCGACGGAGCCCCGTTGGGCGGGGCTTCTATTTCTGTCTGCAGGGTTTAAAGTAACTTAACACGAAGTCATCCCCTTCGAACCTAACCTATCCGTGTCGGGGTAAGGAAATGTATATTTTCGCCCACTCAGTATTTTTTTCGCCCAAATTAGTATTTAATTCGGACACTTGCAATTTTAGTTGCTAGCTTAGATTAACTGTTTCCCACTGCTAGTAGCTCATTTTACGAATTTTAATCATTCATAATTTTTCGCCAGTTAAGTTAATTTTTCGCAAATATATTTTAATGCCGCTCGGTTTAATATTAAAGTATCTTATTAACAGTCTGCATATATTATTTATTCGCCCGATTAATAATTCCCCTTTTTAATGTATATCGTTTTTTTTTTCTAGATGATTTTTATTTAATGAACGGTTTGGTTGCGATTTATCAAGATTCTTTTTAGGAGAATTGGACCATATTCCCCATCTAAGATTTAACTGCATCAATGTTGCTTTACCTAGTAGATTTATCAATCTGAACGATTGCCGATGAACTTCTGATATATTTTATGTGATCGTAAAATATACCTGATACCGCAGTTTCATTTGCCACCATCTTGTGTTCATATTTTGGACTCCATCTTCAAATATTGACCAGCGCCACTGCAAACAAACATATACACGTATACTATTTGAAATATATTTTTCAGTTTTTTACAAACAGGGCTGAGGATCTATCACTGGTTCGATTTCCAGACTTGTCGGTAGCTGGCAGAACTGGGGACCAATTCTACTATCAGAAACTTTTATCAATGGCAATGGAATCGTTCATTCAGTCAGTTTTCGCTCACGAAAACTGTCAAAATGTTTGGTTAATTGTTTTTGGTGTCAAACAATTTGATAGTTTTTGTAAACGAAACTGTCTGAATAAACGATTAATTTGCAATTGATAAAAGTTTCAGTTAGTAGATTTGGGCTCCTGGACAACTTTTGGAAGATAAAGAAGGGTAGTCAGTGTCCTGAATCAACGCATTGAATGTTATAAAAGCTATTGCCATTCGATGGAGCTTGATCGGTCACGCACGATCCACCGAACTCTCCTGTCGTAGAGCCGGTCGTCTTTTCAGACTCTGCAGTCACACCGATAATTCAGCCCTCATTAAACTGTCTCCCTCCCCAACCGTCAGCAACGCTCTAAGCCTCGCGCTCCCCCCCCCACTAGGGGTCGCCCTTAGTGCTGTTGTTGTTAGTAGTCATGATGTTAGTGTAGTACAAGTGGTTAGCTTAGGTTAAGTATTTTACCCCCCCCCCCCCCCCCCCATTGGCTGGAGACCCTTCAGGTCTCGCCAATAATCGCTCGGTTACGAAGAAAGGGTCCACAAGGAAAATCTACAGCAGTCCAACAGAAAATAAAAAATAAAGTTAAAAAACTATAACCCGACTACGTAAATAAAAAAGGGGTCTAAAAAGGACGAAACAAGAATATAATTCAAATAGAAATCCAGAAATTCATAGGTACAAGAATGGTCAAGGTAGAGCCGTGGTCACACTTACTGTCTGTTGTGGAGGTGTTCCTGGCACCCACATAATCATAGTAGGTATACAGTAAGTGCGACCACGGCTCTACCTTGACCATTCTTGTACCTATGAATTTCTGGATTTCTATTTGAATTATATTCTTGTTTCGTCCTTTTTAGACCCCTTTTTTATTTACGTAGTCGGGTTATAGTTTTTTAACTTTATTTAATACTTTTCCTTTTCCCGATCGGGCATTTACACTAGCCGTGCAATATCTATATCGTCGCATTCTCAGAAAGAGTATAGACCGCGGTACCAATAGGCACAAATAGGACTGCCGCGCGAACTGTACGACCGCATTTTAAACATATATTTTGTCTTAAACAATATGATATATATACATATTTGTAATGTGCTCGCCAAGACCTTTCTTTTGATACCAAACACGTGATGATTATCTCAATTTAATTTTTTCGAGGTTAGAATCTTAGGTTTAAATTCCGTCATTAAAAATGTTTTATGAAATTTATATAGCCTATGTTACCCGGGCCATTATTACGAATCTATTGACACCTCATTCATTAAAATTGGTTCAGTAGTTTAGGCGCTACGGTGGAACATACAAACATACATACATACCTAGACTGCCAAAATCATTACATTAATGGAAGTGGCTCGGTTTATTTGCTCCCAAGTGTATTTGTTTTGTATAACTTCACCAACACGCATCTGAGGCAAAATGTATTTATTTAGACATAAACAATTACTTTGTATCTCATTGTAAGTGAACCTATGTATTGTTCTTATGAGAATAAATTCTTTAAACCGATTACCCTTCCTTTTGGCTTCGCCGTAGTCGGGTAAAAAGCGGATCTTGCTTTCTGTGTCGATCAGCCGAAGAAGTCTGACCTCTAATTTTATACTACAGGTCTAGCGCTTAACTGAGTCAGTGCCTGACGTATGGGAGCGGCACGGGAAGGGTGACATATGACGTGACATGACATGTCCGCACTATCTCGCTTTACACGTGATAAATATAATGAAGATATCTCTTAAGATATTTTTACTACTACTAGATAATGAAAGTTTTAATCATTCATACAGTGATTCAGGTACAGACAGCGGTAAGGAATCTGATTAATTAAGGGATTTCGGGATTAGTTTTTTGTTGTTTCTGTTGAAAATATTAATACTTATAAAGTAAAACATTATGATCATTTTTTTTATTAATTTAACATAAGTATACGCACGTAAATATCTTCATAGATATGTTCATTATATTGTACACGTGTATAGCGAGATAGTTCGGACACGTCGTCATATGTCACCCCTCCCGTGCCGCTCCCATACCTCAGGCACTGCCTCAGTTATGCGCTAGACCTGTAGCTTGTCCTATTATTTTTCTGTTCTTGGGTAAATTAATATATTGTGACCTATTTCATGTTACTAACCATTAACCCAAATATAAGTACTCTCAGTGGTGCAGAGTCTATGTTGGTTGTATTTTCTATATTTACCTTGCTCACATTACCTGACATACCAATATTAGCTGTACCTGTAATGATATATTCACGCCTACACGATTCTGTTCGATATTTAAGATCGACACAGTAAGCGCGGCATGCACTCAGTACTTCAATAACCCGGACACGACAAGTGACGAAGACGCACGAGCAATGCCGACACAGATCGCGCCCCTCTCGTCGCGGGCGCAACGCTACGCGGCGCGGTGCCAAGCTAGTTCGACTCGCGACCTCGCCGCGTGATCAGCTCATGAATAAGGGCTCCGTTTGGGTCCGAAACTAGTCGGACAATCCCGAAAAAATGCACGTGAGTAAACCGTAAATAATCATAAATATTTAAGATGTCTTTTCTGCTATCAAATCTCAGGGCCATACCATCATTCTGGATTCCTTCGACACAATCAAAGTTATTTTCCCTCGAAGCTAGAATAACATGAGTGTTACCTGGTCCACCATGAACGCGAATGGTAAGTAAGCCACCTTCTCCAGCGCCATCGTCATCAAGAAGTTCATACCCACTTCATATGGATCGTGACTCCTGGAAACAGCAAAAAGATGAAATTAACAGAAAAAAAAGCATGCCTCTTAGGGCCTGCGCAGACGACGGACTTTTTGTCCGACGGACTACCACGGACAAGAATGAAAGTAGTTGGTAGTTGTTGCCATCTCAGAAACTAGAGTTCTAACCACAACTACAGACAAAACTACCTACGTGTGCGTTGAGTCCGTGTTAAATTTCGCGACCGGCAAAGACTACCAACCACATCAATTCCTGTTCGCGGCAGTCCGCCGGACAAAAAGTCCGTCGTCTGCGCAGGGCCTTATTCATCATGTACAGTCGAGTTCATTAATATATTGGCCCTTCCAGGCTTCAAAAATACATGAACGTTAAAAAAGTTCATAATATTGTGACAACTCTAAGCATCATTAAATTGTGGTCAAGATTTAGATTCATTAATATGTGACTGCTGTTTCTCAGTCTTGTGCCTTTGGCTATACATGTTACTGAAAAAAAAAAACACATATTAATGAATCTAAATCTTGACCACAATTTAATGATGCTTAGAGTTGTCACAATATTATGAACTTTTTTAACGTTCATATATTTTTGAAGCCTGGAAGGGCCAATATATTAATGAACTCGACTGTACCAAGAATTTACGTCAATAGGATGGGCAGCAACGTCCTCTTGTCTGCTAAAAACAAAAAAGTTAATAGAAGAGTATAGTTTCCATCTTAAGAGCCATTACGCACTGTCGACTGGTCGCCAGAGATTTAGTCTCTCGGTGACCAAAACATAGGCTACTGGGGCCAGGAGACCAAGCCGAGCGTAGTGTTTCTTGTACATTCGTGAAGAATGGACGTCAAAGAAGAAGCTACTATTGGAATAGTAGCGTTACTAATTATAAAGAGAAAAAAAAAAGAATAGAAATGCAAGAGGGTATTGGGTATCCCGATTGGAATATTAGTCACTGGCAAAGTCACTGGATAAATCCCAAAAAGCTTTTCTTTACTTCTAACTTTAAAAATAATACTTGGCCCTATAATTTTTATTTTTTTATTTTTATTTTATTTATTTAATTCAGGCATCAAGGCCCATAGAAAATATATATTACAATATAATACAATAATTCTAAAAATACTATACATAAACAATATTATCTAAAAACTACTTCACACATGAAGTCGGCGTCGTGTGTCGCGCGGTGTCGGGTATCCGGCCTCGGAATCGCCGGAACACTACACCTCTCGGCCAAAATTCTTCCTTCGTGAGGGTCGACAGATGTTCAGTCGGCACCCTCACCACAAACGAATTGAAATTCACGCTGTGGTGAGACTCCAACCGCTCGACCCTCAGATTGAGCTTGGTCTTGATGCTGATATACTCTACAATCTCCGCGACCTTTGTAGAGTAATGCAACCGGGACACGTACAGTGGCGTCACTGGTACAGCAGGACGCAACAGGAAGTTCGGCCCGCTCGGTGCAGTGCCGCACTGGTTGCGACAAGAAGGCTTCCTCTTCTTCTTCACCTTGACAAAGCCATCTTTATCGCACGTGTCTTTTTCTGGACAACACTGTGGCAGATCCTTGTGCGTTGATTCACAGCGCCTCTGCTTACCCCCTTTAGCTTCTTGCCGCTTGGATTGCGACGCAGCAGGTTTGCTAGTGTCGACAATAGCAGCGTAGGCACGTTTAGGGGTCGACGTACCTACACGTGTCGTTATCTCTGCAGGTGTTGAGGCAGGGACGGCGGCGGGACACGATGCATCGCACACAATATTGATGATATATTAATGATGATTATGAATATGATTTTAACCGACTTCTAAAATGGAGGAGGTTGTGATGCTCCTAATTTCAAAGTCGCGTAATCCCTACTAACATTATAAATGAGAAAGTAACTCTGTCTGTCTGTGACGCTTTCACGGCTAAACCGCTGAACCGATTTTGATAAAACTTGGTACAGAGATAGTCTGGAACTTGGACAAGGACTTTAGGCTACTTTTATCCCGAAAAATACAGAATAAGACATACACGCGGGCAAAGCCGCCAGTGACTTCTAGTAAGAAATAAAATGACAAACAAATAGCTGATAGGTAGGTTAGGTTATGTTAAAACTATGAGTGATTAACGTACGAGCCGAGCGAGCGAAGCGAGTACCAGAACCGATCGGTCGCTTCGTCGATCACTTTCCATCATTTGCTTAAGAGCGTGTTCGCCGTTCGGTATTTCATACAAATTTTCAAGTCCTTATTTTTCGATATGACTGAACCGATTTTAATGAAACTTCATACCCATCAGCAGGATACATAGGACTAAAAAGTGTTACAGTTAAATTAGACCGATTTTAATTTTCAATACATAGAAATTTCCAACTATTTTTTTTTAAGTAAGACACTTCGAAAATGTTTTCTACTAACTTTTTAGACCTAAGTTTACTGCTTATGTGTGTGAAGTTTCATCAAAATCGCTTCAGGCACTACGAAAAACAAAGACTTGAAAATTTGTATGAAATGCCGTACGGTACGGCAATTCATACAAATGTACCCGCTCTTAAAGGGTGCGTAAAAAAATATATTTTATGATTGATTATAGTGCGAATTTTGTAGCGGAAAACATTTTTTTTTGTATGCCTCATACATTTTTTGTTGTTATTTTCATTAATTTTAAAGTGCTTTTAAATACATCCCTATAAATAAATTATTAATTTCTTAAGGTTTGACCTAAACTTACTTATTTTGGTAGAGTCCAACTCTTTGCAGGTGAGGTAGATTGTACACTGACAGGGTGGCTGCATTCGCGACTGCCTCGTGGAAAGCTGGAGACGAAAGAATACAGTGTTAACAGGGCCATCTTTAACCTATTGGAGGCCCTGGGCACATTATGATAATGGGGCCCCTATGACCTGGACGGAGCACTATTTTGTTACAATAAATAAGGAAATTAGATAAGCAAAGTTCTAGATTTATTTCTTTGAAGTCACATGGCAACCCAGTTACTGGGCAACGCCGATATCCTAAGGTTAGACCGGTTGTCAGACTTTCAGGCTTCTGACTACCCGTAACGGCTGTCATAGGTATTCGTATGACACCCAGGACCGACAGGTTAACGTGTTCTCCGAGCCACGAAGGGGTCTAAGTGACCCCTCACAAACGGGCACGAACTGACAGCGGCGAGCGCAGATTAACCTTGAAAGTCGTCTGAGAGAGCTATTTTACGTAAGATATTATTTTAAAGTGGCCAACCCACGGAGTAGAGAAAGAAGGGCCAACCACTCACATAAAAAATGTATTTTCTCGAAAATGGTTCACTTTTGCATAAAGCATTACTGGCATATTACATAGTGGATAACATAATCTACAATCCTGCCAAGAGATCGTGACCCAGTAACCCTGTAAATGTGTTGGTTAAACCAGGCTGTCACCATTTCGCTTTCCCAGGGTCCTATTTGTAGAGGCCTTCGTCCTTTTTTTACTATTGGACTGCTTCTAGATGCTCCTTGCGGACCGTTTCCATGTAACCGGGCAGTTATTGGCAAGACCTGAAGGGTTTCCAGCCAATGGGGGGGAAGTAAAATACTCAACCTAAGCTAACTACTTATACTACACGAACATTATGATTACTAGCAACAACAGCACTAAGGGCGACCCCTAGAGGGACTCGGGCCTCGGCTTAGTGCGTTGCTGGCGGGAGATTGGTGTCATGCTCTCCAGCAGGACCACTCCAAATTTAGAAAAAGTAACTAGCAGGAAAAAATGTACAGAATATGTACTATTTTGTACCCTAATATTAAAAATTGTACTTCTATAGTTTCGTGGTAATCATCGATTCATAGTGGTTCTGCCAGAGAGCATACTCTCCAGCAGGACCACACGGTTTTCTGAAGAATCCGATGTGACTTACAAGCAATGTCTATCTGTAAAAATTGTACGGAAATTGTACGCCCTGATGACATAAGAAATTCTCTGAAAACGCTATAAATAAAGTTTGTACGAACAATTCAATTTTTCTCATAACAATTATGAAATCATCCAAGTAAGCAAATTATTATGATTACTACGTTTCCTCTATATATCTGACGCAATGAATATCTGTAAAAAATTTACAGAAAATGTACGTCCTAGTGACATAAGAAATTCCCTGAAAAAGCTATAAATAAAATTTGTACGGACAATTCAATTATTCTCGTTACAATAATGAAATCATCTAAGTAAGCAAATTATTATGATTACTACGTTTCCTCTACAGGGTGTAAAAAGACCCATCACATAGCCGAAATCTACGCACTCTGTACATCAAACTAAACTACATTGACCAAAAATAATTGCTGGGAAACGACTTTTATTTTTTGGCATAAAAAAAAACGTTTTTTTTTTAGCGCGCAATGTGTGGTTGTGGCGATGCCGCGCGTTTGCATGCGTGCTGCGGCCACACAGCTGAGCCAAGGCGGTCGTGTGCGTTTGATATTGATATTCGTTGCGTTTTTGTAACTTCAAATGCGTAATTTGTGAGGAAAAATGGAAAATTTTGATAAGGTTGTTTGGAAGAAAGTTTAGTATTATCACTTAGAATACGTTATTGGAAAAAAACTAAAAAAAAAATGTTGACTTTGACCTTCAATATCTCCAAAACCAATGGTTTCCCAGGTATGGTCTGGTAAAAAAAAATGATCCCAATGATGGGTAGAATATGTGGTTTTCGTTATCGTTAAGGGTCTTTTTACACCCGATATATACCTGACGCAATGATTATCTGTAAAAAAATGTACAGAAAATGTACGTCCTAGTGACATAAGAAATTCCCTGAAAAAGCTTTAAATAAAATTTGTACGGACAATTCAATTATTCTCGTTACAATAATGAAGTCATCTAAGTAAGCAAATTATTATGACTACAACGTTTCCTTTTTATACCTGAAGCAATATTTATCTGTAAAAAAATGTACTGAAAATATACGTCCTAGTGACATAAGAAATTCCTTGAAAAAGTTATAAATAAAATTTGTACGGACAACTCAATTATTCTCGTAAAAATAATGAAATCATCTAAGAAGGCAAATTTATATGACTGCTACGTTTCCTTTATATACCTGACGCAATGATTATCTGTAAAAAAATGTACGGAAAATGTACGCCCTAGTGACATAAGAAATTCCTTGAAAAAGCTATAAATAAAATTTGTACGGACAATTCAATTTTTCTCGTAACAATAATGAAATCATCCAAGTAGGCAAATTATTATGACTACTATGTTTCCTTTGTGCACCTGAAGCAATGTTCAATGCAATACCCTATGACGAATTAATCAAGAGGCGAGTAAATCGACCAGCATACTAAATAGCGTCTGCCTCCGTCAGGCTTACCGACCTCGCCGGCGAGGCCCGTCGCGACGTCCCACCGCCGCCGATCACGATCCACCGAGGTATACCGTCGTGGAACCAGGCGTCTATTCAGACTCCGCAGTCGCACCGATAATTCAGCCCTCATCAAGGTGTCTTCCCCCCTAACCCTCCGCCAGCAACGCTCTAAGCCGAGGTCCGAGTCCCACCCACTAGGTAGGGGTCGCCCTTAGTCCTGTTCTTGCTAGTAGTCATGATGTTGGTGTAGTATAAGTAGGTAGTTAGCTTAGCTTAAGTATTTTACTTCCCCTAGGCTGGAGACCCTTCAGGCCTCGCCAGTAACTGCCCAGTTACGTAGAAACGATACGCAAGGACCATCTACAGAAGTTGAAAAGACAAAAATGTTTTTTTTTCATTTGTTTGTGTATCAAAATGCGCAAAGGTTGTAATATCACATAAGTAGGAAAATCAATAAAAAATACTAGATATGATTTTTATTCGACAAAAACTAAAGCGCACAATAACATTATTGTGTACAACATTTTCAATTTATATACACTTGGCGAGGCGTAAGCTGAGCTTTGCATTTGTGTGAGTGTACATAGAAATCGATTGCCAAAAAGCAGTATAAAGCGGTTTAAACCACGCACAGGACGCGTCTGCATTCATTCTCACACAAATGCCAAGCTCAGCTTACACCTCGCCAATGGTACTTCATTTATTAAGTGTACATTCAATTTAAAAAAAACATCATACATAAGGATTATACCAGTTTGATTCCGCTGTACCGTGGAGGTAGCCATAACAGTCAAATCAAAATTACTGTGATGAACCAAAAATGATGCGAATACTCATGTACCGCTATTTTGCACAGCGTAAAAGTATATCTGAACTAGTTGCTTCTTCAAAATCGAAGTAAATTTTTATTTATTTCAAATAGACCCGATTACAGATGCTTTTGAAAGTATTCGTACCAGTGGCGAAGGCTCCATGCAACTCGATTCCTATCGGCTTCCCTTTCGAAATATGGCAAATACTAGTATCTATGATTTTCAATTATCATTTAAACAAATATAATTTAATTGGTCCGGCTTCCCTTTTAAGAAAATTCACCCTTCGCCACTGATTCGTACAAATTTTATTATAGCTTTTTCAAGGAATTTCTTATGTCACTAGGACGTACATTTTCCGTACATTTTTTACAGATAAACATTGCTTCAGGTATAAAAAGGAAACGTTGTAGTCATAATAATTTGCTTACTTATATGATTTCATTATTGTAACGAGAATAATTGAATTGTCCGTACAAATATTTATAGCTTTTTCAGGGAATTTCTTATGTCACTAGGACGTACATTTTCCGTACATTTTTTACAGATAAACATTGCTTCAGGTATAAAAAGGAAACGTTGTAGTCATAATAATTTGCTTACTTAGATGATTTCATTATTGTAACGAGAATAATTGAATTGTCCGTACAAATTTTATTTATAGCTTTTTCAGGGAATTTCTTATGTCACTAGGACGTACATTTTCTGTAAATTTTTTTACAGATATTCATTGCGTCAGATATATAGAGGAAACGTAGTAATCATAATAATTTGCTTACTTGGATGATTTCATAATTGTTATGAGAAAAATTGAATTGTTCGTACAAACTTTATTTATAGCGTTTTCAGGGAATTTCTTATGTCATCAGGGCGTACAATTTCCGTACAATTTTTACAGATAGACATTGCTTGTAAGTCACATCGGATTCTTCAGAAAACCGTGTGGTCCTGCTGGAGAGTATGCTCTCTGGCAGAACCACTATGAATCGATGATTACCACGAAACTATAGAAGTACAATTTTTAATATTAGGGTACAAAATAGTACATATTCTGTACATTTTTTCCTGCTAGTTACATTTTCTAAATTTGGAGTGGTCCTGCTGGAGAGCATGACACGGAGATTGGGGGGGAGACAGCTTGATGAGGGCTGACTTATCGATGTGTAGGCCTTCGTCCAGCAGTGGACAGCCATAACCAGAGTAGTGTGACAACTAGCTCTTACCAGGGTTAGCTCCATCTCTGAACAGTTGAGGCTGCTCGGAGTACTGAAGGTAGTACTGCACGTGTGCCATCTCGTGATGGGTTGATACCAGGTCTTGCATCGTCACTTCGGTGCATTGCTTTATCCTGGAAGTTATAAGCAAAAAGATATAATTAATTAATTTCTGTAGCAACCGCATGGATCATAAGGTTAGTCCGAGGATGGCATTACACATAGAGACCCCTCCATGCCTCGGAGAGCAGGTTAAGTCAGTCCCGGGTGTCATGTAAATACCTATGACAATCGTTACGGGAAGTCAGAAGCCTGAAAGTCTGACAACCGATCTAACCTTAGGATATCGACATCGCCAAGTAACTGGGTTGCGGAGGTTTGATGACAGTCGCTCCGACAGACTTATCTTTTTGAAACGTGCACCTAGTTTTGACATTTTAAAAGTTCCTGAAATCTGGTCTATTTGAAATAAAAACTTTGACTTAGACTTCCGTGTAAAATACTGGTATTCAGCCTCACCACATGAGTAGATAATACGGTAAAGGAGTACAAGTTACACAAGTTTTACAAGTGGTTTTATTATACAGGCTGTAAGGGTAAACACCGTTATCCTTGAAACCAGTGGTTTGGTTTCATTTATAGAACGTAAAATCAATGAAAAATAACAATCTTTTTTTTTTATAAAATTTTCATTTTCCTCAAAAGCATTTCACCCTATGCGCGGGGGCAACAAGCTACGGGAGGGGGCGCGGGGAACTCGCCGCGTGGCCCGATGCACGGCCCCGTACAGTTCACTACCCCAGTCAGTCAGTCAGTCGTTAGCGAGTGTGTGTACGCCGCGTCGTAGCGCCGCCGCGCCGCTCATTTCTCGCGCGTAATTTTTGTATTTTTTTTACTCGGCCCTATACTTTTATGTTTAAGTCAACTACCCATGGTTTGAGTGATAACGGTGTTTACCCTTACATGCTGTATTACTGGCTCATTTCATAATAGAAAGAATACATGTACACACCCAGATACTCAGAGTGCAAAAATGCAAATAGAATATCTAGCTTTAATTCCGCTGAACAAGATCGCTAGTTTGGATGCAGTATGCAGCACCACCCTCCCGCCCACAAGTATATGCACATGTTCGCGTCCTAGCGGTCGAGGAGTCAACATATCCTGAGGATGCCCCGTGCAGGGGCGAAACACGTGTCGTGTATTGGTTTGGTTGCATGTTGCATTATTTTTTCACTCTTTCTGCATGTGCATATACTTGTGGGCGGGAGGGTGGTGCTGCATACTGCATCCAAACTAGCGATCTTGTTCAGCGGAATTAAAGCTAGATATTCTATTTGCATTTTTGTATGTCATGGATTTCCGCAAAGTAACGCCTGATTCCATCATTTATCTTCACTCAGAGTGCTTCACGTACTATCATCGGGAACACGACCAACCACAACATAATGGAACGGATCACCCCATTGCTGTAGAATCTGTAGACTCATCATCGTGTTAAGTCTTCGGAGTCTTCTACTGCTTCTACACCTACTTAGGGTAGAAGCTGACCCCAACATTATTGGGAAAAAGCGAGGCAGAACAAAAGCAGATCAATTCAGAACTGCACGGAATTTAAATGCACTTTATAAGTAGAAAATATTGTCCAAACGCTGCGCTGCATTTGCTCTGTAATACTCGATGCAGCACTCACCTCGTTCCCCTCCTCGCTAACTGTCGTATCTAGCAATTGATAATTTTTCAGTAGTTGCCTTAGCTGTGGCTTTATTAATGAACTAGCTTTTGCCCGCAGCTTCGCTTGCGTGAAATTTTGAACCCGTTAAGTGACGATTTTCCATACAAACTTTCATCCCCTATTTCACCCCCTTAGGGGTAGAATTTCCAAAAATCCTTTCTTAGCGGACGTTTACTAACTATAAACTACCTCCCTGCCAAATTTCATCTTCATATGTCTAGCGGTTTTCGATATTTCGTGATGAGTGAGTGAGTGACCTTTCGCTTTTATATATTTAGATTAATAACTTTTTTATATTGCTCTCGGCTTGGTTAGTAGTTGCCCTAAAGCCCTAAGGTATCTATTTATTTATTTCTATTTATTTGAAGCAGATACGTCACTCTGTCAGAATTTCTCTGAAAAATAATCAAATATCCTAGTTACGACAGTTAGCGGGGAGGGTGACGACCTGTGCAAAGCGCAATGACAGTACTTACAATAGTTTATCCTGTTGCCCAAGTTCCAAAAGCTAACTTTGCACTGCACAATTTTGTGTAGTACTCAATTGTGCACTGCACAACTAGAGAATCAGAGTGCAAAGTGCAGTTGTTACCTATAGTCGATCCTGTTGCACAGATCCCAGGCGCTAGCTGTGCACTGCACACTGCGCTGCGCAGGTCGCACTAACATGGAGCCGCGCCAGAACTCGGGGGGAACTGGCTTGAGACCCATTGATGTGTAGAATTCTTCGGCCATTTGGAACATTCTGGAAGATAAAAATAATGGTTGTTTTTGTTTCAACCGATATCCATTCGAGAAATAAGAGGAAATTGAACAGAAAGTTTTATGAAATGAAATTTTATTACAATCACGGCTGTATTCCCCGAAGGGTTGGGCCTGTATAGTACACCCTCATTTCGCCATTATGCCTAAGTCTCATGTAATAAGGGGCGAGCCTATTGCCGTCAACCGCGCACAAATCCAGACTCCAGGCTGCTACTGAGAAATTCCACACGGAAAAACCCAATAACATTTTGCCCGACCTGGGGATTGAACCCAGTACCTTACGCTCAGCAGTCGTGCTTGCGACCACTAAACCAACAAGGAAATTATTTATTCTGCAAATTGAATATTTATAAATCACATTTACTTACATATTGGTTTGTTTTTTTAAAGTTACATTTCATCGGCGTTTCCTACCTGAGCTTGTTTCGGCATTTCTTCTCCAGAGGTAGCTCTGGAAAAGAAAGGCCGAAACAAACTCAGGGGTCAAAGTCTCTTTTAAAGTCCAGACATATTTTCTGCAGCAAAAATTTGTGTGAGGACAATGCAGAGCAACGCCTGGACTGGCCTTTTGAGGAAAGTTCCAGAGCAGTTTGAGAGTATGTTCTGTACTAGTCACAAATTTAATAGTTTTTTTGCGACAGAACTTAAAAAAACAGTCGTTGATGCAAAATGCCACCCATTCAACAATGATTAAATTTTAAGAACCCAGTCTTCCCGACTCAGATCTCCTGTTAGTGCGTATACATTACTGGCGCGGGTTGCCGGCGCCGATCCGCGCAGTTAGTTGGCGCAGGTAGTGTCTCAGGCCGGGAGGACACGGCGTGGCACACGCTGGCAGAGTGTGCCGCTTGGGAGGAGCCGCGCCGTGCCCTCATCTCAGGAGTAGGCGGTGACCTGTCGCTGTCGGCCGTGGTCGAGTCCATGGTCGACAGCGAGGAGTCCTGGGACGCGGTGGTGTCCTTCTGCGACACGGTCATGTCGCAGAAGGAGGATGCGGAAAGGGTGAGGGAGATCACCTCCACTCACCCGGCCCGCAGCAGACGCACCGGGCGTCGGCGGAGGGCGGACAACGCCCTCTTCCAGCCCCCCTAAATGGGTCCAGGGGCGACGGACTTGGGGAAGTCTGTCGCCCCCCACACATCAGGACCCGAGGCGGCAGCGCGAAGTGTTCCAAGCGCGCCCCTCTTAGACGGCGCGGGGGGAGTCTAACACCTCACTCCCCCCGCTAACCCGAGGAGGCACCAGCCGGGGGTTGCGGAAGAATAGAATAGAATAGAATAGAATATACTTTATTGTACACCAAAATTGTAACATAGCTCTGTGTCGTAATTTCCCGCGACCCTCGGCGCAGGTGTGAGATGGAACACCGGGGTGGTTTTAGTCAGTAAGAGTCTGACAGACCCCTCCGCCCACTCTAGGGCGGAGGACATCCATGAGGATTTCCACCCCGAAAAAAAAAAGGTAGTGTCTCAGTGCCGGCAAGCTCCGAACTTCGCCGACAAGTTCCGACCTGCTCCGATCAGCGCTGGTAGGCCGTCATTTGTTGCTGTATTTGCAAGGGAATAAGGCGTATTTTTATTTAAAAATGCCAGCCTCTGCTTCTACCCGCTTCCTTTATGTAGCGGTTACCTGCACGGACCAGTACCGATAAGTGCTGGTAGCTCGGCGCTGGTTACCTGCTTCCTTTATGTATCATACGCCCTTATCATCACCCTTTTTTTTTATTCCTTTATTTGGTCGCATTTGACCCTCGTCGCACCTGATGGTAAGCGCAGACAGGGTCTAAGATGAAGCACACGAATCCAAATAACAGAGATATAGAGAGATTCCCCTATACTCCTCTGGCTCTCACATACACACGACGGAACACAGTAAACTGCTTGGCTCCGGACTTTAATGTGAGGGTGGTAGCTAGCCAGGCGGACCGTATAGATCCTACCACCGAGCGAAGGGTTGTCACCTGATTAAGTAAGGGTCCTACGGACGAGGGTGACTCAGCCCCCAAAATCTTCCTAATCTTATCTCAACTTATTTGTGGTTGTCACCGCATGTATTTTTCTTCCATACATCTCTATTAGCCGTCATCTAAGTAGTCACCCTCTTTCTGGTCATATCATCTTTTACATTATCCATCCATCGTTTCTTTGGTCTTCCTCTACTCTTATAGCCGTCCACATTCATACTCAAAACTTTCCTCACGACATGTTCCTCATTCCTCCGCATCACATGCCCATACCATGATAACCGGTTTCAGATCTGTTACCGATACTCCGAAAAAAAGGCTTATACATCAAAGAAGCAGGTAACCAGCGCCGACCTACCAGCGCTTAGTGCAGTAATCGCTACATAAAGGAAGCGGGTAGAAGCAGGGGCTGGCATTTTTTAGCAAAAATATGCCTTGTTCCCTTGCAAATACAGCAACAAATGACGGCTTACCAGCGCTGATCGGAGCAGGTTGGAACATGTCGGTTACGTTCGGAGCTTGTCGGCGCTGGTTCGCCACACAGTGTAGAGACTACCTGCGCCGACTAACTGCGCGGACCAGCACCGACAAGCGCTGGCAGACCGGCGCCGGCAACCCGCGCCGTTAGTGTATACGCACTAAGAATAAAAAACGATCAAAAAAGGTTTTAAATACCTGAGCGGAGTGAACCCTTGTCTCAGCATCTCAGCGGTGACGTCGACGTTGGGTGACTGCGGGAACGGCATCACCAGGTCCATGATTGACTTCCAGTTCTGAGCCCACATGTTACCTGGTGATAGATAAAATGAGAATTTGGTCTAGATAAGAGAAGTGGCTTCATCATTTTACAAAAATAAGAGCTCCAAAATACTCCATAGGCAATAATAATCCCCAAATCCAAAGTGGTGATTAATGGGTAGTTGGGGATTTGTTTGCCCAACGTACCCACAAGCAACCAAGGTGGTAGGTAGCTGTATCACGTATACAGGTTGTCCCAAAAAGTAGTGTCAAGCGGAAGTCCAGAGATACAGCATCCTTAGAGGTTGGGTACCTCCCATGTATGTTCCGCGTTTTTTTTTAGTTTTCGAGTTATGATTTCTTTTCTCTCTTGAAACTCTGACTTTAATGACCTTATTTATGATTAGTTACGGTTTACTCACGTGCATTTTTCGGGATTGCCCGACTAGTTTCGGACCCAAACGGAGCCCTTAATCATGAGCTGAACACGCGGCGAGATCGCGATTTAATAACCTTTTTAACCGACTTCAAAAAGGAGGAGGTTCTCAATTCGGTTGCATTTTTTTTTTAATTTTTTTTACCTCATATCTCCGTCATTTATTAACCGATTTGAAAAATATTTTTTTTGTTCGAAAGGGTATACTTCCCGATTGGTCCCATATAAATTTTGTTATGATTAGACCATGAACTTCAGAGATATGGAACGGAACTCCTCATCGGATCAAAGCAAAATTCTCAAATTACTAATATTGCTTTGTTTATATTTGTTGTTGGAAACTGAATACTGGAAAAGAGGAGGGGGTGCGTGCCCCCCCCCTGGAATGTTTTCATTATATCGTGTAAGGTATCATTCGAAAGGGCTTTTTATACCTGACTACGTCAAAGCCAAAAAGAAGGGTTATGAAGAGGAGGGGATTAAATTTATGGCACTAAAACGTATTTAATAAAAAAAAAGTAAAAACCGACTTCAAAGAAAAACTAAAAGGAGTAAAATAATTACCATAATATAAAATTAATAGTTTCAGAAGTCGGTGCAACTCTACACTGAAACAAATAGAAGCCACCGACTTCTGAAACTGTTAATTTTATAATATGGTAATTATTTTACTCCTTTTAGTTTTTCTTTGAAGTCGGTTTTTACTTTTTGATGATAGTGACATGAATAATTATTTTTTCTAAATTAGATGAATAGAACACGCATTTGTCGCAACTATTCATAACATTATGATCAAAAATGGCATTAAAGTCAGAGTTTGGTTAAAACATGAAAACAAAACATAACTCGAAAATTACCAAAAATCGCGGAACATACACTGGGGTAATTCGGGTACCTCTAAGGATGCTCTACCTCTAGACTTCCGCTTGACACTACTTTCTGGGACACGGTGTATATAAGATCTTACTTTAATAATCCACGATATTTTGCATAGTGCCTTAGTAGATGCTTAAGATGAAGTACCTACTACAAAAAAATGAAGACGCCGGATACTAAATGTTACAAAGACAAAAAGTCAATGGGCAACATAGTCCTAGTGTCAAAATGTACAAAAGTCTTAATGTAATATGAATGTGCAAATGACAAAAAATAATTGTGATATAATGCATAAGGGTCTAATTGTTAGATTGCCAAAATGTACAAAAGATAAAACATAATTGTGCCAAAATGCATCGCGGTCCAATTGTCACACAGTCAGGATTCGAACCCACAAACCTGGGCTTCGAAGGTAGGATCACTAACGACTGAGCCTACATACACCTATCTGCTACTTGATATCAACATAATTCTCTGCACTGGATATCTAATTAAAATCTCTTCTCTATCTAATCTCTTTGAGTATAAATACTTCTTGAAAGTCCGGTATCCTTGAAAAAGATGATTGAAATGTCATTTCATTTGTTCTATCATAACGGCATTTGGGCAAAATGACATTTTGGCACTGGGCAATTTGTACAATTGAACATTACAGCTTTAATGTATTCTATCATAGCGGCATTTGGGCAACATTACATTTTGGCACTAGGCAATTTGTACATTTTGACACTAGGACTATGTTGCCCATTGATTTTTTGTCTTTGTAACATTTAGTATCCGGCGTCAAAATGAAACTGATGACATAAATATATTTTGTGTTAAAAATATTTTTATGAATCAATCAATTATTGGTCAATTTATTACTGGTTTTTTAGGTGTAAAACATTCGTGCATGTTACCTATCAATGAGCATGGACTCAATGCATGGTTGTGATTACAAATTTAGAGAACCATGCAGTAAGTAAATAAATAATTTATTAATTAAAAAAATATGACAATAAAAATATACAACTGATTTAATTTTTAGTGATACCTACATTATCTTCATCATTCACTAAGGCGCTATGCAAAATATCGTGGGCTATTACGAGTAAAGTAAGACCTTATATAGCGTTAGCTCTGTAGTAACAAACCAGTTTGCTGAACGTGGTTGGCCCATGAATGAATTTGGGGGTTTGCCTGCCCAATATATACTGTATGGTGACTACAGGTAGTTGGGTATTTCCTTTCCATGTGTGGGGAACATGGACAATATCTTTGGGCAGCATTATTCAGGTTTCAGAACATTTCTTCCAAATGTGTCAACCAAAAGCACATTGGAAAGTCTTTTAAAAACTCCTAGAATAGTTCAAGTTTTACCTAATAAATGAGCAGGTATAGGTCCATCACTCCTGACGCTGGTCTCTCCATATCTGTGCAGCAGTTTCCTCCTGACATACGTGAACAGTTGCTTGTATAACGGCTGTATTTGGTTGTACATCTCCTCAACGCTGGCTCTGAAGGACGGGTCTTCGTAAGCTGCCCGCATTTGGTCTCCGGCGTCTCTGTACCCTGAGGAAATGAAATGCTTAATAGACAGCCTTGACCAACATCTGATGAGGCTCTCGTTAGGCAGCTGGATCAAGGGTCTGATACAGAACGCAGTACTTCTGGATACGACGCGTATTGTTAGAAAGTTCGTCTCTTTGAAATGATCTACAGTAGCTTGAACCCTGTTCCCGCTGCCAGTGAGCTACCATTTTCATACTTTTAAATGTTTTGATAGACATATTTAAAAATGTCGTAAGCATACCTATGACAGTCGTTACGGGTAGTCAGAAGCCCGAATGCTGACAACCGGTCTAACCTTAGGATATCGGTATTGCCCAGTTGGGTTGCGGAGGTCTGATAGCAGTCGCTCCGTGTAAAATACTGGTATTCAGCCGCATCTGGTTAGACTAGAAGCTGACCACGACATAGTTGGGAAAAGGCTAGGTAGAACTTAACATAGGAACAAGGTCTGAGAATATGTCCCTCCCCCCCTCTCCCTAACTTATGTAATATCAAATAACTTTATAATCATTATTAACTTCTCATTCATCTAAAAACAAAATATAAATCTTTAACAATCAACATAACGAGATCAAACAATAAATCGTCGTATGTTTGCATTTTGTGACTAAAATGTACGGACTTTTATTGAAATGTCAGGCTTTTTGTCAGGACTTTTCAAATTTCTAAATGGTAACCCTAGCCGCGAGCGAGCAAACGGCGCGGCAGAGCGGAGATGTGTGTAGTCGGGCGGCCGGGTGGTGCCCCCGCACCCCGATGCCTTCTCTCCGCGCCTCACACATTCGAACTGACTGATTTCGAGCTCTCACAGCGCACATCTCCGCCACGCACAGCTCGCATCTCCTCTCCGCTTTGGTGGAAATAACCTGCTAGCTTCGCAGTACATCTCTTCTCGTCTCCTCTCCTCTCCGCTTGGGCGATACCGGGTCTAAGACGAACCTGATTAGACTAAAAACCTAAATATTCAAAACAGGCAAGATGACTTACCAGTAGCCACAGCCGCTTGATTAGCCAACTGCACATATCTCATGAACCGATTCCTCAACTTCGGTCCCGTCTGATCTCTGAAACTCCTCCAGACATACAGCAGTTCACTCTCAATCCTCGAATGTGCTAGAATCCTGGATATCTCAGGATCCAGCTGCATGTCACAGTAGTTTGACTCCGTGGACTCGGTGTACGGTTGGTAGTGCTGGTAGGGTTGGTTGGCAAGTTGGTAGCCTTGGGACATATCCTGGTATTCGTGGCTGTATGGAACTCTTGGTATGTGAGGGTCGTAAGGCTTTTGGCCGTAAGGACATATTTTTGCGGAGTTGTAGACTTCTTTCATTTCGGTTATTAATTGTTGGAGCTGAAAGGAAGTTTAAAACAGTTAAATATTATAGGTACCTAGTGACTGCCTCGTCTAGTGATCGCAAGCGTGACAGCTGAGCGTAAGGTCGCTGTATTCGACTCCTGGTCGGGCAAACTGTTATTGGGTTTTTCCGTGTGGAATTTGTCAGTAGTAGCCCGGAGTCTGGATTTGTGTACGGTTGATGGCAATAGGTTCGCCCCTTTTAGTGTCTAAACACACTATGCTGATTCGGCATGATTACACCTGCAATGCTATTTGAATTACTGACGACACATTATGCCGAAATTACATTGGTTGTAGCGTACAGCCGAATTTCGGTCGGGCGTAGAGCACACATTATACGCGCCCGAAGATCGGTTTGATTGCCGACGAAGATCCGGGGCGGGGAGCAGTGGGAGGCAGGCATGCCCGGGCCCCGTGTGTCCGCTCACAAGTTTGCGCAACTGAATTTCTGCGGCGTAAGTTCGGCACTTATGGTGTGTCATATCAGCCGAATAGGCATGGGTAATATCGCTTTTACACGATATCAAATCGTATCTATGTATCGGTTTAGAATATCGGATATCGCATCTATATATTTCAATATCTATATATTGGCTGAATCAGTGTGGAACTCGAAATCGGTACTGTGATATTTAGGTTTCGGTTTTGTTCGATTCATGTACATCATTGTAACTACATCAATCCCGCCCGCGCGCATCGCAAGGATACGGTACCTACCACCGTACTACTGTACCCGAATCAGTTTGAACCGAATATCATAGATCATGCGATACAATATCGGTATCGTGTCTTGTTCTGTCACTCGTCGCGCTTTATTCGGTATAGGTACGCGGATACCTGATATATAGATTCAGTACCGTCCGATATATAGGTATTGGATATTGTGCCGATATATAGATATTGTATCTATATACGATTTGTATCGCCCACTCCTACAGCCGAATACGTCGGAACGTAAAACCAGCCGCGGAACTTCGGTCGCATACTTTCGGCATAATAGAGGCGTGATTTTATGTTATTATAAGTACATAAAACAAATTGTTTTCCTGAATAAGAACAGCAGGTGTACTGTCGACCAACTAAGTTTGGCAGTGTTTGGTTCCATGAGAAAGGGAATCCAATTTTAAGTAACGGGTACAATTTCAATCCTGGATTTGTAACTAGCCTGCAGATCGGTTTTAGCCCCCTGATTTTAAGAACCTTTTCGACAAGCCTTTTCAACAAGAGCGGCTCATGGCTAATTAACAACTGCGCGGATCGTATGATTTGCAAGGTTTTGCTACGCTCGCCGCGGTCAGTCCGTGGATGGGTGACCATTCGTTACACATCGAGACTTTCGTGCCTTGGTGAACATGTTAAACTGTCGGTCCCGGTTGATATACGAATATCTGTGACAGTCGTAAACTGGATTGCGGAGGTCTGATGGCAGTCGCTCCGTGTAAAATACTGGTATTCAGCCGCTTCTGGTTAAACTGGAAGCTGAACCCAATATAGTAGTAGGGTATAGGCTAGAAAAACGACCAGCTTTATTGAGAACAAAAGAACCTACCTCAGAGTACTTATCATCTGGCAACGCCGCCCTGCTAGCTTGCACTATCTTCATCAGCTGCCTCCTCCCCTGAGGGTCGGATAGTCTCGCGGCGTCATACGCAGCCGCCTTCCTCCACGAGAGCCTCTCAAACTTGGAGCTCAGAGCCAGCTCCTCAAGCATACGGCGTCGGTTGTATTCCGTGATGTTCGTCACGAACTTCCATTGGGACATGGTGACCCTGGAATTGTTTACGGCATCTTAAAAAAAGGTTTGGAAATCGGTTGTATGTGTTACGGAGAAATGAGGAAAATGTAGTGAGGAGAGTTTTGAGTATGAATGTCGATGGCTATAAGAGTAGGGGAAGACCAAAGAAACGATGGATGGAATGTGTGAATGATGATATGGTTAGAAAGGGGGTGACTACCGAGATGACAACTAATAGAGAAGTATGGAAGAAAAAGACATGTTGCGCCGACCACAAATAAATTGGGATAAGGGCAGGAGAATGATGATCTTAAAAAAAGGTTTTAATGATAAATTGTAATCTGGATGCTGATGGCTGCTGGTGTAGAGACTTTTTTGAGTGGAGACCACTGTAGGATCACACCTTTTTCATCATCATTCACTTCACACATTTCACCTCCTTTTTACTTACTATAATTTACTATGAACCTCTTTTTCGGCTTATTCCCTGAGTACCCCGATCTCCGAGGCCCCCGTCCCGGAGAACCCCGAATACGATATATATATTATTAAATTTCTTTCTTTTTCTTTTGTCTATTGTTTTCAACTTGTATGGTCGACATAAAAAGTGTTTAAATGTATGTCTTTGAAATATATAAGACGAAAGTAGTTTATTTGAAATTTTGTACAATGTCGAATCATAGTTTTAATAGAAGTAATTACAGTTTGAATAAAATGTATCAAAAATATAAAATAAATGTTACAATATTATCAATTTAACAATATTACCGGCTGGACAATATGTCTGTCTTTTTTTCACTTGCGACATAATTGTGATTGTATCTCTGTTGGAAATAGATATAATTATGCTCTAAGGTTGGAAAAAAAATATATCAAAATAGTTCATAGAATAGAATAGAATAGAATATACTTTATTGTACACCAAAATTGTAACATAGCTCTATAAAAAATAATTTAGTGAAGGGTACAATGGCGGTCTTATCGCTAATAGCGATATCTACCAGACAACCTTTGGATGGACAGGAAAACAATGAATAAGATAGAGAATCTGTTGATAATTATTTCCTATACAGTTAGTAAACTCTTTGACGAGACGTCCACTGCTGGACATAGGCCTCCCCCAAACATCGCCACATCGACCGGTCCTGTGCTCCTCGCATCCAGCGGGAAGCACAGGACTTATTTAACATATCATCGGCTGACGGTAATTTTAAGCTAAACTGACTTTTAATTGAGTTTATCAAGATAAAAATAATTCGGGGTCTTCCGGGACGGGGGCCTCGGAGATCGGGGTACTCAGGGAATAACCCTCTTTTTCTATCACATGCCACATAGTTTTGGAACACACTCCTTAATCAAAAATTCAAAGAAACTCGAAAAATAAAATACAAAGTGTTTTTGCGAGGATTCCAAAGGCAACCATGAAAGGGTGCGGACTGCTGCACTACTGAACTACCAGCACTCCGCCGAGTTAACTACTACTGAGCCTCCGGCACTGCTGCACTGCTCAACTACCAGCTGACTGGTTGACGAATTACTGAGCCTGCGGCACTGCTGACCTACCAGCACACCGCCTAGACGCTGTACTGCTGAGTCTCCGGCGCTCCGACCTACTGGAGGGAGTCGCCGCACTGCTAACCTTCCAGCAGGTCGCCTCACTTCGTGCTCACATTACCGAGCTTCCGGGAGTTGTCTTCCATCAGTTACCAGTTTACTTGCGTGTGCCATTCATCCTGTATTTATTGACTTAGTGTTTTTTTTACCATATTATAAAGGTGTCTTGTTTTAAGTGTTTTCCTTGTTTGTCCGACTAGGGGTAGGTAGGAATTACTAATAACATCTCATATCCCTACAACTGGTGTGGCAGACGTGCTCAGGAGATCCTAGGGCCGTCTGCTACATTACACCACGCACGAGAAAACGTAGTGTGAGACGGCCTTCAGCTAGATGGTTAGACGACCTGCTAGATTAACATGCGCAGCGCGAGATAATTCTCTCATCGACGCTCTGTAGATCTCTTTTTTTCCTTTTTCTGTTAGTCTGCTTTTACGTGTTCCTTGTTGACCATTTCTACGTGACCGGGCAATTATTGGCTAGACCTGAAGGGTCTCCAGCTAACGGTGGGAAGTGAAATACTTAACCTAAGCTAACTACTTATACTACACTAACATTGTTGCGGACGGCAAGCCTAACTTCAACTATGAAGTAAACAAGGTCATAAAATACGTCACAATGTATAGAACAAGATGACCACTAGCTATATACAGTGGACCATATAGCCACAGCTAGCTACAGTCGAGCGAACAGTTTAAGAAAATGTAATGGAAAATTGAACATTACCGAGGGGTAACACCATACACAACTTGTGCCACCCTAAATGGTACCTAAGCAGGTGCATCCGCCGGCATTTTGGTCCCCCGTTGCTTGTATCGACCTCCACCGGGCCTCCCCCAGGTAACTGGGGGTCTCACCTGGCTGGGGTCAGGTCGCACGGGTGGCGTGAAACAAATCGGGTGCCCCTACAGACACACCATATAAACAGCCACACACCAAAAGCTGCCGCGGAGATAAAGTCCCCGCGGCCTAGATTTAACAAGCGCAATGGCGCGCCCCAATGACCGGCCCGTAGTCACGGGCCGCGAATTGCTACCACGGGTAGGGGGTCACCGCCCCGACCCCGTTTCCTCACGATTAAACAGGGCATTTTGGTCGGCACTCATTCTACGCTCCAGGAACGAATACGAAGAACTGAACCCTGAACCCCTGAAGCCCTGAAGATAGAAGAACGTATAGTCGATTCGTATTAGAATGAGTGCAAAGTTTTTAGTGTAAATATTTTATGTTTGTTGAATAAATACGGCAAGTGCCTTTCAGAACTTAATTGTTTTACTGGTTGTCCTCTACAAACATCATGACTACTAGCAACAACAACACTAAGAGCGACCCCTAGTGGGACGAGCACGAGACTTAGGGCGTTATTGGCGGGGGTTGAGAGGGAGACAGCTTGATAAGGGCTGAATTATCGGTGTGGACCTATGTTATGCGGTGTTAGCCCGGCTGGTGAAGGTTGCTGGAAGTCGTTGGATACAGGCGGTAAGTAACTGGCCGCTGTGGAAATGTATATATTTCCCTTTGCGTGGGGACGGGTTAGAGACATAAAACTTCCTCACCGTACGCTGGGAATAGACGCGCGTTGTAAAATTCATCAAAACATAGCACGGGACGTGGTAGGATCTATACGATCCGCCTGGCTAGCTACTACCTGAACATTAAAGCTGCCAAGCAGTTTACTGTGTTCCGTCGTGTTTAAGTGACAGCCAGAGGGGTGTAGGGGAATCCCTCTATATCTTGCCTACTTGAATTTGTGTGCTCTTGTAAATCTTAAGCCCTGTCTGCGCTTCCCATCACCGTATTTGTCATGGTTAATACCTGTAGCACATCCCAGATGCTTCTCTGTCATATTCTCGAAGAAACTGCGATGCTTCTGCTGTGTTTGTGTTAACACCCTGAAAAAAAGAAGAATAACAGTGATTAAAGGTGACATTAGCAAGTTACTCGTATGTTTTCTTTTAAGGGTTCTGTACCAAAATGGTAAAAAAGAAATCCTTCAAAGTCAAATAGTTTTTATTTCAAGTAGACCAGATCCCTGGTGCTTTCAAAAGGTCAACACTAGGTGCTCGGTTCCAAGTAGTACTTAGGTCATTTGGAGAAGAACCGGCAAGAAACTCCATAGACACTCTTTTTAAAAAAGTAAATGGTTTGACCTTTGTGTTCGACTTCGTTCGTTCGTTCGTCCGACCGTCTGTCGTAGTTGCTTATTTCAGGAACTACCAATGCTATCGACTTGTATTTATATATAATGCTAAATAGTTTTAATAAAGAATTGAATAAACATTTTTATTTTCATTGCAATAGGAACCGAAGTGGGATGCTGAAATTTTAAAATGGTGTTACCAGGTCAAGAGTGATATCACATGAAAGGTTTTTATTTGCAAATTATAAAATATATTTTTATTTTCATTTATTTATATAGTTTTTGACTTATTAAAAAAATACCCCCTCCACCCCCTTATCTCTGAAGTTTGCAAAGCGGAAAATCAGGAATAAATCGAGTTGATAGAGGTTTATGTAAATACTAGCTGTTGCCCGCAGCTTCGCTTGCGTGAAAATTTAAACGCTCTTTAAGCCCTTTTTAACCGTAGGTATGTTTATTTCTGACCAGTAACCTAAATATTGAATTCCATGCTTCTTACTTCAAAAGTACCTGATTTCTCATACAAACTTACAACACTTATTTCACCCCCTTAGGGGTAGAATTTCCAAAAACCCTGAAACACGTGTAGGTATGTTTATTTCTGACCAGTAACCTAAATATTTAATTCCATGCTTCTTACTTCAAAATTACCAGATTTCTCATACAAACTTACAACACTTATTTCACCCCCTTAGGGGTTGAATTTCCAAAAACGCTGAAACACGTGTACATTTACTCCTAACCAGAAACCTTAATACTTAATTTCATGCTTCTTACTTTGAAAATGACGGACTTGCATACAAACGTTAATCACCCTTTTCACCCCCTTAGGGGTTGAATTTCGGGAAATCCCTTCTTAGTGGATGTTTTCGTCACGTAAGGAACCTACTGTCTAAATGTCATATTTCTAGCTTTACTGGTTTAGGCTCTGCGTTGATGAATCAAATGTCAGTCAGTACCAGTCTCTTTATTATAAGAAGAAGAAGAAGATTATTACAGGAAAAATAAAACGTTGTCTAAAACTAGCACCGTTTTTTAGAAATCAGGAAGTGTCTATTTCTATCATTCTTCTATCTTCTACCATTCTGATGTAGATGATAGGAACCGCCGCGAAGTACCTAAATATTATCCAGTCAGCAAGGTTGGTAGCGGGGCTGACTGCACAGGGTGCGCCGGACGTACTTAAAGTATCATCACTAGTGGAGGCTCGTTTAAAACACCCCTTAAAGTAATCAGTCTTTGTTATCTTAACTCAGAAAAAGCATAATGCACACGACCGTGTCACAAATCGGCGGAAATCCTTAAAGTTATTACTTGGATTACAACCGTTTCAGAAAATAATGTTATTATATGACCTTCAGTTAGCGTGACAATGTCTTATATAAAATGGAGTGGCCTTGCGTGGAAAAACCCGTGGATGAACTGAAGTATGACAGAAATAAATGCAGTGTAGTAAGAGCGTTTGTCCACAGCTGCCGTAACCGAGAACGAGATGACGTTGCCGAAGTAGCGATACATATCGGGTGTAAAAAGACCCTTAGCGATAACGAAAACCACATATTGTACCCATCATTGGGATAATTTTTTTCTACCAGACCATACCTGGGAAATCATTGATTCCGGAGATATTGAAGGTCAAAGTCAACATTTTTTTTAAGTTTTTTCCAGAAACGTATTCTAAGTGATAATACTAAACTTTCTTCCAAACAAACATTATCAAAATTTTTAATTTTTCTTAACAAATTACGCATTGGAAGTTACAAAAACGCAATGAATATCAAACGCACACAACCGCCTTGGCTCAGCTGTGTAGAGTGGGCGCAAGATAAGTCTGTGCGCGGCCGAAATCGGAACTAATCATGGTCCACCAAAGTGTGTGCCGTTTTATTAATTTTGATGGTAGAACTACCTGATTGTAGGAATGTTTAGCGGGAAAAATATGTTTAGCGATAAAAAAGTAAAGCTTAAAAAGCGGTAATTTGAACTTTTGCGATCATGGTAACGTTTAGCACGCCCTCAGTCGCGCGCAGAGTTATCTTGCGCGCACTCTAGCCGCTGCACGACCCACACAGGCACATTCGGTTACGTGCATTACATTACGCGCTACAAAAAAACAGAGTTTTTTTATGCCTAAAAATAAAAGTCCTTTCCCAGAAATTATTTTTGGTCAATGTTATTTAGTTTGATGAACAGAGTGCGTAGATTTCGGCTATGTGATGGGTCTTTTTACACCCTGTATGTTACGCTCAAAGACCGAAAATGCTCATTGAGCGAAAAAACAGCTCACAACGTATTGTGGTCACTGTAAAACATCCACATCGCAAAATTCGTGTTATGGCTCTTATGAAAACGTTCATGACGCGTTGTGGCAGTCACAGAAAGACCACATAATAGATTGAATATGGCGCCCTCTAGAGGACATAGTGATGAACTAAAAAAAATACATATGATTTATGTATTCATAGTGATGTTCAGAGGATAGCCGCGGTCTGTGGTCGTGTACCAACTACCCTAACAAAAAAATACATTTTAACAGTAGTAAGCGATCATTATAATAAGCTTTAGGGCAAACATCACTATGAATATGTATTAAATACATTAAAATATATTACGTGTAAGTTGTTTATTCTTCTATTCTTCTACTCTCTAAACTGTAAAATATGAGAATCAACCAGTAATTAATGATACACTTTTATTCATATCCCTTTATTCATTGTAAACACATATAAATTAAATTTTTAATTTCAATTTATACATTTAAAAATATCAAAAATAGTAGCCCACCGGCATCGGGAACAGGGTCCAAGCTGCCGGCGGTCAGGGCTCCAGAGAGAGGAACTTCCTAACGATACGCGTCGTGTCCAGAAGTACCGCTTTCTGAATCAAACCCTTGGTCCAGCTGCCTAACGAGAGCCTCATCAGATGTTGGTCGAGGCTCTTGGCTATTAAGCCATTGGCTGTAACGACTATCGGCACAATGACTGCTGAGTCAACATCCCACATGTCGACAACCTGGTATGCCAAATCAAGATATTTGATTTTTTAATCATTTTCGGCTTTCACGAGGTTTCTCGTCATGCGGAACAGTGATGTATTCATATCATTATTATGCAACTGCCTATTGCCAGGTAGTATGAGTTCTTCATGCTCACTAAAATGTCCTGCTGACGGTGGCGTCGTGCATCCGATCGTTGAGTTCCCTGCAACATGGTTGAGCTGAGCGATGCGGATGTGCACGTCATGCTCGTGAACGGGTATCGTCTGTCGGGACTGGTCAGCTCTTAACTGCTATGGCAATCCCAAAAGGCGTATTTTATATTTGCTAGGTACTTTTATACTTACGAGTACCGATATACATACATTAATAAGAAAGAGTTTGTTTCTTATTAATGTATGCCTGCATTATTCTCATACTATTTTTCTCAGGACACTGTAGTGGAATTGTCATGATCTATTATTTAAAAAGAGTATCCATGGAGTTTCTTGCCGGTTCTTCTCCATGAGACCTACCTTTTGGAACCGTGCACCTAGTTTTGACGTTTTAAAAGCACCTGTAATTTGGTCTACTTGAAATAAAAAACTATGACTTTATTTAATACACGATTAATATTGAATATACCTATATAATTTCTTGTTTCATACTTTTTAGAGCGTGATTTTTCAGTAGTCGGATTTTATTATCTTTCTACCATTCATAGACAATGACTTTCAGATTCGATACAACTTCCGGTAGCAATTTGAACATCGAACGGTAGTTCTAGTAAACCACGCACTTTCATTGAACCATTGTTTAGCAGTTGTGATGGACGGATGTCTGACAATGGGGAGACACTTTCGCTTCTTTTAAATTAAAGTTACTGTATTAACACGGACTTTGGGTATCTTGGTGCGCTAAAATAACAAAATGTTATTGAGAAATTGTCAAAGTCATGATTTTTTTTTCATTTCGATTGTGCTGAATGGACTATTAGTGAACCTCGCGACTCAGGGTCGAATTTCAGTATAGGCTACAAAGGAGGAATCAAAGAAGAAAGAAATAAAAAAAATAAAAAAATTGGTCTGCCTCCGCTGCCGGCGCCGGTTGCCATTACGAGCGCCGGTTGGCAAATTAGCTGCCGGCGCCGCGCCGACTACATACCTACACTGTTTTTATACACCTTCAAAGCCTCTTCAAACTCTTCATGAGACGATTATTCGTCACACACTTTCGTTTTCACAATAAAAACAAATGAAAAACTTAGGGGTATGTTTGTAAGATTGTTTGGTTTTCCAAAGCGGAGTCGACGGAGCCCCGCGATGGGGGCGCGACGGGGCTCCTATTTCTGTCTGCAGGGTTTAAAGTAACCTAACATGAAGGGGATGATGGGGGCTTCGTTCGCTCACTCTCTTTAGCCCCTTCGAACCTAACCTATCCATGTCAAGGTGCCCCAAAAGACCGAGCTCGCTTCGCTCGCTCTTGAAATTAGTCAGTTGGAAGATAAGTTACAGTGTTTGGCCAAAAATATAATCTACCTTTCAACTAACATACCTACCAAACCAACTTATTACCGCCGCTGGTATCTGCTGGTAGGATGTTTTTAATCTCGGCTGCCGGCAGTAATTTACCGCTGGTTCCAGATGGCGTTATTTCTGGGTACCGGCGCCGGCAGCGGAGGCACTCCCTTAAAATTATAATAATTATGGGGCGTGAAGTGCTACCTTAAGAGCTACCTTATCCGTTGTAGCTACACGAAAACGAGGAGAGGCGGGAGGAGACCACCCTTAACTTTTGGAATGATTTCTGAAAAGCATGCAACGATTTTGAAAAAAAGATACAGTCAGTGAGAAAAAGCAGTTTTCACAAAATGCCAATCGTTCAATTTTCATAAAAGGATCAAAATACTCTTCCAAAACTAGAACTAAACTAGGTTAGAGTACTTGAAATTTCAAAAACAAGAGCACACAACATTTTGTTTAAAGTTACGAAAACAACAAATTTAAAAAAAACAATAGTAGGTATCTGTGAATGTGGTTCGAAATATTTAAAAAATTATGGACAGTCTCTTATGAACATTTTATTTATTTATTTATTTAAACTTCATGTACATTGGTGGTACACAAGGCGGACTTAATGCCGTAGGCATTCTCTACCAGTCAACCTTTGGGTCAAAAATATACACTTCGAAACTAGTACAAAAAAGAATTTAAAAACAATCAACAAGTTCAATTAAAAAAAGAAAGATAAATAAAATTTAAAAACATTTTCCTGTAGCCATAACGATTAAGGTAGCTGCCCTTATTACTACCCCATCGTAAATACGTTTTTTGCGATTCGGAAGACCTATAATTAAGACACTATCTAACTTCATATTGCAAAAATAAGCTTCTTTGAAGCTTGCGGATGGAAGACGAAAGGCGTCTTAAACCGCGTTTACATTCAGCCATTTCCGTGGCCGCTTGCTCTGCCGTACACATTTCCCTAAATATTGCTGTGGCAACGTCAACGGAAATGAGTGTTTACATTGCCACTTCATATGTATTTTCAATTCGACTCTGGGCAATGGATAACGTGGAAATTGTCGCAGCGTCGGCACTCAGCCTTATAAGTTTAATTAATAATTTAAATATAAAAAAATACAATTCAAAAGAGACGTCGTCCTCAGAGGAGATGCTGGATGATAGCAATTCATCGTAATAGAACAATGTAAGTATTTTTTAAGATATTAAAAGCTTTTGAACCTTATATGACGTAGTGGCATAATATTAATAATGTAGGTTTTTTTTTAGAAACAGCATTCGGAAATTCTTCAAAGATATGACTTGCGAGGAAACCGGAGAGTTTTCAAACTTTTGCAGGATGTCGATTTCGAATTTACTGCCGCATTGCCGCGCTTTGATGTCCGCAAGAAAAATCGCCAAATAGGGGTTGCCGGCCAATGCGAACGGCAACGTCAAAGGCAATGGAAATGACCTATTTACATTCTCGCGTTTCCCAGTTTATTCCCCATGTCCACGGACATGGACAGTCGTTGCCGCGGCAATGGGCTGAATGTAAACGCGGTATTACTCATAGCTTATTTTGAGACCTAACCCAGAGGGCATGACGATTTGTTTTCTTAATACACACTTTTTTTAAGGTTAATCTCAAAATAAATTACCCCAAAATGACTTTTTATACATCTTCCACCCAATTTGTCATCTCGGTCATGCCTCGCGGTCCGACGAAGGTTAGAACAGAAAAAATGTCACATTATAATGACATGTGTATATTTATGTAAGTTTAGAAGCGTGACCAAAGACAATAGAGTATGTGGGTCATGTTTATAGTAGCTTCTTGGTGGGTGGGTATGTACAGATATTCAGGTGGATATGACGTTTGTAGGGGGACGGATAAAGAAAACAATTCCACTGGCACCATAATTGTGCCCGACTGTGTAATAGGCTTGCCGCCTAATGTTCTGCCTAGCCTTTTTCCTAAATATGTTGGGATCAGCTTCCAGTCTAACCAGGGGGCCTACTCCCTAAGTCCGTCAACGAAGTTAGTCGCCCGTCCGAAAGTAGCCCGAAACGTAGGAGTGAACAAAACAAGTGTCAAGTTCAACTTTTCGGACGGGCAAAAAAACATCGGTAGGGACAACTGGTGTGCATTTGGATTGAGTGATCTTTTTTATTTCGTGACAAAATCTGATTGGACATTTAGTCAAAAATAGTCAAAACTCATCCATCGGTTTGATTCGATTTGACCCATTCCACCTGGCTACGACCATGTTATACATTTCTACTCATAAACCAAGTAAGTCACTACAATTTAGAGACTTGCACCGTGTAAACTAGGTACCAGAGCTGTCGCTACTTGGGGTGCAAGAGGTGAAGGCATCCAGTTGCCGAGGCATAACGGACGCCTCGGCACTGACCTGCAAAAGCGGGTGCGGAGGCCCGAGAAAGTATTTTAACCAGCATTCAGCTGACAGGGCTAACAGGAGAAGCATGCTGAAATGACTAGGGGGTGCTTGAACTGGGTTCGCACCCTAGCGCCAGATAAGACGGCCCTCCTAGGTACCGTACCAGTTTAGCTATTGAGTAGCTGTTACTTGGGACTACAACATCACTGTTCCAGTGAACGGAAGCACGACTGCTGAGCGTGAAATCGGCAGGTCGGGCAAAGTGATATTGGGTTTTTCCGTGCTGAATTTCTCAGTAGCAGCCCGGAGTTTAGATTAGTGCCCGGTTGATGGCAATAGCGTGCAGCGTGTGGACCACTTATACTCAGCGAACTATCAGCGCCCTGCGGGTCCAATATAATAACGGTTTCAGGATGTTGATGGGGCTGCCCGGTTTCTGTAGTGCATCTGGTATGCTCACGCAGACACACGTCGATGGCTTTCATGCCATCGTCAGATAGAGATCTGCCTCGTTGCTCTGCAGAGTGCGGGCCAGCTCCAAACCCATCCTGCAGACCATAGTAGGGAGATACGACTCTTCTTTGTTGAATGCCACTGTTCAAAGATGCACGACGAACAATGAACTGGTAACTAAATATTAAGTTTTTTTTATTTTATTTTTTCTAACGTGTATCTTTCTTTGTTTCTTTTTTAGTAACCAGCTATGGATGTTAATTACCCGAAATAAAGATAATTTTATTTATTAATAGGCTCGCCCCTATTACATGGGACTTAAACAACGTCGAAATGAGAGTGTACTATACACCTCTCCATCCCGTTCAGGGAATAAAAGCGTGATTTTATGTTATGTAGCTGTTAGTTGAGGGATTGTTTACACTTCGAGTCTCCAAATGGACTGGACTTTAGATCTACTCTGATAGGAGGCAATACGGAACAGAGAACAGCATTCTAATTGCGCAACACACTCGTAATGGCTTATGGCTGTGGACTTGACAGGTCAACAATTTCCATGGCAACGTATGTATTAACTGACTGATCTATCCTTGTGGTGCCGGGCGTAAAGAATAACACTACCCCATCTCTTCTCATGATTCTCATAAAAGGTGACTAAGGGATTCACTAGAGGATGGGCAGCAGCGTTCTCTGAGTACTTTAACAACCATACTGCGATCGACAACCCGCCTGCCAAGCGTGGCGATTATGGCAACCCCCCCAACATGGTTTGGGAGAGGCCTACGTCCAGCAGTGGACGTCTCCAATATTGTTGTACTGTCAAAATCAAAGCAATAGCGATGACGAGTGTGTTGGTCAATCAGAATGCTGGTTCTAATATTCCATGGTAGGCTCATCAACATTCATCAGACACAATGCTTATTCCGAATTATAGCTGACATCTCTTGGGTATCAAATATTGGACTTCACGAGCGGCAGCCGAGCTTGCATTGGTTAATGAGGTAGTAAAAACTTCGTAAGATCTTATAACACAATAGAATATTACTGTTCCTTTTTCGCAACTCTTGCAGTTGCAATATTATGTAAGTTGGTACACTGATTCTGCACCACAATGCATACTCACGTAGATTTGAAGAGATAAAAACTTCGTAGTATAAAATTTACATAAAACAAAGTTAATGATCAGTGAAAATTTGAATTAAAACGATGAATTAACAGATAATTGGTACACTTACCATTCTAAAGTACTCCTGCGATAGCGCATACCGTGTGAAGAAAGCAAATAATATTAGACGCACTGCCGCGCCTTTGAGAGCGTCCATTTTAAAATTATAACTTCAACTGTCAACTACAACATCAATTTAAACACTTATTAAGCAATAAAACTGAATTTTAACTTTTAACTAATTTGTAAACGTTTAAACTGAATAATATACAACATTTTTAATGAATATTCATATAATTAACAGCATTGAGATTAAAAAAGTAATTTGATTTGCATAAATATTTACGCGGTAATTTTTGACGGATCTTTTTTTAAACTATTCTACTATTAGGCAATGGTAAGCACGCACACAGCCGAGGTTTTATTTGAATTATCTATTATTGTTTTAGAATATTATTAAGTAAGTATTTGTATAGAAAACTGTCCTCTGGGCTTTCTTGTCGTCGACTGGAGTAATATTTCCGTTGCTTTTGTTTTCTGCATGGTTTGATGAACACGGCGCGACTTGCGAGGGAGTGGCACGAGCCAAGATTCATTTTATCTTCAGATATATTGCAAGTATTTTTTCATAAACATACATAATACATACATAAACTCACGCCTGTATTCCCCGAAGGGTTGGCAGAGGTGTAAAGTACACCCACATTTCGCCGTTATGTTTACGTCCCATGTAATAGGGGGCGAGCCTATTGCCATTGACCGGGCACAAATCCAGACTCCGGGCTGCTACTGAGAAATTCCACACGGAAAAACCCAGAGACACTTTGCCCGACCTGGGGATCGAACCCAGGACCTCGCGCTCAGAAGTCGCGTTTGTGACCACTAGACTAAAGAGGCGGCCGAGGTACTTTACGAGCAAGTTTGTTGATAAAGTATTATTTATCACGGTATGAGATTTTAAATATTAATGTCCTTTTGCAAAAAAATAAGCAATAATATTATTTTTGCAAAGAAAAGTGGCAAGTCTTGTACCATTTTAAAATCTTGATGAATTGGACCATCTTTTGAAATTACTTGCCGAAGGTAGTGTAGTACTATTTTTTTAAAAGATGAAGTGTCAAAGTTAGGCGATATATTTTTAAAACCAGAACTCTATCTTTCTTCTTTTTTTTTACTGTACTTTCAACGCTTATTGTTTAATTAGTGACTGCAATTAAAAGCATAGATACCATCGTTATGTTATAAAAAAAAAAAACTTCAAAATTGGTAAATTTGTGATCGCTGTACCGTAAGATGTGGTCTAGGGTGCCGATTTTCAACGTTTTCAAAAATATGCTTATTATCACTTAAGTAAGTGACATGTTTTTTATGATTTTTGCCAGTACAGGGGCCTAATTCTCCTAAAATAAATCTTGATAAATCACAACCGAACCAAGGCCGAACCGTTCATTCAGATAGTTCTCAATTTCAAAAGCTATCAAATTGTATGACACAAAAAACAAAATCAATCATTTTGAAAGTTTTCGAAAACAAAAACTGACTGACGGTTGTGGTTCGATTGCGTTTGGCAACAATTTATTTTAGGAGAATTGGGCCCCTGGCATAACCTGGCCTCTCGCCAAGGGGGCCTACTCCCTAAGTCTGTCAACGAAGTTAGTCGTCCGTCCGAAAGTAGTCCGAAACGTAGGAGTGAACAAAACAAGTGTCAAGTTCAACTTTTCGGACGGGTAAAAATACATTGGTAGTAGGGACAACTGTCAAATCGTGTTGTCATTCATTCTTAGTTCGGGCCCCGAAATAATCGTATGTCCGTAGGTGATAGGGAGTAGGAAACGCTCGTAACTAAGGCCGAAACCACGGACTTCGTGCTTAGGGAGTAGATCCCCAGTACCCGCTTGACGTTGAGTTTCCGGACACCCTGTATACACCTACAGCACCAAGAGGATTGCTGATGCGTTGACAACATTACAGACAAAGTTGTAAAGTCTCATATGCCTGTAATGTCACCGGCACACTTACCTTTCAAATTGGAATACAGCAACGCTTAGCGTTAGAAATAGGTATGGATACTTCCTCGGACGAACTCTTTCACAAGGAGTTCTACTATTCTTAAAAGAAAGAAGGAAAGAAAGAAAAAGTATTTATTTTTCGCCCCAAGCGGACGCAAATGCAAAAAAATTAAAAATTCAATATTTCATATAACTAGATACATACTACTATACAAAAACAAAATAACCTGGTAACTCAAACACAAAAAAATAAAACAACAATCTATGTATGATCACTATTGGTTAATATTTCTAGTCTATGGCTACCTAGGCATCTAAATCTATAATATCAATACAAACATTTATACATTTTTATAATGCTGAATTTGCGCGTCGCATGGTGCGTAAAAATGTAGGTCACTGCTCAGCAATTATGCTGTGGCTTCGGACGAACCTAATGCCAACAGCGCTTATTTTCAGCAACAACCTGGATCGTAAGATACATAACACCAAAATGTGTTATGTATCTTACGATCCATCAATGTATATCTCAAGCTAGTAACCTCATGTGCGTCGGCGCAGGCGTCGCGCCATCGCGTGCGTTACTGCGACATACTTGACCAAGAGTTAGATGTTGTAGACAAGACATGAGTACTTACATCTACGTATGATGATGAATGCACCTAATGTTTTGCTACGAAATTGTATTTTTTTGCACTTTTCGGCTAGCTAACATGCTAATGATAAATTAAATGGACGTTGGTTTGATGCTGACCATATTATTATGAAAATCAATTTAGACCCGCTCGGAATGACATACATTTGACAACATTTTTTTAAGGGAGTGCCTCCGCTGCCGGCGCCGGTTGCCATTACGAGTGCCGGCCCCGGTTGCCAAATTGGTTGCCGGCGCCGCGCTGACTACATACACTTACACTGTTTTTATACACATTCAAGGCCTCTTCAAACTCTTCATGACGCGATTACCTATTTATTCATCATCCACTTTCATTTTCACAATAAAAACAAATGAAAAATATATGGGTATGTTTGTGAGATTGTTTAAATTTCCAAAGCAGAGTCGACGGAGCCCCGCTGTCTGCAGGGTTTAAAGGAACCTAACACGAGGGGGGTGACGGGGGCTTCGTTAGTTCGCTACGCTCCCGCCGACAACGGAGGCACTTCCTTTTTTTAAATAATACTGAATTATTAAATGAGCATCTTAAGTTACATCATATCGACGCAACCTTTTCACTGTAAGTTGATTAGTGAAGTCTCTTTACAAAACCTTACCATACAAAGTATGTCAAATATTTTTAAAAAACAAATCATGGATATTGTAGCTATTTTACGGTTTTTGATGATGTCGTATACGTTTTTCCGCTAGCAGTCCCCTTACGGGTACAATTTACTAAATGACCGAGCTGTTAACACTCGTCTTTGGGTGAACAGGCTACAACAAGCTCTCAAATGCGGCGGCAGCGAACTGAGGCGAGCTGGGTTGATTTATTGAGTTGACTTATGCCGTGAACGTGTTCAGCCAGAAATCCAGCATGGTATCGGTTGCCATGCGAATATCAGGGACAGTACCTAGTCAGAAGCCTGGAAATCAGCCATTGGTTCTAACTAAGAATACCGATGGTGCCTGCTTGGGACCTGCGCAATCCATGTATTGGGGTAAAGAGATAACATCATGTCTGCATTTTAGGACACAGGTGACACACACGATCATTTCGCCGTTATGTTTTAGTCCCATGTAATAAGGGGTGAGCCTATTGTCACCAACCGGACACAAATCGATGACGACACGTTTGGTGCAGTGGCTAAGCGATTGGCTTCTGCGCTGCGTGTCGTGGGTTCGATTCCCACACGGAACAAAAATTTGTATGGCCTACAGGTGGTTGTTTCGGGTCTGGGCGTTTGTTTGTGAGATTTGTGTCTGTAAACGCACCCACGATACAAGAGAAATCTTAGAGTGGGGCAACGTTTTTTTAAAAAAAAAAAAATAAACAGACTCCGGTCTGTTACTGAGCAATTCCACACGTAAAACCCTAATAACACTTTGCCAAACCTGGGGATAGAACTCAGGATTGCAGGGAAAAGATAGACCAAACTTAAAAGAATGACGCTTCTACATAAATAATCTTTGCATATATTTATATAGGTCCGTCACCGGCTGGAGAGAGCCTAATGATTTGATATATAGCTAATAGCAGTTACAGTCGAGATGTTTGATTAAATTAGCTATCACACGCGTACGTGGTGAGATGATCGCTTGCGAGCGCAACGACATTTGTAAACGTTGTATGTACTTACAACTTGGGAGACATGCAATTAAAAGCACGCAGATACGTAAGCAGACGGCCCATCTGATAGTAAGTGGTTTCTTCTTCTTAATCGTTTCCTCACTACTGAGGATCGTGACTCCATTTCAACTTGTCTACGGTCTGTCTCCATCTGTTGAGACCAGTTACCTGATGGATTGCGGCGCTTATAGGTATCGCGAGTTGTTCACATATCTGATCAGACCATCGTTTTGGGCTTCGGCCTCTAGGTCTTTTGCCCTCTATTTTTCCTGTTACCATTAGACGTTCCAGGTTATCGGCACCTCTGCGAGCAATGTGGCCGAAGTATCGCACAATGCGTTGCAGGCTGGTTGAGGACAGACGTGGTGTCTTCTCTATTTTCAGCTGTTTTAGGATCGAGACATTTGTGCGGTGGGCTGTCCATGGTATCCTCAATAGGCGGCGCCAACACCACATTTCAAAGGCGTCAATTCTTTGCCTGTCAGCGGCTTTGAACGTCCACGTCTCTGCACCATAGAGAGCAATGGAGAATAGAAGTGTGCGGACCAGATGTATCTTGGTCCGATTGGTGATGTTCCTGTCTCTCCATACTTTATCTAGTTGTGACATCGCTGTCTTGGCCATGCCAATTCGTCTTCGAATTTCTGGTTCGGTAAGTGGTTACCGCCGCCTATATACACCTATATCACCAAGAGGATTGATGATGCCTTGACAACCTTACAGACAAAGTTTAAAGTCTCATATGCCTGCAGTGGCGTAGCTAGGTGAACAAGGGCCTCGGTGCATAGAGGAAAAATCGGGCCCCCACCCCCTCTTTCCACGTAGCTTAAACTTATATTAGCCCTCAAACTTAGAGATAGGGGTAAGAAAAGAATACAACGACTTGCATTTATCCCTCGTAGGCTCAATCCATACGTCGTCTTTATAATGAGGAGTAGAATCCATGTCTTTAATAAAATAAAATGGCAATAAAATATGAATAAACAACGATGCAGATGACAAAATAAAATATTTATTATACAGATGACATCAATAGACGGAAAATAGTTATTTGTTTTAAAAGAGTGCAAAGTTGCTTTTTAACCGCGTGCTCAATTTTGATGACCGAGCAAGCGAAGGATTCTAAAATTGAATCACAAGCGCAGCGAGTAATTCAAAAATTAAAATCCTGAGCGTCGAGGGGATCAAAAGAGCACGAGGTAAAAAATCTTTGCACTCGAGTGCAACACGTAACTTTTCATCCCCCCTCAGCGAGGAAATGACTTAATGTAAAAAAAAAAACTTCCTCGTCGCTAGAATCACTCATTTTAGGTTTTTCACTTGTTTTCAAGTTTCTTGTTTTTAACCTAAGGTTTTAACATTATGACGTGACAAGAAATAGGCGCGCGTAAAGCAAATTAAAAAAAAAGTAGGTAATACACCAAAGAGGTTCCGAGTTTGAGTTTTAACAAATTAAAAAAGATTGTATGATAAATTCGGCACCATAGAGGTAGATAAGTAAATAGGTTTAATGAAGTTTTTAATTCACAAACTTGGTGCACACGATGTTCTAAATTCAATTTACTTACTTTATCCTCTAGCGGATAAAAACGGCTTTTGCACTCAGATATCGAAGAGCAAAAATACTCTTTCCGAGATGGGGGGATGAAAAAAAGATTGTTAACAAAATGCCGAGACAAATTCACAATCTCTTGCGTGCTTTTATTTTTGCAAACTCGTACTCTTAAGAGGGAGGGGGTCCTCTGAGCTTCGGGGCACCGGTGCACTGCACCACCTGGCCCTGTGATAGCAACGCCACTGTATGACTAAGGGTATGAGCGCGGGTGAAATTACAGGTACAATGCCTGTAATTTCACCCTTCAAACTGAAACACAGCCATGCTTCTTGGCAGTAGAAGTAGGTATGGTGGTACCTAGTACTTTCCCGGACGAAGTCTTTCACAAGGAGCTCTACTTCTCTTACCTACCACTCTACCTGCATGAGCACAGCCAGGGCGGGCTAAATAGTCTAGACTCAGTCAACTCAACACCCAATGACCCATGGTTGGGGAAAAAGTTTCTTCGCATTTTTTGTCTCGACTTTTTGACTTGTCAAAGCATTGGAGCCCAACAGTGGAGGTTTAAGAGCCGACGATATATATAGCTAGAATATAAAACTTCCTCACCGCAGGCTAGAAATATATGCATATTGTAAGATTATACAAAACACAGCACGCGACGTGGTAGAATCTATACGGTCCGCCTGACTACCGCCCTCGCATTTCCGGCGCCAAGCAGTTTACTGTGTTCCGTCGTGTGTGTGAGAGCCAGAGTGGTATAGGGGAGTTCCTTTATATTTTTGTTACTTGTATTCGTGTGTTTCATCTTTGGCCCTGTCTGCTCTTACCATCAGGTACGACTAGGATACGCCTGTGGAGGAACGAGGTGTGGTGTTCTTCCAAACAAAGGGAGGATTCTCCAACCAGGCGGAGTCTTGTGCCTGGCGGGCTACTGCCCAACAGTTGATGTTGGGAGGTTGTATATATGCTATCTGCGTGTTAAATCTTGATATCGCGATGTAGGCTTGAATAGTTCGCATGTGGCGTGGATAAATGCCGCCACACGCCGAAGTTTTAATTTCTCTGTAAACCGTAGATGAACCAACTCCGCCATACAATCCTAGTTTTGCAATAGTCTTAGTAACGCGACACCGCTACGGTCTGTGGTTCTTATTGTTGATAACGCTGGCATCACATCACAACGCTTTTGTTTCGGCGCCGGCGGCTTGGAGGGACTAGTTGTGCAGTCTACCGGTGTATGAGGTTTAGAGAGGAAGCGACGGTTATTGTCTACTGTACAAGTTGCTGACATCAACCAAGCCGTTTAGCGAGGGGCTCGTGGCTAAATAACAACCGCGGGGGTCATAAGATTTGTTAGGTTACACATCGAGACTCCTCCGTCAGGCCCGCCGTAAGCGGGCGTGCAAGGCGTGCACCGCACGCAGGCGGCACGTCCAGGGAGGCGGCAAATCGAGCGACTCACCACGTAATATTCAAAATCATTGTCATTGAAAATTATTAAAAACTATTTAAGATCAACATTGCTCCAGCAAAGACTAAGTTATTTAGCTATAGTTTCAATTGAACATGAAATCTTAGACAGCTTGGATACAAGAAAGTTGATTCAAGATTTCGCGAAAATAAAGGCAAGAAGAGGTAAATTTTTGTAGATACGAAAATAACTATTGTTATCCTGTCATATTGTAACTGAAATGTGTAACTGTTTTATGTCCCAATAAAGTAAAATAAAATAACTATATACCAGATCAAAATAAATGTTTTATCTGCGTTATGATTCTTTTCTTTTTTCCCACCATAAGGAGAAAACATTAAATAGGCTTTTTTGACAAAACTCAGCGTAAGTAGTCGTAGGGCGGCATAATCGGTATTGCACGCGGGCTACTAAACAGCTAGCGGCGGGCCTGCCCTCCGTGCCTTGGAGAGTACGTTAAACTGTCGGTCCCGGGTGTCCATACGAATACCTGTGACAGTTGTTACGGGTAGTCGGAAGCTCGAAAGTCTGACCAGTATAACCTTAGGATATCGGCATTGCTTGATAACTGTGTTGCGGAGGTCTGATGGCAGTTGCTTCGTGTAAAATACTGGTACTCAGTCGCATCTGGGGCCCAATTCTCCTAAAATAAATCTTGATAAATCACAACCGAACCAAGGCCGAACCGTTCATTCAGACAGTTCTCAATTTCAAAAGCTGTCGAATTGTTTGACACAAAAAACAAAATCAATCATTTTGAAAGATTTAGAAAACAAAAACTGAATGACGGTTGTGGTTCGATTGCGTTTGGCAACAATTTATTTTAGGAGAATTAGGCCCCCGGTTAGATGTATAAAAAAAAAGGCACCCGGACACGTTCAAAACAGTCAATACAGGGGGACCAATAAGTTACGTTTTCCAAAAAAAAATGTCCCCTGTCTGCATTTGAATTTCAGATACAAACCTACACAATTTGTTGTGTTATGCAGGGGCCCAAATCTCCTAAAATAAATCTTGATAAATCACAACCGAACCAAGGCCGAACCGTTCATTCAGACAGTTCTCAATTTCAAAAGCTGTCGAATTGTTTGACACAAAAAACAAAATCAACCATTTTGAAAGTTTTCGAAAACAAAAACTGACTGACGGTTGTGGTTCGATTGCGTTTGGCAACAATTTATTTTAGGAGAATTAGGCCCCAGGTTATACTGAAAAGTTGTACACAACTCTTTTTTTTCTAGTCCGTGTACACAACTTATTTTTTGTTGTTTATTGTCACTTACTATTTTTTCAGTAGTCGTGTTTTTATTTTTTTGTTATTAGGTCTCTCAGACGTGATTCTTACGGTGGATCCACACAGCACGGCGGCATGAACCGCCGGCTTTGTTGAGACTGCCTCTCACAAAGCCGGCGGCCACGTTGCCGCCGAGGCTGCCGGCAGGGGAGGCAGTTCGTTCGCGGCTTTCAATTAGTGCTAATATCGTTTGTTCTTGATAACTGCGAATATGGATTGAGAGCCCCGCTTGCCGGCGGCTTCTTTTGCGGATTTGCTTATGTTCAAGCCACCGGCAGTGCCGCTGGGCTGTGTGAATCCACCATTATGAGTAGAATTAAAACAAACACATTGATAATAAAATATTGCTTTATTTCTTTACATAAGTACTTTATAAGAGTATAATAATAGTATTTACAATACATCGCAACACATCGGCTAACGAACACTCATGCTCACCTCCAGTTTCTGAATTTGAGAATTCGGGTTATGCAATACTCATGTAGTATTTGAGTACGGAGTTGTCAAAAAAATGCTTTATCCTCCGGTTTCTGAATTTGAGAATTCGGGTTATGCAATACTCATGTAGTATTTGAATACGGAGTTGTCAAAAAAATGCTTTATCCTCCGGTTTCTGAATTTGAGAATTCGGATTATGCAATATTTAAGTAATACTTGAGTACGAAGTTGTCAAAAAAATGCTTTAAAATCCGTCATTTTTTTGACAACTCCGTACTCACATGTTACTTAAGTACTGCTTATCCTAGAATTCTTAATTCAGAAACCAGAGCTAATTCACATAATTTCTTGACGCGCCTATCAAGTTGCAGTAACGATGCAGTTAAGTTAGCGAGCGTATCTGATAGCGATCGCCGATTAAGAGAATGCGAAAAGCGTTGTTTTGATCGAAACTTAACTGCAACTGCACTGCAACTAAACTTCTTTAGTTAGGTGAATTAACCTAAAGGACGCAAACCTAAAATGCAGTTCCATTCCCTAATGAAAATAGAAAAATACGGCGTGAGCGTTGAGCGTGCGTTCGCCGATGTGTTTTAATTGAATAAAATCTTTATCTTCAAGCCAGTTATCAAATACGGGGATATTAGTAATTAAGTCTTATGCTCAATTTACACAGCCGCGGAATGGAATGGAAGCTACGAAATTGTACATAGCATAATGAACTTTATGTCAATTGTATAAAGTACAAACTAAATAAGAGCTAAAAAAGGTAGCGAGGATTCAACGGAAGACGGATTCAACGGAAGACGCATTCAGAAGACGCAGACACGTCATTATGCTATGTACAATTTCTCTTGCTTCCATTCCATTCCGCGGCTGTGTAAATTGAGGCTAAGTGCCAGAAAAAATACAGTCTTCATTGACAAAACTTTATTTTAAAGGAGATGTTCGATTTTGGGCCACCACTATGTACAGTATATAGAAAAATAGTAAAAAAAATAGGGGATTACCATAAAAATACAAATAAATTAATTTGAAGAAGAGTACAATTGTACTGGAATTATTATTTGGGGACGTTTTTTAACATGTTATCCCTATTTTTCTGGTAGCCATGACAGTTGTGTTTGACATTAACATGAATTTGACAACTTTGACAGTCCTAGGTTTCGTGATGTGTGTGACGCAATCGACTACAACACCTGTAGTTCTATTTCATTATAATTATAAAGAAATACAAGTATTTTCGTCTATAAATAACGTAGATAGGTTATGTAAGTACACAAGAAATAAACATTAAGGGGTCAATGACATGCAACAGTTGTCAAAATGACATTTCACATAATTTCGATCCACCATATTTTTGTGTGTTGTGTTGCTCTCCTTGACGAAGTTAACTTGAATGTACAATTAAACAAAGTAAAATTATAGAAAATTAACATTTAAAAACGGTTACTTTATTGTATAGCTATATTTCCTTATAGTGTACATGGTGCTGGCCCAGGCTCCATACATTTCTGAAACATCTCCTTTACTTTTGCGAATTGAAGAAAGTAGCTATTCAAATTTTCCCAAACATTTTTTTTCTGTCTTCGTAGAATTTTTTAATTGGACCGGAATTGTATACGCTCTTTCCGGTCTCAGACTGCACCAAAAGTGTCTATTTCTCTATGAAAGATGTCCCTAAAATTCTTAATTTTAGTCAAAATAAGGAGGAGCTCGTGGCTAAATAATTACAGCCGCATAGACCGATCTTCCGGGTTAAGCCACGCTTGCCGAGGTTGGTCTGTGGATGGGTGACCATTTACCATAGCGAGTTTCCTCCGTGCCTCGGAAAGCACGTAAAGCCGTTGGTCCCGGCTGTCATTTGTAGATCTTTGACAGTCGTTACTGTTGGTCAGAAGCCAGAAAGTCTGACAACCAGTCTTACCAAGAGTATCGTATTACCCAGTTACTGGGTTGTGGAGGTCTGATAGGCAGTCGCTCCATGTAAAATACTGATATTCAGCTGCATCCGCTTCGACTGGAAGCCGACCCCAACATAGTTGGGAAAAGGCTAGGCAGATGATGAGTCAAAATAAGGTATTTAATTTTCTACAAAAAAGTCATAGGTATGACAAAGTTTTTGGTCATTTCTGAAAAATAGTTTAACCGCAAGCGGCTCGACCGACGAACCGGTTCGTCAGTGCCATTGTTTATCTATTGTGTCTATAATTACAGTACTTGAGACTTTAAGACATAAATAGCTAATTTTGATCAGGCACTCCTCAGTTACTTTTTATGCTAACTGTAGGTACTCTGTACACGTCATCACAACAATGTGTCCGTCCGCGCGTATCCATTTTGGAGGGGAACTTGACACACCCAAATATACCACCTGTGACAATACCGAGACCGGGCCGAGGGTCAATGTGGCATATATTTAGTACCGAAGCAAGAGCTCCGTTGCTTCCAGGCTGGTCACTAACATTAACTGACCTCCTAGGGCGCCTACGCCAAAAACGGACGTCTAAGTTATGAATATACGATCAAAGTATTGTCAAACAACAAACTACTAGATGTCAATTAACATTAGAGAGTAGAGTGAACGGGTTACCATTGTTTCATCGAAAAAAAATTGCCAAATTATCACTTCCTAAACAAGTTCCCGCATAATTTCATTTGCCAAATTTCTACTTAGCAAATAAACTCTTCACAAATAAATTGTAACGCAAACTTAATGTTTGCTTCACAACGGTAGTAGGGACAACTGTCAAATTATGATGTCATTCATTCATAGTTTGGGCCCCGAAATAATCGTATGTCCGTAGGTGATAGGGAGTAGGAAACGCTCGTAACTAAGGCCGAAACCACGGATTTTGTGCTTAGAGTGCGCGCAAGATAAGTCTGCGCGCGGCCGAAATCGGAACTAATCATGATCCACCAAAGTGTGTGCCGTTTTATTAATTTTGATAGTAGAACTACCTGATTCTAGAAATGTTTAACGGGAAAAATATGTTTAGCGATAAGAAAGTTAAGCTTAAAAAGCGGTAATTTGAACTTTTGCGATCATGGCAACGTGTAGCACGCCCTCAGTCGCGCGCAGAGTTATCTTGCGCGCACTCTAGGGAGTAGACCCCCAGACTCGGCGCAGACGCGTCGCTTTCATACATTTTGTGCGAAAAATATTTCAAGCGGCACGACAAAACGTATGAAAACGACGCGTACCTTACGCCGTTTCTATGTAATTCACGTTTAATATAAATAAATAATATACCAATACTACTAATTACCCCAAACTTAAAAACCAGCTTGAAGATAAACACATCTTACCAAACTAATTCTATGTTTGATTTGTCTCAACATCACTTCCTTCCATACTCGGTTCATTCCCAACTACATTATTATACCGCTTCCTCGACGTATCAATATTATGTCTCCGCTTCATATGCTTCTTAAAATTAGACCCGTTGGTGAAGTCTCGTTGACAATAAACACATTTATAAGGCTTAGCACCTGTATGCTGTCTCAAATGTAGATTTAAACGGGTTTTAAACCTGAAAGTCTTGTTGCAGTAATCGCAGACGTACGGCATTAAGTCCGTATGCACTATTGAGTGTGATTTCAAGTGTCTTTTTACACGGAAGCTTTTACCACACTGTTCACAAACGAAGGGCTTTGCCCCGGAGTGGAGACTGATGTGGGAGTGCAGATTTCCTCGTGCACGGAAGGCCATCGGACAGAACTCGCATTTGAACGGTTTTGTTTCATCGTGAGTCATCATATGGGTACTCAAAGTGCCTTTGGTGAAGAACATTTTGCCGCAAATATGGCATGAAAAATCTCTACTGCGCTCCGTGTGTACGAGTTTGTGCTGCTGTAAATTGCTCCGTGACTTGAATTCTTTTTGGCAATGTTCACATTTGAGTTCGTATTCCACCTTTGCACATTTCAATGCCCGTTTTCTATAGCTTTTGGTGTAGATAATTATATGATCTTGTAGCTGTTCTTCGTTCTCAAAATTCGCTCCGCAGTTCTGACAAGTTGTTAAGAAGACGTTAGCGTGAAACGTGTTTCTATGTTTTTTCAAGAACGATGCCATCGTGAACCGTTTGTTGCAGAACTCGCAGCAGTATCTTAACATTTTTGTATGCGACCGTACGTGGTTGACAAAGGATTTGTAGTTGCTAATAACTTTACCGCAGTCGGAGCATTTGAATGTACAGCAACGGCTGTGTATTTGTAACGCATGCAAACGGAGCGACATAACATTCTTGCATTGAGCGTCGCAGTCAGCACAACGGCACATATAGTCATCCCAAGTCAACGGACAAAGTTTCGACTCCTTACTATTACTTTCTGCGTTTAAATCGGAGTTATATTTTAATTTCTTCTTTTTTTTAGTTTTTTTCTTCTTTACTGCTAAATACAGTGGAGCATCACTGTCTGTGGAGTTAAAACCATTGGAATCCTGAAGGATATCGTCGTCACTAATTCTTTCAATCTTCACAGACGATAGGTTCAATAGAGTATTGGGGTCTACAGTAACTATTTGCAAGTCTTCGCCCAAAATTTCGGGTTTTACTTCTCGTTTTAGGTCCTCGAAGTCTTCCCAGTCTACGTTAACCGGTCTCCCATCATTATTTTGGTCTTTTTTGGCTTCAGAACACGAATTTTCTTTGTCATCCTTTTTCAAGAATATCTCGTTCAATTTTGTTTGTGCGGTCCTCACGTTGTGTAGGAACGACCATGTACGTTCTAGTAAGTCGAAACATGAGAAACAAATGCTTTTAGGGAGTGTGTCAGTCGTTGAAACATCGACATTAATCCATAACAATTTTGTCGCAATTTTGGAATTTATTCCGACATCCTCGTCGGGGGAAATAAGGGTTTCTTTCGTCGTCGGTTCGGCACATAAGCGACAGTAGGCTTCTTCATCGTCACACATTGTTGATTATCAACTGGATTTACTGAACATTTGTATAAAAATTGTTAATTTTGCGTAACAAATAACAATCACGAATCACTTCAATGATAAACAACCATTTTGACAATAGACGCCTTGATGTTGCCACAACTCAATTTAAGAAATCTACTCATAAATGTTAAAATTGCTCGTGATGTACTGTTATATTGGGTTATGAACATTATAAAGCTTAGAAGTAATTATTGCAGTAGCTCTTTACATTATTTTAAATATTTTGAAATGAAATTTGACAGTAAATATTTTATTTCATTACCTGAGATTTTACTGTTTGGAAGTTTACGGTTAACCTTGGCAACGGTTTATTTTCTTTCATTGAAGAGCGCCATCTGTAGAAATATGTTCACAACTACTTTTTCCTTGGTAGTTCACTTGGTTAGTATTTATGTTAATAGATGGCGCTATTTTCAGAATACAGAATTTTCTATTCAATTTAAATAATTTATTTTTATTAGTACATAGTAGGTATATTTAATTAATTAATTACATACCTACACTTTTTTTGATCTGCTGTATTATGTGTTGCTACTAGTGAAAAAGTGTAGTAACCCCGGTGCACAAAACTGAATTACACCAATGGACATTTACAAATTTTACAATCGCATCAATATTTATCATGTAACGATCACCATTTTGACAAAAGAAAGGTATCGCTGTCCTTAAAAATCTACGCAGCATAATTTCTACATATAAAACAATGTGATACTATCATATAACATAGTATCAATCTATTTAGATTCAGAGTGTTCGTTGAATAACAATATTGATGTCTCGAGCATACAGAGCAGGTCCTTCGAGGCATTGACCTTAGCGAAATATCCTTTACATAACATGTAGCTAAAAATACTAACGACATTTTGCCTTTTATCTATACTGGAGTCAGCTTCCAGTTCAACCAGAGGCGGCTGAATAATAAAATTTGTTATGGAGTGCATTCGCAACCAAAATCACGAATTTCATAACTGCCAAATACTCTAGCAAGTTATGCTCAGAAAGGGGGTAAGTACCTATTAATCCGAAAGGGTATTAAAGTACCCATAATAATGAATAACTTTTGTTCTACCACGTTCCCCAAAAGTCAATAGTAGGTACCTATAAAAATTAAGTACATAAAAATATGCTAAAATCTATCTATCCTCAGCTATTATTGATCAGCTGTGTTTACATTATAGGTCATATTTGGGGTCACAAATTAGAAACTCCAGTTCCTGAATTCATACTAAAGTAGGGACGAAGAATTTTTGAAAAAAATAATATTATCTACTTAGTTTACATGGAAATAAAAATTAGGGAGTGCCTCCGCTGCCGGCGCCGGCACCCAAAAATAACGCCATTGGGAACCGGCGGTACATTACTGCCGGCAGCCGACATTAAAAACATCGGCTGCCGGCACCCAAACTGGACACAGGCGACGGTAATAAGTTGTTTGGTAGGTATGTTAGTTGAAAGGTAGGTTAAATTTTCGGCTGAGCACTGTAACTTGTTCCCCAACTGACTAATTTTAAGAGCGAGCGAAGCGAGCTCTTTTATTTGGGGTATTTCTGTCTGCAGACAGAAATAGGAGCCCCGCAGCGGAGCTCCGTCGACTCTGCTTTGGAAACCGAAACAACCTCACAAACATCCCCTTAAGTTTTTCATTTGTTTTTATTCTGACAATGAAAGCGGGTGACGAATAATCGTGTCGTGAAGAGTTGTATGAGGACTTGAAGTTGTAAAAAAAACAGTGTAGGTATGTAGTCGGCGCGGCGCCGGCAGCCAGTTGGGATGCCAGTGCCGGCACTCGTAATGGCAACTGGCGCCGGCAGCGAAGACACTTCCTAAAAATTATCGGATTTTGAATTTTAACACTTGCTTTAAACCGTCATCAGTAATACTTTAAGTGGCCTATGGATTAGTAAGTAGGGGGTAGGTAACTACTTCCGACTAACTATGTGTTATCTGTGGTAGTATAATATGAATCAAGTTTTTTTTTCTTTATGATTGCTTGTAGATGATCCTTGCTAACCGTTTCTACGTAACTAGGCAGTTATTAGCGAGACCTGAAGGGTCTCCAGCCAAGGGGGGAAGTAAAATACTTAGGTATCTAATTTAACTACATAAACTACACTAACATCATGACTACTAGCAACAACAGCACTAAGGGCAACCCCTAGTGGGACTCGTAGCTTGATGAGGGCTGAATTATCCCATAATTACTCATGAACCTGCAGCAAGTGCTTGCTTTGTTGGGAAAACTTCCAGCGACTTGCTACGAGTGTTTCTACAGTTGAAAGTCGGTGGCTAAAGTCAAACTTAGCACCCTATTGTCAGACTTTCGAGCTTCTGACTGCCCGTAACAACTATCAGCGCGGTTACGCACTGCATCCGATCCGAATCCGTGAAAATACGTTCCGAAGTAGTCATAGAACTATTTGTATGGTAGTTTACGCACTAGATCCGGCATCCGTCATCCGATTTCTATCCGTCATCCGTGAGTTTCTAATTCGGAAGAAAAATTGACGGACGGAAGTAGCCATAGTACTGTTTGTATGAACGCTTTCGCATTACCTCGGATTCAAATCGGACGCCAAAGGGATAATATGCCAAAGATGGCCCCTGAATTGTTTGAATTTGGATCAGAGATCGGACAAGTGCGTAAGCGATATCCGAATTCGGTCCGCGATTTTTACTCTAGATCGGTATTTTCACGGATTCGGATCGTATGCAGTGCGTAAAGCAATATCCGAATTCGGTCCGAGTTTTTTATATCCGTATTTTCACGGATTCGGATCGGATGCAGTGCGTAATCGCTCTCATAATGTCTAAAGCCTAAACGTCTGCACTCCCCGAAGGTCTGAGCAGAGGTGTACACCCTCATTTCGCTAGTCTATTGTCATTTCTAGTACATTTTTAAAATGAATACCTACCCAATTTTTCCAATTACACATTCGGACGGTAATGTAACCGTGTTATTTTCTTATTAAGTAATTTTTGATGTGTAGGTAATATTATTACAACGGCGGTGACCTTCATGTATTTTAAAATAAGATAGCACAATGATGACACTAATTCTACCTAGGTAAATTATTAAGAAACAAATTGCAAATAGGTTTTTTATAAGTAAAGTGTCATGCATCTCATAACTTAGACTTATGGGAATGAAAAATGATGATAAATGATACGTGAAAGCTGAAAATGAAATTCAAGCCTTGAACCTTTCTCGACCTTGCTCATGAGGTCACCTGCGTTTGAAATATGCATAACATAAGCAGCCTGTCCCACTGTTGGGCACTGACGGGCCTCTGCGCAGAATCAGAAGGGTTACTTTTTTATCAGGGGCTGGAAAAACGCTAGAAATACAGAAGGGAAACAGAATTCCAATAAAGAAACTTCAAAAAAAGAAAAAAAGGACTTAAAAAAAACGGAGTAAAATAATTATTACTTACTTATGAAACTGATAATTTTATTATATTATAATAAAATTATCAGTTTCATAAGTCGGTGCATTCAATTTGTTTCAGCGTAGAATTACACCGACTTCTGAAACTGATAATTTTATTATATGACAATTATTTCACTCCGTTTAGTTTTTTTTTTTTTGAAGTCGGTTTTTACTTTTTAAAGTTTTTTTATTTTATGCTTTTTAGTGCCACAAATTACAATTACAGTAGTGTACAAATTCTCGGACCACTACTACAACTAGAACGTCGTCTACTTATATACGATTTGTGTATATTTTTTTAGATTTTGTTTTTTGGTTTTTTCAAAAAGCGCTGAATCAATTTCGATTAAATTGATATGAGACCAAACGGGAAGTATACCCTCTCAAACAAAACCAGATTTTTTTGAATCGGTTCATAAATGACGGAGTACTGAGGTAACCTCCTCCTTTTTGAAGTCGGTTAAAAAAGAAATGTATTTTATATTAAACTAGATTTTGTCCGCGGCTTCGCTCGCGTTCATTTAACAATCAACTCTGGTTGTATTCGGTATAATAATATAATTCAATCATGATTCGAAAGACACGTGGCGCCATCTATTATGTTAATAGTTGTTTTTCTCGGGAACAGTACTTTTTTCGGGATGAAAGGTACCCTATGTCCGTTTCTGTACACCTGACAACGTATATGCAAAATTTCAGGATGATCGGTTCAGTGGTTTAGACGTGAAAAGGTAACAAACAAACAAACTTTTTTTTGATGACACGTTTGGTGCAGTGGCTAAGCGATTGGCTTCTGCGCTACGGGTCGTGGGTTCGATTCCCACACGGAACAAAAATTTGTATGGCCTACAGACGGTTGTTTCGGGTCTGGGCGTTTGTTTGTGGGATTTATGTTTGTAAACGCACCCACGATACAAGAGAAATCTTAGTGTGGGGCAACGTTTTTATAAAAAAGAAAAGAAAGAAAGAAAAAAGAAAGAAACTCACTTTCGCATTTATAATAATAGTTAGGACTAGCTGATCCGGCGAACTTCGTACCGCCATAAATTTATTTTTATTTAAAAATTAAAAATTATACATACCTTGCACCTTGTCCTGACACACAAAAAAAAACGAATTATCCAATTTGGTGCCGTCGTTCGGAAGTTATGCGCGTACATACCTACATTTCCGAGATTTGTTTTTATTTATATAGTTATAGATAGATTTACTGTAAATGCAATTAATAGTAGAGGAAGACCAAAGAAACGATGGATGGATAATGTAAAAGATGATATAACTAGAAAGAGGGTGACTACTGAGATGACGACTAATAGAGATGTATGGAAGAAAAACACATGCTGCGACGACAACAAATAAGTTGGAACAAGGAGAGGAGGATGATCACTGTAAATGCAATTATAATGTAAGAAACTTACGGAACGGTGCATATGGAACTGTTTTTAATTGGCCATGATGTCGTACTTACAAAGGTTTGAGCAGAGACAAAGAGGCTTTCAACACTGAGAACAGGTGTCGATGAGGCTGCAAAAATATATTTCTGAGGGCCTTGCTCTTTAAGGGAAGATTGGCGGGCCGGAACAAAACCCTTCGCGGGCTGGGATTGAACTCAGATTACCCTGCATTGAAGGCAAGCGTTTAACCACTAGGCTATTTGACCTATTAGGCTTACATTATTATTCACATTGTAATACGAAGTACTCTTTTAAAGTGAGTCCGACATTATAATTTAAGAATTAAAATCCGAGTCACGCATTTAAAAAATACTTACATCTGGACTGATTTTTAAAATAAAACAATTGTAAGAATATTTTATGGGCAATGCGACAAGAAATATGTGCGAATGGCATTATTACCTATACAAGGTTAGTCGGAAAGGGGGTACTAATCCGAAAGGGTGTTAAAGTACCCATAATAATGAGTAACTTTTGTTCTACAACTTTCCCCAAAAGTAATAAAAATTAAGAGAAATATCTGTTCAAAGATTTCGTCAAAAATCGACGGGTCCTACGTATACTAGTATAAGTGCAAAAATCAAACTTTACAGAAGAGCAGTTTAAAAGTTCGAAAGCTTTTAAATTTGACATAAATCAGTAGAAGTATTTGAAATTTTAGAATGGTCCATACCACACCATTTGAAAATTTCAAATATTTCTTTTGATTTACGTCAAAGAACAATGGGCACTCGGCTAACATGCCTGTACTAGTAAAATCTAACAAAACTTAACTTGATGAAACATATGTCGTTTCATTCGCCTACATAAATACAACTAAGTACAGCCTTCAATATATTTTTAAAAGGTCGGAGAGACAAGATATTTTGCCACTTCCATTAACAGATTCAAAACGTGATGCACAATGCCAAGTCCATTAAACGAATGTCAAGTCAACAAGAGTAGAAGATCAATCGGAGTCTGTAAGCAATGCAAAAATATTAAAAAAAGGGAAAATAATATAAAATCGCACCGAACACCAAAGAATATTGTAACAATAAGCGAGGAGAACACAGTCGTTGCCGAAACTACAACGACATGGTTACCATGGACACGGCCAGCACAGAAAACCACAGATTAGTTTATATTATCTAGCTACAGAAAACCGTCAATTTATTTTTACTTGTCAAGAATAGGGAGGGACGTAATCAATCGATTTATGACAGTATCGATTTTTAGATGTAAAATCATTAGTTTTTTTATCTAATTCATGGCTTTATTAAAATAATTTACCACAAAGTAACATCAAATTCTATTAGTGGCTAAGCTTAGTATAATATTGATGTGAGTTTATACGGTTGACATTGCCTGGGATTTTATTTCGATAATATGAAATAAAATCATAATAGACTAGAAAAAGTATGGACTTCTCTAGTAACGTAAGTAATTACGGATGCGTTCGAAGTTAGATATTTTATACAGCGTTCTAATAAATAAAATAGTATTTTTAAAATAAGATTATCTATATTTCCCCATCTTTAAAAAATAAACGAAGATATCCAATAAATATACTAACAATGCACTAATATATTGGTGACAGTTTCATCTCGGGAACAATTTCTGTTTTTTCCTAGTACAAAGTGACCATTGTTCTTTAAAAGTTTTCGAACTTTTAAACTGCTCTTCCGTAAAGTTTGATTTTTGCACATATACTAGTATACGTAGGACCCGTCGAAATACGCTAAATTCTATCTATCCTCAGCTATGATCAGCGTGTTTACATTTTAAGTCATAGTTATCTGGGGTCACGGATTAGAAGCTCCATTTTCTGAATTCGTAACTAAAAGCAGGGATGAAGAATTTTTGAAAAAACTAAAATATTAATGATCTAATTTTGAAATTTTAACACTTGCTTTAAAACAGTTATCAGCAGTGATCGGAAAAAGGTGAGCTAATTTACCTAAACTTCAAAGAACAGAGACAAAAACTGGAGACTTCCCTACGACAACATTTTTTTTCGTGAAAATTATTCCGGGTTTCGGGACATCACTAAAGTACATTTAATATTAATGTTAATAGTACAGAAATAGTAGATTGTTGCACCGAGCGCAAAGTGAGTCATTAATGCACGAGTGTTATGTTTTGTATCCCTATCTAGTCTGTGGTTATGTTGGTGCCCGAGCGCAAGCGAGGGCACTAAATTAGCACGAGTGCATTAATCACTCACTTCAGCAAGGTGCGTAATCTACTTTTCTTTCAACTATCAATTTACCTACCGTGATAAAATATACCTAGGTACTCAAAATAAAAACTCAAGTTAATGAAAACAAGGTTATGCTGCGACTTTTGCGGCAAAAGGTTATTAACAATTTCATTTGCAGCTGTTTTTATACTTTCTGGACTTGAATTCATATCGCTATCTATTTCCATTTTTTTAAACTTTTCTTGCTAAATAAGAAGTACCTATCAAAGTTTTACAATGGTACAAAATGCGCACCATTTGTTTTTTTTTTTTCACCAATTCGGTTTTATTCAGCCGATTTTTATTTTCAGCCAGTATCTTTTTTATCTAATGCATAAGAATGCATACATTTAATATTAAACTTAACGGGAGACATAAAACCTCTGTGGTAAATTTATATCTAACTAGCTTTTGCTCGCGGCTTCGCTCGCGTTAATTTATAACTTTTTGATCCCAAAATATAGCCTATAGCACTCAGGGATATCGTTGCTTCCTATTGGTGAAAGAATTTTTGAAATCGGATGTGTAGTTCCGGAGATTACCTCCTACATACAAACAAACAAACAAACAAATTCTACCTCTTTATAATATTAGTATAGATTAAAAAATTAAAAAACTGCACTAATGAAAAACAGTGCAGTAATGAAATTTCATACAACATTACTGCACTGTTTGCAGTGCAGTAATGAGATTTCATACAACATTTCTGCACTGTTTTGCTTCTAAGCAGAAAATACGTATTTTGTGATCGGTTTTGTAGCGATTAATGATAACATTACTGCGTAGTTGAAAGAAAACAATTAAATTCGTTTCCTATTTTTGTTTCCCAAAATTGTCACAAAACCAGATGACACGTTTTTCATAGTTTTTAAAAAGAGATTGTTTATTGTTTTCAAAAAAGGAGATTGTCTTTTATTTTTTGAAAACAAATGAAAGAAAATCTCCGAGAAAATTCTACTGAAAAAAAAAAATGTTGTAGTAAGGAAGTCTCCAGTTTTTGTCTCTGTTCTTTAAAGTTTAGGTAAATTAGCTCACCCTTTTCCGATCACTGGTCATCAGTGATACATTAAGTGACCCACGGATTAGTACCCCCTTTCTGACTAACCTTGTATATTGTAAACGGTTGATATCTGATTGTATCATCAAGTTTTATCGATATAACGGTTTTTTCTATTACAAGTCAATGTGTGTAAAATGTCTTGATATTACGTGAAGGTATTTTTATTAGTGTGACGTCGGATGAAGCGCGTAAATAGGTATCTTATTGGTGTTTTGGGATGTATGACACATACGCAGCGGAGTTAAGGTCGTGGCACACTATACCGGCACCGCAACAGCACCGCTCCAACCCAGCAATTAACTTGTCATTCAAATTAGAGCATTAAATCGTGTGTCGTATAATATATTTCATAATGTCAATATGAAAAACCCAACGGCGGCGTGCCGTCAGCGCGCTTGCCGCTACCATACAACTCGACTCGCAGCCTGCGCTTTGCAAGCGAGCGGACCGCGTGCTTACAGCGCGCCAACTCCGAGTTGCCAGCGAAACAACGTCGTGAAACACATTATGAAAACGTGCAAGTACTAGGCGTGTTCAATCACAAATGCCATTTAACAATTGTGTTCGCGGTGACAGCAAGCTTGCACCTCGCGGCCGGCTCGCGGACGGCGACCTTGCACGTCGCGGCCGGCGCGCGGACTGTGCGCGGACTGTGCGCTGGCGGCTAGCCGTAGCCTAAACTCGAGGCGACACCCTGCTGCAGCTGTGCAGTTGCTGTGCCGGTATAATGTGCCGTGACCTTTACTCTGTCGGAGGCCCAGGGTGGCCTCTAGTGAGGGGGAAATTAATAAAATTATCGTATGCCATTAACCCTAATAATAGTCAAAGTCAACGTTTTTTATTTCAAACTAGCTTTTGCCCGCAGCTTCGCTTGCGTGAAATTTTGAACCCGTTAAGTGACGATTTTACATACAAACTTTCATCCCCTATTTAACTCCGTTAGGGGTTGAGTTTCGAAAAATCCTTCCTTTTTCCTTGTCTACATTATAAAGGGAACATCGGACTTTTCTTTTTATTTATACAAATAAATAGACCAGATTACAGGCACTTTTAAAACGTCATGACTAGGTGCACGGTTCCAAAAGGTAGGTTGCATCATTGCATGGAGAAGAGCCGGCAAGAAACTACAAGAATACTGTTTTTGAAATAGTAGTTCATGACAATTCCATTACAGTAGTGTGAGAAATAGAATGAGAATAATGCAGGTTAATGTAAGAAATAAACTCACTAAGAGTAACAAGTAGAATAGTTCTGTCTGTCAAATGAATAAATAAGTAATTTTTATTTTAGTTTTTTCAAAAATTCTTCTTCCCTACTTTAGTTACGAATTCAAAAAATGGAGCCTCTAATTCGTGACCCCAAATATGACCTAAAATGTAAACACAGCTGATCATAGTTGAAGATGATAGATTTTAGCATATTTTTTATGTAATTTTTAAACAGCTGTTTCTTTTAAACTATTGACTTTTGGGGAAAATTGTGGAACAAAAGTTACTCATTATTATGGGTACTTTAACTGCAGGGCGCTGTCGGTCCGAGGTAATATGCTGGCACGCAGATTCTCCCGATGTAGTGTAGATGTCAAAATCACCCTTTTTAAGGCATATTGCCAAAGTTTCTACACGGGAAACCTGTGGGTCGCATATACCAAAAGAGCGATGGACGCTTTGCGCGTCCAGTAGGATAATAGTATTTTTAGGATGCTGTTGCGAAGGCCACCTTTTTGTAGTGCATCGGAAATGTTTGTGCAGAATCGAACCGATGGCTTTCATGAGGTGATTCGCAAAAAAACTGCATCTCTACTAAGCAGAGTACGAGAAACTAGCAACAGCATCCTCAAAATAGTAGGGGAGGATGTTACCTCTCCAATTTAAAAAAAAAAGATGGTGAAGAAAGTGATCGATTTTACTAATAGGTCATTGAATCACCATTAACGTGTCACTTTACTAACAATAGTTATAAGTCATTATTGTAATTACTAACACACTGGATCTTAGTTATCTGAAATAAAAGGAATTTATTATTAACACCCTTTCGGATTAGTACCTACCCCCTTTCTGACTAACCTTGTATATTTCATTTGTAACCTGTACAGTACACAATAATGATGATTGTTCTTGCCGAAACGTTCCTTAGAATTACTGTATATTTTAGTCTTTTAAATTGAAATAGCTGAATAAGGGGACTGCGTAATTTTCTCCCACCCCGGACGGCTGAAACCCACACGCTACGTCACTGCTGCTATACCAGCCAGATGAGCATGCTATCGATATATTATTCTAAACTATTAATCTTATAATATTTACACAAACAATATTTACATAATTACAAATAAAAGTATAGACAAATAAAAAAAATATCCTAATAAAACCATAAACTAAAAATAGGGCATCAAAATATTCCTCCGCATCGCTGTCGACTGGTAACGTGCCCAGAAGGCTGGCAGCATTGCCACGTTGTATGGCAATGATAATCTTTTGACCAAAGTAGAGGCCAGCCTTCGGGTCACGGGTCGTGTCGACCAGCCGCCTTGCAATATCTTTGTTTAAATTTGGGCACTCTGACCCCACGGTCCGAGTGTTTCGACCCCAAACGGCTTGAAAATATAATTACTAATAAAGTTATTATATTTTCGCCGCTTGAGGGCCTCCGCAGCTGCAGCAGCAGCGCCAGCACAGCCTGCCGAGCTAGGCAGATGGGATGGCGCAAGGGTATCGACGCACGTTGCGTCCTATACCAGAGGCCTACCCATCGATATATTATGTGTATTTAGAATAATTACATGTTTAACATTTATTTTATTCTGAACACGGTTAAAAGTAGAGTTATGTTGTAGTGTTGTGATTTAAATTCGCACGGGGTTACAGACCTTTAGGCTAGAATAAAATGTATGGAGCAGACATTTTAGTTTTCAAAAAATTATACAGCATCACTGATTAGTCGCTTTAGATCCGAAAACCATGAATTCTGCTCATCATACTGTACAACTACTATGGGAAAAACACTGAATTCGTGAAAAAAAAATCTGCTGTTTCATATTTATGGGCATAAAGGAAGCAGGTAACCAGCGTCGACCTACCAGGGGCCAAATTCTACTAACAGAAACTTTTGTCAATTGCAACTGAATCATTCATTCAAAATGTTTGGTTTTGTTTTTGTTGTCAAACAATTTGATAGTTTATTGTAAACGAAAACTGTCTGAAGAAACGATTCAGTTGCAATTGATAAACGTTTCTGTTAGTAGAATTGGCCCGCAGCACTTATACCGATAAGCGCTGGGGGCCAATTCTACTAAAATAACCTTTTTTTTTTCTATTTGACTTCTGTAGCTGGTCCTAGGGGACCCTTCCTACGTAACCGGGCAGTTATTGGCGAGACCTGCAGGGTCTCCAGACAATGGGAGGGGGGGGAGTAAAATACTTAACCTAAACTAACTACTTATACTACACTAACATCATGACTGCCTGCAACAACAGCGCTAAGGGCGACCCCTAGTGGGACTCGGACCTCGGCTTAGAGCGTTGCTGGCGGGGGCTTAGGGGGGGGAGACAGCTTGATGAGAGCTGAATTATCGGTGTGAACTAACATAAACTTCTACCCACTTCACCAGTATCGACTGGTCCGTGCAGGTAACCGCTACATAAAGGAAGAGGGTAGAAGCAGGAGCTGGCATTTTTAGCAAAAATACGCCTTGTTCCCTTGCAAATACAGCAACAAATGACGGCTTACCAGCGGTGATCGGAGCAGGTCGGAACTTGTCGGTGAAGTTCGGAGCCTGTCGGCGTCGTCACACAGTACAGAGACTACCTGCGCCGACTAACTGCGCGGACCAGCACCAACAAGCGATGGCAGATAGGCGCTGGCAACCCGCGCCCTACGTGTATACGCACTAACGCATTAGTTAGCGAGTGAGATTTTGTTGCTAGTACTACTAATTATTATGTGCTTATTATGTAATCAATATTTGATTATCACTTGCGTTAACGGTGAAGGAAAACATGGTGGGGAAACCTGCACAACTGAGAGGATTCCATAAAGTTCTTGATAGTGTGAGTAGTCCGCCAATCCGCACCAGTACCCCAAGTGTGAGTTTTCATCGTCAACTACTGTGGTTGCGTCACACCAGAAATGCATGAAAAAGACAGCGCCTCTGGGCATGGCGTTCACTTCCACGTGTGACTAAAATTTGGCGCTATTTATAGCAACTATTACGTTTTTTTTCAATTCAGTACAAAATATTGCATTTTTTATTGAAGTTCCTTCTTTGAATGTTTTATTTGAATAAAAACCTTTCAATTATATCGGAGTTTTCACTTCACAACCTTAACCCGTGAGAAGGCGCGCCTCAGTTTGTTACACGGAGAGGCGCGCGCGAGCAAATTGCTCACACTACTTTAGATGCTCATATTTCCACTTTTATAGTACTTATTGGCTTATAATGGATTTATATGAATAAAATAATGTTTAATAAGTAAGAAAATAAGTGTTTTAATTAACACTAAGAAACATGAATGTAACTTCTAAAGCAAATAACAAATCAACTTATTTTTATTTTCTAATTTTGACAGTCTTCATATGAATCACAATAAAAAATCTTATATAACAAAAACTTAAAAAAAATACCCTTCCATGAGATTTAGACGAGTGTGCCTCTCGAAACACATTGAACACATATATGTGATCTGTTCGGTGTAGAGTAATTGCTTGCACAAAGTACACGCTTTTTTTGACCGTCTATTCTTACGTCTAGGACATAATATTGAACAGAATCCGTTTGGTCTAGGCTCTGCAATAGGTCTAGGAGCCGGCACAAATCGCTTCATTAGAAACTTGAGATCTGACGATATTTTCTCCATGCAAATCACCAGAATCCTCTTACAGCCACGAACAAATTTGTGCTTGACGTCGATTGCCCATTTTACATGTGTGTTGTAGCTAAAAACAAAAAATATTATCATCAAAATATTACTGTAGAGTATTTACGTAATAATTAACCAATATAATATAAATAAATTAAATAATATATTCTAGAAAATACAATAATACTTTTTTATTAGAAAAATAAATACTTACACGGATGGGCGCGTGATGAGCAAATTGCCGCACGATGGTACGCAGCCTCCACAAACACTTCGCTGCGGGGTCGCAACAGATCTGACCGGCGTGAGAGTTGCGTCAGGGGGAAGGGGATGAATAGTTAGGAAGGTACCTAGGCGCTTGAGACGTTAGGGCGTCGGTATCACCAAAAATTTTTACTTTTAATTTTTGTGTGAGCAAATTGCTCATAGCGCGCCTTCTCACGGGTTAATCTACCCGAAAATCAACTGTTTCAACTCACCTCGACCCCTGTTTCAACTTACCTCGGTATGAGGGGAGTTGAAACAAAATGACTTGTTACATTCTAGTGGATTTTTCGCCATAGAATTCACACTTACACATTGTTTGTGTCAGTCATCTGAAAGTGAAAGAACTATAGATAGGCACTAATCTCATACGATTTGTGTGTATAGAATCTTGTGTATGAATCAAAATGTAAAAATTGTTTCAACTCCCCTCGGTTTCCCCTAGTTAACGAATAAAACTCACACTTGGGGTACAGGACAGCGTCGTAGATGAAGATCTAAGCCCTTCTCATTCGGAGAAGAGGCCCGTGCCCAGCAGTGGATTAATAATGGACTGATAATGTATGTATGTGTTGTTTGTTGTCATTAAGAAATGAAATTCGTTATGTTTGCTGTTTCGTTCGCCTTTTCCCAACTATGTTAGGGTCAGCTTCCAGTCTAACCAGATGTGGATGAATACCAGTAATTATACACGGAGCGACTGCCATCAGACCTCCACAACACAGTTACTAGGCAATGTCAATATCCTAAGGTCCGACTGTCATAGGTATTCGTATGATACCCGGGACCGACGACGCCGGATACTACATGTTACAAAGACAAAAAGTCAATGGGCAACATAGTCCTAGTGTCAAAATGTACAAATGTCTTAATGTATATGAATGTGCAAATGACAAAAAATAATTGTGATATAATGCATAAGGGTCTAATTGTTAGATTGTCAAAATGTACAAAAGATAAAACACAATTGTGCCAAAATGCATCGTGGTCCAATTGTCACACAGTCAGGATTCGAACCCGCAAACCTGGGCTTCGAAGGTACGATCACTAACGACTGAGCCTACATACACCTATCTGCTACTTGATATCAATATAATTCTCTGCACTGGTTATCTAATTAAAATCTTTTCTCTATCTAATCTCTTTGAGTATAAATACTTCTTGAAAGTCCGGTATCCTTGAAAAAGATGATTGAAATGTCATTTCATTTGTTCTATCATAGCGGCATTTGGGCAAAATGACATTTTGGCACTGGGCAATTTGTACAATTGAACATTACAGCTGTAATGTATTCTATCATAGCGGCATTTGGGCAAAATGACATTTTGGCACTAGGCAATTTGTACATTTTGACACTAGGACTATGTTGCCCATTGACTTTTTGTCTTTGTAACATTTAGTATCCGGCGTCGGACCGACAGTTTAACGTGCTCTCCGAAGCACGGAGGGGTTTCGATTTGTAACGAACGATCCCATCCACGGACTGACCGCGGCAAGCGTAGCTTAACCTTGTAAATAGGAAATAAAATCTCAAAAAAACTCTTAACACACTATTAAAGTTTCTATAATAATATAATTCAATCGTGATTCGAAAGACACGTGGCGCCATCTATAAACGTTATTGTTGTTTTCCTCGGGAGTACGTTTTTTCGGGATGAAAGGTACCCTATGTCCGTTTCTGTACGCTTGACAACGTATATGCAAAATTTTAGTATGATCGGTTCAGTGGTTTAGGCGTGAAAAGGTAACAAACAAACTTACTTTCGCCTATATAATATTAGTCAGGAATTTAGGATTAGGATTGTACACAAGAAAATTATAATAACATAATTACAATTTAGTGAAGTCATGTACAAAGGCGAGCTTAACTCAAAAACTCGAAAATGGGGTGCATGAAAAGAGCCTCCACGAGTGACGATACTTCAGTACGTCCGGCGCACCCTGGGCAGTCAGCCTCGCTACCATCCTTGCTGACTGGCTAATCTCTTCACCACAGCATGAGCTATTCTTGTATAGCTCGTGCCGATACGATAGAAGAAGAAGAACTCAAAAATGAGTTTTCTACCAGCAAACCTTTGAGTGATAGAGAGAGATTGATAATATGGTTAAGGGTACCAGGGCTCCAGTGTACAACTGTCTTATTTATATACATTCTATAAACATTCCTTCTTTCTAAAAACAAATATAATACCATGCAAAAATTCTTTGTTGAACACCACCAAAATACGTACAACACTAGGCGACTCCATTATTGTTCAATAGATTACATCAGAAACACATGTCAGTGACTCACAGGGTCGTGGCTCTTCAGATCTAGTCGCTAGATCTAGGATGAAACGTGAATGTCTAGATTTTTGGCAATGACGGAGAAAAAACTGGAGTTTGAACTTTTTAGATGAAGACTATAGCAGTCTGGTACATATCTAGGATCTAGCTGCACATCAAAATATTAAGTCTAGATTTTTTCCTAACTGTGCTGGGGTCAGCTTCTAGTCTAACCTGATGCGGCTGAATGTTAGCTTTTAGGATTCCGTATTGGAGTGCATGAAGTGTATAATGCCATGCCAATGTGTCCAATGCCGTTCCAAGTTTGCCAGCCGACAATATGTGGCAACTAGCTCTCGTCTGTATAATAGAATTCATAAACTTATGCCCATTTACCCCCTGACTAAACATGAAGTAAAAATCAAACTAACAATTTGGTTGCAGAAGTTAACGTATGAAGAAACCGAGAATCTTATTGCAATTGTCTCTTAAAATAACGAAATACTGTATTTAATATTAGGGCATTGTTTGTTTAATTTATGTGTTGTATCGACAAGTACTTGCATGACGCTTAAAAACAGTTGTATGCCATTATATTTGGAGGAACCTTGACTCCTAAAACACAGGCTTTTGGCCTAGTTTAGAAGTCATCAGTTCGCTCTTTAAGTGACTAACTATTGTACAATATTTACTAAATCCTTGTGTACTTAAGTATGTTTTATTCTATGTGTACAAAATACACATTATTATTATTATACCTAACGTGACCATACGTCCCGCTTTTGAGCTGTGTGTCCCGCTGTCCCCAAAAACACGTAAATGTCCCGCTTTGAAAAAAGGCAATCCGTGGAAGCAAATTCATTATAAAACAGCGTATTTATTAATTGCATCGTAAAACATTTTGCTAACCAAGAAACACCAATAAGTCATGCCAACATTATCACATTATACACATTCATTGTATAAACTAAAGCTGATAATTATTTTAAAGCAAATTGCTCTTCCGTAACATCGATATGTTACGGACCAGCTTACGAGACTACACAAGAACGGTTCCAATTTTTTTTTTGTTTTTGGTTTGTTAATGTGTTTTATTCTTATAAAAAAATATTATTGACGGCGTCCCGCTCTGAGGTAAAAAAAGAAAGAAAGAAAGAAAATTACTTATTTTGGACTCACACAGGCAGTTACAGAAACAAAAACAAAATAAAAGAAAGGATAAACATTTAGACTACCTGCACGAGGCCAAAAAGGGCTCCTATCTCAGCATAATGCTGCGACATTTAAAAAAAACAAAACGTGTCGCAACGCTGGTTTTCAGATAGGACCATTGTGATGTCACGGGCAATAACGACACAAATAAATAAATAGTTTATTATAAGCTTATGTATTACGTGTGTGTGTGTGTGTGTGTGGAATAGCTAATAAAATTATATACTTTAATTAATAAATCAATGTCAAACCAGAAAGAATAAAGAAAAAATAAGTATAAGCATTTCCGGACGAGCCAGCCGCTCGACGCTTCCACATCATTTGTCTATGGTTTGTTTATGACCAAACAAGGATGCAAAAAGAATGGTCACATTATGTATACCCCAATGAGTGCTGATACTTAGGTACGTCCGGCGCACCCTGTGCAGTCAGCCCTGCTAGTGCCCGCCAATCATGAGCTGATCACGCGGGAAGGTCGCGAGTCGAACTCGCGACCTTCCCGCGTGATCAGCTCATGATTAAGGGCTCCGTTTGGGTCCGAAACTAGTCGGGCAATCCTGAAAAACGCACGTGAGTAAACCGTAACTAATCATAAATATGAATGTATCTTACGAAAGTTATAATACAAAAAAAGATCAATTTATACCTCCTTTACTTCCAAGGTTTTGGCACTGTACGTAGGACTGATCCCGCTCGAAGGCGACGACGACCAATGATGGATGGCAACCGCTACGCCAATCAGCTCATATAGGGCGAAACGTCACATCCCCAGTTGCCACAGCACTGGGTGGTGGATCTTCGGGGTCGTGAGTGCTATTGCAAAAGTGAAATTTAGAAAAACGGGAGATTTGCTAGCTGAAAAACGGGAGAAATCGGGAGATTTTTATCACGAAATGAAACTAGTTATATTCGTAATTATAATACTATAGAGTAAATAAAAAACAAAAAAAAAAATATTTTGGACATATTTTCTGCGCTTTATTCACTTCCTAGATGATAGAAGGACTATTATAGGATTCCGAACTATCGAATCTATTCCAACTGTAAAAAGTTCTAAATCAAACCATCGTCACAGCCGATGCGGTGTCTAAAAAGGATAGTTATAAAACAAAACAACATTTTTAAATTCTATAAAAAAACATCATTTTGTAATGTGTTTTCCCCAAGTTACAGGACAACTCCTGCAAGATTTCATATCACCTAGTAGTTTGATAATATTGATCTCTGTTCTCAACCAGTTTCGGCTCATTTTCGCTTGTTTTGATTAAATAATGTGCCGAAAGTTCTAAGTATATGGGAAATCCCTACATGTCTATTGTGTGTGTTGCCATAGTTTTAATATTTTTTGATGTCGCACTATTAAAAAAAAATGTTACAACATTTTCGTAGGTTTACATGCATGCCACAGAAAATCGGGAGATTACTACTTAAAATCGGGATATCGGGAGACGATAGCCAAAATCGGGAGATCTCCCGATAAATCGGGAACTTTTGCAACACTGAGTGCTATGCCCAGCTGAACATTATAAGAAATTTCTGACGGAAAATTCTGACAATGTGTGGGGTCTAGTACAAAATCCTGTTATGATAGTTGTGATAGATTGATAAATTTGAAGACACGTTTGGTGCAGAGGCTGAGCGATTGGCTGCTGCGCTACGGGTCGTGGGTTCGATACCCACACGGAAAAAAAATTGCATGGCCTACAGATGGTTGTTTCGGGTCTGGGCGTTTGTGTAGGTGAGATTTGTGTTTGTAAACGCACCCACGATACAAGAGAAATCCTAGTGAGGGGCAATGTTTTTTTTTGTAAATAAAAAAAAATGTATACAACAGCTTCGCGCGTAATAAAATTTCTGACAGAAAATTCAGCGCTGTGGCTCTGTCAGGTACATGTGTCACAAGGTATTATAGTGAGCGATGGCTTTGAGCGTTTTTGAGCGGATGTGACGCATATTTTATATTTTCCCAACAGTTTGTTCGGGGTTTTTGACCGATTGCGCGACGTCTAACATAGGGTTTTTTTTTCTCGAAGCAACCCATCGCTAAATAAAAAGAAAATATGCTGGTTATGTTATGTCAAAAGCTTAAGAGAAATCTATGTTCAAAGTTTTCATAAAAATTACGCTAAAATCTATCTTTCCTTAGCTATGATCAGCTGTGTTTACATTTTAGGTCATATTTGGGGACACGGATTAGAAGCTCCAATTTCGGAATTCATAACGAAAGCAGGGATGAAGAATATTTGAAAATACTAAAATAAGAATCATTTTGTACGGCTATAAAAATTATCGAAATTAACACTTGCTTTAAAACAGTCATCCTGCGGATTAGTACTCCCTTTCCGACGAACCTTGTATGTGTCATTTACTTTTGAAAATGATTAATGTTTAAAATATTCTTTACACGATATCGTAAAACAGCGCATCCTTGTAGAGTAAAAACCTACAGACCCCAATAACTAAACAATAAAAAAATCCCGTAAATTTTGTCAAAATAAGCGTTTTGTGTATTCAACTCACGCGCAGTGTCCGCGAATTTTTTGCCGCTCTAACTTAACAGTAAGCTGTGTACAGTTAACTTAATTTATCACCCTCACGATATCTGGATTAGAGGCTTTTACGGTTAATATGTACATCGAATATTGAGTGTTTAAATTGTAAGATTGTTGAGGATTTTTTCTAAAGAGGACAACGTGTCCTCTTTTTGTCACAGTTCTACTTTTGTCTAACTTTCTGACAAAACATATTATACAGGATGAATGAATTCGTGTAATTCGTTAAAACCACATGATCTATTACTGTTACCTATCAATAAAGACAAGAGGGAAGAAGGAAAATTTAAATAAAAAATAAACTTAAAAAAAAAGTAAAAACCGACTTCAAAGAAATACTAAAAGGAGTAAAATAATTACCATAATATAAAATTAACAGTTTCAGAAGTCGGTGGCTTCTATTTGCTTCAATGTAGAGTTGCACCGACTTCTGAAACTGTTGATTTTATATTATGGTAATTATTTTACTCCTTTTAGTATTTCTTTGAGGTCGGTTTTTACTTTTTTAAAGTTTATTTTTTATTAAATACGTTTTAGTGTCATAATTTTAACCCCCTCCTTCATAACCCTTCTTTTCGGCTTCGGCGTAGTCGGGCATAAAAAGTCCTTTCAAATGATACCTTACACGATATAATGAAAACATTCCAAAGGGGAGGAAGGGGGGACACGCACCCCTCCTCTTTTCAAGTAGTCAGTTCCCAACAACAAATATAAACAAAGCAATATTAGTAATTTGAGAATTTTGCTTTGCTCCGATGAGGAGTTCCGTTCCATATCTCTGAAGTTCATGGTCTAATCATAACAAAATTTATATGGGACCAATGGGGAAGTATACCCTTTCGAACAAAAAAAGAATTTTGCTGATCGGTTCATAAATGACGGAGATATGAGGTAACAAAAAAAAAATACAATCGAATTGAGAACCTCCTCCTTTCTGAAGTCGGTTAAAAAAATGTGTTTGGGCTAGGTGATTGTATCTACTTGGGGACGTCCGTCTCTCCATCCAAATGGACCAGAGGTGGTAGCGCGTAGTGTTCCACGCGCGCCTCTCAGATGACACAGGGGGAGTGCTACTCCCCCCGCGATTGGGGCCTGTAGTGGCGGGCTACTAGTTGGAGGCTGCGGACGAATGTACTGCTCCCGCGGCCCCCGACCTAAGTGTGCGAGGGAACACCGGGGTGGTTTAAGTCAGTAAGAGTCTGACAGACCCCTCCTCCCACACCAGGGAGGAGGACATACACGAGGATACATACACCGCAAAAAAAAAACGGTGTTCGTACCTAATCAACCTAAAAAGATTTTAATAAAAAATAAGCAAACAAAAGGGGATAGAACCTTTGTGGCATAGCCATCCCGCTGCCATTTTGATTTTTTTTCCAAGTTGCGGCGCACGATTACACTAACATATTATTATATGGGTAGAGGACACTTAGACAAACAAAAAATATCAGCGATATGGTGCCCTAAAGTATCACGTTGCCGAGATATTTGGACTTAAAGATTTTTTTTCAAGATTGCAGCGCATTTTGTAACTGGTAAATATGGATAGAGAACACTCAAACAAACAAAAAATATTCAGAGATATGGTGCCCTAAAGTGTCACGTTGTCGAGATATTTTGACTTAAAGATTTTTTATTGCAGCGCACTTTGTAACTGGTAAATATGGGTAGAAAACACTCAATCAAATAAAAAATATTCAGAGAAATGGTGCCCTAAAGTGTCACGTTACCGAGATATTGTATCGAGATAATCTTGAAAAAAAACCTTTGAGTCCAAATATCTCGGCAACGTGACACTTTAGGGCACTATATCTCTGAATATTTTTTGTTTGTTTGAGTGTCCTCTACCCACTTATGTTAGTCTCATCGTGCGCCGCAACTTGGAAAAAAAATGAAAATGGCGGCAGGGGCCTATGCCAGCTTCCATAGAAAAATGTTCGAACCCCTTTGGTGTGATTGAACATTTCTATACAACGCATAAATGAATGCAAGCATGGCGACACAGCTGGCGGGCACGACAAGCGCGATATCGCTCCGCGCAGTTAGTTAACTCGGGGCGCTAAAATTACTCAAAAGCAGAACAGCAGTTTTTTATACAAATCTCCTTTGCATGTTCAATGTGACATCAGTAGATCACGCGGCTTAAAAGTATTACACGATTCGTTTACACGCTGTATATTATAGGGTAACCTCTACAAGGTTAGTCAGAAAGTGGGTACTAATCCGAAAGGGTGTTGAAGTACCCATAATAATGAGTCACTTTAGTTCTACAACTTTCCCCAAAAGTCAACAGTTTAAGAGAAATTGATGTTCAAAGATTTCATAAAAAATGTGCTAAAATCTATCTATCCTCAGCTATGATCAGCTGTTTACATTTTAGGTCATATTTGGGATCACGAAACAGTAGCTCTATTTTATAAATTCGTAACTAAAGCAGAGAAGAAGAATTTTTGAAAAAAAATAAAACAAAAAACAATTTTTGTTGAAATAAAAATTAACTAATTTTGAAATTTTAACACTTGCGGATTAGTACCCCCTTTCTGACTAACCTTGTATAATATACAGGGTGTACAGATTAGAGCAAAAGTCAGACTGTTTCGGGATTCTAACTAGTGTTAAAGACTTCTTCATCTCTCGTGTCAGCACGAGCTGTACAAAAATAGCTAATGCTGTGGTGTAAAGATTATCCAGTCAGCAAGGTTGGCAGCGGGGCAGACTGCCCAGGGTGCGCCGGACGTACTGAAGTATTGTCACTCGAGGAGGCTTTTCTTGCACCCCGCCGGCCGATGAAGCATTTCAGAGATAGATAATGGAACTCCTCAAGAATAAACAGCACACATATCATAATTAGGTTATTGTTATTTTGTATCAGAATTGAAGATCACAATTGAACTGTGATGTGACTCATTGATCTAGTGGTTGTAAGTGCGACTGCTGAGCATGATGTCCTGGGTGCGATAACCAGGTCGGGCAGTGTTATTAGATTTTTCCGTGTGGAATTTATCAGTAGCAGCCCGGAGTCTGGATTTGTGCCCGGTACATGGCAATAGGCTCGCCCCTCATTACATGGCACTTAAACATAACGGCGAAATGAGGGTGTACTATACACCTCTGCCAACCCTCCAGGGAATCCAGGCGTGATGTTATTTTATGTTATAGCTGTGTTATTGATTGAATCACTCGAAGCAGAAAATAAATAACCGCTAAATAGGTATGACATAAAAAAACGGATGTCTAAAATTATACATAAATTTCGTAGAACTGTTTGGCGGTTTGAGTTTTTTTTTTGTGACCTACGCAAATGTCCGGCTGATTGGTGTCGTGGTGTGTCGAGTCGTTGAGCTCCCTAAAATAAGGTTGAGCTACACGATGGCTGATGCATGCGTGCCGTCAGTTGGGACAGGTCAACTCAAACCTGCTATGGCTCTTTCCTCAAAAGGCCATTCCAAACGTTGCCCTACATTGTTACACTCGCATAGTTTTATACCACAATGTCTGGACTTTAAAAGAGACGTTGACCTCTGAGTTTGTTTCGGCTTTTCTTCCCAGAGCGAGTCAGATAGGAAATGCCGGCGCCATCTATCTTAAAAAAAAAACTTACATTGACTTGTAAAAGTGTCTGTAACAGATTTATTTTCAGAAATAAATATCATCTATCATTTAATGAAATAAAATGGTCATATTATATTATATTAGCATACTCTGAAGTATTTTTATTCACATAATGTAATATTATGTTGTAATACCTGACCTAATGACCCCAAGGTTACAGACCCACTTCTTAACCAGTAAGTCGCGGGTTCAAACCCAAACAAGTACCAATGTGTCATTTTCAATGTCATATGTACTTTCTTAGTTAATCTAAGACGACACTGACATAGGTGAAGGAAAACATCGTGAGGAAACCTGGACTTAATGGTCTGAAATTGCTAGCAGTGAGCAAGCGTGGTGTCAATGCTCTTTCCTTCTCTACAATCGTAGTTTTAGTATATACTAAACCTGAAACTAGTTTGTACAGAATCACTAGAAGAATCGATTGACACATTTTTTACACCACATTTTTTTTTCATAAATTTCAATTTTGTTTCAGTAGGTTTCTACCCATAACAGTTGACGGGAATAGACACCTTGAGGCTTGAGATGGTCCGCTCGGTCAGTTTCCGTGTATTAGACAACCCCTGCATAGCACATCTCAGGCATTTTACACTTTACTAGGGAACTTAACGCGACATAAACTACGGTGTAAATGTAAACTTGGAGATTTATTAAAAAAAAAAACACATATTCAGGCAGTTCTGATGAAAATCTTGTTGGGGTGTCTCGGTTTTTAACCGACTTCAAAAAGGAGGAGGTTCTCAATTCGGTTGTATTTTTTTTTTATATTTGTTACCTCATATCTCCGTCATTTATGAACCGATTTGAAAAATTCTTTTTTCGTTCGAAAGGGTATACTTCCCGATTGGTTCCATATAAATATTGTTATGATTAGACCATGAACTTCAGAGATATGGAACGGAACTCTTCATCGGATCAAAGCAAAATTCTCAAATTACTAATATTGCTTTGTTTATATTTGTTGTTGGGAACTGACTACTGAAAAAGAGGAGGGGGTGCGTCCCCCCTCCCCCCCCTTTGGAATGTTTTCATTATATCGTGTAAGGTATCATTCGAAAGGGCTTTTTATACCCGACTACGTCAAAGCCAAAAAGAAGGGTTATGAAGAGGACGGGGTTAAATTTATGGCGCTAAAACGTAGGTATTTAATAAAAAATAAACTTAAAAAAAAAGTAAAAATCGACTACAAAGAAAAACTAAAAGGAGTAAAATAATTATCATAATATAAAATTAACAGTTTCAGAAGTCGGTGCAACTCTACACTGAAACAAATAGAAGCCACCGACTTCTGAAACTGTTAATTTTATTAAATATCGTGGTAATTATTTTACTCCTTTTAGTTTTTCTTTGAAGTCAGTTTTTACTTTTTTTTTAAGTTTTTTTTTTGTATAAATGAAAAATAAAAGTTGTATATGAGAAGAGGCTTTTGCCCAGCAGTGGGACAGTTACAGACTGGACATCTCTTTTATTTATTTTGCACGTATACAAGGTTAATCTGAAAGGGGGTACTAATGTCGGGAACTTCGTGGAGTGAGCGCCATCTGTTGTCCGCCACCTAACTAACCGTGACGTAAACATCGGACCACCACTGCCCGTTGGAGGGAGGAGACCAGCTCGCTCCGTGCGCCCGGGGGATTGCTTCTTGGACCGTACGACGGAACAATCGTCTAGAGTATTCTGTGTAGATCAGCTGAAGAAGTCTGACCTTTTATATCTGACTAGCTTGTCCTTATTTTATGATCTTGTAATAACTTGTAATAATTATCTAAAGTATTATATTGTGATCTAGTTCATGTTACTAACACTAACCCAAATACAAGTACTCTCAGTGGTGGAGAGTCTATGTTGGTTTTATTTACTACATTTACCTTGCTCACAATCCTGACATACCAATATTAGCGATAACTGTAATGATAGAATCACTCCTTAACGATTAAATTGTAGTGTCGCTAACACTAAAGGGTGTTAAAGAACCCATAATAATGAATAACGTTTGTTCTACAACTTTCCTCAAAAGTCAATAGTTTAAGAGAAATATCTGTTGTGTCTCGTGTGGTGCCGGAATTAAAGAATAGCACTACCCCATCTCTTACCGTAGATGTCGTAAAAGGCGACTAAGGGATTCTGTAGAGGATGGGTAGCAGCGTTCTCTGAGTACTTTAACAACCATACTGCGATCGACAACCCGCCTGCCAAACGTGGCGATTACGGCAAACCCCCCTTTTTGGGGGAGGCCTATGTCCAGTAGTGGACGTCTTTCGGCTGAATGATGATGATGATGATGATCTGTTCAAATATTTCATAATAAAAAATACGCTAGAATCTATCTATGCTCAGCTATGATCAGCTGAGTTTACATTTTAAGTCATATTTGGGGTCACGGATCAGAAGCTCCATTTTCTGAATTCTTAACTAAAGGAGGGATGAAGATATTGTGTCCGTTTCGACTGCTCGGACACAGTGTCTTAGAAGAAAAACGACTACGTCAATATTACGAAGGAATTTGCAAAACACTAACAATGAAAGTCGCAAATTCGTAGATCCAATGTTCAGAAAGTTGTAAAGCCTTGTACGGATTAAGCGTTCCAATGTACGCGTAGTCAGGGGGTCTACTCCCTAAGCACGAAGTCCGTGGTTTCGGCCTTAGTTACGAGCGTTTCCTACTCCCTATCACCTACGGACATACGATTATTTCGGGGCCCGAACTAAGAATGAATTACAACATGATTTAACAGTTGTCCCTACTACCGATGTGTTTTTACCCGTCTGAAAAGTTGAACTTGACACTTGTTTTGTTCACTCCTACGTTTCGGGCTACTTTCGGACGGGCGACTGACTTCGTTGACGGACTTAGGGAGTAGGCCTCCTGACAACCGGTCTAACCTTAGGATATCGGCATTGCCCAGTAACTGTGTTGCGGAGGTCTGATGTCAGTCCGTGTAAAATACTGGTATTCAATCGCATCTGGTTAGACTGAAAGGTGACCCAAACATAATTAGTTGGGAAAAGGCTTGATAGAACTATTATTCAATTTTTAGTTTCAGAATCTGGTACAAACGTGGCACAATCAAATGAAAGTCATAAACTAATTGTAAACCCACAAGTTTCCATGTTTTATTCGACAATTTCAACCCTTATATCTCTTACCCCCTTAGGGTACCAACGATTTGAAAAGCGGTACAATCCGGTACAAACGCGGTACAATCGAATGGAAGTCATAAACATTAATAATTATATACCCAGTTGCCATTTTTTTACATTTTTGTACGAATTTTCCAACCTTTATATCTCTTACCCCCTTAGGGTACAAACGAAAAAAAAGCGTTACAATCCGGTACAAACGTGGTACAATCAAATGAAAGTCATAAACATTAATTATTGAATACTTAGTTGCCAGCTTCACATAGGTGGCGCGCAGTGTTCCGTGCGCGCCTCTCAGGAGGATGTGGGGCAAGACCCCACAGAAGGAGAGGTCCGCCAGGGGCTGGCGGACCGAGACCTGCCGGGGTTGCGGTGCATGCAGCTACGAATCCCGCGACCCCGGCCAAGGGTCAGGAGAAGGAACACCGTGGGTTTTTAGCCGGTAGTAGTCCGGTATACCCCATGAGGATTATCCAACGAAAAAAAATGGCTGATAGAAATGTTATTATAATGCCATGGACCCCAAAAGGACCTTGGCGACCCAATACCGTGGGATATTCATAACAAAATACCATAAATACGTGCAGGACTCTATAGAATGTAGTCAATGGTTACTGTTCGACAACCGTTCGGTTTGGCGTGGTTTTTTGTAACCGCATTAAGTTTTCGTGTCACATATCACTGAGACTGCCAAAGCCAAGATCAATGTACGGTTTGCAAAAAAAGTTGTGTTGACAGTTGAGTTTTTTATTTTCGAAGTTTTTTTTTAACTTTTTTTGGCGCATTTAGGGTATTTTTTTCATTCTTGTGAATAAAATAAGAATTCTATAATTTCTATTGTCAGTATTTTTGCTACATGGAAAGAAAAACCTTTTTTTACGTAATTTTATTTTTACATTTTGAGTGGCATAAATAATACATGCGATTACAGTAATTGCGAGTCATTTGTTATGCAATCATCCCATATCCAAAGTTCCATTGTCTCTCTCCAAAGGTCTTCATCAGATCTTCACCGAATGGAAATATCAAGGGAAAAAAAACCTTTCACAATTGGCAAATATGTCGAATTGAGAACCTCCTCCTTTTTGGAATTCGTTTAAAAATGAACGTACTATATAATAACGTACGTCTATCTATGTGCCAAATTTCATTCAAATACGTTCAGCTGTTTTTGCGTGTTTGAGTTACAAACATACAACCTTCTTCAAAAACATTTTTTTTTGTCTTTTTTTTTTCGCGGCTTTCTTTCACTTTTCACATTTGTAATATTAGTAGAATAGTAAGCCCACCTATTGTCCCACTGTTGGGTAAAGGCCTCTACTCAAAATGAGAAGGGTTTTACGTAATAATGACCTAACTGTCTGACTGCCAGGATACGACTGCTCGAGTCAGAAATTTCGCATCAGCTCAAAATTATTCACATTATTACAATGGTTTATTATATTTAATATTGAGTTTCCCTTCACGTAAAACGTAACACTATTCATTCTAGTTTTCGTAGTTATATGTTATTAAAGATATATCCTTCGTCATTCTTTTAATGTATATTTTCACAGAATTCGTCCGGTGTATAAAAGAATTGTTTCAAATCGTGTCAGTTCAGTATACCACCTCAAAAAGTTGGGACAAATCTATGTTGTTCGGGAAAATTACAAATAATTCGTTCAAAAAATCATCAATTATTTTCATCGACTTTCAATATGGCGACGGAATTCAAACGTCATTGTCAAAAATGACATCTTTCCGCCCTATTGGTTTTTTGTTGTGTTACAATTGTATGGGTAAATTTTTATTTTAAACAAGAAAAAAAAGTAAAACTTTACAATTTGAAACTGTTTTATGTGTGTTTTTTAGAGTATAGTGCACAAAGACCAGGCCAGGACACTTTTTTTTTCTTTTTTATGTAATGTTCGTATCATCTCCTGCATGTTTATAATCTATGTGGTTACCGCCCAATCAGTTGATCTAATAACGGTAACAAACGGACTTGTGGCCAGTTTTGAGGCAAACAGCAAATAAATTAAAAAAAATACCCTGTGTATTTGACTATTAATTTTTTTATTAGAAAACTCTAAACTAATACAAAAATATAAGCAACAGTGAAAGAACTGATGCAATATTTAATTAAATGCCCAAGTTATAAACGATACCCTTTAACGGTTATAAGATTTTAAGACAAAATAAATAACAAAAAATTTGGCAATTTTTTATAAATAACAAAAAAAAGAAAAAAATAATTATCATTTTTATTTTCTTTTAAAGAAAATAGTAAAAAAAAAATGATATAGTCAGGTTTAAAAAATATAACAAGGAGGTTTTCGCGACATCTTACAAAAAAGTTGGTGGGAAAAATATTCCCTCTAACTGTAAAAATGTTAACAAAAACACAGGACAGAGATAACACTATTATATTATCACGTCATACCTTAAAAAATTTCATAGTGACTTGACATTACTCTGTACAATATCTGTTTCGCGTGACAAGGACAGAAAACCTCAACAAACTGTGAAAGCGTCAAGCTCATCTATTTTTTCATCGATTTTATTAATTTTTTCACACACTTTTTCTTGCAATATTCTCTATCAAATAATACTAAGTAGGCATGTTGACAGCATTAATAAATTGCAAATCTAATTAGTCCGCCAGTTAGAGTTTTGAAAACGAATGGACACGTATTTTTTCTTTTGTTAAATCTATGGATATTTGGAACCATAAAATGCACTCGAGAAGACAGAACTCGAGAGTCGGGCTTGTGACGTCAGAAGCAAGTAAACATTGTACTTGTTTGTGACGTTTTGCCAATTTTAAAAGTGTCGTATCTTCGTCAATTTCGGTTTACGTAACAAAAGAAAAAATACGGGTCAAATATTTTTTGATAATCTAACTGACGGACTAATTAGATTTTTTCAGTCAAATACCCTATTGTTATATAATATATTTTTAATAGTGGTTAAATATCCTACAACGCCGCAGTTTTCGGCCAAAAAATTTCACCCAAATTTTTCTGCTGACCTTACAAATCATTGCGAATTCCGCAGCTGGGGTATACTTCAGACATTTATAAAAGAGACCCACATCACCTCCCGTCACTATAGAGGAGTACTCGCGAGAGGATCCAGGTGTCAGCACTAGTATTACAAGTGAAATAGTGTTAGTGTTGTGGAATAAAAAAACGTTTTGCAAAATCGTAAGTAGCCATGTTTTGCGTTTTAAAAAGAAATGTGTTTGAAGTGACTTAAGGCGTAGTTATCGGCATGAAATAAACCACCCTTTCTATTGTTGTGGGTGTGATAAAAATAATAAAAAAAGACGGCCAAGTGCGAGTCGGACTCTGCGCACGAAGAGTTCCGTACCATTATCTATAAAAACGGAAAAAATCATGTCTGTTGTATGGGAGCCCCCTTAAATATTTGTTTTATTTTAATTTAATTATTTATTTTTAAAGTGAATATATAACTAAATATTCTGTGAATATTTCAAGCGTCTTATCTGTTGCCGTTATCAATATCGAGCAAAAACAAGCAAAAAAAACACGTTTGTTGTATGGGAGCCCCCTTAAATATTTATTTTATTCTGTTTTTTAGTATTTGTTGTTATAGCGGCAACAGAAATACATCATCTGTGAAAATTTCAATTGTCTAACTATCACGGTTCATGAGATACAGCCTGGTGACAGACGGACAGACGGACAGTGGAGTCTTAGTAGTTTTACCCTTTGGGTACGGATCCTTAAAAAACAATATACAGGGTGTAAATAATTCGTGTAATTCCTTCAAACTGCATGATCTACTAGTGACAGACTAACCCTAAATGGGTATTTTGGAAAATTAAGTAAAAAAAAATCAAAATTAAATCTTGTTTTTCTATTCCTGAGTCATTTTAGAGCCCCGAATTAACTGACTGCAAAGAGCGATATCGCGTTATACGGGCCCGCTAGCCGCGTCACCGTGCTTTCATTAATTTATGCGTGGCATCGAAATGTTCAATCAAACAAAATTATTTTTTTGCAAAAAAATGTTTTCTTATTTTACTGAATCCTTATGAGGTGGTTTAGATACAATCATTTACCAAAATTACAGGATTTTTTTTTGTCATGCATATACGGTATTTGACTGAAAAAAATCCAACTAGTCCGTCGGTTAGATTATCAAAAAATATTTGACCCGTATTTTTTCTTTTGTTACGTAAACCAAAATTGACGAAGATACGACCCTTTTAAAGTTGGCAAAACGTCACAAGCAAGTACAATTTTTACTTACTTCTGACGTCACAAGCCCCCACTCTCGAGTTTTGATACGTTTTATCTTTTCAAATATTCATAGATTTAACAAAAGAAAAAGTACGTGTCCATTATTTTTCGAAACTCTAACTGGCGGATAAATTAGATTTGCAATTTATTGATGCTGTTAACATGTTTATTCCCGTGCTGGGCCAGTCTACATCAGTAGTAGATCATGTGGTTTTAAGGAGTTACACGAATTTATCTACACCCATTCAAAAACAAAATCAAAAAAAAAAATTTCACATAAATCAATACAGGCGCTTATGAAAAGTCGAATTTAGGTGCACGGTTCCAATTAGTCGTTTCCTATGGAGAAAAGCCGACAAGAAACTCCATGGTTACTATTTTAAAAAAAAAAAAACTTTAAAAAAAGTAAAAACTGACTTCAAAGAAATACTAAAAGGAGTAAAATAATTACCATAACATAAAATTAACAGTTTCAGAAGTCGGTGGCTACTATGTGCTTCAGTGTAGACTTGCACCGACTTCTGAAACTGTTAATTTTATGTTATGGTAATTATTTTACTCCTTTTAGTATTTCTTTGAAGTCGGTTTTTACTTTTTTTAAAGTTTATTTTTTATTAAATACATTGTAGTGTTATAATTTTAACCCCCTCCTTCATAACCCTTCTTTTTGACTTTGACGTAGTCGGGCATAAAAAGTCCTTTCAAATGATACCTTACACGATATAATGAAAACGTTCCAAAGGGGGGGAGGGGGACACACACACCCCCTCCTCTTTTCCAGTAGTCAGTTCCCAACAACAAATATAAACAAAGCAATATTAGTAATTTGAGAATTTTGCTTTGATCCGATGAGGAGTTCCGTTCCATATCTCTGAAGTTCATGGTCTAATCATAACAAAATTTATATGGGACCAATCGGGAAGTATACCCTTTCGAACAAAAAAATAATTTTTCAAATCGGTTCATAAATGACGGAGATATGAGGTAACAAACATAAAAAAAAAAAAAAAAATACAACCGAATTGAGAACCTCCTCCTTTTTGAAGTCGGTTAAAAAAAGGATATCTTTTACAATTTCAGTGAATACAGTAGGTACTATGAGAGAAAACAATGTAGTCTTGACCACAGACCTTGGAGTAATGTAGTACCAAGTCTTGAGTACAAAAATTCACCAAAAAGGGGAAAAAATAGAAGAACAAAGAATGTTATGTTATTATTTTAACTTTCTTATTCTTTGTCTTGATCGCGTTTGAAGCACCTGATGGTAACCGCAGACAAAGTCTAACATGGATCACACGAATACAATTAACAGAGATATAGATGGACTCCTTTATACCTCTCTGACTCTCACATACACACGACGGAACACAGTAAACTGCTTGGCGCCGGACTTTAATGTGAGGGTGGTAGCTAGCCAGGCGGACCGTATAGATCCTACCATGTCGCGTGCTGGGTTATGTCGTCCCCCTCCGCGCTAACCGTGGTATCTAGCAATTGATAATTTTTCAGTAGTTGCGTTAGCTGTGGCTTTATTAATGAATTAATAACTTTTTTATATTGCTCTTGGCTTACTCTTGGCTTGGTTAGTAGTTGCCCTAAAGCCCTAAGGTATCTATTTATTTATTTCTATTAATTTGAAGCAGATACGTCACTCTGTGAGGATTTCTCTGAAAAATTATCAATTGCTTGTTGACGTTGTAATACTAAAGGTCGCTTGCGTGGATGTCATTTATCGCGTATTCCGAATCTTCAAGATTAAAGTAGCCTATGTCTTTCTCCAGGTTCCAGACTATCTATGTACCAAGTTTCATCATAATCGGTTCAGCGGTTTAGGGGTGAAAGCGTCATAGACAGACAGAGTTACTTTTGAATTTACAACGTTATTTTTAGTATACAGGGCGTCCCACGACTTTGCCACATGGAAGGGAAGTACCTTAAATACTGTAGATAGAAAAATTTACTGAATGAAGACTTCATTTTTATTTTAAAAACAATACGAAATGCATTTAATTTTTTTTAAATAATCACCTGTCTGAACCGGGAATCGAACCCGCTAAATGTGAAAACAAAAAAAACTGTAATTTTATTGTACTAATCGAAAGGCTCGATCAGACACATTTATTTCTTCTAAGTAACATAGCATCTAAAATAAAAGGAACATCATGAAATTTAACATTTATTTGAAATAATAAGACACGTTTAACTGTGCGACCTACAAACGATTTAATTTATGAAATGCTCACAATGTGCCCCTTCCTTTTGTATAAAAATTGTAACTCTTTTAATAATCTCGCTTACCGTTGATTTATTTATTTTTTCATAGTGAATATTTGAAATAATACTTCGAAATAAAGCAGAAAGTAGTACATTAAGTCAGTTGTTACAAGCACGACATAGTCAGAGAAAATTCAATAATCTGAACAAAATTTTAAATTAAACGTTAAATATCATGGTGTTCCTTTTATTTTAGATGATATATGTTAGTTAGAAGAAATAAATGTATCTGATCGAACCTTTCGATTAGTACAATAAAATTACAGTTTTTTTTGTTTTCACGTTTAGCGGGTTCGATTCCCGGTTCAGACAGGTGATTATTTAAAATTCTTTGAATGCAGTTCGTATTGTTTTTAAAATAAAAATGAAGTCTTCATTCAGTAAATTTTTCTATCTACAGTATTTAAGGTACTTCCCCTCCATGTGGCAAAGTCGTGGGACGCCCTGTATACAAAAACCGAGACACCCTAACAAGATTTTCATCAGAACTGCCTGAATATGTGTGTTTTTTTTTAATAAATCTCCAAGTTACACCGTAGTTAAATAAATAAAATGTGAAATGCCTGAGATGTGCTATGCAGGGGTTGGCTAATACACGGAAACTGACCGAGCGGACCATCTCAAGCCTCAAGGTGACATTCCCGTCAACTGTTATGGGTAGAAACCTACAGAAAGAAAAGAACAATGGGTAATTTTGTTTGGAACCCGTACCCACCTTGTAGCATTTTGGACTAGGTGTCATTTAGAAGAGGCTTAAGTGAAAAACTCAAAAATGAATGAACGAATGAATGAATGAATGGGAGACCGAAGTTATGATCACTTCTATTTTGCATTTTCAATCATCTATGTAGTGTTATTATAATAATTATTTTATAGGCCCAATGAATAACCAGTCGTTCTGTTTCATAGAGAGAGACTGACCAAGCTTGCTAAGGTTTACTTTTTGCTACGGAAAATATTAATTAAAACGCCATCAATTCAATTAAGTGCAGTTTTTTGTTTATTAAGATACACAAAATAAACAGAGTCCCGTACGGTATATAGAATTACCCTTGAACCATATAATTGTCTACAGAAAGCATGGTTCACCGTTGAATGGTAATACGAAAAAACTATGAGTCGATGCCATTATTTACAGACAGCGCGTTTCGCCGAAAAACGCTACAAAGAATGAATGATTGGCCGATACCAAGATTTGCCGATGTCATGGTTTACAGTCGGAACACGCTTGAACAGGCGTCGATTAAATTGCATTAACTTCTACTAACATGCGTTTATCTTGACTCCATACCAAAGTTGCGACAAGCAAATACACGACAAATGTTAGGGCGACAGCGCGATATGTCGACCATCAGTGGTGCGACAGCACATCAGCTCGACGTACATTAGCGCGACTGATTGTTTTGTCGAAAAACCATACGACGATGGAACTTTTAATCGACGAACGTTAGCGCGACTCAAGTTTCGCTCGACAAACTAAAGGCTCCTACAAAACAGGCGCGATATCGTCCGCGTGTTTTTTGTTTTAGCATTAAGAGCGAGCGAAGCGAGCTTGGGACTTTTAAGTACCCCGACACGGATAGATTAGAGTCGGAGGGAATGACGCGGGCTAAAGCGAGCGAGCAAAGCGAACAAACGAAGCTCCCGTCATCCCCTTCGTGTTAGGTTAGGTACTTTAAATCCTGCAGACAGAAATAGGAGCCCCGCCCAGCGGGGCTCCGTCTACCTTGGCCCCAGAATCTTTTAGGCGATATCGCGCCTGTTTTTAGGAGCCTTTAGTTTGTCGAGCGAAAGTTGTATCACGCTAACGTTCGTCGATTAAAAGTTCCATCGTCCTATGGTTTTTCGACAAAACAATCAGTCGCGCTAATGTACGTCGAGCTGATGTGCTGTCGCACCACTGATGGTTGACATCTCGTACTGTCGCCCTAACATTTGTCGTGTATTTGCTTGTCGCAACTTTGGTATGGAGTCAAGATAAACGCATGTTAGTAGAAGTTAATGCAATTTAATCGACGCCTGTTCAAGCGTGTTCCGGCAAACCATGACATCGGCAAATCTTGGTATCGACCAATCATTCATTCTTTGTAGCGTTTTTTGGCGAAACGTCTGTAAATAATGGTAGGGTAAAACTCGGTAATACGCCCCAAGTGACAAAACGCCCCACCACTCCAGCACTCACACTATCAAAGCTGCGCCGCTTACAACTAGACGCGCGGAGACCCACTAGTAGGCGAACCACATGGCCGACGTGTGCACGTAGTTTGTGATGTCCGTTTAAAAAATATTGCAAAATCTGTATTTATTGGAGTGAAATTATTTGCGGTAAGTTTCTAAGAAATTCATATATATTGATACTTTTAGATTTTGTGTTATAATGACCCACACTATCGTAAAATAGATGAAATTACCTTTATACTTTTATTTTGTCGAACGTTATAACCTTGAATCTACTGCTTTGACCTCGGTGGGGCGTATTGAAAATCAAATTTGACAATATGCCCCTAAGTCAATTTACAAAACGCCCCAATATTTGAACTGTGTTAAAGTATTTATCGCGTGTTATTATTTCAGATTATGTCTCGGAAGTATCAAAGAACAACACTACGAGCATCATGGAGTGCAGATGACTAAGACAAAGCCATGAGCAGTGTACTTAGCAAAGAAATGGGTGTTAATGAGGCATCCAGAAGCTTTGGCATACCATCTCGAACCCTAAGAAGACACATTTTATCGGGAAAATCAAAGGGCCCTCTTGGACGCAAACCAGTATTTTCTGTAGAACACGAAAAAAAACTGGTTGCCCATATAAAGAAATTGGAGAAAGGTGGATTTGCCCCTGATAGAAAAGATGTTAAAGAAATGGCATTTCAACTTGCTAGGAAACTCAATATTAAAAATCCATTTTCATCAAGTTCAGCATCAGCTGTAAATGTCTGGTTTTCGGGATTCATGGCTCGCAACTCAGAATTAAGTCAGAGAAAATCAGAAGGCTTGTCAAGTGACAAGCCTTCTGATTTTCTCTGAGAAAAGGAAGGTAATTGCCGACAAAAAGAAGCCAGCAGCTGGAAAATTAAAGCAGACTAAGACCACAAAAATAACTAAACCTATCGAAGAAAAAGATGGTGATAAAAAGAAACAAGAAAAAGGAGGTAAAAAGAAGCCAAAGAAAGTGTCTGTCAAAAATAAGAAGAAGAAAAAAGTAATCTATTCATCCTCTTCTGAAAGCAATGATGAAAATGAGGGCAGGGTAGATACTTCTGAAGAAGAAATCTCAGACGAACATGACGACATTATCAGATGCGTGGAATGCACGGAAGATTACTATAATACAAAATCCACAGAAGATTGGATTCAATGCCTGTCTTGTTTAGCGTGGTTACATGAGTTTTGTACCATGTTTATTTAAAAAGTCTGATTTGATAAAGAGACTGAGTAACTGCCTCTTATTATCCTAAGTTAAGATTGAGAGTTAATTTTTGTCAAAACAATTGTTGTTATACCTAGTTTAAAATATGCAAAAATGTATGATTAATACACTGGGGCATTTTATAATAAGAGTGAGTCGTATTAGCCAACGATCACACTACAAAACGCCCCACCTAAGGTTTTTTTAAATAATAAATATTATTGTATCCTTAGTTCCTATAATCATTATTACTTGTGGTATTGTTGTTAAAATACTAAATATTGTTCCAAAATAAAAAGTTTGATTATATCTTGTAAGATTTTTTATTTATTACAATTTTAAAAAAAGTGGGGCGTTTTACCGAGTTTTACCCTATCGACTAATGTTTTTTTCGTATTACCATTCAACGGTGAACCATGCTTTCTGTAGACAATTATATCGTTCAAGGGTAATTCTATATACCGTACGGGACTCATAGCAGGATATTGGGCTAGTTCAAGGGTATGATTGAATGGCGCGCGGGGTGAATTAACGAAGAGTTTTCAGCACATTTCAAAGTTGAATAACTTTTTTCTCCCGTGAGATACAAAGTTGTCGCCATATAATATAAATATGTATTTTTAAAGACCTTTCCAATGGTACTAGTCTCAATTTGCTACAAGGTGGGTACGTTTTGTTCCATGTCCTTTAAATTTATGAAAAAAAAAATTAAAAAAAAATGTGGTGGTAAAATATGTCAATCGATTCTCCTAGTGATTCTGAACAAACTAGTTTCAGGTTTAGTATATACTAAAACTAAGCTTGTATAATATTAGTTGGGATTACAACACGCGTCTATTCCCAGCGTGCGCTGAGGGTGTTTTATGCTTGTTTATATGATATTATTATGGTAAACAAGCAGATTCTATTACATTCCATTATTTATAGAAAACAACAGTTTAATAATGGCGTCATTGGACATAGAACAATTTACTATAGTGTGAATAATAAATAATCTGTCTTTTATGGGGGTTAGTAAACCACAGGAAGCCTCACGGATAAAACGTATTTACCCATCCAAGGATCGAACGCGGCAGTGTTGCTTAACTTCAAAATCAGGTGATTAATATTAACTACTAAAATATACAAGGTGTAACATAAATAACGCACAACCTCATATGGGGTCATTACTTTCTTATGTCATATAACAAAAAGAGACGGGGCTATTTTAAAACCTAGGTTTTTCTTAGACCATCTTTTGTAATAAGAGGGGTATAATTTTATACCACAATGTCTGGACTTGAAAGAGACCTTCACCCCTGAGTTTGTTTCGGCTTTTCTTCTCAGAGCTAGTCAGACAGGAAATGCCGACGTCATCTAGTCTTAAAAAAACACATTACATTGACTTGTAAGAGCGATTACGCCTGCATCCGATCCGAATCCGTGAAAATACGGATATAAAAAACTCGGACCAAATTCGGATATTGCTTTACGCACTGCATCCGATCCGAATCCGTGAAAATACCGATCTAGAGTAAAAATCTCGGACCGAATTCGGATGTTGCTCACGCACTATTCCGATCTCTGATTCAAATTCAAACAATTCAGGGGCCATCTCTGGCATATCCTTTTGGCGTCTGATTTGAATCCGAGGTAATGGGAAAGCGTTCATACAAACAGTACTACGGCTACTTCGGTCCGTCAATTGTTCTTCCGAATTAGAAACTCACGGATGACGGATAGAAATCGGATGACTGATGTAGTGCGTAAACTACCATACAAATAGTTCTATGGCTACTTCGGAACGTATGTTCACGGATTCGGATCGGATGCAGTGCGTAATCGCTGTAAAAGTGTCTGTAGCAGATTTATTACACAAATAAATATCATTTATCAATAACAAACATTCATGATGTGTTCATTATAAGAAATTAACGAATTTTGAAATTTTAACACTAACTTTAAAACAGTCATCAGTGATACGTTAAGTGGCTTGCGTATTAGTATCCCCTTTCCATCACCCCTTTGCATAATCATTTCATTTTTTCAGACAATTCAATATGGTGTCAGTTCGAGCTAGATATCTGCTCACCCTGGTATTAGCAACGTTCGTGAGCGCCGACCGTATCAGTAATGAAGACTATGAATCGACTCTGTTGAAGAGTGCGAGGGTATGTATATCTGGAATATTCCGATCTGTCCCCCAGATCTGTCCCCTACGGAGGGCCAATCAGGAATAAAAAAACCGACCAGTTGCGAGTCGGACTTTCGCACGAAGGATTCCGTATCATTATCTATAAAAACGACAAAAAAAACACGTTTGTTGTATGGGAGCCCCCTTAAATATGTATTTTATTCTGTTTTTTAGTATTTGTTGTTATAGCGGCCACAAAAATACATCATCTGTGAAAATTTCAACTGTATAACTATTACGGTTCATGAGATACAGCCTGGTGACAGACGGACAGACAGACGGACAGACGGACAGCGGAGCCTTAGTAATAGGGTCCCGTTTTACCCTTTGGGTACGGAACCCTAAAAATCGATCTGTTCCCCTGTCACCAAGACACACGGACAGATCGAACGAATTATTTCTGGTCTAGGGGGACGAATAGAAATAAAAAGTTTTGATCTGATCCCCTGTTACCGACGAGGGGACAGATCAGGGGAACAGATCGGAATATTCCGTAAATCTCATGGAACAAATACAAAGAGATTCCGATAATTCGATGCGTGATATTTCGCGGGGCGAGGGGAACGTTACGCCCCGCCTACTTCTATATTTTCCATCTAGCGGTGAATAGCAAAAACTAAAAGCTTCGGATATTATAGATAACTAACACGTGGTTAAGCTATATTATAGTGTTGGGTAGGACATGACTTGAAAAAGAGTTTGTAAGAGTAGCCTCTTTTTTGCTCTGAGCCAGTACAATGTACTACTTCAAATGAGGTGAGGCGTACTGAAGCTCGGTTATACGATTGAAGTAACGAGTACTAATTTGACATTTGATGTCATTGGTTTCGATGTACTGATTACGTCTTTCTCGAGTCCCGGTCACGTAATGTCCATTGCAGAATGAATGACGTGCTATTGTATTATATGCTTCACTCCCTCTCTTTCTCACCCTATAGTTTACTTACCGACAGTAACGAGTAACGCGACTACCGCGACATAAAAGTTGAAGTCATGTACGGGACGAATGTACCGCCTCTTGTAAGTCCTACTCAACACTACTATATTACGCTAAATGTCTCTAGTGTCACAAATGTAATAAATTACGTATGAAATTACTTATGAGTATCTAAACATACTATGCCGAAGATACGCGACCGAAGTTCGGCATGATTACGCCTGCAATGTTATTTGAATTACTGACGACACATTATGCCGAAATTACGTCGCGTTATAGCGTACAGCCGAACTTCGGTCCGGCGTAAGTTCAGCGACAATTCGGCGGCAACGTATTCTGTAGAGCACACATTATACGCGACCGAAGTTCAGTTAGATTGCCGACGAACATCCGGGGCCGAGCAGCGGAAGGCAGGCATGCCCGCGCCCCGCGTGTCCGCCCACAAGTTTGCGCGGTTGAATTTCTGCCGCGTAAGTTCGGCACTTATGGTGTGTCATATCAGCCGAATACGTCGGAATGTAAAATCAGCCGCGGAACTTCGGTCGCGTATCTTCGGCATAGTGTGTTTGGACACTAAGTGAAATGTGATGCCATCCATAGGATCAGAACATTTATCCGAATAAATATCCTGGCCTTCTAGAAATCAGACGATAGCACTGCGTTTTGGCGATTTCATTAAGTCCAGGTTTTCTCAAGATAGTATCCTATTGGATGCCCGTGAGAGAAACAACATTTTATTTATTGTTATTTTATTTTCTAGGAAGCCACAAACAAAACTGAAGCAGACACATTGAATCTACCAGCCAACGCTTCTTCAATCAGGGAGAATATCACAGACACTTTCAGGTATGTCGATATACATAACACAATCAGCCCTGTTCCACGAGCACGGGCCTCTTCTCAGAATAAGGTATTTGGCTATTATTTTTTTATTTGAAATATCGAAAATATTACAAAAATAACAAACAACAGTGAAAAAACCAATGATATATTTAATAAAATGCCCTAGTTAAGTATAAATGATTTAAAATTCTTTACAAGACAGAAACAACACTACTACCGTATGACGTCATACCTTAGAAACTTGACTTGTTATCACTCTGTGAAAATGCCTTCTCAACAAACTTCGAAAACGTGTATATCCTCTATTTTTTCATCGATTTTATTTATTATTTATATTAAATTGTTGGTGGTATTTTCTGTAACTTCTTTGTCCAAATCGAACTCATGCCAATGTATTTTTGTCCATAGCTGTGAAAACCGTACCTACGGCTACTACGCTGACGTCGACAACGATTGCCAAGTGTTCCACGTCTGCTTACCCTCTCAGACGCCGTCCGGTCGCAATGTTACGTACCGCTGGAGTTTCATCTGCCCCAACGAAACGATCTTCAATCAGGTATGATTGATTCAAGTGTAAATCTGTTGATTGATTCGAATGTAAATCTGTTGATTGATTCAAAAGTAAATCTGTTGATTGATTCAAAAGTAAATCTATTGATTAATTCAACTGTAAATCTATTGATTGATTCAAGTGTAAATCTGTTGATTGATTCAGAAAAATATATCAAAATTGAATTGAAACCAAAATAGTAAAGTCTTGGGAGCAATGAATTTGGTCACCAACATAAACCTTAAGATTTTGGAAACTATGAATGATAGCTTATTCATGTAGAAAGTATTTTATAGACTATTTAAGAAGTTTTAACAGTTTTATTTGAATTGTATTAGTTCATTGCTTCCGAGTGTAATTATTATCGCTACTGAAATTTAAGAAAATGAAAACATTATGTTAGCATTACTTAATAATCTACCTGCTAAGTCTGTAATTAGGGCAATTTTATTCAATTACCGAGAGATATTTTGCACAAAAAAGGATCTATAATGATAGAATTAGCAATTATTTCCAAAGTAAACTTAACAATCACTGATTGATGCACTAAACCAACTGACTGATTCAATTTCAGGAAGTTCTCACCTGCACAAGAGTACCGGATTCAATCGACTGCAAAGACTCACCAAACTTCTACCATGTAAATATGGAATTCGGAAAGGTTACCAAAAAAAAAGAAGAATCTAAAGAGAAAAGAAAGTCACAGAAAAGACAACCGCTGCAGAAAAAAGAAAGCACTGTAATGGAGAATATGGTGATGGAGAATGTAATCAAAGAAATTGTAGATGAAGAATTGGAGAATGATCTTCAAGGATTAGAACTTGGACTGGACAAGAAGAGGGAAGACGAAGGCCCAATACTGATTGATGCTGTAATTGAAATCCCAGAATCTGAAACAGAAGATATTGAAACAGAACAAAGCAATGAAGAAAAAATGGATCGATTAGCTATGGAGAGAAATATAAGAAATGAGAAGGAAATGAGAAGAGGTGCGCTACGGTTTGATAATGATTCAGTGCCGATATGAAATTATTGATTGATTCATACTTTTAAGGGCTCAATATGATTGATTTTGGGATACATATAAATGAACTTTAAAAATAATTGTTTCTACTTTAAAAAGGCTTAGCTTTAAAATTAATAGTTTGCACTTTAATTTTAATACTTCAAACACCTTCGCAATAAGAAATAAAATGACAAATAGATAGCTGAAAGGTAGTAATAGGTTATGTTAGAACTGTGACCATTCAACGCACGAGCCGAGCGAGCGGCGCGGGTGCCTGAAACGATTCGCTTCGCAGATTACTTCCGACAATTCGTTTAATGGATGCGTTCAGAAACAAATGGTTTTTGATTTATTATAGTGCAAACCATTAATTTTGTAGTGGAAAACATTATTTTTGAATTAGCCTTAAACATTTTATGTTGGTATTTTCATTAACTTTTAAGTGCTTATAATACATCCCATTGATTTTTGGTCGATCGATATTTTTATTGATTGTCGAAATTGTATCGATTTCAATCGTTTGAAATGTGTTTAGTGAGTTTGATCGACTTAACTGTTGACAGTTATTTTGATCTTAGTAAAAAGTCTAGGAATTGTTTTATAAGGTACACAGACAAAATGACGATTGACCAAAAATCGACAAAATATTTTGCCGATTTTACGACAAACTGCCTTAGCCCTAAGTTTTTAAGTGACGAACCCAGACTAAGCCAAGTTACAATAAGTTAATTTTAAGTTATTGTAAATAGAGATTTGAAGTTCAAATAAATGAAAGGATTCATTTGTACGTGTTTTTTTTATTGTTGACTGTACCTGCAGTCACGTGGAATAAATGTATATAGGTACAGTCGTAGACTTGAAATGTAACAACTTAACTTAACACCCTAAGGTCTATAATCGCTTGCACATTACTTTTTAATAAGGTCGCACGGTCGCTCGCAAAGAATTGATAGTACAAAGCCTTAGAATACAGAAAGAACTAGAATCCGCGTTGAACAGTAATTGCAAGCCGTACGCTGTGTCCAAAATCAAAGCATGCGTCCCGCGCCCGTCTCACTTCCCACCCGCGTAATGTTGCTAGCTTAGACATTGTTTACCCGTTTTTGGGGAAAACGTTGAGTATTGGAGGTAAGATAAAAATAAAATCAAAATTGTGCTTTTCTATATAGGCAATATTTTATATCTGAGTAGGTACAGTCAGCGTCAAATATATAGGGACGAACAGACTGTTCAAAATGATCCGAACAAAACTACAGGGTGTTAACGAATTCATGTAATTCCTTCAAACCGCGTGATCTGACACTGATTGACCCTGCATGGGATTTTTTCAGAATAAAAAAACAAGTTTTCAAAAAATGAACCATGGTATTCTGTATCTGAGTAATTTTAGCGTTCCAAGTTAACTGACTGCGTGGAGCGATATCCGGCTAGTCGTGCCCGTCAGCTGTGTTGCCGTTTCTTCATTAATTTATGCATGGCATCGAAATTTTCAATGAAATAAAAAAAGGGGTTTTTTTTTTAAATTTTTATTCAATCTAAAGGTTACAGCTCATTAGAACCACCCGGCACCCGACCCGCACTGCCTCGCCTCGTGCGGTTCGTATTCTTTATATGAATTTGTATAGATGTGCGCTCACTACATCAACTCCGTAACGTGGCGGCTGTGAAATTCTACAAAATATGCGTCATGGGTGTCGTTTCCGTGGTTTTCAGGGGCGCTGGTGACGAAAATGAGGTCGAAGTCAATATCCAAGATGACGGCTGTAAGATTTTGCCCGTGACGCATTCTTATTTTGTAAAATTTCACAGCCGCCATCTTGGATTTTGACTTCGACCTCATTTTCGTCATCAGCGCCCCCAAAAACTACGGACTCGAAACCCATGACGCATATTTTCTAAAATTTCGCAACAGCCATCTTGGATTTTGACTTCGACCTCATTTTCGTCATCAGCGCCCCCGAAAACCACGGACTCGAAACCCATGACGCATATTTTGTAAAATATCGCAACCACCATCTTGGATTTTTACTTCGACCTCATTTTCGTCATCAGCGCCCCCGAAAACCACGGACACGACATACATGGCGCATATTTTGTAAAATTTCACAACCACCATCTTGGATTTTGACGTTGACCTCATTTTCATCATCAGCACCCCCGAAAAACACGGAAACGACACCCATGACGCATATTTTGTAAAATTTTGCAGCCGCCATCTTGGATTTCTATTTTGACTTGATTTTCATCTTCAGCACCCCCGAAAACCACGGAAACGACACCCATAACGCATATTTTGTAATATTTCACAGTCGCCATATTGGATTTTGATTTTGACCTCCCCCACCCTCTGGAGGGGAAACGTGTGAGATAATATAACTTTAACCAACTTAAACTAGCCTTTATGAACGTAGTGATTAATGAGTTTATAATATACATACTTAATACACCTCTGTCCTACCCTTCGAAGAATACAGGCGTGATGGTATGGAATCTCGTTTCTCGGATTTTGCCCAATGTCCTTTGCGAAATAAATATCGCGCAAATGTCCTTTTGCGGAAGTGTATACGCGCAATGTCTTTCGCGGCAAATTCAGTCGCGCAAGTATCGGTCGCGCAACTGGGTTTGCGTAACAGTCTATTCGCGCATAATGTGTAGTCGCGCAAATGGAATCGCGCAAGTGTCTTTCGCGTAAATGTACCAGATCCCTGGCAGACTACTCGGAAATTCGTGGACCCCGCGATTTCCACTCGTTGACTACGTGAGGTCCACTGGTTGACCACGCGATGTCCACTCGATGACCACGCGAGGGCCTCTGGTTGACCACGCGACGTTTACTAGTGATAACGCGGCGTCCACCGAGCCTCGCCGAGCGATGAGGCGGTGCGGGTCGGGTGCCGCGTGGTTCTAATGAGCTGTAACCTTAAATCCCGTGCGGGGTTAATCTATACCATTAATAGACTATGTGGTTTGAAGGAATTACGCGAATTCGTTTACATCCTGTATAATTATGTCAATGAAACAAGGGGCGTTTCAGAATGAACGTAGGACAGGTCAACTGGCATTCTGACAAGAAGCCCATTTAGATAAAGTTTAATTTCTTTAGCTGTTTAGGTAATGACGAACAGTCTGTTCGTCGCGATATACCTATTTGACGCTGACTGTACCTGATAATCTCAAGAAATAGAGAAGGTCTAAAAGGAATAAAACACGTTTTAGATAAAAAACGTTTAATTTAAGCCCTAGTAATAAAAAGAAGGGAAAATCAAAACTCTTATACTGACAACACTAACAATATGGACGCATCATTCCCTATGACAATTACGAACTGAACAATTTATTGATTAATTAAATAAGACGATATCTGAATGTGCTACTTAAACGTGAAATGTGATCCCATCCTGTTTTGTTTTTAGCCCCGCTGCATTTTTATAGGTTCGAACGACACAAAACTGCATAATTTAATTTAATTTGACACCGGTAAATACATGTAGTCGTTATGACGTCCCCATAGTAACTGATCGACTGCGCGTCAAACTACTCTGTTTAAGAGTAGTTTTTGATGCTTCAGTATTAGGCGCGATGACGGCTTCTGGTACTTTCTGTATTCTGAGTACAAAGCTATTTTTTTCTTAATTGACATGAAAATGTTCACTTATAGAGGATAATATACTAGGTAGCATAGAAAAAGAAATCAATCTATTCAGTAAATTCAATTACATATCCAAAAAGGAGTTCTAATCATCAAAAAGTGATTAATAACCTTTTGCTATGATCGACGCTTCTCAATTTTAAAAAGTAAAACTTATTTAATTTGATATGACAGTGTGAGAAGGAATCGAATTTGAAATCTGATAAACATTTCGAGTCCCCGACTGTACATACAGAACTTTAAAATGGTAGATGAAATGGCGGCAGGTCACGGGAACCGGTTATCATGGTATGGGCATATGATGCGGAGGAATGAGGAACATGTCGTGAGGAAAGTTTTAAGTATGAATGTGGATGCTTATAAGAGTAGAAGAAGACCAAAGAAACGATGGATGGATAATGTAAAAGATGATATGACTAGAAAGAGAGTGACTACTGAGATGACGGCTAATAGAGATGTATGCAAGAAAAATACATGCTGCACCGACTCCAAATAAGTTGGGATAAGAGCAGGAGGGTGATAAAATAGCGAACTTTAAAAACGAATTCCTTTTAGAGAATAGTTTGTAATTAAAAAATATTCGAAACCATAATAAAACTAGTCGCATGTAAAAGTTGTCTTCAGTAAGAGTGCACTTTTTCATTTTAAAATAAAAATACGTATTTTTTTAGAGTTGTGATATTTTTATTGGATTGTAAAGAAGACAAGTTCCGATTAAGTATGGAATAAAATATCCGGCAAATGGCCCCCACGGCTCTGACGACAGGCCATTACTCTTTTCATGAAATTTTCCATGGCTTTTTCACAGAGATGTGGCTGTATCTCACCGATGACGCGTTGGATCTCGGATTTGAGCTCTTGTTTTTGGTTTATTTGCATAATCCAGAGATTTCACAAAATCCAAAAGAAAAAAATCGCACGGCGTTAAATTGCACGATCTTGGTGGCCAGTTGACATCAGAAATTCTAAGAATGAATTTCATTTTTAAAAAAAATGGAAAATGCCATAAAACGAGCCCGTATCGATCGAACGGTCATCAATTCCGACGGCGGCCACTTGACCGATATAATTTTCTCGACATGATGGAGAAAAATCCAATTCATTAAATAAACATAATCCAAAAGTAGAAACAAAATTTTTCATTCTTAACAAAATTACAGCAAAACAACATCGGGTGATTACTTTTGCTCCACCTAAGCGTGACGAGTATACTCTTAGCTACACAAAACTGTAGAAAAGAGATGATTAAAGCTATGTTAGGAATTGTTAGGATTATTATCGCAACACTGTGACCGATTGCAATGAAAATAACAATCTTTTCGTCACGAGTGGCGTGACAGTGAACAATGTGTTTAAATTTTCATTTAAATATTGTTTTTAATGTGATCTTGTGTTGTTTATTAGTACATCTTCTTAATATATATAAATCTCGTGTCACAATGTTTGTCCTCAATGGACTCCTAAACCACTTAACCGATTATAATAAAATTCGCACACCATGTGCAGTTCGATCCAACTTGAGAGATAGGATAGTTTAAATCTCAAATTATAGTCGCAATTTTAATTTATTGCTAATTATTTGTCTGTTATTATTTGACAGTCACAATTATCTGTTAACTCCAAATGATTCTAACAGATGTCGATACCTTTCGACTGGGTTGAGTAAGTAATCAATAGATGGCGCTGCTATGGTAAATCTACGAACGTGTCATATAAGCTACATTTTAACAGCATAATTACCACGTGTTGTTGACGCTATACAATTAATTAAATTTATTTCGTAGTGAACGAAATACCGTATAATTCAGCTAATTATTTGTCTGTTATTATTTGACAGTCACAATTATCTGTTAACTCCAAATTAACACTACATAGAATAAAACAAAGTCGCTTCCCTCTGTCTGTCCCTATGTATGCTTAGATGTTTAAAACTACGCAACGGATTTTGATGCGGTTTTTTAATAGATAGAGTGATTCAAGAGGAAGGTTTATATGTATAATACATTGCACCCGTGCGAAGCCGGGACGGGTCGCTAGTTTTTCTATAGGTTTGTAAGTATTTTCATAATACTTAAGCTACAGTTACTAGGTATAGATCGGTTTACGAAAGATGACCACAAATGGCGGCCGTCTGCGCATGTACACTCATGAAGATATGACTGAAGACAAAATTATATTTTTTATATACAGGGTTAATTGAAAAACACCAACAACTTCTTAAGGGGTCACTGTACTCATCATTATGAACAACTTTTACTATGGGACCAAATCTGAAATCGCGAAAAAAAACAGCTGTTCCCTTCATTTATGTTCGCTTAGCTCGTCAAAATGTAGGGAACAGCTGTTTTTTTTTCGCGATTTCAATTTTGGTCCCATAGGATGAGTACAATCTATCATTTCGGTTTGTCGACTGTTTACAATTTCACCCTGTATAGTTGTAGGATGTTAATTCGGAACGCATCATAATTTAAATAAAAGTAATTGTGCATGACTGCAGCGATGAGTGAAAGAGAGAGTGTGTGTGAGAACGAGAAGGAGAAGTGTGGCGAGCTAACAAAAGACGATTAAGATGAGTCGAAGATGTAAAATGTTTTAAAATATTAAAAGAAGATTTGAAGACGAAAATATTTTATTTCGGTCATCCACGCCACCCTACAGCCTATACATGTCGCTCCGGTCTTGACGCATTCCGCCCGTACCCCACCCCGCACCTCCAAGGGGACCTTAAAAATGCCTTCTGCGCAGTCATCTTTCGTGAACCGTATTATAACTACTACAATACGACTTTGCCCGAGCTGGAGATCGAACCCAGGTCCTACTCAGCAGTCGCGCTTGTGATAATTAGACCAAAGAGGAAGTTTTTTTAAAAAAAAAAATTATTTGGATTGTTCACGCTTGACCCTTGTCACACCTGATGGTAAGCACAGACAGGGTCTAAGATGAAGCACACGAATACAAGTAACAGAGATATAGAGAGATTCCCCTATACCCCTCTGGCTCTCACGTACACACGACGGAACACAGAAAACTGCTTGGCGCCGGACTTTATGAGTCCCTCCTCTTCATATGCCCATGGAAAATAACATCTGGTGTACGATCCTAGAACGCGTCATTGAATACGTTATTCATTCTTCATCATTAAGTTAACGTCATTACATCATTCCCACTTTATATAATCGCAGCAGCCATACACATGCAACTAATCCTAAATTAAAAAATTAAAACATGATTTTGTAAGAAAAACATAATTCTATTTACGTAACTTGCTTAAGTTTTTAATTAAACGTTGACTATAGTCGCCTCTTCGTTCAGCCGAAAGACGTAAACTGCTGGACATAGGCCTTCCCCAAGCATCGCCACTCCATGTTGGGGGGGTTTGCCATAATCGCCACGCTTGGCAGGCGGGTTGGCGAACACAGTATGGTTGTTAAAATATTCAGTGAACGCTGCTGCCCATCCTCTAGTCCATGATGGGATAGTGATATTCTGTACATCCGGCACCATACGGACAAGACACCTAATACTATACAAATGAGTGCGTTAAAAGAGGATCCACTCCTGATGATAATTATACGTCTGGCGCAACCTGGGCAGTCAGCCTCGCTACTAACCTTGCTGACTGGCTAATCTTTTCACCACGGCATGAGCTATAGTCGTGCCGACGCAATATAATAAGACTACACAAGAGAAGAGCAGCCTATTCGAGCATACTCAGTGATTTACATCTGTAGGTAATAATTCGAATAGTCACAGAAATCTACATGCATGCATTCGCTGTATCATTGGAAAAAACTAATTATTCCTTATCATCTACTCAATTAACATTTTCACGGTTGATTTCAATCAAATACTTGCCTTGTTAATCGTAAATTAGTATCGAGTAGAAATTACTGAGATTTCCAACAAAATGTTATGAGGTAAAATGTTGGTGGTATTTTTAATTTTATTCACAAAAGTTTTGGCTGATAATAAGCAAAATAAATATGTGGATCTTTTACCGGAAGCGGAGAAGCAGCAATTTTTAGAAAACATAGCGAGAAGAATACTTAGAGATGTAGAAAGTAAGGAGGGTGGAAAGAATGTGAAAAGTGGAGAATTAGCAGATGAACAGTTACAGAAACATGACGAATTCGTCAAGACAATATTAAAAGAAGAAACTGATAATATAAGAAGAAGTAAAGGAGATGCCATTGATAAAGACGAGACATCTGGTAAGACATCTAATGAAAAGTCTGATGAAAAAGCAAATGTTGGTGCAAAACTTTTGAACACTGGTGATAGTAAAAGGGGCATCGGTGATACTGAAAGCTCTGCTGATGAAATAAAATTCAAAATTATAAGAGACAATGCACCGATACTAAAAAGATCAGTACAGAACGATACAAGTAATTCTGATACTGAAAGTGACGACATTACATCTGACACGTCGGAAAACGTACAATCAAAAACTAATGAATCGTATAAAAAAGAATCTATAGTTGCTGAAAAATCAGAAAACGAAGATATAGAAGTCCTAATAACTTCTACTGAAGGACCAAAACTTGTAGAACCTACAACTGTAGGTTCGGAACCCATTGATTCTATAAGTCAAAGCTCGGCTGAAGCAGAACCCATAGCTGAAACGACGGACTATGGGGAAACCAAAACTAACGAATCTGAAGCAGGGGAATCTAAAAATAAAGATATGGAACTAACTACAACTACGGAATCTAAAAACAAAGAAATACAAGAAAGAGAACCTAAAAGCAGTGATTCAAGTGAAACCGATGTAGACAGCATACGCGTAAAGGGCATAAAAAAACTTAAATCAAGAAAATCAAACGACAGTAGTAAAGAATCAGAGCAAAAAACGATAGAAACTAATCCTACAACACTAGGAAAGGAAAATTTTGGCGTTAAATCAACGGAAAATAAATCAGATGAGAATAATAGTCTTGCCAGCGGTGAATCGGTGGAGTTTACGACTAAATTAACTAATCCCGTAGATAGCACTACAACAGAAAGTATATCAACAACCCAAATTATCGATGAAGTTACTGAACTGTTGACTTCAACTGAATCTACCACACAAAATACTGAAAAGAATAATGTAACAACGGAATATTATACTAAAAGTATTGTAACTAGTACTACAGCTATAGTAGATGAAGGAACTACAGATTTAATTTCTCCAACAACACTAATGGAATCTACTACTGATCCTACTACTACTGATCTTACTACTACTGATGCTACTATTACTGATCCTACTACTACTGATCCTACTACTGCTGATGCTACGACTACTGATCCTACTACTACTGAATACGAAACTACAGCACCTAGTACTACTGAAAGTACTTTAAAAACTGTTGCTACAACAGAAAAAATGCGGACTATTGTCGAAGATTTTACTACAGCACCGACTATTCAAACGTATGTCGATTCTGCTACATTAACAACACCTAAACAAAAGAAAAAGGATATTTCAAAAAACAGAAAATTACGTTATCATGCTGTAAAAACTACTGAACCAAATACTGAAAAACCTAAACTAATTATACACAAATTGGGAAAAATAATAACAGGTCCGAAAAAAATACGTGATGAAGCTACAGCGCAAGAGTTAAAAGAAAAAAGAAAAACTAAGAAAGATAACAGAAAAGATGAAACTCAAAATAAGAATTTTATAGAGTTACAAAAGGTATATTATGATAATAACTACAGAGTTAAAACCGGCAAGGATTATCGTGTTTATGAGATTCGTAAGTAATTAATACATAAATACATCTAGCATTATAAAAATAAACCAGTCACTATCCACCGAGCTCTCCCGTCGTAGAGCCGGTCATCTCTTGAGAATCCGCAGTCACACCGATGATTCAGCCCTCATTAAGCTGTCATCTGTTATGGTACGGCCAACTTTAGGTCGCACAGTGACGGTGCTCCTTAATGTTGCGAGTCAAGACCTGTCAGGGTGCCGCAATTCGCGGGCGGATCCCGCACCCCCGGACAAATGTGGCTTTAGTTGGTACGAATCTGACATAACCCTTCATCTTCCCCCAGGTGGTAGGCACCCATAACGAACTACGCACTTTAAAAATGACCGTCTTTTTCATTTCTTCTGTATCTTATCTTGGTCATTCCGTAGTTTCATGCAAAAAGACTAATTTACTCACGAAAACTTAAATTTAAGTATTTTTTGCCTACTACATCATTGCATATATAATCACTTTAAAAGGAGTACTGCTAATATTACACTCCAAACTACATTGCTATCTCGTAACGATGCTAAATCGTAACTGTAATTCCTCAAATTGTTAAAGATATTGATTTAAAAAGAGTTACCATGGAGTTTCTTGGCAGCTCTTTTCCATAGGAAACGACTAATTCGAACCATGCACCTTCTGTTTCTTTTTCTTTCGTATCAGCACGAGCTATACGAGTTAGTAATAGTTATTGTTGCCCAGGTGGCCGGACATATTCAAGTATCGTCAAGTAACATTTCACTTTTTTTATCGCATGTATTACCCGTTATAAAACACAAACTATTATAGGAACCACCCTATCGCATTGGGATATCCTGCAATGATAGAAGTGTTTCTAAATAAATAAATATTAATTTCGCAGCCGCTGACAAATCACCATTCATTCCTGATGAACAATTCATGAAAGAAGGTAATTCAGAACAGCCATACTACGTTCCAGTATATAACTATTCACCAAACAACGCTTATTTCAATCCAACGAATCGACGGCGACCTAACGCTGATGATGTCAGTAGAGAGGAAACGAAAGTAGAAGCAGTTAACGCAGTAGATGATGAAGCAAACAATCTCAACGAACAACCAACATCCAATGAAAATTTTGAAGCAAACAATGTTAATGACATGGCATACTCACAAGGATACGGTAACAAAAGAAAGAAATTCGGTAACCAACAAAAACAGACACATAGTATTCTTAAAACTCCCCAGCAGATTAATTTACAAGAAAAAAAACTGAGCAAACTGAATTCTGCAGACTATTTGGATTCTGATTATTATTTCGGAAGGGTAAGAAAAGATTTTGAACGGAGAATCAACCAAAGTTATGATCTATTGCTAAATTCAAATGAGGATGAACGGCCACGAGACTTAAATTTAAAAGATCATATTAGAGCAGTCAGAAACATATTATTCCAACAAAAAAAATTTGGACGTGTCAACCCGGATACTGAGGGCAACATAAAGGAACAACAATCCGAATCAAGATATAGGGAAATAGAAAAAGTAAAACAACTCAATGCTAATAATGATAATTCATTAATTAGAAATGGAAATGGCAATACAAAAAATAAAGAAAAACACGATAGTAATAACAATAATATTGCTATTGACTATTATTTTGGTAGGTCGAAGGCGGCGAAGCCTTCTGCAATTATAACATTAGACGTTAAAGAAGATGAGAAAACCAGCGATTACTTTCAAAAAGTAGGATATTTAAAAGATGAGAATAACACCAAAGAATTGTATGTTATGGATGATTTTTTCAAGAACAACGTTATAAACTATATTCGCGAACTTAAAACTAAAGATAATACGTATGTTAAATCAGATTTAGTACCAGCAACACCACTTCCAAACTTAAAACAAAATTTTCAACCGATAGACGTGGCGATTAACAATGTTATCATTTCAAAATTCCGTGACGAGGAAAAGAAGCAAAATGCTGATATCACGAAGAATTACGAAAAAAGTCACTCGGCAGGGGCATTTGTAAGACTAAGTTATGAGAAGAATAATGATGATACAGCGAAGAAAGCTATTAAAAATGTTACGAACACTATTTTAGATAAAATTGACAATGTAAAACAAGACAAAGTAACTACAAAAGTTAAAGAAACTTTAAATTCAGAAATAGAAGAAGTTAATTTGGGAGTAAATAGACGGAGTGATGTTGGAATCAGTGTATACTTACAAGTTTTAAAAGATATGATCTCGCTTGACAATAAGGGCTTAAAACAATATGATTGGTTGGGTACTACAGTCGACATACAGTCGTCATTGCAGAAACTGTTTGAGTTAATGTAAGTAGAAAGTTCCGTCCAATAATATATAACGAGGGTAGTTCACCCATTGGGGGTACCTCGTCATCAGAGTCCAAGTTCGACTTGATTTAGGCAGGAAATAATAGTCACAACACTGATTATAGTCCTCTGTTTATTCACTCTCGATAACAAAATAATAAAATCTCTAATGATCAAACCGATGGAAATAGATTAAAGTACGGAAACGCGGTAAGTTCGGTGCAGGCTGGCAAAACGACCTCTCGCCCTCGTCACGTCTCACTCCAAAGTCACGTCTCTCCAATCAAATGCATCCAATGTCAAAAAGAATGACAGCTGACAGCCAACAACGGACAGTTGACAGCTTGCTGACAACCGTCAAACAAGACATGCCACGCCACGCACCGACCTCACCCAAGCACACTGCTTGACGTTTCCGACAAACGATAATAGATGGCGTCCTACTACATTAACAATAATCAATAGTCATTCTAATAGTTGTGCTTCTGTGTTGATTCTGCGACATATATATCATCGTCAATACTCGTAGATGATATAAAAGGCGACCTAAGCCGTGGTCTGTTACAAACGATGTAGGCTACGACAGGCGTCATACATGTGAAGATGGCTTCCCACGGTACGTAATATCGTCCACTGCGACACACTCTTGTGACACTTTGCCGTATGTAAAAGTAAGGTTTTAAACCAGGCAACTAGAACCTGTTTTCTAAGTACCAACGTAAACCTGAGGGTAACCACGACAAGATTTTAAACAAAAACATTTACTTTCAGTGGCTTGGTATTCACCGAGGAAGACATCCACCCAGCCGACATGGAGATCCTAAAATACGTGCTCTTCCAACACAAGCTAGCTACCGAGATCGCACAGGCCAAAGATTTCAGCGTTCAACTAAGGAAGAAGCTGATGTTACCTAGAAATAAAAAGAAAAAAGAGAAACACAACATGCTGAAGGAAAAAGGACTTCTCCATAGAGCGTGGCTTTATTTAAGAAGAGAAGTTCCTCAGGCTGATGATAATGGAGCTCTAAAGAATTTGAATAGGTTCTTGATGGCTGCGGAAGATGGTTTGTTTGATGTAAGTATAATATTGTGGGTTTTAAAGAACTTAGCCTAAGCGGCCGCGCAGGCAGCACAGTTCCAACACATTTTTCAATCGATACAGTTAGACAACGCCTTTGATGTAGAGCAGAAGTTCCCAAAGTGGTCCAGGTGGACCCCCAGGGGTCCACGGGAGACTCGACGGGGGTCTACGTTGGCGTGACAAAAAAAACCTAATCTTCACATTTTATATGGTAATACGGTAGAAATGTGGAACCAGCTAAATTTTAAAAGTGGTTTATGAGAAAAAAAGTCTACGAACCGCTAAATTAGAGGGATGCCACCGTGCGTAGTGTTGGGTAACTTCTCTATTTTAGCAAGTATGAGGGAGGACCTCATTTTACCTCGTGAGGTACTCATGAGGTACCTCATTCGAGAAGAGGATTGGTTAAAGAGGCTGGTGACCGGTGGGCACGCTTATGTGATATCGTGTGCCGCTTCGCTGGGTGAAGGAAGGAGAGAGAGAGGGCGTCGAGTGCGCAAACGAACGAACACTCCTCATCAAATATTTGCATCCCTATCACTTACATACTCACTCGCTCATCAGTCAGATACATACTTGCGCTTATATAAATAATAAATTGAGGAATTAGATGAGGTGGTTTAACACATTCGAGTCCACCACACTTTTCATAGAGCTCATTCGCTATGCCGCCATACATATTACTAATGGACCTTTCAGGACCTTCCTCGGCATTACGTTTACGCTAAATGTGAATCCTCGAGGAGGGTTCCTGGCATTAGGTTAAAAACCGTGAAAAATACGCTACTACGTCGTAAAGTAGGTGTTTGCTTCTTTCATTACTGTATTTACCAAGAAAAACCTACATTTAAAATGTCCACGAGGGCACCCGGCATGGCGAATGCGACTACATAGTGCCCTCCTAGAGGACATCTGGCACTGAATGTGTTAAGCTGCGCTTGGCGCGGTCAGTCCGTGGCCATTCGTTAGGTACACATTGACACTCCTCCGTGACGCGGAGAGCACGTTAAACCATCGGCCCCGAGTGTCATATGAATACTTATGACAGTCGACAAACGGGAAAACCGACAAACAGATAAACAGACAAAAATTCCAACAATGATCGAAACTCTTGATTCCATTGGTCATCCTTTAACCACTCGCTATTTTTTATTTTATTATTCCAATGTACAGACACGCTAAGTGTACAGATTTATTATAATAGGTTAGTCGGAAAGAGGGTACTAATCCGAAAGGGTGTTAAAGTACCCATATTAATGACTAACTTTTGTTCTACAACTTTCCCCAAAAGTCAATAGTTTAAGGGAAATTGCTGTTCAAAGATTCTATAAAAAATACGCTAAAATATATCTATTTTAAGGTATGATCAGCTGTGTTTACATTTTAGGTCATATTTTTCTGAATTCGTATCTAAAGTAGTGATGAACAATTTTTGAAACAACTAAAATAAAAATCATTTTACATGGAAATAAAATTATCGAATTTTGTTTTAACACTTGCTTTAATACTGTCATTAGTGATACTTTAAGTGGCCCGAGGATTAGTAGCACAGATATAGAGATACAAGATGTCCGACAGTGAATAAGTCCAGTTATAAATCATCGATATCATCAATCCTATATTTTTTTCCAGTTACACGAAGCAATAAAAAATATAGCAAAGATAACAAAGTACAAAAATCAACACTGGTACAAAAATTTGAAAGAATTGTACCTGAATACAGATGATCAACATGTTCTAGAATTATTATTGCATATGGCGCTCACAAGACTCTTTGGCTTGATCGAAGAAAGCTCCAAGAACGGTCTAGAAGATGATTACGTTAAATACATGAAGAAGAATAAGAAGGAAGCTAAGAGAACTCTAGAAGAGATGCTGTTTGTTATTCAAATTGTTGATGAGATTAATAAATTGTAAAAACTTTTTTTTGTTTTTTTGTTTATCGACATCGTCGTCAATTATGAATTGATTTTACTTATTATTTATTTATTTATACTTCTATGCACTATGGTGGTACATAAGGTGGACTTAATGCCATAAGGCATTCTCTACCAGTCAACCTTTGGGTTAAAAAGAAAAGCATCGAAATAGGTACAGCAAAAAATAAATAAAAAAGAGTTGACAATTTTGAACTGAATATAATACGAATTCCTAAGATAAAAATAAATTACGTAAAGTACATAAACAGTCTATTCGTCCAGGTATACATATTTGATGCTGACTATACCAGAGATATCGAGGGATTCCCCTATACCCCTCTGGCTCTCAAATACACACGACGGAACACAGTAAACTGCTTGGCGCCGGACTTTAATGTGAGGGTGGTAGCTAGCCAGGCGGACCATATCGATGCCTAAGCCGAAAAGGGATAAGCAGCATTTTTTGCGAAATGGACTTATATTAATCGTCTTTTTTTTCTGCGTCGATTGGTCTAAATAGGTAGGCTATTATAAACTGGAAGTAAGAAGGGAAGTAGCTCTCGCCACTTACTTATTTAAGATTATGCGTGGTAAAATACACAACCCAGGCGTTTTAAACACAGTTGGGTTGTGTGTACCTGATCGGTACGTGGGGCGACGGAGGCGGCCGCCGTTGTTGTGGGTGCCACCCGCTCGCACCAACCTGCTACAGCACGCGCCGCTGACGCGCGCGCTGCGCACACTCAATATGGTGTCACAACAGATTGACTGTTTCAATTGTACTCTGAGTGAATTCACAAGGGCCGCATTTTGTAAAATTACTCTTGGTTAATCATATTAATAATAATTTGTAAGTCAAATCTTTGAAACCTAGTATAATTATAACTACACTATTGTATTAGGTAAGCCTGTGATGATAGTTGTATGTGTGTTTAAATAAATAAATAAATAAATCTCATGACTCTACGACTTACTTTGCTCACTTAGGCGGTATGTAAATTAAGGTCTTTAGCCTAATTTCTTCGTCGCAAACGAACCATAAACCACTTTCCTGTAAAGTTTGTAAATTGGCGATTATCCCTTTTTGGCTTTTAGGCATTGATATACATAGATCCTACCATATAGACCTAGATAGAAAGAGAGATCATGTCTAATAGAAAAAATATAGACTTTTTTTCACAACAAACTTTATTGAAAAACATCTCTTATACTTATTACTATTCTAAAATCACATAGGTAATTATTATTTTGGTATACAAAACGCTATGAAACTATAATTATTTTATCAAAAATTTTGAGGTAACATCTTAAAAAACATAATTTATTTTTATTATGACTTAAACAACATTTTGGAATCGTACCACAAATTAGTACATTTACCTTAAAATTAACAGATACCTTTTACTCTGTTAATAACATTGTTACTAGCAATGTTTTTTTACTAAGAAGTAATATTTTGTTTGTATTTAAAGATAAGAAGCGCTTCTGCAAAAAATAAACTTTAAAAAAAAGTAAAAACCGACTTCAAAGAAATACTAAAAGGAGTAAAATAATTACCATACTATAAAATTAACAGTTTCAGAAGTCGGTGCAACTCTACACTGAAGCAAATAGAAGACACTTTTTTTAAAGTTAATTTTTTATTAAATACGTTTTAGTGTCATAATTTTAACCCCCTCCTTCATAACCCTTCTTTTTGGCTTTGACGTAGTCGGGCATAAAAAGTCCTTTCAAATGATACCTTACACGATATAATGAAAACATTCCAAAGGGGGACCCGCACCCCCTCCTCTTTTCCAGTAGTCAGTTCCCAACAACAAATATAAACAAAGCAATATTAGTAATTTGAAAATTTTGCTTTGCTCCGATGAGGAGTTCCATTCCATATCTCTGAAGTTCATGGTCTAATCATAACAAAATTTATATGGGACCAATCGGGAAGTATACCCTTTCGAACAACAAAATAATTTTTCAAATCGGTTCATAAATGACGGAGATATGAGGTAACAAACATAAAAAATTAAAAAATACAACCGAATTGAGAACCTCCTCCTTTTTGAAGTCGGTTAAAAATCATGCGTTGCCCGTGGTCCTACTGTGTGATTCTATAGGTTTTAATCACGGAGAAAATATTTTATACTGGTCCTATCAAAGTTGTATGTATAAAGTAAAGTACCACCGAAAAACTAAATTACCCGTGATACTACCAGTAGAACCAAGCATTAGGACAACAGGCAACGCATGGAAAAAAATACATAACAAAATATTATTTTTGTTTTTTTTTGTTTTTATAATTTGAGTGTATAAGCACCTTTATTTAAAATTGAAAAATACTGCTATGTTGACAATATTATGCAAGATGTATTCATTATACCGATGTTGTAAAAATAGTAGTTCAAACCTCAATAACAAGGCAACGAGCTGAAAATAAAACCAAGTTTCAACTTAAACTAAAAACCAAGTTTTAACATGGATTGAAAACCAAGTTCAAGGTAAACGTTAAACAGTTCAACTACATTTCAACTTGGGTTTAGTACCAAACAAAGTGAACTTACAACCTCGGTTTCAGTCTGGACTAAAACAGATTTAAATGTCAACTGAAACAGGTTTAAGTCTGGTCTAAAACAGGTTTTAATCTGGACTAAGTCAAAGTTTTAACACAGTGTACCTACTTACTACATACAGTGGGTCAACGCTCATACATTTGACAGGTCCTATGAAATGTCAAAATGATGTAGGGGCGGAGGTTATGTCCCAGTATGCAGTATGGCTACTCGGGACATAACCTCCGCCCCTTCACCCCGCAACCCCCCGCACGATTGCTCTGCGACAATGTTCTACGTTGACCGACTGTAAGGAGTAAGATATAGGTAGACTGTGGTTTTAACCTGATTTTTAAAATGGGTATTTATCTGAAGACACAAAGCTGGTTAAGAGCCCAAATACACGTCCGATACTTGCCTCCGATAGTCGGTTCAGATAGTCTGATCAGACTATATGAAGGCCTCCGCGTCATACATTTGTTTGAACATGAATTACACGTACGATCAGACTATCAGATCGGATGTCAGAATCGTAAGCATCGTCCGGGCGTCGTCGTCGTCCAGAAAAAATCGGACACGAGAATCGTACATGTATTTTCATGAATCCGATCAGATAGTCGGATCCGGCTCCCGGAAACAACTATCGGACGTGTATTTTGACCCTTAGAAATATATTTAACCGGTCAAGGCCTGCTTACATCAGTTTGACGTCACACACAAATTCTACTATTGAAAGATACGATATGAAAATTAGATAAATGATAATCCTTGTTCTTAGTCTTAATTTTCATTAAAAATGACTATACGGCTCGGATTAAGTTTTATTATATTTATTTTGAAGGTCAACAAGACCTCCTAGACTAAAATTAGTCTATAGACTTGTATGACCGCGTAGACCAGGGGTGGGCAAAACTTTGAATAGGGCCACAATTCCAAAAATAAATGCATTTTATTCTGCCAAAACTAACATTTCTGGCTCAAATAATTACGGCTACTTGTTATAGCCATACGTGTCGTTGGCGGGCCGGATGAAAATTCTTCGTGGGCCAGAGCTGGCCCGCGGGCCGTATTTTGTCAATCCCTGGTGTAGACGATAGGACTCTTACCTAGTTTAGTCTGCGCAAACGCGTGCCCAGTATAAGTCGGCATTGTGTAGAACCAGCTTTATCACTTCCTAGCCTCTTCTGTGCAAAATATACATCGTGTTTCTATATTTATATTTATTTATATATTACTTTAACATAAGTTATTTAAAATTAAATACTTAATTACTGGAATGGTTATAATTATCTTGTAAGCTGAAATGGGTACAAAATAATATACTGCCTGCGTTGTTCGAATGGATTATTTTCTTGACTTTGAACGTATAATGTTACCTCCACTTGCAAGCAAGCTACACATCGATATCTACACGCTTGCGAGTGCTCTAGTAAATCATGACTGTCCAAACATGGCGGACGTTGCAGTAGCTACGGTGGTTTTTGTTTTGTTTGAGCTAGAGCGAAGAGAAAATGAAGTTTGTCAGTCGCGCAGTCACAATCTGAATGCCTCGCATGCAAGCGTGTGGATACCGTACACGCAAGTGTGTGGATGCTTGCACGCAAACGTGTGGATGCCTCGTACGCAAGAGTGTGGATGCGTCACATGCAAGCGTGTGGATGCGCCACATGCTTACGTGTGGATACCGCACACGCAAGCGTGTAGATGCCGCACACGCAAGCGTGCGGGTGCCTCGCACGCAAGCGTGTGGATAGCACGCACGCAAGCATGTGGATACCGCACATGCATGCATATGGATGCCTCGCACGCAATTGTGCGGATGCCTCGCACGCAATTGTGCGGATGCCTCGCACGCAAGTTCATTTTATCCCCATATCAGCAGCTGTGTAACTAACGTAACTATATGTACCTCGATCTCACTAGGCCACCAATTTTAGCCAATATTCTCACATTAACAGACAAAAATATATATTATTACCCAACAACGAAGAAAAACACATAGGTTTTTTTTTTGTCGAGCTTCTTATCATTTCTACTAACAGAATCGTTAATCAATCGCAACCGAACCGTTCATTCAAACAGTTTTCATTTACAAAAACTGTCAAATTGTTTGACAACAAAAATAAAACCAAACATTTTGACGATTGTGGTTCGTTAGCAGTTTTGTAACAATTTTGTTAGTAGAATTAGTCTCTAGTTGCTTAAAATCGTAAACAAGGGTTTTAGAATGATTTAGCTCTATATTTTGTAGCCTAGTGAATATACAGGGTAAATTCAAAATAACTGGCGATACTTCCCAGGTTTACCAGGTTTCATTAAGTCAGGGACAGGGTGTACAAAACTCGTTCATATAAAATAATATTAAGTTAGATTTAATTATTTTTGTGTAGCAACACTAATATGATAGAATTGATTATCTGTGGATCGCAGCAATTGTCCGGTTTACTGTTTTCCCTTTGTAATTAACATTAGTACATTGTGCTACAAATACAGTCCACTTAATTACTGTGTTAGTGAGTTTTATTATGCCCGATCACTATACAAAGGGACCTATGACAGACCCAATGATGGAAATGAGGTTACGATGGCAAATGAATTCTACGTACTCTTATCAGCATAGCATATCTTACATTGTTCTCACAGTTTTTTATTAATCACAATGTAACCAAATTTTTGTAAATATTTGATGAAAAAGAGTAACCATGAAGTTTTATTACCCGTTTTCACCATAGGGATCTGGGGCTCTACTCCCTAAGCACAAAGTCCGTGGTTTCGGCCTTAGTTACGAGCGTTTCCTACTCCCTATCACCTACGGACATACGATTATTTCGGTGCCCGAACTAAGAATGAATGACAACACGAGTTGTCCCTACTACCGATGTGTGTTTGCCCGTCCGAAAAGTTGAAGTTGACACTTGTTTTGTTCACTTCTCATTTTCGGGCTACTTTCAGACGGGCGACTAACTTCGTTGACGGACTTAGGGAGTAGGCCCCCTGTACTTTGGAACACGGCAGTAACTTCTTTTTTTTTCGACAATTCAAGAATGCCTGATGGTCTAATTGAAATAAGTGCTTTGATTTGACTTGGCTATTTACTTGGCTAATGTCCCTTCGCCGCGGATCAGCGACGGCATCTATTGTGTGTCTGACACTGGTTTTCAATGAGTTAATGAGACCTGGCAAACCTGGGAAGTTTCGCCAGTTATTTTGAAGTGACCCAGTATAACTATATGGTAAAACTGATCACGCCTCAGTTTCTAGATCAGCTTCTATTTCTTCAGGAGTTCGGAGGTCGATAGCGAACCTCTTCTTCATACTTGGCGGCCTGTCACCTACTTCTGAAAAGAGAAATAATGTTTATTAATATCATATAGTCTGGAGACTAGACAAGACTGCCTCATTTGTCCTGCTGGACTGGTGAGTGTGAGGTCCTAGGCTTTTCTATGGGAAATTTCACAGTCAGTAGCAGCCCAGAGTCTGGATTTGGGCCCGCTGATGGCAATAGGCTCGCCCCCTATTACATAAGACTTAAATATAACGGCGAAACGAGGGTGTACTATACACTTCTGCCCAACCTTTCGGGGAACTGGCGTGATGTTATCTTAATATCATGTAGTTATAGACCGTTTTATTATTAAATAGTAGTCGGAAAGGGGATACTTATCCCAAAAGGTACTCATAATGTGAATAACTTTTGTTTTACCTACAACTTTCCCCAAAAATCAATAATTTTAGAGAAATTGCTGTTCAAGAATTTCATGGTTCTGTCTCGCCTTATCTCAAGTATGTTGGGGTCAACTTCCAGTCTAACCAGATGCGGCTGAATACTATTATTTTACACGAAGTGACTACCATCAGACGTCCGCAACCCAGTTACTGGGCAATGACGGTAATAAATGCTGCCACGAGAGTTAAAGACACAAGAATCAAAGACAAGAGTATCAAAGACATAATAGTAAAGACACTAGAGTCAGATACATAACAATTGAAGACACAATAGACGAATATTCGAGAGTCAAAGAGATTAGAGACAAAGATACAGGAGTCTAAGGTATAAGAGTCAAAGGTTTAAGAGACGAAGACACAGTAGTCAAAGGTAATCATCATCTGCCTAGGCTTTTCCCAACGATGTTGGGGTCGGCTTCCAGTCGAACCGGATGCAGCTGAATATCAGTATTTTACATGGAGCGACTGCCTATCAGACCTCCACAACCCAGTAACTGGGTAATACGATACTCTTGGTAAGACTGGTTGTCAGACTTTCTGGCTTCTGACCAACAGTAACGACTGTCAAAGATCTACAAATGACAGCCGGGACCAACGGCTTTACGTGCTTTCCGAGGCACGGAGGAAACTCGCTATGGTAAATGGTCACCCATCCACAGACCAACCTCGGCAAGCGTGGCTTAACCCGGAAGATCGGTTTATGCGGCTGTAATTATTTAGCCACGAGCTCCTCCTGAGCACAGGAGTCAAAGGTATAAGACTCAAAAATACAAGAGTCATAGACACGAGAGCCAAAAACAAACAAGTTAAAAACACAAACGTTAAAGACACAGAAATGAAAGACACGAGAGTAAAAACACAAGAGTTAGAGATACAAGAGTCGAAGAAACAACAGTCAAAGATCCAAGAATTAAAGAGAAAAGAGACAAAGACACAAGAATCGAAGACACAAGGTCCAAAGACACGAGACTTAAGACACAAGACGCAAAGACACAAGACTCAAAGGAAAAGTAAGACCAGCATTGAAACACCTCAAAAAGGATAAGAAACATAACAGAAAACTAATCGCTGATATCATTACTTTAGAACTGGTCCCAGTTAGGAGAAGAATCACGGCGTGATTTTCCGCTGTAGGAGAAGCCAGGGGGATGGCCAGTGTTCACCTGTGGACATCATACTGCGATTACTACGCGTGATGATTAATGAAAGAAAGAAGGAAAGAAAATAAATTTTATTCAGCCAAGGACTCAATGACAGCATAAATAGTAAGAAGTAAACGCACACATTTTATGCTGTCTAGCATGCCCATGCCGAAAGGGTCACCAACTCAGCATAATAATATGCCGGCCGTCACAGCGCTGATTTTCAGTTGGTACCCTTGCAGTGACACACGGACAGATATAATTTGAAATATACAAAGTAAGTCAGAAAGGAACTAGAAGTTATGTGAAGTTAGCGCTAAGGCTTCGTTCTGGTCACTATTCACCGGCAAAGTTTGCTTTCTTAATGCGAAAGGCTGCATCGCCTAATTGTGAGACAAGCAATAAAATTGAAGATCTGCAACATTTGCTGATGGAGTGTGCTAAGAACAAAGATGAAAGGGAATCTTTGGCTAGGGAGTTTAGACTAAACATGTGGGATGTTAGACATATCCAAAATATTTTGGCATACCCTAATTCAGAAAGGACTAAACGCATAGTTTGTGGCTTAATGCAGAAGTCTAGGCAGTAATTCCCTTTCCTATTTCATAGTTCCTATGTGCATAGCAGTGTGTAATTAAATATAGTAATTAAAATATAGTACAATTGTAGGTGTATAGTTAAGCGTAAATAAAGTATAAGGTACAATGGGGTTGACGTATCCGTGTGGATAAAAACCCCTCATTAATAAAGAATAATAAAAAAAAAGTCATTAAGGGGATACTAATCCGAAAGGCTGTTAGTACCCATTATAATGAGTAACTTTCCCCAAAAGTCAATAGTTTAAGAGAAATAGCTGTTCAAAAATTACATAAAAAATATGCTAAAATCTATGTATCCTCAGCTATGATCAGCTGTGTTTACATTTTAGATCACATTTGGGGTGACGAATTAGAAGCTCCATTTTCTGAATTTGTAACTAAAACAGGGAAGTTTTTTTTTTTGAAAAATTAAAATTATTTTACATGGAAATAAAATTAACGAATTATGAAATTATAACAGCGGTTACGCACTGCATCCGATCCGAATCCGTGAAAATACGTTCCGAAGTAGCCATAGAACTATTTGTATGGTAGTTTACGCACTACATCCGGGCATCCGTCATCCGATTTCTATCCGTCATCCGTGAGTTTCTAATTCGGAAGAACAATTGACGGACCGAAGTAGCCCTAATGTTTGTATGAACGCTTTCGCACTACCTCGGATTCAAATCGGACGCCAAATGGATATGCCAAAGATGGCCCCTGAATTGTTTGAATTTGGATCAGAGATCGGAATAGTGCGTAAGCAACATCCGAATGCGATCCGAGATTTTTACTCTAGATCGGTATTTTCACGGATTCGGATCGGATGCAGTGCCTAAAGCAATATCCGAAGTCAGTCCGAGTTTTTTATATCCGTATTTTCTCGGATTCGGATCGGATGCAGTGCGTAATCGCTCTTACACTTGCTTTAAAACCGTCATCAGTGATACTATATTTAAGTGGCGCGCGGATTAGTACCCCCTTTCCGATTAACCTAAAAATGAAAAATTTACTTACCGGTGGTGGCTTGCATTTCTTTAACTCTTCTAGAATAGTCTTGGAAGGCGGCTGCTAGTGAGTATGTGAGGCGTCTCGCTGCATTTCTGAAACATTTCAATATAACATTAGGGCCTGTCCACATCTCCACGTCATGACGTCGTCAACGTGGAACGGTGCAGTAACGCCACACGGTGCGTTGACATAACGTGCAAATCTGCGTTACCGTATCGTAACACGTTCCGCCTCTATCCGCAAGCGCACACGTAAATGCGCTCCGCCCGCGCTCTCCACGCCCGCGTGTTAGTCGCCGTCTATGTGCTCCGATGCTTTAAAAACTATACCTTACTGTTACTCTTATTAAAATTCAGGATCTACATGGTCAACGATAAATCTAACAATGATCCTGACGTGCATTTTTACGATACGGTAACGTAAATTTGCACGTTATGTCAACGCACCGTGCCGCCCGGTCACGATCCACCGAGCTCTCCCGTCGTAGAGCCGGTCGTCTCTTCAGACTCCGCAGTCACACCGATAATTCAGCTCTCATCAAGCTGTCTCCCCCCCTCTAAGTCCCAGCCAGCAACGCCCTAAGCCGAGGTCCGAGTCCCACTAGGGGTCGCCCTCAGTGCTGTTGTTGCAGGTAGTCATGATGTTAGTGTAGTACAAGTAGTTAGCTTAGGTTAAGTATTTTACTTCCCCCCCCCCCCCCCATTGGCTGGAGACCCTTCAGGTCTCGCCAATAACTGCCCGGTTACGTAGAAAGGGTTCTCTAGGACCACCTACAGCAGACAAATAGAAAAAAAAAAGCACCATGCCGCGTTACCGCACCGTTCCACGTTGACGACGTTGTCACGTGGAGATGTGGGCTCTTAGTCACTTGTCTTGTTGATTCATGGCAGATTTTTTTTCCGCGACTTTAGATTTTGTCCCATAGTCAAAGTTGTACAGAATGATAATGTTCTGTTTAGCCTTTTCCCAAACATGTTGTGGTCAACTTCCAGTGTAACCAGATGCTGAATACTAGTATTAAACACGGAGCGACTGCCATCAGACCCAAACAACCCAGTTACTGGGCAATTCCGATATCCTAAGCTTAGACTGGTTGTCAAACTTTCGGGCTTCTGACTACCCGTAACGACTGTCATAGGTATTCATATGACACACGGGACCGACGGTTTAACGTGCTCTCCAGGACAAGGAGGGCTCTCGATGTGTATCGAATGGTCATCCATCCGCGGACTGACCGCGGCAAGCGCTGCTTTACCTTGCAAATCATATGATCCGCGAAGTGGTTAATCGGCCATGAGTCCAGTTAGTTTTTATTATTGTTATTTTTTATTATTGTTATTTTTTAATCTCTCTTTAAATCACGGCTCATCTTCCGTGCGGAAGATGTCCGGTCCTTGGGAAGGCATACACGGGAACACAGGTCCAACGCGCAGAGGCCCCTTTGAGGACTTTAATCTAAAATGGGATGGGGCACCAACCGGGGACTATCCACGGCTGCACTAATGGAGTACAGTCATGGACCGTCCCAAGTGGGTGCAAGACTATTGTAAAATATGGTGAAAAATATCTGGTCTATGGGAAGGGGTGTTAGGTGGACTGGATAACTTCTATTGCCGGAAGAAAACGGCGTCTGCCTTTCAACATTTAAAACTGAAAAGTGTTGGCAGACGGTGACTCGCCAGCTCACTAGCTGGGCCCCCTGAAAAGCCGCCAGTACATAGGCGAAGAGGGCAACAAACGTGTGAGCGGTTATTTTTTAATTATTGTTATTTTTTAATTATTGTTATTTTTTAATTATTGTTATTTTTTAATTATTGTTATTTTTTAAATTACTGTTATTTTTAATTATTGTTATTTTTTAATTATTGTTATTTTTTAATTATTGTTTTGTTATTACCTGTGCGTGTCCCGAATAAATACTTTTTCTTTCTTTCTCTTTCGACACAAATCTTAAAGTTGTTTACATCAATAACTATACCTAGTTAGAATCTAGTTATCTAACAAACATTTCTCAACTCTTATCTATCAATAGATGCTATGACCCGAATCTCAACAAGATTAAAATGTGAAGTGTTTGATATTATGATATGACGAAATATTTTGATAGTGTAACGTTATAACAATTTTGACATATCTTGACATTTTCGTGTCTGAGAGTTTGGCAATATGAGTCAGGAGTTAGATATTTTAATGTTTTTTTATGTGAATGATTTGGTTACATTAATTCCGGTTCTAACTTTTCTTTCTCATAATTACTATGGTAACTGTAAAGCACTTTCTCATTATTATTCCTGTACTTCTAACAATGACTTACATTATTCTCACATAATATTATTGTATTGAATTAAATATATTGAGTGTATAGAATTATGTGTACCTATATTATGTTGAATTATCTATATTGTTTGTACAACTTTAGGTAATTTTGTTTTCAATTCAACCAGAATTGTATTATACTTATACTTTGTTTATAATCCGCATTTTGCATAATTTCATTATTGTAATTAATACATATAACCTTTTGCTGTGTATAGAGTCAAATAATTTATTCACTTGACAGATAGCTATGTGTTGCTGGGGAGTTTGTTACGCCGTTTCTTCTTTACAGCAAAAACACTAGGAAGCGGTGAAGGGAGGGCGCTTTTGGGGGCTGTGTTTTATGTACCTAATATTGACGTTCAAATAGAACTAAGTAATTCTAGTCTATTTTGAATAAATGAGTACTGTTTCGACCAATAACTTATCGAGTCTTTTAATTATAAGCAATTATATCAGGAAGTATTTGCAATGTTAAGCTGCGCTGGCCGCGGTTAGTCTGTGGATGGGTGACCGTTCGTTACACATCGAGACCCCTCCGTGCCTCTGAGAGCGGTTTAAGCCGTCGGTCCCAAGTGTCATATATGAATAATTATGACAGTTGTTACTGGTAGTTGGAAGCCCGAAAGTCTGACAACCGGTCTAAACTTAGGATATCAGCATTGCCCAGTAACTGGGTTGCGGATGTCTGATGGCAGTCACTCCTTGAAAAATACTGGTATTCAGCCGCATCTGGTTACACTGGAAGCTGACCCGGCAATCCATTTATTGGGCAATGCCTATATCCTAAGGTTAGACCGGCTGGCAGACTTTCAGGCTTCTGACTACCCGTAACGACTGTCACAGGTATTTGAATAGCTAGCCATACACGCACGAATATGCCCGCCGGATAAGCCCAACAGACGTGCCTGGCCGGCAGATCCGTGCGTGTATGGTGAGAACAGACACGGATATGCCCGCCGGATGCCTGCCTGCTGCCCGTGCTCAAAACGACCGGATTGGGTACGGGGAAGGCAAATCCGAGTACCAACTGTGCGTGTGTGCGTAGCGACGGATGTGCCCGCCAAATTGCGCCCCAGTCGCGCACTAATGCTTTGGTAGTGTACACGCGTTTCATCTAAAATGGCATTTAGTGACAATAAAGTCGATCTCAACTGATGCCCGGAGACGAAATCACGGATCCGATTCCGGCGAGCAAATCTGTACGTGTGTGGCGAAATCACGGATCGGATCCGAGATGCGCCTGTCGTTCAAATCCGTGAGTGTATAGCTAGCTTATGACACCCGGGATCGATGGCTTAACATGCTCTCCGAGGCACGGAGGGGTCTCGATGGTTAACGAATAGTCACCAGCCCCTTCCTACCAGTCAGGAGCTCTACTATCTACTACATAAATATTCATTACCTCACTGACTGTCATATTTAGTTTTGTTAAAGGACTTTAAAGACATTTTTTTTTCATGGGAAATTCCTCATGAATGCTCTTCGCCCAGGGAAAGCAAAGGGGTATGCCGGACTCCTACCGGCTAAAAACCCACGGTGTTCCTTCTCCTGACCCTTGGCCGGGGTCGCGGGATTCGCAGCTGCATTCACCGCGACCCCGGCAGGCCTCGGTCCGCCAGCCCCTGGCGGACCTCTCCTTCTGTGGGACCTTGCCCCACGTCCTCCTGAGAGGCGCGCACTGAACACTGCACGCCGCCTTCTCGGGCCTGTTACTGGGCGGCGACTAACCCGCCGCCCGCAGGCCACACACAACGGTGGCCGGAGATCGTCGCGCGCCCTCCGGCGAAGGACTTTTAAGACCTACCTTTTAAGACATGTTCCTGACAATAGCTAGTAAAAAAATAAGTTTCAACATCAGGACTTACCTAGACTCACAGACGAAGGCATGACACTCAAACGGATTCAGACCCTTCACATCAGCGTTGTCTTTGACGATGATCATGGAGAACACCCTCGTGTAGACCAGGTCTTGAACCCCATAGGATATAGACTCTATGTTGAAGAACACCGACATGTGTTCAAATTCATCTCTCTTGCCATGGTGGACGGTCTCCAGGTGGACTCCATCGACAGTGATTGTTAGTTTTACTATTGGTAGGATTTGACCTGGAACAGAGATAGAAAAAGAATCAACATCACGCCTGTATTCTCCGAAGGGTTGTGCAGGGGTGTATTATACAGTGTGTAACACAGGACACAGCAGTTCCCAAGGCAATGATGCAGCAGATGAGCTCGCCAGAAGGGGATCGAGCATGGATGCGGTGGGTCCCGGACCCATAGTACCACTCCCCTTCGGATACCTACGCACTCTGGTAAGGAAACGCACCAGAGACCAACACAATGAGTTATGGATTAACCATGGCGAGTGCAGGCAGGCCAAGGAGGCACTTCCCGCCATTGACAGTCGTCTCACTAAAAAAGCCCTCCGGCTGTCAAAGCAACAACTACGTACAGTCACAGCAGCCATCACTGGCCATGGTTCATTTAACAAACACCTCTTTGTCATTGGAGTTACAGACAGCCCACTGTGCAGAGCATGCATGGAGGAGGACGAGACGACAGCCCACGTGCTACTAAACTGCCCTGAGGTCGCCACATACAGGGCCAAGTACTTCGGAAACCCAGGTACTCTCCGAGAGATCACCAGCAACATCAAGGGTGTGCTGGCCTTTTTCGAGGAGTTAGGGTGGATCGAGTAATTATACTTACATCACTCAAAATACGCGCTTAGACGTGGAGTTGCGGATACCAGCCCGTTATACCGTATACCTTACCTTACAGTGTGTAAACGAATTAGTGTAATTCCTTAAAACCACCATGATTAGTGTAGATTGGCCCCGCAAGGGAGTTAGCCTGATTTATTTATATAAAAAAATCAAAATCTTTTTTTCATTCGGTAGGGGTAAGTGATCATATCTAAACCACCTAATAAGGATTCAGTAAAAAAATAAGTAATTTTTTTTTGCAAAAACGTAATTTATGAAATAAAACATTTCGATGCCATGCATAAATGAATGAAATAACGGCGACGCGGCTGTCGGGCACGACTTACGCGATGTCGCTCTTTGCAGTAAGTTAATTCGGGGCTCTAAAATGACTCAGAAATAGAAAACTAAGATTTTATTTTGAACTTTTTTTTTCAGTTTATTTTCAAAAATTGCCTTTTCGGGTGAATCTGTGTCACCAGTAGATCACGAGATTTGAAGGAATTACACGAATTCGTTTACACCCTGTATACTACACCCTCATTTCGGCGTTATGTTTAAGTCCCGACTACATCTCGATGCCTCCCCACGTCGGCTTGGGAGAAGGGTCTTTGCATTTCCCCGCTACCAACCTTGCTGACTGGTTAATCTTTTCACCACGGCATGAGCTATTCGCGTACAGCTCGTACCGAAACGATAGAAGATAAGAATAACCAGTTAATTCTGCACACATACCTGGAGGTAACGCCTTCGCAGCGGCTACCATCAGATCCACAGGCTTCCTTGTGTGCTTGATACCCCATAGTCCTCGAGCGTCGCTTTGTCCCAAGTATTTGACCTGGAATCAAAAAAGAATTGATATTATTGAATGTGCCGGCTGCGTTGGTCTAATGGTCGCAAGTGCTACTACTAAGCGTGAGATTCTAGCTGTAATACCCAAGTCAGGCAGTGTTATTGGGCTTTGCCGTGTGGAAATTAGTAAATCTCGGGTATTTGTAACAATGTAACGTCATTCCAGACGTTGCCTTACATTTTTAAACGACTTCAAAAAGTTTGAAAAAACTTTTTGTTTATTACGCGATATCTCCGCCAATTATGAATGGATTTTGATTATTCTTTTTTTGTTTGTTAGGCCATACTTTAGAGGTGGTTCCGTATAAATTTTATCGAAATTGATACAGTGCTTTTTGAAAAAAAAACAACAAAAACAAAAAATATTATTACTTAGATGACGTTTTGGTTTGTGATTTTCTTCAACACAAGTTTTGATGAGGACTTTCAATCTCTGTTTTAACTGTCATCACAAAAACATTAGCCAAGAACAAAGAAGATTGTAATTATGTATTTGTAAGGAGCCGTCATGATAATTATACATTAATACCTATTCTTAAAGAAAACTACCTAGTTGTTGGAAAGATTACGCAACCGTGTCATTTAAATTTTTAGTCTAAACCGTGTAATTTATGGCACTAAAACGTATTTAATAAATAACTTTAAATAAAAGTAAAAACCGACTTCAAAAATAAACTAAAAAGAGTAAAATAATTACCATAATATAAAATTAACAGTTTCACAAGTCGGTGCAATTCTACACTAAAAAAAAGCCACCGACTTCTGAAACTGTTAATTATATAGTTGTGGAGAAGTCGGATTGTTAATACATACCTACGTTGCAATGGAAATTGTTGACCTGTCCAAATCAAAGACATAGCGATTACGAGTGTTTTGCGTGATTAGAATGCCGTTCCAACTTAAGGCACGTAGCTTGGTAGGCCTGTGTTCGAGGTGGACGTGTACGGGGTGATATGATTTCAGGTACTGTATGTGTCTTGATAATTTATTTTTGTCTTCAATAGCATGCAGTAACATGCTCAAATATAGTTGACAATTACACTTTCATTTTTACTTTTATTAAACTAATTAGAAAACAGAGCACGATTTTACAGCCTCTTTCTTTTTAGACCTTAATGTATTGCGTTAAGATTTAAAATTGAATGTTAATTTGTTGAAGGTAGAGACAGTAGGTGCTTAAATTAATGAAGTGCCCTATGGTAACTGGTTTGAAAGAGATCGCCCTTTCTACTTCTATTAAGTGTTACAAAGTCATCACCAGTTACTTAACACACACACACACAAACACACACACATACACACACACAAGCAGATACACAGGCGTTTTTCTTAATTTTTATAATTACCTTCTGTAGTAAGTCATAAATAGACATAGCTCCGGTTTCTGAATTGAGAATTCGGGATAAGCAATACTTAAGCAGTATTTGAGTACGGAGCTGTCAAAGAAATGCTTTAAAATCAATGGTATTATATCATTGTTTAAAATCCGTCAAACTCAAACTCAAAACTCATTTATTCAAAATAGACTAGAATGACTTAGTTCTTTTTGAACGTCAATTTTACAATATACCTAGACATCCCCCAAAAAGCCCTCCCTTCACCGCTTCCTAGTGTTTATGCTGTGAAGAAGAAACGGCGCAACAAACTCCCCAGCAACACAGATATGTCTGTCAAGTGAATAAATTAATTGACTCTATACAAAGAAAATCATAATATTTTTTACAATAATAAAATTATGCACATAAAGGAAAAGTAAAAATTAAAATAGTACATAAGTAGGTACATAAATCAATTCTGTACGAATTGAGATACATCAAAATCGTATCTAAATAATATAGATACTTAAATAAACAAACACATAAAAACTAATGGTTTCCAGGGAAGCCACATGTGCAGAAAAGAACTAGCGCCACACGTCCCTATCGTCATTTTTTGACAACTCCATACTCAAATGTTACTTAAGTACTGCTTATCCTAGAATTCTCAAATCAGAAACCGGAGGATACATTACACCACAGCTTAAAAAAAAAACTTACTGCTTACATCCGAATAGAGCAAGCGTTCTATCGTTCTACCATCACCGTTAAATGAAACTCCTTAGCCATCCTACAATCACAGACCATGACGTACATACATAAATACATACAGACTAATTTACCGCTAATCATTATGCATAAACTACACTGTATGTCTGACGTCACATCCGGTCGCAACAATATGGCGCCCGCTCTAATTGCGCCGATTTATAGCGTATCGTAACAGATTTGATGCTTTAGATAAATTGGAATAGTGATCTAGTGATGTTGATACTTTTGTTGGGTGAAGGATAGATCTTGATTATGTGTGTGTGTGCGATGGCATAACCTCCAATGTATTTTTCAAAGTAGAAGTCAGAGCTGGCAACCCAGCCAGAAGGAGACTCTCATCTCTGTTAATTACATAACATAATATTATGCTTGTATTAAAGTTGACCAGCAGAATTAAAAGTAATGTGTAGGGTTTAGGTCTCCCAAGGAGGGAGCGGAGAGGGAGAGAGAGGCGGCGGCCACTCTCCCTTCCCGCGCCAGACGCACCGGGCGCTGCCGGAGGGCGCGCGACGATCTCCGGCCACCCTAGTGTGTGGCCTGCGGGCGACGGGTTAGGGGACCCGTCGCCCGACCAGTAACAGGCCCGAGAAGGCAGCGCGCATGTGTTCCGTGCCCGCCTCTTAGGAGCACGTGGGGCAAGGCCCCACAGAAGGAGATGTCCGCCAGAGGCTGGCGGACCGACGCCTGTCGGGGTTGCGGTGCATGCAGCTGCGAATCCCGTGACCCCGGCCAAGGTTCAGGAAAAGGAACACCGTGGGTTTTTAGCCGGTAAGAGTGCGGCATAACCAGGATATTTTTACCACTGCCTCTTTGGTCCAATGGTCGCAAGCGCAACTGGTCCTGAATTCAATCCCCAGGTCGGGTAAAGTGATAATTGGGTTTTCCAGTGGAATTTCTCAGTAGCAGCCCGGAGTCTGGATTTGTGCCCGGTTGACGGCACTAGGCTCGCCCCCTATTACATGGGACTTAAGTAATTATAACGGCGGGAAAATGAGGGGAAATAGACGCGTGATATCATACAAGCTTAGTTTTAGTATATACTAAACCTGAAACTAGTTTGTTCAGAATTACTAGGAGAATCTATAGACATATTTTTTACAAAACATAGATTTTTTTTTTCCTTAAATTTCAATTTTGTTTCAGTAGGTTTCTACCAGTACAGTTGATGGGAATAGACACCTTGAGGCTTGAGACGGTCCGCTCGGTCAGTTTCCGTGTATTAGACAACCCCTGCATAGCACATCTCAGGCATTTCACACTTTACTAGAGAACTTAACGCGACATAAACTACGGTGTAAATTGGAGATTTATTAAAAAAAACATATCAGGCAGTTCTGATGAAAATCCTGTTGGGATGTCTCGGTTTTTGTATTAAACTAAAAATAACGTTGTATATGGGTACTTCAAGATAATTTTATCATTTTAAAGATTTCAAATGTCCTTTCGGCTTAGTAGTTAAAATTACATTTAAACCTAACCTTCGTACAATTATGAAGTTAATGATGTCAATGGATTTGACCCTAGGTTATAACTGTTTGACTCATATGTCGTTCTAATATCATGAATACTTTTACTAGCGACTCGGGGCTTCGCACGTGTACGTTTTATAGCATAAAACCTACCTCTTGAATCACTATTAAAAAAATCTATTAAATAATGTCGCAGAATCAACACAGAAGCACAACTATTAGAATCACTATTGATTATTGTTAATGTAGTACAACGCCATCTATTATCTTTTGTCGGAAACGTCAAGCAGTGTGCTTGGGTGAGGTCGGTGCGGGGCGTGGCATGTCTTGTTTGACGGTTGTCAGCAAGCTGTCAGCTGTCGGCTGTCAGCTGTCATTCTTTTTGACATTGCATGCATTTGATTGGAGAGACGTGACTTTGGAGTGAGACGTGACGAGGGCGAGAGGTCGTTTTGCCAGCCTGCACCGAACTTACCGCGTTTCCGTACTTTAATCTATTGCCATCAGTTTGATCATTAGAGATTTTATTATTTTGCTATCGAGAGTGAATAAATAGAGGACTATAATCAGTGTTGAGATTATTATTTCCTACCTACAATATGTTGAACTTGGACTCTGATGATGAGGTACCCCCAATGGGTCAACTACCCTCGTTAAATATATCTATTAAGAAAAACCGCATCAAAATCCGTTGCATAGTTTTAAAGATCGTAGTCAATCAACTGCACTAGCGGGTGCGGGGGCGGGCGCTTGGATCTTGGCGTTCACAGTAGTGCCGAACGAGCTATCGTTCGACGCTTCGGCGGGTGAATTAAAATGGTTTAGAACCACACGCGCAGTCACCTAACAGACGCTATATCACTGTGAACGATACGGCCGGATTTATCATCATATCAGCCTATTGCCGCCCACTGCTGAACGTAGGCCTCCCCCAGAGATCGCCAACTATCCCGGTCTTGGGCAGCCCGCATCCATCCTTAGCCAGCCACCTTTTTCAAATCGTCGGTCCATCGTGCCGCAGGGCGTCTCACACTACGTTTGCCCAAACGCGGTCTCCACTCTAACACGTGTCTACTCCATCTACCATCTGTTTGTCTGCAGACATGGCCGTCCCACTTCCACTTCAGCGTGCTAGTTCTACGCGCAATGTCGGTGAGTTTAGTTGTCTGGCGAATGACTTCATTGCGAATTCTATCCACCAGAGAAACCCTGAGCATCGCTCTCTCCATAGCACAGCCGGATTGAGCCATTAGAAACACCCGCGCCACCGCGCCCGCGCCCGCCTGATGAAGGCGCGCGACTCGCGGGCGCACTGTGAATGCAACTGGCGTCTACATACATTTGATTTAAACGCGCCCGCGCCCGCCTCCACTCTGAAATACGGCTAAGCATACATAGGGGCAGACAGCGGGAAGCGACTTTGTTTTATACTATGTAGTGATTATTTGTCTAATCGCACCTGGGGCCCAATTCTCCTAAAATAAATCTTGAAAAATCACAACCGAACCAAGGCCGAACCGTTCATTCAGACAGTTCACAATTTCAAAAGCTGTCGAATTGTTTGACACAAAAAACGAAATGATAAAATAATGATATTATCCGTCGTGCTCTTGTCACCGCCGGCGTTCCAGCCGTATTAGAACCAAATGGCTTGGCACGTGACGATGGCAAGAGACCAGATGGTATGTCATTGATGCCATGGAAGATGGGTAGGCCTCTGGTATGGGACGCAACGTGCGTCGATACCCTTGCGCCATCTCATCTTCCTAGCTCGGTAGGCTGTGCTGGCGCTGCTGCTGCAGCTGCGGAGGCCCTCAAACGGCGAAAATATAATAACTTGATTAGTAATTATATTTTCGAGCCGTTTGGGGTCGAAACACTCGGGCCGTGGGGTCCGAGTGCCCAAATCTTATACAAAGATCTTGCAAGGCGGCTGGTCGATACGACCCGTGACCCGAAGGCTGGCCTCTACCTTGGCCAAAGGATAAGCATTGCCATACAACGTGGCAATGCTGCCAGCCTTCTGGGCACGTTACCAGTCGACAGCGATGCGGAGGAATATTTTGACGCACTATTTTAGTTTATAGTTTTATTAGGATATTTTTTTATTTTATTTGTATATACTTTTATTTGTAATTATGTAAATATTATAAGAATAATGTATATAGGAATTGTATATATTATGTAAATGAATAAAAAGTTTCTTGAATAAACCTTAATTTTCGAAAAAAAACGAAATCAATCATTTTGAAAGTTTTCGAAAACAAAAACTGACTGACGGTTGTGGTTCGATTGCGTTTGGCAACAAATTATTTTAGGAGAATTAGGCCCCTGATGGTAGGTGCAGACAGGGCTAAGATGGAGCACACGAATACAAGTAACGATATCGATATTTCTGCTGTGTATCTTTAGATATTGCAGCGCCCCCTAGTGGCAATAAATACTACCTACGAAGCTGTTCTGATGTCATGCAAAACGTTTGCAAAAAACGGCATGAAAATTGGTTAAGCTGTTTTGGAGATAAATGGTAGCAGACACACACACATCTCTTACCCCAAACGCATATAGCAATTCCGTTTCGTTAGGTAAAAAGCGTTTGAACTGCGTGTTTCTATAGTATACAAGGCCAGTACGCAGCCGCCCGAACTAATCGCGTATATTTCAGAATACACATTTGACAATCGAGCGTTCTCTATACATCAGTATTCCGCAATAATCATGTATATTTTAGAATTTATGAATAATTGAATAATTGCTTGAATAATTTCAAGCATTCGATTCTAAAATATACTTCACTGGTACCATCCAGCACGCGCGTATTTCTAGAATATACAAGGCCAGAACGCATCCATATGAAACTAGCCGCGTATATTTTAGAATGTTGTAAATGAAAACTTCGGTTCTAAAATATACACAGATTTTGCGTACTGATCGCGTATACTTTAGAATGTTCAGGGTGAAAAAACGGATTCAAAACTATACAGTGTCAGTTACATTTAGGAAGTGACTTAACTTTTCCAAACGGCTTTGTTAGGAAACAACACTTAAAATATGACTTAACTTATGGGATGTATATAAATGACCTTTAAAATTATTAATTCACACTTTAAAAAGGCTTAGCTTTAAAATTAATAGTTTACTTTAATTTTAATAATTCTAACTTTAAAATTTTACTTTCTAAAAGTTCCCCGCGATAGGAAATAAAGTGACAAACAGATAGCTGAAAGGTGGGTTAGGTTAGGTTAGAACTGTGGCCAGTCAACGCACGAGCCGAGCGAGCGAAGCGAGCGGTGCCAGAAACTATTCGCTTCGCTGATCACTTTTCAGCATTCGTCTAATGCTACTTTAGAATAGAGCATGGTGGCACAGGTATTCAAAATTATAGGTACGCGATTAGTACGCACTGCGTGCTGGATGGTACTAGTGAAGTATATTTTAGAATCGAATGCTTGAAATTATCAATTCTAAAATATACACGATTATTGCGGAATACTGATGTATAGTTTAGAACGCTCGATCGTCAAATGTGTATTCTGAAGTATACGCGATTAGTTCGGGCGGCTGCGTACTGGCCTTGTATACTTTTGAAATACGCCCAGCACGCAGTGCGTACTAATCGCGTATAATTTTGAATGCCCGCGCCATCTGGCTCTATTCTAAAATATACGCGACTAATTTCATATGGATGTGTTCTGGCCTTGTATGTTATAGAAATACTCGTTTGAACTTACTTGAAATGACATAGGCAGATTATCAACTGTGACTGGACCTTCGTTTTCAGACATTTTGTGTTATTTACATTACTTTTCAGTCTTGAATATTTAGATCTTCTAATTGTAGTTTTCACATAGTAGTTTTACCTGTAAATAAAAGAAAAATAAATTAAGCCAAGCAGCATTGCTGTCTTACGATAGATAGTATTTTATATAATATATATATATAATAGTAATAATAATAGTATAAATAGATAATAGTAGATTTTATTATTATTTTTTATTTAATATTTGTAATGTAGATATATCGAAGTTCACAGAAACTACCTACGCTTAGAAAGAAGATTTTGTTTTTCAAAATTTTGTGAACTTCGATATATCTACATTATCATATAAAATCTAATTTGAATTGTAATGGGGACAAAACTGTCACATTGTAAGCGAAAGAAATTCATTTACTTAGAAATACATCGCTAGCTTTACTTCTTTGTATTGTCTTTTTTAACTTAAAGTAATGAATTTTTATAAGTAAAAAGTAGATAAGTAATTAGAGTTAATGTAGAACTAATCGCCTATCTCGATTTTGTTTTTTTAAAGTGCGTAATTTAAAAGTACATCGCTGGCTAACTGTTATAGAAGAAGCCATTTTTTATAAAAACTAAAACGGAACAAATTGCGTATTATGCATATTTCGATAGAACAAATATAGAACTAATTATTTAATGTATTGGTTAAGACACAGGGCATGGTCAATCGCTAGGTATAGATACACCTTTCCAACTAACCATGTATAGGCGACAACCACACTCCATCATGCTATCAGCTCATTTGCCAACCTATTACATAAAAAACTTAATATGTTTTATACATTTTACAGTAACTGATAACCGCTGATAAGGATCGCCTTGAACACTTGAGTGAAATGTTTGTGTTACATTTTTATGTATCATGTGTGTTTTTGCGATATTTTCTCAACCGATTACGACGATGCAAACATGTCTTCACGAAAAGCGGTGATAGTATAGAAAGAAAGAAGAAAGAAAAAGTATTTATTCTCACGCCCAAACCGACGCACAAGCATACTTAAAATTAATAACATAATTGCTCTAAAATAAGTTTTCCTTAAAGGGGAATGCCCATCAGCCACATAAAAAAATGCCTGAAATGAACAACAATGAAATATACGCCAAATTGCACTATAAGTCGTAGGGAACCCATATCATTTTCAATAATTACAAAAAAACTCGGCAAAACTTGTTCCAAACATCTTTTTCTAAAATATAGGTTAAGTCAAGGTTTAAGATTATTACGCAATAATTAATAAACAAAACTGCATTTAAATGTTTTAATCATCATTAAAAACCACTAACACATCATCAAGAAACTGTGCAGGAGGATTGATATTGGGTTGGTACCGGGCCCATGCTAAGTACCATATTATTGACATAGTATGGGCACAGGTACCAACTGTTCGCCGTCCCACGAGGCAGTTACAATAGCGATGCTGTAAAGCCCTTATCCCTGATAAGGAATTGTTAATTATTATATAAACAAAATATATTTTTTGAGAAATATGTCTGCTTTGTATTTTTCCTCGAAGTAAAAAGCAATTACCCGGAAGAGATAAATGCTCAACTAATTCGTTATCCAGTTCCCTACATATTTCAATCTTATAAATACCATTCGCTCGTGTGTGCTCGCCATAGTATGAGCGAGCCTGTTTTATTTGGTACGTACCACATGCCAACAAAACCATTTCGCTGTATGTCAGTTGTGGGAAATCAGCAACATTGTTAGGATTTATATTAATGCTTTGGAATTGCGCTCTGCGACGATTCAAATTATTTGTGATCACATAATCAGCTAGTATATTTTCTGTATACATATTCTGATGTATTATTTGCAAAATATCAACAGCATCTGGCCTGTCAACTATTCTAGTATAAAACCTATTAATTAATGCTGCTGCTATAGAGAAATCTACCATTAAATGTCTCGAAGCTCTATTAAAAAAATCTTGGCGAAATAATTTGAATTGCTGCTTGAATATTCCATTTACGGCTTCCACAACCCAGCGGCAAATAGTAACTCTTCGGCTTTTATTAGCTTCCAGAGTGGATAATTGAATTTCATTTACTTGCAGTGTTGATGGCATGTGAACACTATAATTGCAAGATTGCAAAAGTGGAATGGAATCCCTGAACCCTCTATCAAGAATGAATACGTCACCATCCTGAAAATATTGTCTCAATGGCTTACTGGGTTCATCAAATTCACTAATCATTATCTGAGCATCGGAAGTTGTTGCTGGATAAGGGCCTAACACATCGATTATATAGCCATCGGAGCAAACAAGCAAAAATGGCTTCACAAGGTTTCGATATTTGTGAAGAGAATATGTCTCTTTTTGGTACAAATAGTTGGAGCTTTTTTGTACATAGATATATGTTCCATCAATAATTACGACAGGCTTCCTTATTCCGTCGACTTCGCCAAACAGCCCATTTGGTAGAACAAGGTTTCTTGCTGCTATTTGTTCTCTTGTTATATGTCCAATTCCAAGGTTCATAGGAACAAAATCTTGATGCAGTTTTTCCCTTGCTTTAGCCATTAGACGTTCCAGAGTACTTCTCGGTATTTGTAGAAGAGATGATAATCTTTCATCAGAATCTCCAGTTCTCAATTTCATCAGGTAAGCTCCAAGGGCAGTAGAACCTCTATGCATTTGCGCCAATCGGGGCACCTCTCCCATTAGAGTACCAAAACTATTTCTACTCATTCCTAAAAAGTACCACACCATATGTTCTTCCATTAAGTGTATATTTTCGAAGTCCAAAGCACGACATTCATAATTCACAAATGATGCAAAGTCTTCAATGTGGTCCACAGTGAATTCATGATTCATATCTTCCAAAGCAGGGAGTTCATGCCAAAAGTCACTATTCAAATGATGACTACATATTTTTGAATTCTTTGGTATATAAAACTTGTAGTCCTTGAAGAGCCACACCCTTAATGAAAGTGGTACCACATGTCTATCAATCATATTACATCCTGGATAGAAACAATGACTTTGAGTATCAACTGCTCTTCCGTAATTAGGTAACAGTACGCTGGATCTTATTTGAGGAGGTTCTTCATGTAGAGGTATATTCAAACTACCTGCCTGACTGGGTACCGGACTCGGGCTTGGTGAAGGAGTAGTAGGGGGTGAGGTAGCCCGGCTGCATCGTTGCCAACATGGGTGGCAGATCAAATCCGAAGAACGTAGCTGCAAGCAAAATGAAAAGTAAAAGTTGGTTTTGTTTTACTTCAAGCTCGATGAACGAAAACCTATGCATAAAAAAGTACTCTGTGATAAGTTTTTAAAAGACATGATAGTGACGTTATTTGCACGGGATAAGAGGGAATTACACAGAATTAGGGCAGAGGAATGAACTTACCTGGCGTGGTTGGATTCTGTGTGCTACTACATTCATTATGTGCCTCTCACGATCACTGCTATTTCTTACAACATGTGATCGTTGTCGTAGAACAGACTGTCCACAGCAAACGCACACATGTTGGTGGCCTACTTGTCTACCTGGCCGGCTGGTTCCAGGTGTCTCGGTGATAGTGTGAACCGCTAATCTAAGACATGCATCACAAACAACACTACCTGGTTCAACCTGTGAGAAAGAACAAAAAACAATGTACTAATTGTTCAATGTCAGTGCGTTCAGTTCAATATAATTATTCACAAAAACTATGGAATGAATATACTTACAGCTAATGGTGTTATCCATGCCTGTATTAAACGACGTACTTCATCATTTTGCTCTGATACGACATTACGTCTCATCGCTGTAAGATCGAGATAGCAATTAACACAGTGTACGTTTCCATCCATTTTTAAATGTACACGGTGTAAGAGTCCAAAACAATAGCAGAGTCGTATAAAAAGCAGGTCCAGGTCCGTCGTCAAAAAGCCGAGTCGTCGTCAAGGCGGGTTCAATCTAAGTCGAGTTCGAAAAGGGGTAACGTGTGCAGAAGTAAAATCAAAATCCTTAAAAATGGCCAAAGTCGTCGTTATTATATCCTATTAAGTTATACTCAAGTCGCAAACGCAAAATGTGAATCGATCAATTCAAAACCACAATTCAACGGAAAAATGAAATGCAGTAATCAATATCAAACTGTCAGTAAGGCAAAGGACATGTTATCCATGCAGCCTACGATACTTTTTCTTATTTGAAAATAATTTTATTTTAATTAATATTGACATGCATATAATATTACTTTCATTAGATAAACGTTATAATTAGGTCGAATTATTCTAAATGAACGATAACTGTGCAATAATTCTATAAAATACTTCGATAAATTATTTGAAAATTCTTGTTTGGCTGAATGTCGATTACACATGTCAGATTAAACACAGTTGTCCATTAAAAAATAAGAATGAATTAGACGGATATCAAGCGAAATATTTTAAAGATCGTTATATTTTCCTCCTACGTTTACAAACTTGAGAATTATTCATTATGCATATTTAATTCTAATTAGAATTAAGGACTATTCGTATTTTCTGTCCATTTCAGGCATTTTATGGGCGTTCCCCTTTAAACATATAATTGCCTGGCAACCCAAACACACAAAACAATTAAAAGTAAAAAATAAAACTATGACTAAATTTCTAATCTATGCAAATCAAGTTTGCTTTACCATAGACTATACACATTTAGACTGTGGTTAACTAGCCCATTCATTGCCACTTAATTTTTAAAAACATCACCTAGGTGCCACTTGATATTATTGTTGATTTCAATAGAAAATATATAGCGGTATATACTATAATCTATGGTCTAGCAGTTGGAACTCTTGGCTTAAATGCAGGAGGGTAAGCAACTGTGCACAGTGATACTACCTAGGTCCTGACGTCATCACGGTGGACGTGGCCTTTGTCAGTCTTTCGGCACTCGTCCTGTGCACACGACGTTCGCGCCCCCATCCCATTTTATTGTTTTCTTTGTTAGATGAAAGAAAAAGATTAAGTTTTGCATGTTATCTTGCGTTCTGATGCCATGGATTGCAAGGAAAGGAAGTAACATAGAGTGGATAATACCTCCTCTAAAATCCCGGAATTATTGTAATGACGTTTTTATCCCGGGATTTAAAAATCACGAATTATTTATGGGACTTTATTTATAGTTACAAATTATTTATTTGAAGAATCATATAACATTTTATAGGGTTCCGTACTATGTAAAATGTTGAATAATGTATGTAATATGTCAAACAAAGCTCTTTAATTTTTTACGGTTCAAAAGTTATGACCAATTATTGTTTTTTTTTTCTATCACTTCGCATAGAAAAAAATCATAAAAAAAAACTGTCAGTGTCATCATTTTTTTTTCAGGACTTTGGCGAACAGTAGGCCTTTCTTGTGGTAATACTTTTACGCAGCTAGAAAATATGTGTTTAATAAGAAAAAACATTTACTGCAAAGGCTTTTTTGGCCTGGCAAAAATTTTACTCAAGTTTTTACTACTACAAGTTTTGAAATGACCTTGCCCACGCCCCTATTCGATTTGATCCATACTTCCAGGGACAACTGTATAATCCACTCACGCGCAGATTCGTCCACGACTCTACCTAACCCCGAACTGACAACAGGCTTGAATATACAAACTAAATCCACAACAAAAGATGCGTGTACGCACTATCTACTTCCTTTACACCTGTTTTATATTTCGTAACGGTCAAAACAGCTGTTCCCCCTAAATTTTGTGACCCTCTATTCTAAACAGGTGCGTGGGCGCAAAAAATGTGAAGTGTTAGGTATCTGTTTGTGAGCCAAGCCTTTGTAGTGCTGCAAACCTGCAGTATCACTGCTTTTTATGGAAAACATAGTTTAAAGCAGAGTGCAAATTATCAAGATAATTTTGTTCACTCATAGTTATCCGATAATTAACTGGTTATTATCCAATACTGTATGTATTGTGTAATAAACAGAGATCGAAATAGGAAGAAAGTAAACGTAGAGGAAGGAAGTAACAGAGAGTGGATAATACCTCCTCTAAAATCCCGGAACAATTATAATGACGTTTTAATCCCGGGATTTAAAAATCACGAATTATCTATTGGACTTTATAGTTACAAATTATTTATTTGAAGAACCATATAACATTTTTAGGGTTCCATACTAAAAGTATTAAATTAAATAGCTTTGTTTTACATATTATATACATTGTTTTACATTTTACATAGTGCGAAACCCTAGAAAATGTTATATGATTTATCAAATCAAGAATTACATTTTTAAAAATTAATAAGATTAATAATTATTAATCTTATTTTTTTAAACATTGTCCGCGTTCGAATACACGATAAAGATGTTACGCATAATATCACTCATAGGTATATTTTTCTTTAAAAATTAATTGATGAACTTTATTAATCTAAATTATTAAGTTTATAATATTTACACAAACAATATTTACATAATTACAAATAAAAAAATATCTTAATAAAACTATAAACTAAAATAGGGCATCAAAATATTCCTCCGCATCGCTGTCGACTGGTAACGTGCCCAGAAGACTGGCAGCATTGGCACGTTGTGTGGCAATGCTAATCCTTTGGCCAAAGTAGAGGCCAGCCTTCGGGTCACGGGAAGTGTCGACCAGCCGCCTTGAAATATCTTTGTACAAGAGTTGGGCATTTGGACCCCACGGCCCGAGTGTTTCGACCCCAAACGGCTCGAAAATATAATTACTAATAAAGTTATTGTATTTTCGCCGCTTGAGGGCCTCCGCAGCTGCAGCAGCAGCGCCAGCACAGCCTACCGAGCTAGGAAGATGAGATGGCGCAAGGGTATCGACGCACGTTGCGTTCCATACCAGAGGCCTACCCATCTTCCATGGAATCAATGACATACCATCTGGTCTCTTGCCATCGTCACGTGCCAAGCCATTTGGTTCTAATACCGCTGGAACGCCGGCGGTGACAAGAGCACGACGGATAATATCATTTAAGTATAACATTATATTAACATTGATAATTTTCTTGATAATTATCCCTTGCAAGTTTATAGCCATACATTTCTGCCAACCGCTTCATTGATGACAGGCGTAATGTTTTACAATTTCGTATAGTCTCAATAACGCACATGTATTGTGAAGCAGTTGGTAAATAATAAGCACTTGTGTAAACTATTGTTACCTATGAGTACTGCAATGTTTTAATATAACCTTGGATGGATAGAGGCCACGTTTAAAAAATATCACTATCTAGTTTTCAAAAATCATCTTAATAATGACATTAGCTCATGGCTAATAGGGTATTACGCCCATTTCTGAAAAGTGTTTCAATTAAATTCTATAGTGCTAATGAACCACTAAAAAATTCACAAATTTTTTATTCAATCGTTATAAAGTGCCATAAAAATGCATTTAAACATTGCATTTTCAAATTTCGCGCGTAATTTGACGAAAACGCTGGACGCAGTGGACGCCATAAATATTGCTGTATGGTCATGACGTCAGTTGACTGTGTAAACAAATGCAGTGATATTTTGTATGTGTTAATTTGTTTAGTTGACAGTTGACACTTCTAAGTTTACATAGCCGTATGAACTAATAACATGGCGACTACCTACTATTTAATAGTTATGAACTTATGAAACAGATAATAAAAGCTGAAACCATTGAATTGAATTTTAAAATTTAGTTTGCTATTTTATGAACTAAAACTAACGTTTTCCGACTGCGTTTTGCCTAAGCTATCTCAATAATATATTTTTAGATTATTTGTCATTTAGAGTAAAAAACTCTGCCTGCCTAGCCTTTTCCCAACTATGTTGAGGTCGGCTTCCAGTCGAACCGGATGCAGCTGAATATCAGTATTTTACATGGAGCGACTGCCTATCAGACCTCCACAACCCAGTAACTGGGTAATACGATACTCTTGGTAAGACTGGTTGTCAGACTTTCTGGCTTCTGACCAACAGTAACGACTGTCAAAAATCTACAAATGACAGCCGGGACCAACGGCTTTACGTGCTTTCCGAGGCACGGAGGAAACTCGCTATGGTAAATGGTCACCCATCCACAGACCAATCTCGGCAAGCGTGGCTTAACCCGGAAGATCGGTCTATGCGGCTGCAATTATTTAGCCACGAGCTCCTCATTTAGAGTAAAATACCTTATTATTAAAGCGCAGATTATAAGATCGCAGAACGGATAGCCGATGGGGCCGAAAGGTTCTGGAGTGGCGACCGCGTACCAGAAGACGCAGCGTGGGTAGGCGACCACAAGGTGGACCGATGATCTAGTGAAGGTCGCGGGAATCCGCTGGATGCGAGAAGCATAGGACCGGTCGATGTGGCGATGCTTGGAGAAGGCCTATGTCCAGCAGTGGACATCTTTTGGCTGAATGATGATGATGAGGTTATAAGGTTTCCAAGGTTAAGCCGCGATTGTCCCGGTCAGTCCGTGGATGGGTGACTGTTCGTTACGTGGGCAGCCGTCGTCTCCTTCTGCGAGGAGCTGATGGCGACCAAAGAGGGAGAGATAGTCGCGAGTTCGCGAGGCGCAGCGCCGCTCTTGCACGCCGCGCGTACCGGCGGCGATGCACCGCTGCGTCGCGATGCATCGCTAAACGCCGCGAGGCACGTTGAGGCGCAGCGCTGCACGGTGCAACGTATTCTGAATTCTCACAATGAAATGTGTATCCTTTCGTGTAGTAAATAAAGTTACATTTTGAGTCGCTCTATTAAAATGTGCGCGCAGCGTCGCGTCTCGTTGTGAACTGACCCTTATGTGCTACGAGAGAATAAAGAGTCTCAAAAACAACATATATAAGATTAGTCAGAAAGGGGGTACTAATCCGAAAGAGTGTTAAAGTACCTATAATAAAGAATAACTTTTGTTGTTCTACAACTTTCCCCAAAAGTCAATAGTAGAGAAATAGCTGCTCAAAAATCTCAATAAAAAAAACGCTAAAATCTATCTATCCTCAGCTATGATCAGCTGTTTACATTTGGGGTCACAAATTATAAGTGCCATTTTCTGAATTCGTAACTAAAGCAGGGAAGAATTTTGGGAAAACTAAAAAACATCATTTTACATGGAAATAAAAATTATCGAATTTTTAAATTTCAACACTTGCTATATAACCGCCATCAGTGATACTTTAAGTCTCCCGCGGATTAGTACCCCCTTTCCAACTAACCTTGTACAAGGTGTAACGTAAATAAGTGTACAACCTCTTAAGGGGTCACTGTACTCATCATTATTATTATTATTAGCCTGTACTGTCCCACTGCTAGGCAAAGGCCTCCCTCCGTTCCTTCCACTTGTCGCGATTCTTTGCAGCTTCATGCCAAACCTCAAGAAAGGCATCCAACTCGTCCCGCCATCTTCTCCGCGGTCTGCCGCGACCCCGTCTCGCTGTCTCAGGGCTCCATTCTTGTGCTATACGGGCCCACAGCTCATTTGGCATACGGCAGATATGCCCTTCCCAGGCCCACTTCAGCTGGGCGGCCTTTTCAGCCACGTCGACAATTTGAGTTTTGGAGCGCAGTATTGTGTTTCGAACTCGATCAGTTAATTTAACACCAAGTATACTGCGCTCCATAGCCCTTTGGCAAACCTTGAGTTTGGATTTCTGGATGTTGGTCAAAGACCAAGTCTGTGCACCATATGTCAAGATGGGGAGAATGCACATGTCCATGAGCTTGCGTTTTAGTACTCATCATTATGAACAACTTTTACTATGGGACCAAAACAAAAAACGCGAAAAAAAATACAGCTGTTCCCTACATTAATGTTCGCATAACTCGTCAAAATGTAGGGAACAGCTGATTTTTTTTCGCGATTTCACGTATAGTCCCATTGTAAAAGTTGTTCATAGTGATGAGTACAGTGACTAGGGTTGCCAACTCTTTGTCGGTCAAAAATAGTAGTTATACAATTATTAACCACAAAAATATAGTAGACTAGCTTTCGCCCGCAGCTTCGCTTGCGTGAAATTTTGAACCCGTTAAGTGACGATTTTCCATACAAACTTTCATCCCCTATTTCACCCCCTTAGGGTTAGAATTTCCAAAAATCCTTTCTTAGCTGACGTCTACTAACTATAAACTACCTCCCTGCCAAATTTCATCTTCATACGTCTAGCGGTTTTCGATGTTTCGTGATGAGTGAGTGAGTGAGTGAGTGACCTTTCGCTTTTATATATTTAGATAACGAAAATAGGTATACTTTATTTCTTAAAAGAATATTTTTCTATAAATGAACTTCAAAAGTAGGTAGTTACCAAAACACAAACTCGAAAGCGCGAAAACCGAAATTGTCAATCTGTCAAACTCAAAGTGAACGTAAATGTCAACTTGACATACCAGAATCGTTCAGAAATAGATATTGACGTTTCGTATTACGCTTACACGTTTTGAAACGAATATTATTGCTTTCAGTTTGATGCCTTTAAAATAGAGTAGTTTCGCCTACTATATATATTTTTCAAAAATATAGTAGTCGGGCCTCTAATATTACTAGGATACTATATTATATAGTAGGGTTGGCAACCCTAACAGTGACCCCTTAAGAGGTTGTACACTTAGTTATGTTACACCTTGTATATGCGTGAAACACACAACCCTGCTTTTCACTGACGCAGTCGGCTGAAAAGAATATTGTAAGCACATAGTTTATTACGCATCTATCGTTATTGCATATAATCCAACTCTCATACCGGATATGAAAGCGTAACATAAAATCTATACATATAATAAATCTGTAGACATGGCGTGTCTGTACATAGCAAATATTTTGAAAAAACCTGGTTGGGATGTTAAACTGTAACCAATAGAACCCATTTTTAACATTTTTGGAATTTTTGTCTGTTTGTCTGTTTATCTGTTTGTCTGTTTGTCTGTTTGTCTGTTTATCTGTTTATCTGTTTGTTTGTTCAAGCATCACGTAAAAACAACTGATCCAATGTTGTTGACTTTTATAAATAAATATTTTTCTTATCTCCAAGTAACATATGTTTTTTGTTTCATCGCAATCGGTTCACGCAATCAAAAGTTATGCGAATTTTAAGTTTTCTAGAAGAACTTAGCATGTATTTGTGTATACTTACCATTTCTTTTCAATAGATGGCGTTACGTGTATCAAATCACGTTGGGAGGAAATATAATCAACGAATATATTACTATTCTCAGTCTACGGAAGGTCTATTGAAATGCTATCCGAAGAAGGTACTAACTAAGCTTTTATAAAAAAAACGAAAATAATGTTATTTAAAATTTATTAGGTACCTATCTGAATGGCAGTGGAAGAGAAATACATTCAATTTCGTAAGCGAGTGTAGGTATTCTAATTTTTTTATTGTGCAAGGCAATACGATAGATTAATTTGAAATACTCATATATTTTATTATGAATACTTAAATAAGTATTTATAAATCTATTTACTATTAATAAAATTCAAAGTGCTCTTTGTCTGTAATTAAATATTTTTCCAAAATTTCGATTCGGTGGTACTATACTATCAATACAGAAACCATTTTTTTTTTTTGAATTATTGTGTTTGTTTGTCTATCCGTCCGGACATCACGTAAAATCCCGTGGATGGATTTTGATGGGACTTTCGCTGATGTGTTGCGTAAAGAGCGACAATTTTGCTGCTACATATATCAGCACGCTATTGTTCATAGGAGCCGTGCAGCGGAACATTATTTCCACATACTGCGAAGTATAAGCTTAATATTTGGATCGTAAAATCGCGTGAATCGATTTTGATGGGCCTGCGCTTATGCTGGTATATAAACTATCACGCTATTGCTCATAGATGCCGAGCAACGGAACATTATTTCCATATACTGCGTAGTATAAGCTGTAGACAGAAGTAAGTGCTGCAGTGAATGGCCCCTGGCTCAGTGTCCTGCGTAAACCCTCACTTTAAAAAAATACACATTTTGTAAATTTTTTGGAATGTTTTTATATATTTTATTTTGTTCATTGTTGTCAGAACTATTCAAAGCCTGTCATCGCCGTTTTATTAAGTTTATTTAGGCCTTAGGTAATGTCCCAAAACACATAGCCATGAAGGGAAAGTAGTTTAAATATTAAAAATTGCAAATTTCACTCAAAGGTGACTTCATTTTATTTTTAAAAGTAAGAAATATTGCCTTTACTGATTTTTTTGCCTGAACCGGGAATCAAACTGACAAAGCTATACCATCTGGTGGCACCTGTTGATAATATCTTTATGGTAAATAATCAGGATCAAATCTCTCCAACAAACACACTGTCTTAAATTGAACGAAGTGGAAAAAATAAGAACTACTTAACAACAATTAATAAGTGCTTGAATTTAAATGTACCTAAGTTAGTCAATTTTCGTTTTATGGTATTCCATCAATTTCAGACACAATGTTTATTGGAGCGATTTGATCCGTATTATTGATCCTATCGGTTGGTGAAATAAAAATACAGATGATATTTTTTCGCATTTGGGTTGGTTCGATTTCCAGATCAAACTTTTTGAAATCTTTGAAAGCAGTACCTATTTCTAACACATAAAAATAAAATGAAGTCTTCTATAGGTGAAATTTTTATATATTTAAATTACTTTCCTATTCCACACCTCGAATGAAATTATTTTATAGACTGCACTGCGTAAAATATTTTGATTTAGTTCGCCGATTGTGACTAGATGGCGTTGTAGCCATTTTTGTATCGCCATAAGGTGTCGTTACATTATCACAATAAATATCAATATTCAATTATAATCCATTTTAGCAAGGAAATGTATGGAAATAAGCAACGCGTTTTTAGTATTATGGTTATATGAACCTCTACGGTCAATCAAGAAGAGCTGAAACTCTACCCAAAGAAATGGTTTAAAAGATATAAGTGCCTTGGTGGGACACCTTTGTCTATTATTATTATAAATGGAATACATATACACTATTTAGTTGCTGCGACACAATGTTGTTTTCCGAGTTCCACGCGGACGGAGTCGCGGGCACAGCTAGTAAAATAATAAAAATGGATTGAATGTGAGCACCGATCCGGAACTTATGTGTACATAACACGGCAAGGTTACTGTGTGTATACTTAGTTTAGAATATGATCATCATCTATTTGAGGATCACAAAGATCCGTAATTAAAATGCAGTTCAGACTACAATATACAGGGCGTTAACGAATTCGTGTAATTCCTTAAAACCTCATGATCTACTGGTGACACAGATTAACCCCAAAAGGGAATTTTTAAAAAGCAAGTGAACAAAAAAATCGAAATAAAATCTTAGTTTTCTATTTCGGAGTAATTTTAGAGCCCCGAGTTAACTTACTGCAAAGAGCGATATCGCATTAGTCGTGCCCACCAGCCGCGTCGCCGTGCTTTCATTCTTTCAAAATTATTTTTTGCAAAAAAAAACTTGTTTTTTTACTGAATCCTTATTAGGTGGTTGAGATAGGACCACTTACCCCTACCGCATGAAAAAAAAAGATTTTTATTTTTTATCAGACTAATTCCCGTGCGGGGCCAATCTACACCAGTAGTAGATCATGTGGTTTTAAGGAATTACACGAATTCGTTAACACCCTGTAAGGTTAGTCAGAAAGGGGGTACTAATCCGTGGCACACCTAAAGTATCACTAATGACTATGGATCGGGATATTTGGATGCATATTTACCTGAAGTGATTTTTACCTACGAAAGTATGGAATCGGTTTTTTCTTAGATAGTAGGAATTTGTTAGATAAACCAAAAAATAAATGAATTGAATTGAATTAAAAAAAAAACATGAAATAAATTACTGTCCCGGAACCGCGGGTTTTTTCGATACAAAAGCGCATTCCATATTAGCCAACATCTCAAGTTTAGGTGAATATGTAAGTATCCGAATATCCGATCTCTACTGATGACTGTTTTAAAGCAAGTGTTAAAATTTCAAAATTCGATAATTTTTATTTCCATGTAAAATAATTAATATTTCAGTTTTGTATTTGACATGGTCTTTGTCTTGTCCATGTTCATTTTAAGACCCACTCTTTCGGAAGCTGCTTGCTAGCTCTACTAAGGTCATCGAGCATTCTTTTTTTCGTTTAGAAGATAAAAAATTGCAACTCATCTGCAATGCTAGCTGCATTTGTGCATATTATTATATTATATTAACCGACGTCTTTTATTAGATATTACGTTATTTTTACATCACTTAATGACACTTACCGCTATCGTAACGTATTACAACCTTGTGCACGTTCGATTATTACTATCACATTATAAATATTTATTAATTAATCTTCACCTGTCTTTAATCATAATGTCGGCAAGATTTGTACATAATTATCAAAAACATACGACGAAATTGACCGATGAGAATCTTTCGGAAGATTTTGAATGATTTTGAACATACACATTCTGAAACGAATGATCGGAAAACATGATAAGATTTTTATCTTAATTAAATTATCTAAAAAAACCGGCCAAGTGCGAGTCGGACTCGCGTACGAAGGGTTCCGTACCATTATCTATAAAACGGCAAAAAAATCACGTTTGTTGTATGGGAGCCCCCTTAAATATTTATTTTATTCTGTTTTTTAGTATTTGTTGTTATAGCGGCAACAGAAATACATCATCTGTGAAAATTTCAACTGTCTAACTGTCACGGTTTATGAGATACAGCCTGATGACAGACGGACGGACGGACAGCGGAGTCTTAGTACTAGCACAGTGTACCTACTTACTACATAAAGTGGGTGAACGCCCATACATTTGACAGGTCCTATGAAATGTCAAAATTATGTAGGGGCGGAGGTTATGTCCCGAGTATTCAGTATAGCTACTCGGGACATAACCTCCGCTCCTTCACCCCGCCACCCCCCGCACGATTGCTCTGCGACAATGTTCTACGTTGACCGACTGTAAGGAGTAAGATATAGGTAGACTGTGCTAATAGCGTCCCGTTTTACCCTTTGGGTACGGAACCCTGAAAACTAAATAAATAATATTGTTGCAATTTTGAACTTTGCAAAACTAAAATTATGCGTGTCATTTTTCAGAAATTTATTGTTTCATGTAATAATATTGATAAAAATCAATTATCTTAATCATATTAATTAGTGGAAAGATAATATCGTATGTCGTCTTTCAGCCGTTCGACTTTTTTTTTACTTGTTCGCCTTTTCCCTAATCTCATCTGATGGTAACGCAGACAGGGTCTAAAATGGAGCATACGAATACAATTAACAGAGATATAGAGGGACTCCCCTATACCCCTCTGGCTCTCACATACACACGACGGAACACAGTAAACTGCTTGGCGCCGGACTTTAATGTGAGGGTGGTAGCTAGCCAGGCGGACCGTATACAGGTTGTTAACGAATTCGTGTAATTCCTTAAAACCACATGATCTACTACTGGTGTAGACTGACCCCGCACGGGATTTAGCTTGATTAAAAATAAAAAAATAAAATTCTTTTCTTTTCATGCGGCTTTGTTACCGATCAGATCTAAACCACCTAATAAGGATTTAGTAAAAAAATAAGATTTATTTTTTTTGCAAAAAAATAATTTTATTTGTGTGAACATTTCGATGCCACGCATAAATTAATAAAGGTACGATGACACGACTGGCAGGAACGACTAACACGATATCGCTCTTTGCAGTCAGATAACTCAAGGCTATAAAAAGACGCAGAAATTGAAAACCAAAAAAAAAAAGATTTTTTTTTTCCAAAATTCCCATTTCGGGTTAATTAGTGTCACCAGTAAATCACGCGGTTTGAAGGAATTACACGATTTCGTTAACACCCTCTAGATCCTACCACTATGCGTGTTGTGTTTTGTATAATCTTACAACACGCGTCTATTCTAGTGCGGTGAGGAAGTTTTATATTGTAGCTCGTCTACACATGGAATAACTTTTCACTTAGGTGACCTGTTAGGCATCTAAAGAATCACATTGTATATGTTACAGCCAAAGTGTGGCTACACCTAGGTTTACCCGGGTACAACTAGGCGCAGCCGGCCACATGCGGTTAAACTTAGATGTATCCTATGTATCTTCGGTTAGAACTAGGTTTTACCTTTCATCATAGCGGGTAGAACTAGGTGCAGCCGCACACCGGTGGTTAAGGGGAACCCCGACACGGATAGGTTAGGTTCGTCATTTCCTTCGTGTTAGGTTACTTTAAACCCTGTAGACAGAAATAGGAGCCCCGCACAGCGAGGCTCCGTCGATTTAAGCTATACCTAGTTCTACCCAACTGCTACTGGTTGCACTTAGTTGTACCCGGGTAAACCTATGGAAATTGTTGACCTGTCAAAATCAAAGCCATAGCGATTACGAGTGTGTTGTGCAATTAGAATGCTGGTTTCGATCTCCAGGTCGGGCAAAATGTTATTGGGTTGTTTCGTGTGGAATTTCTCAGTAGCAGCCCGGAGTCTGGATTTGTGCCCGGTTGATGGCAATGACCCCCTATTACATGAAACTTAAACATGACAGCGAAATGAGGTTGTAATACACCTCTGCCCTACCCTTCTCAGAATACAAGCGTGATGTTACGTTATATTATTAACCGTCAAGTACGTTAAACAATGATATTTTAATATATCTCCAACTGATAACACTATCACGAACGATAAGAAGATAAGATTGAAAAACACGGTAAAATTACTTCAATGACGTGGAACTTACTTTATACCCATTAAAACGAAGTATAATACAGTCATGTTAGTGTCAGCTTCTAGTCTAACCAGCCTACTCCCTAAGTCCGTCAACGAAGTAAGTCGCCCGTCCGAAAGTAGCCCGAAACGTAGGAGTGAACAAAACAAGTGTCAAGTTCAACTTTTCGGACGGGCAAAAACACATCGGTAGTTGGGACAACTGTCAAATCGTGTTGTCATTCATTCTTAGTTCGGGCCCCGAAATAATCGTATGTCCGTAGGTGTTACGGAGTAGGAAACGCTCGTAACTAAGGCCGAAACCACGGGCTTCGTGCTTAGGGAGTAGACCCCCAGATGCGGCTGAATACCAGTATTTTACACGGAGCGACTGCCATCAGACCTCCGCAACCCAGTTACTGGGTAATGCCGATATCCTAAAGTTAGACCGGTTGTCAAACTTTCGGGCTTCTGACTACCCGTAACGACTGTCATAGGTATTCTTATGACACCCGGGACCGACGTAACGTGCTCTCCGAGGTACGGAGAAGCCTCGATGAGCAACGAACGGTCATACGTTATGCAGTTACGGTTACGAATATGATATAAAATATTATTCATCGTATGACGTCATTAGGTTGGACATCCACCAGAGCTGTAGTGTCATTCTGTAAGGCCGGCACCACACGTTGGCCCCAAGGTTGGTCCCAACGCCACTCGTCCAACGTGTGGATCTAGAAAATAGTATTGGCGCCAACGTTCGCACAAGCGTTGGGAGTTGGCCGAGGTGTGTCGGTTTTATCAAAGGAATCTGCGCCAACGTTCGCGATACGTACACATGTTGGCGCTTTGCTCAGTTCTGTTACAACACGCATCGAGAGGGCGCGACGAGCGAAAATGTCATCCTCACCCTCAAAAACGCCACCCGCATGGACGAAATGAAAAAGTTTACTAGGCATAGCCAATAATGCGGTGTGTCGATATCCACCATCTTCTTTGACGTGGCTTTTTCTTTTTTTTCAGTATTAAATATAAATTATAATTGGTACTCAGTAATCTAAAAGCGCTTAGAGCAATTTCGATTTCTGTATCGGACATCTTCACGTTGGCTCTGACGGGACAGGACTGGTATAAATAGCCAACGTGTGGACGCCTCACGAAACTAACCGACCAACGTTGGTACGAGCGTTGGCGGCAACGTGTGGCGCCGGTGTAAGAAACACACTTCAATATCGACGGTTCGCTCGATATCCATAATGTCACAGTATGGATAATAGAAAGATTTAAATAAAGATAGGTTAGAAGATAGGTTCCGTGTGGTGCCGGACGTAAAGAATAGCACTACCCCATCTCTTACCATGGGTGTCGTAAAAGACGACTAAGGCCGGACTCTACCAAAGTGGAGACAAAACGAGCGGAGCGGAGATGTGTTTTAAAAAACCAATAGAATTTCGTTATTCACACATCTCGTCTCCACTCAACTTAAGTGGATATCACTGAGCGGAGATGTATCATATTTGTATGGCGCGATGGAAGCGGAGATGTGAGCTGTTCCTCGCTGAGATTGAGCTGGGCCGCAGTACAAAGCGGAGATGTGAGCTTTGTCTCGCAAGCTGACGATGGCGCGCAGCGGAGACGAGATGTGTGTGGCGTGCAGTGAGCGGTGTGTTCTTTTGTTTAGGTAGTATAAAGCTATCAATTCTGCTTCTTCAGACTCTAGTTCTTCTTCTTCAAGTAAAAGAAGATACTGTTTTTGTAATAACGACATGTCTGAGACGCCTACCTTTCGTGTCAGATCGCACTAAACTGTGCGTTCACATCCAACGCTCGCCGCTCACAGCTCCGTTCCGCTCTAGTCAGCCCAATTCTCCACCCTAGCCAGCACACATCTCCGCTACAGTATAGCCAGTACGCATCTCTGCACAGTTTCGGTGGATACACCCTAGCTGAAAAACATCTCTTTTCGTCTTCGAACATCTACGCACATTTCCGCTTTGGTCGAGTCCGGGCTTAAGGGATTCACTAGAGGATGGGCAGCAGCGTTCTCTGAGTATTTTAACAACCGTACTGCGATCGTCAACCCGCCTGCCAAGCGTGGCTATTATGGCAAACCCCTATTGAGGGCAGCCTATGTCCAGCAGTGGGCGTCTTTCGGCTGAATCATCAGGTAATAAGAGTTAAAAAAGTGATTGTCTAAATGCCTCGGTCTAGTGGGCGGAAGTGACTGCTGAGCGTGAGATCCTGGGCTCCCCATGTCGGGCAAAGTGTTATTGGGTTTTTCGGAATTTCTCAGTTTAGATTTGTGCCCGGTTGATGGCAATAGGCTCGCCCACATGGGACTTAAACATAACGGCAAAATAGGTGTACTATACAGGTTGGTAATTTGAGATGGAGCATGAATATTTTTACGATTGGCATCATAAAAATATTTTGTGAAAACTGTCCTTTTTCTCGTTGAATGTACACTTTTTTTCAAAACATTTACAATTTTTTTTTCAATTTCCTCGTCATTGCAATCTGTTGTTCACAACAATAAGCCATTGCTCTGACTGATATCAATTTATCTGATTTGGGTAATTTAGCTTGGTGAGACACTTCTCATTGGGTGTCTCCTCCCGTCCTGACGAATCTATCCAGTAGAGTTGGAACACTATATCTCTTCAAACGCCTATAGCGTAGACTTTTGTCTCCGCTCAGTCTGAAGGCAAGCTCATTTTGATGTTTTGCGAGTCTTTTCTGGTAGTTAGCACTATACTTCGTGTTTTCCTGCTTGACTACTTCCAAAATTCCAAAATAAAATGTTCCAAAAGTTAAGTGGGTGGTCTCTTAAAAACGTTTTCCTGTAGCTACAATGGTTAAGGTAGGAGGCGAATTACCAGCCTGTACACACCTCTACCCAACCCTGTGGGGAATACACGCGTGATGATACGTTAATTGTCTGATACTTGCTAAGATGTTTGTTTACGAATCGAGCTACAAAATGTCAGTTATCAAAGACGCGGCGATGTAATTATGCTTTGAAAATTCTTGTTTACCAATTTCCGAACTGAATTAATTCGAAAACAACAATCTGTCATCTCCAATCTGTTTGAAAATCATAAAAAGAACGTTCGTAAAAAAATGGCGAGCTTGGTAGGTTGATTGGTGATTGCAGTATGATTTTATTATCATAATCGACTTATTCTTCGTTAAAGGACTTATTTATTTACATCTATTGGTCATAATAACATCGTTTTTCTTATTTAAAAACATGTATGAGTCATAATAGGTACGTATGATAATAAATTAAACATATTTTTAATTACCAGCGCCCTCTAGGATTGTCTGTGACGTTTCGAATTAATATTATACCTTTAAGTAGTGATTATCGTTAGGTAGATAAGTAATTAAAATACTATTAAATATGGCTTCTAATATGTGTTAAAGTAGCTATGTTGACAAAATTATCAATTCGTTTTGATATAGTTTTTAAAATACAGAGTCTAAATTCTATTAAAGAAATTATCACATAGTAGGGATTTTTACTTTATCTAAACTACGTAAGATTAAATAATACGTAATAAAATATTACTCACATGCAATAAAAATCACATACACACGCAATTTTCAGTTCAAATCCATTTAAAAACACAATTTCTCCAAAAATATCAACTTTAGGCACTTTAACGATGCAACACAACTTTTTAAAAAAGAAAAAAAAGAAAAATGGCCGATGCGCGCGACGACCAACTCGCGAATGAATAAATAATTTAGTTCTCAAAATCGGAACGCGGAGTAACCAGTTTTTCTCAACCTCTGAACTTCTATGCGTTTTACCTTTACTCTTCCTTTTGTTATATCAATTGAGGGACGGGGAAGTTCAAGTTACATTGGTTGTGATGCATGTCCCTACCAAGTTTTATATGCGGTTGAATCGTAAAAAATAATCTTTATTGCAAGGTATTACGGTTGTTTTTAGGTTGTTGAGACTGCGAATATAAGTTGGTAGATTACTCATAAATGGTAAGGTAAAGTAGTGATAAGATATACAGCGTGACTCAAAAATAATATTTGATATTAAAAGTCCATTTTCTGATTTGTTTAAAGATTTGAATTAGACAATTGAAAAGCAAAAAAACCATTGCGTGCAACGCGCATATTTACTCTAGAAAATTGTGCAGCGAGGCTACAGTTACCTCTAATAATAAACAATGTTCTCCATTCATTTACAGGTCATCAATAAAAGTAAAACCGACAAAAAAAACTGAAAAGTGTAAAATAACTAATAACCATTATTATAAAATTTCAGAACAGTTTCAGTAGTCGGTGCTACGCTGAAAAAAAACGACTTTTGAAACTGTTAATTACCCCTGAAACTATGTTTTTTCAGGTTTTTCAAGTATTTTTTTTTATTTTTTAAGGTTTTTATATAACAGTTTTTAGTGCCATAAATATCAATTTACTACATATTTCTGGACCACTACTACAACTAGAACGTCGTCTATATAGGTAATTTATTTTCAATGTACCAATAATTTTGTTTAAGAAAACTACTCAACCAAACACTGAAATCGGTCCACAAATCTCCGAGAAATTGGTGAAAATACATTAAAAAAACATACGCGTTGAATATAAAACCTTCTTCTTTTTTGAAGTCGGTTAAAGTGGCTTTCAATCCAAATACAACTCCTAATCCTGCTACACAAAGAAAAAACGCCAAAGTAATTTATTTCCCGCACTGCCGAGCGATCTTATCCTGTAATCCAATTTATTTCCTGCAAAGAAATTCTCTGAATTCCTATCTAAATTGAATTTTCAGTAGACAGAATACGTGCGACCTATTTATTATGAATGTCACTAAAGAGGAAATGTCTTTAAGGGGACACTCGAAAAGTGTCATATTTCTTATTGATTTTAATAAGGTCACTATATTCTGTTCAAGTATATTAGAGGAAGTTTGAAAGTAGCGCCAGTGACAGAAAAGTTGAAAGGAAACCGTTTGTCTTGGTAAGGGCACGTGAAGAGGAGGGATGAAACACATGTGACCAAAAGAGTTATGAATATAAATGTGGATGGCTGGAGAGGAAGACGGAGGCCAAAGATAAGATGGATGGATTGTGTAAAGAATGATATGAAAGAGAAGGGAGTCAGTGATATCATGACGGGTGACAGGACGGAATGGAAAAAGAAAACGTGTTGCGCCGACCACAAGTAACATGAGATAAGGGCAGGAAGATGATGAATATATTTTGTTCAACGAAAGATGATTCCTGACGTCGCGGTCATTTCGTAAAATGTAGCCGTAAGGAGCCTGTCTCGCGTAGTGCCGGACTTAAAGAATAGCACTACCCCATATCTTCTGATGGGTGTCGTAAAAGGCGACTAATGGATTTGGGCAGCAGCGTTCTCTGAGTACTTTAACAACCATACTGCGATCGCCAACCCGCCTGCCAAGCGTGGCGATTATTGCAAACCCCTCCTTTTGGGGGAGGCCTATGTCCAGCAGTGGACGTCTTTCAGCTGAATGATGATGATGATGAAGGAGACTGCTATCGAAAAACGTAAACGGCATCATTAAAAACCGTAAAATAGCTATATTAAACTTTTTATATTTGTTTTTCTTTGTATGGTATCGTTTTGTAGGTAAACGTTAAAAAGGGTATAGCAGTAGTAGAGCTCCTTGTGAAATAGCTCGTCCCGGAAAGTACTACCTCCATACCTATTTCTGCCGTCAAGTAGCATTGCTGCATTCCGGTTTGAAGGATATGAGTACCGGTGAAATTCAGAAATCCTCTTGGTGTTGTAGGTGTGTGTAGATCACCCGTCGCCCGACCAGCAACAGGCCCGAGAAGGCAGCGTGCAGATTTCCGTGCGCGCCTCTCAGGAGGACGTGGGGCAAGGCCCCACAGTAAGAGCCTTGGTCCGCCAGGGGCTGGCGGACCGAGGCCTGCTGGGGCCGCGGTGCATGCAGCTGCGAATCCCGCGACCCCGGCTAAGGGTCAGGAGAAGGAACTCTATGGGTTTTTAGCCGGTAAGAGTCCGGCGTACCCTTTCGCCTTCCCCGGGCAAAGGGCATCCATGAGGATTTTCTAAGAAAAACAAAAAAAAAAGTTGTGTATTCGCGTTGTTATGGTCGCAGTATTTTCCCAGATGAACTATTCCACAAGGAGCTCAACTACTACTAAAACAAAAAAGGACTGTTCACTGTAGCAGTCAATATGTCACAGTGAGAGTATAACGATAAAAAAATTAAAAAAACATAAACGAATCTAACCTAAAAATTGTATGCTGTTATTTTAATGATGTCAATTATGATTCCCAAACGTAATATCAGTTGTGACGTCTGCAAAATAACAACATGCTGTACTTTTACGTTCGCATGTGTACACCTGTTGAACTCATTGCTTGTGTGTGTGTGTGTGTGTACGTGTGTAACATACGGATATTGTGTGGGAGAGGTGATGCGTGAATATGAACGGTAAGTGGCTCTGTTTTGTTTTATACGCAGTTATTTTATTTCAGTATCATTTTAGGGCTGGTTGAGGTGGCGCAGAAAAAGAGTACATAGAAGAAATTGGGGGAGGCTTTTGCCCAGCAGTGGGAAAGAAAAGAAGGACATAAAAAAACATTTTAAATATGTACAGTAAACGCTCAAAAGTCCATAGGCACGCTAAGGACTACATTGCTTTAAACTCGCGCACGATACAGCCAATGCGTATGCATGTGCGTGTACGAGTGATGTCTCAACATTCCACAGATAACACACACTAATGAACTGTCGTCGCACTACGCGAAATAACATTATATTTCTGTTTCATTTAGAATATGCGTCACAGTGGTTACCTGTTGTTAACATTGTATTGCTAAAATTCGCGTTAATCTAATATGTCCTGATAGCTGTTTGAGCTAAGCATTAGGTCCTCGATCAGTAACGTCTGAGTTCGAATCCTACAATGCGTATCTAATTTTTGTTTCTTTGAAACTTATATTTACTTCTGTATTTTAAGCAAAAAAATATTAATGATGTTTATTTGTAATGTTAGTTATTGTATTATTATTTCATTATTTATGTGATTATGTATTAAATTTTTTTTGGTGTAGGAAGGTGGAAATAAAAAAGTGCTAAATGATAACAAAAAAAATGTTTATTCGTTCTATTTACTTATATACTAACAAATTTTTATGAGAATTGTGACGTCACATTCCTACCTAGATAAAAGAAGTTCTCTTGTAACCGTTCATAAGATTTTTTGTTGTATACCTACTTAGTCAATTCATAATAACATATCAAGGAAGGGATATTCTGATGACACAAATATAATTGTTGACACCCACTTATTATACGTATCGGTATTCAGCAGAGTTTATTGAAAACTATTACATAATGATTTAGACTTTATAAACATGTTTTTATGTAACGTCACAATGAATGTATTGAGGTTATAGCTTAAGTGTTCATTTTCTTGACGAAAAGAAGATTGAAACTAAACCTCAATTTAAGATCATTAAATAATTACGGATATGTTAATATTACTAAATATTTAGTTACTTTTATTAATCTTATCTTAACTTTATATTATATTTAATCTAAGTAATCCCGTGCGAAACGTAGGTAATTGTTCTTGTTTATGTCTTTCTTTCAAGAAGGGCTTTTTAGCGGGTCTTCTGTGATGCAATCCTTCAGCGTGGAGGGCACGGCGAACAGTTTACAGCGAGGTGTCAAATAATTCCGCAAAGTGTCTCGTAGGTGTGAAACCAATTGTTTCATATCATACTCGTCCACCATAATAATATGTTGTCGCTGCGCCTCGCCAATAAGCGACGGCCTTCCACTTCGCTATCGACTAGCAAGGCTTCCCTCTTCTTCATATCTTTTGATCCAAAGACTTACAGTATTCCTCTAAAACAAAAAAAAAAGTAACATTAGGCGGCTATATCAAAATACTGAAGTGACTTAATTTTCATAATATAATAATTAACAATGTAATATTATAACTCTGTATTTTAAATCCAATAATAAACACTAATTATTTATCTTTTAGGCCTCATGATGGCGGATTTAAAAAAGAATTTGGAGACATGGCCAAATAATCTTAGGTGATTATAAATTTGAAGTAAAAGATCAAGTTATGAATTGTATATATTATTATGTAATACTCACATTCAGTCCGGTTTCATCAGATATTTGTGTTCTATTTAAGACCACTTTTACGCAGCGCAATAATAGTCGCCCTCGTCTCAATATTATTATTTGCCTGCATTTTGAGAATAAACACAATACCGCTATCTATTAAATCACACGTCACTAACTAACATTTACAACCAATCGACAACGTTCGTTCCGATCAAGTTAAATATTCGTAAAACTCATGTCTATCTACCCCACAAAAATCTAAATTCTTTATTTAGTTTTCTATGATCTACCTCCCTAACATTACGAAATGTGTGAACAAAGCGAACAAGATAATTGAATAATTATATCTGTCTCATTACTTACAAATACTTACAATCGAGTAAAAACTTACAAAAAGTCTACATTGTGTGAGATTTGAACGGACGTCTCCATGAACCAGGCCTGTTTCGGGACGCGCTTATCCACTAAGCCATCTTAACTTATAGTTATATAGTTATAGAAGAGGAGGGATGAAACACATGTGACCAAAAGAGTTATGAATATAAATGTGGATGGCTGGAGAGGAAGACGGAGGCCAAAGATAAGATGGATGGATTGTGTAAAGAATGATATGAAAGAGAAGGGAGTCAGTGATATCATGACGGGTGACAGGACGGAATGGAAAAAGAAAACGTGTTGCGCCGACCACAAGTAACATGAGATAAGGGCAGGAAGATGATGAATATATTTTGTTCAACGAAAGATGATTCCTGACGTCGCGGTCATTTCGTAAAATGTAGCCGTAAGGAGCCTGTCTCGCGTAGTGCCGGACTTAAAGAATAGCACTACCCCATATCTTCTGATGGGTGTCGTAAAAGGCGACTAATGGATTTGGGCAGCAGCGTTCTCTGAGTACTTTAACAACCATACTGCGATCGCCAACCCGCCTGCCAAGCGTGGCGATTATTGCAAACCCCTCCTTTTGGGGGAGGCCTATGTCCAGCAGTGGACGTCTTTCAGCTGAATGATGATGATGATGAAGGAGACTGCTATCGAAAAACGTAAACGGCATCATTAAAAACCGTAAAATAGCTATATTAAACTTTTTATATTTGTTTTTCTTTGTATGGTATCGTTTTGTAGGTAAACGTTAAAAAGGGTATAGCAGTAGTAGAGCTCCTTGTGAAATAGCTCGTCCCGGAAAGTACTACCTCCATACCTATTTCTGCCGTCAAGTAGCATTGCTGCATTCCGGTTTGAAGGATATGAGTACCGGTGAAATTCAGAAATCCTCTTGGTGTTGTAGGTGTGTGTAGATCACCCGTCGCCCGACCAGCAACAGGCCCGAGAAGGCAGCGTGCAGATTTCCGTGCGCGCCTCTCAGGAGGACGTGGGGCAAGGCCCCACAGTAAGAGCCTTGGTCCGCCAGGGGCTGGCGGACCGAGGCCTGCTGGGGCCGCGGTGCATGCAGCTGCGAATCCCGCGACCCCGGCTAAGGGTCAGGAGAAGGAACTCTATGGGTTTTTAGCCGGTAAGAGTCCGGCGTACCCTTTCGCCTTCCCCGGGCAAAGGGCATCCATGAGGATTTTCTAAGAAAAACAAAAAAAAAAGTTGTGTATTCGCGTTGTTATGGTCGCAGTATTTTCCCAGATGAACTATTCCACAAGGAGCTCAACTACTACTAAAACAAAAAAGGACTGTTCACTGTAGCAGTCAATATGTCACAGTGAGAGTATAACGATAAAAAAATTAAAAAAACATAAACGAATCTAACCTAAAAATTGTATGCTGTTATTTTAATGATGTCAATTATGATTCCCAAACGTAATATCAGTTGTGACGTCTGCAAAATAACAACATGCTGTACTTTTACGTTCGCATGTGTACACCTGTTGAACCACTGACCTATATAATTACCACTGGACTGGCTGTTCCGTATGTTTGACAGCTATTTTTTTGTGCCAATTTGAAGCGCCAATAGCGTGCTAGCGTGTGTCCACAGAACTAATTTTGACGTATATTGTAGGGATGTCGGATGATCAATATATCGATGTATCGATATTTATTAAAATATCAATATCGACTTCGATATCACGAGGAAAAAATATCGATATATCGGTCAAATTTTCAGAGGTTTTAAATAATAATGTATTTAGTTCAGTCTGGCTCAATAATAGGTAATAGTATTTTTTCTACAAAATGCACATTATTTTAATGTATGAGAATCTTAATAAAAACGAAGGTAATTCAATCATACTTCAGTACGCTCCCACCTTAATATAATATAGTAAGTGATACTACGTTTATTTACTGTAAACACTTATTATCAAGAGTTTTTTTTTGTATCGATATTTGTTCGCTGATGTCGACATCACTAGTTTTAGTACCACGGACACTCGCTACGTCTAACAGCGCCAAAATGGCGATTATCAAACGGGCACAAAAGCACTTTGACAGCCGCCAGTCCAGTGGTAATTATAGAGGTCAGTGTGTTGAACTCATTGCTTGTGTGTGTGTGTGTGTGTACGTGTGTAACATACGGATATTGTGTGGGAGAGGTGATGCGTGAATATGAACGGTAAGTGGCTCTGTTTTGTTTTATACGCAGTTATTTTATTTCAGTATCATTTTAGGGCTGGTTGAGGTGGCGCAGAAAAAGAGTACATAGAAGAAATTGGGGGAGGCTTTTGCCCAGCAGTGGGAAAGAAAAGAAGGACATAAAAAAACATTTTAAATATGTACAGTAAACGCTCAAAAGTCCATAGGCACGCTAAGGACTACATTGCTTTAAACTCGCGCACGATACAGCCAATGCGTATGCATGTGCGTGTACGAGTGATGTCTCAACATTCCACAGATAACACACACTAATGAACTGTCGTCGCACTACGCGAAATAACATTATATTTCTGTTTCATTTAGAATATGCGTCACAGTGGTTACCTGTTGTTAACATTGTATTGCTAAAATTCGCGTTAATCTAATATGTCCTGATAGCTGTTTGAGCTAAGCATTAGGTCCTCGATCAGTAACGTCTGAGTTCGAATCCTACAATGCGTATCTAATTTTTGTTTCTTTGAAACTTATATTTACTTCTGTATTTTAAGCAAAAAAATATTAATGATGTTTATTTGTAATGTTAGTTATTGTATTATTATTTCATTATTTATGTGATTATGTATTAAATTTTTTTTGGTGTAGGAAGGTGGAAATAAAAAAGTGCTAAATGATAACAAAAAAAATGTTTATTCGTTCTATTTACTTATATACTAACAAATTTTTATGAGAATTGTGACGTCACATTCCTACCTAGATAAAAGAAGTTCTCTTGTAACCGTTCATAAGATTTTTTGTTGTATACCTACTTAGTCAATTCATAATAACATATCAAGGAAGGGATATTCTGATGACACAAATATAATTGTTGACACCCACTTATTATACGTATCGGTATTCAGCAGAGTTTATTGAAAACTATTACATAATGATTTAGACTTTATAAACATGTTTTTATGTAACGTCACAATGAATGTATTGAGGTTATAGCTTAAGTGTTCATTTTCTTGACGAAAAGAAGATTGAAACTAAACCTCAATTTAAGATCATTAAATAATTACGGATATGTTAATATTACTAAATATTTAGTTACTTTTATTAATCTTATCTTAACTTTATATTATATTTAATCTAAGTAATCCCGTGCGAAACGTAGGTAATTGTTCTTGTTTATGTCTTTCTTTCAAGAAGGGCTTTTTAGCGGGTCTTCTGTGATGCAATCCTTCAGCGTGGAGGGCACGGCGAACAGTTTACAGCGAGGTGTCAAATAATTCCGCAAAGTGTCTCGTAGGTGTGAAACCAATTGTTTCATATCATACTCGTCCACCATAATAATATGTTGTCGCTGCGCCTCGCCAATAAGCGACGGCCTTCCACTTCGCTATCGACTAGCAAGGCTTCCCTCTTCTTCATATCTTTTGATCCAAAGACTTACAGTATTCCTCTAAAACAAAAAAAAAAGTAACATTAGGCGGCTATATCAAAATACTGAAGTGACTTAATTTTCATAATATAATAATTAACAATGTAATATTATAACTCTGTATTTTAAATCCAATAATAAACACTAATTATTTATCTTTTAGGCCTCATGATGGCGGATTTAAAAAAGAATTTGGAGACATGGCCAAATAATCTTAGGTGATTATAAATTTGAAGTAAAAGATCAAGTTATGAATTGTATATATTATTATGTAATACTCACATTCAGTCCGGTTTCATCAGATATTTGTGTTCTATTTAAGACCACTTTTACGCAGCGCAATAATAGTCGCCCTCGTCTCAATATTATTATTTGCCTGCATTTTGAGAATAAACACAATACCGCTATCTATTAAATCACACGTCACTAACTAACATTTACAACCAATCGACAACGTTCGTTCCGATCAAGTTAAATATTCGTAAAACTCATGTCTATCTACCCCACAAAAATCTAAATTCTTTATTTAGTTTTCTATGATCTACCTCCCTAACATTACGAAATGTGTGAACAAAGCGAACAAGATAATTGAATAATTATATCTGTCTCATTACTTACAAATACTTACAATCGAGTAAAAACTTACAAAAAGTCTACATTGTGTGAGATTTGAACGGACGTCTCCATGAACCAGGCCTGTTTCGGGACGCGCTTATCCACTAAGCCATCTTAACTTATAGTTATACAGCGTGTCCCAGAAAGTAGTGTCAAGCGGAAGTCCAGAGGTAGAACATCCTTTGAGGTACCCAAATCACCCCCATGTATGTTCCGCGATTTTTTGTAGTTTTCGAGTTATGAATGTTTTTCGTGTTTTTTAATCAAACTCTGACTATAACGACATATTTGCTCATAGTGACGTGAATAGTTGAGATACATAAGTATTTTTTTTTTCTAAATTAGCTGATTAGTGGCCCTATCGAATGCATAAACATTTGTAACCATAGATGTAACGGATGCGTTACAAAAAAATATTGAATTGTCATAAAGTTAAAATCCTGCATGTTTCCTAAATCTTTGTGGGTGATTTAAAAATAAATCTCCCTAAATTTTTTTTGTCAGATGTATTTTAAAAACTTATCCATTTTATCAGCTATTTACCCTGTAAATTTCATCGAGCTATCTCTACGACATCATAATAAAAATTTCATTCAAAGCATACAATATCGAAAATTCCAGTTGTAAAAGGGTGAATGAAAAATTGATTAAAACTAACTAATAACGTCTTTTTTAGTAACCCTCGACGCAAAAAGAGGGGTATTATAAGTTTAACGTGTGTGTCTGTGTGTCTGTCTGTGGCATCGTAGCTCCTAAACGGATTTTGATTTAATTTTTTCTTTTGTTTTAAAGTGACTTCATTGAGAGTATTTTTAGCTATGATTCAAGAAAATCTGTTCAGCCGTTTGAAGATCATCAGCTCTTTTCTGGTTGTCGAAGGGCAACTTCTACTGATCTGATTGTTTCGAAATTTACTATCCTGTGACTTCAATGATATTGATGACATGTGACAAGAAGGAGGTCATTATAACTTATCATAAACTTAAAGAATCAATAGGCACATAATACCTCTACTGTAAGTTGGGTATCATGCTGTTTCAGATGATGCTTGAGTATCAGGTCAAGGTTACCATGTTATTGTAATATCATTGAAGTCACAAGATAGTAAATTTCGAATCGATCAGATCAGTAGAAGTTGCTCATATCCCTTCAACAACCAGAAAAGAGCTGATGATCTTCAAACGGCTGAACAGATTTTCTTGAATCATAGCTAAGAACACTCTCGATAAAGTCACCTTTCAAACAAAAGAAAAAACAAAATCAAAATCCGTTTAGGAGCTACGATGCCACAGACAGACACACAGACACACACGTTAAACTTATAACACCCCTCTTTTTGCGTCGAGGGTTACTAAAAAAGACGTTATTAGTTAGTTTTAATCAATTTTTCATTCACCCTTTTACAACTGGAATTTTCGATATTGTATGCTTTGAATGAAATTTTTATTGTGATGTCGTAGAGATAGCTCGATGAAATTTACAGGGTAAATAGCTGATAAAATGGATAAGTTTTTAAAATACATTTGACAAAAAAATTTTAGGGAGATTTATTTTTAAATCACCCACAAAGATTTAGGAAACATGCAAGATTTTAACTTTATGACAATTCAATATTTTTTTGTAACGCATCCGTTACATCTATGGTTACAAATGTTTATGCATTCGATAGGGCCACTAATCAGCTAATTTAGAAAAAAAAAATTACTTATGTATCTCAACTATTCACGTCACTATGAGCAAAAATGTCGTTATAGTCAGAGTTTGATTAAAAAACACGAAAAACATTCATAACTCGAAAACTACAAAAAATCGCGGAACATACATGGGGGTGATTTGGGTACCTCAAAGGATGTTCTACCTCTGGACTTCCGCTTGACACTACTTTCTGGGACACGCTGTATGTTGAAATTATGAACTACAACGATTATGCATGTGTCTCTTAAAAATAGAATGTCGTAAGTCAAACTAGACGTCAAGCTATTGCTTTGTGAGATTGCCTATGGACTTTTGGTCCCTACTGTACCTATGACTAGACCCTGGCAATTAATTAGAGCCTGATAATTACACAGTAAAGATGCTATAAACGTATATGAATTTGTCCGTAAATTAAAGAAAACCTCATGTTTCCTTTTCTGTTCTTCTCTCTTTTTAGGGTACGATGAGGCTGGCATGGTCATGTTTGATTAAAAGCCTCAAAACATTAATAAATAAAGATAAAAAAAAAGACCCTGGCAATAGTGAGGAAAACGGAAGAAAGCAAACAAAGAAGGAGTCAGGGTAGGAAACTTGAATCGACCGTGGTTTCAACCGATTTACGGTCGAAACCAATAATCGATCTCCATCCAAAATCTCTGGATTGATGTAGGAAAGTAAAAAACCGGCCATTATCTATAAAAACGGCAAAAAAAACATGTCTGTTGTATGGGAGCCCCCCTTAAATATTTCTTTTATTTTGATTTAACTATTTATTTTTAAAGTGAATATATAACTAAGTATTCTGTGAATATTTCAAGCGTCTATCTGTTGCCGTTATCAATATCGAGCAAAAACGAGCAAATATATCACGTTTGTTGTATGGGAGCCCCCTTAAATATTTATTTTATTCTGTTTTTTAGTATTTGTTGTTATAGCGGCAACAGAAATACATCATCTGTGAACGGTTCATGAGATACAGCCTGGTAACAGACGGACAGACAGACGGACAGACGAACAGCGGAGCCGTAATAGGGTCCCGTTTTAACCTTTGGGTACGGAACCCTAAAAAAGACAGAAATTCAATAGAAGGATTGTCAAGAACTTACATCAATCCAACATTTTTTGTTATTTTGTTTGTGTGGTATTGTGGACTAGGTAACCCAAGATAATTGAATGATTTTTTTAGGTAATATATTTCTTAGCTTATCACTGCTAAACTTAAACACAGTTATCTTCTTCGTAGTGTATTAAAACATCAAAATTGTACATGGGCATGCATCGGCTGGGCAGCCGTTATTATTTGAGCCCAAAAGTTCCACAATAGCCCACTTCCCACAAGCGACTCGTACTTGCGTGAGATGAATACTAAATCATTTTACACAATTACATTTCATAGATATTATTATAGTACCGTGTGGTTCTCTTCAAAAATAGGTCACCACTTTGATTTGAGCGGCCTTTGTAGATTCCATGATTAGCAGTAAACATTTGCGTGTAACAGTTAATGCAAACATTGTTTGCAAAGGGAAATGTTTTTTTCTTTATTAAAAAGTAAAAAAAATAATTGTGAAATTAACTAACACAACTTAATGTTTTTATTGTAGAAACATTTATAAAATGTATGATTAGTTGCGGTTTACTCACGTGCATTTTTAGGAATTACCCGACTAGTTTCGGACCCAAACGGAGCCCGTAATCATGAGCTGAACACGCGGCGTGGTCGCGAGTCGAACAGCACGTGAGTAAACCGTAATTAATGTGTCTCACGAGTGTTATAATAAAAAAAAATAAAAAATTAAATAACACGATACAATTTTGTTTTACGTAGGTATTGAAGTTATACTTTTTTAGACGTGTTTGTTAAGAGTAAAATTGAGAAAAAGGAGAAGCGCGCGCACACCATCCGATAATTTGACAGTATTCCGATCCGAATCCGTGAAAATACGTTCCGAAGTAGCCATAGAACTATTTGTATGGTAGTTTACGCACTACATCCGGCATCGTGAGTCTCCAATTCGGAAGAAATATTGACGGACCGAAGTAGCCGTAGTACTGTTTGTATGAAAGCTTTCGCATCACCTCGGATTCAAATCGGACGCCAAATGGATATGCCAAAGATGCCTGACATGCTTGGATTTGAATCAGAGATCGGAATAGTGCGTAAGCAAAATCCGAATTCGGTCCGAGGTTTTTACTCTAGACCGGTATTTTCACGGATTCGGATCGGATGCAGTGCGTAAAGCAATATCCGAATTCGGTCCGAGTTTTTTATATCCGTATTTTCACGGATTCGGATCGGATGCAGTGCGTAATCGCTCTGAAGTTGGCCGTCAAAGACTTGTTATTTTTCACCTAGCAACGATGGGGACGAAATGGTTCAACCTCCAAAAATGTTTACGTTGAAATCTTTATGCTAATTTATATATAAACATACCTTTTCGGAGGTAAAGCGTCAAACAATAATTTGAGCGTCATTAATATTTATTTATTGTACACTATTGGGCTATTCTAAATTATAATATCTTATTGTGCGTCATTTTGCATGTAAATAAATGTTTTTTTATTTCTTTATAGCTTTTGCCCGCAGCACACTACTAAAGTTTCCATAATAATATATTTTAATCATGATTCGAAACATACGTGGCGCCATCTATGAACGTTATTGTTGTTTTCCTCGGGAACAGTACTTTTTTCGGGATGAAAGGTACTCTATATCCGTTTCTGTACACCTCACAACATTTAAGCAAAATTTCAGGATGATCGGTTCAGTGGTTTAGGCGTGAAAAGGTAACAAACAAACAAAGGAGATGTTGATTTTGGGCCACCACTATGTACAGTATGTAGAAAAATAGGAAAAAAATAGAGGATTTCCATAAAAATACTAATAAATTAACTTGAAGAAGAGTACTCTTGTACTGGAATTATTATTTGGTGACGTTTTTTAATATGTTAACCCTTTTTTTCTGGTAGCCATGACAGTTATATTCGACATTGACATGAGTTTGACAACTTTGACAGTTATAAACCTATCTTTTCATCGTATGACATGTCAACAGTTGTCAAAATGACGTTTCGCATAATTCCGTTCTACCATTTATATAAGTGTTGTGTTGCTTTCCTTGACCAAAATATCTTGAATGTACAATTAAACGAAGTAAAATTATAGAAAATTAACATTAAAAAACGGTTACTTTATTGTATAGCAATATTTACATATAGTGTACATGGTGCTAGCCCAGGCTCCATACATTTCTGAAACATCTCCTTTACGTTCGCATTTATAATATTAGTTAGGAAGTTAGGATAAGCTCATCAGCCACTCTCAATAGCGTGATAATTTGCACTCTATAACCCGCCCCGCTCTTTAACGGACATCTTTGCCTTTGAAATTTATTGGCGTGAAGCTCCGACATACAAACAGACAAACATAAACAGACAAAAACACAGAAATTCAAAAAAAAATATTTTTTGCATCTGCATGGTTTTTAATAAGTACACGTAGCAATCACTTTTGTACAAAAATATATACAGTTTTTGCTTCGTTACGATTTTATTATCATCATCATCTGCCTAGCCTTTTCCCAACTATGTTGGGGTCGGCTTCCAGTTGAACCCGATGCAGCTGAATATCAGTATTTTACATGGAGCGACTGCCTATCAGACCTCCACAACCCAGTAACTGGGTAATACGATACTCTTGGTAAGACTGGTTGTCAGACTTTCTGGCTTCTGACCAACAGTAACGACTGTCAAAGATCTACAAATGACAGCCGGGACCAACGGCTTTACGTGCTTTCCGAGGCACGGAGGAAACACGCTATGGTAAATGGTCACCCATCCACAGACCAACCTCGGCAAGCGTGGCTTAACCCGGAAGATCGGTCTATGCGGCTGTCATTATTTAGCCACGAGCTCCTCCTATGTATAGATATTCTTTGATAATGGTGAATCATACCAACAAAGTAGAGCATCCTTCACTCCATACTACACACACCGGTAGATTCTCCATGCATGGCATATCACACATACCGTGTTATACTTGTGCACGGTTCACGAAGCACTATGGTTCAGTGGTTAGTGCTCGACTGACACGGGTTCGATGCCCGAGCGACGTTAAAAAGGTAGCGACACCTTATATGAAGAAAATGGGGTTGTGTGTTGTGATTATTACTTAAAGGCGCGATTCCATTAGGCAAGTCTTGCATGCAAGTATGACGTCACATTTGCGTACAAGTGCTTACATTGGAAACATGTTTTCGAGAGTGCAAATTGCATGCAGGTTTTACTTGCATACAAGTGGAGATGGTCAACAATTGAGTTGGATATCATTTGATATTGTTTTTGATACTCCTCAATAAAGATGGTGGCCGTGGGACTACCTTGGGGGTACCCTTTCAAACAAAAAAAGAATTTTTAAAATCAGTCCATAAACACTCATAATAAAAATAAAATAAAATAAATATTAGCCTGTAACTGTCCCACTGCTGGGCAAAGGCCTCTTCTCATACAGAGAAGGAACGAGCATTGATCGCCACGCTTGCTCATTGCGGGTTGGCGATTTCAGAACATTAAGTCCAGGTTTCCTCACGATGTTTTCCTTCACCGTATGTCAGTGGTGTCTTAGATTAACTAAGAAAGTACATATGACATTGAAAAAGTCACATTGGTATATGCCTGGGTTTGAACCCGCAACCCGATGCTTAACAAGCGGGTCTGTAACCTCCGGGCCACCACGACAATTAAAACAGAAAAAAAAAACACTCATACGAACGAATTTTTCGTAACAGCGCCTGAACTATTTTCATAGCAATTTTTTCATATGAAGGTGTAAAAAAATGAACTTAGGAAGTATGCCATACTTTATTATACATTTTTATCTTTTTTTTTGAGATTATATTTTATTTGTTATAGGACGTGGGGCAAGTTTGATCCATCTTCTTTCTGAATGACTTTTTGGCCAAATAATTGTGGTGGCTATTAATATAATCATTCGGCGAAATCAAATTACGGTAAAAATTTGCTTCGGCAAAGATTACCTTGGTTTGTTTTTGAAGTTTGAAGTTGGCTACCCGTTGTCGGCGTAATGAAATTCGATTTAAAATACTTCGGCAAAACACGGGCACCCGTAGTTTTTACTTTAAAAATCATGGTTCAGTTGTTTATAAAATACGTATACTGTCTAGCACGGGTTCGATGCCCGGCTGCTCTTATAAGTTACGGCAGGGTGGTTTTGTAAAGGTTAGTTTCCCAAGGGTGAAAATATAGGGGTCGTGTCGCCTTAATTACTTAGTATGGTTCAGTGGTTACTATGCTATCTATACGGGTTCGATTTCAGAGTGCGATTCGACTAACAAAATAGGGTATTAAGCCCATTTTTCAAGTGTCTCAATAGGCATGTTGACGGCGTCAATAAATTGCAAATCTAATTAGTCCGCCAGTTAGAGTTTTGAAAAATAATGGACACGTATTTTTTCTTTTGTTAAATCTATGCATAATTGGAAAGATAAAACGCATCAAAACTCGAGAGTGGGGGCTTGTGACGTCAGAAGCAAGTAAAAATTGTACTTGCTTGTGACGTTTTGCCAATTTTAAAAGTGTCGTATCTTCGTCAATTTTGGTTTTCGTAACAAAAGAAAAAATACGGGTAAATTATTTTTTGATAAACTAACTGACGGACTAATTAGATTTTTTCAGTCAAATACCCTATTAGATTCTATAGTGCTAAAGAACCACTAAAAAAATTACAAATTTTTTATTCAATCGTTAAGTGCCATAAAAATGCTTTTAAATTTAGCATTTTCAAATTTCGCGCGTAATTTGACGAAAACGCTGGACGCAGTGGACGCCATATTGCTGTATGGTCATGACGTCAGTTGGCTGTGTAAACAAATGCAGTATATTTTGTATTGTTTAGTTGACAGTTGACACTTCTAAGTTTACATAGCCGTATGACGTAATAACATGGCGACTACTATTTAATGGTGGTAAGAAACAGATTAAAAAAGCTGAAACCTTTAAATTGAATTTTATAAACTTAGTTTGCTATTTGATGAACTAAAACTAACGTTTTCCGACTGTTTTTAGCTTAAGCTATCTCAATAAGATATTTTTTCTCATATAGAGTAAAATACCCTATTGTCGTCAAACGCATTCGAACTACAACCGTGAGTCAGTTTTTGATTACGAATAGGTACCTACTGTCAAAATTTGTTTTGTTTTTTGTGTCAAACAATTTGACAGCTTCTGAAAACGAAAACTGTCTGAATGAATGGTTCGGCCTTGGTTCTGTTGCGATTTATCAATGATGCTGTTAGTAGTATTGGCCGCCATTTTTTTTTTTGCTTTGGAATATCCTCTTTGATGCCCTCCTCCCAGGGAAGGCGGGTAAGCCGGACTCTTCCCAGCTAAAAACCCACGGTGTTCCTTTTCCTGACCCTTGGCCGGAGTCGCGCGATTCGCAGCTGCATGCATTGCAACCCCGGCAGGCCTCGGTCCGTCAGCCCCTGGCGGATCACTCCTTCTGTGGGGCCTTTCCCCAAGTCCTCCTGAGAGGTGAAACACTGCGCGCCGTCTTCTCGGGCCTGTTACTGGTCGGGCGATGGGTCCCCTAACCCGTCGCCCGCAGACCACACACTAGGGTGGCCGGAGATCGTCGCGCGTCCTCCGGCGGCGACCGGTGCGTCTGGCGCGGGAAGGGAGGTGGCCGTCGCCTCTCTCTCCCTCTCCGCTCCCTTCTTGGTTGCCATCACCACCTCGCAAAAGGAGGTGACGGATTCCCACGCACTCTCGCTCCCGACCATGGACAGAACCACGGCCGGAAGCGAGAGGTCACCACCGACTGCCGCGACTAGTTCACGGCGCTGCGTCGCCCACGCACGGCACGCCTGCAGCGTATGCAGCGCCGTGTCCTCAGGGCAGTCGACGCAGTGATGACATCCGGGCGTCTGCTCACGGCCTATACGACACAGCTACTTCCCGAAACAATCACGTCCCGAGAGCACCTGCGTCAGCCGGAAGCTGAGGGCGCCATGCCGCCTCTCCAGCCACTCCTCCATTACGGGTCTTACCGCCGCTATTGCGGCGTGCCCTACTATCTGCCTAACCTTGTCCCAACTATGTTATATAGCTTCAAGTCTAACCAGATGCGGTTGAATACCAGTATTATACACGGAGCGACTGCCATTAGACCTCCACGACCCAGTTATTGGGCAATGCCGATATCCTAAGGTTAGACCGGTTGCCAGGCTTTCAGGCTTCTGACTACCCGTAACGACTGTCATAGGTATTAGGTCCGGGACCGACAGCTTAACGTGCTCTCCGAGGCTCTTTGCTACTAGCTAGTGAATAAAAATAATGATGTAATAACTAAAATGTCAGGTTGTCCCCTTTTACAAATTAGGTCAAATCCCATGGGACATTTTGTGGTAAACTAGATTAATTGAAATGTTACATTTTACATAAAGTAGAAAGAAAGAAAGAGGAGCTCGTGGCTAAATAATTACAGCCGCATAGACCGATCTTCCAGGTTAAGCCACGCTTGCCGAAGTTGGTCTGTGGATGGGTGACCATTTACCATAGCGAGTTTCCTCCGTGCCTCGGAAAGCACGTAAAGCCGTTGGTCCCGGCTGTCATTTGTAGATCTTTGACAGTCGTTACTGTTGGTCAGAAGCCAGAAAGTCTGACAACCAGTCTTACCAAGAGTATCGTATTACCCAGTTACTGGGTTGTGGAGGTCTGATAGGCAGTCGCTCCATGTAAAGTACTGATATTCAGCTGCATCCGGTTCGACTGGAAGCCGACCCCAACATAGTTGGGAAAAGGCTAGGCAGATGAAGAAAGAAAGAAAGAAAAAATATTTATTCGCGCCAACATGACACAAAAATAAAATAAAAACACTATACACAAAATCAAAAACACTATTGGGAAAAATAAGCGTCACATTCACGCAAAACGGCCATCGCTCAGCATAATGCTACGACTCACGTACGACACAGAGCCACAGCGCTGGTTTTCAGCGAAAGCGTTGATATGACATAATCAGTACATTACTGTCCCACGAATTCCTTTCATCCACTGCTGGACAGAAGCCTCCCCCCAAGCATCGCCACATCGACCCGTCCTGTGTTTCTCGTTTTTTTTTTTCTGTTTTGCTGTTTATTATATGTATATAATATTGTCCTTGCAATTCGTTTCTGACGTAACCTGGCAGTGATTGACGAGACCTGAAAGATCTCCAGCCAATGGGGGGGAAGTAAAATACTTAACCTAAGCTAACTACTTATACTACACTAACATCATGACTACCTGCAACAACAGCACTAGGTGCGATCCTAGTGGGACGAGCACGAGGCTTAGGACGTTGCTGGCGGGGGATTGGGAGGGAGACAGCCTGATGAGGGGTGAATTATCGATGTATCGAAGCAACTAACCAGTTATGCTGTATACAAGGTTAGGCAGAAAAGGGGTACTAATCCGAAAGGGTAGGGATAATTAGTACCAACAATAATGAGTAATTTTTGTTCTAGCACTTTCCCCAAAAGTCAATACGTTCAGAGAAATAGCTGTTTAAAAATTAATTACGACACGTTTGGTGCAGTGGCTGAGCGATTGGCTTCTGCGCTACGGGTCGTGGGTTCGATTCCCACACGGAACAAAAATTTGTATGGCCTACAGATGGTTGTTTCGGGTCTGGGCGTTTGTGTATGTGAAATTTGTGTTTGTAAACGCACCCACGATACAAGAGAAATAATAGAGTGGGGCAAGGAGAAAAAAAAACGCTAAAATCTATCTATCCTCAGCTATGATCAGCTGTGTTTACATTGTAGGTCATGTTTGGGGTTACGTATTAGAATCTTCATTTTCTGAAGTCATAAACTAAAGTAGAGATGAAGAAATGAATGAAAATATAAATGATCGAAATTTAAATTTTAACAATTGCTTTCATCAGTGATACTTTAAGTTGCCTGCGGTAATAGTACACCCTTTCTGACTAACCTTGTATCACAGTGTACCTACTTACTACATACAGTGGGTCAACGCCCACACATTTGACAGGTCCTATGAAATGTCAAAATGATGTAGGGGCGGAGGTTATGTCCCAAGTATGCATTAAGGCTACTCGGGACATAACCTCCGCCCCTTCACCCCGCAACCCCCCGCACGATTGCTCTGCGACAATGTTCTACGTTGACCGACTGTAAGGAGTAAGATATAGGTAGACTGTTCTTGTATATATTGAGTGGCCGCTGGCTTGCGGCAGTTGGGTGGTGGTAATCAAATAAGCAGTCATCTCATGTAAAATACTGTTTAATCATAATACTGTCGGAAAACAAGTCTCTATCGTGAGCAAATCGATTTGTCCACACTAACATTCTATGATTTGTGTCCGGATTTCCGGTCAGAGGCGCCAACTGTCATGTTTTGTGTGAACTGCCGGCGTGGAATTAAGATATATTGAGTGTCAATGTTGCAATAGTACTGTTTTAGTAGAAGTAGAGGTACTTGTGAAAGAGTTTTTTTTTTAAATTATTTGACTTAGTCGCGCGAGGCTAAGTCGATGAAGGTGACGCAGCACAGCACAGTACAGATTTTACAGGGCAGGGCAGGCGAGCCAGACATAGGTCACGACCGCATGCTGCGACGCAGCTCGAAGACTGCGTACACCTGCTTCACCTGCGTCTCAGCATACGCTTAGCTTGATCCTCGTCACACCTGATGGTAAGTGCAGACAGGGTCTAAGATGGAGCACACGAATACAAGTAACAGAGATATAGAGGGACTCCCCTATACCCCTCTGGCTCTCACATACACACGACGGAACACAGTAAACTGCTTGGCGCCGGACTTTAATGTGAGGGTGGTAGCTAGCCAGGCGGACCGTATAGATCCTACCACCAAGCGTTTGTCCGGGGAATGTTACCACCATACCTAAGGTTCCCTTCGTTTAGGAAGACTTTTCGCAGAATGGTGTCTTGTACCAATGAAACGATGGATGGATAATGTAAAAGATGATATGACTAGAAAGTGAGTGACTACCGAGAATGTATGGAAGAAAAATACATGCTGCGCCGACCCCAAATAAGTTGGGATAAGGGGGTCTACTCCCTCGGCCGGGGGTTGCGGAAGTATCGTTAGTTCCCGTGACCCCCGGCGCAGGTGTGAGATGGAACACCGGGGTGGTTTTAGTCAGTAGGTAAAAGTCTGACAGACCCCTCCGCCCACCCCAGGGCGGAGGACATACATGAGGATTACCAACCCGAAAAAAAAAATGCGTGTCTACTCCGTAAGCCGGAAGTCCGTGGTTTCGGCCTTAGTTACGAGCGTTTCCTACTCCCTATTACCTATGGACATACGATTGTTTCGGGGCCCGAACTAAGAATGAATGACAACAAGATCAGGACAGTTGTCCCTACTCCCGATGTGTTTTAGCCCGTCCGAAAAGTTGAACTTGATACTGGTTTTGTTCACTCCTACGTTTCGGGCTACTTTCGGACGGGCGACTAACTTCGTTGACGTACTTAGGGAGTAGGCCCCCAGGCCCCAGAATGCGGCGCGTGTTCCGCGCACGCCTCTCAGGAGGACGAGGGGCCAGGCCCCACAGAAGAGGTCCGCCAGCGGCTGCGGTGCATGCAGCTACGAATCCCGCGACCCCGACCATAGGTCAGGAGAAGGAGCACCGTGGGTTTTATAATCCTTTGCCGTCCCCAGACGAAAGGTATCCATGAGGATTTTCCCACGATAAAAAAGAAGGTTAGGATATTCTTCAAACCAAACCACGGCAATGCAGTGCTGTTTGATGGCAGGAATAATTATAACAGTCTGTGGAGAAACTTGGTGTGGTGTTCCTTCAAACAAAGTTGGGCCCCCCGGGTTTGAACCTACCACCTGGAGTTTAACAAGCGGGTTTGTAACCTCCGGACCATCACGACATTAGACATTTTACACGGCTTTTCAGTTCTCTAAATAAGTATTAAGATAGATTCGAATTTAATCCTCTTAAAACTTTCGTCTAAAAATACGCCTTAATTTTGTGCTCTTAAAGCCTCCTTACAAACTTTCATAGCAAAATTAACTGCAAGCGTAAACAATCAACATTTTATAAGGCACTACGAAGGCACTAGAGCTCCGTGTGAAAAGTTCGTGCAGTGAAGTACCATCTCCACCATACAGAAGTCGGTGCAATTCTACACTGAAACAAATAAAAGCCACCGACTTCTGAAACTGTTAATTTTATATCATGCAAATTATTTAATTCTTTTTGAAATTTTTTTTTGAAGTCGGTTTTTACTTTTAGATAAAGTTTTTGGTCTTCCTCTGCTCTTAATGCCATCCACATTCATACTCAAAACTTTCCTCACGACATGTTCCTCATTCCTCCGCATCACATGCCCATACCATGACAACCGGTTTCCACACAATTTCTCAGTCACCGGCGCCACTTTCAGACTTCCTCTTACATACTCATTTCTAATTCTATCCATTCTCGTCACACCACACATGCCTCTCAGCATTCTCATCTCAGCTGCATGCAATTGCCTTTCATTCGTCCCTTTTGTGGTCCAACATTCTGATCCATACAAGACAGCGGGTCTAACCATTGTTTTATAGATCATCCTCTCAAGTTTAAAGGGAATGCGGGAGTCGCAGATTGTTTCAGTGACATCCTGCCATTAGGTACTTAAACTATGAATTCTTATCAAAATAACTGCAGTTAATTTTATCTACATTGCGTGTTAAATTATGTAACTTCGAATCATGCGCACGCCAGTCAAATTGTCAGTTTTGACAGCGTCAAATCGGCGACTTTGTTCGTCTTTTCCGGCGTAAAAAGGGGTAAAGTAATCGTGTTCAAAATTATCGGGGAACCACTTTCGCGATAATGTTTAAAACTCGGTATTTTTTCTAGCGTGATACAACTTTTTCGATTCACGATACGCGAGAAAAAGTCATATTGAACGATAGAAAAATAACAAGTTATGTATGTATGATAAATGATAATATACAGTGTGTCTTTATAAAGTAGATATGAAACTGGGTGAAACTATAGTTGGTCTTATAATTCGACGCAGTAACTTGACAGTTCAAAACAAAATCATGTTACCATACAAAAACTAATAGTATTGGGTTATATAACATTACCGTGGTTGGGGTTAGGGCATCAGATCTAATCCCGCATGTTTGTAATCTTGGAATTTGAAGAAAATATTAAATTCAAATCTTATAGTAAAATTAAGCCACCTTTTGCTGGAAATAATTTCGGAGAAAACATAACATCGTCGATGTAGCAGTAGTTTTAAGACTTTTAAGTATCAAATTGCTTAATTTACATTACTGCACGTGACATTTCTTAATTGTCTTTTGTCGTAAACTTTGCAAAGAAACTCATTAGAAGTCCAAATATGCGCAATAACTAATTAAAACGCGTATTCACGAGCGTAATTAGATGCATGCAACTTCTAAATGTTAATAAAATTAAAACATAAATAATGCTCACATGCATGCTTATGCTACTCCTTAATCCAGCAAATCCCGCAGATCCCGCACACGTAATCTCGCTCCTTGCGGGATTTGAAAATCATTTGGGTTCCCGGTATTTCGAGATCTCGGTACACCGAGACGGGATGCCCTAGTTAGGGTAGTAAACGATTTTGCGAAAAGAACGAATGAGAAAAGTAGTTCCATTTAAATTAATCTCTATAAATTGTTTGCAATATGGAGAAAAATATAATGGAGAAAAAGGATATAATTACGTTAAAAATAATAAAATGAAATAATTTACATTATTCATACGTGTGTTATTTGGAAGATGATTTAATCCGAAGCCGAAAAAACGTAAAATGATTTTTTATTTTTTAATAAGCCTGCGTTTGAACACCAGATTGTAGCTGTTATGTTCTTATGCCATGTGTATCATGACTACAAAATACTACTGTACAATGAGAACGAATTAACTGTCGCTTGCATGTAGAAACGAATCGTAGAAAACAGATAATTAATTAATTGTCTATGCTTGTAATATTTTTTATCTATTCCGATTACACACGTGGCGATAATTATTATTTGAGATTGCGTGACTGAGTACAGAAGTAAGTTTCCGTGCATGAAAAGAAAGGGAATAAAAGTCTTTATTACACTATCCGACTTTAAGGGCACGGTTGAAAGTGCCCCGATCGAAAACCAAAGATACCGGCCGCCCTAAGAGCGGTTACGTACTGCCCGAATCCGTGAAAATACGTTCCGAAGTAGTCATAGAACTATTTGTATGGTAGTTTACGCACTAGATCCGACTTCCGTCATCCGTGAGTCTCCAATTCGGAAGAAATATTTATGGGCCGAAGTAGCCGTAGTACTGTTTGTATGAACGCTTTCGCATTACCTCGGATTCAAATCGGACATATGCCAAAGATGGCCCCTGAATTGCTTGGATTTGGATCAGAGATCGGATTAGTGCGTTAGCAATATCCGAATTCGGTTCGAGATTTTAAGACTCTAGATCCGTGTTTTCGCGAATTCAGATCGGATGCAGTGCAAAAAGCTATATCCGAATTCGGTCCGAGTTTTTTGTATCCGTATTTTTACGGATCCGGATCGGATGTAGCGTAACCGCTCTAGCTGTTATTATAACAAAAAAAGGAAAAGGGGTACGAATCCGCGGGCCATTTAAAGTATGTTCTAAAGCAAGTGACAGGGAAACATCATCATGAACATGTTGTATTAAGTCTCTGAAGTTTAAGCCCGTTGTACTAGGTATATTCGTAATAAAATGTGGCTTTGAGTTCATTTAAATGGTTTTGGCGGTGGATAAAGTGTCCTAAAACTTGTTACAACATTGCGTTAACAAAAATGTTTAAAAAGGCAATCAACTGTAGGAAGGGTCATTCTCTGCTCTGTTACACAAGTTCGAAAAATTGTTTTTACACAATTTTTATCCAACTGCACTACAGCAAGGGCAGGGTTATGTTTTTCGCGCGTATCTATGTATGTTTAAGGGATTCTTTGTACCCTTGTACCATATAAAAGGCTGGATGGATTTTAACGAATGAGGTATTATTACATTCATCTTAATCCCGACAGTGACATATTGTTTCCTTATTTTTGGTACGTTTTTAACACAGTTGGGTTTTGGTTTTAGGTAAAAGCTTAACAGTAATCTTATTTAAATAATCTCTATTTGTGTCAGACAACATCATTGTTGTTCATGATGACGTTTCCCTGTATAAAAGTCAATACTGTTTATTACATCACTGTTATGCCTATAATTAATCAGTGTGAAAAATTGTTTTTTTCGAACCTATGTAACTTGGCGGAGAATGACCCTACAGATTTGGTCCTATAGTAACAAATGAACAGAATAACACATGCTAACGGGATATAACAAAATTTTTGTTTGGCCGGCACTTTCAGGTATAGCCCAAAATGAATGATCTCCTTTCAAAATTCGAGAATTTTTATTTCCATGAAAAATGAATTTTATTCTAGTTTTTTCAAAAACTCTTCGTGATGAATCCAGGCGGACCGTATAGATCCTACCACGTCCCCTACTGTGTTTTGTATAATCTTACAACGCGCGTCTATTACCTACCAGCGTGCGGTGAGGAAGTCTTATATTCTAGCCCGTCCACACACGGTAGTCTTTCTACAATCTTGGTGATCTCCTTTACTCAATTCATTGTTATTACAAATCACCAAAATAGTAAATGTCACAATAATCACCAGTTGTATCATTACAGCGGCGATACTAAAGTGGTTATTAGTGGGTCAGCAGTGTTGTAAGCGCGCGGGAAACAGCCGAAGTTCGTAAGTAAGGATTGCGATTATAATTGTAACAGTACCTTTAGGCGTAGTCGAGTGGTTTTGATACTTTAGAATTTTTATGTTGATCGTAAAGGAAAATAATATATAAAGAACTTTGGGAAGGCCTTTGCTCAGCAGAGGGTTAGAAAAGGCAGACAAAAAAAGGAATGATCAAAACGTAACAATTTAAATGAAACGATAATTTTAAAAATAGACTTTGGGTTTAATCGAAAACATTTTTTATTATTTCTGATTTTGATGATTCTATACTTTTTGTTTGTATTGAGACGGATGAGGGCTAAATGTGTAAATTAATGAATGATTTTAATGTCTGTAAATCAATCTGTTACAGACACGTTAACGCGTCAATTTTATATGTTTTTTTAAGACTAAACGGTGCCGTCATTTGCTGGCTAACTATCTCCGAAAAAATTCCGAAACAAACTCGGAGGTCAAGGTCTCTTTTAAAGATAAGACATTGTGGTATAAAACTATGTGAGTGTAACAATGTAGGGCAACGTTTGGAATTACCTTTTGAGGCAAAAGCCACAGCAGTTTTATGTTGACATGTCCCAACTGATGGTACGCATGCATCAGCCATCGTGTATGTGTGAACTCAAACATATTTTAGGTTTTTTATTTTTCAAAATTGGTTGACTAACTAGTTACTTTACGATAACCAGCCAGCAATTTTACACTAAAATTCAGAAAATTATAGACATATTTTTTATAAGTTTTAATTAAACAAACGAAACTCTAACAGTGCACCTGGAAATGCTGTGAGAAACCAAAAAAGTTAATATTTCTTCTGAGCCAAACTTCTATTTATTTTACTAACTGTAAGTTGTCTTCAACTGAGCAAAAAACTCCATATATGCATTGTCTAATAAAAATATACAATATTGTTAAAATTATATTTACTTACAAGAAGTATCAAGACCTCTCGTCACCCACCGCCTATAGTTTGTTTTGCAAACAAATTGTTATGGGAACGATGATAAAAGCTTGCGACCATCTCGTGGTGACCTTGTACCTACATCTTCACGTTTTCCTGTTGGGTATAAACGAGTACGAGGTATTGAGAGAAAGGTCATTTTTTTAAAGCCGATTTAAGAAAATAAAAAAAGACAGTTTTTTCTTTTTAACATCTAGCAATAACAAATGAATAGCAAAGTGATTATTTGAGCATTAAATAAACTATTGAGTGAACGGCGATTAAATTATCAAAAAGAATTTCTAAGGCCGATGTCAGTGGAAACATTAGAGGACGCCCTAGAAAAGGACATACATCGATGTTATTGGTGATATTTTTCAAAAAGAACAGAGGGCCTACTCCCTAAGTCCGTCAACAAAGTTAGTCGCCCGTCCGAAAGTAGCCCGAAACGTAGGAGTGAACAAAACAAGTGTCAAGTTCAACTTTTCGGACGGGCAAAAACACATCGGTAGTAGGGTCAACTGTCAAATCGTGTTTTCATTCATTCTTAGTTCGGGCCCGGAAATAATCGTATGTCCGTAGGTGATAGGGAGTAGGAAACGCTCGTAACTAAGGCCGAAACCACGGACTTCGTGCTTAGGGAGTAGACCCCCAGGTGCGTAGTACTCTCAACCGACGTGTATGACAAGATGTGTGAACGCGGACGAAGCGAAAAGAGTATGTAAGGATCATAGTATGTGGCGTTCTGTCACATGTTCTGTTCTCCTGTCTGTTATAACTAGCGATTGGATATTCGGATGCATATTTACCTGTAGTGAATTTTTAGCTACGAAAGCATTGAAGCGGCTTCATACAGCGGTTACGCACTGCATCCGATCCGAATCCGGGAAAATACCGATCATCATCATCATCATCTGCCAAGCCTTTTCCCAACTATGTTGGGGTCGGCTTCCAGTCGAACCGGATGCAGCTGAATATCAGTATTTTACATGGAGCGACTGCCTATCAGACCTCCACAACCCAGTAACTGGGTAATACGATACTCTTGATAAGACTAGTTGTCAGACTTTCTGGCTTCTGACCAACAGTAACGACTGTCAAAGATCTACAAATGACAGCCGGGACCAACGGCTTTACGTGCTTTCCGAGGCACGGAGGAAACCGGGAAAATACCGATCTAGAGTAAAAATCTCGGACCGAATTCGGATGTTGCTTACGCACTATTCCGATCTCTGATTCAAATTCAAACAATTCAGGGGCCATCTTTGGCATATCCGTTTGGCGTCTGATTTGAATCGGAGGTAATGCGAAAGCGTTGATACAAACAGTACTACGGCTACTTCGGTCCGTCAATTGTTCTTCCGAATTAGAAACTCATGGATGACGGATAAAAATCGGATGACGGATGCCGGATGTAGTGAGTAAACTACCATACAAATGGTTCTATGACTACTTCGGAACGTATATTCTCGGATTCGGATCGGATGCAGTGCGTAAAGCAATGTCCGAATTCGGTTCGAGTTTTTTATATTCGTATTTTCTCGGATCCGGATCGTATGCAGTGCGTCACCGCTCTTAGACCTAAACCCTTTTGATTTTGAGAAGAGGCCGTTGCCCAGCCGTGGGACAGTAACGATACGAATATCACCATACTTGGTGATAGTAGTACCTATGTTGTTATAACAGACAGGAGGATGCTGCAGCCATCCTATGCACCTAAATCTGACCTAGTATTTAGGAATGTATTCTAAATGTCACTAAATGTAGTGAATGTTTAACGTTTGATTCTTGGACGTTCACTTTAAAGGACAATGCCCAGTTTCGTTGGAGAATGTCGTACGATGCATCCGAATTACGTAATTACCTTTTTCTTAAGTTGGCAAACAAGCCGACGCACTATGGAAAATATAGGTGCTTTGCTGATTAAAAAAACTTTTTTTGAATGATGCAAATTAGACATAATCTTGGTCTTATTTTTTAGATATGGAGTCATTCTTTCGTAGGTATTTAAATTGTTTTTCATTAACTTGTCATGTAAAAAATTGCGTAAAAACGTCAATTTCCGACACTTAGAAATTTCTGTTAATTATACCTACCTTGAAAATCATAGACTACAGAGTTGAATTTTGGTTGTTTCTTTAAAGAACCTCATATAGTGACAAAGCACGGCATTGAGGTAGATTAAAAAAATACTTTTTTCATACTGTATGGGTAAGTGATCTAATCTAAACAATAATATAATCTAATCTAAATTAGGTGATTATGGATTAAACAAAAAAAATTGCAAAAAAAAGAGCATTTTTTTAATGTTTCTTAACCCAAAATTGGTTATTATGAAAATGAAAAAATAAATACAAATACAAACTTTATTATCTATTTCTGACTTATTTTAGACCCCCGAGTAACTGACTGCAAAGAGCGATATCGCTCTAGTCGTGCCCGCCAGCTGTGTCGCCATGCTTTCATTATACAACGTTATTTTTAGTATATTATAAAAACCGAGACACCCCAACAAGATTTTTATCAGAACTGCCTGAATACGTGTTTTTTTTTTTAATAAATCTCCAAGTTACACCGTAGTTTATGTCGCGTTAAGTTCCCTAGTAAAATGTGAAATGACTGAGATGTGCTATGCAGGGGTTGTCTAATACACGGAAACTGACAGAGGGTCCGCTCTCAAGCCTCAAGGTGTCTATTCCCGTCAACTGTTATGGGTAGAAACGTACTGAAACAAAATTGAAATTTATGAAAAAAAATATTAAAAAATATGTGGTGTAAAAAATATGTCAATCGATTCTCCTAGTGATTCTGAACAAACTAGTTTCAGGTTTAGTATATTTTACTAAAACTAAGCTTGTATATAGGATGTAAAGGATCACATTAATTCGTTTATATCCTTTTACACGTACAACACCAAGAGTATTGCTGATGCGTTGACAACCTTACAGACAAAGTTATAAAGTCTCATGTACCTGTAATGTCACCAGCACACACACTTCAAACCGGGACACAGCAATGTTGCTTAGCGGCAGAAATAGACATGGAGATAGAACTTCCCGGGACGAGCTCGCATAACTCGTCAAAACGTAGGGAACGGCTGATTTTTTTTTTGCGATTTCAGTTTTGGTCTCATAGTAAAAGTTGTTCATAATGATGAGTACAGTGACGCCTTAAGAGGTTGTGCGTTATTTATGTTACACCTTGTATATCTGTTAGCTGTATAGGGATTCAATCCCGCAAAACGGGATCACGCATTCGCGCGGGACCTTCAAAGCGCGGATCCGCGGATCCGCGGATCCCGCAAATTTAAAATTTGGCGCTGAAACTTTTGCGTAAATTGCGAGTAGCATGAGCGCCATTTGCTTCTTATGAGAGTATTTTCAAAAGTTATCACCGTAGGTTGATATCATAGTAATAGCATCTAAGAGAAAGATGTGATTTGATATTAGTCATTATATGAATAAGACTGAATTAAAAATATAAAACTGTTGTTAGGAGTAAAGGTAAAATTAAACAAAACTATTAAACTGTGTCAAACATTTGAAGATGAATCTAAGACAACAGATTACTAATTACGTTCGACGCGCGAACTGAGCGGACGTCTTGTTATTTACGTTACCGAGAATTAAATCGCTATACTCGAAAATATGTCAATGCAGTGTAGTGGTTGTAGTGAAGTCATATTACCTGACAGACCGTATATGAAGTGTTCCAAAGAAAATTGTAACAAAGTGTACGAATTGGATTGCCTTGGAATACCTCGGAAGGTTTTTGATGTTTTCTCACTGGAAGAAAAGCAGCAATGGGCATGTCCTGAGTGTCTTTCTTCCAAACATAAGCCTAAACGTGATGCTGATGCACCGGTCCGTAGGGTGTCTGGACTGGATGAAACGTTTACGACAAGCAGCAATGTAAACACTCAGCGCGGCGGTCGTATAAAGAAATCAGAAGCACAGATCCCGACCGTTGAAAGCGAACACAAGTTGTGGGCAGAGATTAAAGAGTTCCGATCAGAGGTAATAACGCGCTTAGATAGACAAAAAGATGCATTTAAACTTGTTCAGGAAGTGTGTTGTAGTTCGAAATCAGAGTTGCAAAAATTAATAAAATGGATGTCGGTACTCGAACAAAAAGTTGAGAAAATAGATTTACTAGAAAATCAACTTAAAGTGCTAATTACTCGTAATCAACAGTTGGAAAACTTGATAAAAACTCCAAATACCTCGGATGACTTAGCGATCACCATGAAAAAACCAACAACATTTGCTGAGGCGGTACATAAACAAACCGCTGATAACGTAGTCAAAGTTATTGCCGCTTGCGCACAAAAAAATGGGGTGGCCACGAAATCGGTGGAACCACCGATGGAAAAAGTGGGTAATGAAGTTACACAGGCAAAACAACAGTCTTTGAGTATAGCCGATTATGGTTTGGGTGGCAAGGAAGAAAGTAATGAGGATTGGACTACTGTTCACAAGAAAAAAGGAAAAATTCAGTCTAAAGATATTAAAAGAGGCCAAAATGCAACTGTAACTGAGATACAGGCAACAGAACGTAAGAAACATCTCCATGTATGGAGGTTGCATCCGGAAACCACTGTTGAAAAATTAACAGCACATGTAAAAACTGTCTGCGGCTCGGAAGTTATTGTAAAAATTGAAAAGATAAAACATAAGACGGAGAGAGATTATGCTTCTTTTATTATTGGCATTTCTGAGGGTTTTTATTCTAAAATTTGCCAACCAGATGTCTGGCCACTAAACGTGGAGTACAGTGAATGGATTTGGTTTCGGAGGTCAACAAGAAAACCAAAAGAAGACAAGTAGGAGCATAGAATTTTTGTATCAAAATGTAAGAGGGTTACGTACAAAAGTAGACATGTTTTACGAAAATATAGAATCATCGGGTGTCGATTTATTTGCCATCACAGAAACTGGTTGCAATGATTCCATACTCAATGCTGAATTGATACCACCTGGTTTTCAAGTACTAAGGTGCGATCGAGCAGATGGACGAAAACAAGGAGGCGCGCTTCTCGTGGCCACACACCGACTTGAAATACGAAGTGTAACGGTACCTGGGAACGTCAACATCGATACTTGTACGTTTGAAATAGTTTCTGCTACTGTGCATGCTCAAAATAAATATTTGTTTTTGTGTTGCGTTGTTTATATACCACCAAATAGTAAGGAGAATGAATATATGCTATTATTTGGAATATTAGAACAATTAGCTGTTAAATATAAGGAAGTAATCGTAATAGGGGATTTTAACTTGCACTCCTGTAATGTCAACATTATAAACTATTATGAATACTTTCTTTCTTTTTGCGAATTCATTCAGTGGAATCATGTACCAAATTGCAATAATCGCCAGTTAGATTTGGTGCTTTGTTCCTTGAGTTTAGGTGAGGACATAAGTGTGGGTGAAGCGGACGAGGGGCTTGTGCCGATCGACTCGCATCACCTGCCGCTCGCGATCTTGGTGCCGGTTAGAAAAAACGCGCGCACTGGTTATATCTCAGCCACTGTTGCCCCCCCACATCACGATAGTGTAGGGGAGGTGGATATGTGGCCGCAATGGAACTTTGCTAAAGCGGATTACAATTTATTATACTCATTGCTGTTGTCTAATGATTGGAGTCCGATTTACAATATACAGGAGCCAGAACTCGCGTTGAATTATTTTTATGATATGGTTAATAATATTATTAACGATTGCGTGCCCAAAAAAAGGCGGAAAAGTAGAAATGTTAGGTACAATTATCCTGAGTGGTACACGGCCGATATTATTCGTGATATAAAAGCAAAGGCCAGGTTACATAAACAGTATAAAATGAGTGGGTTGAGGGGGGATTGGCAAATGTTTGCTCAGAGCAGGGCGAAATTAAAGACGATGTTAAAGGATGCGCATGAGCGGCATCAGGAAAGGGTTCAGCTTAATCTTACCGAAGACCCGAAGTCTTTCTGGAACTATGTGAGGGCAAAAAGGGGAACGGTAAACCGTAAACATATTACCAAGGGTGGTCAAATTTTACCGGATTCGCAATGTGCCCAAGAGTTTGCTAATTTTTTCCATTCCGTGTACAGCACTCAACAGGCTAGACTAGACATAGATGCGGCGGTTGCTGCGAGTGGCAGCAGCAGTTCACGGGTGCATATAGATCGTCTGAACTTGAGTCAGGTACATGAGGCACTAGCACGACTTAAGCCTAAACGTTCCGCAGGCCCGGATGGCATTCCAGCATTTGTCGTTAAGGATTGCCGAGCGGTTCTGGCGGGGCCTCTCGTGCACATATATAATCTGTGTCTCGAGACATCCTATTTTCCTGAGCGTTGGAGAACTACGCGGGTAATTCCAGTACCTAAGGGTGAAGCAGGATCAGAAGTGACTGGATACCGACCGGTGGCAGTTTTGTCTACACCGGCAAAGGTATTTGAGTCGGCCATGCAGCGATGTGTATTGGAACAGATATCCGCTTCGTTGTCGGACGCTCAGCATGGATTTCGACCTGCTCGCAGCACAACTAGCAATTTGCTTAATTTTATGACTTATGTAGTCCCACATGTTGATGCGGGAGTGCAAGTCGATGTTGCCTACTTTGATTTCAAAAAGGCGTTTGATCTAGTAGATAACGACATATTATTAACAAAGCTGGCGACAGTCGGATGCACTCCCAAATTGTTGAAGTTCTTTGCTGGGTACATGAGGGACCGCCGGCAGTTTGTTGAATATGCGGGTTTTAAATCGGAGCTCTATTATACTAGATCCGGAGTAAGTCAGGGCAGTAACATGGGACCTCTTCAGTTTATTATTATGATTAATGACCTACCCGATGTAGTAAGGGATGCCAAATGTCTTTTATTCGCGGACGATCTTAAACTGTTTTTGGCCATTAAAGATAAAGGTGACTGTGAACGTTTTCAGAGTGACGTGACCAGGGTAGTCGAGTGGAGTAGGAAAAATAATCTACATTTCAATATGTCCAAGTGCTCGATCATAACGTTCAGCCGCAAAAAAGAACCTCTCCACCACGACTATGAGCTGGACAGTCTGAAAATGAAAAGGATTGATACAGTACGGGATCTAGGAGTACAGTTTAACACTGAGTTGATATTTCGCGATCACATCGTTAAAGTCTGTAAAAGAGCGTATAGGAGCTTAGGGTTCATACTTCGTCGTGCTGAAGGTTTCAAACACATTAAAGCTATAAAAACTTTGTACAACGCGCTGATAAGGAGTCAGTTGGAGTTTAATGCAATCATATGGGCACCACATGAAACTAAATACAGTCTCATGCTGGAACGCATTCAAAATAAATTCATGAGGTATCTGTACAGGAGACTGTACGGAGTATATCCTTATTATCCGTTGATGTACCCAACCTTGTTTGTTCTAGGCATGGTAGGGTACAACAAGTTAGAATTAAGAAGGGATTTAGCTCTCAGTATCTATATTTTTAAAATAATTAATCGCAAAATTAATAATCAGGGGGTGTTAAAGGAAGTGAGTCTGTGTGTGCCCGACAACTACGTGCAGAGACGGAGACGGCCGCAGTTGCTGGCTGTGCCACGCGGTAGGACTAACTTGCTTAATAAAGCACCGGTTACTCGTGCCTTACAGACACTCAATGAAGTCGCCGAAAGGATTGACATTTTTTCCTGTTCACTGAATGAATTCGCAAGAACAACTTTAAATTATTTGTGCTATAATTTGTAAAAAACAATTTTAGATAAGTACCTACCACCCTATCGCATTGGGATATCCTGTAATGATAGAAGTGTTGTGATAATAAATAAATAAATAAAAAATAATTACTTATCCTTAATTAATAGAAAAGAAATAATTTCTGTTGCTTAATGTAAGAAATGTTTAATAAAAGTAAATTTTTACACAAAAATCTGTAGTTTCAATTTGATTTTATAACATAATTTCAAAGTTGCGGGATCCCGCGTGATCTCGCGCGGGATTGAGTAATCCCGCACATCAATCCCGCGAGATTGAATGAGCTGCGGGATTGCAAACCCTATAGCTGTACTACAAAGTCGATGTCCTGATTTTAATTCCCAGGCGGTACAAATTGTAACAACCATTTATTACTATTATTATTATTTCATGATGGCTTCATTGTTAACGATTCTTATGGTAATAGATCACAAATAATTCGTGATGTTCAAATGGCCGTCGACCATTAAAACTATCATTACAAATTGATGTAAAAGGTCAAATTACTATAATTATGCGTTTGATCTTATAACAATGTAGATGATATCAATATTGAAACATTTTTGTGGGAATCTTCTGTGCTAATAGATAAACTATTTGTACCAATGCAGTTACGATCTTTTTAACCTAGCACTTAGATGTTGCAAGGCGGCTGGTCGACACTTCCCGTGACCCGAAGGTTGGTCTCTACTTTGGTCAAAGGATTAGCATTGCCATAAACGTGGCAATGCTGCCAGTCTTCTGGGCACGTTACCAGTCGACAGCGATGCGGAGGAATATTTTGATGTTCTATTTTAGTTTATAGTTTTATTAGGATATTTTTAGGGTTCCATATCCAAAGGGTAAAACGGGACCCTACTACTAAGACTCCGCTGTCCGTCCGTCCGTCTGTCACCAGGCTGTATCTCATGAACCGTGATAGTTAGACCGTTGACATTTTCACAGATGATGTATTTCTGTTGCCGCTATAACAACAAATACAAAAAAACAGAATAAAATAAATATTTAAGGGCAAACAAATCATGTTTGTTGTATGGGAGCCCCCATTCAACAAACGTGATTTTTTTGCCGTTTTTATAGATAACTAGCGACCCGCCCCGGCTTTGCACGTATACAATTTATAGCTTAAACTCTTCCTCTTGAATCATTCTATCTATTAAAAAAAACCGCAACAAAATCCGTTGTGTAGTTTTAAAGATCTAAGCATACATAGGGACAGAGAGCGGGAAGCGACTTTGTTTTATACTATGTAGTGATGGTACGGAACCCTTCGTGCACGAGTCCGACTCGCACTTGGCCGTTTTTTTTATCTTTACCAATAATGAAGCAAAGACCCCATAGTTTTGTTTAGTAGACTCTCCCATACGTTAGTAGTCTAATTAAATTATTTGAGCAGTCTGGCAATAAAAAATGCTGCTATTGACACTCAAAACGATTTGTTTTTGGCCAAGATACAAGTCTTAAAACCTAGCCTTTTCACAACTATGTTAGTCAACTTCCAGTCTAACCAGATGCGGCTGAATACTAGCATTTTACACGGAACGACTGCCATCAGACCTCCGCAACACAGTTACTGGGTAATACCGATAAGCTAAGACTTCTTATTTTTTTAGACATTGCCTCTCTCTAGGATTTCTCCTATATCGTGGGTGCGTTTACAAACACAAATCAGAAGCCGGTCCGCTGCGCCGTGTTTTCGTGTTTGCAAACACGGTAACATTGTTTGCTAACCGAATAGGGGCGTGGCCTAACATTTTTGTTCGCAAAAACACAATAACATGATAGAAAATTGGCGCTGCGGACCCGGATTTACGTACACAAACGCCCAGACCCGAAACAACTATCTGTAGACAATACAATTTTTTGTTCCGTGTGGGAATCGAACCCACGACCCGTAGCGCAGAAGTCAATCGCTCAGCCACTGCACCAAACGTGTCGTCAGATTAGACCGGCTGTCAGACTTTCGGGCTTCTGACTAAACGACTGTCATACGTATTCGCACAATCTATCTATCTTACTCCTTACAGTCGGTCAACGTAGAACATTGTCGCAGAGCAATCGTGCGGGGGTTGCAGGGTGAAGGGGCGGAGGTTATGTCCCGAGTAGCCATACTGCATACTCGGGACATAACCTCCGCCCCTACATAATTTTGACATTTCATAGGACCTGTCAAATGTATGGGCGTTGACCCACTGTATGTAGTAAGTAAGTACACTGTGGTATTCGTATGACAGCGGTTTAACGTGCTCTCCGAGGCACGGAGGGGTCATGTGTGTAACCAACGGTCACCCATCCACAGACTGACCGCAGCAATCGCAGCTTAACCTTGCAAATCATATGACCCGAGCCCCTCTGGCCAAGATAAAAGTCTTAATTTGAACCAATAACGTTAATCAAAGGACTAGTCTCCACTCCTGACGATACTTAAGTACGTATGGCGCACCCTGGGCAGTCAGCCCCGCTACCAACCTTGCTGACTGGCTAATCTTTTCACTACAGCATGAGCTATTTTCGTATAGCTTGTGCTGACACGAGAGAACAAGAAGATCACAGGACTCATCCAAAAATCATTCATTATTATTATTACACTTTTTGCGTAACCCACATCCCTAAAGGTCGCCAGTTCACAGCTAATAAATAAAATTAGCAGTCATTTATTACGCATTCCCATATAAATGTGGTAACACAGGCATAGACAATTTAATAATGTTTTTATAATGTTGCACAGAGCGTGGTCACCGGCGCGCGTGGGAAATGCGAAAGAATAGTATGGACGTGACCGCAGTAATATCGTATTATTTTTGTAAGAAAAAAATAATGGTGGAAACGCCAGTAGAACACGCCCTACATTCAGATTTGTTTGTATAAATGTGATAAAAATATGGTAAAGAGTTACAGAGTAACACTTCGCCATAAAAATAATAGCATGCAATTTTTTCAAATTCGATTACTATTAATAAATGAATTTAAAATCTCAATTTATAGGTACCTAGAAGGACATACATCGACGTTACTGGTGATGTTTTTCAAAAAAGACAGGCTCGTAGTACTCTCAACCGGCGTGCGTGTATGACAAGATGTATGAACGTGGACGAAGCGAAAGGAGTATGTAAAGATCGTAGTATGTAGCGTTCTGCATTTTCTGACTTTCTGCCTACCTCTATGGGAAAAAGGCGTGAGTTTATGTATGTGTGTATGTAACAATTAATGAGAGAACGTGCACTCATTGCGAATTATATAATGCGTACCTAGATAAAATAAGCGGTCTATATTTGACAGTTGCGCGCACAGAGAACGTAATGCCCATAGATAAAATACATTAAAGTACGACGTATGCCTGCGTGAGCGACGATGTCGATGCAACAAAACGTTGCCATATTTAAAATATTATATTTCAGTCTTCGATTGTTCCTATATTGCGTATTTATTTATTTATTTTTTCTTGTATTTAATTTATTTATATCCTTTTAATTGCTGCACAGGTGGACGTCATCATGTCAACGCCGGTTTTCGCTGAAAACCAGCGCTGTGGCTCCGTCTCGCACGAATCATAGCTTTATGCTGAGCGATGGCCGTTTTGCGTAGATGTGACGCATATTTTTCCCAAGTTTCTTTGTGGTTTTGTGTAAAGTTTTTATTTTTGTGTGTCATGTCGGCGCAAATAAATGTTTTTTCTTTCTTTCTTTCACTCAGGAGCAATGAATCAAAGTCACCAGGTTAATTTCTCCCGAGTGTAGATGATATAGCATTCACGCGTGCTTTCCGTGTAGGAAGGTCTGATTTCCATCCCAGCCCGCACTTTTGACTTTTCGAATTCATTTGCGGATCAGAATTTGGTTATCACTTGCGTTAACGGTGAAGGAAAATATCGTGAGGAAACCTGCACACCTGAGAGGGCTACATAAAGTTCTCAAAGGTGTGTGTAGTCCACCAACACGCATCAGAGAGCCTACTCCGAGAAACGAATATCGAAGTTTCGGATCGACACGTCAAATGGCGAGAATCGATCAATCGTCGGATCCGAAACAGTTTCGTGGTTGAAAAACGTGTGATCTGTCAGCCGAAACTTCGTAGTTCGATTTTCGGAGTAAGTCCCTTAAAACCCTTCTCATTCTCAGAAGAGGCAGAAGGACAGTATGGACTTGATTATGTTTATGCTAAAGAGAAGACTATGATTATTGTTATATTCAGGTCAGTGAAAAGAAATATAAAAAAATTAAACGTACACAGCAAGCAGCTTAAAAAATACAAAACAGTTGTAGTGACTGACGTCTGTGTTAGTGACAATTATGGAAAGTAACTTTTGCTTTATAAAAGCTAGGCTAGATGGTTCCCGGAATCGGCTAGTCACTTAATTTTATAATTAATATAAAAAATACCGAATACGATCTATTTTAAGATGTAAAAAAAAACCTCGGCTACTGTTAAGTTCCTTATTTTATGGGTCTCATATAATAGGGGTGAAAGGCTATTTTTTAAAATGAGGATAGAAAATTCATACTTCTGCCTAATTCTTAGGAGAACACAGGCATGATTAAAACAACTTGCTATAAATTTTTACAACCATATTATGTATTTTTGCTATCTCACAGCGTAATACGTGAAAGTGAGATTTATGGTGCGAATGACCTGTTCATATTTTGTTGAAAAATTTGACGTACAGACGTTATATCGTAAAATTACGTATTATAATGTCAGTTTATTTGTGCTCATCGGAAGTAGAATTTGGCTAGTTGTTAGATCGTAAGACTTAGTCAGAGGAATTAGGCTATAGCTAGCTACCAATACTACCGACCGGTTTCAAAAACTGTGTTTTTAGATTAAAGTCGTTTGTTTTTATAATTGAGTGATCTTTTAGCAGTTAGTAACTTAATATTCATACATAATAGCAATAAAAATAATTAGTTTCTATAACAAATGAATATAATATAATATAATATCTAGCACACGAGGTTATCGGCATGTGGGATGTGGACTCAGCAGTCATTGTCCCGATAGTCGTTACGGCGAATGGACTAATAGTCAAGAGCCTCGATTAACACCTCATGAGGCTCTCGTTAGGCGGCTGTATCAAGGGTTTGATACAGAAAGCAGTACAGGAGTACTACAGGAGTCAAGGATGACACGGCACGTATATTGAGGAGGTTCCTTTCTCTGGAGCCATAACTGCTTGGACCCTGTTCCCGATGCCGGTAGGCTAGTTTTTTTTTCTTGTAATATTTAAAATGTACTGGGATAAAATAAAGGCCATACACCTGGACACGCCTTACATTGACAGAAGGTTTCTCTCTCGGGATCTCCGATCACCTAGTAGCTTTGACACTGTTCCTGATGCCAATAGCAGTTTTTATTGGGTCCTTTTTTGTTTTGTTTGGAAATGTTGGATATGTTAGTAGTTTAGTACAAAATCAAGTCAAGGAAATAAAAACAATGAATGTAAAACAAAGTCCTATAATTAAACTAGTCTGATTACCATCGAGGAGTTAAGTGGCATTTCTTCTTAATGATTTCTTAAACATTAGAAAAAGTAATTTAATAAATATTTGTGTCATAATGTCAATTATTTAGAATTTGGGATTTTGATGATACAAAATGTTTTTATTTGCACCTTATGGTAAGGGTAGACAGGATCTAAGATGGAAGCCACGAACCCTATGCCTATACCCCTCTCGCTCTCACATACACACGACGGAACACGGTAAACTGCTTGGCTTTAATATGAGGGTGGTAGCTAGCCTGGCATACCCACCTTTTTGTTATAATACCATGAACACTGTCTCCCAAAATACATGCTCTGGTTTAGTTTGGGAATCAGTATGAGTACCTCTAGTGTAATACATTAATATATTGTGTCTACCTCGTACATAACCCACTGTGAATGTGTTTATTAGTGACCATAACCCTTTTTATTTTTGAATTATCAGTATTAAAATAAATTCCGCCAGAAATTCGAGATTGTAAAAATATACCAATATTAAAAAAACGACCAAATGAACACAATCTCTTCTTAACCTCCTTGGTTACTGTATTTTTAACCGACTTCAAAAAGGAGGAGGTTCTCAATTCGGTTGTATTTTTTTTTTTTTTTTTTTTTTTTTTTTTTTTTTTTTTTTTATGTGTGTTACCTCATATCTCCGTCATTTATGAACCGATTTGAAAAATTCTTTTTTTTTTCGAAAGGGTATACTTCCCGATTGGTCCCATTTAAATTTTGTTATGATCAGACCATGAACTTCAGAGATATGGAACGGAACTCCTCATCGGATCAAAGCAAAATTCTCAAATTACTAATATTGCTTTGTTTATATTTGCTGTTGGGAACTGACTACTTGAAAAGAGGAGGGGGTGCGTGTCCTCCCCTCCCCCCCTTTGGAATGTTTTCATTATATCGTGTAAGGTATCATTGGAAAGGACTTTTAATGCCCGACTACGTCAAAGCCAAAAAGAAGGGTTATGAAGGAGGGGGTTAAAATTATGACACTAAAACGTATTTAATAAAAAATAAACTTTAAAAAAAAGTAAAAACCGACTTCAAAGAAATATTAAAAGGAGTAAAATAATTACCATAATATAAAATTAACAGTTTCAGAAGTCGGTGCAACTCTACACTGAAGCAAATAGAAGCCACCGACTTCTGAAACTGTTAATTTTATATTATGGTAATTATTTTACTCCTTTTAATATTTCTTTGAAGTCGGTTTTTACTTTTTTTTATATGTAAGTTTATTGTACATTTTTATTCTTTTTGTATTTATGTGGTTTCTTTTGTTTTTACACACTATTGTCTCCATTTCTTGTTCTAAATTCTCCTCTCACAGGTCTGCTGGAAGAGATTTCTTTTAGAAATAAGCAGTGCCTTTGTACTCGTGCTGATTAACTTGTATTTTATTAAGTGTTGTGTGTGTATAAATTATTAAATAAATAAACATATACTATATTCACTAACGAAAGGCGTTCCAGTTAACCAGCAATACAAAAGCGTCCGTACAAAAATCCCAACCAAGACAAAAAATAACAAAATATCATAAAAAATAAAAAAATGATACATAAAAGCAACGTCTACTGGTCATGCACACTTGTCTATCAATGTGAAAAACACGGCAACATCGCATTTAACCTATCTACGCTATTTTGGTTTTAAACAAGCCGTTCCAAATTATTCTTAATTTTTTTACAATTTTTTATTTTTGTGTTTTTATATTTTTATTTTATTCTATAAATAATGTAGATTTAAGGAGGGTTTAGGGGAACGCCCTCTGTTATTTTACATACTGAATATAAACTCGTTTTTTTTAAAAATCGAATTTTCCTTCGGCATGCAATTTTGCATTTCAGAAGCGTCTCATCCACACAAATCCAACGCTACATATAAAACAGTGCGGCGATTCCGCTCACATTTCAGTGCAGTGTAGTGTTTACAGCAGTGTACAGTGATACAGTGTTCATTGGGTATGTACACCTTTATCACTTTATTATACTTTTATTAAAAAAATTTGGAATGTTCACATTATTGTACTTTTTTTTTTAAATGTGAGTAGGTACTTATTTATTTATAGTGTTTTAGGGTTTTTGGCAATATGGTAATGTTTTTTGATGTATGGTTAAGCATTGGTGTCGCGGTCAAGAATTGGATGGGTGACTGTCCATTATCAATTAGGTATTAGAATTTTATAGTGTCCATAGTTTGTTTTATATTATGGAAAATAAGTTAGTGTTCTTTAAAATATTATTCTATATTTTTTTTTTGTAATAAATATTTGGGTCATTTTTTACAGCACTATCTAGTCTCAAACTAAGCAGAGCTTGTACTATGGGTACTAGACAATGGATATAATACTTATTTTTTTAAAATACATACTTATATGTAATACATAAGAAACACCCAGACCAACACAAACACTTATCACATAAATATTTGTGTCCTGTGGGAATTGAACCCACGATCTCGTGATCAGCAGTCCGACACTCGAACCACTAGACCACAGACGTCGTCAATGTTAAATATTATTCTATAATTTTTTTAATAAATTACAACATAATATCACACCTGTATCCTCCGAAGGGTTCGGCAGAGGTGTATAGTTCCTTATTTCGGAATATTCCGGTCTATCCACTCGTCGGTAACAGGGGAACAGATCGAAACTTTTTATTTCAATTTGTCCCCTTAAAGAACAGCAGGGGACACACCAGAAATGTTTCGTTCGATCTGACCGTTCGTCATGGTGACAGGGAAACAGATCGATTTTTTTATTCCTGATTGTCCCCCAAAGGTGACAGATTAGGGGGACAGACCGGAATATTCCCTTATTTCGCCGTTACGTTTAAGTCCCATGTAATAGGGGGCGAGCCTATTGACCCATCTCAAATGACCCGCTTTTTATCAGAAGTGGCTGCCTTTCAACTGGTTCTGTTCAGTTTTACTGGTGCGAAGCTCAAACATACAAACAGAAATAAAGACAAAAATGCTAAAAACTACATTTTTGGCATCAGTATCGTTCCTAGGATGCGTTGATTTTACCTTTTTCCAAAAATGTTTAATGTACTGTTTAAGTATCGTTACGATTATGTTATACTAGCGACCCGCCCCGGCTTCGCTCGACTGCAATGCTGCCGGTACCGCCGCAACCGCTATGTCCCTGCATTTTAAATCTGTACTATCTTCGAAAATATTTATTTAATTTATATGCTGTAAAGGGCCATATTGATCTACATTACATGTACAATGTATTTAAGGTAGGTACTTAATTGAATAAGGATTAATGCTGTATTGCTTAAAATCGCTTCGTAAATAAGCCATTATTTCTCGTAAAAAGTAAAGGATAAAAAATTGTTATTGTGGGATATCCCCAAGAGATAGACATAGGTATACCATCCCAGATTTTTTTGTAGATCTTTTTAAGGTGTGCAATACTGTAGTACATTATTTTGATCTATCTCGTTGGGTTCAGCCAGTGTTTGCAACGTAAGCGCAAAAAATGTGTTTATTTACGACATCACCTTAGAAACCTCTAAAATTATCAGTGTTTCTCTACTATATTATGCATGTATTATATACAGGGTGTTAACGAATTCGTGTAATTCCTTCAAATCGCGTGATCTACTGGTGACACAGATTAACCCTAAAAGGGATTTTTTGAAAATCAACTGAAAAATTAATTGAAAATAAAATCTTTGTTTTCTATTTCTGAGTCATTTTAGAGCCCCGAGTTAACTTACTGCAAACAGCGATATCGCGTTAGTCTTGCCCGCCAGCCGCGTCGCCGTGCTTTCATTCATTTAAGCGTGGCATCGAAATGTTCAAGCGCATGAAATTATTTTTTGGCAAAAAAAAAACTATTTTTTTTTTACTGAATCCTTATTAGGTGGTTTAGATACGATTTACTTACCCCTACCGCATGAAAAAAGCTTTTTATTTTTTGATTTTTAATCAGGCTAATTCCCGTGCGGGGCCTATCTACACCAGTAGTAGATCATGTGGTTTTAAGGAATTACACGAATTCGTTAACAGCCTGTATATAAATAAACCTTCCTCTTGAATCACTCTATCTATTAAAAAAAACCGCATCAAAATCCGTTGCGTAGTTTTAAAGATCTAAGCAAACATAGGAACAGACAGACAGCGGAAAGCGACTTTGCTTTATGTGATGTAAATAGATTTAAATAGGTATGTAGTTGAAATTGTAGATAGTTCAAAAACTATGTTGAAAAACCTTTCACATGCCAATCATTCCAGTGGTTCTCAAATGCTCTCGTTTTACGATATTATTTATCTGGACAACTGCAAAGCACATAGCTTTTATCTTTAATATTTAACCGACTTAAAAAAAGGAAGACATCCTCACCTCAATTCGAGTGTTAAAGTACTTCCTTGTAAACAATATCTTAGGTTGAACTGGCAACATTTATAAATTATCGTGTGAGTGGATAAGAAACTTCTCACTTCACAACCCTCCCCGACAAATAAGACATACGGCGAGAGGGGTATGGATGGTATGACAAAAGTCGCAACGCAGCGTTCCTAGGACTTGTTACCATAGAGATTTTTCGAGTTGTGAATTTCCTTAAATAATGAATATTTCGAAAATTAAGCTTTATTCAACAAATTATATCCTAGCTTTTCTTCTCCAATTAGGCATCGGAATCGAAGGTTAAAATCTTTCGGGTACCTCGACCCTCGGTGTAAGTTACAGCTTATGACGTAATATGCTTTACTATATAGCGATATAGTATAGCGTATTGCGACATGTCGCAACGACACGTCGCAGCGTCATGTCGCTGCAGTCATGATTCCGAACCCAACTGCAGATGGCTGCAGCAGACGACACGTCGTATTCCAGTTAGTTCTGAATGTTCTGTGAGACAAGATGTCTGACCTGTTTGGGATTAGCGATCGCGATTACTTTTGTATTTTTTGTTTTTGTTAGATGCATCGTACAGTGTAGGATATTGGGCCACTTGGTTCATCAGTTTTTCTTCCTCGGAATTGAAATAACTCATTTTTTGAGAAAGATCCAACGTGTCGTCGCTCCAGCGTCGGTGGCACTACTGATCTGCGGTCGTACGACGTGTCGCTAGCTGCGGAAGGTATTTCATAGAAATACATAGTAACCAGTAGTGTCGTAGCGACACGTCGTATGCTGCTGCTATACGCAGTAGCGATGGATGATTATTACTAAAACTAATCGACTTAGTCGATTGTTCACTCCAGTCGATAAAACTCGATTCGACTAACGGCGCGCAGCAGGCGACAATCACTGATATGGTTACCGTATCAACTTTAACTACTAATTTGTATTGTACACGTATTACTATACTCGTACTACTAAATAAGTAATTACTAAAAGGTAGTGCGTGCGCTGCCGCTGCGCCACAATTCAATAGTTTAAAAGTCCGTGCGCCACTACTTACAAGTACATACAACTGCAGTTATTATGCGATTGGCGCTAATAGATTAAATAATTGTCCTATACTGTTTCAGTGTACATTTAGTAGTTCGTCGATTGTTATTCGAATAATAGTGAGGAACTACTAAATCGACAATCGAATGCGCAACAGCACAATTTTCGATTCAGTCGATTGTTTTTTTTTTGCAACAATCGCCCATCGCTAGTATGCAGTCGGCTACGAATTTGTACCTTTACTTTGCAAATCACATTTTGGAGCTCGTGGCTAAATAATTACAGCCGCATAGACCGATCTTCCGGGTTAAGCCACGCTTGCCGAGGTTGGTCTGTGGATGGGTGACCATTTACCATAGCGAGTTTCCTCCGTGCCTCGGAAAGCACGTAAAGCCGTTGGTCCCGGCTGTCATTTATAGATCTTTGACAGTCGTTACTGTTGGTCAGAAGCCAGAAAGTCTGACAACCAGTCTTACCAAGAGTATCGTATTACCCAGTTACTGGGTTGTGGAGGTCTGATAGGCAGTCGCTCCATGTAAAATACTGATATTCAGCTGCATCCGGTTCGACTGGAAGCCGACCCCAACATAGTTGGGAAAAGGCTAGGCAGATGATGATGTTGAAGTTCCATAATTGTCGGAGTAGCGTAATGTTGGAGTTTTATAGTGTCGAAGTAAATTCTTGTCGTAGAACGATTTGTCGAAATTCAGTTTGGTAGTCCGAACTCGTACCTTTACTTTGCAAATCATATGTTGGCGCGTTTGTTAATTAGCCACGAGCCATCATACATCTTATTAAAACTGAAGCAGACATTAATTCGACTATCATTCTTTATAGAAAGTAGATGTTTCATTAGCGGGCTTAAAACAATGGTCTGTAATGAGGCAGGCGACTATCTCTCGCTGAACCGAGGATAATTATATTTAACCGACTTTTCAGAAAGAAGGAGGTTTGCAATTTGTCTGTTAACAAGGTGTTCCTAAAAATAATTCAAATAGATAAATAGATATTTAATAATTATTACCTCAGAGAGTCGGTTAGGGCCTCGTCTCCAGTTTGCCTTTATTGGCTGGCTGGAGTGAAACCCCAAGAGTGCCCGCAGGACTCTCAACTCTGGCTTGCCTTCATCGGCCGGCGAGAGGGGGGCCGCCAGAGCTATATGCTCGGGGGTGGAAGTGTCTAAAGGCGTAATAGCGGGGAAACCCACTCCGGGTCTTTTAGACCCGCGACGGCGAAACCGGGGCCACACCTCTCTACACCCCTAGCCGCTCACACGTCTGTTGCCCTCTTCGCCTATGTACTGGCGGCTTTTCAGGGGGCCCAGCTAGTGAGCTGGCGAGTCACCGTCTGCCAACAAAATTCAACCTCAAACTTGAAAGGCAGACGCCGTTTTCTTCCGGCAATAGAAGTTATCCAGTCCACCTAACACCCCTTCCCATAGTCCAGATATTTTTCACCACATTTACAATAGTCTTGCACCCACCTGGGACGGTCCATGACTGTACTCCAATAGTACAGCCGTGGATAGTCCCCGGTTGGTGCCCCATCCCATTTTAGATTAAAGTTCTCAAAGGGGCCTCTGCGCGTTGGACTTGTGTCCCCGTGTATGCCTTCCAAAGGACCGGACATCTTCCGCATGGAAGATGTGCCGTGATCACAAAGAGATTCAAATAGAAATACACAAACACATACGTACAAAAATGGTCAAGGTAGAGCCGTGGTCGTACCCACTGTGTACTATAAATACCATGTCTGTTTAATGGGGGTATTCCTGGCACCCACATAATCATACTTAGTAGGTATACAGTAAGTACGACCACGGCTCTACCTTGACCATTTTTGTACCTATGCATTTCTGGATTTCTATTTGAATTCTTGTTTCGTCCTTTTTAGACCCCTTTTTTAAGTAGTCGGGCTATAGTTTTTTAACTTAATTTTTTATTTAATACTTTTTCGTTTGCCGATTGGCATATACACTAGTGGTGCCTTTTTTGTGATACCAAACACGTGACGATTATCTCAGTTTAATTTTTTCACCTCATTCATAAAATCGGTTCAGTAGTTTAGGCGCTACGGTGGAACATACTAACATACATACATACACACAGTTTTCGAGCTATGATTCATTTTCATATTTTAACCAAACTCTGACTTTAATGACATTTTTGATCATAGTGACGTAAATAGTTGAGACAAATGCGTGTTTTTTGTTTGTAAATAGATTTTTCATCCCCCCATCTTGGAAAGAGTATTTTTGCTCTTCGATATCTGAGTGCAAAAGCCGCTTTTATCCGCTAGAGGATAAAGTAAATTGAATTTAGAACATCGTGTGCACCAAGTTTGTGAATTCAAAACTTCATTAAACCTACCTATTTACTTCGACTTCCATGGTGCCGAGTTTATCATACAACCTTTTTTAATTTGTTAAAACTCAGACTCGGAACTTTGTTGGTGTATTACTTTTTTTTTAATTTGCTTTACGCGCGCCTATATCTTTTCACGTCTTATTGTTAAAACCTTAGGTTAAAAACAAGAAACTTGAAAACAAGTGAAAAACCTAAAATGAGTGATTCTAGCGACGAGAATGATTATTTTTTTTACATTAAGTCATTTCCTCGCTGAGGTGGGATGAAAAGCTACGTGTTGTACTCGAGTGCAAAGATTTTTCTCCTTGTGCTCTTTTGATTCCCTCGCTAACGCTCAGGATTCTAATTATTGAATCACTCGCTTGCTCGGTCATCAAAATTGAGCACGCGGTTAAAAAGCAACTTTGCACTCTTGTATAACAAATAACTTGACGACACGTTTGGTGCAGTGGCTAAGCGATTGGCTTCTGCGCTACGGGTCGTGGGTTCGATTCCCACACGGAACAAAAATTTGTATGGCCTACATATGGTTGTTTCGGGTCTGGGCGTTTGTTTGTGAGATTTGTGTCTGTAAACGCACCCACGATACAAGAGAAATCTTAGTGTGGGGCAACGTTAAAAAAAAAAAAAACTATTAAATTCAAGTAATTTTGAAAAAAAATCGCGGAATATACATGGGGGTGATTCGGGTAGCTGTAAGGATGCTTTATTTCTGGACTTCCGCTTGACACTACTTTTTGGGACATCCTGTTAAAAGACCATGAACTCTGCTCATCATTCTGTACTACTTTTACTATGGGACAAACTCAAAATTTGTGAAAAAAAGCAGTTGTTTCATACATTTTGTTAAACAACATTGATTATTTTGTATGGTACAGCTGATAAAAAAACTTTAGCTAATATCAAAACTAGGTTGCTTAGGAACAAAATGACACTATAATCTTTTTTCAAATTGAATTGCTTCATGTACAACATTTGATTTTTACTGCACTCATTCATTATGCAAAAAATGCAGCTTACTTAAGGTATTAAGTATTCTGTCAAAAAACAAATATTTAAAAAAAAATGTATCTGCAAACGTAGTTACTTACTTACTGCATAAAGTGTCAAAAATATTTTTTAAAAATAAAACATTACATCAAATTAAAAAAAAAAACGTTATCCCGAATTTTTTAACTTTTTTTTTCTTGCATTTAAAAAATGCATTGGTGGCGTTTTATTCATTTGGTTGCCTATTTTTAATATTTATTTTTTATCGCTTTTTGTTCAAAATTTGATTTTTCCTACGCGCATTTTTTTCCGCTTGGGAAATTGTCAAACGACTTCTTTCGCTCTGGGCGGAGCGGAAGGGAGTGTCAGACTCTTACTGACTAAAACCCATCCGTGTTCCTCCTAATGCCCTTTGCGTTCCAGGGCCGCGGTAACTATTTCGAACAAAGTCCGTAACCCTGGCAGACCACGCCTATACATTATGAAAAAAAACAGTCAAAGCAGTTTGGCCGGTCACGATCCACCGAGCTCTCCCGTCGTAGAGCCGGCCGTCTCTTCAGACTCCGCAGTCACACCGATAATAAAATTCAGCCCTCATCAAGCTGTCTCCCCCCCTATGTCCACGCCAGCAACGCCCTAAGCCGAGGTCCGAGTCCCACTAGGGGTCGCCCTTAGTGCTCTTGTTGCAGGTAGTCATGATGTTAGTGTAGTACAAGTAGTTAGCTTAGGTTAAGTATTTTACTTCCCCCCCATTGGCTGGAGACCCTTCAGGTCTCGCCAATAACTGTCCAGTTACGTACAAACCGTCCACTAGGACGACCTACAGCAGTCAAATAGAAAAAAAAAAAACAAAGCAGTTTGTCGCACGTACAAAAAACCAAAAATAAGCACACAATATTTTTAGGCTGTGGTAGGCTGGAGATTGAACTCGGTGACCTTTTAGCCAATGCTCCAGTTGGGTCCAAGACGCAGCACACTCACTTCTCTAAAAGGTACCTTCACTTTTACTTTAAAGACTAAATAGCATTTTGAATTCTGTAGGCCACTTAAAGTATCATTGATGACAGTTTTAAAACAAGTGTTAACATTTCAAAATTCGATAATTTTTATTTCTCTACTTGAGTTACAAATTCAGAAAATTGAGCTTCTAATCAGTAATCCCAAATATGACCTAAAATGTAAACACAACTGATCACAGCTAAGTATAGATAGATTGTAGCGTATTTTTATAAAATCATTGAACAGCTACTTCTCTTAAACTGTTCACTTTTGGAGAAAATTGTAGAACAAGAGTGACTATCATTATTATAGGTACTTTAATAAGTACCCTTTCGGATTAATACCCCCTTTTGTTGTAAATCATATTATTTATCTATTTTAAATAATAATTGTTTGCTGCACCGAACGACGTCATTACGTCGGCGCCGGCTGTCGCTGAAAACCAGCGCTGGGGCTCTGTATTGCATAGGGTCGCAGCATAATGCTGAGCGATAGCCGTTTTGCGTGGATATGACGCATGTTTCCCTCAACCTTCTTATTTTTTGGTTTTTGTGTTTATTTTCTTTTTTCGCCATGTTTACCGCAAATAAACATATTTTCTTCTTTCTTTCTTTTGGACTAACCTATCAATTCGGTCTGATTTCCTGTTATCTGTGTTTTAAAACTATGCAGGTACCAATGTGTCGTTTTAAATATCATAATGTACTTTCTTAGTTCATCTAAAACATCACACACATGTGGTGAAGGAAAAAATCGTGAGGAAACCTGGACTTAATAATGACCTGAAAACGCCAACTCGCAGTAAGCAAGCGTGGTGATCAATGCTCGTTCCTTCTCTAAATGAGTAGGCTCAGACAGGAACTTTTTCAAGGTGCAACGAGTCTGGTTACACCAGTTTCTCACGGTTACGCGCTCTTCAAGGCGAAGAAGGTCTCTCTGAAGGTTGTTTAGTGAAGAACTTGACCGCGCCAATGCTAGACTGAAAATCTAGCGAACATAAAGCTCAAAATCCGGTCATACTTTAGAGAGGCTAGTGGCTAATAAACAACTACGTGGTTAATTAGCCACGAGTTATATGATCTTGCCACGGTCAATACGTGGATGACTTCGAAACCCTTCCGTGCATCGGAGAGCAAGTTAAATAATCCATCCCGGGTGTCACACGAATACCTATGACAATCGTTACGGGTAGTCAGAAGCCCTACTTACAACCGGTCTAACCTTAGGATATCGGCATTGCCCAGTAACTGGGTCTTTTCGCACAGAATTATTAAAAAAAAAAGTTTCTCCACACTAAGATTTCTCTTGTATCATGGGTGCGTTTACAGACACAAATCTCACAAACAAACGCCCAGACCCGAAACAACCATCTGTAGACCATACAAAGGGAAACGCCCATTTTTGGCCCTGTTTGGCCCATCAATGTAATAAATACTAAAAAGATACTAATTTAGTAACTTAAATATTGCTATTACCAATTTGTGATGAGTACACCGGAATCAAAAGCCGATTTTTTTAAGATACTCAATTGTTTAATGCATTGTCTAACATTTCCGCTCGGTGGTCAGTCCTGTCAAAGTAGGGATTGCAATTCTTAATAAAAAAGCCGATTCACTAAAAACCGGATACCGAAAATCGATCTTGTTTTTTTTTATTGGTTAATAGTGTTTGGCCAACGAAAGTTGATCCTGAATATTACCGAGAAATTCTAAAAAACTTGACTCAAAAACACTCGTAACACTTATTACTGATTTTTTTTTTATGTTAGTTTGTAGTTTCATTTAAAAAATATTGAGAAATTAATACGAAATAATTTATAAAATAAAGTATTGAGTGTTATAAGTGTTTTTAAGTCGAGTTACTTTGAATTTCGCGGTAAAATTCAGGATCAATTTTCGTTGACCAAACTCTACAGTTATCTTATTTTTGTACGAAATAAAAAAAAAGATTTTCAATTTATGGACTTCTAAATAGGATATATACGATCTATTGAAGCAATTCCGTGTTTCCGGTTTATTGCAAATATAGATTTTCCGTTAAATCGATCTCATAGCTACATCCCTACGTGTCAATAATTGACTGACATGACATTTTGGAACATGGACAATTGGAAAATCACAATTAGTTCGTTTATAGCGACTTGTGTTTTTTCCGTGTTTTTTTCTTATTGCGTTATCACATCGGATTTTTCGACGACTTTGTTAACGATTATGGACCCTGTAACCGCTCCCGATGACGACCTTGGTTTTACATTGGATTCAGTACCCGTTTCCCACGACAACACCGGCTTGCCAATGGATAAAATAATGGGATATGTCCCACCGAGTTCTATGTAAAAAAATGCGGTTGTTTCTTTATCTATGATGTCAATGGTAATGCCTTTCATTTGTTTCTTTCATGGGCATCACTTGGCCAAAATTCCCGTTACAGATGGGCGTTTCCCTTTACGAGTTGCGGAGGTCTGATGGCAGTGGCTTCGAGTAAAGTAGCATCGAGTAGGAATGTTTTCCTGCATTTGTGAATGATATGTTGATAAGATCGGTGTTATAAATCTTGCTACTAAAACAACCGAAATGCTTGATATGAGCTAGCGGCTGCTGATGCCTGCTAGGATAGGCTGCTGGTGCCTGATGATGTGCATGGCGTTCTAACTAACTGATGTGATAGAATAAAACAACCATGTTGCTTGAGTGTGCTTGATACACTAAAAATATATGATTTATTAAATGCTATTAAAATGACAATGTTTGTTGCTACGTATGTAAGGACCGCCTAGTCATCAATATTATAAGTTATAATTTAATTTGTGTTACACGAGTTTACTTTGCTGAGCATATAAAAATGTACGAGTGGCTCGTACAATTAGTATTACTCGCATTTGGTTAGATTGAAAGCCCCAACATATAGTTGATAAAAGGCTATAACGAACGTAATGTTTCGGTGGTAGCTAGCCAAGCGGACTGTATTGATCATACCATCAAACGTGCTGGGTTTTGTTGAATCTTACAACACGCGTCTGAACCCATTTTTTTTCCTTTTGGACTTTTATATTTGGTCCTTACGGATCGTTTCTACGTAACTGGGTAGTTATTGGCGAGTTATGCGTCTCCAGAGATGGTGGGGAAGTAAAATACTTAACTTAAGCTAACTACTTATACTACACTAACATCATGACTACCTGCAACAACAGCACTAAGGGCGACCCCTAGTGGGACGAGCGCGAGGCTTAGGACGTTGCTGGCGGGGGATTGCGGGGGAGACAGCTTGATGAGGGCTGAATCGGTGTGATCTATTCCCAGCGTGCGGTGAGAAAGTTTTATCTTTGATTCCGTCCATACACGGGTCCAAAATTATAGGAATTGCCCATTAACAGTCAATAAGTCGTACATACTTTGTCAATCAATCACGTTTAATCGCTAATCAATCAATTGAGCCATCAAACATATCCGTCAACTATTAACTCCATGTTAATCGATTAAAAGTTTTTATCGACAAATATTTGACACGATATTATTAAGCGATTATCGACAAAAAAACGTTCATACCATGAGACACTTTTTTCAAATAAATTGACAAGTTAGTATAAATTCGAACAGTTGGTTTAACACGCGATCTACAGTTGAATGGTCATAGCTCGTTTGATCATGAAATGTGTTGGAATTAGAAAGTACAGGAAAATAAACATCACGCTAGCAAACAGGAACGAAGATACATTATAATCTGATGTTACGTCTAGCACGGTCATTTGAATCTATATACAAGGTTAGTCAGGAAAGGGGTACATAGACGCGGTTTTTTTTTATATATAAGGTCCATCTATTCATACACGAAATATTTTAAGGGATAAATCTATAGGTGGTAAAGAAGCCAAAGAAATGAGAAAAAATTTTTTTTTTGATTATTTCTTATTTTACGTAATTATTAAAAATGTAATAATGCTTATGACATTTTGCATAAATTTGAAAAAAAAATGCTCTCTTCAATGACAATAAATACTACGTAGAAACTAGCGTAATGGATGTTGAAAATGGTAATGAGCCAGTATTTGTTATGTGTATCAAGTACATAAATTTAAATTATTTAATTTAAAAAAAAATACTTAGTTTTTCTTTTTTTTTAATTTTTTCATCTTCTTTACCACCCTTTGATTGACCCCCCTTGATTTATCCCTTAAAATATTTCGTGTATGGATAGATGGACCTTATATAGAACTTTTTTTTTTTTTTTTTTTTTCTATTGGACTGCTGTAGGTCGTCCTAGGGGACGGTTTCTACGTAACCGGGCAGTTATTGGCGAGACCTGAAGGGTCTCCAGCCAATGGGGGGAAGTAAAATACTTAACCTAAGCTAACTACTTGTACTACACTAACATCATGACTACCTGCAACAACAGCACTAAGGGCGACCCCTAGTGGGACTCGGACCTCGGCTTAGGGCGTTGCTGGCGTGGACATAGGGGGGGGAGACAGCTTGATGAGGGCTGAATTATCGGTGTGACTGCGGAGTCTGAAGAGACGACCGGCTCTACGACGGGAGAGCTCGGTGGATCGTGACCGGCGGCGGTGGGACGTCGCGACGGGCCTCGTCGGCGAGGACGGTATGCCGGACGGCGGCGGACGTTGTGTAGTGTGCTGGTCGATTTACTCGCCTCCTGGAGGAGGGTTATTTCGTCGTCGGGTTCTAAAAGTGTGTGCCTGGGACGGCGAACTTTACTTATGAGAGAGGGACTGTAGTCGGCCGCTGCGGCGACTAGGGGGTTCGGATGGCGGGGGGCATTGTCGAAGTAACGCTTGGAAATGCGTTTGAGGTATTGCCTGATGGTTGGCATTTTTAGATCGAGATGGAGTTGGACGTTACGCATGAACCACGGGGCAGCCGCGGCTCTGCGCAACACTCGATTCTGGAGGGTTTGGAAGGAATTGAAGCGACAAGGCTTAACGTGTGCGAACACGACGCTAGCGTAAGTCAAGATGGGGCGGATGCACGTCACGTAGATTCTCAGCTTATTTCTAAGTGACAATTTACTGCGCGCTCTAAGGATGGGGTGGAGGCGACCGACAGCGAAAGCGGCGCGAGCGCGCACCGCTTTGATATGGTCTCGGAAACTCAGATGGTGGTCGAGGATAACCCCCAGGTATTTGGCTTTCATCTCCCAAGGGATCTGTTTGCCGAACATGAGGACAGGACGGATGTGGGTGTGGGAATCACCGTGTCTCTCGAAAAGAACGGCTGCGCTCTTTTCGGGATTCACCTCTATTCTCCATTTCCGGAACCAGACCCCGAGGGTGTTGGCTGCGGTTTGAAGGGTTCGAGAGATGCTATCGAGACTCCTACCGGAATAGTAGATAGCCGTGTCGTCGGCGAAGAGAGCCAACTTGGCCAAGCCACGTTTGGGAATGTCGCTGGTGTACAGCGTGAACAGAAGGGGCGATAGCACGGAGCCCTGAGGGACGCCGGCGCGAATGGGGTGAGGGGACGAGAGGGTGCCTTCTAGGCGATAGCGGAAGGAGCGATCCGACAGAAAGTCTCGAATGATGAGCACGAGACGGTCCGGCACGTTGAATTGGTACAGTTTGTATAATAAACCGTTGTGCCAGACCTTGTCGAAGGCTTTCGCTACGTCGAAGAAGAGCATGCCCGTTTTGTACGAGCGCATAAAACGGGAGCTAATGTGTTCGACTATGCGGTGCAATTGTCGAATGCAACAGTGCTGGGTTCGAAAACCGAACTGTTCGTCGGGGATGAGTTTACGGGAGTCAGCGAAATCTTTTAAACGGATATAAATGAGACGCTCATAGATTTTCCCAAATACATTGAGAAGGCTGATGGGGCGGTAACTAGTGGGCTCACTCTTGGGTTTGCCGGGTTTGGGGATACCGATAACGGTGGCTTGTTTCCAAGCTTGCGGAAAGATGTTATTACTCAGAGCGCCATTGAAGATGGCGGTCATGAGGACTATGAGCGGGGCGGAAAAGTGTTTGATCACCTTATTGGTGATACCGTCTGAGCCGGGGGCTTTCCTAGGTTTGAGATTCCTCACTATCGTGTGGACCTCGTCTACGGTGATGGGGGGTAAGGGATCGTCGGGGTCTTCATCGGGAGGGAGGGAGGCCCTACGTTCGACCTCGCGATCCACCTTGGAAAGATGGACCGGGTCTGCGGGTTGGGTGCTGGGAGTACATTGGGCTTCTAGACTGTCGGCTAGACATTCGGACTTTTCGTCATCTTCAAAGGCCGGCCTTTGGTTCGGACGATTGAGAGGGGGAGTTGAAGCTACACAATCGGATTTTAGATTTCGTTGTAATTGCCAGAAGGCCAGATGGGATGGCTCTAAGTCGCTCAACATCTTGTCCCAGCGGGCTTCCCGAACCTCCCGTACACGTTTCTTTACAGCACGCTGTAGAGAACGCATATGGGCGCGGTTAGCTTCGCAGGGAAAAGTGTCATAGGCACGGATGGACGCGTTCTTCTCCGTCAGCAGTTCACGCACATCGTCCGGCAGCTTCCAGCGGTGTTCGTCCACCGCTGGAACCTGCCGTGAACACTCGTTCACCACGGACTGTACGTGACTGGTAAGGGAGTCGATCGCGCCCAGCGTGTCGGCAATCGTAACGATATCGTCGGGGATGGAATCTAAGTGAACGGACGAGGAAGACTTGAGGCGCTCCTCTAGTTTACCCCAGTCCGTGACAGTTTTGGTCGGGGTGGGTTGTCCAGGATCCGGGGGACCACCCCGGGGACCTAGGTGAAGGACTACGGGGCGGTGATCGGAGTCTAGCTCTTCATGCGTCTCTATAGAGCGTAGACCGAGGTTTACGTTCTTTAGAAGCGCTATGTCAAGGACATCGGGCTGATGGTCAGGGTTATGGGGGTAGTGAGTGGGACACATCGGGGCGATAACGTCGAATTCGAGCTCCGGGCTCAACTCTTCGAGGTTACGACCCGCGTGGTTGTTGGAGTTGCAGCTCCACGAGAGATGTTTGGCATTGAGGTCGCCCGCTATGATAACGGAACCTCCGCCGAGGTCAAAGAGGGCTTTAAGATCGCTCCGGAGTTGGATCTTATTACTGGAGGGAGGATTATACACCGAGACGATTGTGATCGGCTGGTGTCCTGTCATGCCTAGTCTGCATATGGAAGTTTCCAGGAATTGGAGACCAGGAGGAGGGTCTAAGGGAGTGCAGTACAGGGAACGTTTGTAGTAGATGAGAGTACCACCGCCCCTACTACGGGTCCTGTCGTTGCGAACTAATTTATAGTTTGCAATTCCAGGGTTCCTGTTGTGGGGCTTGAGAAACGTTTCCTGCACTAGGAAGATGTCAATTTGATGATCACGCAAAAAGATTGCGATCTCATCTCGTTGACCGTTATCGCTGTTAGCGTTGAAGAAGCCTAATTTAAGGGATCGGGGCTTAATTCTACAGCTTTCTGTATCCATTGGAATTTATTGGATGAGGAAAATGACTATGTCATCTAGTTCGCAGAGGACATTGATGCGAGCGATTGGATCGCCTTGAGAGGCGTTCCAAGCGGAGACTATGTTGATCGCCCACTGCGTATTGCAGGAGGAGAGGGTTTGGATAAGGCTGGGGATCGTGTCCCTAAGGAGCACTTTAGTGGACGAGAGGGAAGTGGAGGGAGCAACCGCTGTCGGCGCTGGCCTGGGAGCGAGTGCGGGGGCGGGTGCGGGGGTGTGTGCGGGGGCAGCCTGTGATGTTGGGGGACTACGTGCAGCCTGTGAAGCAGCTGGCACTATAGTGGGAGCGGGGATAGTGGAGCTCATCAGGGCGGGGATAGCCGGGATTGGGGGTCTTGTGGTTTGTTGCTGTTGCTGGGGCAACTGGGTAGTGGGCCTTAAGGCGGGGAACGCCTGCTGATGGTTCAGCGCGTTCCATGGGGACGGCCTTTGGGGACTGAGGCGGGCGGGGAGTTGGGAAGAAAGAGGGGGAGCCGTGGAGGGACTCTCTCTTTGGTGACGGTCGGCTGAGCGTTTAGCCAGCTTAGGGTTGCGCTGTTTTGGCGCTTTAGCGCACCCGCGATAATTCGCAGGGTGACCAGACTCGCCGCATAAAACGCAGCTGGGAGGCTCGAGACATAGGGACCTATCTTTAGGACGTTCACAGTCGCTAGTGCCGTGGTCGCCCAGGCACTTGACGCACCTGGGTTTCGCGTAACAATTACGCTGTGAATGGCCATAAAGCTGGCAACGGTGACATTGACCAGGCGGACCGGACTTATTGGGGCGCTCGACGCTTATGCCAGACAGGTGGCACAAGGTCTTAATATTATAGACGGTCTTAGACTCGTCTGAAGGCTCGCATACTGCGAGGACCATGTCGTAGGGGGTGCCACCGCGGCCGCGGTGCATGCGGTGGACTTCCAAGGCGGGGATGTTTTGCGACTTAAGGTCGCTGAGGATAGCGTCGGAGTCAATCTCCTTGGGGATGCCGCGGATAACGACTCTGATAAGTCGCTCATCGGGAAGGGCAAAGGTGTGGAATGACACGCTTTTTTCCCTTAACATACGCGTGAGATCGCGGAAGTCTTTTGACGTGGGGACCATGACTTTAATGCCCTGTTGGGTGGTGCGGGCACTAAGATAGTTGATCTTGCGATCAACACACATCTTGGACACATCGGTCCACTTCGCCTTGTCCTGAATGTACAGAGGCGGAGGAGAGGGCTCTTTCCTCGGAGTCGAGGTTTTCGAGCCGGTGACGGGGCGGGGGGAGGAAGGACGACTGGCCTGCGGGGAGGTAGCTGGGACGGGACTAAGGGAAGCAGCCGACTCGGGGGTCGCAACGTTTGTCTTGGGGGTTTTAGCCGGGACTTGGCTGGAGGAGGTCGCCTTATTTTTGCGGGCACGCTTTTTCCCCTTACCGACTACGGTAGTGTAGCCTTCTGAGGAAGAGGAAGCCGACGAATAGGATTCGGACTCAATATCGGAATCGGGGACTAAGGGCTCTGACGTGTCCATTGATGACGTCATCTCTGGAGCATGTCGGAGGGACGGGGAAGGGGTGTTTAAATTAGCGGAAGGCGCGGCTGCGGAGTGCAGGTGCGAAATTTCCATTGTTTCCGGAGACAATGGACCGGGAGAGAAAGGCGGAAGCGATAAAAGGCTTGGAATGCCATTGTTCTCGTCGAACAATGGCTCTCCTTCGCCGAAATAATCAAAGTCGGTATCGCAGGTGGGCGATAACGGATTAGTAGTGTGCCTTATGGGCCCACTACTAGGAATACGAGCGCCATATTTAGCGAGAAATTCGGGGTCCTTTAAAAGTTCCCGGAAGAACGCTAATAACACAGCGTCAGACATCTCGGAAAAGATGCCTGAGCCGTGTGTAAAAAATGGGAATTAGGCTTAATAAAAACGCGGCGCGCACAAGTACGCGACTATTTTTAGTAACGGCCTATAAGTCCTAACAATTTAATTTTTTTTAAAAACGCGATTCCCCGGGTGGATGAGCCCGGGGGTGTGTGAAAACCCTCCCTGTCGGGTATAGACAGGGAGGTTGAGTGCCTATTGGTGAGCCCTAAGCTTGTAATCCCGTCGCCAGTCTTATTGTGCGAACGGGTTCCTAAGTCTCTAGTGAGGTGCAATACTAGAGAGTGCTAGATGGGAGAGAACGGGGTTAGAGCTAGCGTCGACTAGGAGACCCCCCAAGGCCGGTGGTACTAGCTCCTTCCAATTTTCGCCTTGCCCTGAAGGGGCGCAGCTGGTGTATTGGGTCAACACCCGCTCGGTTTCGTTAACACTGCAAAGTATCAGCCGAGGACCACGAAACTGTGGATTTTCCCTGAAGGGGCACACGCGTTTAACAAAGAAATAGGCGTTCAGCCACCGCCTTGAAAAAGGCAGCTTTTGAACTTATAGTCGTGAAGTGGAGAACACTACGGCGGGGCGTAGCGATATTCGTGAGCGAGCACGTCGAGAAAGTACGCAGCGCGAGTTGCGGCACGTCCGTCCTCAGCGAGCGTCGGAGCGCGAATGGCTTATATAGAACGGAAAATTATTTATTTTAAACTCGCACAGACAGACAGGCTACACCAATAAAAAAAAATAACAAAAATTTTGAACAACCTGCACGAAGCCAAAAAAGCTGCTATCTCAGCATAATGTTGCGACATTTAAAAAAAAACAAACAAAAGCTATAATTTGGCATGGATAAACATATTAATCACGCCGACAAAGTGGTAAAAGAAAATAATGTTTTTTTGGTTCTTCCTTTAACTGTAAAGTGGGGATGCTTTTTTTTGTCATCTTCCCCGTGGTGTGGGGTGTTGTTGGATCGGTCTTTCAAAAATAATTATTGCGGGTTTATGAAAACAACTTTTCAATTAAGGGATCCGTTTCTGGGGTGAGTAGGTATTTGAATTCGTGCATATTATGATGTTTTTAAGAAAGGTCAAATAATGTGCCTAATTATGTTCTTTATGTGTTTTTATGAAAGTGTTTAGTGATTGTAAGTGAAATATAGCAAAGGGACAGTTATCACATCTTTAGTTTTGAAGATATTGACGTTTGTTTTTTCTGAAGGAACGGTAATGAGAATTTACACATATGGTAATGAGGTAAACCAAAATGGTAATTAAGAATAAGACAAAAATTAGATAAATTTGCCTAATAAGTAACTTTCCACCAACTTTGTATGTGTGATGATTACCATCAATACAAACGGAACAGCTGGGGTCTCTGAATATTAATTATTTTCTTCCTCTGTGCCAATATAACTTGATGAAAGTTTAATGTACCCTTCAATGGCAGCAGCTCTGTTTTAGGAATTAGAAAATCTTTTGACATGAGAATCTATTTTTTTTTTTTTTCTTTAGTCAGGTAGGTATAGGTTGCAATATCTTCGCCTTGAGCAATCGCAGCATCAGCTGTCCGTTTTAGAGTACTTCCAACATCGTCAGCACCCTTACCATGGCCAGGCTCGGAATAATTCCATGTGAACTTCTTCAAGCCACTGATGTACACACGGCTACACTTCAAGCTATGCAAAACCAGTATAACCTGACCGTTACTTGTGCGAAAAGATTATACAAAGCGACGTCAAGATAAACTGGTTTTGTATAGCTTGATGTGTAGCCGTGTGTACCAATATAACGTTGTAATTATGAAAAATAAGGTCTTGTTTCTACATTGGCTGCTAAGTGAATCAGACAAAAATTTTGTGTGGTGACGGAAAACGAACGGTAATCAATGGTAATTAGAAGAATGGTAGTTAGATTCCTAAATATTTTCAATAATTACTGTTATTTGGAACAGGTACAGCATTGTTAGGTTTATCAGCGAAAAGAGAAACTTATACCAGATACATATCTGGCATGTATTGTATAAAAAAAGATATATAACGACCGTTCATGAGACGAACGGTATGTAGAAATATTGTGAACCACAACACTTTTCGGACAGGTAAACTTTAATTTACATAGCCACAATCACTCTTTCACGCAAGTGTTCGGTTTGGTGGCAGAGCGTTGCCTGTCGCCGAATATTCTGTGTGAAGCACAGTGCACAGAGGCGAGAAAATATTAAAATATCGGATCGAACATATCGGTGAATGGTAATTATGGGTAAGTGTTGGGACATTTTTCAAAGTTGTATGAAACCGCTTAAATTTGTTCTTCCGTAAACAATGTATGGTCTCTGTATAGATTAACTATCCTGTTATCCTAAAGAGTAATAAAAATGTCGTTCTTCAAACACAGTTTTAAACAGGATGCGCTAATGTACTAAAATCTGGTAAAAGGGACACGGGTGGTAATGAGATTTCAGGTTCTTTTTATAAAATTTAGAGCATTTCTAATAAAAAAAAGATGATTCAAGGGCTGCTCCTAATAGAACACCAAGTTAAATATACAAAAATACCGTTAGGTTCAAAAAAATTCAACGTTTCATATATTTTTTATCGTTTGCCGTGTAATATGCACGAAATCAAATATTCACCCTCTGAAATATTATGCTTCAAAGTGCAAATTTTTGTTAGAGTCAAGTGTACCCCCCTGCCAGCTAAACGGTTAGTTTTGAATATGTGAAAAAATTCACGGTAGTAGTATACAAGGTTAGTCAGAAAGGGGGTACTAATCCGAAAGGGTGTTAAAGTACCCATAATAATGAGTAACTTTTGTTCTACCACTTTCCCCAAAAGTCATTAGTTTAAGAGAAACAGTTGTTCAAAAATCTCAAAAAAAAATCTCTAAAATCTACCTATCCCCAGTTATGATCAGCTGTGTTTACATTTTAGGTCATATTTGGGGTCATGAATTAGATACACCATTTTCTGAATTTTTAACTAAAGCAGGGATGAAGAATTTTTGAAAAAACTCGAACTAAAATCATTTTATTTGGTTTTTTTTTTTATCGAATTTTGAAATTTTAACACTTGCTTTCAAACAGTCATCAGTGATACTATAAGTGGGCTTCGGATTAGTACCCCCTTTCCGACTAACCTTGTATACAACGAAGTTAAAAGGAAAAATATCACAGCTAAGTAGGCTTTACAAGTTTACGAGTAATAGTCGACCAAATTGACGACACGTTTGGTGCAGTAGCTAAGCGATTGGCTTCTCTAGGGTCGTGAGTTCGATTCCCACACGAAACAAAAATTTGTATGATCTACAGATAGTTGTTTCGGGTCTGGGCGTTTGTGTATGTGAGATTTGTGTCTGTAAACGCACCCACGATACAAGAGAAATCTTAGTGTGGGGTAACGAAAAAAAAAAAAAAAATACTTATAAAAGTAAAAATTTCGTACAAATTCCTTTGAAAACTTACTTATTAGTTATTGTGCAACTACAGAACCCTATTATTGTGCATGGCCCGACACGCACTTGGCTGGTTTTTTAAGTCTGTTTTTCTTCTTCTAAACTTAACTTCACAAATTGATCAGTTACCTCAAAAGGGTCAACGTAAACACATCCGCGAGCTAAAGCTAGCAAATTATACGTATTGTGACATTTTAAATTGTACCAGTCTTGCCCGCAATCCTTTCTAATGATGAGAATGAATGAAAAAGAGATGTAACGGACTATTTACTAATAGTCCACCGCTCCATATTGTAGATGATGCAATGTCCTGAGAAAGATAGAAGATAGGCGACATCTTGATCAACAAGAATGTTTTTATCATTCGTATAGTATACAGAGTGTAAACAAACCACGTGATTTACTAGTGACACCGATCTAAAGAGGTATTTTTGAAAATCAACTAAAAAAAACTTGGCTTTGTATTTCCGAGTCATTTTAGAGGCCCGAGTTAATTGACTGCAAAGAGCGATATCGCGTTAGTCGTCCACGCCAGCCGTGACGCCGTGCTTTCATTAATTAAAGCGTGGCATAGAAATGACCACAGAAAAAAATTGCAAAAAAAACTCTTTTTTTTGTATTATAACTTTCGTGAGACACATTCATATTTATGATTGGTTACGGTTTACTCACGTGCATTTTTCGGGATTGCCCGACTAGTTTCGGACCCAAACGGAGCCCTTAATCATGAGCTGATCACGCGGCGAGGTCACGAGTTCGACTCTCGTGAGTAAACCGTAATCAATCACTTATTTTTTTCACTGAATTCTATACGACCATTTACGAAAAAAAAAGAATTTATTTTTTATTTTTAATGTAGCTAATTCGCTTGCGGGGCCAATCTACACCAGTAGTAGATCATGTGTTTTTAAGGAATTACACGAATTCGTTTACATCCTGTATAAGGTTAGTCGGAAAGGGGGTACTAATCCGCGCCACTTAAAGTATCACTGATGACTGTTTTAAAGCAAGTGTTATTGTTTCAAAATTCGATCATTTCTATGTAAAATGATAAACAATTTTCAATAATATTCAACTATTAGATACTTAACCGAGTTCAGGGTATTACGCCCATTTTTGAAAAGTGTCTCAATTACACTTTTTTTATATATTGCAAACGAATCACTAAAAAATTCACAAATTTTTTATTCAATCGTTAAGTGCCATAAAAATGCATTAAAATCTTGCATTTTCAAATTTCGCGCATAACTTGACGAAAACGCTGGACGCAGTGGACGCCATATTGCTCTACGAGTATGGTCATGACGTCAGTTGCCTGTGTAAACAAATGCAGTGATATTTTGTATGAGGTTAATTGTTTAGTTGAAAAAAAATATCACCTAAAATGTAAACACAGTTGATCATAGCTTAAGCTTCAAATGATCGATACTTATAAAATTATATCAATACTAAGGGCTCTTTCAATTTAGACGTTTCGTGTCGGACCGCTGCGGTGCCGAAGCGGAGCGTTTGTCGTATTGCGCACGGACGGTCGTTTGTTTTCATACAAAGCGCGCGGTACGGCAACAGTGCGGCGTCGGCACCGCGAACGCTCGACAACAGGACGGCAACATTGCAAACTCCACGTGTTCTTTTCGCTGTTGAATAGTGCGGTGAATAGACGTGAGAGCTAATTTCATCGAATTTTCATTTTTTTTTTTGCTTCAAACGGATGATATAAACGTGGAAGAATTTATAAATGAAATTTAAATACGTCCTACTTTAAGGAACTCCAGAAGCGACAAATACAGTAATCGCACGGAAATAAAATAGTTTTTTGCCGCTGAATTTTACTTTTATCTAATTCAAGTAATTCGTGGAAACATTCTATAGGCATTCCTAGGTAATTAAAAAAAATTGCTTGGATCTTGTTTTAACCTAGGGTAAATATTATGAAAATTACCAAAATTACATGTTGAGGTTTTACTAAAGAATTGTAGATGGTGTATTTTATTTTATGTGGTAAGCAGTTTCCTATCTTGCGAAGGGCTCCAGAAAGTGATACAAGTTTGGTTCTCACGCGGTCAATGTTAACGAAAACATCGGTGATGCTCTTTTACGGGGGCGTCGTTTTTGTTTCTGTTTGATGTTTTTCAACAAGTGCACTAACAGTAATATTTCTTCGTCAGAGTCCATGGCTTAACTGCTGTCAAAGATATTTAAAACATCACTAGCATACAAACGCACGGCAGTCAGATACGCTTTCAATTTAGACGTTTCGTGTCGGACTGCAACCGTACTGCAGCGGCCCGGCAGCGGGTTATAACCAGCGGCACGGTAAACGTGCGGCAGCGGTCCGACACGAAACGTCTAAATTGAAAGAGCCCTTAAGATCGCTCGCGGTCCGCGTGGATGTCGTATATCGCGTATTCCGTATTTTTCGGGACAAAAGTAGCCTATGTCCTTCTCTAGGTTCCAGACTACCTCTGTACCAAGTTTCATCAAAATCGGTTTAGCGGTTTAGGCGTGATAGCGTTACAGACAGAGTTACTTTCTGTATACAATTAGTGGGGATTGTCGTAAGCATAAGAGGGGTAGGTGGGAGGGGGGTAAGAGCTTTGCTTACTGTCACTGACAGGGGGTGTAATGTTTAAATGACCTCATCATCATTATTCAGCCGTATGACGTCCACTGCTGGACATAGGCCTCCCCAAACAATGTTGGGGTGGGTTTGCCATAATCGCCACGCTTGGCAGGCGGGTTGTCGATCGCAGTATGGTTGTTGAAGTACTCAGAAAACGCTGCTGCCCATCCTCTAGTGAATCCCTTGGTCGCCTTTTACGACACCCACCGGAAGAGATGGGGTAGTGCTATTCTTTACGTCCGGCACCACACGGACGCTTAAACGGCCTACATCATACTAATTTGAATCCCCCCCTATCGTAAGAGATGAGCATGTCCATTGCCAAGGATTTCAAGGCCACCCTCCACTTACACCTCTGCTGTTGCCGCAACACAAATTACCTTAAAGATAACCATTCCGTGCTCTTCACCATTAAACCATTGTTACTTCATGCGAAACACTTTTGGAACATATTACAAAACAGAATTGTTTAAGTTTAAACAAGATGTCTGCAATATTTCGCGCTGTGAGAAACTTTTGAAATGTTTAACATTGTAAGTTTATCTGGTAGCCATCTTTTTTATTGTCGAGTTAGTTGTAAAGTGTCGGAACAGAATTTTTGTAGGTTTGGTGGTAGTAAGTGTTATGTCGCATATTTTGGTTCGGGAGAACACCAACGCAAAAATCTGTTTGATACATTTTCTCTCCATAAATAAGACAGAAAGGGGGTACCAATCCGCGGGCTACCTAAAGTATCACTGATGATTGTCCTATACCCTAAAATCCTTACTCAGATAATTTATGTAAACAAAGGGGATAACAGATCAAAAAAATATCTTATTAATGGTAATTCACTAAAAAAGCCGGAAAAAAAAGTTAGATTCTCTTTTATGTATTGATTTTAGAAATAATAATTTGAAAAATATCACACCGTAATTATTAAAAAAAAAAAAAAAAATAGGCGACGGGTAACCCGCCGCCCGCAGGCCACACACTACGGTGACCTGAGATCGTCGCGCGCCGTCAGGCACCCGGTGCGTCTGGCGCGGGAAGGGAGAGTGGCAGCTGCCTCTCTCTCCCTCTCCGCTCCCTCTTTGGATACCATCACCTCCTCGCAGAAGGAGGCGACGGCTTCCCACGCACTCTCGCTCCCGACCATGGACAGAACTACAGCCGGAAGCGAGAGGTCACCACCGACTGCGGCGACTAGTTCGCGGCGCTGCGTCGCCCACGCAGGACACGCTTGCAGCGTGTGCAGCGCCATGTCCTCAGGGCAGGCAGGTCTGCTCCCGGCCTATGCGACACAGGTAGTTTCCGAAACAACTATGTCCCAAGAATACCTGCGTCAGCCGGAAGCTGAGGGCGCCGTGACGCCTCTCCAGCCACTCCTCCATCACGGGCCTTACCGCCTCTATCGAGGCTATACTGCCTTGTCCCGGTCCCGGTTGACTATCTATGTCTTCAGAATTTCTGGGGACAACATTTTCCACGTTTATGCACATTACTCAAAATGAGGTTTACTAACTTAACGGCCTTTTAAAATTCGGACGACAGTAGTACTAAATCTAGTCAGATCTATTCAGCATCTAATTAATGTCACCTAGAGTGAAATATAACATTGTTATATGATCTACTTCATTTCTCAACGATGTGTGTTTGTGGTCGCGAGTTCCTTTCCTGAGTTAGGCAACCGTTACAGTTAGTAATAAGTAGCTTTGTTTCTCATAAGTAATGAGGTAGGCTGAATTGTTAGTAGCTTAACGTACAAGAATATAACTTATATTATTAAAAAAAACAATATACAAGGTTAGTCGGAAAGGGAGTACTAATCCAAAAGAGTGTTAAAGTACTCATAATAATGGATAAATTTTGTTCTACAAAAGAAAAAAGGGCGTTTTGTTCGGACCTGTGACCCATCAGCGACCACTAACGAAACTAGTCGGAGTATGTTAAAGACCATGAATATTATCCAATGAGATGAGTCGCATTCCTCAAAAGTATGGGAAAGTTTTTTTTAGCAAAACAAAATTAATATAAAAGAAAGATAAAGTTCAATTTAAAACATTATAACAGCTTATAATATGCTAGTGATCGCAAACTTTTTTTGATGTGTGTATGCCAAAGATGGCCCCTGAATTGCTTCGATTTGTTCAGAGATCGGATTAGTGCGTAAGCAATATCCGAATTCGATCAAGATTTTTAGACTCTAGATCCGTATTTTCATGAATTCGGATCGGATGGAGTGCGAAAAGCAATATCCGAATCTTCAAAAAATCAAAATCAAAATCAATAATCATTTTTTTCTCCAACAAAATTTACAAGAACAACTTAGTGATTGGAGCCTTCCTTTAAGCAAGTAATGCCTGTGTTGGGAGACTCCGCTCTTCAATACCGATTTCGATTTTTTTTCCTTCTATTACTATAATAGTATATTAAGATAAAACAAACAATATTTGTGTGAGTGTGTGAGTATGTGTGTGTGGATATGTGTGTGTGTGTGAGTATGTGTGTGTGTGTGTATGTATGTGAGTTCTTGATTGGGTTTGTGTGTATGTTTATGTGTGCATCATGTGACGTGAGGTGAGGCGTGCACATTTCGCATCCACTACCTAACCTTACAGCACTTAATTTGCTGCACTCCATTACGTGTAACAGACTAAGCGGACAGATCCATGCATTATGATCAGTGATCGGAAAAGGGTGAGCTAATTTACCTAAACTTCAAAGAACAGAGACATAAACTGGAGACTTCCTTGCGACAACATTTTTTTCGGGAGAATTTTCTCGGAGATTGTCTTTCATTTGTTTTCGAAAAATAAAAGACAATCTCCTTTTTTGAAAACAATAAACAGTCTCTTTTTAAAAACAATGAAAAACGTGTCATCTGGTTTTGTGACAATTTTGGGAAACAAAAATAGGAAACGAATTTAATTGTTTTCTGTACTATTAACATTAATATTAAATGTACTTTAGTGATGTCCCGAAAACAGGAATAATTTTGACGAAAAAAAATGTTGTCGTAAGGAAGTCTTCAGTTTTTGTCTGTGTTCGTTAAAGTTTAGGTAAATTAGCTCACCTTTTTCCAATCACTGATTATGATACGAGTACATGTGCTAACAGTGCTTCTGTTTCATCACAGTTCAAAGTTTTATCCAAATAATTAAAGATTTTTTGCAGTCATAGTACTCGTATTGTTAAATCTTTAAAGCTTTATCTATTAACATTTTTACCCAACACAGCAATCAAATTCAAGACCCTCACTTCATAACTACTCGACCTAAAGCGACAACACAACTTCCCACGTCCACAAAAAGAAAATATCATTACAATTATTAGCAATACGGTTTTTCTAACTTCCACATACATTGGTTTTTTGTGTGTATGTCTGTATATGCGCGATTTGTCACCATTGATACATTGTTCCGACTGTAATTAACTTTACGAATGTCAGTCAATTTACTGTCATGGCGGATTTTAATTATCAAAAAGTGTGTGTGAATTTGTATTCTTTAAGAAAGTACTTGATAGCCTAGCGGTTGAATACTTGCCTTTCATACAGGAGGCTCTGAGTTCGAACCAAAAGGAGGGTTATGATTTTGACACGTATAAGTGCAGCCGTGGACTCATACCCCCATATTACAAAAGATGGTCTAAGAAAAACCTAGGTTTTAAAATAGCCCCGTCTCTTTTTGTTATATGACGTAAGACTGTGATGGGTATATTTTAAACCTGGGTTTACCTTAGTCTTGATTAAAACCATCTTTTGTAATAAGGGGGGAAAGATTTATCAGATTTCAAATTCGATTCTTTTTACACTGTGCGCAATAAGGTTCAAGATGTCATATTATCAACATATATGAATATTAGTTTTTAAAATTGTGAAAAGTCGAATCTAGCAAAAAGGTTATTAACCACCTTTTGATATTATGAACTCCTTTTCAGGTATGTGTGTCTAGTCAACTTAGAGCATACTAGTCAAAGGTTGTATGAGCGAACTTGATTGAATTTACTAAATAGGTTGATTTATTTTTCTATGCCACCTAATATACGAAAAAAAACAGCTGTCCCCTACATTTTGACGACTTACACACATCAAAAAAAGTGGTCTGTGTAGTGCCGGACTTAAAGAATAGCACTACCCCATCTCTTCCCGTGGGTGTCGTAGAAGGCGACTAAGGGTGCGTGAGGCCTTGTGTAGACCACTAAGCACCTTTGGCCAACCGCCCGGTGGCGGGTAAACCACCAGCTAGCATTCCCAAAGAGGGTTGGTGTCAGGCAGGCGGCCGACTATAAAACATTTGCCAAATCATTTAGCAACATGATAAGTTTGAATGGAATGCGCGACAGGGTTAGGGCGTACCCCACAGGCGACGCGCAGGGGCAGCACCCGGCTCCTGTGGGAAATGGACTAGGGTTGTTGCACCACCCCGGGCGGGGGCAACGTAAGAAGCGAGCTCGGGAAGTGAGATTGAGGTATGCAAGTTGGAATGTTGGAACGATGACTGGAAGAGCCAGAGAGTTAGCAGAGGTACTCAAAAGAAGGCGAATAAATGTGGCGTGTTTGCAAGAAACAAAATGGAAGGGAACAAAAGCGAGGGAAATAGGTGAAGGATACAAGTTTTTCTACTGTGGAAGTGACGAGAAAAAAAATGGCGTGGGAATAGTGTTAGACAGTAACCTGAAAGAAAGCGTGATGGAAGTGAAAAGGATTAATGATAGATTGATAGTTGTGAAAGTTATGTTGGAGAATGTGATGTTGAATGTAGTTAGTGTATATGCACCGCAGGTAGGATGTGATGAAAGGGTGAAAGAGAAGTTCTGGGAGGATTTTGATTCAGTTTTGATGACCATCCCAGTGAAGGAGGAATTGATAGTCGGAGGTGATTTTAATGGACATGTGGGAAGAATGAGAGGGGCTTATGGAAGAGTACATGGGGGATGGGGATTTGGAAATCCCAACGACGAGGGAGAGACGCTGTTGCAAACCGCTACTGCATTTGACCTGGCAGTAGCAAACACCTGGTTTCAGAAGAACGATAGTCATCTGATTACATATAAAAGTGGCAACCACAAAACCCAAATAGATTACTTCCTCGTCAGACGCCACAATATAAAACACGTCAGAGACTGCAAAGTGATACCAGGAGAAGATTTGGTCTCACAGCACAGACTCCTGGTCATGATGGTAGTTTTAACACTACAGTGTTCAAAAAAGAAAGAGCGTCCCCCCCCTAAAATTAAATGGCATATGTTAGAGAAGACTGATTGTGCGAAAAAATTCAGAGAGCGAGTGGTAGATAAAATGATAGGGATGGGAGATATGAATGATCGGAGTGTGAATGAATGTTGGAATGAAATGGCTGGGTGTATTCGGTGTGCAGCGAAGGATATTTTGGGAGAGACGAGAGGAAGGGGCACGATAGACAGGGATACATGGTGGTGGTCGACAGAAATACAGAATGTGTTGAAGGAAAAAAAGAGAAAATTCAAGGAATGGCAGAGTGTTGAAGAGAATAGTGTTAGTTTGAAAGCTGAAAAGAAGAGTGAGTATGATGCCCTAAAGAAAAAAGCCAAGAAAACTGTGGCCATAGCGAGAGCAAAAGCCCAGAGTAAAATGTATGACGCTTTGGATAGTCTAGCAGGCCAAAAAGACCTGTACCGGCTGGCTAGAGCTAGAGAAAGAATGGCGAGGGATGTTTGTCAAATAAGATGTATCAGAGATGAAGCGAGAATGGTTCTTTCGGATGATGAGAAAATTAGGGATAGGTGGAAGGGTTATTTTGAAAGGCTGATGAATGAGGAGAATGACTGGAGTGGTGTGCTTGAGAATAAACCAATGAATGAGGGGTTAGTGAGAATGGTAAGTATGGATGAAGTGAGAATAGCAGTAAGTGGAATGAAGAATGGTAAGTCAATAGGTCCAGATGGAATACCAGTTGAAGTGTGGAAGGTATTACGGGTTGATGGATGGATGTGGTTGGCTTCATTCTTCAATAAGTTGTTGCTGGAAGAAGCCATACCTGATGAATGGTGCAACAGTTCGCTGGTGCCCATCTTTAAAAACAAGGGTGATGTGCTGGAGTGCAACAACTATAGAGGAATAAAGCTAATGTCACATAGTATGAAAGTTTGGGAGAAAGTCATTGAAAGGCGGCTGAGAGAAGAGAGTGAAATTTCACAAAACCAATTCGGTTTTATGCCTGGTCGGGGTACAACAGATGCCATTTTCGCTATACGCCAGCTATGCGAAAAATACAGAAGTGCGCATAAAAACTTGCACATGGTGTTTGTTGACCTCGAAAAGGCATACGACCGAGTGCCTCGTGAGGTTTTGTGGTGGGCCCTTAAGAAGAAAGGTGTGCCTGGGAAGTATGTGCAGTTAATCCGAGCAATGTACAGTCGATGCAGTACCCAAGTCCGGTCTACAGTGGGCACTACTGGCAGCTTCAATGTGGCTGTCGGCTTGCATCAGGGGTCGGCCCTCAGCCCTTACCTCTTCCTGGTAATAATGGACGCTTTGACGGCGGACATCCAAGAAGAGGCCCCCTGGTGCATGCTGTTTGCCGATGACATTGTGCTGGTTGCCGAGAGTGGCCTAGAGGTCCAGAGCAGATTGGAGGTGTGGTGGCAAAGACTGGAGAGTGTTGGTCTGAGATTGAGCAGAACCAAAACAGAGTACCTGTTTTGCGATTTTGGCGGTCTCTCTAGTTCTGTGCCAATATCTCTCGCCGGAACGCCCATACCGACCTGCTCCGACTTTCGGTACCTCGGGTCGCTTGTCCAAGGGGATGGCGGAGTAGACCGAGACGTTACACACCGGATCAACTCAGGATGGATGAAATGGCGACAGGTCACTGGAATAACTTGCGACTCACGGATGCCTCTCAAGTTAAAGGGGAAAATCTACAAGTCCGTGATAAGACCTGTCGTACTGTATGGATCGGAATGTTGGGCCGTGAAGAAGACGGATGAAAAAAGATTGCATGTAGCGGAGATGAGAATGTTGAGATGGATGTGTGGAGTGACCAGAATGGATAAAGTCAGGAATGAGTATATTAGAGGAAGTTTTAAAGTAGCGCCAGTGACAGAAAAGTTGAAAGGGAACCGTTTGTCTTGGTATGGGCATGTGAAGAGGAGAGATGAAACGCATGTGACAAAAAGAGTTATGAGTATAAATGTGGATGGATGGAGAGGAAGAGGGAGGCCAAAGAAAAGATGGATGGATGGTGTGAAGAATGATATGAAAGAGAAGGGTGTCAGTGATATCATGACGGGTGACAGGACGGAATGGAAGAAGAAAACGTGTTGCGCCGACCCCAAGTAATATGGGATAAGGGCAGGAAGAAGAAGACACACATCAAAAAAAGTTTGCGATTACTTTGAAAAATCGAAACCTTTTTTGTTACGGTAGATTATATTACGATTTCTTCTTCTTTTTAGATTCTTTAGACACGAGTTTTCTTTATCAAGAAAACACACAACAAAGATTTTTTCTTGATAAAGTTCAATTTAAAAAATTATAGGTATCAGCTTATGCTAGTGATCGCAAACTTTTTTTGATGTGTGTATGCAAACATTAATGTAGGGTACAAATTATATTTATTTATGTTAATAAATCTGTTACAGACACTTTTGCAAGTCAATGTAATGTTTTTTTAAGACTAGATGGCGCCGGCATTTTCTATCTGACTAGCTCTGAGAAGAAAAGCCGAAACAAACTCAGAGGTCAAGGTCTCTTTTAAAGTCCAGACGTTGTGGTATAAAACTAATGTTGGGCGTTATAACATATAACAGCTAATATAATTCATTATACATTTCTAATATTCTAACCATTATTTATTTGCAACAAAGACTGTTATAATATATATTATTGTCTATAGAGGTAGTAGTCGCCCGCCACTCGCGTCGAGTCGTTAAGTCGGCCGAAAGCGTCACACAATTATGAACTTTAACCCACAAATAACAAGAGCAAATTTTTACCACCGTTAAAATAACATAAATATTTATATAATATTAGTGTGAACTTGTTTCATATTACTGGCAAAATTATATTGTCGTACTTTACATCGTATTAAAGCGTCACACAATTATGAACTTTAACTCACAAATAACAAGAGCAAATTTTTATTACCGTTAAAATAATTTTATATTAGTGTAAACTTAGTTTCATATTACTGCAAGTCTTCTGCTCTATTGATAATTAGTGTTCCTTTAATACAATACAATATAATATATATTACAACAGTTAAAAACAACAGTTTGAAAATTATAATATAATGTATAATGCATTAGGAAAATATATCAGTTACGCCCAACATTATATAAAACTATGCGAGTGTAACAATGTAGGGCAACGTCTGGAATGGCCTTTTGAGGAAAGAGCCATAGCAGGTTTTCGATAGAAAAAACTTCATAGTTATTCTGTTAATATTGCGTGATATTAAATAATTACATTATTTATGTGAGAACATTATACTTAATAGCATCTTGAAACTTGAATTCTTGACTAAAATAAACTTGAATAAATTACAATCAATGCACAAAGCACAAATGCACAAAACCGGTTATAGTCTAACTCTACAATCTACATGGTTGGGCTACTTAATTACAATCACACTTGTAGGTAGGCAGCCACGGAGGCCACGGAGCCACCACGGAGGTAGGCAGAAGAGTAGGTAATTATAAAATAATAGGGTATTTGACTACTAAATTAAAATGAACAACAATTTAGCATCATTATATAAAAAGGGGGAATTATTAAGGGGAATTATTAATCGGGCGAATAAATAATATATGGAAGACTGTTAATGTGATACTTTAATAGGTACTAAACCGAGCGGCATTAAAATATATTTGCGAAAAATTAACTTAACTGGCGAAAAATTATGAATGACTAAAATTCGTAAAATGAGCTACTAGCCGTGGGAAACAGTTAATCTAGGTAAGCTAGCAACTAAAATTCCAAGTGTCCGAATTAAATACTAATTTGGTTGAAAAAAGTACTGAGTGGGCGAAAATATACATTTCCTTACCCCGACACTGATAGGCTAGGTTCGAAGGGGATGACGGGGGCTAGAGTGAGTGAGCGAAGCGAGCGAACGAAGCCCCCGTCATCCACTTTGTGTTAGGTTACTTTAAACCCTGCAGACAGAAATCGTCGACGCTTCTTTGGAAACCCAAACAACCTTACAAACATACAACAATAATGTGAGTGAAATTTTTTCGCATAAAAATTATTATACTGATCGTTCTGAATAACTAGTACCTCAAATTCGTAATTTTAAGTCGCCGTTTTCAATATTTGTGTTCGCCCTCAGTCTTTCGCCCACTTAGTATTTCAGTTCGCCATAATCAGTACTTTTGACACCCTTACTTTGAATATATTCGACCGTTTAAATACTAGCCTATAAAAAGGAAGAAAGAACACGTTAAATGTGAAAAAAATAATAAAATCGATGAAAAATTAGAGGAGATACATGCTTTCAAAGTTTTTTGAGGAGGCACTTTCTGTCCTGTGTGTGTAGACAAACGTCAATCGACGATCGCCAGAGAATAGATATACAAGGTTAGTCGGAAAGGGGGTACTAATCCGCAGGCCACTTAAAGTATCACTGATGACTGTTTTAAATAAATGTTAAAATTTCAAAATTTGATAAAAAAAAACCATGAAAAATTATTATTATTTTAGTTTTTTCAAAAATTCTTCATCACTGCTTAAGTACGAATTCAGAAAATGGACCTCCTAATCCGTGACCCCAAATATGACCTAAAATATAAATACAGCTTATCGTAGTTGAGGACAGATAGATTTTAGTTTTTTTTTTTTTAGAAATATTTCAACGGCTGTTTCTCTTAAACTATTGACTTTTGGGGAAAGTTGTAGAACAAAAGATGTTCATTACTATGAGTACTTTTATCACTCTTTCGGATTAGTACCCCCTTTCCGACTAACCTTGTATACGCCAATTAAATGTATGGAAATGACATAACAGATCGATTGACCAGTCGAAAGCTTATGTCAATTTGACAACAAAAACAAAACCAAACATTGTGACAGTTTTTGTAAACTACAACTGTCTGAATGAACGATTCAGTTGCAATTGATAAAAGTTTCTGTTAGTAGAATTGGCCCCCAGTACATCTCATTGTCGTTTCTATTCTCTGGCGATCATCGATAGCCATTATTTTGTCTAGAAACACAGGGGCTGTTAAAAAAAACCGTGAATAAATCTGTTCAATATTAAATTGTTATTAGGTATTTCTTTAAACATAACATGCATAATTTTCAAACCGATACATTCAGTATGTTCGCACCACAGAATTATTTTTATTTTTATGGGAATTTGAAGTTTGAGTCGAATACTGAAAATTGAAACTAGGAACTGTAACTCGGCAGCCGCTCTTGCGATCATTGCAGCAAAGAGCATTTATTTATTTATTTAATTAAAACGGTCTTAGATCAATTACAATAATTAAATATGGTAATAGAAGACGATACGTACAATACAAGAGAAAGAACATAAAAAAAAACTAATAATTTTGTAATAAACTCTTTCATAAATCCCTTTCAATGCTTCTGACAGTATATTCTTTCACTCATTCATGATGCATTCCTCTCGCAGTACTCCAGACATTCCGACAAAATCACCCACATTCATCCGCAAACATATCAAAATTCGGTCTGGCGTAATAATAAGCATCGGCCGTCCAGAAGAAGGCCGCCAGAGCTATATGCTCGGAGGTGGAAGTGTCTAATGGGAAACCCACTCCGGGTCTTTTAGACCCGCGACGGCGAAACCGGGGCCACACCTCTCTACACCTCTAGCCGCTCACATGTCTGTTGCCCCCTTTGCCTATATACTGGCAGCTTTTCAGGGGGCCCAGCTAGTGAGCTGGCGAGTCACCGTCTGCCAACACAATTCAATTTTAAATTTGAAAGACAGACGCCGTTTTCTTCCGACAATAGAAGTTATCCAATCCACTTAACACCCCTTCCCATAGACCCGATATTTTTCACCATATTTTACAATAGTCTTGCACCCACCTCGGACGGTCCATGACTGTACTCCAATAGTGCAGCCGTGGATAGACCCCGGTTGGTGCCCCACCCCATTTTAGATTAAAGTTCTCAAAGGGGCCTCTGCGCGTTGGACCTGTGTCCCCCGTATGCCTTCCAAAGGACCGGACATCTTCCACACGGAAGATGAGCCGTGAATTTAAGAGAGATACAAGCATAAGAAAGAATCAACCCATAACTATCCCACTGCGGGGCACGGGCCTCTTCTCAGAATGAGAAGGGTTAAGGGTTTAGTGGCCACGCTGACCTGGTGCGGGTTGGTGGACTAATTTTAGAGCCCTCCCCGGTGCGCATGTTTCCTCACGATGTTTTCTTTCACCGTTTATGCAAGTCACATAATCAAAACCCAAGAGGTAAATTCTAAAATAAATGTTCCTACATTTTTATTTAGACCAACGTTTACGAAAGTAATTTAAACCAAGCGTTTCATAAAATAAACTGTTACTGTTATTATTTAGTAAATTAGGAACACTTACATTTTGAAACTTTAATCTTTTTATTGCGTTACGGTAGGTGCGGGTCGTAAGTTCAAATCTGGTCGAGTCATTATCATCATCTTTGCATCATCTATGCAAGACTCCGTACACAGTTCTGCCTACCCCTTTCCCAACTATGCTGTGATCAGCTTCTAGTCTAACCTGGGAGCTTACTCCCTAAGTCCGTGAACGAAGATAGTCGCCCGTCCGAAAGTAGCCCGAAACGTAGGAGTGAACAAAACAAGTGTCAAGTTCAACTTTTCTGACGGGCAAAACACATCGGTAATAGGGACAACTGTCAAATCGTGTTGTTATTCATTTTTAGTTCGGGCCCCGAAATAATCGTATGTCCGTAGGTGATAGGGAGTAGGAAACGCTCGTAACTAAGGCCGAAACCACGGACTTCGTGCTTAGGGAGTAGACCCTCAGATGCGGCTGAATACCAGTATTTTACACGGAGCGACTGCCATCAGACCTTCGCAACACAGTTACTGGGCAATGCCGATATCTTAAGCTTAGACCGGTTGTCAAACTTTCGGGATTCAAACTACCCGTAACGACTGTCATAGGTATTCGTATGACACCCGGGACTGGCGGTTTAACATGCTCTCCGAGGCACGGAGGGATTGGGAGGACGGTCACCCATCCACGGACTGACCGCGGCAAGCGTAGCTTAACCTTGCAAATCATAATGATCCGGTTGACGAGCCCCTCCGTAAAATTGAGTGCGATGATCAAAAATTGTTGTGACGCGTGTCGCTCCGACTTGCATTGTTTTTTGACAGGATAGGCCGCGCCAAGCCAGGCCGGCAGGCCGTGGGAGTCACCGTGTCCCACGAGGCCTGTGGTGGCCTGTAGTCACCTGTCCGATCTGTCGGGAGTAGGGTTACCATCTGTCCGGATTTATTCGGACATGTCCGGACTTTCAGCCTTTCATCCGGACTTTGTCCGGCTTTTTAATTTGTCCGGATTTATGGCTTAGATGGAAAAAAAAAATGTTTGATTTTCGCATTAAATTACTTAAAAATAAAACGAGTAATAAATCAGTCTTCAATCTTTATTAAACTACATAAAACTAGTTAATCAGTCTCATCTCAATTTAAAACAATCAATTATTTCATTTTGTGACTAAAATGTATGGACTTTTTTTGAAATGTCCGGACTTTTTGGCAAATGTCCGGCTTTTTGTCCAGACTTTTCAAATTTCGAAATGGTAGCCCTAGTCGGGAGTCGGTAAATTTAAAGGCGCGGTGCGAGTGTATCTGTCGTGGTACTCGTTCATTTCGTTTGATATGAGGTCATTACAGATATATTGAAATGGCGGTCAATGGGCCATTTTTATCTCTCTCCTCGTATCAGCACGAGCAATACGAGAACAGCTTATGCTGTGGTGAAAAGATTATCCAGTCAGCAAGGTTGGTAGCGGGGCTGATTGCCCAGGGTGCGCCGGACGTACTATCGTCATTCGTGAAGGATTTTTCGTACACTCCATCATATAGGCCATGCCGGGCCACTACATGCCATGGTAATTGCTCAATACGGGCCAGGAGAGGCCTCAACAGGTGTGGGAACGTCCGATGCGGCATAACAATGCGTGTAAAATAATTTTGCCGCTCTGAAACCAGGCTTTCAGCGTTCTGTTCCTGACTTCAGAGGGGCAAAGTTATTTGGTACCTATGCGTAATAGTACATTGTTACCCTAGGGGTGAAAGTAACTTATTTAGTCCCGAGACGGGGTTTGACGCCTCGCCAATAGTTCGAGGGACTAAATAAGTCTTTAACCCGAGGTAAACACTGCTTCTCATTACGAATATAAGGAAAGTAAAAATAAAAACTTGAATTAGCTAAAGAAAAAATGAGTGATCGGATTGCCGCTTTCAGCTGTTTTTTTTTCTGTGGCCGGCCAACTATTCAGCCATTATTTTTCATTTTCATCATTGAAAAAATGGTAAGTATTATGCCCAAATCTATGTTATTTTAAAGAAATATTTATAATATAATATTTGAAACTAAATTAAATAAAGTAATTAAAAAAAAATACAATTTTACATCGCGCTGTAATTGAGTGGCTGTATAGAAAGTTGAAACATGGTTCAATTAAAATGTGAAAATAGAACTAGTTCTTTTTATAATTTGACAGCTGTCAGTTGAAAACGATTCTCCTTAGGGCTGAAAAGTATTACTTTTAACCCGCTCCTCAGGCAACTTCAGACCTACTTTCCGAATATGAGTAATGAAAAATAACTTTGACGCTCTGAAACCAGGCTTTCAGCTTTCTGTTCCTGACTTCAGAGGGGCAAAGTCATTGTACGAGTACTGTGATGGGCTGTGGGACCGCAACTTTAGGTAGGACGCAGTGGACGCACTTCAATTTATGTCCGTAATGCGATCCGTCTGATACGTGCGCTACGAACTTTTGGACCTTCCCCAGCCATCGAGAAAGGCATCAAATTAATTCAAAAGCTAAGGACGACTACTCTTTAAACTTACGAAATAACTTAATTATAAAAATTGTAACACAACACTTAATTGTAATCGTGTCGGGAGATAATTAAATTACCTCACTTAATTAACATTTTACTAAGTAATCTTAGTTGTGGATTAAGTAAAAGAATGTACTTAGTATTACGCTTTAAAAGTGAACAGAGGAGTTTTATTAACTTAAGCAAGCTATATTTAATAGCTTAGATAGGGATGTAAAGTTATCGAAATATCGATATTTATGTCAAGGATCTATCTTTGGGCCTCTGCTGTTCCTTGTTTACATTAACAATATTCATGAGCTGGGTCTGTCAGGTGACATAACTCTGTATGCTGACGACACAAGCCTCTTTTATTTTGGAACTGAGATCCAAACAGTTTTCAAACAGGCCCAAAACGATCTAAATATATTGGCGACGTGGTTCCAGTATAACCTATTAACAATCAATGTCGCAAAAACAAATTACATGATATTCTGTGCCAAAAATAAAAGAATACCTGAATGTCCAGCACTATATGTAAACAGGGAACCGATCTTAAAGGTTGAATCGGAGAAGTACCTCGGACTAGTTCTTGATAGCCAAATAACTTGGAAACCCCATATAGGTAAAATACAGTCTAAACTGTCTGCCCTTATGGGTAGGCTTCGAAATACAGTTCGTTGCTTCCCAAAATCAGTCTGCTACTCCATTTATAACTCCTTAATTAAGTCACACCTAAGCTATCTTATTGAACTCTGGGGGTCCGCCGCCAAAACAAATCTGAGGCAGTTGCAAATCACCCAAAATAAAATAGTAAAACTACTGTTCCACTTAAACTATCTGACACCGACAAATATAGTGTATAAAAAACTAAATTAATGACATTAACACAAATGTACAAATATAACATATGTATATTAATACGCAAAATTCTTCAAAGAAATATACATACGCAAATAACCTTTACAAAAAAGGCACAAGTCCAACAGCGTTTATTGAGGAATGCCAATGGTATATGCTTGCCACTACCACGCACCAATTATGGCTCTAGGAACATAACTTATGAAGGGGCACAAATATACAACAAGCTTCCGAATAATATAAAAGATATCCAATCCATGGCATTATTCAAAAAGTCGTTAAGATGTCACATAGAAAAAAAAGAATGATAAAAAAATATATATATATACATAGGTATATAACTTCTAAATTCAGACCACCATTCACCACGTTCACCATTTATTTATAAAAGTATACAATAAAAAAAAAAAAAAAAAAAATTGCCGTAACCAAAACAGCCAATAAAATATTTACAATAAAATATATACACAGAAAAAGAAAAAAAAAAAAAAAGAAAAGAAAGAAAAAAAAAAAAAACGTATAGAAATAATAAAGTAAAGTATTAAAAAACAAAAAAGGTTATCTAAAGAACTTTTTTTCATATTATGAAATAAGTGAATTCAAAAAACCCGTTGAAAACGCAATTGCTATCAAAACTCCTTGCGATAGACATTGAAACACGACACTTAATACAAGACATTGTTATTCCCACCGTTCATGGTACAAAGTACAAACACCTTACTATCAAGTTTTGACGGTGCAATTACTGTGAGCTCACTAAAACTTTTTCTACTACCGACATTCATAAATTAATTGCCTATTGTGTATCTTTAATATTACTTTAACTAGAATGCGTTTTGTTTCGACGCTTGTTAGTTTTATAACCCTACATTAAGTCAACCAGTGTTTCTCAGATAAATGAGTTGTAATTCTTTTGAGAAATAAATGTCTTAAACCGTATGTCGAAGGCACGTAAATATAGATAACTGATATATCGAATGTTCCAACCCGACTTAATTGATGTTTTGTTTTTTTTTTAAATAGCTAAGTAATTTATTTTGTTAACCAGTTTGAAACAAGATTTTAAAAAAATACATTTTCTTTCATGTTTTATTAACGAAACCTATAAAAAGTAATTTATATTTAGGTTACGGTAATATATTTTTTGAAAATATGAATTATTTATAATTGAATCGAGATGACCAATTTTTTTTTTCAATATCTTTGGTTGCTATTCGAAATATTTTCAAAAATTATGAACTGCCTTGTAAGAACATGTTCCTGCAGCCACAACAATTAAGGTAGCTGCCCTTATAACTAACCCATCAAAAATCAGTTTTAAGCAATTTCTGACGTTTCTAGTACTCCAACCTCAATTGGTCCGGAAGAGTTTTTTGATCCTCATGGGAAATAGGATCGATTGGCTTCATAAAAATATTTTGTAAAAACTGGTCTTTTTTTCGCTGACTGTACATTTTTTTTCAAAATCTGTGAATGCAAATAGAAATTATGCCAAAAGTTAGGTGTGGTCTTCTAAGCACGTTTTCCTGTAGCTACAATGTTTAAGGTAGCTGCTCTTCATGCCCCATCTCAAATTACCACCCAATACAATGTGTTCGATCATGGACTAGCGATATCCTAGGTACTTAAGCAACTATTCTAGTACATAAATACAATACACACTAAGGTCCAATCCACTTCCCCGCTATTTGGCAGCCATTTTGCTTTTTTGTTGAGATATTCTCTATCTTAAAGTTATAAAAATGTGAACCCATTGTATCGTAATGTAAACGATAGACAATATTGTTGCCCTCCGAATAAGCCTACTTTTATCTCAGTAGGACCAAAACTTTTAGAGATATGACTTTTTTTGTACACACATACAGAATATCTCAACAAAAAATGGAAGTGAATTGGACCCTTTTTTTTCGTGGGAAAATCCTCATGGATTCCCTTCGCCCGGGGAAAGCGAAGGGGTATGCCGGACTTTTACCGGCTAAAAACCCACGGTGTTCTTTCTCCTGACCCTTGGCCGGGGTCGCGGGATTCGCAACTGCATGCACCGCAACCCCCGCAGGCCTCAGTCCGCCAGCCCCTGGCGGACCTCTGCTTCTGTGGGGCCTTGCCCCACGTCCTCCTGAGAGGCGCGCACGGAACATTGCGCGCCGCCTTCTCGGGCCTGTTATTGGTCGGGCGACGGGTAAGTGAATTGGACCCTAGTGTATAGTGTATTTGTGTACTAGAATAGTTGATATATAAGTACCTAGAATATCGCTAGTCCATAACCGGACACGGGTTCCTTCTATTTGGCAGAATCTTGATACTCCGATTTTTATTTGGCATAACTCACATGGCATAATCTGATTTAATCGAATATTTTTAAGGCATAAAAATTATTTAGCATAACTTTTGTTTGGCAGAATATTTACGTGTCCGAATTTACAATGGCATACTTTTATCTTGGCAGAATTTTGTTTCGCATAATTACCTTTGCCATAATTAATATTATGCATAATTTTGTTTAGCATAACATTTATTTAGAGATACGATTATTTGGTATGGGTGCATATTTGAACATCAAAAATTAAAATAGATGTATCTTCTTGTAAAAATTAGTGTTCAAAACATCAAAAACTTATAATATATGGAATAAAACTGATAATTTAAATAAAGTAAATTTATGCTGTCGAATGGTTAGATAACCTACGTGCCATGTATTTAAAATCGAATGGTCTGCAAAAGTGACATAGAATGTTCTAAATATAGCATGTATTGGTAGCATTTTCAATATTAAATTAAATTTGTGTCATAAAAAGTCAATACGTTGTGCTGCAAAATTTTGTGACAGAAACGAATCGCTGCGAAACCGACTTTACGCAGTCTTGTCTGCCCTACCCCTAGAGTGTAATTTAAACCCGCGTAGGCGCGGAGGGGTAGGGCGGCCCGCGAGCTGAGGAGCAGGTGGTTTGAAGGCCCGCCACCGCGGCTGAGGCTGGCCGGCCAAGCCGGCCAGCAAGCCGAAGCTGCGGTGGTGAGCGTTAAAACTATCTGTGACGATAAGCTCGCGTGGCGCCGCCCAAACCCCGCTGCGCCGGAGCCGTGACAGAAACAATGCTTGCTGCATGTTGCATGCCTGCTTGCATGCTGCATGCCTGCTGCATGTTGCATGCCTGCTTGCATAAAGGTAAGCAATTAACGTTATCGTCGCATGTGTGTGGCGAAAAAAATCAGTTCTGCCTTTTAATGACTATCGATATAAAATGTATGCCAAAAGACGATTCTGACTGTGAATTTTCTGCGATATGATGTTTCTGCTTTTTAATTATTATGGATATAAACATTATGCCTAAAGATGATTCTGACTAACAAAATTATGAGTTTTGAATGTATGACAACTGAGTGTATGCGAAATGATTTTCTGCGAAATGAAGTTTATGCTATCCGTTGTTATGCAAAACAATATTATGACGTAAAAAGTTCTGCTATAAAAGGTAGACCCACCGGACACATTGTATAATATAGTGTAGTTTGAACTGCCTTTTACCATTTTGGTACGGTACCCTAAAAGTGTATCATCACATCAAATAATAATCAAAAGTGTGTCAGGCTGCAGGTCATTCATTAACCTTGATGAGGCAACCATATTGTTTTCATATATTTTGATAGTATCTTTCTCACATTGTTACAATAACTAGTACCGAGCGATAACTATCTTTACATAATTGCAATCCCTTTGTAGATCAAAAAGTTCACAGTTATTATTCAGAATTAACTATGATTATCCCGAGTTAAAATATAAAACTTCATCACTGCACTCTGGGATACACGCGTGTTGAAAGATCATACAAAACACAGCATGCGATGTGGTAGGATTTTTGGCCGCCAAAAAGTTGTGGATCCTTGCAAAGGTGAGACGGTACTTCACGCCTGAACAGCTGCTCAACTTGTATAAAGCGCAAGTTCGGTCATGCATGGAGTATTGCTCACACCTCTGGGACGAATCTGCCAAATACCAACTCGATGCACTTGAGTCGATCGACAAACGGGCCAAGAGGCTTAACGGCAACGATGCACTGGTCAACTCAAAGCTCCAGAGCCTTGAACATCGACGCCGAGTTGCCAGCCTGTCGGTTTTTTATCGGTTACACTTCGGGGAGTGTGCGATGGAACTGCACAATTTGATTCCGCCTGGCCCTTTCCATCATCGGACTACCAGACGTACGGCAATGCACCATCGGTACATGGTGGACATCCCACCCATACGTACAAAGCGTTTTGCGAACACATTCATTGTTCAGCTAAGGAGTGGAATTCCCTGCCGGAGTCTGTGTTTCCTGACAGCTACAACCTTGGGGTCTTTAAGTCAAGAGTGAATAGGTTACTTCTAGGCAAGCGTGCTTCACCGTCGACCACATCATCGCTTACTATCAGGCGAGATAGTGATCAAACGCGAGCCAATGGCTAAATAAAAGGGTCTATACGGTCCTCCTGGCTAGCTAACACCGACACACTAAAGTCAAGAAGTTACTGTGTTCCGTCGTATGTATGTGAGAGCCAGAGGGCTATATAACCGTAATCCCTTTGTAGATCAAAAAGTTCACAGTTATTATTCAGAATTAACTGTGATTATCCCGAGTTAAAATATAAAACTTCCTCACTGCACGCTGGGAATACACGCGTGTTGTAAGATTATACAAAACACAGCACGCATAGTGGTAGGATCTATACGGTCCGCCTGGCTAGCTACCACTTGAACATTAAATAGCCAAGCTGTTTACTGTGTTTCGTCGTGTGTATGTGAGAGCCAGAGGGGTATAGGGGAGTCCCTCTATATCTTTGTTACTTGTATTCGTGTGCTCCATCTTAGACCCTGTCTGCGCTTACCATCAGGTGCGATAAGGGTCAAACGTGAAAAAGGCAAGTAATAAAAAAAACATTTGTTTTTTTTAATAAGCCTAGCCTTTTCCCAACTATGTTGGGTTCATCTTCCAGTTCAACCAGATGCGGCTGAACACCAGTATTTTACATGGAGCGACTGACATCAGACCTCCGCAACACAGATAGTGGGACAATACTGATATCCTAATGTTATACCAAACGCCTAAAATCAAAATCTATAATATCTCATACAATAATACTATTATGACTTTTTTGTATTATAACTTTCGTGAGACACATTCATATTTATAATTATTTACGGTTTACTCGCGTGCATTTTTTTTTCTTCGTGATTGCTGACTGGATTGGATTGCTCGGGGGACTCCGTTTGGGTCCGAAACTAGTCGGGCAATCCCGAAAAAATGCACGTGAGTAAACCGTAAATAATCATAAATATTTATGACTTGCGGGGATCAAACTTGCTACCGTTAACGCAAAAGTCAAACATCATTCTAATTACGAAACACACTCATAATCGCTGTGGCTTTGATTTTGACAATACAACAGTATTCATTGCGTGGTACATAGTTGTAGAGAAGTCGGATTGTTGCTATGGAAATTGTTGACCTGTCAAGATCAAAGCCATAGCGATTACGAGTGTGTAGCGCAATTCGGTATGTAAAGTTTTTTTTTGGCAAGTATTTTTTTTATATTTTTTTCTTAAAGATTAGGCTATTTCAAGAAACGAAATTGAATATTTTTATTTACTACGCGGTAGTTATTTTTTAATTATTTTTTTAAACTTTTGCAAGTGATCCTATTCTATGACGTCACTGAATAGTTTTGATATTGATTTCTTTTACAACATTTAGTTAGAGAGTTAGTTTTTAGCTTCGAGGTTAAAAAGTTGATACATTGATTAAAATTGATATTCAGAAACTTGTTTTTATGTTGAAGACTCTGAACCGAACGTATTTAACGAAATTTAGAGGTCAAATAGATGTCAAGCGTATTCGTGTATTAATGTAAAAATCTTCACCATATAATTTCAAGAGCTGGCAATAGCAAAATCTAAATTAGAAAACTAAAGTTTCGAAACAGTTTTGGAATCAGCATAGGTAACTTTACATACCGAATTGGAATGCTGATTTCCACTTTCCCAATAACATTTCAAAGCTCATTCTCTGCCTACCGTACCTTTACTACAGCGTGAACTTTTACCACTAAAATCCACAGCAATACCACAAAATAATTAAAACCTATGTGAATGATAACAAAAACAATGACAATGAATTACAGAACTGCGAGCAAGAAACAAAAATATTTGATTACAATTGTAATTATCTTACGATTACACACAGCACGTTATTATGCAAAATGACATATGCCTTGTGAAACTTTTGTTAATATATTGGTTGGTGCTGTGAACCTGAATGTTGGGTAGGCAGAGTAGTACAAAAGTCTTTAGCTTTTTAGAAAAAAACCGGGCAAGTCAGACTCGCGCACCTCGGTTCCGTAGGTACTTTGGAAAGATCAATTTTGTTTTTTTTTGGAAGCGCCCTACTAATGTTTGCACGGGATTTTTGCTGATTTCTAAAAAACTGTACTAGTTACAGACAACGTCTTACTTTTCCTGTAATATTTATATAAACCTCTATCATCAGGATTTATTAAAGATTTTTCGCTTTGTAAACTTCGTAGATAAGGGGGGCGGACATTTTTCATGTTAATTCAAAAACTATGTGACATATACAACGTAATTTTTTGTATACACAAAAACCGGGATACCCCAAACAGATTTTCATCAGAACTGCCTGATTATGTGTTTTTTTTTATAAATCTCCAAGTTACACCGTAGTTTATGTGCGTTAAGTTCCCTAGTAAAGTGTGAAATACCTGAGATGTGCTATGCAGGGGTTGTCTAATACACGGAAACTGACCGAGCGGACCATCTCAAGCCTCAAGGTCTATTCCCGTCAACTGTTATGGGTAGAAAACTACTGAAACAAAATTGAAAATAAAGAAAAAAAAAATGTGGTGTAAAAATATGTAAATCGATTCTACTAGTGATTCTGAACAAACTAGTTTCAGGTTTAGTATATACTAAAACTAAGCTAGTATATATTAATATATAATGAATATAGGTAAATATATATTTTTTATAGTATAAATAAAGTCCTTTCATATGAAACCACATTTGATCTAGTAACCCCATTTTAAAATTTCAACTTCCCACTTCAGTCCCTATTGCAATGAAAAATTTTTTTTTTTCAATTCTTTCACTTGCAATATTTAAAACTGTTCCAAATTTTAAGTCGATACCATTAGTTGTTCAGCTGTGGCAGACAGATGGACGGAAGGACGAAGTCGCATCATAACAGCGATTACGCACTGCATCCGATCCGAATCCGTGAAAATACGGATAATAAAAACTCGGACCAAATTCGGATATTGCTTTACGCACTGCATCCGATCCGAATCCGTGAAAATACCGATCTAGAGTAAAAATCTCGGGCCGAATTCGGAAGTTGCTTACGCACTATTCCGATCTCTGATTCAAATTCAAACCATTCGTCCGTCAATTGTTCTTCCGAATTAGAAACTCACGGATGACGGATAGAAATCGGATGACGGATGCCGGATGTAGTGCGTAAACTAGCATACAAATAGTTCTATGGCTACTTCGGAACGTATTTTCACGGATTCGGATCGGATGCAGTGCGTAACCGCTGTAAGGGTACCTTTTTTACCATTTCGGTGCGGAATTCTAAAACGGAGAAGATATTCAATAATTCGTCTGTAAATGTTTGTTTTGTGTATGTTCTCGCGTAACTGTGTTGTTTATAAATCACTAGAGTTACCTTCGGTTTCACTCGCATCCTAGGGAAACTTCTTCATTTACCGGGAAAAAATGTATCCTATGTCCTAATCCAGGTCATGGTCTACCTGTGTACCAAATTACATCCAAATCTGTTCAGCGATTGAGGCGTGATTGATTAACAAACATCCAAACTCACAAATATCAAAACTTTCACATACAGGGTGTAAAAAGACCCATCACATAGCCGAAATCTACGCACTACACATCAAACTAAACTACATTGACCAAAAATAATTGCTGGGAAACGACTTTTATTTTTTGGCATGAAAAAAACGTTTTTTTTGTAGCGCGCAATGTGTGGTTGTGGCGATGCCGCGCGTTTGCATGCGTGCAGCGGCCACACAGCTGAGCCAAGGCGGTCGTGTGCGTTTGATATTCGTTGTGTTTTTGTAACTTCAAATGCGTAATACGTGAGGAAAAATTGAAAATTTTGATAAGGTTGTTTGGAAGAAAGTTTAGTATTATCACTTAGAATACGTTTTTGGAAAAAACTAAAAAAAAAAATGTAAACTTTGACCTTCAATATCTCCAAAACCAATGGTTTCCCAGGTACGGTCTGGTAGAAAAAAAAAAATCCCAATGATGGGTAGAATATGTGGTTTTCGTTATCGTTAAGGGTCTTTTTACGCCCCATATTTTATATTAAAATCGTAACGATGTTAAAACTGTAGGGTACATTATATATTTTTGGGAAAAATAAAGTGCAACGCATCCTAGGAACGATACCGTTGACGAGAATGTAGTTTTTTTAATTTAATTAAATGATTGTAATAGATTTTTGTCTATTTGTCCGTTTGTATGTTTGACCTTCACGACATTGCTACTGGACAGATTCAGTTGAAATTTGGCAACCACATCCGTTAAAAAGCGGGTCATGTTATAGGGAACAAATTGTTAGCATAGACAATAATCGATTAAATAGTAAAATATTGATGTTGACGTTTGACAGAATCGATTTAATTAAAAAAAATACAAACCACAAATCATGGATTCATTCGTTCGTTGGATTGCGGGTATTACATTTTCTGGTACAGACGTCGAAGGTGGTCTCGAGTAATATTAGATTATTGTGAAAGGTTATGTAGACTGAATAAACTGATTTAATAGTATTTGAGGTGTTATTTTTATCAAGTCAGAAGTGGGATAGTTTATCTACGTGCCTGATGCTGCGGTTTCCTGGACCAAGGAAGTTTAAAGGTCAGAATTTATTGTATCAACTGGCTATCATGTGGATAATAACGACTAATGGTTGCTATGAAGGCACTTAAAGACACATTTATAAGCAGTTCCTAAGCAACATTGACTTTTGTGAAGATAGTGTTTTGTTTTTCAGTGTTTATTTCGTATTTAAATTATTAAATCAATGTCTTAATAAAACTATTAATACAAGAGTTTAAACAACTGTATATAGATTTAATTTAAGATAATATAAAATTAAATCTACCTACAACAGTGATAGTTATAATTTGAAATAGATATCATTTGAAATCGTTATATTTAGAGACTGTAATTATTAAATTAAGGTTAAAGCATGATTAATGGTTGATATATTTTAGATTTTTTTTCATAAATTGTCCGTTTTTTTTGGTGTACCCACATTTCGTACTTTCGGGTTTTTTTTGGTGTACCCACATTTTATATTGTTGATTTATTGGTGTACCCACATTTTCTATTGTCTTTTGTTTGTGTACCTGCATTTTGTATTATAATCATTTATTTTTATTTTGAATCACTTAAAATTGCTGCTTTACGATAATGGGCAATTCCAAACGTAGGCGACGTGATTCAATCGAATCTAGTACCTCTAATGCAACCACCAGTGATAGTGATGATCACCAGCATAGGTCACAACATCATAATAAGAGACGACGCCGTAATAACAAACGCAATTATAGTCACAAAAAGCGAAATAATAAACATGCACGTTCTGAACGCAAGTCCTCTCGGAAAAATGTTAATCGTGAATCAACTAAAACTCCTCCGTTGACTTCATCACAATTTCGAGTAAGTGATAACCCCGTTACTGTGAATAACCAATCTAATGTTGTTTTACCGAATAGCAGTAGTACAGAAGTTAATGTTCCCATGGTAAATAATCCCGTCGGTAATTCTGCGTCATTAATAACTCCTAATTTCTGGGCACAAAATAATTTTCCTGTTACTTTTAGTGTAGTCCCTGAATTTGATCCAAGTGAAAATAGTCAAACAATAGAACATTGGATAAACAAGGTTAGTGAATGTGCGCAGATTTACTCTTGGAACGATCGTCAAATATGTCATTATGCACTTCCCAAATTAACTGGTTTAGCCAAGAAGTGGTACCAGGGGTTACCTTCAGTTCTATATACTTGGGAAGAATGGACCTCTAAATTAAAATTAGCTTTTCCCTCTAACGAAAATTATGGGGACCTATTAACATCAATGCTAAAGCTTCGATGTAGACTTGGTCAATCTTTAGAGCACTATTATTACGATAAAATGGCACTCATAAATAAATGCGAGATAAGCAGCACTAAAGCAGTTGGCTGTCTTATACATGGGGTTGACGATAAATTCGTACGCATGGGAGCGGGTGCTTGTATGTTCAATGAACCGGAACAGGTTCTCAATTATTTGCGTACTGTATCCCAACATGAGAACCATTCAACAGCCACTAATATACGTAACCGGAATATTTCACAGTTTAGACAGCCGAATAGGATTATGAATGAGACAACGAAAAGCAATATTACAGATACGATTAAATGCTTTAATTGCAATGAAATGGGGCACATTAGTTTGAAATGTAACAAACCCATTAGGAAGTGTAATTTTTGCTTCAAACTAGGACATGACACTAAAGATTGTCGTAAAAAGAATAGTAGTAACAGTGATGATAAAAGTAAAAGTAATAACGGCACAGAAGAAAATAAAACAGTTTTGTGTATTACTAGTAACGAATCCGACAACGAGAAATATTATAAGGATGTTAAAGTGAACGATATTATTTTGAGAGGATACGTTGATTTAGGGAGTAAGTGTTCACTCATAAGAGAATCTGAAGCTAAGCTCATAGGTATTGATTGGGATGTCAACAATTTGCCAGTTTTACAGGGATTCGGCAATTCAATTGTTAAACCAATAGGAAGATTAACATTTATTTTAGAAATCGGTACAGTTAAAGCTGAGACAGAAGTTTTAGTTGTAGAAGATCATTATTTGCGGACGTCAATTTTAGTGGGGCAGTCTTTCACGGAAAAACCGAACGTAATACTTTTAAAAACAACAGATGAATTGATTTTCATGCAAACTCCAGATCTATATGATAATGAATTGAAGGTTAAAGTTTATGCCGAAAAGGATACAATCATTCTACCTAAAACTACAGCGCCGATTGATTCTATTGCTGATGATGAATATACTGGGGAGTTATATGTACAGTACAATCTCCGAATTTTACCTAATAATGAACATGTTATTTTATCTGGACTTTTTGGATTCAAAAGAGGTAAAGGTTTCATAATGTTGACAAATTTATCATCAAGCGATTTGAAAGTTAATAAAGGGTCTTTATTAGCTAGAGGCCAAAAATACAAAGAGGTAAATACTGAATATGTAGGTATAACAACAGAAACTAAAAATTATGAACCATTACCTTTATCAGAAGTAAAAATTAGTACAGAGATGACACATCAGCAGAAGGATCAACTGTTTGCTTTATTAAAAAGTTATAGGGATTGTTTTGCCTTAAATTTAACTGAGTTAGGTAAAACAGCTCTTACCAAAATGGACATTATATTAACTGATGACCGACCTGTCGTATATAATCCATATAGGATTTCCCAGAGTGAGCGCGATCACCTTAATAAAATTATTGAAGATTTGTTGACTAATGGCATCATTCGCGAAAGCACGTCAGATTATTCTAGTCCCGTTATTTTAGTAAATAAGAAAAACGGCGATAAACGCCTGTGTATTGATTACAGATCCTTAAATAGAAAAACGCTTAAAGATAAATATCCACTGCCCCGCATTGAAGATCAACTAGATAGATTAGGTGGTAACAAATTTTTTATAAGCCTGGACCTCACTTCGGGGTACTATCAAGTACCAATGGATGAGGCCAGTAAACGATTCACCGCGTTTGTTACACCCGATGGTTTATATGAGTTTGAACGAATGCCTTTTGGACTTGCTAACGCTCCTAGTGTTTTTCAGCGTACAATCAATACTATGCTCAAAGGCAAGCAAAATTTGGCATTAGCATACATGGATGATCTATTAGTGACATCACGATCAATTGAGGAGGGTTTAGATAAGTTAGAAAAGGTATTACAATTATTAAGGTCAGCTCATCTAACATTAAATCTAAAGAAGTGCGAATTCTTTCAGACTCGTATTAATTATTTGGGTTATGAGATTGGTTCGGATGGAATACGTCCTGGGGGTGCAAAAATTCAAGCCGTATCAGAATTTCCTTTACCTAAAAGCGTTCATGAGGTTCGTCAGTTTGTGGGCCTTACAAGTTATTTTCGACGGTTTATTCAGAATTTTTCTATGATAGCAAAACCTTTGACGAGTTTAACGAAGAAAAATGCAGTCTGGTCTTTTGACGAACCTCAAAAGAACGCATTCAATGAGTTGAAAACTAAATTGATCACAAGACCCGTTTTAGCCTTATATGATCCGCAGGCAGAATTAGAAATTCACACTGATGCTAGCAAAATTGGTATAGGAGCAATCTTAATGCAACATCAAAATTCTGAAGTTTTACACCCTATAGCGTATTATAGTCGCCTGACAACTTCAGATGAAAGCAAATTACATTCCTACGAGTTAGAGACGTTGGCGGTGGTTTGTGCTTTGAACAGATTTAGAGTTTACGTCTTAGGTAAAACTTTTAAAATTATCACTGATTGTGCTGCTATACGCAGCACAATGACAAAAAGGGATTTAATACCGAGAGTAGCGCGATGGTATATATCGATGCAGGAATATGATTTTATTGTAGAGCATCGAGAAGGAACCAAAATGGGTCATGTTGACGCACTGTCACGTAACCCAAGTAGTTCTGAATCCCAAGAAATTATTGAAGTTGTTGATATTTTAGCGATAGATGACGATGCGTGGATACGTACAGTGCAAGACCAGGATTCAGAAATACAAAGAATAATAAGTGTCTTAAATGATTTAAATACCAAAGACATAGTTGAGATTCATAAGAACTATACTGTTAAAAATGGTCGATTATACAGAGTAATACACGATAAAAATGATGATATTAATTTGAAATGGGTTGTTCCAAAATCAGTGAGATGGCAAATAGTGCGTATGAATCACGACGATGTCGGTCACTTTGGATTTGACAAGACTTATAGTAGGGTCAGTCAAATTTATTGGTTTAAGAAAATGAGGCGTTTTATTAAAAAATATTGCAGTTCGTGTTTAAATTGTGCACATAATAAAGTGCCTGCAGGAGCTAAAGAGGGAGAGCTTCATCCCATACCAAAGATTAATAAACCTTTTGATACACTTCATACGGATCACTGCGGCCCTTTTCCTATTAGTAAAAAGAAAAATTGTCATATATTAGTCATTATTGATGCCTTCACCAAGTTTATATACATAAAACCAGTTAAGAATGTAAAGAGCAGCACTAGTATTCAGATATTCAAAGAATACTTTTCTCTATTTGGAGTACCACGCCGTATAATATCTGATCGCGGTACTAGTTTCACTAGTAAAGAATTTTCTGATTTTGTCAGTGAAAAGGGCATTAAGCATATTTTAAATGCGGTTGCTTCTCCTAGGGCAAACGGGCAGGTTGAGAGGTACAACCGGACTATAATCGATGCATTGACGACTACTAATCACAACAAACCAGAAAATGAATGGGATTTGCGTATACCCCAAATACAGTGGTCTTTAAATAATACTTTAAACAAAGGGACTGGTCGTACGCCATCTGAAATGTTATTTGGTGTTCAAACAACCGGTATTTCGGATAGTTTTATGAACTCTGTAGTATCAGAATCCCATACCCCGCTAGATCGTGATGAAATTAGGACGGACACGGAATTAAAGATACAATTAAGCCAAGAAAAACAGAAAGAGCGTTTTGATAAGTCGCATAAAGTACCAACTCAATATAAAGTAGGTGATTTAGTTCGTGTCGAAAAAGATATTCGCACTGAACCTGGACACAGTCGTAAATTATTACCTAAATGTTTAGGGCCATTTAGAATAGCTAAAATTATTGGCAACGATCGTTACGAAATTGAGGACACTCCTATTACCAGGAAAGAAGGCTGCAAACCTTATAGATCGGTTTTTGCTGTTGACAAATTACACCCTTGGCTTGTTTTTAATCATGATGCAATATCAAGTGATTCAGAGTAGAGATACTGTTTTGTTATAGCAATAATGATTGTGTTTCTCTACAATAATAGTGAATGTAATCAGTTGAATAATGATTTATTTACAAGTGAATTATGTATCAGAGATCTTTTTGTAGTTGTAAATTATTAGAATGAGTTAAGTACAAGTTACGTTAAAATTATGATATTTAAAATGAGATCAAATAGTGATAGTTATGGATTTATAGAGAATTATAGTAATCATAGATGTTGTATATTAGTGCATGAAAGTATTACTGAAGAATTATTTACTATTTATTATAAGACAAAAAGTATGCTCGAAGTCGACTTTATTTACAAATGAATTAAATCAAACCGGTTTATTGGAATGTATTTATAAACGTATAAATATAAAGTGATTTGTAGCAAGTAGACCTATAACAGATGTTTGAGATTATATAAGTGAGAGGATTTATAAGAGAGCACTTATTAATGAAATTAGTTGAAATAGTGAGTTGTTACAGGTAAAAGTATCTGTAATCAATGATTTGTTGCAATAGTGAGTCACTACAGGTGAAAGTACCTGTAGTAGATGAAAAGTTTAAAAGAGAGAGTCGCTACAGGTGAGAGTGCCTGTAGTCGATGTTAGTTTTAAGAGAGAGAGTCGCTACAGGTGAGAGTGCCTGTAGTCGATGTTAGTTTTAAGAGAGAGAGTCGCTACAGGTGAGAGTGCCTGTAGTCGATGTTAGTTTTAAGAGAGAGAGTCGCTACAGGTGAGAGTGCCTGTAGTCGATGTTAGTTTTAAGAGAGAGAGTCGCTACAGGTGAGAGTGCCTGTAGTCGATGTTAGTTTTAAGAGAGAGAGTCGCTACAGGTGAGAGTGCCTGTAGTCGATGTTAGTTTTAAGAGAGAGAGTCGCTACAGGTGAGAGTGCCTGTAGTCGCTGTTAGTTTTAAGAGAGAGAGTCGCTACAGGTGAGAGTGCCTGTAGTCGATGTTAGTTTTAAGAGTGAGTCGCTACAGGTGAGAGTGCCTGTAGTCGATGTTAGTTTTAAGAGTGAGTCGCTACAGGTGAGAGTGCCTGTAGTCGATGTTAGTTTTAAGAGTGAGTCGCTACAGGTGAGAGTGCCTGTAGTCGATGTTAGTTTTAAGAGTGAGTCGCTACAGGTGAGAGTGCCTGTAGTCGATGTTAGTTTTAAGAGTGAGTCGCTACAGGTGAGAGTGCCTGTAGTCGATGTTTATAATTAAGAGTTAGTTATTAATCAAAATACATTTTGTTTATCATGTTTGGTCTGTAGATAATTTGTTGTTAATCTTACTTGAAAAACGCGAGGCCGCGTTTGACGTCAGGATTAGCCGAATGTTAGCATAGACAATAATCGATTAAATAGTAAAATATTGATGTTGACGTTTGACAGAATCGATTTAATTAAAAAAAATACAAACCACAAATCATGGATTCATTCGTTCGTTGGATTGCGGGTATTACATTTTCTGGTACAGACGTCGAAGGTGGTCTCGAGTAATATTAGATTATTGTGAAAGGTTATGTAGACTGAATAAACTGATTTAATAGTATTTGAGGTGTTATTTTTATCAAAATTATAACGCTATTGAGTGCGGGTGAGCAGTAACCTTATTGGAAATAAAAAATAAAGCTGATTACATTTAAAAACGAGCATACAGGGTTAATTAAAAAGCACCAACAACCTCTTAAGGGGTCACTGTACTCATCATTATGAACAACTTTTACTATGGGACCAAACCTGAAATCGCGAAAAAAAAAGAGCTGTTCCCTACATTTATGTTCACTTAGCTCGTCAAAATGTAGGGAACAGCTGTTTTTTTTTCGCGATTTCAGATTTGGTCCCCTAGTAAAAGTTGTTCATAATGATGAGTACCTACTTGTTTAGTTGTTGCAACATAATGTTGTTTTCCGACTTCCACACGGATGAAGTTGCGGGCACATGGTTTATAATATTTGTAGAATTATTGTATTATTATTAGAACTTAGAACGGGATATTTACCATGTTTATTATTTGTTTTGAGTTTCCGATATTTCGGCACCGTTACAAGCGCCATGATCACGGATGAACGGATGATCATGGCGCTTGTAACGGTGCCGAAATATCGGAAACTCAAAACAAATAAAAAACATGGTTAATATCCCGTTCTAAGTTCTAATGATTGTGTTAGTGATCATGTCAGTTTAAAAACTTATATATTGTATTATTATCTATATTACAAAGATCAAAGGAGTTTAACCCTGAGAAGTCAAGGGTTGATCAATGCCTATCACAGTCCTACAGTACCTACATGATAAATATTAATATAAAACTTTTCTTGTTACAGGTTTCAGAAGAACCCACACAATTAGGGTACCGCAGCCAAGATGACACAACAAAAACGACTTTGCGGAATCAGTCTGGGTTCCGTAGGAGTTCTTACTGTATTATTTTATGTGATCGACAAATCATTAGCTGTAAGTATACGTAGTTTTTAATTGCGTTCTTTATTCCAGTATTTTACTCTGTACCTTGGAGAGCATGTCCCGAGTGTCATATGAATACCTCTGACAGTCGTTACGAGTAGTCAGAAGCCTGAAAGTCTGACAACCGGTCTATCTTTAGGATATCAGCATTGCCCATTAACTAACTGGATTGCTAATGTCTGATGTCAGTCGCTCCGTGTAAAATATTGGTATTCAGCCACATTTAGGTAGTACGTATGTATACACGTAAAAAGCGGGTTGCCGGCGCCGATCTGCCAGCGCTTGTCGGTGCTGGTCCGCGCATTTAGTCGGCGCAGGTAGTCTCTATACTGTGTGGCGAGCTCCGAACTTCGCCGACAAGTTCCGACCTGCTCCAAACAGCGCTGACAAGCCGTCATTTGTTGCTGTATTTGCAAGGGAACAAGGCGTATTTTTGTTAAAAAATGCCAGCCGTTGCATCTACCCGCTTCCTTTACGTAGCGGTTACCTGCACGGACCAGTACCGATAAGCGCTGGTAGATCGGCGCTGGTTACTTGCTTCCTTTTTATCAACTATGTTAGAAAAAAGCTAGGTAAGCCGGCAGTATGCAAAAAAAGCAAATTCAGGCAAACTCGTGTACTCGATAATAGAATAAATAACAATAAAATTAATTATCGGATTAGAGCCGATAAAAACTTGATTATCGCTGCATTGACTTACATAATAGATGATGTACTTGTTAAATTGTCATTAGATTTGTTAATTATACCACTAACAATGCAGCTAATTAATTAAAGTTGCTTAGCTGTCAAATATGACACGAGAGGGTGAAATTAGGCTTTTTATAGATTGACGACTTTGCGATTGAGTTCTTATTTTTAACCGACTTCAAAAAGGAGGAGGTTCTCAATTCGGTTGTATTTTTTTTTTTATGTTTGTTTCCTCTTATCTCCGTCATTTATTAACTGGAAAGGGTATACTTCCCGATTGGTCTCATATAAATATTGTTATGATTAGACCATGAACTTCAGAGATATGGAACGGAACTCCTCATCGGATCAAAACAAAATTCTCAAATTACTAATATTGCTTTGTCTATATTTGCTGTTGGGTGCTGACTACTGGAAAAGAGGAGGGGGTGCGTCCCCCCCCCCCCCTTTGGAATGTTTTCATTATATCGTGTAAGGTATCATTCGAAAGGGCTTTCTATACCCGACTACGTCAAAGCCAAAAAGAAGGGTTATGAAGAGGAGGGCGATAAATTTATGGCACTAAAACGTATTTAATAAAAAATAAACTTAAAAAAAAGTAAAAACCGACTTCAAAGAAAAACTAAAAGGAGTAAAATTATTACCATAATATAAAATTAACAGTTTCAGAAGTCGGTGCAACTCTACACTGAAACAAATAGAAACCACCGACTTCTGAAACTGTTAATTTTATATTATGGTAATTATTTTACTCCTTTTAGTTTTTCTTTGAAGTCGGTTTTTACTTTTTTTTAAAGTTATTTTTTTAATATTTGGCGAATATATGTACCAGGTTAGTCAGAAAGGGGGTACTAATCTGAAAGGGTGTTAAAGTATTCATAATAATGAGTAACTTTTGTTCTACCGCTTTCCCCAAAACTCAATAGTTTAAGAGAAATAGCTGTTCAAAAATTACATGAAAAATATGCTAAAATCTATCTATCCTCAGCTATGATCAGCTGTGTTTACATTTTAGGTCATATTTGGGGTCATGAATTAGAAGCTCCATTTTTTTAATTTGTATCTAAAGTAGGGACTTTTTTGAAAAATTTGAAATAAAATTATTTTACATGGAAATAGAATTATCGAATTCAGAAATTATAACACTTGCTTTAAAACCATCATCAGTGATATTTTAAGTGGCATGCGGATTAGTACCCCCTTTCCGACTAATCTTGTATGCGACCACATAACCCGACCGAAAGAAAAAAAAAAACCTTTTTTTATCTAGCTTAGTCCCGTGTTGGGTTAATCTATGTATACCTGGGGCCTAATTCTCCCAAAATAAATCTAGATAAATCACAACCGAACCAAGGCCGAACCGTTCATTCAGACAGTTCTCAATTTCAAAAGCTGTCGAATTGTTTGACACAAAAAACAAAATCAATCATTTTGAAAGTTTTCGAAAACAAAAACTGACTGACGGTTGTGGTTCGATTGCGTTTGGCAACAATTTATTTGTTGGTTTTAAGAAATTATACACTAATTCGTTTACACCTGTATATTAAGTTTTTTTTGGTGTTACATACTCCGATTCGATGCGTAAGCATAACACATCGGATATACATCATACATAATGTATCCATTATGAATGATGTATGATTATAAAAATCTTAAAAATTCAAGAACATCGGTAACACACTTTCCTGAATCGCTATTTTAAAAGGTAGTTTAACAATTAGGTATGCGTTTAATAGGTTTTGCCCGCAGCTTCGTTCGCGTTAATTTAGAATTTGACAATCAACTGTTAACACGCTACTTAAGTTCCTATAATAATATAATTCAATCATGATTCGGAAGACACGTGGCGACATCTATTATCATCAGAAAGTTATTGTTGTTTTCCTCGGGAGCAGTACTTTTTTTCGGGATGAAAGGTACCCTATGTCCGTTTCTGTACACCTGACAAAGTACATGCAAAAGGAGAATGACCAAAAGTGGTACCAAAAAGTCTCATATAACAAGATCAAAATATTATAGTAATTATTTTCATATTTTTTTACGACATTACGCGTCGGGGATTTGATTTTTGAACAGGTAATTTAATTTAAAGTAAAAAAGTGTTGATATTGTTTTATTCCCTTTACATGACGTTCCGTTTCACATGATTTATGATTACCTACTTATAACCTTGAATTTTTAAAGTGTCATGATTACATCTTTCAAAAAACATCAATCAATCTGCCTAGCCTTTTTCCCAACTATGTTGGGGTCGGCTTCCAGTCGAACCGGATGCAGCTGAATATCAGTATTTTACATGGAGCGACTGCCTATCAGACCTCCACAACCCAGTAACTGGGTAATACGATACTCTTGGTAAGACTGGTTGTCAGACTTTCTGGCTTCTGACCAACAGTAACGACTGTCAAAGATCTACAAATGACAGCCGGGACCAACGGCTTTACGTGCTTTCCGAGGCACGGAGGAAACTCGCTATGGTAAATGGTCACCCATCCAATCTATTCTAGTTGTTTTTAATTAATGTAGAATCGGCAAAATATAATGTTTTACATCTTTCAAAAAACATGTAAAACATTATATTTTGGCGATTCTACATTAATTAAAAACAACTAGAATAGATTAGAATTTTTATTTAAACGATTAATTTTTTTTTTATCTATGGTTAATTGGCCGCTCACTGTCGGTCATAGAGATGTAAAATGCAACAGATGCGGATTACTGTTTTTTAGAGCAATAATAAATCGTGTATGACATGTTCAAATTGTCAGGTTATTTAGATTATTTCTAAAATCTCCGAAACTCGCGTTTTGTTTACAAAAAGAACTTTTGTAGGAGTTAATATGATAAGTGTTGTCTATAAAAAACAAAGTTTGACTTTGATGCAGCATGGTACAGGGCTCCATACATCTATGAGCATTGTCCTTTCAGGATGATCGGTTCAGTGGTTTAGGCGTGAAAAGGTAACAAACAAACAAACTTACTTTCGCATTAACAATATTAGTTAGGATGCGTGCTTACAAAACAATAACGACACACTGCGTTTTTACCATACACCCTAATTATTATGGAAATGTAGTATTTTTATAGCATGCGTCACGACATAAAAATCGCAGCGACAAATCGTAGCGTGCTCACGAATCCCGTGATCACACAATCTTTGATATGATAAGTAGATTTAATTAAATGGTAGTTATTGTAATTATAGAAACTATTATTTTGTAATTAAATTGTCATTAGGGATTTTATCTATGTGACAAATCAGATTATCTAGTTTTTTTTTGTTCTAAGGAAAATAGAATAACTTTGATTGAATGGTGGTTATATTTAATTTTTACCTTGGTCGAGTTTTACCCAGTTTATATCCAGGCATCTAGCAAGTCTACAAAGCTCTCACATTTACAAAAGGTAAAAGGACGCTAAACTATATAAAACAACTGACATGGTTAATTGTTATCAAAATACATTACAAAGAAAATCACTGTATAATAAGATAAAGATATCTTGAGAGTAACGATAGTTATAAAAAAGAAAGCTAATCGTAATGAGGTTAATTAATAGACATACACATACGTCGTTAATGAGGTTCCAGGGAAGCCACATGTGCAGAAGGAGTTATTGCCAAACATCTTTATCGTCAACGTAGTCCTTAGTCTTGCAATTTTTGAATAAGGACACGTTTAATATGGCCAATTAATTAATTAATTTATGCACTTGACTATGTTGCTGGGGAATTTGTTGCGCCGTTTCTTCTTCACAGCATAAACACGAGGAAGCGGTGAAGGGCGGGCGTTTTTGGGGGCTATCTTATGTAACATTAACGTTCAAAAAGAACTATGTAATTCTAGTCTACTTTGAATAAATGAATTTTGAAGTTGAATTCTATAACCTTCGGGCTACCACGACTTCGTGGACCATTTACCTCGCGACACCTTTTATTACCATTCACTTATTAATTTACGTTGCATCGCATGAATTAACACTAGGAAAGAAAGCAGAACGAATTATTGTAATGTCTGTATACATAGGTAATGCAAAATTGCAGACAATTACAATAATAAACACGAATAAGTGGATGTTTCGGGATGTACTGGACACTCGGAAGTAACGTATCCGAGTCACCTGTAGGTTACCCGGATACATTACTGTAGGTCGCTCCCGGGAGCAAGAGTGCGTGGGAAGCCGTCGCCTCCTTCTGCGAGGAGGTGACGGCGACCAAAGACGGAGCGGAGAGGGAGAGAGAGACGCCAGACGCACAGGGCGCCGGAGGGCGTGTGACGATCTCCGGCCACCGTAGTATGTGGTCTGCGGGCGGCGGATTAGGGGACCCGTCGCCCGATCAGTAACAGGAAGCCAACTCCCTAAGTCCGTCAACGAAGTAAGTTGCCCGTCCGAAAGTAACCTGAAACGTAGGAGTGAACAAAACAAGTGTCAAGTTCAACTTTTCGGACGGGCAAAAACATCGGTAGTAGGGACAACCGTCAAATCGTGTTGTCATTCATTCTTAGTTCGGGCCCTGAAATAATCGTATGTCCGTAGGTGATAGGGAGTAGGAAACGCTTGTAACTAAGGCCTAAAACCACGGACTTCGTGCTTAGGGAGTAGAGTCAGGCCCGAGAAGGCGGCGCGCAGTGTTCCGTGCGCGCCTCTCAGGAGGACGTGGGGCTAGGCCCCACAGTAGGAGAGGTCCGCCATCCCCCGGGTCGCGGTGCATGCAGCTGCGAATCCCACGACCCCGGCCAATGGTCAGGAGAAGGAACACCGTGGGTTTTTAGCCGATAACAGTCCGGCATACCTCTTCGTCTTCCCCGGGCGAAGGGAATCAATGACGATATTTCGCAAAATGATAAGAATGAGGGCTTATTCAAATCAAAAGTATTTTATAGACTATTTAATATTACTCAAATTAAAATTAATAAAACTTTTTAAATACCACGTGTAAGGGATGGTGTACCGAAAACTGAAACAGTGAATTCAGCCTATTATCATACATTATTCTGAATTGAAAATAAGTGCAAATTTTGCTCGGAATTTTCCGACTTTTCCGAGTTTTCTTTTCACAAATTTTACATTTCTCTGCTGTAAAATAAGCAATCTTATTAGGACACACAGGACATTGCAAAAATAAAATGTACTTTTTTATAAATCGGAAAATTCGAAAGATTTAGTTGATATTTTCCACGGATTTTCAATTCAAAATAATGAACTAAATTCACTATGTAAATTTTTGGTAACCTGTCCTTTACACAAAGTTTATTTACCTGTGAAAACACTTATTGAAATACAATAAAACATAGACAAATTAGCAATATCCAGTAATTCGGAAAATCCCGAGAAAAAAACCCACTTATTTTCGATTCAGAATAATGGGCTGAATTCACTGTTTCAGTTTTCGGCCCACCGTCCCTTACACCCAGTATATGTTTCTACATAAATGGGATGATCTAAATTCAACATCTCTAGTCTGAACCTGTCACAAATTATATACATGTACAGTAATGAACATTATCTTTTTTTCAGTCACTAGACGGCTACGTACCAGGTCAAGATTATCCGGTCTACACGGAAGTTCCTCAAGGGCTGTCCTTCACGTGTGAAGACAAGATACCTGGGTACTACGCTGATCCGGAGACCATGTGCCAAGTAAGTAAACGGCTGAGCCCACTACCACAGAATATAATTATAGGGTGCCAGTGTTTTTGCCGAAGTATTTTATATCGAATTTCGTTACGTCCGACAACGATTCGCCGACGCAATCTTTGCCGAAGCAATTTTTACCCTAATTTGATTTCGTCGAATGATTTTTAGCCACCATAATTATGTAGGCAAAAAATCATTCAGAAATTTTGTTTTAGTTGAATACCTACTTATTTGGCTATTGTTTAATTTGCCAAATTAGTATTCGCACAACATTATTTTCACACAGCGGAATGTAATGTTAATCCGACTCAGCGCACCGCGACTACGCGTGGTCAGACTCTGTCCTACCCCTAGTGTGTTATTTAAAAGCGTGGAGCCAGAAGCTTGCGAGGTCCTGAGTGGAACGAGTGCACGAGGCCGAAGCGCAGCGAGTGGGGGGAGGTGGCGAGCGAAGCGAGTCGGCGACCTCCCGTGCGTAGCACTGGTCGAGTGTGCGCGCGAAGCGAAGGAGCGACAAAGCGAGTCTTCTGGCGGAGCAAACCTAAAAACACTTGCATGCTTGCTTGCTTTCTTGCTTGCATGATGGAAAAATGAGCCATCTAACAAATGTAAAGTGGCCAATAATACAGTTGACTAATGAAACAGTGGCCAGCAGACTAGTCGGCGTAACAAAAACTTACAAAACATCATTAGGGACTTTAATAATAATAATAATAATCTGCCAACACTTCAATTTTAAATGTTGAAAGGCAGACGCCGTTTTCTTCCGGCAATAGAAGTTATCAGTCCACCTAACACCCCTTCCCATAGACCAGATATTTTTCACCACATTTTACAATAGTCTTGCACCCACCTGGGACGGTCCATGACTGTACTCCAATAGTGCAGCCGTGGATAGTCCCGGGTTGGTGCCCCACCCCATTTTAGATTAAAGCTCTCAAAGTGGCCTCTGCGCGTTGGACCTGTGTCCCCGTGTATGCCTTCCAAAGGACCGGACATCTTCCGCACGGAAGATGAGCCGTGATGTCCAAAGAGATACAAATATAATAATAATAATAAATTCCTTTTATTCAGATAACTAAGATCCAGTGTGTTAGTAATTACAATAATGACTTATAACTATTTTTAGTAAAGTGACACGTTAATGGTGATTCATTATGACCTATTTAATCATTCGGCGTTTTAATTATTCGGCGAAATCGAAAAGTGGCAAAAGGTGAAAGTGGCGAAAGGTTTTCGGCCAAATAAGAATCGGCTAATAATATTTCGATATTTCAACAGAGAACCATATATGTATATAAGCTAAAGCAGTACTTCAACTACCTACAATCGTCCGAATTGTCACACTCACACAGACACGCACTGCAACAAGACTTCTAAGGTACCATCTGAAATACGTACGTAAATATCGTCACTCGTGCAGGCTCTTTTCATGCACCACCTTAAGTACGTCCGGCGCACCCTGAGCAGTCAGCCCCGCTACCAACCTTGTTGACTGGCTAATCTTTTCACCACAGCATGAGCTATTTTTGTATAGCTCGTGCTGACACGAGAGAATCTGAATACAGTCACATACAAAGAGTGCATTATACTCAGTTTATAGTGCGTGTATGTGTGAGTGTTCCAGTTCAAGTGTTTTTTTTTTTTTTTTAAAAAAACGTTGCCCCACACTAAGATTTCTCTTGTATCGTGGGTGCGTTTACAGACACAAATCTCACTTATACAAACGCCCAGACCCGAAACAACCATCTGTAGGCCATACAAATTTTTGTTCCGTGTGGGAATCGATCCCACGACCCGTAGCGCAGAAGCCAATCGCTTAGCCACTACACCAAACATCATCTGCCTAGCCTTTTCCCAACTATGTTGGGGTCGGCTTCCAGTCGAACCGGATGCAGCTGAATATCAGTATTTTACATGGAGCGACTGCCTATCAGACCTCCACAACCCAGTAACTGGGTAATACGATACTCTTGGTAAGACTGGTTGTCAGACTTTCTGGCTTCTGACCAACAGTAACGACTGTCAAAGATCTACAAATGACAGCCGGGACCAACGGCTTTACGTGCTTTCCGAGGCACGAAGGAAACTCGCTATGGTAAATGGTCACCCATCCACAGACCAACCTCGGCAAGAGTGGTTTAACCCGGAAGATCGGTCTATGCGGCTGTAATTATTTAGCCACGAGCTCCTCACTACACCAAACGTGTCGTCTTTATTTTATTAATGTTGGGAACAGCTGATTTTTTTTTCGCGATTTCGTGTTTGGTCCCATAGTAAAAGTTGTTCATAATGATGAGTACAGTGGCCCCTTAAGAGGATGTGCGTTATTTATGTTACACCTTGTATATCTATTGTGGGATTACTGTCCCACTGCTGGGCATGGCTCCCTTCTCAAAATGAGAAAGGTTTAGACCTTAGGCCACCACGCTGGCCTTGCGGGTTGGAGAACTACAAACACCATCAACAACTTTATGGAGCCCGCTCAGGTGTGCAGGTTTCCTCACGATGTTTTCTTTCACCGTTAACGCAAGTGATAATCAAATTCTGATCTTTACATGAATTCGAAACATCAAAATTGTGGGTCGGGTTCGAACTCAGACGCTCCTACGACGAAGACAAGGGTTCAACCGTTAGTCTTGCTAGTTAGGATAAGCCTGACAAAATTCTTATAGCAATGTGAGTTCTTGCGAAATGTTTTGGTATAGGTACTTACTAGAGTGCGCGCAAGATAAGTCTGCGCGCGGCCGAAATCGGAACTAATCATGGTCCACCAAAGTGTGTGCCGTTTTATCAATTTTGATAGTAGAACTACCTGATTGTAGAAATATTTAACGGGAAAATTATGTTAAGCGATAAAAAAGTTAAGCTTAAAAAGCGGTAATTTGAACTTTTGCGATCACGGTAACGTTTAGCACGCCCTCAGTCGCGCGCAGAGTTATCTTGCGCGCACTCTAAGGCAGATGCCTAGGTTACCTAAGCCTGCTGTTAAAGTCTAGTATGTGTTTAATAAAAAGGATAATAAATCATTAAGGTCAAGTCACGATCAATTTTTATTTAGATATTACTGTTATGGCGTTATAATTGCAAATTTTTCATGTTTCTTTTCTTTTTCCTACACCATTTATAAAATTATGGTTTTTGTGATTTGAGATTACAGTGATTTAATGCCTATACAACTTGTAACATAATAAATGCAAATCCTAAAAGTGGTTCGTTAAGATTAGGCTACTGAATAGACTCCAGTTATATTTGTTTCTGAAACGTACTTTTTAAACATCGTTCTTGTAATTGAGTTAAGGAAATTGAGCCTCTTGTCAAAGTATTACTAGATAAATGATTAAATCAGGCGTTACTTTGCGGAAACCCATGACATACAAATATGCAAATACACCATGGTTTTGCGGAATTAAAGTTAGATAATGTATTTGCATACTTGAAAGTAATACTTAATAATTTATTAAAAAAAAAAATTTATCCATATAAAAGTAACATTTCAGTGTATGATTATTACTGAATATTCTAATAATGGTGTTTGTGTTATTCCTGTTTGTTTAATCCGTGTTCACCAAAGTAAAAAACAAAACACAGAAGCGAGTGTATTTTTCAGGTATTCAGGTATTATTTCAGGTAGGTATTTCATAAACGCCTACTAAAATAATGATATCAATATGTTTCTCTCTTGCAGGTATGGCACTGGTGCGTTCCCGGTCTCAGCGGCAATCGGATGTACTCCTTCGTTTGCGGAATTGGCACCGCTTTCAACCAGAGGACCAGGGTCTGCGACTGGTTCTTCAAGGTACGCCTTTATCCCTTGTAGGAGTCCGTCCCTAGAATAAACTTCCTCACCGCACGCTGGGAATAGACGCGTGTTGTAAGATTATAAATACAAAACACAGCACGCGACGTGGTAGAGAGGGAATCCCCTATACCCCTCTGGCTCTCACATACACACTCGGGAACACAGTAAACTGCTTGGCGCCGGACTTTAATGTGAGGGTGGTAGCTAGCCAGGCGGACCGTAGATCCTACCACCAAGGAAACGTGAGAGTCAGAGGGGTATAGGGCAATTTCTATATATCTCTGTGATCCAATAAAAAAAGATTTAAAAAAAAAAACTTTATCGTTCTTCGAGGTAGTCCCATTTTTTCGTCATGATCAGGGGCCTAATTCTCCTAAAATAAATCTTGATAAATCACAACCGAACCAAGGCCGAACCGTTCATTCAGACAGTTCTCATTTTCAAAAGCTGTCGAATTGTTTGACACAAAAAACAAAATCAATCATTTTGAAAGTTTTCGAAAACAAAAACTGACTGACGGTTGTGGTTCGATTGCGTTTGGCAACAATTTATTTTAGGAGGATAAAAATGGACAGCACAAAATGTTTAATTTACTATGGTCACAAATTCATGCTTTTCAGTTTCCTGAAGTCGGTATTTCTATTTTTTTTAAACGTTTATATTTTCCTACTTATTACAATTTCTAATGTTTTCTTCTTCCAGGTGGATTGTCCAAACGCTTCAGCATACTATGGAATAAATGAAGATCTGTATAAAGACGAAGCTGGCAACTATATTAATGGGAAAAAGTAGATCTAAAATAGAGATGTACCGACTATTAAGTGGCTATCGAAAAAATTAGTCGAGAGTTTGCCGATGTTGTCATTTAAATGTCGGCTAACGATAATTGCATTCAGTATTTCGATTTCAAATAGAGGCACTTATTAAACGTCATAATTTAAGCTTCTGGCAATCAATTTCAAGAATTGGTTAGTTAAATTGTGAAGGAGTTAATTAAAATCGTCAACATCTACTTTATAGTAGGACTTTTTAAATTCTAATAACTGTAATAATCGACACTGGGTTGCCTTTATCGATACTGTTAAGATTTTTATATTTCTTAGCAATAGTTTGAGAAATGTGGTTCTCTGCTCTGAGCAAAACTTCTCCATGCGCCAAAAAAACACCATACGATATTTTTCAATTTTAATGATATTTGCAGTTAGCATCAAATACATCGGGATGAATAGACTGTTCATAATTACCTAAACAACTAAATAAATTAAACTTTATCTCAATGGGATAAAATTCTTGTCAGCATGACAGTTGTCGTATACTGTGTTCATTCTGAAACATCCCTTGTATCATTGAGATATAGTTTAATTTTCTTAGTTGTTAAGATCATTTTGAACAGTCTGTTCGTCCCTATATATTTGATGCTGACTTTAGACACTAAGATTTTTCATTATTATGAATTTAGATTTACACGACTCATTTATTTGTCGATAACAATGCTGTAGTGGGTACATCTCTAACTTCTAGGTTATTAAATATAACAAATTAGAGAATATTCTCTAAATAAGTACAACTATTTTAAATAACTATAAGTGCAAAAACGTCATAAGTACAATTAGTATTTTTATATTTTTTTTACAAATTATTTTATTAGAAAGTTTACACATTGGAGTTAAAATTAACATAAAACTGGAGTCTTATTATAATACATATTTATGTTTTTAAATATTTTTTATCGTGTTACAAAAATATTTAAAAATGTAAGAAAATGAGTAAAGGATTTATTAAAACTTATTTTTTCATATGAAATGGAATGTCAAACTAAAACGAACGATTGAAATAGTGAAGTGATGAATTAAATTAGAGATGTGATACATTTTTTACCTTTTAATTTTAGTCATAATACCTAATCAGTTATAATAAAATTATAGTTACTAATTTGTAATGAGAGTTACCATAGTAAAGTAAAGTAAACTAGGTAAAGTAGTACCAATGTAAGGGACATTGTAAATAGGAAAAAAGAAAAGTGAAGTAATTGGAATATAAAAGCAAATTATGTTATGGTGCGTCCAGACCTGGCGAATGCGCCTCGGAAGGGCCGCTCGCGAGCCGCTTGCGAACTGCGCGCGTGCATTTCATGTTCGTACGCTGCCCCTGCGTCGTCCGCGCGCCACTCGCGCGCCGCTCGCGCGCAGACTACGCGCCGCGTACTCGAGCGGCGCACGTGCCGCCCGTGGTGCATCTCCCTCGACCCGCCCGCGTCTCAGTAATCTCGTTGTCAGTAATAAAATAGTCGATGCTGCAGCAATTATGCTAACGGCAGTCGTATGGTCCGATATCTTTGGAAGCAAATTCACAACTGAAGCTCATAAGTTCAAACGCAAACTCAACGCGAAAGAAGCTATATGCGCACCAGCGGCGCGCGAGCTGCACGCGCGCCGCTCTCGAGCCTTGCCGGAGTTGCACTAGAGCGACGCGCCAAACGTAGCCTGTAACCGCACGCGAGCAACACGCGTGCATTTCGTAAGCGGTTCGCGAGCGGCGCATTTGCGGCGCGTTCGCCAGGTCTGGACGCACCATTAGGTACTATATTCAAAATAGGTAAAAACTTTCAGTTTTATTATAAATGCAATGATACCAGTTTGAAATTCTTCTGTGAAAATAATGTTTTACATAAGGTTAGTCGAAAAGGGTGTACTAATCCGAAATAGTGTTAAAGTACTCATAATAATGAATATCTTTTGTTCCACAACTCAACTATCCCCAAAAGTTAATAGTTCAAGAGAAACAGCTGTTCAAAGGTTTCATAAAAAATACGCTAAAATCTATCTATCCGTCTATAATCACGGATTGGAAACTCCATTTTCTGAATTCGTAACTAAAGCAGGAATGGAGAATTTTTGGAAAAACCTAAATAAAAATAAAAATTGCGTGAATAAATAATAAGATTGTCGAATTTTGAAATCTTAACACGTGCTTTAAAACAGTCATCAGTGTTTCTTTAAGTGGCGTACGGATTTTTTACCTTCTTTTCGTCTAACCTTTTATATTCACTTATAGACATTCTACGCGTTATAATAAACATAAATTAGCTTAAGCTACGTAATTGTTAGTAAAAAAAACATCAAGGTACCTTTAGACTTACTTGATAACATCGACCATTTCTATTCAATCAACGACAATTTATACCTACTTGACAAATCGACAAACTGTATCGAACATTAAAATCGATCGACAAAATTAAGCAAGTCTATAGTCTCCTTTACACCCAATATTCTTTGCAAAGCTAATAAAAATTCTTAAATTTTCAGGGGTAATTCGTACAGCAATACGTATGACAGACGAAGACTGACAGCCAGACGCAAACGACAAAACTACGCAATGAGACGGTCAAGCAAAACTGACAATCATGACATACAGGACAAGAGTGACGACTGAGACTCGGAGTATTACCAAAATCAAGCTAAATTAACTGACAATATTGACTGATGGTTTCTAGTAATATGAAAGGATTAATTTTATAAAAAGATTTTCAAAAGCTTAAAATATCCTTACGAGATTGATCGGTGAGTTTGGTAAATGTATGAAAGATAAACTCTTTCATATTTTTATATAAGAATGAAAAAAACAAATTTTACTCAAAAATAACGAAACGAAATTGACTGACAAAATATTAGAAATGACAATATGAAAAGGTTTAGTTATCAAAATTAAAAGAACAATACGAGTACTGACTGACGAATTTCAGTTACATGTTTACTGAAAGCTAAGAAATAAAAAATTAAAGGAGTATTTGATTTTTGATGCTTTTCTGGGTAAGGTAAAAGAAAAATTGGGTCATTATAAAAAAAAAATAAATGATTTAACGATAGTTTGGCTGCTTATGCTGTGCGTTTTTAACCCTGGATATGGCAACGGTCAAACTTTTAAGGACTATCTTAGGTAGCCGATTTGACTGAACTATGATATTCACTGATACCAGATGCGGTTGAATTCTCATATTCAGTTGTTAAATCCAGCTTACAGCAGCAATTAAGATTGAAAACTGGCCCGAACATACGATAAAGCCATCTAAAAAGTAAGCCAAAACTAGAAAGGTTAACTACATTCCGTGGCTGAGTTCCTATGACTACCTTTTGGCTCCATCATCAGATGGTACCATTACATTTTATTTTCACTTACAAATAAATAAAATGTTTGCAAAATTCCAGCTCGATCGGTGATAGGAAATAGGTTAAAATTCGAGTACAGGGGCCTAATTCTCCTAAAATAAGTCTTGATAAATCACAACCGAACCAAGGCCGAACCGTTCATTCAGACAGTTCTCAATTTCAAAAGCTATCAAATTCTTTGACACAAAAAACAAAATCAATCATTTTGAAAGTTTTCGAAAACAAAAACTGACGGACGGTTGTGGTTCGATTGCGTTTGGCAACAATTTATTTTAGGATAATTGGGCCCCAGTTAGCATCAAATATATCGAGACGAACAGACTGTTCAAAATTATCTAAACAATTTAGAAATTAATAGTCTCAATAGTCCAAGGGGTGTTTCAGAATGTACAGTACACGATAACTGTCATTCTGTGTTTTTTTATCCCATTATTATACATTTTAATTAATTTAGTTGTTTAGGTAGTTATAAACAGTCTATTCTGATGATGATGAAGCACTCTCAGGCGTATGCTACACGCTTAATATTTATCACGATTTTGGATCGCAATTCTGTATCGTAATATTTATTGAGCGTTTAAACACACAGTTTGACGACACGTTTGGTGCAGTGGCTAAGCGATTGGCTTCTGCGCTACGGGTCGTGGGTTCGATTCCCACACGGAACAAAACCTTTGTATGGCCTACAAATGGTTGTTTCGGATCTGGGCGTTTGTTTGTGAAATTTGTGTCTGTAAACGCTCCCACGATACAAGAAAAATCTTAGTGTGGGGCAACGTTTAAAAAAAAAAAAAAAACAATACATTAATCGAAACGCTCAATAAATAGTACGATCCAGGATCACGATCTAATTATCATGATAATTAAGCGTGTAGCATGCCACTAACGGTGCCTACAGACTTGAAAAGCTTTGTCGATCGATGATACCATTTAAATAATTAAACTAAACTTGATTAAACTTTTATCGATCGACAAACTCATGCAAGTCTGTGGGCACCTTAACAATTGGCACAAAAGTTGACAACATGAAATCGCAAGGAACTTGTTTTTCCATAATTGGCATAATTCCGTTACGACGACCACTGTTATGGTTTTTTCTTTATTTCCCAGATAGGCATCAAGAGATACAATAATGATTCGATAATAATTTCCCTGTACTTTGGGAATATTCTGACAATGACTGACAATACCAATGTTGACATTTATATAAATTATTATGGCCCGGCCAATTAAGTTTTGTTTAAAAAACATTAATTTGATGTTGAAACATTCATTTTGCTTTAAGAATTCATTAACATACACATTTTTAGAATATCTCAACATATATTTTACAATATTCTAAAAATGTGTATTTTTAAATCAAAATGAATGTATTTGGATCAAAGGTTTTCTTTACCTTTTATAGGTACAACATTTAAAATTACTAGGACTATACAAAAATACCTATACGAATTTAATTATTTCTTTTTTGTTTGTTATGGTTTATTTTAATTTTATTGATTTGCTCACCAACAATTGAATACACTAATACAAAGATATGAGATGCATTCAATGGACCTATTAACAATCTCCATATCTTATAGAACTAATATTTTTAATTTCAATATTTTCAGCCTTTAATTGTAGACACAAAGCACACAGACTTTTTGATTTTGATACTTTTAAAAAGCTGTTAAATTATATTCTTAAAAAAAATACGTTAAGTAAAGATCGGTAAGTGAAATTGGTTAAAATAAGTACAACCGATGTTTTATTGTCATTTTTTTGTTTCTGCTTGTAAATTATTTTTCATTTCAAATGTAACTCTGGCCAGTTACATTATTAAGTTTACCTTTGAATGTAGTAAGATGACACACACAACTGTCGTCCGTGTACATAATAAAATAAAAAAAACCTAAATAAGTACCTAAAATAAAAAAATATTGAAATAGAAAGTGGCATCTAACTTTAAAATCTTAAATTTTTTGCCATAAAATTTGTAAACTTAAAATTAGGAATTTTATGTAAATAAAACTTTAATGTAACTATATTTTTGTACCTAATAATAAATAAATTAATGTAAGTATGTGTTTTTATTTTATTTAAGTTTAACATAAGTTTACTGCTCGTCACCTATGGCGTGATAATTTTTACCATAAGACCTGATTCGCTCTTCAGATTTTTTTCTGAATTTTGACTAAATCTGTTTAGTAGTATTAGCGTGAAGCTCAAACATACATACAGACATACATTCTAAAAACTTCCGTTTCGGCATAAGTATCTTTCATAATACACGTAGCAATACATTTTTTTTTTGCAATCATATTCAATGTAAGTACAGTTTTTGCTTCGTTACAATTTTATTATACAGGGTGTTAACGAATTCGTGTAATTCCTTCAAACCGCGTGATTACTGATTGACTCAGCATAAGTTTTTTTCAGAAAAAACAAAAAAGTTTTCAAAAAATGAACCATTGTATTCTGTATCTGAGTAATTTCAGCGTCCCAAGTTAACTGACTACGTGGAGCGATATCGCGCTAGTCGTGCCCGTCAGCTGTGTCGCCGTGCCTTCATTCCTTTATGCATGCCATCGAAATTTTCGATCACATGAAAAATATATTTGGAAAAAAGTTTATTTTTATTCAATCTAAATCCCGTGCGGTGTTAATCTATACCATTAATAGATTATGTGGTTTGAAGGAATTACACGGATTCGTTTACACCCTGTATATTATATGTTTATTGTACCTATATAGTATTTATTTATTTGTGTTTTTAGGTTTATTTAAAGTATTTAATTTGATGTCTCTTGATTTATTGTTACACGGAGAACTACCCCTCACTTTTATTTTTCTTGCAAATCATGTCCATCCAAAGGTTGTCTGGAAGAAATTGCCTAGTGCGATAAGACCGCCCATTGTACATTTCTATTTTAAAATAATGTTTCTTGTTTATTTTGTGTACAATAAAGAGTATTGTATTGTATTGTATTGTCGGAGTTATGCCCATCATTGAGGAGTTCCATTGTCCATCTGCGAAGGTCTTCATCAGATCTTCACCAAAAAATGGGACTATAACGGGTAAAATTCTTAAAAAAAAGAAACAACGATATCGGTACATATAATGTCGGAGTTAATCCCGAAAATACAGGGAAGCAATTTGAGATGGGGCATGAAGGGCCCATTGTAGCTACAGGAAAACGTTCTTAGAAGACCGTCATTACCTTTTGAAATAAATTCTAACTGTATTTATTTTATTTAAATACTCTTTATTGTAAGTACATAATACACCGGAAACAAAAAAAAAAGGAATACAAATATTTACACAATATGTACAATGTGCGGTCTTATCGCACAAGGCGATCTCTTCCAGACAAGCTTAGGATGGACTAAAAGAACGGAAAGAGATATCGGGCAGTCCTGGTGTATAAGTACGTATCGTACATACTATTACTTAGATATAATAACATAAAATACATATCAATAATTACAAAATAAGAAGAATAAAAATAAATTTATTTACCAAAAAAGATTTCTACAGAAAATCCTTAAATCTAACAGGTGTTGATGTTCTATTCGATTGCTTATTAAGGACAATATTAACTGTGGCTTCCACACTAGGTCGAGCCTGTCTTGCGGAAGCTTTAGTGCTTAAAAAAACATAGGTACAGTTTGAATTTTGCCTCGATCGTATAAAAAGTAAAAAAAGAAAAAAACAAATTAAATAGCCGTTTCTAGCAGTAATATCGGTATCGGAGAAAATGAGTAAAAAATGAAATACAAAATTTTTTTTTTTTTCTGTGTATTTTTGTTTGGGTTAGTGTGTTGTGAAAATGTAAGTGTGTGTGTATGTATGTATGTGAGTGAGTGTGGGTGGAGGGGGATGATATTCGTGTGTGGTAAAATTAATAAAAAGAAGACGTTACATACATGTATTAAACAAACTAATAAATAAATATATTTTAAATAAGAAAGTAGATGAAATGTCAGCAATAATCAAGAAATTGCAAATTAAAGAGACAAGTAATGCTCCTTCACTAACTTTATTCACAGATTTTGAAAAAAAAAACAGCAGCACATCGAATTATAAAAAAGTCTCTTAACAACATTTTCCTGTAGCCACAACAATTATGGTAGCTGCCCTTATTACTACTCTATTTCTGAAGTTTCTAGTACTCCAACCTCAGGTGGTACGTTTTTTTTATCCTGGGAAATAGGATCGATTGGCATCATAAAAATGTCTTGTGAAAACTGCCCTTTTTCTCGCTAACTGTACTTTTTCTCGAAATCTGTGAATTCAGAAATAAATTAGCCCAAAAGTTAAGGGTGGTCTCCTAAGAACATTTTCCTGGGTGGGATACTCAACTTCAAAAACCAAAACATCAACAATCAAAATATCAACACCATATAATCAACAGTTTAAGTTTTCAATGAATCAGAATAACATTAGCTTAAAACATAAATGGTTCAAAATGTCACTTCAGATGAGCAACGATTCTGAATGTCACTGATTTATAACGTAAATTGTTCACTTAATCAACACTTTATAAAATCGATGTTTAACAAAATATCGTGAAATATTCAGTCATAACATAATATTCGTCGCAGACATTTTAAATGCTGCAATGGTAAGCAAATAGTTTAATAGCTGTCTAAACGTCTCTGGAACAAGAAATCATATTTATATTGTTATGGGATGCACATACGACTACAAGGAAATAAACCTATAATATTAATTACCTATTTTTTAATTACAAATGTAATTTGTGTAATGCAATGAAAAGTGTTGATCAAGCGAACAATTTATGTTATAAATCAGTGACATTCAGATTCGTTGCTCATCTGAAGTGTTGACATTTTGAACCGTTTATGTTTTAAGCTAATGTTATTCTGATTCATTGAAAAATTAAACTGTTGATTATATGGTGTTGATATTTTGATTGTTGATGTTTTGGTTTTTGAAGTTGGGTATCCCACCCCATAGCTACAATGGTTAAGGTAGCTGCCCTTCACGCCCCATCTCAAATTACCACTCTGTATATAAAAAAAGCATCTCTGTTTACCTCGTTCAGGAATAAAGATGCCACAATACCATACCTATCTTCACACCTCAGCCTTGACAGGATATGCAGAGAGAACGGCGCAAAGCTCTTTAATATTTATAATGCATTCTAGACACAGACACGCACACTTCCAGTTAACTTGCATCGTGTTTGTGTGTGTGTGTGAAAAGTAAAGCTGTACGTATAATGTGAGTAAGTGTTGATACGACTTTTTTAGTTTACATGTTTTGCTCAGATGCGGCTGAATATCAGTATTTTACACGGAGCTACTGCCAACAGAACTCTGCAACCCAGTTATTGGGTATTGTCGATATCCTAAGGTTAAAGCGGTTGTCAGTCTTTCCGGCTTCTGACTAAGATATTCAACCTTCAATTTTCTAAACTCATTTATTCAAAATAGACTAGAATTACTTACTTCTTTTTGAACGTCAAAATTATAAGACAGCCCACAAAAGCTCCCGTCACCGCTTTCTTGTGTTTTTGCTATGAAGAAGAAACGGCGCAACAAACTCCCCAGCAACACATATCTGTCTGTCAAGTGAACAAATTAATTGAGTACACAGCAAAAGGTAATATTTATTACAATAATGAAATTATGCAAAATGCGGATTACAAACAAAGTAAAAGTATAGGACAATTCTGGATGAATTGAAAACAATTTTGACGAATTGATCGCCTGTTGATTCTTAACGTTTCCACCCTGTACCTATACATGTACTTACACCAAGAGTATTGCTTATGCGTTGCCAACTTTAAGAGACAAAGTTGGAAAATCTCCTGTCGCCAAGTAACATTGCTGTGTTCCGATTTGAAAGGGTGCCGATAAAATTTCAGGCACATGAGACTTTTTACTCTTGGTTGAAGGCGGCAATAACAATTTTTCATTAGGTAGGCCGGTAGTCTATTGAGTTAGTTAAACTTTTCTTTGATTATCACTTGATCAATAAACCAAAGTGTTTTACAGTCAGCATTACACGCCTGTACTCCCCGACGGGTTGTGTATAGTACACCTTCATTTCGTTGCTATGTTTATATCCCATGTAATAAGGGGGTGAGCCTTTTGCCATCAACCGGGCACAAATTGGAAAAACCTGATAACACTTTGCCCGACCTGGGGATCGAACCCAAGACATCACGTTAAGCAGTCGCGTTTGCGACCACGACACCAAAGAGGCTGCAAAGTCAAGAAATATTACCGAATTATTGTACGTACCTAAGATACTGTATTTGTGAATAAAGCTGTGAAGTGTAAACGTGTCACTTGTTTTTTTTCTCTATTGGACTGCTGTAGATGGTCCTTTGGGACCATTCTACGTAACTGGACAGTTATTGGCGAGACCTGAAGGATCTCCAGCCAATAGATACAGAGAAAGTGAGGAAGTGGGGTTGAAATTAGATTTTTTACAGATTTATGCCCCATATGCAATATTTTATCAAATATTGCTTAAGAGCTCAGCAGTCGCGCTAGAAACCACTAAATCAACGAAGCAATCAATCAATCGGTAGCTTATTCTTAGGTACCGACAATCTACCAAAATAACACAAAACAAAAATCGCACAATTCAACCCACCAATACAACCAAGCCTTTAGCACTGTCACTTCACCAAGATGGAGGGGCAAGCAGCTAGTAAGCTTAACACCTCAGCCACGAGCAGACGTGGCACGCGAATTAAAAATAACGAACAAAAAAAAGTGTTTTCTAAAACTAACAGTGTTAGTGCAGTGTTATTTGCAAACAAAAGTGATATTTTCGACAACGGTAAATGGTAAAATGCTATTTTTTATAACGTTACGTAATTAAGTTAAAACACATAACGTTATTTCGGTAATGTTACGTTCGAAACGTGTTTTGTAATCGGAACGAGTTGTTTCTTATGTATATTCACGTTTATTGTTGATGGATGGGCAGAGAATACATTATTTTTGTCATAATTTTACATGTCATTAAGTAACTGCTCACTTCAGAGAATGTTGAAATAAATTGTTGGAATTTAGGCTGAGATATACAGGTTGTCCGACGTAAAGAATAGCACTACCCCATCTCTTCCAGTGGGTGTAGTACAAGGCGACTAAGGGATTCACTAGAGGATGGGCAGCAGCGTTCTCTGATTACTTTAACAACTTGATGGTAAACGCAGACAGGGTCTAAGATGGAGCACACGAATACAAGTAACAGAGATATAGAGAGATTTCCTTATACCCCTCTGGCTCTCACATACACACGACGGAACACAGTAAACTGCTTGGCGCCGGACTTTAACGTGAGGGTGGTAGCTAGCCAGGCGGACCGTATAGATCTTACCACCAATCGTATTTTTCCTAATTAGATGAATAGAGAAAAATACGCATTTGTCTCAACTATTCATGACACTATGATCAAAAATGTCAATAAAATCAGTTTGGTTAAAAAAAATAAAAAAATGATAACTCGAAAACTAAAAAAAATCGCAGAACATACATAGGGGTGTTTCAAGTATCTCTAAGGCTGCTCTAACTCTGGACCTCCGCTTGACACTACTTTTCGGTACACCCTGTATCATCATCATCATTCAGCCGAATGACGTCCACTGCTGGACATAGGTCTCCCCAAGCATGTTTATTTATTTATTTATACTTCTATGCACTATGGTGGTACATAAGGCGGACTTAATGCCATAAGGCATTCTCTACCAGTCAACCTTTGGGTTAAAAAGAAAAGCATCGAAATAGGTACAGGAAAAAATAAACAAAAATGAGATGACAATTTCGAACTGAATATAGTACGAATTCATAAGATAAATATAAGTTACATAAAATACATAAATACAAATAATAAAATATATACACATTATAATATAATTATGACGAAGACTAAATTAGATGATTAGGAGTGCAACGATTTCAAGTAGTATTCCTTAACTTTACGTTTGAACGAGAATTTACTCGGAGCTTTTTTAATATCAAGGGGGAGCACGTTCCAAAGTTTGATTGCTGAGACAGCGAAAGAGTTAGAAATGAAACCTGTGCGGTGGGAAGGTATTTGGAGAAGTAAATTTTCAGAAGCACGAAGGTTGAGATTGTGAGAACTGCCCAAAACTTGAAAGTATCTTTTCAGATAATCAGGAGCACATGAATCGTTCATAATGGAGAAGAGCATACAGAGAGATCTGAGGGATCGTCTCTGCCGGATAGGCAACCATTTAAGCTGAGAACGATAATGAGAAATGTGATCATATTTACGAAGTCCAAAAATAAAACGAATGCAATTGTTAAGAAGACGATCCAATTTGTTCAGAAGTTCTTGGGATAAATCAGAGTAACAAACATCCGCGTAATCGATTACTGGGAGCACAAGAGACTGGACCAAAAGGGTTTTAGTGGTAGATGGGAGGAAATGCTTAAACCTATAGAGAGATCGCAGTATGGCCGTGACGCTCTGACTAACCTGAGTGACCTGCTTGTTCCAACTTAGACTATCATCAATGTACAAACCCAAATCCTTCAAGTAAGGTGACAGAGGAATGACTGAATTGTTGAAAATGATCGGCATAAGGTGATGAATATTAATATTTTTTAAGTGGAACGAGCTACCTGTAATCATTGCTTGGCATTTACTTACATTTACGGCAACTCCGAACTTACTAGACCAGTCACCGATCGTGTGTAAGTCAGCGTTGAGGCTGGAAATACAGTTGTCGATGTTACTGGTGTCAGTTTGAGCGTACAGTTGTAAGTCGTCCGCATACAAATGGTAAGAGCATTTAAGAATGTTGGTGATGGAATTAACAAATAAAGAAAATAACAGAGGAGAGAGAATACCGCCTTGCGGTACGCCAGTTACCAAGTCGCACCAGTCAGAACATTCCTGACCAACACGAACTGCCTGCTGGCGACCACGAAGATATGAAGAGAACCAATCCCGTGCTGACGATGAGATCCCTATTTGTGACAAAATGGCGAGGAGAATATCATAATCAACGGTATTAAAAGCATTGGAAAAGTCTATTAAAACCAATACCGTTAGCTTTGAATTCTCCATGCCGGACCTGATGTCTTCGGATACTTTAAGTAGGGCAGTGGATGTGCTGTGTCCAGGTCGAAAACCTGATTGAAAAGATGATAGTAAATTATTTTTAAAAACGTAGGAAGAAATTTGTCTGTGGGCTACTGCTTCTAAGATTTTGGACTGGAAAGGGAGAATAGAAATTGGCCTGAAGTGGTTAGCTAAACTGGGGCTAGTATTTTTTGGAAGAGGGATAATGTAGGCCTTTCGCCAGATTAACGGGAAAACCCCAGTCTGCAATGAGAAATTTATAATGTGAGTAAAAATGGGAAGTATGTAATTGATAATAAAAGATATCATAGCCCTGCTGACTGCATCACAGCCAACAGCTTTCGATTTGATGGAGTTAAAAATTTTTAGGATGTCAATGTCAGTCACGGGTGAAAATGAGAAAGAGTCTGAAGGTAAAATTGGCATGGAAGTAATATCAAGAATGGTTTTTCTTTTCACACCATCTGCAAGTGTAATTGACGTAGAAAAATGCGTATTAAGATCATTGAGAGATAAGTTCGAGGGTAAGATATTTGAAGATGACTTAGTTACGCCAAGAGATTTTAGAAACTTCCATATATCAGCCGGCATGTTGAGGGGGTTTGCCATAATCGCCACGCTTGGCAGGCGGGTTGTCGATCGCAGTATGGTTGTTAAAGTACTCAGAGAACGCTGCTGCCGATCCTTTAGTAAATCCCTTATGTACGATTTCCACCTACCGAGCCGCGCCGGGTCGCGCCGGAACGCATTTTACACTGCGCTTAAGGAAATTCAGGCTTCTGTACAATACTTAAGTTTCATGTTTGCATGGAATTTACATTGCTTGGAACTCGGTTAGATCCGTGCGTATGCCGTGCGACCGACGCGACGCCGCGACTGCCGGTCGGCTCCTCGCGTACGTGGACGGCGGCGCTCGGCCATCACCGCACATCCTCGTGTGTTGTCGCCGGCCGGCAAATTGAATCATTCAAGTTGCTGAGAACATGCTAGCGGATACGCGAGCACGCGCGCGCATGCGCCCGGGTTCCAGCAGATTGTAGCCGTCGGGCGGACGCGGTCGGTTATTGGCGCGTGCTCGCGCATACGCTGCGACTCACTGCGATGCGCCTGCGTGGCCCGGTTGGTGGAAATCGTACTTAAGTCGCCTTTTACAAGAGATGGGGTAGTGCTATTATTTACGTCCAGCACCATACGGATGCTCTTAACCTGAAACGCTCAGTAAATTATAGGAATCGGTCATTAGACTTTACTTTCGAGTTAAATCAAAGTCGTGATACATCATGACTGATCAGCAGAGATCGGAAAAGGTAGAATATATTTACCTAAACTTCGAGGAAGGAAGTAACATAGAGCGGAAAATACCTCCTCTAAAATCCCGGAATAATTATAATGACGTTTTAATCCCGTGATTTAAAAATCACGAAATTGATTGGGCTTTATTTATAGTTACAAATTATTGATTTGAAAAATCATTTAACATTTTTTAGGGTTAGGTATCTTATATACGTAAGAGCCGTAACAGCTTTGCACAGCGTGTCCTCCCACTCACTGGCGAACGTTCACAGGCAAGAGTCCAGTTGTGGCGAGATAAAGCTTCTCTACCCACTCCGTTTGTTGCTCCTTCCGAGGATCTCCCATCTGGGCATGAGTTGCCTTGGCTGACCTGGAAGTTTCTAAATAGATTTCGGACTCAGGTTGGTCGAAGCAAGGAAAACCTGCTCAGGTGGAAATTTGCGGATAACTCAAACATGGAGTGTAAATGTGGTGCCGTTCTGCAAACTATGGCGCACTTAACATGATGCCCCGCCTGCCCAGTTACCTGTACGCCACAAGAACTAATGGACGCTACGGATAGTGCTAAACTCATTGCTGAGTTCTGGGCCGACACGGTGTAGATTATCATCGACACGCTAAGAAGAAGAAGAAGGGTTAGGTATGAAGTACTTACGGTCAACGTTAAAAACACAGTCCCGCGAACAGGTGGCGCATGGTAGTATGAGATCCGCTTAAGCGTGTATTCAATCTATTCCGTCACATAACAAAAGCTATAAACATCGAGCCATCGAAACTTTCCTCTAATACAATAAGTTATTGCTTAAGAGGAAACTCTAGCTCCAACGTATTGTTTAAACTACACAAAGTTATGCATTCACAGCTATTTCATAACATATAGAGAATGTAATCAATTTATCTTTCAATCTTCCTCCTTGCCTTACCAACTATGTTGGGGCCAGCGTCCAGTGTAACTAGATGCGACTGAATACCAGTATTTTACACGGAGCGACTGCCATCAGACCGAAACCCAGTTACTGGGCAATGCCGATATCCTAAGGTTAGAACAGTTGTCAGCCTTTCAGGCTTCTGACTACCGGTAACGACCGTCGTCATAGGTACTTTGTATTTCACACGGTGCCGACGATTCAAAGCGCCCTCCAAAACACGGAGCGGTATAGTGATTAACGCTCACCCATCCATGGACTGCAGCAAGGGCAGTTTATCCTTGCAAATCATATGATCCGTAGCCACGAACTCGCCATATTATTATGTAATAGCTAGATTTTGCCCGCAGCTTCGCTTGCTTGAAATTTTGAACCCGTTAGGTGACGATTTTCCAAACAAACTTTCATCCCTTTTTTTTTTTTTTTTTTTTTTTTCTCGTGGGAAAATCCTCATGGATACCCTCCGCCCGGGGAAGGCGAAGGGTTATGCCGGACTCTTACCGGCTAAAAACCCACGGTGTTCCTTCTCCTGACCTGTGGCCAAGGTCACGGGATTCGCAGATGCATGCACCGCGACCCCGGCAGGCCTCGGTCCGCCAGCCCCTGGCGGACCTCTCCTTCTGTGGGGCTTTAAAACTTTCATCCCCTATTTAACTCCCTTAGGGGTTGGATTTCGAAAAATCCTTTCTTATTCCTTGTCTATATTATAAAGAGAACTTCTGTGCAAAATTTCAGCTTTCTAGGTCCAAGGGTTTGAGCTGGACGTTGATGAGACTATCAATTAGTCAGTCAGTCAGGACCTTTCTTTTTATTTATATAGATATAGACTATAATATGAGAGGAGCTCGTGGCTAAATAATTACAGCCGCATAGACCGATCTTCCGGGTTAAGTCACGCTTGCCGAGGTTGGTCTGTGGATGGGTGACCATTTACCATAGCGAGTTTCCTCCGTGCCTCGGAAAGCACGTAAAGCCGTTGGTCCCGGCTGTCATTTGTAGATCTTTCATAGTCGTTACTGTTGGTCAGAAGCCAGAAAGTCTGACAACCAGTCTTACCAAGAGTATCGTATTACCCAGTTACTGGGTTGTGGAGGTCTGATAGGCAGTCGCTCCATGTAAAATACTGATATTCAGCTGCATCTGGTTCGACTGGAAGCCGACCCCAACATAGTTGGGAAAAGGCTAGGCAGATGATATAGACTATAATATAATATTTACAGATAACTTGGACTGTCTCTGGTCTAGTGGACACAAGAGCGACTGCTGAGCGTGAGGTCGTGGGTTCGATCCTCAGGTCGAGCAAAGTGTTATTGGATTTTTCCGTGTGGAATTTCTCAGTAGCAGCCTGGAATTTAGATTTGTGGCCGGTTGATGGCAATACACTCGCCCTCATTACATGGGACTTGAACAACGGCGAAATGAGGGTGTATTATATACTTCTGTCCATCCCTTCGCGGAATACAAGCGTGATGGTATGTTAAATTGTATTCTAAGAGATCTTTCTTTTAAAGTATTTTCTCAGCGTTTTCTAATCAGTTCAAGTTACATCAGGTACTTGTTATTCGTATCGGGGTAGGCAGAGAGAATACTAATGTACCTATTGCAGAGTTAAGCGGTATACTTCACCGGGCAGTTGGGCAATGCCTTGCCGGCTGGGCGACTCGTTTAGGTGTTGCCTAATAATTTATGTTTTATTTTGACATTTTATTAGTATAACCTTCACGATTGATCCACATAGAGTAAACATAAGTATGCTAAAGACATTCTTTTTTCTTTTTAAATTCTCTTGAATACCCTTCGTCCTGGGCAGGCGAAGGGTTATGCCGGACTCTTACCGGCTAAAAACCCACGGAGTTCCTTCTCCTGACCTTTGACCAGGGTTTCGGCATTCGCAGCTGCATGTACCGCAACCCCTGGCGGACTTCTCCTTCTGTGGGGTCTGGCTACTGGTCGGGCATCGGGTTTTATTGTGCACCCTTAGGCCGTTTGTCCACCGCTGCCGTCACCGAGAACGAGATGACGTTGCCGAAGTAGCGATACATACATGTCATCCGAGCGCCGGCATCTCGGTGTAATGTAACAGACGGCCCTAGGATCTCCTGAGCAAGTCTGCCACACCAGTTGTAGGGATATGAGATTTTATTAGTAATTCCTACTTACCCTAGTCGGACAAACAAGGAAAACACTTAAAACAAGACAACTTTATAACATGGTAAAAAAAACACTAAGTCAATAAATACAGGATGAATGGCACACGTAAGTAAACTGGTAACTGATGGAATACAACTCCCGGAAGCTCGGTAATGTGAGCACGAAGTGAGGCGAAGTGCTGGAAGGTTAGCAGTGCGGTGACTTTCTCCAGTAGGTTGGAGCGCCGGAGACTCAGCAGTACCGCGTCTAGGCGGTGTGTTGGTAGGTCAGCAGTGCCGCAGGCTCAGTAACTCGTCAACCAGACGGATGGCTGGTAGTTCAGCAGCGTAGCAGTGCCGGAGGCTCAGTAGTGGTTAACTCGGCGGAGTGCAGCAGTCCGCACCCTTTCGTGGTTGCTTTTAGAATCCTCGCCAAAACACTTTGCATTTTATTTTTCGAGTCTCTTTGAATTTGAGTATGGAGTGTGTTCCAAAAATGTGGCCTGTGATAGAAAAAGAGGTTTATAGTAAATTATAGTAGGTAAAAAGGAGGTGAAATGTGTGAAGTGAATGATGATGAAAAAGGTGTGATCCTACATCGGCCACCGAGATTTTGAGTAGTTCGGCGCTACCGCTTGAACTCGGCAGAGATTGTGACGGACCGAAATGCTGGCAATACAAAACACGTCTGCACTTGTCCACTAAACCCAAGATTGCCAGCGCCAGTGCACTTGTGTTGGGAACCACTGAGATCGGTCGCGGTGGGCACACGATCGCCGTCACGTCGTTCCGAACTAATCTCGTTTCTCGGTGACGGCGGCGGTGGACGAACGCTCTTACAGTAGAATAAAAATCCTATCCGGATCTGACAATTACACCTAATACCATTCACTTAGCTAGCATGGACGTGGGCGTTTAATGAACACACAACTTAATATTTAATACGTCAAGATGTCACCTTGGTTTCTTAAGGAAGTTGTGTTCAATGCTTATAAACTGTATAAGTGAGAGAATGTCACCTTCGAGTGTTAAATGTTACTTTATTTTATACTTATACTAGCTTTTGCCTGAGGAGCTCGTGGCTAAATAATTACAGCCGCATAGACCGATCTTCCGGGTTAAGCTACGCTTGCCGAGGTTGGTCTGTGGATGGATGACCATTTACCATAGCGAGTTTCCTCCGTGCCTCGGAAAGCACGTAAAGCCGTTGGTCCCGGCTGTCGTTTGTAGATCTTTGACAGTCGTTACTGTTGGTCAGAAGCCAGAAAGTCTGACAACCAGTCTTACCAAGAGTATCGTATTACCCAGTTACTGGGTTGTGGAGGTCTGATAGGCAGTCGCTCCATGTAAAATACTGATATTCAGCTGCATCCGGTTCAACTGGAAGCCGACCCCAACATAGTTGGGAAAAGGCTAGGCAGATGATGACTAGTTTTTGCCTGCAGCTTCGCTTGCGTGAAATTTTGAACCCGTTAAGTGACGATTTTCCGTACAAACTTTCATCCCCTATTTAACTCCCTTACAGCGATTACGCACTGCATCCGATCCGGATCCGTGATAATAAGAATATAAAAAACTCGGACCGAATTCGGACGTTGCTTTGCGCACTGCATCCGATCCGAATACGTGAAAATACGAATCTAGAGTCTAAAAAACTCGGACCGAATTCGGATATCGCTTACGCACTTATCCGATCTCTGATCCAAATTCAAACAATTCAGGGGCCATCTTTGGTATATCCATTTGGCGTCCGATTTGAATCCGAGGTAATGCGAAAGCGTTCATACAAACAGTACTACGGCTACTTCGTTCCGTCAATATTTCTTCCGAATTGGAAACTCACGGATGACGGAGAGATATCTAATGACGGAAGTCGGATCTAGTGCGTAAACTACCATATAAATAGTTCTATGACTACTTCGGAACGTATTTTCGCGGATTCGGATCGGATGCAGTGCGTAACCGCTCTTAGGGGTTGAATTTCGACAAATCCTTCGTTATTCCTTGTCTACATTATACAGGGAACCTCTGTGCAAAATTTCAGCTTTCTAGGTCCAAGGGTTTAGGCTGGGCGTTGATGAGTCAGTCCATCAGTCAGCCAGGACTTTTCTTTTTATTTAGGTAGATTAACATATCATCAAGCCTGTATTCCCCGAAAGGTTGTGCAGAGGTGTATAGTACACCTTCATTTCGCCATCATGTTTAAGTCCCATGTAATAGGGTCATCAACCGGGCACAAATCCAGACTCCAAGCTGGTATTGAGAAATTCCACACGGAAATAACCAATAATACTACCCAACCTAGGGATCAAACCCAGGACATCAGGCTCTTATTCGCGTTCATGAACACTAGACCAACGAGGCAGTTAATAATGTTATTGATTAATTAACTAAAGTTTATGTATTCTTTTATTTGAATATGTTCTATTAGTAATTAACCTGTGAAGTTTTTCCGGGCAATTTAGGTATCTCTATACATGGTGTAAACGAATTCGTGTAATTCCTTCAAACTGCATGGTATACTGGTGACACAGATTAGGCTAAGCGTATGCTGAGACGCAGGTGACGCAGGTGCACGCAGCGCAGCGCAGAGCAGATTTTGTAATGTATGAACGTACTAAGAGCTGCGTACGCTGCGGCGCAGACGTGCGTCTGCCCTGCTCTGCGCCTCGTTGTAGTGCCGGCACAGATTTCTGCGCGACGCGTGCATGTCAACATGTGTTTTTTACCGCTAATTTGAATTTTATTGCAATGACAGAACATTTAATTGAATTAGTGCGTTGTGAACTTTGTATGATACTAATCATCCAGAGTATTAAAAAAAAAAATGTTCGTCAACTCGAACGCGTCTATTCTTTGTCCTAGTTAAAACTCGAATGTGTCTTTGAGCTGCGTCGCAGCATGCGGTCGTGGCCTATGTCTGCCTCGCCTGCCCTGCGCGGCGAAATCTGTACTGTGCTGTGCTGCGTGACCTGCGTCTCAGCATACGCTTAGCCTTAACCATGCATGGGAAACAAAAAGAAAAAACAAAAAAAAAACTTGTTTTTCTTTTTCATTGAGCCATTTTAGCGCCTCGAGTTATCTGACTGCGTGGAGTGATATCGCGATTGTTGTTCCCGCCACCTGTGTCGCCATGCTTTTATTCATTTATGTGTGGCATCGATTTTTTTTATGGAATAGTTTCTATCATTCACAATCGTACGGCATTTTTTTTTTGTATTAATTATATTTCCGGTGCGGCATATCAGTTTTAAAGAGTAACACGAATTCGTTTACACCCTGTATGTATATCATCTTGTTTATGGCAACACAAAAACTAACAAACAGACAAGCAAACAAATCTCTCTAAATGTATTTAAAAGTCCTATCTCTATTACGAAGCCTACTGTACCAACAACTATGTAGCAACAAGCTGCACAAAATGTTTAGTAACACTAAATAAACTGTTGCTTAATTTAACTAACTGAAAATCTACAATTTAACGAGCATAAAGATTTACGAAATTTTCTGTATTTTCGAGCCGTTTGGGGTCGAAACACTGGGTTTGCGGGTTCCGAGTTCCCAACTTCTCTACAGAAATGTTGCAAGGCGGCTGGTCGACAGGAGTATTTATCGTAACAGCTATTTAAAACAGATATCTTAAGATAACAGACTGTAACTGTGACAAACAAACTGAAAAAGCAGTTCCTGTTCCACGAGCTAACAAAATCCCTTAAGTGACAGTCACAAGCTTTTCTCTATTCATGCTTATGACAGTTACCTTAGTTAGAATAGGATAAAACATGTTACTGTTACTCTGTGACACCCTGTTACAGCCGTCACAAGCTCTTTCCTTTTCTCGCATATGTTTAACACCTTAGTTAGAAAGAGAAGTCATGCTGTTACAGTAAACAGGTTAAACTTTGCTATCTGTGGTAACAGATAACACATAATAGTGTATTCTCACATAGTATGAAATAACAGACTGTTATTTCGTAACAGGTTTTTGGAACTGCTATTTACGTGTCTCAGGAACAGGCGGAACAGATACGTGATTTTACCTGTTACAACCCATTCCTAGTCGACACTTCCCGTGATCCGAAGGCTGGCCATACAACGTGGCAATGCTGCCAGTCTTCTGGGCACGTTACCAATCGACAGCGATGTGGAGGAATATTTTGATGCCCTAATTTAGTTTACAGTTTTATAAGGATATGTTTTTCTTTATTTATATACAAGGTTAGTCGGAAAGTGGGTACTAATCCGCAAGCCACCTAAAGTATCATCGATGACGGTTATAAAGCAAGTGTTAAAATTTCAAAATTCGATAATTTTAATTTCCATGTAAAGTAATTTTTATTTGGGGTTAAATATAATGACCACCATAAAATGCTTTGATACCCTTAGTTCTTTTACCAAAAATATATACTTGAAACCAGAAAAATAAAGTTTAAAATTACAATAGTACTAGCTATTTTAGTCACAACTGCACTTCAAATTGTATTCGAACACCAAATGTAGTAAATGATCACCAAATCTTAGCACCCCCGTAGCACCCCGACACGGATAGGTTAGGTTCGAAGGGGATGACCTTCGTGTTAGGTTACTTTAAACCCTGCAGACAGAAATAGGAGCCCAGCGCAGCAGGGCTCCGTCGACTCTACTTTGGAAACCCAAACAAGTGACAATTTGGTGTTCATTAACTACAACATTTACTACTTTTGGATTAACAATGATTTATTTGGAGTCGTTTTGCTTTAATAGGAAAGCGAGATGTTAAAACTTTGGTTGTAATTTTATATTAAAATGCGGGTTTAATTTTGGTGATCATTTACTATTTTTGTCTGTTATATGTTACTATATCTGGTGGTAAGTTATACGTAAGCCTTTTAATTTTAGCTTTTTCAAAAATTCTTCCTCCCTGCTTTAGTTACGAATTCAGAAAATGGAGCTTCTAATTCGTGACCCCAAATATGACCTAAAATGTACACACAGCTGATTATAGCTGAGGATAGATAGGTTTTAGCACATTTTTTATAAAATCTTTGAACAGCTATTTCTCTTAAACTATTTGACTTTTGGAGAAAGTTGTAGTACAAAAGTTACTCATTATTACTAGTTCTTTAAAACCCTTTTGGATTAGTACCTCCTCTCCGACTCACCTTGTATTCCTTGCTCAAATAGGTATTATTTGTCTAATGTCAAATAAAATAGACTGTAGGTTTTTCCATAACACGTAAGTTACAAATATATAACTTAAACTTAAGTAGCAACTGGTTGTTGTTGCTCAACCGTCGCCTACTACTTGTTGGATAACCAATAGCTATGTTGACATCGGTTGACAGGCGGCAACCATTCACTGTATTATATCTGTGGTGACATGCATTTCCATTTCTCAACCCGAATATAGCTTTGATTTTGTTATCACATAACGGGTTATTGAGCTCCCTAAAATAAAGAGCTACACGATGGCTGATGCATGCGTGCCGTCAGTTGGGACAGGTCAACTCAAACCTGCTATGGCGCTTTCCTCAAAAGGCCTTCAAGACGTTGCCCTATAACACTCGCATAGTTTTATAACACAATGTCTGGACTTTAAAAGAGACCTTGACCTCTGAGTTTGTTTCGGCTTTTCTTCTCAGAGCTAGTCAGATAGGAAATGCCGGCGCCATCTGCACTTAAAAAAACATTACACTTACTGTAAAAGTGTCTGTAATAGATTTATTTACATAAATAAATATCATTTATTTATCATAACATCATCCCTATACAGGGTGTAAAAAGACCCATCACATAGCCGAAATCTACGCACTCTGTACATCAAACTAAATTACATTGACCAAAAATAATTGCTGGGAAACGACTTTTATTTTTTGGCATGCAAAAAAACGCTTTTTTTTTGGAGCGCGCAAATTATGGTTGTGGCGATGCCGCGCGTTTGCATGCGTGCAGCGGCCACACAGCCGAGCAAAGGCGGTCGTGTGCATTTGATATTCATTGCGTTTTTGTAACTTCAAATGCGTAATTTGTTAGGAAAACTTGAATTTTTTAATAATGTTTGTATGGAAGAAATTTTAGTATTATGACTTTTTTACTTGGAAATCGTTTATGGAAAAAACTAAAAAAAAAAAGTGTACTTTGACCTTCAATATCTCCAAAACCAATGATTTCCCAGGTATGGTTTGTTCGAAAAAAATGATCCCAATGATGCGTAAAATACGTGGTTTTCGTTATCGTTAAGGGTCTTTTTACACCCGATATTTCTCAAAGGGTTGGACAGAGGTTTATAGTACACCGAGCCTATTGCCATCAACCGGGCACATATCCGGATTCCGGGCTGCTACTGAAAAATTTCACACGGAAAAACCCAATAACGAAACGGGAATCGAACTCAAGACCTCATGCTCAGCAGTCGCGCTTGTGACCACTAGATCAACAAGGCAGTTGATGTTAGTTTTTTTAACAATCATAATAGTTAGGTGTGTGTGTATGTTTATGTATATGTGTGTCTTATGGTGAGGTTATAAACTCTCTCTACGTGTGGCTGAGGCAAACGGCGATAATAGGCAGCAGTGTCGTTGTCTGCTAAAAAATGGGGGCAAGTGCCACCCATGCCCCTCGCACCCCAGTACCCCCCATGCATCACGTGCTCCGGTGTCCCCGTGACCCCACGCCCCTCACAACCTAGTGCCTCTGCGCCCCAATACACCCCATGCATCCCGTGTTCCGGTGACCCCGTGCTCCCCACACCGCAATGCCTCCCGTGGCCACCGCACCCCAGTACCCCCATGCATCCCGTGCTCCGGAATCACCGTGCCACACCACGCCCTCCGCACCCCAGTGCCCTCCGCGCCTCAATACACCTCATGCATCCCGTGCTCCGGTGTAACCGTGCCACCCCACGCCCCCCGCACCCCAGTTCCCCCCGTGGTCTCACATCCCAGTACCCCAATGCGTCCCGTGCTCCCGTGCCCACCGTGCCTCCCTTGAATCCCCCCTTGCTACACACCTCCAAAAATTACTGCAATGATCGGCCGCTTATTACCAACCTGTCATCTTTGTACACAAATATAATTTGTGTATGAAATGAAATATCGTTAATACAGGAAATTGTATAATGAAACGTTGAGGTTTTATGCGTTCGGTTGCGCAGGCGCAGTTCAATAATAATTTTAAATGGCTTGAATTAGCTTAACCTCAAACTAATTAACAAAGTTTGTAAAGAAATGGAATTAGATTTTCACCCACTTTTAACAGTCGCATCAATGTAAAATTTTGCATAATGTCGATGATTAACAGCCAAAAAGGGATAACCGCCAATTTACAAACTTTACAGAAGAGTTATTTAAAGTTCGTTTAAGACTAAGAAATAAGGCTAAAGACCTTAATTTGAAAAAAAAAACAGTCAGCGGGAAAATGTATTGTCAGTTTTCACAAAACATTTTTATGATACCAATCGATCCTATTTCCCATAAGGATCAAAAGAATCTTCCGGACCAAAGTACTAGAAAAGTTGAAGTACTAGAAAGTCAAGTCAGAAATCGCAAAAAACTTATTTGAGATGGGGTAGTAATAAGGGCAGCTACCTTAATCGTTAATCAAGTGGCTACAGGAAAACGTTCTTAAGAAACAGTCTATATTTTTTTTATATTTTGAACTGCATTTACAGGTGCTGAATGAATACAGTAATTATTATAATTTTTTTTATTCTGAAACTTGGTCCTAATTTAATCCTAAGTTTAATCCTAGTCGCACCTGATGGTAAGCGCAGACAGGGTCTAAGATGGAGCACACGAATACAAGTAACAGAGATATAGAGGGATTCCCCTATACCCCTCTGACTCTCACATACACATCACGGAACACAGTAAACTGTTTGGCCAAAAAAACCTTTCCAACCAACCAAGTATCTTATTTCCTTCAAACAGAAAGGAAGTAGTTATATGATCACTGCATTTATAATGATAATAATTAGCAATTTATTAGTTCCCCGGAACTGTTACCGATCCATTAAAACTATGCTTTTCGTACATTATACAGGTTGTTAACGAAATCGTGTAATTCCTTCAAACTGCGTTATCGACTGGTGACACAGATTAACCCTATATGGGAATTTTCGAAAATAAATGAAAGAAAAAAAATCAAAAAAAAATATTTTGGTTTTCAATTTCTGAGTCTTTTTAGAGCCTTGAGTTATCTGACTGCAAAGAGCGATATTGCGTTAGTCGTTCCTACCAGCCGTATCAGCGTACTTTTAGTAATTTATGCGTGGCATCAAAATGTTCACACAATAAAACTATTTTTTTGCAAAAAAAATAATATTTTTTTTTACTGAATCCTTATTAGGTGGTTTAGTATAATCGGTAACAAAGCCGCATGGAAAAAAAAAGATTTTTATTTTTAATAAACCTAAATCCCGTGCGCGGCCAGTCTACACCAGTAGTAGATCATGTAGTTTTAAGGAATTACACGAATTCGTTAATACCCTGTAGAGCTATCAGAGAGTCTTCCACCTGGGCACGCGTTGCCGTGGCCGATTTGGAAGACTTTAAACAGACTCCGCACCCAAGTCGGCCGCAGCAAAGAGAATCTCCTAAGGTGGGGTTTCGCAGATGGCACCAATCTTCAGTGCCTATGTGGCATCTTTCCGCAGACCATGGCTCACCTTTAGTCTTGCGCCGCGTGCCCTGTTATCTACACGCATGAGAACCTAATGACTGCGTCAGCGGATGGTGTTGTCGTGGCTGAATTTTGGTCGAAACAAAAAAATTGACAAAATTATATTATTTTGTACTTAGTATTTACGTACATCGGGTGTAAAAAGACTCATAACGATAACGAAAACCACATATTCTACCCATCATTGGGATAATTTTTTTCTACCAGACCATACCTGGGAAATCATTGGTTTTGGAGATATTAAACGTCAAAATATACATATATTTTTTTAGTTTTTTTCCAAAAACGAATTCCAAGTCATAATACTAAATTTTCTTTCAAACAAACATTATCAAAAATTTCAATATTTCCTAATAAATTACGCATTTGAAGTTACAAAAACGCAATGAATATCAAACGCACACGACCGCGTTGGCTCAGCTGTGTGGCCGCTGCACGCATGCAAACGCGCGGCATCGCCACAACATTGCGCGCTACAATAAATAAAAGTCGTTTTCCAACAAAATTTTAAATTAAATGTTAGATTTCATGGTGTTCCTTTTATTTTAGATACTATGTTATTTAAAAGAAATAAATGTATCTGATCGAGCCTTTCGATTAGTACAGTAAAATTACAGTTTTTTTTGTTTTCACATTTAGCGGGTTTGATTCCCGGTTCAGACAGGTGATTATTTAAAATTCTTTGAATGCAGTTCGTATTGTTTTTAAAATAAAAATGAAGTCTTAATTCACTAAATTTTTCTATCTACAGTATTTAAGGTACTTCCCCTCCATGTGGCAAAGTCGTGGGACGCCCTGTATATGGTCGACTGACATCCGCAACCCAGTTACTGGAGACCGATAATCTCGATATATTATATCACCATTAACCAAAATAACTGCAACAAGTTATTTTAACTAGAACACCTTATTTTAACCCAACCAAAAATGTCAACACAACAAACACTTAAAACAGCTTAACTTCATTATCTTTTTACTCCATTTACAAACAAAACCGCGTTCAAAAACTAGTCTACTTCGTGACTTAATCTCACGATTTTTGAAGCAACGAAATTAATTTAAAAATTATAACCTAAATACTTAAGATTCTAGTTTGACAGACAGCAGACAAAAAATGCTATCAATACAAAACGAGTTATCGATAATACATCGATTATGTAATCGGTTGGCAAGTCGCAACACTTGTGTAATGCTGTGGCAACGTCGAGTCGCTAGTCCTTGCTAGGGAGGGGACGTGCGTGTTGGAGTTTTATCGATATTTTTTTTAGTTATTGGGTCTTCATGTGGAACCTATTTTAGTTCCAGGGAAAATGCTAGAAAAAAGAGAAAAGATAGTAATATGATTTATTCTGGACTCGCACCGGGAATTACAGAAGTAATATGACAGTAGAACATGTGACAGGAATAACGCAAACTCTTTTAAACACCCCAGTTACAATATTCAGATAAAATCATAATAATCACTGAAATTTTATTTTTATGTCGTTATTTATCAGTTATTTAAGAAAGTAGTATTACTTTTTCATTGTTAACTGCTTTTAAAATTCAGATTAATGGTTTTGACATAAGGCTGATTTTTTTTTATCTCAATTAAAAGACTGATTTCTAACAAGAACGTTGTACATTTTTAAATCTTTTTCAAAATGACCTGTAATCGATACAGTAGCCGATTCTTAACAAACTACTTTCAGGGTTTGCATTTATTATGTTACACGTTGAAAAAAAATTACTGCATGAAGCCAAAAAAGGCCTCAATCATAGCTATCTGTGTCATGCCAACGAATTAACTTTGACTGCTGACCGCAGGCTTTTCAATGACCGCTGTAATGAACAGACAAAGGAGAAACTTTCTTTTATTTTTTCATAATTATTTTTATTGTACTTGTACATAAACCCTGTTTTTTTTATTTTGTTTAGTTGTGACGTCTCACTTTGCAGCCAAATAAACACATTTTTTCTCTTGCTTTCTTCCTTCATTTTTTTAAATTTTCGTAATCGAGAAGAAACGTCTATCCAATTTTGTCTCGATTCGCTTAACTAAAAGGGTTGTGCTGTAATCGATTTCAGAATCGTTAAGTTGCTGATTGAAAAATTTGCTAAACTTCACGCTTCGTAAGATATGGTGAAAGCAGTAATATCGATTGTTTAACATTTTAGTTGTATACTTTTTTGTTTTCGAAAAATTACTTTTATATTAATTACATGGGCAGAATAATAACTATAATACGCGCGACTACTGAGATCCTGTGAGATCCTGAATTCGATCACCAGGTCGGGCATAGTGTTATTGGGTTTTTCCGTGTGGAAATTCTCAGTAGCAACCCGGATTTGTGTCCGGTTGACAGCAATAGATTAGCCCCCTATTACATGGGACTTGGGACATGGGACACCTCTGCCCTACCCTTTGAAGAATACCTACAAGGCGTGATGTTATGTAACTTTTGTTTTTTTTTTACTTTGCTCCGCACTATTATTTCTGAAATCTGAGCGTCTGATATTATTTTATCGACTGAAACTAAACTGGAACTAATGTCCCATCACTATTACTCACAAGGAAGAGAACATTCAATAAATTAGAACAGCTTTAGTATTATTATATATTATCTACGCTCACTACCGGGGTAGGTACAACCATTAGGTTATTTAGCAATAACTTAGCTAGATTTAGCGCTCCAATTAAGTTACACCATGTGTATACGGTTTTCAGTAATTTCCGTATTTGTCTATACACCTTATAAAACGTGTTACAAAAATACCCCTAAAGCCGAAAGGGGGTTAAAAGGTCCCTTGCAAAGAGTCTATTGGCAATATTTGAAAACAGTAGCATGACCCAAAAAATAAAGAATTTCGATAAATAGTAAAATAATCATCACTGAAACGCAACACTGAAAACATAAAACTAAAGAGTAGACTACCCAGAAAGTTATTTACATTCTTACCTAATTTCCTCTGAGAGGTAAATGACAACAACCATAAAAGACTATTTCATTAATCTTTTCTTTTTGAAGGGGATTTTTTCAATTCTTGACTTTTACAACGCGGAATTTAATGGTCATAAAAGCCTCTATATCTTTACTTCCTTCTTATATTTTTACACAAATTAATAACAATATGAAAGCCTATTTAAATGGCTATAAAACAAAGCTTTAACCATCACGCTATCACTTTTAAACAATGAGTAATAGAAGAGATTGTTCAAACAATTCAACACCGCACTTACGAAGTGCAATTTTCATACAAAAGACATCAACGCGCATTTCAACAATTTCTGCAAAAAATAATAATAATAAGTATGACAATTTGAGTTTTACTTAATATCTTTGTCAATAATAGTCTTACCGTTGCCAAATTTGGCATAGATATAGTTCTAATTACCATAATTATGATGAAAATTAATGTATTGTATAAAATTTACCGGTTACTTAACTAACCGGCCTTGAACTTTACTAAGCCATTATGCTACATTTATACACTTTTAACCGACTTCAAAAAAGGAGGAGGTTCTCAATTCTATCTGCAAGTTTTTTTTTGTGCATTTGTTCATCGATATCATTGCCAATTGTGAATCGATTTTTCGTCGATTCATTTTTCGTTTGAAATAGTAGGTATTCTTCCGAAGTGGTTCCATTTTTTGGTGAAGATGTGATACAGACGTTTAGAGATAGACAATGGTACTCTTCATTGGATAACAGCATATCACTCGCGATTGCTGTAACTGCATGTTTATATATTGTTTATACCATTGAAAATAGAAAAATAAAATTACTGAAACTGTTAATTTTACAACATGTTACTCGTTCCGGTTTTTTGAAATCGGTTTTTCTTTTTTATATGATAGCTCCAGTACCAAGCTTGAACCATGCCATAGCACTATGCTTAACTGGTAAAGGCCGAACACAGGCAATTTACCCTGGAAAGTCTGTGGAAATATATTTTGTCTTCGAGAATAAACAGTAGATCAAAAACACCGGCGGAAATTTTGTCTAATTCATAGTATTATAAGCTAGTCAGGCTATATACGAAATAACATTCGCAGACTTAGTGTTAGATATAATTGGTCTATAAACTAACAGATTTCTAAACGAATGAACTTTATATACGATGCAATTAAGTTTTATTAACTTGTGTTTAAAATGGATGCAATGTTTTAAGCTGTGGTATTTGTTGAGAATTCTTGTATGTTGGGAATGTGAGGTGGAAAGGGGATATAGAATACTTAGACTGTTGTAGAGTGATTGCAAGTATGGCTGCCAAGCGTGAGGACTTCGATTCACTATAAGGGCGATATTTTTTACGAAAACTAAGTTTAAATGTTATTACAAAACATTCTTCTAAATAAACATTATCAACATTTTTTGAAATGTTAAGATGTTTTTAACATTTTAACATAAATAAATGTTAAAATGTTTAACATACATATAAATTTAAAAGTATGTTTTATATGTATGTTTAAAATGAGTACACGGAATAATTTCATTTAATTCTGACATATCATTATCCAGATACAAAAACAAAACTATTCTCATTATTTACTTAAATAAATAATTAACATAAATATTCATCTGCCCCATGCCTTATACACGGGTGCATTCTTTACTTGTCCTCTAGTTGTTCGTGTTGCATATAGCCTATACAACAGTGGCGTAGGGTGAATTTTTTTAAAAGGGAAGCTGGGCCAAAAAATACTTACCTTGCTCAAGTGTGATGCGTGAATTCCAGTAACTACTCGTTTCGAAAGGGAAGCCGATAGGAATCGAGTTGTATGGAGCCTTCGCCACTGCTATACAATAACAATACACCTACACATCAGATGGCAGAGAGCTTCAAGGCTTACTAACGAAGCAGTTACATATAAACTTCCATTTTTATCTACAAAATGGCACTAAAACGAATCCGTTAACCTAATTTATTTAAATTCGATCAACAATTTAGTAATAAAGCCTTTTGCGGTATAAGGTGAATTAGATAATAATTTTGGATGGACATAAATGGGTGTTACCCAAAAAAGATAAATGAATTAACGTTTAGGATGTTTTATTATATAATTTAGATAAATTAGGTTAAACTGTAGGTGGTTATAACGTCACTATAGTATACAGGGTGTAAACGAATTCGTGGAATTCTTTCCAATCGCTTGATGACACAGATTACATTTTTTTTTACAGTAAGGTTCTAAAGTTACAATTTTTTTTTCATGAGACTTAAAAGATATTGAATAAAGTGCCAATACTCATAAATCATGATACCCACTGTCATAAAAGCACTGTCAAGCAACTAAACACCATTTATGGTTTTAAAATAGGTACCCATTTTACTCTAATTGCCTATTTATTACAAATTTTGATATTTTTTTAAAAAACACTCTTAGTGTCATAACTTTTAAGGAGATCAAGTTAGGGCTCTGCCACACGGATATTTTTTACTGCAAATAACCCCAACTATCGCCCTGTTCCGTTTGATCCACGACTTTTGAACCACCCTGTATATGCGAAATAGGATTTTTTCAAATTCAACAAAACAAAAACTCAAATAGGAAACTTGGTGTTTAGTTTCCAAGTAATTTTAGCGTCTCGAGTTAACTGACTGCGCGGAGCGTTATCGTGCTAGTCGTGATCGCTAGCTGTGTCGCCGTGCTTTCATTCATTTATGCGTGGCATCGAAATGTCCTAAAACATTTTTTTTTTAAATACCACTTTTTTAAGCTTGTGAATTCATCAAATGACTTCTTCCGCTCTAGGCGGAGCGGAAGGGAGTGTCAGACTCTTCCCCCTTATTACAAAAGATGCTCTAAGAAAAACCTAGGTTTTAAAATAGCCCCGTCTCTTTTTGTTATATGACATAAAGTGATGGGTGAGGAGCTCGTGGCTAAATAATTACAGCCGCATAGACCGATCTTCCGGGTTAAGCCACGCTTGCCGAGGTTGGTCTGTGGATGGGTGACCATTTACCATAGCGAGTTTCCTCCGTGCCTCGGAAAGCACGTAAAGCCGTTGGTCCCGGCTGTCATTTGTAGATCTTTGACAGTCGTTACTGTTGGTCAGAAGCCAGAAAGTCTGACAACCAGTCTTACCAAGAGTATCGTATTACCCAGTTACTGGGTTGTGGAGGTCTGATAGGCAGTCGCTCCATGTAAAATACTGATATTCAGCTGCATCCGGTTCGACTGGAAGCCGACCCCAACATAGTTGGGAAAAGGCTAGGCAGAGACATATCGTCAGTGGAAAGGTAAAAAGACTAAAGCGCCAATATACCTACTTTACAGGAGAGCGTTTTAAAGTTTTTTTTTGAAGAAAAAAATTCATTATAATTTTTCTTTACGAGGTATCTTAACGAAACTTACATACCGATGTAATGTGATTTTTTGCTATTTTTTGGTCTTTAAAAGAAGCTTCTATCTCTACTGTTTCGTGAGATAGATGTCGCTTTAGTCAATATTCACTCACAATTTCAAATAACTTGGTAAGGCCGAAATACTAATCCACCCTAGATGCTTTTGTACCCACAATCGAAAATGACTAACAAACCATCAAGCACTAAAAGATAACCAAGGAAATATACTTATAGTTCTATGTGTTGCATAAAATGGAAAGCATAAATCACTAACAAGAATATTTACATTTAATCTGGTCCAAGTAAAATTACTTACTACTACTTAAATACCATTCCGATTAACAGACACAGGAGAGTAAAATTACTAAAGAGCAAAAAGTTTCATGTAAGTGGTACCATTCCTACCACTGAAAATAATGTTTTTTTTTTTTATTTTAATGTATTTAATTACGGCCTACTAGCATGTAATTTTACTTGGACATTAAATTTTTTTTGTGACTTTACGAGATGTGAAAAACCTTTAAGTACCAATGCAGAAATATTGTTAAAACCTAAACAACGGATTTAATGATTTTATATAACGCAACCACGTCGGCTGCCCCATGCAGAAATCCAACCATTCAAACTTTCTTATTCAGGATATCGGCAGATTTTGAGGAGTGGAGAACCGATCAGGATCGAATATGATATATTCCAGGGCTAATGTTTCTTATGGTTTTGATTGGCCTTAAGTCTTTTACGTACATTGCTAAAGAAATCACTGCTGGGCTACCAGGTGAGGAGAAAACGTCAAGTAATATCCCAACTCCTTTACATGGTTGACCCAAAACTGTTTGTCCCCACCGATTTGCAACTGATGGAGTTACTGAAGGTAACTGAAAATTTCAGTAATTCTGTCAGCATTGAATTTGATGTGGACAAATATTTATGTATGAAACGTGAGGGAAGATTATGGGATTCGAGGGACTCCAAATAACTTAGATCCCTCTCTCCAACTGAAATCGACACACACTTGGGTATATGTAGGTGATAGGCATCAGGGAGACCGACATGATACAATAGTTGCAGGAGAGCTTCTGGCCGCCTGAATATGTCCTGAAACATATTTTATCTATATATATCCGGTCTTGATGAATCCTTCGGCATACTCAAGTGGACTCAAACGATTCTTCATGCCTTGGATAAATGGTCCGTGCACTGTTGATTGTAAATCGGAATGCATCACTTCCGTTTGTCGGTGATGTGGCTGTATATTCTGCGGAAGTGATCTAGGGATCGAGACTTTTTAAACGCAAATACCTCTCACACCGCCAAGTGTACAGTTTCAGGGAGATGTGGTCGCCGTGGACAAGGAACTGACCCCGCTATCCTGGGCTTAAGAGACTGGTGGAAACCTACAATACATAGCAACAACGACCACAAAGAAGTATGGCAAAGAAAGCGTTCGTATCCTAGCATTTTTTTATGATGACTTCGAAGGTCTTGTATGTGCAATTGTGAACGAAGTTATTATGACGAACAGGTACTGGAAATATATTGTGAAGGGTGGAACCGTTGATATTGTCGAGCATACCAGTGTCTGGAAAAATCTATTCGACAAATTATCTCTGGTTGTTCTTGTCTTACTAACGGCGAGTATTTGCACAGACATAACCTGAAGGCCAAAATTATTCACCAGCTACTTGCTCTGAAATACAATCTTGTACATCGTGTACCATACTTCAAGCATGTCCGACTCAGTTCTTGAGAATGTCAAATTGTACTAGGATCAAGCTATCATTACCCACAGGACTGTTGTTCTCAATAAGCCTGATTAGTAATCGGCCAGAGCGTCGCACAATGATTGTACTGATGTATGGTTGATATTATTGTCCCTCATGACGAGAATTTTGTGAAACTTGAAAAAGATAAACACATCAAGTAAGTATCTTGATTTAGAACACGAGGTTGTCAACATGTAGGACGTGGATTCAGTAGTCTTTGTGCCGATAGTTGTTACGGCTAATGGTCTAATGGTCAAGTGCCTCGATTAACACCGCAAAAGGCTCTCGTTAGGCGGCTAGATCAGGCTTGATAGAGTGCGCGGTACTCCCTGACACAGTACGCATTGTGCAAAGGTTTCTTTCTCTGAAGCCATGACCACAGGTTGCACTCGCACGCACGAGCCATTCAAAGATTGGCATCGTAACTCCCAAACGAATGAACCGATTACAATACGGTTTTTTTGTTTGAAGGCTGGTTAAATCGGGATAATTATAGGCTGTTTAAAGGAAATCTGTTCAACCGTTTCAAAATGATTGATTGATGATTTTCACAGTTGGAGTAGAGATTTCAACCAGGCAATAGATATTAGACTTTCGCTCGTCCGATTGAACTTACATTTATACAAACCTAATGACAATGTTAGGGTACCATTGAGGTGATTTTGTTTAGGGTTTGGAAGGTTGTTAGCACTACCTACTTCGAAATAGCTAATAATCAGGCAGACACAGCGATTTTGCCACATTTACATTTGTTTTTTTGACAAAAAGGACTTTGAAGGTGGCTCAGGGTGGTTAGTTAGTGGTGATAAATCGATCAGAGCGTCTCACAATGATTGTTGATATCACTGTTTCGCATGACTAGAACCTCGTGAAAGCTGAGAAAGATAAAGAAAAATAAATGTCAAGATTTGGCACACGAGGTTGTCGACATGTAGGATGTTGATTCAGCAGTAATTGTGCCGATAGTAGTTACGGCGAATGGCTATTAGCCAAGAGCCTCGACCAACACCTAAGAGGCTCTCCTTGGGTGGCTGGACCAAAGGCCTGATACAGAAAGCGATACTTCTCCACACGGCGCGTATTCTTAAGAGGTTCCTCTGTCTGAGGCCCTGACCACCGGTAGCTTGAACCGTTCCCGATGCCATTGGGCTACAATTTTTATATTTTTTAATGTTTTTTTTGTTTAGATAAATATTTAAAAATGTAAATTGTAAGTAAAATTTAAGTATTATTATTATGTTAAATAAGACGTATAGCCTTTCGTACTATTAAATAAATCTCATACCGACTACTAAATAGACTTCCATATTGAACTTAGGGATATTTTTGTTACTTATCCGCCATTCATTACAAATACTTGTAAAACGATTTTTACTAAAGCGCCAACCATACTACAACACAATAATGCAGATTTACTAACAAACCACTGAAATGGATTTAGTCTGAAGGATTAATTACTAATAAACATTATTTAGCTTATATGAGGAATCGAATAATACTGATAAGCCATCTTTTCTCTTAAGTACTTAGATAAAAAGTATTAAAGCGACGTCAACCTATAAAACATCGAAAAAACGTCGCTTTAGTCTCTTATCAATGGACATACAGGCAAAATTTTGGAAGACTAAAGCGCCAAAAAAGTGCTCAGATCACCACGAGACCTAGACCAATCGACGCAGAAAAAAAATTGCAGTCGAACTGTATATATAACTCATTTTGACCAAAAGTGGCGCTTTAGTCTTTTTACCTTTCCACTGACGATATGAAAGTGATGGGTATATTTTAAACCTGGGTTTACCTTAATCTTGGTTTAAACCATCTTTTGGAATAAGGCCCTTACTGACTAAAACCCATCCGTGTTCCTCCTAATGCCCTTAGCGTTCCAGAGCCGCGGTAACTTTTTCGAACAAATTCCGCAACTAATATTACCCCCACGGAAAGAAAAAAGATTATATTGTTATCTTTAATTTTAATCAATCTACAAGTAACATAAACAACGCACAACCTCTTAAGAGGTCACTGTACTCATCATTCATCATCATCTGCCTAGCCTTTTCCCAACTATGTTGGGATCGGCTTCCAGTCGAACCGGATGCAGCTGAATATCAGTATTTTACATGGAGCGACTGCCTATCAGACCTCCACAACCCAGTAACTGGGTAATACGATACTCTTGGTAAGACTGGTTGTCAGACTTTCTGGCTTCTGACCAACAGTAACGACTGTCAAAGATCTACAAATGACAGCCGGGATCAACGGCTTTACGTGCTTTCTGAGGCACGGAGGAAACTCGCTGTGGTAAATGGTCACCCATCCACAGACCAACCTCGGCAAGCGTGGCTTAACCCGGAAGATCGGTCTATGCGGCTGTAATTATTTAGCCACGAGCTCCTCTCCATTGTACTCATCATTATGAACAACTTTTACAATGGGGCCAAATCCGAAATCGCGAAAAAAAAATCATCTGTTCCCTACATTTTGACAAGTTATGCGAACATTAATGTAGGGAACAGCTGTTTTTTTTCGCGATTTCATGTTTGGTCCCATAGTAAAAGTTGTTCATAATGATGAGTACAGCGACCTCTTAAGAGGTTGTGCGTTATTTGTGTTACACTTTGTATATCTACTGGGGCCCAATTCTCCTAAAATAAATCTTGATAAATCACTACCGAACCAAGGCTGAACCGTTCATTCAGACAGTTCTCAATTTCAAAAGCTGTCGAATTGTTTGACACAAAAAACAAAATCAATCATTTTGAAAGTTTTCGAAAACAAAAACTGACTGACGGTTGTGGTTCGATTGCGTTTGGCAACAATTTATTTTAGGAGAATTAGGCCCCTGTACCTCGAGTTCCTTGTGTTTTATCTGATCTACTTAATATGTCGTGAGCCTATTTAGCAATCACACGTCCACCATGCTTCATTATAAGCTCATGTTCCCACAGCCCGAGTTGACGACTGACTGAACAGGTTATGTCAGTGTTGCAATTGTCATTAGTGTTTTGTAACCAAAATTATCAGTTAATTGAGTCGAATTTTTATAACAGTTTTTTTTTTCTATTTGTCTGCTATAGGTGGTCCTAGGGGACCCTTCCTACGTAACCGGGCAGTTATTGGCGAGAACTGAAGGGTCTCCAGCCAATGGGGGGGGGGGGGGGGGGGGGGAAGTAAAATACGTAACTTAAGCTAACTACTTGTACTACACTAACATCATGACTACCTGCAACAACAGTACTAAGGGCGACCCTAGTGGGACTCGGACCTCAGCTTAGGGCGTTGCTGGCGTGGACATAGGGGGGAGAGACAGCTTGATTAGGGCTGAATTATCGGTGTGACTGCGGAGTCTGAAGAGACCACCGGCTCTACGACGGGAGAGCTCGGTGGATATTAACCTCGTCGGCGAGGACGGTATGCCGCTGCCGGACGGCGGCGGACGTTGTGTAGTGTGCTGGTCGATTTACTCGCCTCCTGGAGGAGGGTTATTTCGTCATCGGGTTCTAAAAGTGTGTGCCTGGGACGGCGAACTTTACTTATGAGAGAGGGATTGTAGTCGGCCGCTGCGGCGGCTAGGGGGTTCGGATGGAGGGGGACAGATTTAACGATCGATCGACCGGTATAGTACACCCTTATTTCGTCGTTATGTTTAAGTCTCATGTAATAGAGGGCGAGCCTATTGCCATCAACCGGGCACAAATCCAGACTCCTTGCTGCTACTGAAAAATTCCACACGGAAAAACCCAATAACACTTCGCCCAAACTGGGCAATTCCATAATCGCCACGCTTGGCAGGCGGGTTGGCAATCGCACGGCTGTCCCATTTCAAAACCTAGTAAGTGACACTATTTATAGAAAGTCTCTACCAAATACAACAACGCCAGCGTCGAAAGCTCACATAATAAGCAGATATATTTAAGCATCGATACCTAATAAGTGTCATTCACTGCCTCTGATCATTTTAAAACCTAGTGAGTCACTTTAACCACATGGTTTTACCTAAGTTACATACTTTTCAAAGGCTGACCGATTTAACGTTTATGCGCTCTCCTGTAAAATTTCGTTTTAAGCCTTTAATAGATTTTGAAATGCGACAGCCGTAAAGTATGGTTGTTAAAGTACTCAGAGAACGCTGCTGCCCATCCTCTAGTGAATTCCTTAGAGCCCAAATACACGTCCGATACTTGCCTCCGATAGTCTGTTCCGATAGTCTAATCAGACTATCTGAAGGCCTCCGCGTCATACATTTGTTTGAACATGAATAACACGTACGATCAGACTATCGGATCGGATGTCAGAATCGTAAGCATCGTCCAGGCGTCGTCGTCGTCCAGAAAAAATCTGTATTTCATGAATCTGATCAGATAGTCGGATACGGCTCCCGGAAGCAACTATCGGACGTGTATTTTGACCCTTAGTCGCCTTTTACGACACCCATGAGAAGAGATGGGTTAGTGCTATTCTTTACGTCCGGCACAAAGCAGTCAAATCAAATAATAATAAACGGAACAGCTGTGCGCTTGCTCTCAGTTATCCCGGTTCAATGACCGGTCAGTGACCTTCACAGCCAAGTTATTTAAATCAATTTCTTATTATCATAGCTCTGCCTAGCCTTTTCCCTATTGAGTTCATAATATTTTCTGAACACGAATCGTATTCATTGATGTAAACAATGTTTTGCTTCAAATCTAAACAGATGCGGATGAATACCAGTATTTTATACGGAGCGACTGCTATCAGATCTCCGCAACCCTGTTACTGGGCAATGCCGATATCCTAAGCTTAGATCGGTTGTCAGACTTTCAGGCTTCTGACTACCCGTAACGACTGTCATAGGTATTCGTATGAAACTTTTTTTTTTCATGGGAAAATCCTTAAGGATACCCTTCGCCTTCCCGGGCGTTACCGGTTAAAGACCCACGGTGTTCCTTCGCCTGACCCTTGGCCGGGTTGGAGGTATACGCAGCTACATGCACCGCGACCCTGACAGGCCTCGGTCCGCCAGTCCCTGGAAAACCTCACCTACTGTGAGGCCTTGCCCCACGTCCTCTTGAGAGATGCGCGCGAAACACTGCGCGCCACCTTCTCGGGCCTGTTACTGGTAGAGCGACGGGTGCCCTAAGCCGCCCGCAGGCCACACACTACGGTGGCCGGGGACCGTCGCGCGCCCTCCGGCGTCTGGTACATCTGAGGCAGGAAGGGAGAGTGGCAGCTGCCTCTCTCTCGCTCTCCACTCCCTCTTTGGTCGCCATCACCATCAATCATCAAAACTGTTGTAAACAGTGACTGCGTCGTTGGTGTAGTGGTCGCAAGCGCGACTGAGCGTGAGGTCCTGTTTTCGATCCCCAGGTCGGGCAAAGTGTTATTGAGTTTTTCCGTGTGGAATTTCTCAGTAGCAGCCCGGAGTCTGGATTTGTGCCCGGTTGATGGCAATAAGCTCGCCCCCTATTACATGAGACTTACATAACATGACCATTATTTTTTACCCTCAGAGCGGGACGCCTGCAAAGGGGTTCGAACATTTTTCTATGGAAGCTGGCATAGGCCCCTGCCGCCATTTTCATTTTTTTTCCAAGTTGTGGCGCACGATGACACTAAGCATCTAAGCATACATAGGGACAGACAGCGGGAATCGACTTTGTTTTATACTATGTAGTGATGATACAGGTGTTACAGAGCTTCATTACAGCATATTCTGACAGTAGGCATGTTGACAGCATCAATAAATTGCAAATCTAAATAGTCCGCCAGTTACACTGTTGCAAGAAAGGTCCATTAAATTTTAATGCTCTCATTAGCATGTTAATGCTCCATTAACCTCTTCTGTTCATTGCAAGAAGCTAGATTTAATAGAATGATTAACTATCCATTAAAATTAATTTTTGATGTGTCAAACTCCCCATGATTTCAATAATTATATGATAATTAGTAAATGAAGAACGAACTACGACCTAATTAGTGTTCATGCAATAGCCATTAATTTAATGGAAACATTATTCTTAATGACGGATTAGTTAATGATCACTTAATGGTATCTTTCTTGCAACTCAGGAGTTTTGAAAAATAATGGACACGTATTTTTCTTTTGTTAAATCTATGGACATTTGGAAAGATAAAACCCATCAAAACTCGAGAGTAGGGACTTGTGACTTCAGAAGCAAGTAAAAATTGTACTTGCTTGTGACGTTTTGACAATTTTAAAAGTGTCGTATCTTCGTCAATTTTGGTTTACGTAACAAAAGAAAAAATACGGGTCAAATATTTTTTGATAATCTAACTGACGGACTAATTAGATTTTTTCAGTCAAATACCTTATTGTGGCGTTGTAATATTTGAACGTAAAGCCAGGTCCGCAGCGACAATTTTTTAACATGTTAGTGTGTTTTTGCGAACAAAATTGTTAGGCCACGCCCCTATTCGGTTAGCAAACAATGTTAAGCCGGGTCCGCAGCGCCAATTTTGCGAACAAAACTGTTAGGCCACACCCCTATTCGGTTAGCAAACAATACTATCCTGTTTGCAAACACGAAAACACGGCGCAGCGGACCCGCAGCCTTATTGTCTAAGTCAATCGACATCGACTTAATTTTTGACATTTGAAACCTAGCCTGGAGTTCGATTGTCACTTTCGTATTGTGTAAATAACTGTCACATACAACACCATTACCAGCGAAATTCAAACCTAGTGAATGAATGGAACTTCGTATTATGACTGATTTTGGTATTGCGTAACGCCGAAATGAATTTCAGTAGCAAATTCAAGCCCATGTGAAACGTCACATGAAGCAGGGAGCTCATTCGAATCTTGTTTGAAGTGTTTTGGTTAATTTTTTATCAAAATAAAAAAAATGTGGTGAACATTGTATTAGAAGCGTTTGAAGAATAAGAAATAGGTAACTTCCTACCTAATATCTCAGAAGTAATTATTAATCATCTGAACACCCATAATTGAGTAGATAGGTGCACTCATTTCGGCAAAGAAACTGCTTTTCTTGCAGGCATTCTGAAATAGCCATACTATTACATTATCGCACTGTTGTGTAACAACATAACAACCTTTGTAACGCCTAAAATCGGCAGTAACTTTTTAAATAAACTTATTTTAAAACGAATCTTCAGCAAAAAAAATCACACACAACACCAACGACTACAAAATAAACCGCGAACTTTTGACCATAGACTATACACTATGACAACTCCAACAGTGAGTGCCCCTTAGAATAAGTACTAAAGCATAGAAGGAGCGCTACTTAGCATAAACGAATCAAAATATAGCCATGCTATTTACTCATATGGCGGACTCGCTGTTGTCAGAGCGGGAAAGATAAACTTTTGACAGGCCGTAAAAATTAATTTTGTAACCTTTTGTACAGAGACTAGGGATGAGGGTATTCACACTATTAGACTATAGCTATCGATAAAATAAAGTCATCGTATAATGTATATTACGAAATATCTGAAGTGGTATTTAAGGCCGAAAGAAGGTGACTATGATTGTGTTAACCAAATAACAGCCATGCCGGATATTGCCATAGTACATATAAATACTTACTTCTTAGAAAGTTATAATGACAAAAGTAAAGTTATAATATCATTATTATTCAGCCGAAAGATGCCCACTGCTGGACATAGGCCTCTACCGAGCATCATCACTTCGACTGGTCCTGTTATTATCGCTATCAATAAATAAAGTCATCGTTTAAGTATAAATGTCTATTATTTAATTTGCAATTACTAAAAGCTTCACAAAAGTTAAATACATTATTATTGAGTATTCCTTGTAATGTACTTGGACATGCACGTTTTTTTCTGTCACTAGAACGGCGCCACGTGGTCTCAGGTAAGTTGTCAATTTCGAGGCGCTGGAAATTTTTAACAAAATAATGATTGTTTTATATATAACTAGCGACCCGCCCCGGCTTCGCACGTGTACGTTTAATAGCTTAAAACCTTCCTCTTGAATCACTCTATCTATAAAAAAAACTGCATCCCTAAAAATACAAGATTTTAAAGATAATTACGGTAAAGAGGTGTAAAATTTAGTGGCACCAAATGCAAACTGATTGAGAAGTAAGTTAATCATCGTTTATTTAATACGTTAATTTTGTTTAGATTCACTGTTCTCCTAATTATTTTATCTATCAGGCTTGAAGATTACGACTGTATTAACAGCATTTATTTGAAAGATAAACAAGACGATGAAATATTATCTGAAATAGTCTATTGTATGAATGGCCGAAAGATGTCGAACGTAATGTTGCAAGAAAAAAAAGATTTTTATTTTTTTATTTTCAATCAAGCTAAATCCAGTGCGGGGTTAATCTGTCCCAATTTTTTTTTAAGAAATTACTCGAATTCTTTTACTTCCTGTAGACATGCAATTCAATAAGAACTTAGGCTTTTAAATTTAGATTGAAGGTATAATGTTGGTATAGAGTCCTCCTTCAGTCTCCGCCATTTGCCAGAACGAGTAAAAGAAGATAAAGTGAAATGGCTGGAGCAAATTCTGTGGTGCTTTCTTGGAACCCAACCAATTTCGTGAGCTACCACGGCAATCAATTTATTTCGAAAATATTCGTCACAGGGAAACCTAAATGAAAAAAAAAGTATAAATACCTAATTAATTAAACCTAACACAAAAATCATGTTGTCGATAGCTTTATCGATACAATTTTCGCACCCCTTTAATAATTTCTTTGGCGAATATTCATATTGATAAATAGATAAGATTTAGATAGTTTATACTTATTTATTTTACTTCTTCTAAAAGGTAATGTCTTACTTTTACTTATTTAATGTATAATGAAATATATTTAAAGGAAAATCTATGAATAAACATAAAAATACTACGTACTTGTGGAAACTGATATTTTCACTTTGATTTTTTGTACATCCCTTGCGAGATTTACATTTTTTTAATATTCAGGACGTAGCGCACACTCTTATTTATAAGAACAATGTGCACATATACAAAACACAATTAATTAAATACAAATTCTAGACTAAAATATTTTTTCAAATCACCGCGCCACTGACACAAGTATTATACGACAAAATTTAAAATGTCGTTGCCGTCTGACAGGCGGTACTAGTGGCGGGCTATTTAATTTGGTAGCTTGGCTTTGGCTCAAAATCTCGAAATAGCTCTTATTTGACAGATGCCCCTGTACGTTTTTCAAGTACTGAGGCGGCTTCTATGCTTTAGTACTTATTCTAAGGAGTGCCCTGAGTGGGTTTGACAGTTTGAAGAAAGAAAACTTGCGTTTCGTTACAAATTTTTTAGTAAACTTACTGACAAAATACATGTTTAAATTGCAAATAATGACAAATATAATGCACAGGCTGTGTTTTTACAGCATAATAAATATAATTACCGTTTTTTGCAACTACTAAAACAACTAAATCGCAAATAGTACCATGGCACTATTAGTAGTCCTACTTGCATTACCGAAACGCAAAAACTTGGAAATTGGATTCACACGGATCATTCATTCCGAAACCGAAGACCAGTTGAATACCTTAGACAATACCGATAACATTCAGACTGGGTCGACCACTGGTAATCGACTTCAAGTTCACTGGTAATGGATTTCAAGTTATACAATAAGGCTGCCGGCTTAACAAACACATGAATCAGTTACTAACTTAAGAGTAACACAATAATACAATATTAAACCATGCAATCAATAGTTATTATTTATCTTACGAAACTGTGAATGAATTTTAATCTTACACTTGGGTTTTATACGACACAGATCTATCAGATTCAATTGTCCAATTTAATAAGAACCCTCAACATTAGACAAATCAGTACTTCCCAAGTTCATTTTACACTGGTCGTCCAATTTATTGAAACCCGTCAATGTTAGTTGTTGCAATTGCTACCAAGATCAAGATATACTGGTTCTACCAATATATTAAGAGCTCTCAATGTTAGGAGTTTCAATTGGAATGTAGTTCAATATTAAATGGTTGTGCATGCACTATTTTACTTTCACTATTCTGTCACTATGTTTTTACTGTGGCGTTGCTCGCGTTTTGTAATACTTAGTAGGTATATAGTTATAATGCAATGATATAAGTATACTTACCGCTTTGGTGTCGTGGTTAAAAGCGCGGCTGTTGATCGTGAAGTCTTAAATTCGATGTCTAGATGTTGCAAAGTGATAGACGTGACGACACGTTTGGTGCAGTGGCTAAGCGATTGGCTTCTGCGCTACGGGTCGTGGGTTCGATTCCCACACGGAAAAAAATTGTATGGCTTACAGATGGTTGTTTCGGGTCTGGGCGTTTGTGTATGTGAGATTTGCGTCTGTAAACGCACCCACGATACAAGAGAAATCCTAGTGTGGGGTAAGGCATTTGATAAAAATAAACAGATTCTCAATAGCGGACGGAGTTTGGTATGCCCGATATGGGAACAAGCTCATCCTATTACACGGCTTAATACCATCATCGGTAAACTGAGATGGTGTACACCTTTGCCTATCCTAACGAGCAAACTATTTGAATTGGTATCATAAGTAAATGTAGTTCTAAATTTCTGCATCCATTTTTGTTTCTAAACACAAAACTATCCAATACCTACCAAACCCAACAATTGGTGCATCCACCTGACAATTTTGTTAATTTGACGCACCATCAATTTTTATGCGAAATTTAACTTTTCGTGGAGTAATGATTTGTGACAGATTACCTACCTTTAAAATATAGTCTAGGTATTCGCTTTTTGTACAAAATTGTTAGTAAATACATGGTTTTATTTTTATTTTAGCAAAAATAAGAAAGGAAAAAAAGAAAATCATTTATTCAACATGCAGATTGACACACTAAGTACATACTATAATGTCAAAAGGTGATCTTTCTTTTCTTTCTTTCTTTCATTTCGGTCCGTCTCGATCTCTGCGGAGTTCTAGCGGTAGCGCCGATTTACTGACAATCTCGGTGGCCGAGATGACGGCGCTCGGATGACGGACGTGCGGTGGACACGCAGTCATAGTAATGTATGTATCGCTACTTCGGCAACGTCATCTCGTTCTCGGTGACGGCGGCGGCGGACAAACGGCCTTAAGTTAATAAAAATACTTAACAATCACCGTGTTTATTATACCTTAAATTGAAACTATTATAAAAACATCATCACGCTTGTATTCCTTGAAAGGTTAGCAGACGTGTACAGTGCCCTCGTTTCGCAGTTATGTTTAAATCCCATGTAATAGGGGGCGAGCCTATTACCACTAACCGGGCACAAATCCAGACTCCGGACTGCTACTGAGAAATTCCACACGGAAAATCCTAATAACACTTTACCCGACCTGGGAGTCGAACCCAAGACCGCTCAGTAGTCGCGCTTGCGACCACTACACGAAAGATTCATTTACTGTTTACTGTCTGTTTATGTGTTTGTGTTTCGATAATTTAGAGGTCTCATCTATATAAATAAAAAGAAAAGTCCTGACTGACTGACTGATTGACTGACTCATCAACGCCCAGCCCAAACCCTTGGACCTAGAAAGCCGAAATTTTGCACAGAGGTTCCTTTTATAATGTAGACAAGGAACAAGGAAGGATTTTTCGAAATTCAACCCCTAAGAGCGATTACGCACTGCATCCGATCCGAATCCGTGAAAATACGGATATAAAAAACTCGGATCGAATTCGGATATTGCTTTACGCACTGCATCCGATCCGAATCCGTGAAAATACCGATCTAGAGTAAAAATCTCCGACCGAATTCGGAAGTTGCTTACGCACTATTCCGATCTCTCATTCAAATTCAAACAATTCAGGGACCATTTTGGCATATCCGTTTGGCGTCTGATTTGAATCCGAGGTAATTCGAAAGCGTTCATACAAACAGTACTACGGCTACTTTGGTCCGTCAATTGTTCTTCCGAATTAGAAACTCACGGATGACGGATAGAAATCGGATGACGGATGCCGGATGTAGTGCGTAAACTACCATACAAATAGTTCTATGGCTACTTCGGAACGTATTTTCACGGATTCGGATCGGATGCAGTGCGTAACCGCTGTAAGGGAGTTAAATAGGGGATGAAAGTTTGTGTGAAAAATCGTCACATAACGGGTTTAATATTTCACGCAAGCGAAGCTGCGGGCAAAAACTAGTCTTTTACTAAACGTTAAGCCGTCGGTCACGGGTGTCATACGGATACCTATGACAGTCGTTACGGGTAGTCAGAAGCCCGAGAGTCTGACAACCGGTCTAAGCATAAGATATCGGTATTGCCCTGTAACTGGGTTGCGGAGGTCTGATAGCAGTCGCTCCGTGTAAAATACTGGTATTCAGCCGCATCTAGTTAGATTGCTGATCTCAACATAGCTGGGAAAAAGCTAGGTCAAAGAAGAGAACTAGAATTGAACTAGTATTGCTAAACATATTTCAATTTAAAAGGGGTAACCAGAACGAAGTGTGTTGTTATATCTGAAGGTCAAGTGTTGTAATAACAATACGTAGCAATAACTTTTACACTTTTAATTATACATCGTGGGTCCGAGCGGTACCTGAAAGATTTTAGCCATCGCTTCCGATGCCTAATTGGAGAAAATCTAGGATGTAGTTTGTTGGATAAAGCTTAATTTTCGAGATATTAATTATTTTTGGAAAACAAGCCGAAAAATGTATATGGTAACAAGCCCTATGAACGCGACGTTGCAACTTTTGTTATACCATACCCCACTCGCCGTATTTAGTGTTTTCTTGGGGAGTTTCGTGTAGTGAGAAGTCTTCTTATCCACTCACACGTTAATTTAAACGTTGTCGACCTGGCCTAAGTTATTGTTTGCAAGGAAGTACTAGAGTTAATTGATTTATTTTGTTCCGAAAAACCAAATAAGTAGTTAAATTGACTGAATTGGACCTATATAACATAATTGACTCATAATACCATCAGAAATGCGTAGTAATCTTTCGGGTACCTCGGTCCCGCGGTGTACATGCAGTTTCAAACTGGCTATTAGCACGTTCAACACCGTAACGGACACTGGTGGGCGACACTCCATACTCTCGCGGGGCCAGTTGAAAAACATTCTACCAAATTTCATCGATCTGTTTTGCAAAAACCAACCATTATGGGGTAGTCTAGAGCAGTGTTCCCTAAACTGTGTGCCGCGGCACACTGGTGTACCGCGGTCGTAAGTTGGTGAGCCGCGGAAAAATGGCAAGTTTTGTCAGAAAAATGTGAAGATACAATACCTACCTACACTACACTACACAGCGGTCTTATGGTGTACCTCTAAAATTTCCAAATTTTGTAGGTGTGCCTTGATCGACACGTTTGGTGCAGTGGCTAAGCGATTTGCTTCTGCGCCACGGGTCGTGGGTTCGAATCCCACACGGAACAAAAATTTGTATGGCCTACAGATGGTTGTTTCGGGTCTGGGCGTTTGTTTGTGAGATTTGTGTCTGTAAACGCACCCACGATACAAGAGAAATCTTAGTGTGGGGCAACGTTTTTTAAAAAAAAAACAAAAAGTTTGTGGAACACTGCTCCTTGCGGGTCTTTTTTCATACGATATAGCATGAGTTTTCTGTCTTTTCACGAGTTTTACTAACTCCTCTGACGAGCGGGCACCTGTGGGCGACGCGGCCCAACGGAAGAGTGGGTTGTCGGCCAACTGTGGCCGTCACGGCTCGAATGGAATACGTATTTTTATCGTCGGCAGTCAACGTGTTAATAATATGATTACATTCACGTCAGTTCTCCTAAGGGATCTGATGTAATATGGTACATGCATGTGTTGCTAATTATGAGATTAGGTCATCGTACGATACACTCCCTCCATAACTGGTAGGCGAGTACAGGTATAAAGTTAAATAGCATACATAAGCTGACCTATTTTGCGTGCCATTCAGTAGGAGCATTCCTCCTACTTAAAACACGAGCTACGGCTAACTTTAAACACGAATTTCGAGGTTTTGAGTATTTTTTGTGACCTACGCAAATGTTCTTCTGATTGAAGCAGAACTGAAGTTGCCTGGAAGTTGAACTGCCCTGCTTTTTTGTACTGTGACATCGTTAGAGCAGGCCTGCTAAGTTGACGTTTACGAAATCCGTTCACCTTTTTTTTGTATAGACTTTTCGTACCATGAACAAGCATTACCGTTCAATTTGGTTCAATAGTCTGTACCTTTAGTACTGTCATGGTACGATTTTTAGCGATTCAGAAGCAGGTCTACTTTTGAACGGAAGTTGCATAGCATTTGAACGTTTTTATAAGAGGTCATAGTAAGCTCTCTGTTGTCATTATGTAGGTGTGTTTGTAGTTATAATGACCACATAAGTAAGACCACCTTCATGTCGCACAGTAGCGCGAGCTAAATCGCCAATACCTCGTACTTTACTCTCACCGTACTCAACGAACTCTTGGATTATAATACGAACTGTGATCTGTTTGCGGATGATTGGAAGAAGATTTTATTAGTACGTCTGAAGCATTGCGAGAGAGATTCATAAAAGATGTCTATTTTACTATGTTTTTATGTTTCATTTCTCTATCTTTAATTTCTGTAATTGGTCCAAGACCGTTGTTACTAAAGTAAAAAAAAAAAAGTTTTTAATGTTGTGACCGGTTACTAGCTGATGGCCACTTAAAGCCAGTGGCTTTGACCCTAATTAAACTAATACTTTATTTAATTAACTGATACTTATACATACACTCAGTTGCAAGAAAGGTCCATTACATTTTAATGCTCTCATTAGAATGTTAATGCTCTATTAACCTCTTCTGTCCATTGCAAGAAGCTAGATTTAATGGAATGATTAACTATCCATTAAAATTAATTTTTGATGTGTCAAACTCCCCATGATTTCAATATATGATACTTAGTAAATGAAGAACGAACTACGACCTAATTAGTGTTCATGCAATAGCCATTAATTTAATGGAAACATTATTCTTAATGACGGATTAGTTAATGATCACCTAATGGTATCTTTCTTGCAACTCAGTGTTAATTAGGTAGTATATATTACGCCATAACATAGTTAGTAAAAGGCTAAACTGATCATGATAGGATTTAGCTGAATACCAGAGGCCTGATTCTACAAATAGAAACGTTTATCAATCGCAACTGCAACGAAGCCGAACCGTTAATTCAGACAGTTTTTGTTTGATTGCGTTTTTTTGAACTGTATTTTACGAAGTAGGTATAATAAATTGTGTCTCTCAAAATTTAAAATTAATATGATAGAAGTATGTCATTTCATTATGAAAATATTTTTTTAATATACAGGCTGTAAACGGATTCGTGTAATTCCTTAAAACCACATGATCTATTATTGATATCGATAAACCGCGCACGGGATTTTACTTGCTAAATAAATATTTAAAAAAACTTTTTATCTTGCGGTTGGGTTAAGTGATCGGATATAGACCACCTAGGTAATAAGGTCTCAATACAAAATTAAGTTTTTTTTTATTAATTCTTTCACTACCAATCATTAATGAATGAAAACGATGGCGGCCACGACAAGCGCAATATCGCTATGTGCAGTCAGTTAACTCGGGTAGCTAAAAGGACTCAGAAACAGAAAAACAGGTGCTTTCTGGGAAACATTTTATTGCTCTTTCTTAAAGAACCATTGCTTAGTCAATCTTTGACGACACGTTTGGTGCAGTGGCTAAGCGATTGGTTTCTGCGCAACGGGTCGTGGGTTCGTTTCCCACACGCAACAACAATTTGTATGGCCTACAGATGGTTGTTTCGGGTCTAGGCGTTTGTGTATGTGAGATTTGTGTCTGTAAACGCACCCACGATACAAGAGAAATCTCAGTGTGGGACAAAGTTTAAAAAAAAAAATCTATGTCACCATCACCGGTTTGAAAGAATTACACGAATTAGTTTACACCCTGTATTAATATTGTACACCCCAAGGGTGTTTACTTAATGTATAACAAATATAACAACTTTATTTAACTGTGATAAACATAAATTAAATTGAACGAATGATCACCCATCCACATTTTGACCTCGGTAAGTGCAGCTAAACCTCGCAGTAAAATCGCCGCGATTGTTAATTAGCTTCGATAAGTCTCACAGGAAATACAAACCAAAAATAAAGTCTCTATCAGACTTTAAAACTTCAATTCAACAAACGAAATGACTTAACCAAAAATCGTTTACCACACCGTTCGACTTTCACCTCTTACGCAAAACTATAGCGAGTGGTTCGTTCCTGGCATCATAAATACGCCCGGCGTCGCTTGCATACAAGATTCAATTAGATCACCTTGTACACAGCTAGAATAAATGTAGGCATTTAACGGTTCTAGGAAGTCTAGAATACAAGGTTAGTCAAAAAGGGGGTACTAATCCGCAAGCCACTTAGGCTGAGCGCAAACTTAAGTCACGATAGTTTTAAAACAGACTATTGCTTTACAAAACATGAAGACGCGCAAACTTCAAACAAAACGTCTCATAGACAAAATCGTCTAATACCTACAAGTACTGCACGGCGACAAGTCTAACGATTGTCGGCTTCCCTTTTCTATGTATGCGGGCGCGCACATCAACGACAAAACAGTCTAGCGACGTACCCCCGTTACCCCTTCTCTTTTAGTCCCGTCCGAGCGTTCAGAGAGTAAGCACCCAATATTTACGCCTACGTCGTTTTGCAAGTGCACGCGTAACTAGGACGCTTACTATAACAGTATCGATGAAGTCCATTTTGATACTGAAAAAGAATTGACGCAGAGGGTTTGCGCCGCATCGTCGTAGTAGATAAAACAGTTTCGTTTTAGGTGTGCGACGTGTCGTAGGCAAAACAGTTTCGTTTTAGTTTTAAGGCAGACTTGTCTATGCGAGGAAAGTCTGTCTTAAAACTGTCGTGACTCCGATATGCGCTCAGCCTTAAAGTATCACTGATGACTGTTTTAAAGCTAGTGTTAAAATTTCAAAATTTGATCATTTTTACTTCCATTAAGAGAGTGTACGTCGTACGGCATTTCATACAAAGGAGATGTTTCAGAAATGTATGGAGCCTGGGCTAGCACCATGTACACTACGAGTATATGTAAATATAGCTATAGAATAAAGTAACCGTTTTATGATGTTAATTTTCTATAATTTTACTTTCTTTAATTGTACATTCAAGTTAACTTGGTCAAGGAGAGGAACACAACACATAAAAATATGGTGGATCGAAATTATGTGAAATGTCATTTTGACAACTGTTGACATGTCATTGATCCCATAGTGTTTATTTTTTGTGTACTTACTTATCCTATCTACGTTGTTCATAGACGAAAATACTTGGATTTCGTTATAATTATAATGAAATAGAACTACAGGTGTTGTACTCGATTGCGTCACACACACATCACGAAACCTAGGACTGTCAAAGTTGTCAAACTCATGTTAATGTCAAATACAACTGTCATGGCTACCAGAAAAAAAGGTTAACATATTAAAAAACGTCCCCAAATAATAATTCCAGTACAATTGTACTCTTCTTCAAATTAATTTATTTGTATTTTTATGGTAATCCCCTATTTTTTTTATATTTTTCTATATACTGTACATAGTGGTGGCCCAAAATCAAACATCTCCTTTTCAAGTCTTTGTTTTTCGTAATGACTGAACCGATTTTGATGATAAGATAAGATAAGATAAGATATTTATTTTGTAAAAACATGAGTTAATAATACATGTGCATGGTGTTAAATTTGAGGAAGGAGCTACATGTTTTGCCATTTATGGCGTACAAAATTTGTACGTAAGTACGTGTACATCATAACATTTTTATCAAAAATTTATAAAAACAACAAAATATAACATCGCATTTATAACAACAAAACAAACAATAGTAATTGAATTTAAATGCTAATTAATGTGAATACAATGTTATAATTAATTATACAAATTAAATCAAAAATCAAAATTAATTAATATAATTGTTAACACTCTCACCGCCATACGGTCCGCCGGCGGGGCGTATCTTTTCGAGTGAGGTACGCCACCTACATGTTGCACTGAGCGATATCAGTTTCTGTAGCAGCAGGCCACGCACTACAAATTGAATATGAAATTGCGAGGTCGTGGCGGACCGCATGGCTATTAGCTATCAAAAACAAACAGTGAGCCCGCCAGCGGCCCGTACGGCCTGCTTCACTCGTTATAGATTTTCACCGCGGCCTGCACGGGTAGGCAAAGTTGCGGCCGCCGGCGGACCGCACGGCCTGCTGCACTGAAAAATTCTATATATGGGTGGCGGTGAGAGTGTTAATATTGCGATAGAGAAATGTCGTAATAATTTGTATTTATTTAACATTTAGCGTAAACTTTAGTTACGATCATTCAAAAATTCTGATAAGCTGTAATAACATTTGGCTATAAGATATTTTTTAAGATGAAGCTTAAATAAAGTAGTGGGAAATTGTTTAATTGGATTGGGTATTTTATTATAAATAATTGGTGCCAAACAGAAAATACTTTTATGCATCAATGCAGTGCTCGATCTAATTATACACAACCTATTATTATCACGACGATTGCGAATTATAACGTCTGAAAGTTTGTTAAATAATTTAGGATTAGTTTGAACGAAATTAGCTACTTCATATATAAATGAGGAGGGCAGATTTAAAATTTTGTGCTCTATGAAGTATGGTTTGCAACTATCTGTAATTCTCAGTCCGAACATAGAGTGCGCGCAAGATAACTCTGCGCGCGACTGAGGGCGTGCTAAACGTTGCCATGATCGCAAAAGTTCAAATTGCCGCTTTTTAAGCTTATTTTTTTTATCGCTAAACATATTTCCCCATTAAACATTCCTACAATCAGGTAGTTCTACTATCAAAATTGATAAAACGGCACACACTTTGGTGGACCATGATTAGTTCCGATTTCGGCCGCGCGCAGACTTATCTTGCGCGCACTCTAGCTCTAATGCATCGTTTTTGAGCTTTAAAAATTATTTCTTTATTGGTAGAATTTCCCCAGAATATGATGCCAAACCTTAAGATGGAGCCAACAATACCGTGGTAAGCCGTAAGAAGCGTATCGGTACTTACAATGGGTGCAAGTTTATAGAGCGCGTAAGCTGAAGAACTAATTCTCTTGTTCAGTTCTTCTGTGTGTGCTTTCCAATTTAGATTTTTATCAATTGTAACACCTAGAAATTTTGTTGTATCTACTTTGCTGATTACTGACCCTTGGTAATTGACGTTAATGTTTGGGGTTGGTAAACGTTGACCGAAGAACATAATTTTCGTCTTTTCAAGGTTAATTTTTAAATTGTTATTATTTAACCAGTTGATTATGGAATTGATTGTATTATTAATATCATTTTCATAGGTATCTTTACTGTTAGAGTGGATAGTTACCGTGCTGTCATCAGCAAATAGAGATATTGGATAATTTGTCACTCTTGGTAAATCATTAATATAGATGATGAACAGCAAAGGACCCAATACACTCCCTTGTGGGACTCCGTATTTAAGTATTCGTTTATCTGAAACGCATATTTCTTCTTTTTTAGTGTTAAGGTTTATTTTAGAAATTTCTGTATATTGTTTGCGATTTTTTAGATAGGATTCTATGAGTTTAAGTATGTTACCTCTGATACCATAAGCTTCTAGTTTACTAAGCAGAATGTCATGGTTAACATAATCGAAAGCCTGAGTCATGTCGCAGTAAATAGAACAGACCGGCGTCTTTTTGTCAACATTAATCATGACTTTTTTTAGAAAATCATAAATTGCCATATTTATGGTTTTGTTTTTGCGGAAACCTTTTTGGTCTTCTGTAAGAATGTTAAATTTTTGTAAGTAACTGTAGATTTGTAAATATATGTATTTTTCAAAAACTTTAGAGAATATCGGAATAAGCGCAATAGGTCTGTAACAGCTCATGCTTTGTCTGTTGTCTTTTTTAAATAATGGTTTTACAATTGAAGTTTTTAAGCTTTCTGGGTATGATCCTGTGCTTGCACAAATGTTCACAATATGGCTTAGATGATCACAAATATGATATGCAACATACTTTACAATTTTAGTCGAGATATCATCATATCCAACGCTTGCAGTATTTTTTAGAGATCTTATGATTCTAAGTATATCGCATGGTGTACTCGGTGCCATAAACATAGACTGACGTGATTTGGCAATATTTAAAGTTACTTGCTTACCAGAATCCGTAATTGGTTTTATTTTATCTATAAAAAAGTCGTTGAAGGTATTTGTGATCTGCTGTAGACTAGTAATAGTATTGTTGCCTACTTTTATGGAAGTGATCATATCCTTTGGTATGTTTAATTTTGATCTATTAATTACTACCCAAGTAGCTTTAGATTTGTTAGTTGCTGTTTTTATCTTATAATTGTTTTGAGCTCGTTGTGTTAATTGAATTATATTTTTATATACTTTGGCATATTTTTTAAATTTTATTTTATTTTGTTTATTACGATTTAGCCTATAGTTCCACATAAGCTCTCTCTTTTTTTTGCTACAAATTTTTATTCCACGCGATAGCCATTGTGGTTTTACTTTAGTTCTAATGATAATATTCTTAAAAGGAAAACATAATGATGAAACTTCACACACATAAGCAGGATACTTAGGTCTAAAAAGTTACTAGAAAACATTTTCGAAATATCTTACTTAAAAAAGATAATTGGAAATTTCTGTTTGTATGGTAAATTTAAAATCGTGCTAATTTAACTGTAACACTATTTTTCGAAAATGTTGTCTACTAACTTTTTAGTCCTATGTATCCTGCTAATGGGTATGAAGTTTCATTAAAATCGGTTCAGTCATATCGAAAAATGAGGACTTGAAAATTTGTATGAAATGCCGAACGGCGTAAATGCTCTTAAAATTTCTTTTATTTTAGTTTTTTCAAAAATTCTTCATCCCTGCTTTAGTTACGAATTTGGAAAATGGAGCTTCTAATTCGTGACCCCAAATATGACCTAAAATGTAAACACAGCTGATCATAGCTGAGGATTTAAGCGTATTTTTGTGTAATTTTTGAACAGCTATTTCTCTTAAACTATTGACTTTTGGGAAAGGTGGTAGAACAAAAGTTATTCGTTATTATGGGTACTTTAACACCCTTTTGGATTAGTACCCCCTTTCTGACTAACCTTGTATATTTTTTATTTGGTATTTTTTCTGGTAGTTTCTGGTTTTATATTCAAAAATATATTTCTGGCGTTGTGTGGTCACAGTTTTATCCTAACCTACCTGTTTCGGTTTAAAAAAGATATAAGCGTGTTACAATCATTAGACTAAATGTTTATTGTCCAATAAATCATTTCATTAAAGACCGAATGCCTTAATGATAATATCCTTGGTCCGCTGATCTGCCGAGAAAAATTTGACCAAATGAAAATATGCGTACTAAAATCATTCCAAATATTGCATTGGTATAAAAAAAGATTGCTAAAATGCGTTTGGGTAATGAAATTTTGTCAAAATAATTTTGGCAAAACGGCAGGCTCCCGGCACGCGGATTAGTACCCACTTTTACTACTAACCTAGTATACTTCTTGTTAACCTACCACGCGAGCAAAGCCAAACTAACAGATAAAAAGATAGCATGATAGTAAACTAGTTATTAAACAATAATAACTCAACTTTGACAAGTTGCAAAACTGAACTAAAATAGGTTGCTATGATAAGTAATGAACTGCCGACTTGTGCGCTGTATTGCAATGTTTTTAACACAAAAAGATTGTAAGAATCTGGATTAGATTGAGTTATTACTTCATGATAGCGCTTTCTAGAGCTATTGCATTTAGTTTTTAAGTTTGTATGCCTACATCATCACTATCAAAATAAAACAAAATCGCTTCCCGCTGTCTGTCCCTATTTACGCTTAGATCTTTAAAACTACGCAATGGATTTTAAAGCGTTTTTTTTTAATAGATAGATTGATTCAAGAGGCAGGTTTTAAACTATAAAACGTACACGTGCAAAGCCGGTGTATCTGTACCTAGCGATTGACCATGCCCTGCGTCTTAACCTATACATTAAATAATTAGTTCTATATTTGTTCTATCGAAATATGCATAATACGCAATTTGTTCCGTTTTAGTTTTTATTAAAAATGGCTTCTTCTATAACAGTTAGCCAGCGATGTACTTTTAAATTACGCACTTTAAAAAAACAAAATCTTGATAGGCGATTAGTTCTACATTAACTCTAATTACTTATCTACTTTTTACTTATAAAATTCATTACTTTAAGTTAAAAAAGACAATACAAAGAAGTAAAGCTAGCGATGTATTTCTAAATAAATGAATTTCTTTCGCTTATAATGTGACAGTTTTGTCTCCATTACAATTCAAATTGGTTTTTATTAATATTTTTTATTTAATATTTGTAATGTAGATATATCGAAGTTCACAAAATTTTAAAAAATAAAATCTTCTCTCTAAGCGTAGGTAGTTTTTGTGAACTTCCTACTAAAAACTAAAACGGAACAAATTGCGTCTTATGCATATTTCGATAGAACAAATATAGAACTAATTATTTAATGTGTTCGTTAAGACGCAGGGCATGGTCAATCGCTAGGTACAGATACACGCAAAGCCGGGGCGGGTCGCTAGTTTAAGATAAACTAGAAGTCGCTCATCACTACATAGTTTAAACAAAATCGCTTCCTTGTCCGTCCCTATGTTTGCTGAGATCTTTAAAACTACGCAACGGATTTTGATGCGTTTTTTTTAGTAGATAGAGTGATTCAAGAAGAAGGTTATAAGCTATAAAACGTACCCAAGTGACGCAGGGGCGGGTCGCTAGTTTAAGATAAACTAGAAGTCGCTCGCAGCCTCCCCCGCGTTGATGTCGCTTATCGCGTATTTCGTATTTTTCGGGATATAAAAGTAGCCTATGTCCTTCTCCAGGTTCCAGACTATCTCTGTACCAAGTTTCAACAAAATCGGTTCAGCGGTTTAGGCGTGAAAGCGTCATAGATAGATAGACCGAGTAACTTTCGCATTCGTAGGGATGATATTTATTTCTGTAAATAAATCTATTACAGATACTTTTACAAGTCAATGTAATGTTTTTTTAAGACTAGATGGCATTTTCTATCTGACTCGCTCTGAGAAGAAAAGCCGAAACAAACTCAGAGGTCAAGGTCTCTTTTAAAGTCCAGACATTGTGGTATAAAACTATGCGAGTGTAACAATGTAGGGCAACGTCTTGAAGCCCTTTTGAGAAAAGAGCCATAGCAGGTTTGAGTTGACCTGTCCCAACTGACGGCACGCATGCATCAGCCATCGTGTAGCTCAACCTTATTTAAGGGAGGTCAACGACCCGTTTTGTTGGCATAACGTTCCAATGCCAATCACATATCTTTACCACACCATCGTATGACACCATATTTCCTCACGCAGAACAGTCCTCATGTCGCTCCTCGACATCATAATTGTGTTCAGCCCTGCTGTAGGTGGCGGGACGCTGCACCCACATCATCAATTACACCCAGTGCCTGGACATTTTCAGAGCGCCGAAAATCTTCCATAGGCATCTTCGCAAAAAATCTCTTTGAAGATCCGCAAATTCCTCTAGCACCTCGCGAGTCAAGTAAATCGCAAATTTTTTATATGTATTGTATTCCCAGCAGCGCTGCCCGTATGGCAGCACTGGCAGGGTCGCCATGTAATGTGTGGCGCTACAGGTCACAATAAAAGACAAGTGTATCTGACGACTGTGTATAATATTATTATGCTCCCCTTACGTGTTACGGTACACTATATCGGGTGTAAAAATACCCTTAACGATAACGAAAACCACATATTCTACCCATCATTGGGATCATTTTTTTCTACCAGACCATACCTGGGAAACCATTGGTTTTGGAGATATTGAAGGTCAAAGTATACATTTTTTTTTAGTTTTTTCCAAAAACGTATTCTAAGTGATAATACTAAACTTTCTTCCAAACAACCTTATCAAAATTTTCAATTTTTCCTCACAAATTACGCATTTGAAGTTACAAAAATGCAACGAATATCAAACGCACACGACCGCCTTGGCTCAGCTTTGCGGCCGCTGCACGCATGCAAACGCGCGGCATCGCCACAACCACACATTGCGCGCTACAAAAAAAGCGTTTTTTTATGCCAAAAAATATAAATCGTTTCCCAGCAATTATTTTTGGTCAATGTAGTTTAGTTCGATGTACAGAGTGCGTAGATTTCGGCTATGTGATGGGTCTTTTTACATCCTGTATAAAAGATGGAGGTGCGTCACACATTACACAGTCAATGACTATTATCTACAAGACATACAGCTCTGCCAATAACCTTTATTATAAGAGTCGTGAGTAACAATACATATAGCACTTTCGTTTTTAACAATACACAATGGAACATAAAAAACACAGCACTTAATTACAACTTAGTCGCATGAAACTTGATTCGTATAATCTAAGTTCCTTTACAGATAAAAATGTCGATTACTTTCAAGAAGGAAGCGATATGTGCACGGTTTTAGGGTATCGAACTCGAGGGGTTCTAACTGTACCCTATTGTACTGTACAGCTTTTGCCCGTGGCTTCGCTCGCGTTAATTTAGAATTTGACAATCAACTCTTAAGAGCGTGTACGCCAGTAGCGAAGGCTCCATACAACTCGATTCCTATTGGCTTCCCTTTCGAAACGAGTAGTTACTGGAATTCACGCATCACACTTAAGCAAGGTAAGCATTTTCTGGTCCGGCTTCCCTTTTAAGAAAATTCACCCTTTGCCACTGGTGTACGCCGTTCGGAATTTCATACAAAGGACAATGCTCATCGATGTATGGAGTCCCGTACCATGCTACATCAAAGTCAAACTTTGTTTTTATAGACTCTTCTTCTTCTTTCTGCCCTTATCCCATGTTACTTGGGGTCGGCGCAACACGTTTTCTTCTTCCATTCCGTCCTGTCACCCGTCATGATATCACTGACACCCTTCTCTTCAATGACGTATTATAAATAGACACGTCATGCACCAACATCACGGCACTCGAAATCAGCGTAAATACTATCGGTAGCTGGATAGCTACAAAACAGTACGAAGAAGGAAAGAAAATTAAATGTCATATAAGGAATTCCTGTTGTTAGAGAGAGATAAATATGTATCTTAGGTTACGTTGTTATTCTTTGGTGCATGCTCATTGGTCGAGCGAGTACAAAAAGAGGCATGTAGGGAAAAATTGCCACTCAATTTTCTCGTGTTGATATAGGTAGGTAAGTAGTAGATTTTTTAGTAAAATAATATTATTCTCTATCCTTAAAATTATGAATGCAGTATTTCGCAACAGTAATTATAGTTATTTAATTAATAAAACAAAATTTAATATAAACATAAAAATCTTTATTTATATAATCAAAGAAATCAAGTAAGAATCTCTTATGTAAATGTCTGTGATGACCTATTGATGAGATAGGTACGATTCGAGTATGATTCGAATACGATTCGAGTATTGGTCTATTCTTTTTTTTCTAGTCCGTGGTTTTATAAACACTGATGCAAAGTTGCCGATTTTCCTCGCTAGCCGCCATTATGCTGCGTCGAAAAAAATTAAATTAAATAAATATTTTTTCTTGATACTTACGCATGAAATGACACTTTTTTTTCTTTTACAGTTGCAGTATAATTATTACATTTTCTATACACACAGGACGGCATTTTTTTTCGCTAATAGAGAAAGTTATTACACACAAGTTATTTCAATTTCACGTACAGCCGCGGCAACGGTTGCTACGCGACTAAATGGATGTCAGGCAATTACCTTGCATTCATCTAGCCACTACAGAGCGCGGGCAACGTATCTATAGTAGTTTATATTATCATTGCTTCTCTTTCATATCATTCTTCACACCATCCATCCATCTTTTCTTTAGCCTCCCTCTCCCTCTTTCTTTTTTTCGTTTTTTATAGACTACACTTATCATATTAACTCCTCCAAAAGTTCTTTTTGTAAACAAAACGCGAGTTTCGGAGATTTTAGATATAATCTAAATAAGCTGACAATGTGGACATGTCATACACGATTTATTATTGCTCTAAAAAACAGTAATCCGCATCTATTGCATTCTACATCTCTATGACCGGCTGTGAACGGCCAATTAACCATAGATAAAAAAATGATAATCGTTTAAATAAAAATTCGAACCTTTTCTACTTAGTTGTTTTTAATTAATGTAGAATCGGCAAAATATAATTTCTTAACATGTTTTTTGAAAGATGTGATCTTGACACTTTCAAAACTCAAGGATAGTAATCATAAATCATGTGAAACGGGACGTCATGTCAAGGGAATAAAACAATATCAACACTTTTTTACTGTAAATTAAATTCCCTGTTCAAAAATCAAATCGCCGACGCATAATGTCGTAAAAAAATTTGAAAATAATTACTACAATATTTTGATCTTGATGCATGAGACTTTTTGGTACCACTTTTGGTCATTCTCCTTTTCAAGTCCTTATTTTTCGATATGACTGACCCGATTTTAATTAAACTTCATACCCATCAGCAGGATACATAGGACTAAAAAGTTAATAAAAAACATTTTCGAAAAATAGTGTCACAGTAAAATTAGATCGATTTAAAATTTTCCATACAAACAGAAATTTCCAATTATCTTTTTATAAGTATGACATTTCGAAAATGTTTTCTACTAACTTTTTAGACCTAAGTAACTATTCTGCTTATGTGTGAGAAGTTTCATCAAAATCGGTTCTGTCATTACGAAAAACCAAGACTTGAAGTATGAAATGCCGTACTGCGTACACGCTCTTAATACATTACTAAAGTTTCTATAATAACATAATTCAATCATAATTCGAAAGACACGTGGCGCCATCTATGAACGTTATTGTTGTTTTCCTCGGGAACAGTACTTTTTTTCGGAATGAAAGGTACCCTATGTCCGTTTCTGTACACCTGACATCGAATATGCAAAAGAATCATGGCGAGTTCCATACTTTGATTGGTACAGAAAAATAAAGAATTTTAGAGAAGTTGGAATGTCATTGTAATTCATCTTTGGTGCCTAAAGAGTAGCTTTAGGTATTTAAAATATTTTTATAACCCCGCCATAAAAATATAATTTATTTTATGATTCTTAACCTATCATTGGGCTAATTTCTGAACGCGGCAACATTGACAGGTGATTAGTATGACATGTTCAGAAATTAACTCAATTTCAAAAGATTTTGTTTGGAATATTATATTTTATTCCAGGGTTCTAAAATTATTTTAAATGCTGAAAGATATTCTTTAGGGAGCAAGGATCAATGGTAAAACTAATCCAACTTCTCTAAAAATCTTTATTTTTTTGTACAAATCCTGCCATGATTCTTTCAGGATGATCAGTTCAGTGGTTTAGGCGTGAAAAGGTAACAAACTTACTTTCGCATTTATAATATTGAAGTTAGGATTAGGATTATTTTAATATAGACTGTCTTGTTGGTACAGTGGTCGTTAGCGCGACTGCTGAGTGTGAGGTCCTAGGTTCGATCCCTACGTCGGGCAAAGTTTTATTGGGTTTTTCCGTGTGGAATTTCTCAGCAGCAGCCCGGAGTCTGGATTTGTGCCCCGTTGATGGCAATAGGCTCGCCCCCTAAAATGTGTGTGTACTATACACCTCTACGCTACCCTTCAGGGAATACAAGACGTAATGTTATATTACAAATTTTCTTTTCAAATTACCGGTCTGAGAAACGAACTTAGAACTTCAAATACGACCTAAAACAGTTCTAACATTCACTAACTAAAACAAATATGGCCGCCATTCCATTGTTTTAAAATTAACCGCCTTATGAGCATTCATTATGATAGTTAATATAGGCATTGAACTCACGCGCAGCCAACAGAACGCCTTTCTAACAGTTCCACACGTAATTTTTATCAGTAGAAAGTACATTATTACGTACAATTATGAAATAATGTGTGCACTTGGGTTTATCGGCTTGTCAATGTCCACTGCTGGGCATAGGCCTTATAATAACCGCTAGAAGTCAATGGTATTACGTCTCTTGGGATATGGGCTAGAATATAAAACTTCCTCACCGCACGCTAGGAATAGAAGGGTGTTGTAACATTATACAAAACACAGCACGCGACGTGGTAGGATCTATACGGTCCGCCTGGCTAGCTTCCACCGACACATTAAATCGTGCCAAGCAGTTTACTGTGTTCCGTCGTGTGTATGTGAGAGTCAGAGGGGTATAGGGGAATCTCTCTATATCTCTGTTACTTGTATTCGTGTGCTCCATCTTAGACCCTAACTACGTTTACCATCAGGTGCAAAGAGGGTCAAAGGTGACGCCATAAAAAAAACCGGCCAAGTGCAAATTCCGTACCATTATCTATAAAAACGGCAAAAAAAACATGTGACCTGTTGTATGGGAGCCCCTTTTAAAACTTATTTTATTCTATTTTTTAGTATTTGTTGTTATAGCGGCAACAGAAATACATCATCTGTGAAAATTTCGACTGTCTAACTATCACTGTTCATGAGATACAGCCTGGTGACAGACGGACGGACGGGCGGACAGCAGAGTCTTAGTAATAGGGTCCCGTTTTACCCTTTTTGTACGGAACTCTAAAAATGAGCACACAGAAGGATACTACTACTCTTCTAACAATAACAAATATAAATTAACTTCACCAACTCCAATACGTGATAGATTTTGTGTTTGCATGTCATTTAGTTTTCTCCTTCCAGCAGGTTACGCTCCAATTGGTCAGAAAAAGTAGACAGACACGCGATTGGTGCATTTATTATGCTGTGCTGTCATCTCGAACTTGTGTCATTGTGTCATTACACGTCCTTTGTGGAGCGACTACGCGGAGTTAACACGTGTCAAATTCGAACTATTAGACTGTGACACCCATGTTATCCATATGCTACACCCACGGACTAGAAAAAAAAGAAGGACTCCGCGCCACGCATATCAAAAGTGAAGCACCGTACCGATCTATGTGTGCGTGATTTGAGGGATACCAGATAAATGAAAATTTCCCCATTTTTTTTTATATTTTGAAAGTTTCATTTCTTTAAATGAAGCCATATAAGAAGTCCGCTTACATTATTTAATTGAAATTACAAACATATACTTAGTTAAAACTTAAAATTAAGTATTTATTTTGTATGAGTGACAAGAAAAACGTTTTCGACGGAATTCAATGTTCTTCATCTCTGCAGGCTCTTATTATTTTAATCCAATCATTATTCCATGGTTGATTTGCTGTAGGAAATCTATAAAAATAATCATATTCAATACTTGCAAAAAACTCACAAAGAACACAAAAAAATGGATTACCCAATCTCTCGGGAAAATTACCCATTTATTTTCCGACAGCACTTCTATGTCTTTTGAGGTTTTGTGTTCCAATAGTAATGATTTTAAAATGTCAAAAATACAATAAATCAACAGGTTAAATAAGTGTCTTACTTGTGAATGTTATTCCTTGACACTTTTTCTGGGATGTAGAATTATTTTTAAATCATTTCACAACACAAGAAGGCATTATTTTATTTTATTACTTGACGTAAACAGTACCTACAATGACGGCGCGGTGCCGCGTAATGGCGGCCAGTCGGCACCGTATGATGTAAATGTGTGCGTGAGGCATGTTTGTACAAACGGTCCGGCATACTTAGGGTGCTTCACTTTCGATACACGTGGCGCGGAGTCCTTCTTTTTTTTCTAGTCCGTGGCTACACCCATAAAAGTGTGGAGAAACCAGGTGTGGTGTTCCTCCAACCAAAGGGAGGATCCTCCAACCAGGCGGAGTCTTGTGCCTGGCGGGCTACTGCCCAACAGTTGATGTTGGGAGGTTGTATACTATCTGCGTGTTAAATCTTGATTGCGCGATGTAGGATAGTTCGCATGTGGCGAGATAGATACCGCCACAGAAGTATTTATTTATTTATCACAAACACTCCTACCATTACAGGTAATATGTACTACGAACAATGCGGCTGAATACCAGTATTTTACACGGAGCGATTGCCATCAGAGCTTCGCAACCCAGTTACTGGGCAATGCAGATATCCTAAGGTTAGACCGGTTGTCAGACTTTCAGGCTTCTGACTACCCGTAACGACTGTATTCGTATGATATTCTTTTTTTTTCATGGGAAAATCCTCATGGATTCCCTTCGCCTTCACAGGCGTTATGCCGGACTCTTACCGGCTAAAAACCCACGGTGTTCCTTCTCCTGATCCTTGGCCGGGTTGGAGGGATACGCAGCTGCACGCACCACGACCCTGACAGGCCTCGGTCCGCCAGTCCCTGAAGAAACTCACCTACTGTGGGACCTTATCCCATGTCCTCCTGAGAGGCGCACGCGGAACACTGCACGCTACCTTCCTGGGCCTGTTATAACTGGTCGTTCGCGGGCGACGGGTCCCCAAACCCCCCGCCCGCAGGCCACACACTACTGATGCGTCTGGCGCGGGAAGGGAGAGTGGCAGCTGCCTCTCTTTCCCTTTCCGCTCCCTCTTTAGTCGCCATCATCTCCTCGCAAAAGGAGGCGACGGCTTTCCACGCACTCTCGCTCCCGACCATGGGAAAAACCACGGCCGGAAGCAAGAGACTTTTCCGATAATTTTCCACATAAGTTCAAAAATAACGTACCATTACGATGAAATAATAACGTAATTGTTAGGTACATCAACATGACATTCGTAGAAAGGAAATTGTACACGTAATTATAATCAGACATCAATAAAATTACATAACAAATCAAGAAACGCTAATTACAGATTTTACGTTCCGTAGCTCAGTAGTTAAGAGTATTGGAACAAGTTGATTTCTAGTTTAAATGACAGTAACTACCGATAATTGTCAGTTATATTTGGCTGTGTAGCATAAATTAGAGAATTCCGTCAGTCTAAACTTCTCGATCTAAAAATCAGGCAAACCATCAGGCAACATCTCAAATGTATTTCCAAGCGTTTCTTCGACACTGCCCGCGCCGCCCGAACCCCTTAGTCGCTCTACAGTCCCTCTCTCATCAGTAAAGTACGCCGTCGCGTCCCAGGCACAGACTTTTAGAGCCCGATGACGAAATAACCCTACTCCAGGAAGACAGTCAATCGACCAGCACACTACACAGCTTCCGCCACCGTCTGGCTTACCCTCTTCACCAATGAGGCCCGTCGCGACGTCCTACCGCTGCAGCTCACGATCCACCAAGATCTCTCGTCGTAGAGCCGGTCGTCTCTTCAGACTCCGCAGTCACACCAATAATTCAGCCCTCATCAAGCTGTCTCCCTCCCAACGCCCCGCCAGTAACGCCCTAAGCCTCGTGCTCGTCCCACTAGGGGTCGCCCTTAGTGCTGTTGTCGCCAGTAGTCATGATGTTAGTGTAGTATAAGTAGTTAGCTTAGGTTCAATATTTTACTTTAACAAGTCAATGTAATGTTTTTGTGAGACTAGATGTCGACGGCATTTCCTATCTGACTATCTTTGAGAAGAAAAGCCGAAACAAACTCAGAGGTCAAGGTCTCTTTTAAAGACCAAATAAAATGTGGTATAAAACTATGTGAGTGTAACAATGTAGGGCAACGTCTGGAATGACCTTTTGAGGAAAGAGCCATAGCAGGTTTGACTTGTCCCAACTGACATGTCACATGTCCACTGCTGGACATAGGCCACCCCCAAGCATGGCCACATCTACCGGTCCTGTGCCTCTCGCATCCAGCGGATTTCCGCGACCTTCACCAGATCATCGGTCCACCTTGTGGTCGCCTACCCACGCTGCGTCTTCCGGTACGTGGTCGCCACTCCAGAACCTTTCGGCCCCATCGGCGATCCGTTCTGCGAGCAATGTGCCGCCCACTGCCACTTAAGTTTGGCAATTCTTCGAGCTATGTCGGTTACCTTGGTTCTCCAGCGGATCTCATCATTTCTGATATGATGATGAGCCAACGTATAGCTCAACCTTATTTCGACGTTCGTTTTCGGAGTGGGATGAGGTTCGAACTCAGAACCTCCTGATGGAAAGCAAGTATTGAACTGCTAGGCTGTTATCACTGCTGAAACTGATCGTGTGTAAAACAAAAATTTCGCTCGCGTTACATATTTCCGGTGGAAGTCTGAAAAAAATTACATCGATGAAGGAAACAGTATTTGAGGAAGGAGAATTGTTAATTGCATGAATAGAGGTTGATAGAGGAAGCTGGTTACACGCGAGACTGCCCTGCGGTTACTGGCAGTTAGAAGCCGTGCAGTTATTTTGTAATTGTATGCAATGCCTAACCTTTCCTCGACTATGTTGGGATCACCTTCCAGTTTAAGCCTTGAACAGATTATTCCATAATAACATTAGATAAAATTGGCCTACCAAGGGACGAATATATACAGGGTGTAAACGAATAGGTATGTGTGATTCCTTAAAACCATATTATGATCTACTACTGGTCTAGAAGAACAACGCATGGGATTAGGATAGATAAAAAAAAAACTTGCCATTTTGGTAATTGATCGTAGGCAAACAAAATAGGAATAAGGAAAAAAAAAAAACCTTGCCCTTTTGTTACTTGATCGTATCCCAACAACCTAATACGGAATCAGTAAAAAAAAATATTTTTTTTTCGCAAAAAAGAATCTTTCTAAACGCGATATCGCTCTTTACAGTCAGTTAACTCGGAGCTCTAAAATGATTCGGAATTGGAAAAAGTTTTTTTTTATTATTTTTTTTTTGTTGTTTTTCTATAAACTCATTTAGTGTTAATCTGTTTCACCAGTAGATCACGTGGTTTAAAGGAATTCGTTTAGATACCGTTTTTTTTCTATTTTACTGCTTTTGATATTAATTGGCGAGACCTGAAGGGTGGCGAAGTAAAATACTTAACCTTAGCTTGATGACGTAATACTGGTCACCGTTGAAAGAGAATGCTACTTACCTTGTTTTACCACACCATGCTACATTGTAACCTAGACTATTTCCATCCTTAATTTAGTTATTCTGTAGCCGTACGATGTATAACGTTACAAATGCTAGTTCGATTTCACGCGATACGAAGCGCAAGCGCAGTCGAGTAGGGTCACCACGTGAAGCAATAATTATGTAAAAATACTCCCAATAGTAGAATGTAAGTTCTGTCTAGTATTTTTCCAATAAAGTTGGGGTCAGCAATCATTATAACTAGATGCGGCTAAATACCAGTATTTTACACGGAGCGGCTGTCATCAGACAACCCAGTGGTTGCGGAGGTCTGATGGCAATCGCTCCCTTAGTCGCACAACCTTAGAATATCGGCATTGCTCAGTAAGGGCGCGTTCCCACTTTGTCGTGACGACAGATAATCGTGTAGTTTTAAGTGTCGTGGCTTATATGTTTAAATGGAGGTGTTCACATATAGAACGACACGATTTACTGTCGTCTACAACATTTTTTGCAGTGACAACAGATTGTCATGACGTGGAAACGGCTAGCACGACAGTCGTAAAACGATAAAAAATCATTACGACTAAATTGTGACCGCAAATCTATCGTAGCCACGATAAAAATGTCGTCTCGTCGTTTACACGTGTTTTCCCTTCCCCCTCAACTCAGGAGCCTAAACGCACTACTGATTTCCAAGAAAACGTAGAGGCGATTGTAGATTTGTAGCAAGCGCTAATGATGTCTAAACGACAAAGCGACTGCCGTGAAACGATAAAATGTCGTCACGATCCAATGGGAACAGCTAGATACGATATTCGCTAAACGATAAAAAAAATTGACGACAAACAATCGTATTAATGGGAACAGCTAGAGACGACAGTCTTCCAACGATAAATTAATCGTTACGACATAGTGGGAACGCGCCCTAACTGTACTAAGCAATGCCGATATCCTAAGGTTGTCAAACTTTCGGGCTTCTGACTCTTAATGACTGTCATAGGTATTCGTATGACAGCCGGGACCAACGCAGCATATAGTGTTACACTTTTATTCTTAATATTTGGCTGCCTATTGTCTATCGGTATGAGTCTGTCATGCTCACTAAAATGTCCTGCTGATGGTGGCGTTGTGCATCGGGTCGTTGAGTTCCCTGCAACATGGTTGAGCTGAGCGACGCCGATGTATGCGTCATGCTCGTGAACGGGTGCTGTCTGTTGGGACTGGTCAGCCCGTAACTTCTATGGCAATCGTTTTAAAAGGCTAACTTTCGTATTACTTTTATCGTTGTTAACTGCATGTACATTAATCTGCATTACTACAATGAAAATTGTTAACCATTTTTTTTAAAAGAGTTTCTTTGTTGTTTTTTGCCGGCTCTTCTCTAAAGGACCTATGTACGTAGGTATACATTATCTATACAGTATACAGGGTATTAACGAATTCGTGTAATTTCTTAAAACCACATGATTTACTACTGATGTAGACAGGCCCAGCACGGGATTTAGCTTGATTAAAAATAAAAAAATCAAATTATTATTTTTTCATGCGGCTTTGTTACCGACCGTATCTAAACCACCTAATAAGGATTCAGTAAAAAAATTTATTTTTTTTTGCGAAAAATTTATTTTACTTGTGTGAACAGTGAACATTTCAATGCCACGCATAAATGAATGAAAGCACGGCGACGTGGCTGGCGGGCACGACTAACGCGATATCGCTCTTTGCAGTCAGATAGCTCAAAGCTCTAAAATGACTCAGAAGTAGAAAACTAAAATTTTATTTAGAATTTTTTTTTCAGTTGATTTTCAAAAAATCCCATTTAGGGTTAATCTGTGTCACCAGTAGATTACGCGGTTTGAAGGAATTACAAGAATTCGTTTACACCCTGTATATAGCGAATTAGTATAGCGTAGTCTGAACTGCGCTTAAAACGTCAAAACCATCACGGTTCTAAAAGGTAGGCAGTAATAGCAGTAGGTAAGCTATCCTATATAACATATCGTGCTATTGGTACAGAATATTAGATCAATGGCTGATTAATCAGAGAATGTTGGCGAACAACAGCCTCAGGCTGTGAAGCAACGGTTACGTAAAACACAATGAATTGTGTTTTAATGAAACCCATACACGGCATGGTCGTTGTAGGAAGTAGGCTAATAAAACCATAAAGAACATAAGTTTTATGGTCATTAATCATGTGGGTGAATTTGATCATTAATGACATAATAGTTACAAGTGTTTTATGAGGCATAATCAACCCATTAGTGAGCATATCAATAAACCTCTCACCTCTGGGACGGATCTGCCAAATACCAACTCGATGCACTTGAATCGATCGACAAACGAGCCAAGAGGCTTATCGACAACGATGCACTGGTGAACTCAAAGCTCCAGAGCCTTGAACATCGACGCAGAGTTGCCAGCCTGTCGGTTTTTTATCGGTTACACTTCGGGAAGTGTGCAATGGAACTGCACAATTTGATTCCGCCTGGCCCTTTCCATCATCGGACTGCAAGACGTACGGCAATGCGCCATCGGTACACGGTGGACATCCCACTTATACGTACAAAGCGTTTTGCGAACACTTTCATTGTTCGCACAGCTAAGGAGTGGAATTCCCTGCCGGAGTCTGTGTTTCCTGCTAGTTACAACCTTGAGGTCTTTAAGTCAAGAGTGAATAGGTTACTTCTAGGCAAGCGTGCTTCACCGTCGACCTCATCATAGCTTACCATCAGGCGAGATAGTGGTCAAACGCGAGCCTATCGCTAAATAAATAAATATTAGCCTGCAACTGTCCCACTGCTGGGCAAAGGCCTCTTCTCATACAGCGAAGGAACGAGCATTGATCACCACGCTTGCTCACTGCGGGTTCACGATTCCAGAACATTAAGTCCAGGTTTCCTCACGATGTTTTCCTTCACCGTACGTCAGTGGCAGTTAACAAGCGGGTCTGTAACCTCCGGGCCACCACGACACTAACTAAAAAAAAAAAAAATTTACAACATAGATATTAATTTTCCAGTTCAACTGGTCAGTTAATTGCTATCCCTAAGGCTATGCCTGATATTATTCTCCAAGCAGTTTGTTATGTCGTTTTTGAATTACTTAAAAATAAAAAATCTTCACTCAAAAATTTCAATCTTTTTTTTTCTATTATTCGCAGGTACAACTTCTGAACGTGAGGTCCTGGCATCGATCCTGAGGTACAGCAAAGTGATATTGAGTTTTTCCATTTGAAAGGGGTTGGAATATTTTTCTATGGAAGCTGGCATAGGCCTCTGCCGCCATTTTCATTTTTTTTCAAGATTGCGACGCAGAATGAGACTAACGTATATGGGTAGAGAACACTTAAACAAACAAAAAATATTTAGAGATATGGTGTCCTAAAGTGTCACGTTGCCGAGATATTTGGACTTAAAGATTTATTTTCAAGATTGCAGCGCACTTTGTTTCTCTCAATGATTGTTATTTTTCTCATATGACGATCTGTACCTCCAAATATCTTGGCAACGTGACACTTTAGGGCACCATCTCTGAATATTTTTTGTTTGCTTGAGTGTCTTCTACCCATATTTACCAGTTACAAAGTGCGCTGCAATAAAAAATCTTTAAGTCCAAATATCTCAGCAACGTGACACTTTAGGGCACCATATCTCTGAATATTTTTTGTTTATTTAAGTGTCCTCTACCTATATAATTATGTTAGTCTAATCGTGCGCCGCAACTTGGAAAAAAATGAAAATGGCAGCGGGGGGGCTATGCCACCAAAGTTCTGCCCCCTTTCTCTGTAGTTAATTAATCAATAATATTATTAACTGCCTTCTTAGTCGCTGTAGCCGCAATGGCGACTGCTGAGAGTGCGTAAATTGTGATTGGATTTTTCCGTATGGAATTTCTCAGTAGCAGCTAAGTCTGGATTTGTGCCCGGTTGATGGCAATAGGCTCGTCCCCTATTACATGGGAATTAGGCGAAATAAGGGTGTATTAGGCCGAGCATACACCAGAGCTGTGCTAAGCTGCGTAGCGAGGAATGTGTTTTGTAAGCACCAATAGAATCACTTCATTTACCTAGCTTCGCTCTGCGCAGCTTTGGTGGATCTGGGCTTAGCGGAGCGAGGTTTTTGTTCATACAAAACAAGCGAAAAATGCGAGCGCGGGATGTGTTGCTAGGAATGTGTGCGAGGTTTTAAAAATATGCGCCTACCAGTCAGTCAATAGATGGTGTTTGGAAGAGGTAGATCATCATTTGTACACATTAACACATTACACATTCCTCGCACAGCTCTAGTGGAAAGGGTCACACCGTTCCACATCCTCGCTACACATTTTCGCACCGCACATTTTTCTCGCACAGCTCTGGGGGATGTCCAGCCTAATACACCTCTGCCCTCTGTGATGGTATGTTATGTATTCAAAGAAACCAAATTACTTGCAAAAAGTACTTTTAAAACAATATTAACTTTACCCAACATCGATACGTCGCCGTCGTGTGCGCATATACAACTTACAACACAGTCAATAAACCTTGAGTTCTGTCCCCGGATTGCCCAACCGATACTCACCGTAGCGCCCCCACCACATGCGCAAGCGACACTTACCAGTCAGACTTGCGTGCGCGCCGATTACAGTACACGATTCTATTTTGTTATTTCTTTATTTCAACAATTTAAATCGTGTTTTTTGTTTTGTTGTATTTTTTGTGTATTAGTAGTTATTGGTTTTGGTAGATTTTAGCAAAAGGTTTTTATTTTCGACTTTTTTTTTGTTTTAATTCGATGCAGTGAATGTGGTGATATAAGTGTTAGCATTGTTTTGTAAGTATGTGTGTGTGTTCGTGAGATTTTCTATGTTAATCTCGGTTTAACTATATTCATAGATACTTACGTTTTATGGGATAGAATATTGTGTGTGTTTGTTTTTTCTTATGGCTTTTTGCCAGGTTTTATATATCCTTATACGCAAGGCCAGGCTTTCTAGTTTCATTCTTCATAATATTTAAAGCTTATACAATTCAATTATTTTCTCTGTAATGTTATTTTAAAGGTGGTAGGTTTAGGACTATGGAATCAATTTTGGATCCTGTCGGGCTAAGCATAGTTTAGTAGGAGAGAGGAAGAGCGCTTTTTTGTTTAATTAAAATTTAATACTTAATTAATTGTTGCTAGATAGTTTTATTAATTAATTTCATTCAAGATTATGGCATTTTTGATCATTTTGATTATAATAATTGAAATATGGGTATGACATAGTATTTTATGGACCTTTTATGTACCTACTTACGTGTGTACTTAGATACAGGTTGGGTAAAAATCGTGGATCAAACGAAACAGGGCGATAGTTGGTATTATTTGCAGCATTTTTTGGTAGTAATTTTTTTTTACAGTAAGTTTCTAAAGTTACAAATAATTTTTCATGAGAATTAAAAGATATTGAAAAAAGTGCCAATACTCATAAATCATGGTACTCACTGTCATAAAAGCACTTTCAGGCAACTAAACACCATTTATTGTTTTAAAATAGATACTAATTTTACTCTAATTGCCTACAAATTTTTATATTTTCTTAAACACTCAAATTGTCATAACTTTTAAAGAGATCAAGTTAGGGCTCTGCCACATAGATATTTTTTACTGCTAATAACCCCAACTATCGCCCTGTTTCATTTGATCTACGATTTTTGACCCACCCTAGGAATCAAACCTTTACTGGGGAGTTTGTTGCGCCGTTTCTTCTTCACAGCATAAACACTAGGAAAGGTGAAGGGCGGGCGTTTTTGGGGGCTGTGTTTTGTAAAATTGACGTTCAAAAAAGAACTAAGTAATTTCTAGTCTATTTTGAATAAATGAGTTTTGAAGTTTGCGTTTGTAAAATAAAGCCTATTTCAGAGGGATAGGTTAGTATTCCCTGTGTAGGTACTCAAATATTTTTGTATAATACAGGGTCATTTAAAAAATACTCGAAATCTATTAGCACTTACTTCGTATCATGATTCTGAATAACTTTCGTTCTACGACTTTGACTAACACTAACTAGGTTAACCAAAAAAAACATTATTTTTGGTTTATTTGAAGTGTGTAAAATTTGCGTAGGCATCGTCGGCGATCAGTGAAAACTTCGTAAACAGTCATTTTGCATTTATTTATTTCACATTTAGCAAGAAAAATTCGCAACTGACTTCAATTTGAATGGAAATAAAGAAGTTGATTAGGAATAATGCACTTGTTTTATCTGCTGCTAACACCGTATTTAACGACAAAATTCTTTTTTTCTCCAAAAAACCTCTTTAATTCGCAATTTTTTACTAATTCTGTCTTTTTGTTTTGCTAGGATTTAAGATTTGATCCCTCAGTTCTGATGCCCCTGCATTTGACACCTTTCGAGAATTCATGTTCAAATATTAATTACATGATTTAGTAGGTAATGGTTCACTTATAATAAGACAAGAAAAAAAGCAAGAACAGTTTTTTCCGTCTCCTTTAAAATTTTGCTTTTGGCAATAATGAGGTTTTCAATGGTGGCTGAAGATATACTATAGCACGCAAAACTACAGAATAGCTAATAGTAGATACGTACAGAATTGTCAAAAGATCTTTTCTTCGATTTTTTTGCCTACAAAATAAAGCTGGCCCAATGAGTAAAATTTTTTTTTTCATTTTTTTTTCTTTTACCTTGAATAATCCTTGTTCAGGGTCATAATAAAAGTTGGCGCTAAAAGGTTTCGGTGTTTTTTTTTCAATTACCCTGTATTACGCAATACACTTTTATAATCCAAGTTGACAAGCTAAGTTTAAATGATGTATTTATAGAGTTACCTAATAACCGGTTTCTACATCCAAAACCGACTTGTTTTGCTGACCAATAGTAGTATTATTGAGCAATGCTCATTTGAAGACTCTTTAGCTAATTTTAAATATGAACACTTACGAATTTGAGGTAACTTAGTATTAATTGACACACTGGCACGCGAAGGCTTTTAATCTGGCTCGCCAATCTTTTGTTTTAGAGCAGAAGAGTGTGGCCCTCGCAAATAAATTTTTGCACCCTAATTGACACAAATCTATATAAATAAAAAGAAAAGTCCTGATTGACTGACTGACTTATCAATGCCAGCCCAAACCCTTTGACCTAGAAAGCTGACATTTTGCACAGAGGTTTCCTTTATAATGTAAACAAGGAATAAGGAAGGATTTTTCGAAATTCAACCCTTAAGGGAGTTAAATAGGGGATGAAAGTTTGTATGGAATATCGTCACTTAACGGGTTCAACATTTCACGCAATCGAAGCTGCGGGCAAATGCTAGTAGAATTATAAAATGCCATAACAAATAGCCGTTATTATTTGAGCCAAAAATATTATTTTTCGCAGAACAAAATTATTTATTTAGACGACACGTTTGGTGCAGTGGCTAAGCGATTAGCTTCTGCGCTACGGTTCGATTCCCACACGGAACAAAAATTTGTATGGCCTACAGATGGTTGTTTCGGGTCTGGGCGTTTGTTTGTGAGATTTGTGTCTGTAAACGCACCCACGATACAAGAGAAATCTTAGTGCGGGGCAACGTTTTTTTTTAAAAAAAAAAAAATGCATATCTGGAATTCTGGCCCTCTGAAAAATTTCTGGCCCGCTGCAAAAATCTTTGCGTATTTCTGGCCACTAATGAAAAACGTTTGCCCGCTCCTGTACTAAGCCATGGAGACGAAATTTCAAATACGTACGAGTAGTACTTTTAATCAGCTACGGTCGGTTAGAAATAGGAATCCGGAATTAATCTAAGTTATTAAGTTTGGAGTATAATTATAGTAATTCAGAATAGTTGAACCACGTAGGATTATAATTCGCGACCTCTCGTCTTTCAACGACGTCTATTGTTGATTCAATTCTTAGAATTGTATGAGAACCATACACACACACATGCATACAAAAATACACTTATAAAATTTGCAGGAAAAATATGGCATTCTAATTTTAAATGCATAATAACGACAATCAAAATCAAAAGGGTGTGACCCAAAAAATCCTTTTTTATATCAAAGACATTTTTTATCTGTATTTTAAATTTGCCTTGTACGCTATAGTTATTTATATTATTTTCTATTATTACGACTATTATTTTGGGTAATATTAAGACTTTTGTTTCTTTAGTTTAGAGATGTGAAGTAATAGTGAAAAAAGTGAAGTGTTATAAAAAAGAACTGTGACTTTTGGTGACTTTTTTTAATAGAAAAAAGGAGATTTTGGTGAGTTTTTTTTGTTTTTCGTTTTTATTTGATAAACTTTTATCAAACGAATATATTTTGACAGTCGTAAGTGTCAAGAAGTGCTAATCCACGCTGCACCAAATTGAAGGACCGACTTTTTAAACTGTTTTACAATATTATGGTAATTATTTTACTCTTTTCGGTTCGATTAGAAGTCGTTTTTTTTAAAAAAAATATTTTTCTAAATATGCGAGCGTTTTTTTTTTTTTATTTTATTTTACTATAATTTTAGTGTCATAAAAAATACATAATTACAATGCGATTACAGCAATCACGAGTGATTTGCAATGGAATCTATTGAATGGAAATCTATTGAAGAGTTCCATTGTTTGTCTCCAAAGTTCTTCATCAAATCTTCACCAAACTTAAATCGGACCACCTCGGTGGAATACTCTTTTAAACAAAAAAGAATCATTAAAATCCATACACAATTTGCGACGATATCGCTGAATAAAGAAACAAAAAAAAGCGCGTAAAATTGAGTTTCCTCTTTTTTTAAAGTCGGTTAATATGAACAACTTTTATTACGGGATCAACGCAGTAATATAAAAAAAACAGCTGTTCCATACATTTTGATCGTGTAAGTAAGTATTGCACTTTTGTATGGCAGCTGCTGTATGTTTTTATATAATTCAGAGTTGGTCCCATAGTAAAAGTTGTACATGTTAACCGACTTCAAAAACGGAGGAAACTCTCAATTTTATGGGCTCTTTTTTGTTTCTCTATTCAGCGATATCGTCGCCAATTATGTGTTGATTTACTGATTCTTTTTTTTGTCTAAAGTCTTTTTGTAAAAGTTTGTCCAGGTATTTTGTTTGAACCTTAATACAAGGTTAGTCGGAAAGGAAAGTAATCTACTAAACTAATCTGTAGGCCACTTAAAGTACTCGTATCACTGATGACTGTCTTAAAGCAAGTGTTAAAATTTTAAAATTCGGTAATTTTTATTTTCCTGCAAAAATTATTTTTAGTCTAGTTTTTTCAAAAATTCTTCATCCCTGCTTTAGATACAAATTCAGAAAATGGAGCTCCTGATTCATTACCCCAAATATGACCTAAAATGTTCACAGCTGATCTTAACAATACATAGATTCTAGGATTTTTAAGGTTCCGTACACAAAGGGTAAAACGGGACCCCATTACTATGACTCCGCTCTCCGTCTGTCTGTCCGTCTGTCACCAGGCTGTATCTCATGAAACGTGATAGTTAGACAGTTGAAATTTCACAGATGATTTATTTCTATCTATCTATCTATCTTTTAAAAAAACATTGCCCCACACTAAGATTTCTCTTGTATCGTGGGTGCGTTTACAGACACAAATCTCACAAACAAACGCCCAGACCCGAAACAACCATCTGTAGGCCATACAAATTTTTGTTCCGTGTGGGAATCGAACTCACGACCCGTAGCGCAGGAGCCAATTGCTCAGCCACTACACCAAACGTGTCGTCCCTTTCTGACTAACCTTGTATAGCTTTTACTTTTATACCTACAGTCTTATTCTTTGCCCAATAAAGCCTATCCTCGGGCAATGATGTAATATTAATAAAAATAATAACTAAATGTAGGTCAACGCACTTTTATGGGTGCTAGAAGTTATTATAACATACTACATTCGCTACCGTCATTGCCTGAGGGCGATTGAGATAATAGCTTTAGGCAATAAACTTTTAATTGCATAATCATCTTCTTTTTTATCGGTGAGAGAAAATATACAGGGTGATGACTAACGAAAGGCGTTCACGTTAACTAGAAATACTATAGCATCCGTCCAAACTAAAAAAAAAACCCAATCAAAACAAAAAAAATGGAAAATGAAAAAAAAAATTATACGTAAAAGCAACGCTTACTGTAGGTACATGCGTACTTGTCTATAAATGTAGAAAACACTGCAACATCGCATTTAAACTATCTAGGTACGCTACTATTTTCGTTTTAAACAGGCCGTAGCGATTGGTTTAACTTTTTTTTGTTTTTTTTTATAATCGATTGTTAAAATTATGAATTATATTAATTTTACTTAATCCCCAGCTATTTTTTAAAAACATTTTCAATGTGTAAACACACCAAGTCTACAGATTTATTATATGTACCTATAGATATACATTGTTTCACGTTTTACAAATGATCACAACCTGTATATAAGTTATGTCTCGGATGTAATATTTAATTGAGGGCAATAGGTTATTGCGGTGATTGTTATCAATGGGCCACCAACTGTATGGCCCTATACACAGTGGTAATTGTTGGCAATTTATATCCATCTTCTTTTCGTCTTGATAGTACATCCTATATAGTTTCGACCCAGTAAGTGACCACATTGATTGCTGCATCAGATGCGTTTTTGAGGTCTTCAAAGGTATACCTGCAGGTGTATATACACTTGGAATCCTCTAGCAAGTAAGACACGGATTGATAAGGAACACCGCACTCGCGCAGAATGTGGGCCGGGTATATGATGCCCGGCTCAATGCCCTCCTGGACGCCAGACCGAAATTTGATATGTTTGCGGATGAATGGAGGATGATTTTGTTGGAATTTCTGGAGTACTGCGAGAGAAAGGCATCATGAATGAGTGAAAAAATATACTTCAGAAGCACTGTAAGGGATTTATGAGGTGTCTCAATTTTTTTTCCCTTTTTGTTTTTGTATATCTTTTCATATCTTTGATTATTGTAAATAAATAAATCAATGATGCCCCCATTTTAACCCGCGATGAAAAAAGAGAGGCGTTATATGTTTGAAGCTTATGTCTGTTTGTCTGTTTGCAGCATCGTAACTCCAAAACGGATGAACCATATTCAATACGGTTTTTTTTAGTTAAAAGTTGGTTTAATCAAGATGGTTGTAGGCTATGTTTAATGAAAATCGGTACAGCCGTTTCAAAATAATGAGCTCTTTTCACAGTTGGTGTAGGATTTCAGCCAAAAAATGGGTGTTTACTTCATTTCCGCTCGTCCGATTGACTTGAAATTCCTAACATACATTTATGAAAACCTAGTGAGAATACAATATTAGGGTACCATCGAGGTAATTATTATTGAGCTTGGCTTATTGAGGGTTTAGACCAAAAGGTTGATAACACTACTTACTTCAAAATTTTACTTATAATAATAGTATTTTTACTATTTTATTTGCCAAAAAAGGTGCTTTATTTTTCCTTAAGTTCTACATTAATGTATAGTTTTACATTTTGAATGACACAAGGAAACATTTACCTAAGAACTTCACACTAGGTCGAGCCTGTCTCGTGGAAACTTATGGTCCTTATTTCTTTATTTTTGCACGGCTGCTAAGCCTGAGGTACTGGGTTCGATCCCCACGTCGGGCAAAGTGTTATTGGGTTTTTCCGTGTGGAATTTCTCAGTAGCAGCCCGGAGTCTGGATTTGTGCCCGGTTGATGGCAATAGGCTCGCCCCCTAGGACTTAAACATGACTGCGAAATGACGGTGCATATACAGCTCTGCCCAAATAAATAAATAAATATTTGGGACATTTTCTACACAGCACCATCTAGTCCCAAACTAAGCAGAGCTTGTACTATGGGTACTAGACAATGGGTATAACACTTACATCTTTTTTTTTTTGTAAATACATACTTATACCCATATGATGTTATGTTCTGTTGTTTATTTTTAAGGCACACTTACAAAAAAATAGGGCACATTACTACACTGACCTCTAAACGACATTTTAAAATGACGCCATCTATAAATTAGAGTAGAACCAACATAACGGTATCTCATAACAAATTCAAGACAGCTTTCTGTTGTAACTATAAAAGGATTGGGCAACACATAACCGCCCTTTTGTGGAGTAGGTTACACAGTAACCTGATGGGTCGTTATCAGGTCGAGAGCCTTTAGCCTTGCTCTAAAAACGTTGGCTTTCCTATGGATGGCTTCTAGTTCGATACCTACTGTAATTTAACAGACGGCCCTAGGATATCCTGGAGCACGTCTGCTACACCAGTTGTAAAGAATGATGTAGAGCATTCAACACCTAATACTGTTATCGGTAGCGGATAGCACTGGGCAAAGTTGACAAAAGAAGGTAGTCGTCGATATGGATCAACGCACCCGAGGTTATAAAGGCGGTGGTCATTTCGACGAAGCGGGAGCATTCCGTGTTGATCAGCTGAAGAGGTCTGACCTTTTATATCTGACTAGCTTGTCCTTATTTTATGATCTTGTAATAATTGTGTAAAGTAATATAGTGTGATCTAGTTTATGTTACTAATACTAACCCAAATACAAGTACTCTCAGTGGTGGAGAGTCTATGTTGGTTTTATTTACTGTGTTTACCTTGCTCGCAATCCTGACATACCGATATTAGCTATAACTGTAATGATAGAATCACCCCTGAACGATTATGTTGTTGTGTCTTTTACAATACATATACATAACAATAATAAAGTGCTTACAAAGTAAGAGGCAAGATAGCTTCATGTCCCTTGGGGTAGTCAGCGAGTTCCTTTTCGTAGTTACGGCGTTCGTCGATGGCCCACACAGCCATTTGATAGAAACCGGCGGCTAGCCTTTTCCCAACTATGTTGGTAAATAGGTTTTGAAATTTAATCATTTGTTGTTTTTTAAAAACTACCAGGGTGACAGAAATTAACAGAAAATAGGTGCCTAAACTATTTCACTAAGTTGTGCAACAATGATTAACCGCAAAGAGGAATATAAAGTATTCGTTATTATTCACTTTATCGATAGAAGTCTTAAAAATGTCCTATATCTTACCTATAACTGTCACTTAGTGAGATCGTTTAAGCGCCTATTGTCTGTTCATTTCTGTCACCCTGGTACTTTTCAAAACAACAAATGATTCAATTTCAAAAATTATTTTTGCCATTAGTGAGCTAGAAGTTAAGTCGCTTAAGCACCCAGTTCCAGTTAATTTCTGCTTTCCTGGTAGTTTTAATAAATAAACAATTAGGACAGACTTGAATTTTAAAACATCTATCGATATCATAAATTAAATAAATCCTTCATGCTCTTCTCTATGTTTCATCGTTGGTGCGTATCGAGGAATACTTTTGCTGCGGTTCATTTGGTACGTTTCAAAGTTGATGCGCCTCGAGGAATACCCCAATTTGGCATCTTTTGAAATTGAAAACAGTCTGAACGGTCTGGCTATGGTTGATTTATTTTAGGACAGTTGGGCCCAAAGGCCACTTGCTCAGCAGTCTTGCTTACTACCACCACCAGACCCTCAAAACCATATCACTTTCACACCACAATTTAACCAATTTCTATTCATAAAGTCAACATTCCCAATCGATTACGCAGTACTGTCGTTATAAATCATTTGAAAGCTGACGATTAGACCTTGTCTAATCGACTCTAATCGATTATAACAATCGCTTCTACAGTTGTGTAATATTTTGACATCTAGTTTCATCATTTAATGATTTGAAATTGCATTTAAATCTTCATCAGGTTCGTTTAAAATTGTAATTTGTGCTAATTTTATTTTTTATGAGCTGTTGATGTCCTTGATTTGAAATAGGCACTTTATCTTTACATTTGGATGTCGGAAAAGGTTAAACGACAGAGTTGGAATATATTAAGTGAATATGTGATCTGAAGATTCACTCTTATCACGTGTGTGGATGGGCTAGAATATATAACTTCCTCACTGCACGCTGTGAGTAGACGCGTGTTTTAAGATTATAAAAACACAGCATGCATAGTGGTAGGATCTATACGGTCCGCCTGGCTAGCAAACACACACACATTAAAGTCTGCCGCGCGCTGCGGCGCCAAGCAGTTTACTGTGTTCCGTCGTGTGTATGTGAGAGCCAGAGGGGTATAGTGGAATCTCTCTATATCTCTATTACTTGTATTTGTGTGCTCCATCTTAGACCCTGTCTGCACTTACCAACAGGTGCGACGAGAGTCAAAAGAGATTAAGACAAAAAAAAATCTGTGCTTCTTCAGTTTCTTTCGTATCGACACGAGCTATACAAGAAAGAATAGCTCATGCTGTGGTGAAAAGATTATCCAGTCAGCAAGGTTGGTAGCGGGGCTGACTGCCCAGGGTGCGCCGGACGTACTTAAGTATCGTCAGGAGTAAGTACACTCTATGCTCTATCCTCCACGGTGTGAAAAGGATTCGCCCAAAAGCCACTACAAAAAAAAACTAGAGGAAAAATGTTTTAATGTCAACAATTGGCATTTAGATTGTTATTGTCGCTAGCCTACTTATATTTGGGTGAGTTGTTAGTTACATGAATTAGTCATATACACAAAATTAGAAAATAAGAAGGACAAGATAGTCAGATATTAAAGGTCTGATTTCTACGGCTGATAGACACAGGAAGCACTCAGTAACCGAGCAGTTATTGGCGACAAACACACGCGCCTTGTTGCTTTTACATGAATTCGCACCTTCAAAACGAAAACATAAAATAAAAAAGTACCCCCCTTATTACAAAAGATGATTTAAACCAAGACTAAGGTAAACCCAGGTTTAAAATATACCCATCACTTTCTTATGTTATATAACAAAAAGAGACGGGGCTATTTTAAAATCTAGGTTTTTCTTAGACCATCTTTTGTAATAAGGGGAGAAGGGTCTCCAGCCAATCCGGCTCCGTCGAATGACAACCGCCTTTATAACGTTGGGTGTGTTGATCCACACTACCCTCCTTTATCATCATTGTCCGGTGTTACTAAACAATCGTGCCCATAGAAGAAAAAAATAAACTTTTTATATTCCTCATGGATAACCTTCGCTCTGGGAAAGCGGAGAGGTATGCCGCAATCTTACTGGCTAAAAGCCCACGGTTTTCCTTTTCCTGACTCTTGGCCGTGGTCGCGAGATTTGCAGCTGCGTGCACCGCGACACTGGAAGGCCTCGGTCCGCCAGCCCTTGGTGGACCTCTCCTACTAGGTGGAGCCTAGCCCCAAGTCCTCCTGAAAGGCGCGCACGGAACACAGCGCGCCGCCTTCTCGGGCCTGTTACTGGTCGGGCGACGGGTCCCCTAACCCGCCGCCCGCAGGCCACACACTACGGTGGCCGGAGACCGTCGCGCGCCCTCCGGCGCCCGGTGCGTCTTGCGCGGGAAGGAAAAGTGGCAGTTGCCTCTCTCTCCCTCTCCGCTCCCTCCTTGGTCGCCGCACCTCCTCGCAGAAGAAGGCGACGGCTTCCCACGCACTCTCGCTCCCGACCATGGACAGAACCACGGCCGGAAGCGAGAGGTCACCACCGACCACCGCTCGCGGCGCTGCGTCGCCCACTCGGGACACGCCTGCAGCGTGTGCAGCGACGTGTCCTCGGGGCAGTCGACGCAGTGATGACAACCGGACGTCTGCTCCCAGCCTATGCGACACAGGTACTTCCCGAAACAACCATGTCCGGAGAGTACCTGCGTCAGCCGGAAGCTGAGGGCGCCGTGACGCCTCTCCAACCACTCCTCCATTACGGGTCTTACCGCCGCTATCGCGACGTGCCCTATAGATATATGTCGCCTATTTGACATAACCTCTAATTCGCCTATTACGACCTCCGAGGGAAGTGATTGGCCTCTTTATAACCAAGAACAACGCAGACTTTACAGTAAAAATAAGAGCATCGACCATTTAAAACCTACATGTAACAATATTACCAATAGCGTTCCGTTTATAAACCAGTCTGACAGGTTAACCAACATAATAATTGTTTTTATTTCGTGATTTTTACGGCAATATAAATGGACAGGTTTTTTTGCATCATAACCTTTTAAAACAATATAATAATTAAGTGTAAAATTTTCTATTATAATCTAGAACTATCCATTTAAATCTAACTAAAAAGTTGCATCGGCAAAGTTCGTTTAAGCGATCGCTTCCGAATTGAGCGCGACTTCAAGATGGGAACTATATTTTTTAACCGACTTCAAAAAGGAGGAGGTTCTCAATTCGTCTGAATGTTTTTTTTTTGTGTGTTTGTTACGCGATATCTCCGCCAATTATGAATGGATTTTGATGATTCTTTTTTTGTTTGGTAGGCCATACTTCAGAGGGGACCATATAAATTTTATTGAAATTGATTCAGCACTTTTTGAAAAAATCAACAAAAACAAAAAAAAACTTTTTCTAGTTGTAGTGCTGGTTCGAGGATTTGTACACTATTGTAATTGTAATTTGAGGCACTAAAAAGTATAAAATAAAAAAACTTTAAAAAAGTAAAAACCGACTTCAAAAAAAACTAAACGGAGTAAAATAATTATCATTTAATAAAACTACCAGTTTCAGAAGTCGGTGTTCTACGCTGAAACAAATTGAATGCACCGACTTCTGAAACTGGTAGTTTTATTAAATGATAATTATTTTACTCCGTTTAGTTTTTTTTGAAGGCGGTTTTTACTTTTTTAAAGTTTTTGTCAGCAAAGTTTATATTTGTCATCTAATTAATAGATCTATCGCCACGAAATATTTTCATGCTCAGATAAATTAAAGTGTCCCCAGTTATGAATTACCAAATTAATGTCAATATGTATCTAAAATAAGAGATGGATTATCAATAAAATCGTAGCTCATTCCTTGGATAAAAACTTTGTTTTAAAAACAAATAGGTTTATCCCTTAAATAATAGCTTCGTACTCAGAATGGTATATCTGTTGCCAAAGAAATCGATTATCATCCCCAGATTGCGACTTGTTTTTATTTATTATTTTGTCACCAGCAGTAGTTACATTTTATTTCGTTCAGTTATCAAAACGATACTATTCGTTAGTAATTTAATAGTTCAGTTTATAAATTTAATGAAAAAATGTTCAAAGGGGCGGAGCCAAATTGGCACACTATGAAATTATTATTATAAGGGAGTGCCTCCGAGCTCGGTAATTTGAGGCACCCCGACGCGGATAGATTAGGTTCTAAGGGGATGACGGGGGCTAGAGTGAGCGAGCGAAGCCCCCGTCATACCCTTCGTGTTAGGTTAGTTTAAACCCCGCAAACAGAAATAGGACGACTCTGCTTTGGATACCCAAACAACCTTACAAACATCCCCTTAAGTTTTTCATTTGCAAATAGAATGCTACTACTTCTGGAACTTTGTGAATTTTTCAAGTGCTATTTTCATTTTATTTAATGATCGTTTTCAATTAATTTGATTATACAATTATAATAAATCCAAACCTATTTATTTGATACTTGATTGAAGATTTTTGCGGACAAACCCTATTATTTAAGAAGTTCAAAATCAATTAAATTGACCTAGCTTAAATCATACCCCTTCAAGATCAAACCAGTAAAAAATGATCTTTACGCTGACGTGATAAGTGTGAGTGACGCAAAAATGAGCGACTGTTCCCTACGTTTATGTTCGCATAACTCTTCAAAATGTAAGGAAAAGCTGATTTTTTTTTCGCGATTTCATTTTTGTTCCCATTGTAAAAGTTGTTCATAATGATGAGTAGGTACAGTGACCCCGTTATGAGGTTGTGCGTTATTTAAGTTACACCTTGTATATTTTATGTCAAATCATCTATAGTTTTTACAATAACAATAGTAAATAACTAATAGTTCATAGTATTATAGTTTCTGTATAATAATTATTATATGGTAGTCATGTCTCGTTTCTTGAAAGTTTTTTGACCTTCAAGCCTTATTGTAATTCTAGCGATTCCAGGAATTTATGCGATGACAAACCGATAAGTTGTAGGGTGAATGTACCAATAAATGTCCGTGGTATTTTATTGTAGAAAATAAAAATAAAATGTAATATGAGACGTGAATAATTTTAATAATTATGGAAAAAAACTGTTTTTTGAATTATGTGAAATATTTTTTACGATTCTTCTTGATTCCGCAATAATGACATGTAAAGTGATTGAGATTGAGATACTGTTTATTTAGAATATCTTAAAATATAAGTATTATAATTTTACTAATTATAGGTATTATTTATAACTCGTCTTAAATTTAATCTAGAGATTAAAGTTGACTTGGAAAAGTGTATGTAACAGATTTATTTACAAAAATAAAAAAAAACATTTATCATTTACTTCTGAGTATAAGCCACCTTTTTCGATCGTAGCTCATATTGTCATTTTAAAATCTTCACGACGTTATTTGATGCCAAGGATGCCAATGCTAAGGATGCATTGCTCTCCCATAACTATGCCAAATGATAACTATATTTACTCAATAAGTTAAAGATATTGATTTTAAAAGAGTAACCAAAGAGTTTCTTGCCGTCTCTTCTCCTGAATTCACCTAAATTCGACTTTACATAAGCGCCTGTAATGAAATAAAAACATTAGATTTTTTTGATTTTGATCAACCTAATTTTATACCATGTTCATTATTAGCTATCTGTGACCGTAAACTACATATAAGCCAGCAAGAAAATGTCAAAAAAAAAAACACTTATTGGTATCATAAATACAAAAACAAATGTTCTTAAATGAATGAAAATAGCGACGCGAATGAAGGAAAGTGGTGTTGATATGCTCCAGTGGTTCAACACGATGCGTTAGCGGGGAAACGACACAAAAAAGAAATTTTACTTCGCAGTTGCGACATGAAATATTATGTTAATGTTATCTGTGAAGATTTAGTAATAAAACTAGTGTGACAGAATGACATACTTTCAATGTAACTTGTAAACGAATTTGTGTAATTCCTTTAAATCACGTGATCTACTGGTGACACTGATTGACCCTGCATGGATCTCGTTCAGAAAAAAACAAAAAAGAAAACAGAAAAAAAAGGTGTTGCGTTTCTGACCTTTTTAAAAGTTACGCGCTTCCCCAACCGAAAGTAGCGCCACTTCAGAAAAAAAGTATTATTTCTGTCAACACACAACATATTGAAATTTCGTACGTACAACATTTTAGTCAAGTGTTGTAGAAATTTTCGAACACCAAATATCAACACTAGAGCTTCTGGATTCGAAGTTTTAGCGATAAGTACCAAAAACGACCGATTTTAGCGTTAATTACTAAAACTTCTAACCTAGGATGTCAAGTGTTATTTTTTGGTTTTCGAAGATTTCTACAACACTTGACTAAAATGTTGTACGTACGAAATTTCAATATGTTGCGTGTTGACAGAAATAATGGTTTTTTTCTGAAGTGGCGCCACTTTCCGTGGGGGAAGCGCCTTAACTGACTGCGCGGAGCGGAGCGCTAGTCGTACACGCTAGCTGTGTGTGGTGCTTCATTTATGCGAAGTGTTCGAAAACAAAAAAAAAATTTGCAAGAACTGTTTTGTTAAATTTTTGTTAAAACCTTATGGACGTGGCTTAGAAACGACCAATTAAACACAAAGCAACACAAAAAAAAGAATAAAGTTTTTTATTTTTAATAAAGCTAAATCTCTTGCTCGGTTAATCTATACCAGTAATCGATAATGTGGTTTTAAGGGATTATACGAATTCGTTTACACCCTATAAGAAAGCAAATTGAAAAAAAAAAACAAATAAACTAAGTAATAAATAACGTAACTAAATTGGTACCTACCACTCTGTGCAACAGATTCATTCAAGCATCTAATTACCAGCTGGTTCCTGTTCTACTCGTAGCCGCAACCAGCTGATAAGTAGCTGGTTATTTTATTTATTACTAAGGGCCGATTTTTCAATCGTCAGATAACTTTTATCTGGGGAATAAGTTTGATGTTTTGACAGCTTTTCTATAGAAAATATGTCAAACCGTCATATTTATTCCTTGGATAAAATTTATCTGACGATTGAAAAATCGGCCCTTAGTCTGTTTGAACATTAATTTTTTTTCATATTTATTTTATTGTTAAAAATATAAAAATCTAGCTTCGCTCGCGTTAACTTAGAATTTGTCAATCAACTCAACACACTACCAAAGTTTCTATAATAATATAATTTATACAATTCAAAAGACACGTGGCGCCATCTATTATCGTTATTGTTGTTTTCCTCGGGAACAGTACTTTTTTTCGGCATGAAAGGTACCCTATGTCCGTTTCTGTACTCCTTTACCGTAACAAACAAACTTACTTTCGCATTTATAATATTAGTTAGGAAGTTAGGATTGGGGTCCACCGGCTTCGGGAGCAGGATCCAAGCTACCGGTGGTCAGGGCTCCAGAGATAGGAACCTCCTCACAAAACTGGACTGCTCTCTGTATCAGGCCCTTGATCCAGTCACCTAACGAGAGCCTCATGAGGTGTTGGTCGAGGCTCTTGCCCATTAGGCCATTGGCCGTTACGACTATCGGCACAATGGTTGCCGAATCCACATCCCGTAGCTTGACAACCTCGTGTCAAGATATTTTATTTGTTTATCTTTCTCAGCTTTCACGAGGTTTTCATCATACGGGATGGTAACATAAACAATCATTGTGCGGCGCTCTGATCGATCTATTATCACTATATCAGGCTTATTGGCTACAATAGTACTGTCAGTGATGATAGATCGATCCCAGTACAATGTGACATGACCATTCTCGAGAACTGGGTCGGGCACATACTTGTAGTATGGTACTTCTGCGTCCACAAGGTTGTATTTTATAGCAAGTTGCTGGTGGATATAACATGTTATTATTTTTATGATTACTCAAATTAATGTCGCCATCACTTCAAAATTCCAATGAAATAAATAAAATGTAGGTACCGCACAGATGGACAGACAAACTCAGATTTAATTACATTAACATTGACCAAACCAGTCATGTTTTTTAGATTTAAATTCAGTTTGAACAAAAGGACATAAAAATAAATAAAAATCACTCAGACGACAACTGTTCGCTCTACCCTATTGTCGTTTTACAATATTTCTTTGTTTTATTTAGTTTGTCTCAGACGCAAAGAGAATACAAATGAGATAATACTAGGTATTGCTCAAGCTTTTGTATTATTGTTTTGTATTGTATTGTATTGTACACACGGCTACACATCAAGCTATACATTTCCAGTATAAGCTGATCTCGCATTGTATAGGATTTCCTTACAGTGAGAGGTCAGTGTAAACTGGAAATGTATAGCTTGATGTGTAGCCATGTGTACCTATTGTTTACATAAATACATAAGTTTTATTTTAAGTTATTTTCTGTCTAGACTTGTTGGGAATGAATGTTGGGGTCACCTGTCTAACCAGAGGTCCTACTCCCTAAGTCCGTCAACGAAATTAGTTGCCCGTCCGAAAGTAGCCCGAAACGTCGGAGTGAACAAAACAAGACTGTGTCAAGTTCAACTTTTCGGACGGGCAAAAACACAATGGTAGTAGGGACAACTGTCAAATCGTGTTGTCATTCATTCTTAGTTCGGGCCCCGAAATAATCGTGTGTCCGTAGGTGATAGGGAGTAGGAAACGCTCGTAACTAAGGCCGAAACCACGGACTTCGTCTTAGGGAGTAGACCCCTCCAGACTGGAAGCTAAACCGAAAATAGAAAAACGCTAGGCAGATGATGTCATAAAGATAATTAAACAGTCATAATCAAGTACTTTCGAAAAATTACCATTAATATATTACAATTAGTAAGTTCCTTAATGACGTGTTTACAGATTATTATGCAATTATGAGATCATTCCTAATTGCTATTTAAGACTATTTTGAGAATCTAATTTGTATTGAATGTGTTCAACGAGTATCAATTTGCTAAAAATTTGCTTACGCATGCACAATTTATACATAATTAATTGTGTAAATTACTATTATTCATTTATTGTGTTATTTTTTTCTTTTTGGTTAATATTTGTACTCAAGACTTGGTATTACATTACTCACAGGTCAAGACTACATTGTTCTCTCTTAATTATCCCAAATCATGGTACTGTATTTACTGAAATTGTTAAAGATATCCTTTTTTTAAAAGAGTAACCATGGAGTTTCTTGCAGGCTCTTCTCCATAGGAAACGACTAATTGGAACCGTGCACCTCAGTTCGACTATTCATAAGCACCTGTATGCGTTTATGTGAAATAAAGAAAAATGATTTGATTTGATTTGATTTGAATTCGTCATCCTCCGCGCTAACTGTCGTAACTAGCAATTGATAATTTTTCAGGGAAATTCTCAGAGAGTGACGTATCTGCTTCAAATGAATAGAAATAAATAAATAGATACCTTAGGGCTTTAGGGCAACTACTAACCAAGCCAAGACCAAGTGCGTGTCGGGCCACGCCCAGTAATAGGGTTCCGTAGTTGCACAATAATGCGGACTAAGAAGAGGGCTTACTAATTTTGCAATGGAATTTGTATGAAATTTTTACTTTTCCAGTTGGTCGACTGTTATCTATTATTATATTATGAAAAAATTCATGGTAGTAGTATATACAACGAAGTTAAAAGGAAAACTATCACAGCTAAGTAGGCTTTACAAGTTTACACCGATAATTCAGCTCTCATCAAGCTGTCTCCCCCCCCTAAGCCCACACCAGCAACGCCCTAAGCCGAGGTCCGAGTCCCACTAGGGGTCGCCCTTAGTGCTGTTGTTGCAGGTAGTCATGATGTTAGTGTAGTACAACTAGTTAGCTTAGGTTAAGTATTTTACTCCCCCCCCCCCCCCCTATTGGCTGGAAACCCTTCAGGTCTCGCCAATAACTGCCCGGTTACGTAGAAAACGTCCCCGACGACCTACAGCAGTCCAATAGAAAAAAACTTTTAAAATTGATATTTTTGTGAACGACTGGATATTGAATGACAGTTTATTTTTGGAATTTATTTATCAACTTCTAGTCAATCTAGGTCATTTGCCCGAAACAGCTTTACCTACTCCGATCATTGATGATAATACAAATAATAAAATTAAAAAAAAACACTTGTTTTTTATATTCATGTACTTACCACAGATACTCCATTTTTTTAAAAGTTTCATTAGCCTATATTATCCGGAGTAAGGCAAGGATTCTAACGATACCACATACGTCTAAATCGGTTCAGGCGTTTAGAAGTTGTGGTGGTATAAACAAACTAACACACATACATACACACATGAACCCTGAAAACATAACAGTCCTTTTTTTTGTTCAGTCGTGTAATAAAAATACTAAAATCTAGTTCCAAAGGTGTTGAAGGTCGGACACTTGTTGTTTTACATAAAAAGAAGCACAAAATGGTCATCTTTACATAGAAAAAACTGGTTTTTGTTCTCATTAGCTAAAACAGCAAGACATCTCCAATTAGAGGTTCGTGAATTAATGCTAACAGCTGTCGCTCTGTTAAATAATGGAATTCAGCCGTATCTGGGGGCCTACTCCCTAAGTCCGTCAACGAAGTTAGTCGCCCGTCCGAAAGTAGCCAGAAACGTAGAAGTGAACAAAACAAGTGTCAAGCTCAACATTTCTGACGGGCAAAAACACATCGGTTGTAGGGACAACTGTCAAATCGTGTTGTCATTCATTCTTAGTTCGGGCCCCGAAATAATCGTATGTCTGTAGGTGATAGGGAGTAGGAAACGCTCGTAACTAAGGCCGAGACCACGGACTTCGTGCTTAGGGAGTCGACCCCCTGCTCCCTGATCCGTAACGATTCATTTATTCAGTTGTCGATAGATTCGGTAAGTTATTTATTTATTTATTCAAATGCCTTTAATTTTATCATTACGGGTCCTGCTCCCTGATTCGTAACGATTCATTTAGTCAGCTGTCGAACGATTAGGTAAGTTATTTATTTAAATGCCTTTAACTATCATTACAGGCCTGTAACCTAATGCAATAGCTAAGTCACACACACAAAATTAAAATTAAAGCACCAAATACAATCTCAAGATCATTGTTTGTAACACAGTGTAAACAATAGTACTTTTGCGAATTCACCCCAGTGACTTGTTAATATATCAATTTCGACTCTCTCGATATGAATGTAATTGTAGGTGTGAATACCTCGAGTCAGAGGGGTTTTGGCCAGCAAGTTGGTCCTAGCTGAAGGTACGACCAGCAGCGGCGGGGGCCGTCGCCTCCACACATAATGTTGCCGTTGCTTCTTTTTCTCTGGTCACGAGAATCGTAGACGAAACGAGACAACAAACCGGCAATTAGTTAGAGTTAAATGATTACCTATTTTAAAACAATAAATGGTGTTTAGTTGCTTGAAAGTGCTTTTTTGACAGTGGGTACCATGATTTATAAGTATTGGCACTTTTTTCAATACCTATCTTTTAAGTCTCACGAAAAAATATTTTTAACCTTAGAACCTTACTGTAAAAAAAATGTACTATCATAAAATGCTGCAAATAACCCCAACTATCGCCCTGTTTCGTTTGATCCACGAATAATAATAAAAAATAATAAATCCTTTGAGCATTAACTGCCTTTTTCGATCCAAGAAATTATTTTTCTCTCTGTAATATTAATTTATGTGTTTGATGTCTCTCATGAACGAGCTCAGCACTACAACACGGCCAGCCAGGCTATCATGCGCAATAATGTTGCTAGCTAGCGTACGTATGTATATCCGCGTGCGTAGCTACGCGCAATGCGAAATAATGTTGCCGTCGCATTATCTCTTGCCAAAACGAAATAATATACCGGATGTTTTTTTCCGTCTGGAAAAAAATTGGGTATTAAAGCCAATGGCATAATTTTTTGTTTTACATTTGCTTTGTAACCCTTTAACCGCCCCAGTCGGATATATCCGACAAGTTTATTAACCTCTATATGGATAGTAACGGACACAGGTATATCCGACATGGTCGAAATAGAGACGATTTTTTTGTCGGATTTATCCGACTGAGGCGGTTAAAGGGTTAAGAAATTGATCTATCAATAAATACTACTAATTTGAAATAACCTTTCATGCTAAATCAATAAAAACAGAAATTATGAATTATAATAAATCGATTAAATAATATCTTAATTCACATCTTACACACCTGGGTATGATTTGAATTTCGGTAGTACATAGCCTTTCTCATTAATATTTTTTGCATGCCGATTGATAAAATAATATGGCTGAACTTTACTTATGTGTAACTTCATTTTGTACCCATATTTGCAAAATAAATCACCTTTCTTTCTTTCTTTCAAGTGACACAAATTGATCACTCCAAGGAATTGTCATATTACATGATCCATTGCAAAATACCGACGTAACTGACCGGGCAAGCGGAGACCTATTATGTATAGATGATGTAATAGAATTATGTTTAGGTCGCTGGCGCAAGATCTAAATACTAAGAGCTCGGTGATCTTCGATTTTTATGGAGAGGATACTTACTTAACCGCATATGTAGGTGGATTGCTCCTACCGAATGGCTAACAGTGACGTGAAAATACGTTCCGAAGTACCCATAGAACTATTTGTATGGTAGTTTACGCACTACATCCGGCATCCGTCATCTGATTTCTATCCGTCATCCGTGAGTCTCCAATTCGGAAGAAATATTGACGTACCGAAGTAGCGGAAGTACTGTTTGTATGAAAGCTTTCGCATCACCTCGGATTCAAATCGGACTCCAAATGGATATGCCAAAGATACCTGACATGCTTGGATTCGAATCAGAGATCGGAATAGTGCGTAAGCAACGTCCGAATTCGGTCCGAGATTTTTAGTCTAGATCGGTATTTTCACGGATTCGGATCGGATGCAGTGCCTAAAGCAATATCCGAATTCGGTCCGAGTTTTTTATATCCGTATTTTCACGGATTCGGATCGGATGCAGTGCGTAATCGCTCTTAATCTCCAAAATGGAAACTAATCACTCTGGTCTCTAAAATTTTCAAACCTAAAATATTTCCAAAACTGATTGGTTATAATCGAGGCCGATATAAAATTAGCTTATTTAGACGCCTTCTTTTCGAAACAAAAATACGGAACTCAATTAATATCAATATACAATGTGTCCGGTCATGGACTAGCGATATTCTAGGTACTTATACCTATATAGCAACTATTCTAGTACACAAATACTACACACTAGGGTCAAATCCACTTCCCCGCTATTTGGCAGCCAATTTGCTTTTTTGTTGAGATATTGTCTACAACTGTATGTCTTTATGTGAACCCATTGTATCGTAATGTAAACGATAGACAATATTGTTGCCCTCCGAATAAGCCTACTTTTATCTCAGTAGGACCAAAACTTTGAGAGATATGACTTTTTTGTACACATGTACAGAATATCTCAACAAAAAAAATGGAAGTGAATTGGACCCTAGTGTGTAGTGTATTTGTGTACTAGAATAGTTGTTACATAAGTACCTCAAATATCGCCGGTCTATGACCGGACACATTGTATAGAATGCACCAGAGAGGTTAAGCAAATACACTCATTTTGGAGAACGTCCCATATACAATATGTAACAGGAATAACGACGCCTGCGTCTCCTGCGGGAAGGGAAAGAGGTAGATGCCTACCAATCCCTCTGCACTGCCTCCTTGGTGGCTATCATCTAATGAAAGCGACGACCACCTACGCACTCTCGCTCCCTACCATGGACACAACCACGGCTGGAAGCGAGAAGTCACCACCAGCTCCCGTAATTAGGTCACCGCGCTGCACTGTCCAAGCAAGGCACACCTGCAGCGAATCCTGCGCTGTGTCCTCGGGGCAGTCGATACAGTGGTGACAACCAGGCATCTGCTCCCGGCCTATGCGACACAGGTACTTCCCGAAACAGCCATGTTCCGAGAGTACCTGCGTCAGCCAAAAGCTGAGGGTGCCATGCTGTTTCTCAAGCCACTCCTTCATTACGGGTTTTACCGTCGCTATTATGGTGTGCCCTGCGCTGGGTTGCGCAAATCGCTCCTTCCACTCAGCCACTATTATAGGATCTGGAGGAGCTCGCTCCGCTCAGGCGCTGACGTTATCTCAGCGCGAGGGCTCTCACCTCCAGATCCCAGGGAAGCTCTTGTTACCTTCCCCTGAATTCGGCTCTGTAAATATCACACGTCACGACCCTTACTAGAAGTGTCGTATACCAGGCTTCTGCTTCCTACCTACACGTCACAGGTGCTTCGCGAAACAGCCATGTCCCGAGAGCACCTGCGTCAGTCAGACACTGAGGGCGCCATGACGCCTCTCTAGCCAGTCTTCCAAACCGGGTCTAAAAGACGCAGTTTTGTTATTGTCTTCTTATAATCCTCATTGATACCTTTCGCCCTGGGAAGGCGTAGGGTTATGCCGGACTCTTGCCCCCCCTGACCCTTGGACGGGGTCGCGGGCTTCGCAGTTACATGGAATCCGCCTTTTGCAACACCTTTGTAGATGCAAATTTGGCCTATACTTACCCGGAAAGGAAAACCTATATTACACAAGATGATTAATTTAGTTAAAACAAACATTTGACAATGACAGCTAAATAACAAGCTTCCTTACTTCAACAACCACTTAAATATAGAATTGATTACATTCACCGTTTATAAGTAAAGTAAACAAAAAATAAGTAGGTAAGCGGGTCGCGCGGTCACATCATATTGAGGTAATAATTTACACATGCGCGCGCGCAATTGAAGGTGTCAATCTTTTAGCGTGTTTTATAGACTTTTATTGTCCTTGAGTGGGAAAGGTGATACTATCTCTTCTAGTGTTGAAATAGGGTCGTAAGGATGACCGCACACTGACACTTTGTGTCTGAAGACACCGTTTTCTAGCTTGAAAATAAAGAAGAAAGAAAGAAAGGAATAGTATTTATTTTTTCGCCCCAAGAGGACGCACACGCAAAAAAATAAAAAAATACAATATTTCTTAAAATTAGATATTTATTACCATTATAAATAAAAACATTATATTAACCTGGCAATACAAACAAAAAAATAAAAAAAAAAACAGTGTAGCGTGTGTGGTCAACCTCAGGATGTTTATAAATTAATGTACCTATATTAGAATTTATTTTACATAAAACTGAAACTGATGATTATAAAATCCAGTCACTAAATTGATGTCCTTTTTATCATTGTTATGAATTACAATAAATTTAATTAAAAACTCCTAGGTTTCTTATTAATTGGCAAGCCGTCTCGCGACCATGTCTTTTAAGGGTTCCGTACCCAAAGAACCCGTCGTGCGATTTCGATGATCGAAAAGAAGGACCTGTCATCAGAGCCGTGGGGACCATTTGCCGGATATTTTATTCCATACTTAATCGGAACGTGTCTTCTTTACAATCCAATAAAAATAATAATAATTCTTTATTGGCATAAATTATTTTAACAAAAGTAGTGAGGCCCTGACTCCTGCGCTAGGTATAGTACCTGTGTTACAGGAGCCAGTGCCTTCTCCCAATTACATGAATCGAGTTTTATGCAATAAAAATTAATCTAAAACACATACAAAAAATAAAAATGGAAATTAAAATAAAAAAGAAAATAATAAACATGAAAAACATTCCTTACGTGGAAATGTGGTGTGTAGTGTTTGTGGTGTGTGAGTGTGTAATGTAGGTATGTGGTGTGTGATATTATAGATACTTGTGCTTGTGTGGGGTGTGTGGATAGTTTTATTTGTACCTATTTTAAAAGGAGTTCGGTTTGTTTATAGTCATGCGTAAGTAGCCATGATTTAACCTTACTTTTAGCTTCCTTCATTGTGAGGGGATTTATGTTAAGCTCTCTTTACAATCCAATAAAAATATCACAACTCTCTCAAAAAATACTTGTTTTTATTTTAAAATGAAAAAGTGCACTCTTACTGAGACACCCTTTACTATCAATACAATAGACAATAATAATAATATGACGTATCCTCTATAGCTTACAACTGTACCCGTTCTTAGTACTCACAGATAAAATTAGCTTACAAACAGATTGTTATTACTAACTACCATTCGTAAGAAAAACGGTTCCTTATTGGATAAAGAAACCGGGAATAGGGTATTTTACTCTATATTATTATGAGAAAAAAACTAAAAACATTTTACTGAGATAGCTTAGGCAAAAAGCAGTGTTGTTTCAATGTTTCAGCTTTTTTAATCTGTTTCATAACACCAATAAATAGTAGTCGCCATGTTATTACGTCATACGGCTATGTAAACTTAGAAGTGTCAACTGTCAACTAAACAACTTAACATTCAAAATATCACTGCATTTTTTTACACAGCCAACTGACGTCATGACCATAGAGCAATATGGCGTCCACTGCGTCCAGCGTTTTCGTCAAATTACGCGGGAAATTTGAAAATGCAAAATTTTAATGCATTTTTATGGCACTTAACGATTGAATAAACATTTTGTGAATTTTATAGTGGTTCATTAGCACTATAGAAACTAATTAAGACACTTTTCAAAAATGGGCGTAATACCCTATTGATAAATCTAAACCGTTTCTCAAATCAAATAAGACCTTTCAATAACAATCATTCATTTACAACTAACGGTAGGCAGTAATACTTTTGTTACTTGACCGACTTTATCTTAGAGAGGTTATGTAACAGCTGTCATAGACATTTCCGGCGTTTTGTTTGTCTGTCTGTGTTCTTGTAAACATGCTTCACGGTTTATTTTGTAGTGAGGACATAGTTGTATTCATCATTCAGCCGAAAGATGTCCACTGCTGGACATAGGCCTCCCCCAAGAGCAGGGGGGTTTGCCGTAATCGCCACGCTTGGCAGACGGGTTGGCGATCGCAGTATGGTTGTTAAAGTGCTCAGAGAACGCTGCTGCCCATCCTCTAGAGAATCCCTTAGTCGTCTTTTACGACACCCATTTCTATGTAATAAATATTCTACAATTCAATGGATGCACAGCTATTCAGATCACTGACCAATACAGGTAGAATCGTAGAATGCATTATGTGTGACTATGTTTAAGTGTGTGTGGATGAATGTATGTGTGTGCAATGACCCTCACCGTACAGACACCTGCACACAAACAAGCACACACTATAAATTTTAATGCCAATCAATTAGAGTCACTCTCTGCTTATCTTGTTATTTTTTCTGTGTACTTCGTAATTGGCGTAATGTTTTGTATAATAATTTTATGTTTATGTACTGTCAGCTGTGAAGCTACCTTTCATAAAATAAATAAATAAATGACCTTGGCTAACTTGGACAGATCAGTGAAGGCCGCGCAGCGTCCTGTATTGTGAATACAGATGTAGCAATGTTTAGATAGTACGTTATGTCACCTGTTGATGTAAATAATAACATATTACCTAGTTATTAAATCATTATTATGTCATGGCCCTGAGTATTTATAAAATTTAAGAACAACAATAATAGCGAGAACTTGTCACAATTATATCTTTGCAATTTATAGTAGCGCTCTTTACGCCATTTGAGCCATAATGTACTCGTAATACAAATACTTATCAAATTAGTAAAAATAACATTTTATTATTTTATATTTCATATACAGGGTGTACACGAATTCGTGTAATTCCTTCAAACCGCGTTGTGATCTACTATTGACACTAATTGACCCTGCATAGGTTTTTTTCAGAATCAACAAAAAAAAGTTTTCTAAATAAAAATGAATCATGTTAATCTGTATCTGAGTAATTTTGGTGTCCCAAGTTAATTGACTGTGTGGAGCGATATCGCGATAGTCGTGCCCATTAGCTGTGTTGCCTTGCCTTTATTCATTTATGCATGGCATTGAAATTTACCATGAAATGAAAAAAAAAATGGGAAAAAAAAAGTTTATTTTTAATCAATCTAAATCCCGTACGGGGTTAATCTATACCATTTTTTTTAAACTTTGCCGCACACTAAGATTTCTCTTGTATCGTGAGTGCGTTTACAGACACAAATCTCACATACACAAACGCCCAGACCCGAAACAACCATCTGTAGGCCAAACAAATTAAATATTAATATTATAAGTACATTAATAGATCGTGCGGTTTGCAGGAATTATACGAATTCGTTTACACCCTGTATGTACCTACATTAATCTGCGTTGTCCTTATTATTCCAATGAAAATTGACAAACTATTTTTTTAAAAAGACTTTTCTTTGAATTTCTTGCCGCATCTTCTTCATTGGACCTACTACTTGGAACCGAGCACCTAGTGTTGATCTTTTGAAAGCACCAATAATCTGGTCTACTTGAAATAACAAATATTTGACTATGACTTCATGCTATGACACTACTTCGGGCGTCTGAACTGAGGGATCAAGGTATTCAACCATAACTTTCTTAAATCGCGTTTAACAAATTTTTGGAGTATCCTATCAGGTTTATACACTTGTTTACTAATGCTTCCTTTTTGTTTTGCAAGGTTTTAAGATTTGATCCCTCAGTTCAGATGTACATGCCTGTAGGTGGAGAGGAAATGAGCATACTATGCCGGGAATCATATAAAAATACTTCGCATATTTCATGATGTAAAAGATTATGATAATATTTTGGTATAATGCTAGCACATTACTAGTTTCCATTCAAAAAAATCTTTCTAAAGATATTTTTGCTTAGTGGTAGGATCTATACAGTCTGCCTGGCTAGCTATAGCTACCACCCTCACATTAAAGTCCGGCGCCAAGCAGTTTACTGTGTTCCGTCGTGTGTATGTGAGAGTCAGAGGGGTATAGGGAAATCTCTCTATATCTCTGTTACTTGTATTCGTGTGCTCCATCTTACTAGGGTAAAGGGCGACAAAGTATAATAATAAAAAAAAAACTTGATTCCCATTTTGAGTCCACTTGCAAGGATGGACTCAAGGGAGGGATCGGCACCACGCGATCCTCTAGACGGTCGGGACCAACCATAAAAAGGGAGATTAGGTCCCAGAATAATTTTGAATACGGAAACCCCTTGTTTGTCTGGCCGTTGTGCCTCCAAATCCTGTATATATATGTGCCCGTTCACTTATGACATACATACAAACAGACCAAACACATCACCTTTCGCAGTCGGTTAAACTTGTCTTATACAATACGTTATTAAGGCTATGTCGCTTGACAAGTGACCTTTGTATCTTGTGACATTTGACGCTAAAATAACACACGTTATTTACAGAATTGATCTTTACTTGATGCGCTAAGTAGGTGGTGGGATAATTAAGAATTTAATTAAGTATCTGACAAGTATGTATTTGTTTTGTTTGGTTCACAAATGGTGATCCATACAGGCCTGTGTACACTCAAAAACAAGTTGTAAAACAAGTTGTAAACAAATTGTTTAAAGCCCTTTTTAAAAGTATATGAACATATATATGTATTTTTTTATAAAACCGGCTAAGTGCGAGTCGGACTCGCGCACGAAGGATTAGATAGATAGATAGATATACTTTACTAGCTTTCGCCCGCAACTTCGCTTGCGTGAAATTTTGAACCCAACCCAGTGATGATTTTCCATACAAACTTTCATCCCCTATTAAACTCCCTTAGGGGTTGAATTTCGAAAAATCCCGTCTTTGTGGATGCTTACGTTACAAAAGGAACCTACTGTCAAAATTTCAACTTTCTAACCCCAGCGGTTTAGGCTGTGCGTTGATAGATCAGTCAGTCAGTCAGTCAGCTTCTCCTTTTATATGTATAGATTGTACACTAAAAGAAATAAAAGAGATTCCGTACCATTATCTATTAAAACAGCAAAAAAATCACGTTTGTTGTGGGAGCCCCCTTAAATATTTATTTTATTCCGTTTTTTAGTATTTGATGTTATAGCGGCAATAGAAATACATCATCTGTGAAAATTTCAACTGTCAAACTATCACGGTTCATGAGATACAGCCTGGTGACAGTCGGACAGACGGACAACGGAGTCCTTAGTAATAGGGTCCCGTTTTAACCTTTTGGGTACGGAACCCTAGAAACGGTTCCCCATACTAGGTTTTTTTCTTTATAATGGCTACATTAACAGACACAAATCTCACTTATATTCTTATTTCATACACTTTACACAAGTTGTCAGCCCTAAGCGTGACCAACATCAAATAAGTCGGTAGTTTCTACAACAAGTACACACATTGAACTATGACATAACAATACGTAATTAAAATTGAAATATACTTAAAACTATTACACGGGCGTGTCTGCAGCTAATCGTACACTCATAAAAACATCATACACACACTCATACATATTTGATGAGTATTTACGTGAAGCGTGGGAATGTATAGACTTTTGTGTTATGTCCTTTACTAATTGTATGGTAATACCACAGTAGACATATAAGCTAAAGCAGTACCTCAACTTACTATAATCTCAAGAATGGAAACACTCACACAGACACGCTCTTTAAACTGAGTAGTTTTTTGTTTTTCTATGGAACTGTATCCCGAAAATACCTTATTTGTCTTGTTGCAATGCGTGTCTGTGTGTGTGTGTCAAATCGGACGATTGTAGGTAGTTGAAGTACTGCTTTAGCTTATATGTCTACTGTGGTAATACTCCATCCAAATTTGATGTAGAATTTACCTATGCATTTATGATTAGTTACGGTTTACTCACGTGAATATTTCGGGAATCTCCCGACTAGTTTCGGACCAAAATGAAGCCCTTAATCATAAGCTGAACACACGGCGAGGTTGCGAGTCGACCTAAAGATTAAAGGCTCCGTTTGAGTCCGAAACTAGTCGGGCAATCCCGAAATATGCACGTGAGTAAACCATAACCAAGTATTCATAAGCTACACGATGACTGATGCATGCGTTCCATCAGTTGGGACAGGTCAACTCAAACCTTAGCACTCTTCCAGCCCGCAGAAGGCGCACCGGGCGTCGGCGGAGGGCGGATAACACCCTCTTCCAATCCCCGTAAACGGGACTTGGTACGTTCGCCTCCCCCATCCAAATGGAACAGAGGCGGTAGCATGTAGTGTTCTACACGCGCGCCTATCAGATGACACACGGGGAGTCTCACTCCCCCCGCGATTGAGGCCTGCAAACTCTGGCCGGCAATAGTTGGGGGCTGCGGACGAATGTACTGCTTCCGCGACCCCGGCCTAAGTGTGCGAGGAAACACCGGGGTGGTTTTAGTCAGTAAGAGTCTGACAGACTCCTCCTCTCACCCCAGGGAGGAGGACGTCCATGAGGATTTCCAACATGCAAAAAAAAAGGTCAACTCAAACCTGCTATGGCTCTTTCCTTAAAAGGCCATTCCAGACGTTGCCCTACATTGTTACACTCGCATAGTTTTATACCACAATGTCTGGACTTTAAAAGAGACCTTGACCTCTGAGAGCTAGTCAGATAGAAAAAGTCGGCGCCATCTTGTCTTAAAAAACATTACATTGACTTGTAAAAGTATCTGTAAAAGATTTATTTACATTCTCTGAATTTCAATTCACCAAAATGTCCTTAGCAACTCGGTTACAATTGCATTGTAAGAATACATTATAATATTATTATTAAGTGAAATTTCACCTTGTTTATAACAAGAAGTAGGTCAGTTCGGTCACGTATGTTTGCACTTGCATAACGGTTAAATTATGTGGTAAGAAATTATTTATTGTATTCAAATGTAGGTGCAAATAATACCGTACTGTCTGGTTCCCGACTCAGAATGGGGACCGGCCCTGCGCGCTTGGGTTTCGTAAAAGGAGACTTATGCTCAATTTACACCGCCGCGGAATGGAATGGAATGGAATATAAGCGTCAATTTCGCTTGATGACGCTAGAACGCGCGCGAATTCGCGGGAATGCTCGAGAATTCGCTACAATACTGTGATCGTCCCGACCGACTCCCCGTTCGCGCCACTTCCCGCGGATTCCACAGACGGCGCCGACAGTCGCTAGGGGAATCTTCGATAATTCCCCGGAAGACGCGCGACCTTTTTTGGCTCGTATTTAGTTTGTACTTTATACAATTGACATAAACTTCATTATGCTATGTACAATTTCGTTGCAAAAAGTCGCTTCCATTCCATTCCGCGGCGCTAGAGCGCTTGTGCATAGAGAATCCGAAAAAATATAAATACGAGAAAACTCGGATGCAAATCTGTTAATGGATAGGATGCAGTGTACAACCGTTCATACAAATAGTACTGCAGCTTGTTAAGATCGTAATTTCTCGGACTCTGATTGGTCGCAGTGCACAAGCGCTCTAAGGTCATTTTTATACGGCTCAACGCAGGACAATATTATACGATACCCGCGTAACCCACGCACAGAGACCGTTTGCACCAGAACTTTTCTCCGCTTGATGTCTGCTTGACGTGCTTTCGCTCTCCATCATTTTTCTTCTTTTAACCCGCTACTGAATCTCAGAATTACCAGTGATTCAGGTAGGTATTACCGTTAGCGAGTGCAAAAAGTATATTGGGAGGCGCGCCTTTTCCCTTCGCGTAAATCGCTCTGTGCTCGTGCGATAAATTTCAGTGTACAGGTTTCCGATTCTTTTACCGGGAACCTCTCGCTAACGGGCCGTCCATTAATCACGTGAGGCTCGAAAGGGGGGGGGAGGGGGTTTGGCAAAAATCACGAAATATCACAAGGGGGAGAGGGAGTGTAGTAAGATATCACGTGTATTTATTTTTTCGTCAAACGCGCGATTTCTAAACCGGAAAACGAAAATTTTTATGCCAGTCAAAAACAACCTGCAACCTTTCTGTCTAGACATTTTTATCATGGTCCTTAATTTCAGAATAAAATTAGATTATACTTTATGCCTAAAAGATAATATTCTAAAAAATTTAAGATTCTTTTTAGGTACTAAAAAATACACGTGATTTTGGGTGGGGGAGGGCAGTCTTAAACCTCACCACGTATCACCAAGGAGGAGGGGGGGGGGGGTTAAAAAATGCTAAAAAAACATCACGTGATTAATGAACGGCCCCTAAACGATTAGACAGATATTTTAATATGATGTACTTAGTGACAAATATTCTCGTGTAGTGCTGGACTTGAAGAATAGCACTACCCATCTCTTCCAGTGGGTGTAGTAAAAGGCGACTAAGGGATTCACTAGAGGATGGGCAGCAGCGTTCTCTGAGTACTTTAACAAACATACTGCGATCGCCAGCCCGCCTGCCATATATAAAGGAGTATTGAGAGGCACAGAGGAGTCTCGACGTGTAACGAACGATCACCCATCCACTTTCTGACCGCGGCAAGCATAGCTTAACCTTGCCAATCGTATGATCCACGCGGTTACCCATGAGCTCCACAATTTATGTATTTACATATGTTTGATTTAAAATTAACGCCACATTCACTTATTATACTTTTTAACAAGCAGGTAAAAGATAATAAAATTGCGTAACTCGCCAAAATTATCATATAAACCACGTTATATAATGTTTTCTTTAAACAATACTCTTGTTGGTAACTTCAAGTCATAGAGAAAGTAGGTGGGCAGTCGACCGTATCTGCTATGCGCGTGCGATGCGTAGAACGACCTTCGATACTAGAACTAACCATACAACACTATTTTTAGTATACACAAAAACCGAGACACCCCAACAAGATTTTAATCAGTATGGGGTATTTGACTGAAAAAATCTAATTATCCCTTAGATTACCAAAAAATAGTTGACCCGTATTTTTTTCTTTTGTTACATAAACCAAAATTGACGAAGATACGACACTTTTAAAATTGGCAAAACGTCACAAGCAAGTACAATTTTTACTTGCTTCTGACGTCACAAGCCCCCACTCTCGAGTTTTGATGCGTTTTATCTTTCCAAATATTCATAGATTTAACAAAATAAAAAATACGTGTTCATTATTTTTCAAAACTCTAACTGGCGGACTAATTAGATTTGCAATTTATTGATGCTGTCAACATACTTAATACCGGAGTATGTATTTTTATTTAATAAATCTCTAAGTTACACCTTAGTTTATGTTGCGTTAAGTTCCCAGTAGAGTGTGAAATGCCTGAGATGTGCTATGCAGGGGTTGTCTAATACACGGAAACTCGAGCGGACCGTCTCAAGCCTCAAGGTGTCTATTCCCGTCCACTGTTATGCATAGAAACCTAATGTAATATTATCATAAAGTTTCTTTAATTATTAAACAATGTTAGGCAGAATAAAGTCACTGACAATAATGAAAAAATTATAATAATAGTTCAGCATGTGTAAAAAAATTTTTTTTTTTTATTTTCAATCAATTTAAATCCCGTGCGGAGATAATCTATACCATTAGTAGATCATGTGGTTTGAAGGAATTACACGAATTCATAATATTACATTATTTTCTTTAATTAAAAATATAACTTAATCAAGTTTCTTTAATTAATTTTCTTTATTTTTATTAAAGTACGATTTATTTATTATGTATTATTTATACAAAAATAAACTTTATCAAAATATTCCTCCGCATCGCTGTCGACAGTTCCCGTGACTCGAAGGCTGGCCTCTACTTTGGTCAAAGGATTATCATTGCCATACAACGTGGCAATGCTGCCAGTCTTCTGGGCACGTTACCAGTCGACAGCGATGCGGAGGAATATTTTGATGCCCTATTTTAGTTTATAGTTTTATTAGGATATTTTTTTCTTTATTTGTATATACTTTTATTTGTAATTATGTAAATATTGTATAGATAATGAAATAAAATAATTTAATAATAAAAAAAAAACTTTTATTTCTTGTAGAGGAAGAATTTGATCTGCTGCTATCAAAATGACTGCTGTAGATTTTTTGTCTGTGATTTCATTTACATTCTATGCCGTGTAAACTTCGTTTTCGTAAACTCGATCAAAATGTAGCTGATGCAATCGGTTTGTCGTAAACTGAGATCAAATTAAACTTTTGAACTTAGTTTTATTCATTCGGTTTTTAAATTGGTGAAATTGTCTTAGTTATTCCTATATTTCGAGTCAGAAGCCTATCTTTCAAAGTTATCCTGACTACTTAAATCCTTTACCTTTGTTAAATAAAAGTCGTGACGATACAATATCAATACCAGGTAAAAGTAAGTACAGCAAGGACGCATCGAAGGTGAACGACCTACAGTTGCATTCTCTACGTAGAGTATGTAGAATTGTAGAGCTGCTCTATATGTAGAGGTATATATGTTACCGGCCAAACCCGATTTCAGGACAAACTAGTTTTGCCTAGGCTAAACTAGTTCCTCCTATACGCGGTAGGCGTAACTAGTATAGCCTAGTCTAAACTAATTTGGCCCAAGCCCGATAGGATAAACTAGTTTAGGCTAGTCCAAACTAATTTGTCCTAAGCCCGATGGGATAGACCAGTTTAGGCTAGGCCAAACTAGTAGATCCTGATATAAATACGCACACTCTAGGATAAACTGGTATGGCCTAGTCTAAACATTATAGTATATCTAGAAAGTCAAAATAAATAGATAAACTGATTGAAATACTCCGTAATTGGAAAAATAATAATTTTTATTAAAACCATACTGATTCGTCGTTAAAAGTTATGGATAATTGGTAATACAAACAATCATACCATAACAAATAATAAGTGTTTTTTTAATAGAAGCAATAATCATATCTCAATTATTAAAATTGTTTTTTATTTTTACAATTTTTACGGTTTTTTTGGTGGCACTTAGGATTGGCTTATTATTTTCCAGGTGACTAATAACTTAAAAGGCGACTAAGTGTTTGCAACTAATAAAATGAGGCGAGGAGCTATAAATAATGACTTGGCGACTAATAATGTTAGCAGGGTGGTTAAGGGGAATCCCGACATGGATAGGTTAGGTTCGAAGGGGATGACGGGGGCTAGAGTGAGCGAGCGAAGCGAGCGAACGAAGCCCTCGTCATCCCCTTCGTGTTAGGTTACTTTAAACCCTGCAGACAGAAATAGGAGCCCCGCACAGCGGGGCTCCGTCGACTTAAGCTCCACCTAGTTTGAGCGACTTAAGCTCCACCAATGATGTTTCTGAGATCACCTTTGCCTTCGTCAAATGACATGTTTGCTCAATTACTTTCGACTCTGCAAATTTTTTTTGTTTAGACTAGGCCATACCAGTTTATCCTAGAGTGTACGTATTTATATTAGGATCAACTGGTTTGGCCTAGGCTAAACTGGTCTATCCTATCGCGCTTAGGACAAATTAGTTTGGACTAGCCTAAACTAGTTTATCCTAATTGGCTTGGGCCAAATTAGTTTAGACTAGGCTATACTAGTTACTCCTATCACGTATAGGAAGAACTAGTTTAGCCTAGGCAAAACTAGTTTATCCTGAAATCGGGTTTGGCCGGTAACATATACAAGGTTAGTCGGAAAGGGGGTACTAATCCGAAGCCCACTTATAGTACCGCTGATGACTGTTTGAAAGCAAGGGCAAGCAAATTTCAAAATTCGATAAAAAAAAAAACAAATAAAATGATTTTCATTTTAGTTTTTTCAAAAATTCTTCATCCCTGCTTTAGTTACAAATTCAGAAAATGGTGCTTCTAATTCATGACCCCAAATATGATCTAAAATGTAAACACAGCTGATCATAACTGGGGATACATAGATTTTAGAGTTTTTTTTTTTGAGATTTTTGAACAACTGTTTCTCTTAAACTATTGAGTTTTAGGAAAAGTTGTAGAACAAAAGTTATTCATTATTATGTGTACTTTAACACCCTTTCGGATTAGTACCCCTTTTCTGACTAACCTTGTATATGTCGATACCCTAGTTCACAATCACATTAATTACATTTTTGTTGTCAATGAAATTGTAACGTTATGATTTGTGCACTATCGTCCTAATTACACCACCTGTTTTCCCGTAATTAGTATGATTGTGAACTAAGGGATCGATATTATAAGCTTGGTACAGTCCCACGGCATAAGCTGTGCGCTTCGGCAATTTTCGGTTTTCCGAATATCCTTACTAATATTGTAAATGCGAAAATAAGTCTGTCTGTTTATGACTTCTTCATAACTAAACTATTGGGAGCCTACTCTCTAAGTCCGTCAACGAATTTAGTCGCCCGTCCGAAAGTAGCCCGAAACGTAGGAGTGAAGAAAACAAGTGTCAAGTTCAACTTTTCGGATGGGCTTTAAACACATCGGTAGTAGGGGCAACTGTCAAATCGTGTTGTCATTCATTTTTAGTTCGGGCCCCGAAATAATCGTATGTCCTTAGGTGATAGGGAGTAGGATACGCTCGTAACTAAGGCTGAAACCACGCACTTCGTGCTTAGTAGATCCCCTGGATAAACTAGAAGTTGAATCCAACATAGTTGTTTAAGTATTTTAATAGCAACCTGAAGTTATCTTTATTTCCAGCTTATAGCTTGCATTCAATGCTGCTATTTTTAGATTTCCCTATAGACATAACGTTATATTAGTTTGAGTAACTAATTTGTACGTATAAGTAATAACAATGATAGGAAGTGGTACCGTATCGTATATCAAGCCTATTGTCTGTTATAGTGATGAGCAAACATCGATGAAAATTGTCGATAGTTTTTGTTTACAAAAAAAAACTTTTTTTTCTTTTTACTTCCTCGTTTGTCCTTTGGCTACTGAGCGTAATGTCCTGGGTTCGATCCCCAGGTCGGGCAGTGTTATTAGAATTTTCGTGTGGGATTTCTCAGTAGGAGCCCGAAGTTTTGATTTGTGCCTGGTTGATGACAAGTCTCGTCGTCTATTACATGGGACTTAAAAATAATGGCGAAATGAGGGTGAAATATACACCTTTCTTAAGTTTTTGGGGAATACAGGCATGATGCTTAGTTTTTTTTTTTTACTTCACTTTAAGATTTTCTCCAGTTATACATATTTGTAGTCTAATTTGTGTTATAAAAAAGATAACCCTTTTGTAGGACCATCCTTTCAACTAGTCTTCAATAAAGATATACAGGTTGAAATTGTAAACACTCTACAAACCGAAATGGGAGATTGTACTCATCACTATGAACAACTTTTACTATGGGACCAAACTGGAAATTGCGAAAAAAAAAACAGATGTTCCCTACATTTATGTTCGCATAACTCGTCAAAATGTAGGGAACAGCAGATTTTTTTTCCCCATTTTGGTTTGTCGAGTGTTTACAATTTCACCCTTAATATGTATTTACTAGTTTCTGTTTTTCATTGGATCGATTGTTCTGTTACCTCTTCAACTATGTGAGAAACCTGATTTTGTAGCATTATCACGCCTTTATTTTATTATTATTATGCGTGGTTGTGTTTTATCCTAGTCGCACCTGGTGGTTAGCGCAGATAGGGTCTAAGATGGAGCACACGAATACAAGTAACAGAGATAAAGAGGGATCTCTCCTATAGCTCTCTGGCTCTCACGAACACACGACGGAACACAGTAAACTGCTTGGCGCTCGACTCTAATGTGAGGGTGGTAGCTAGCCAGGTGGGCTGTATAGATCCTACTACCAAGCGTGCTGTGTTTTGTACAATGTGCGGTGAGGAAGTTTTATAATGAAGCTCGTCCACACACGAGGGAAACATTTAAATACATAAAGATACGTTTTTTTCCTACAATTTACACAACATAATTACTTAGTCACCGCTTATAAGACTCAACATGAGACTGATATTGAGGAAAAATCGTAAATTATGAAACTTATCCATTTACTCAATGCAAACAGACGACTAGGTAACATTTCTCGAATTCTTTCCATTTAATCGGAAGGTTAACTTCTTGCCGGCCATTACTTGAGTATTTACAATGTAGTAATGTACACTGTCGCTTGTTTAACCTTGCGGTATAAGTAGAAATTGTAGCAAGATTGAACGCATAGTTTGAACAATGTTGAAAGGTAGGATTACGATTTAAATAACTGTAAAACTCATAGAGTTACTTACACATCATTTAGTATCATCATATCAGCCTATTGCCGTCCACTGCTGAACGTAGGCCTCCCCCAGAGATCGCCAATCATCCCGGTCTTGGGCAGCCCGCATCCATCCGCTGCCAGCCACCTTTTTCAAATCGTCGGTCCATCGTGCCGCAGGGCGTCCCACACTACGTTTGCCCAAACGCGGTCTCCACTCTAACACGTGTCTGTTCCATCTACCATCTGTTCGTCTGCAGACATGACCGGCCCACTTCCACTTCAGCGTGCTAATTCTATGCGCAATTCATTTAGTATAGCATTAGACAAAACATAACCTAAAAGGCATGGAAAAGTGTAAATATTAACTACATTATTGCTTTTTGCTCAGGTTTGAGACAGTTTAATGTATCTAATAATCGAGAAGGCTAATCTTAATAAGCTGAATCTGCAAAGACAGGTCGATCAAAAGATATTCATCATTAGCCATATGTCTAATACAGCATTTAGTAATAAAGTATAGTTTACTAAGAAGTATAGTCATTTTTGAACGTCAATGTTACAAAAGACACACTGTCTCTTAAGATACAGGATTATCCTAGTTTAAAAGACAGAGTTTAGTCTATTGTGTGCCGATTTCTGCAGCATCCAATGTTTCATGTAAATGTCTTCTACTATAAATTCGAAAATTGTAAACTTTAAGTACAATTATCTGTATCACTTGGGAAATAAAGATATTTATTATTATTATATTATAAAGACAGCCCCAAAAATCGCCCCCCTCTTCACCCCCTCTTAGTTTTTTTGCTGTGAAGGAGAAACGGCGCTACAAACTACCCAGCAACACAGATCTGTCTGTGAATAAATTAATTGATAACATCTTGCTAACCTAGCCGACGGGACTACATTAAGTTCTGCCTAGCCTTCTCCCCAACTATGGGGTCGGTTTTCAGTCTAATTAGATGCGGCTGAATATCAGTATTTAACACGGAGTGACTGCCATCAGACCTCAGCAACCCAGTTACTAGGCAATGCCAATATTCTATAGTTAGACTGGTTGTCAGACTTTTGGGCCTGACTACCTATAACGACTGTCGTATTTGTATGACATCATTATTCTCAGCAATATTCCCCTGGTATGCTTTTACCAACTTACTGCATATAATTCTTATATGTATGTTCTTTTTACCAAATCTCGTAATTTTTAATAATTGTGAATTTTTTTGCTGTGGAGTGAATAAAACTACATTTTGACATTTATTTTAGTAACAATTACCAAATCAGAAATAAAGAGATTTTTTTTGTGTAAATATATATACTTTTTCACTGTACAATTAATAAAACTATATTAAGACATCTATTTTATTACCTATTAACAAATCAAAGAAACAAAACAAATAGTAACAGGCAAGTTTTTGCTAAGTTTCGTTTTTTATTTCTCAACTGCAGAGGTCAGGAAATATTTTACAAAATAGGTGCTTAACTTTCGTAAAAAAGTTATACAATAGTGAGAATTCATCTAAATTAGTTTAGTGGTTTATGTAGCAATTGTGACAAAAATAAAAATTACGAAAAAAAACATTTTTAATTGTTTTTGTCACCATCGCAGCACCAGGAATATTGCATATCCCATACTTGGCATTGGTATTGGATCGCATCATGTTTTGTTTACAAAATGTATTACCTATTCGTAAATCATAATAATTGTGGATCATGGTAGGTACAGAATACAAATGTTCAATAATAATAAAACTATTTGTAGGTTATTTAAATTGTAATAGAATTAGCCTATTTATTAGTTGGCCAAAAAAGTCGTCTACACCCTTAAGATTGAAATTCGTTTGCACGTCATAAAATATCGGGCGATTTTCATTTGCTAAATATCTGACAATTACATGCTGTCTTTATCGTTTATTATAGTAACGTCTTGAGTTCTTAGTTATACATGTCATTGAAGATAAAACAGCAATTATTTTTAACGATATAATTAAAACAACAAGTCAGAAAAAACTACTATAAACTATTATCATTACCTGATGATCTTCCTCCCTGATTTAACAATTTAAAAAGTCTATTTTCTACCTAAAATCCTAGGTCGCCGAACCGTAGACAATCAATCATAACAGTAATTAATTATAAGTACATTTCTTTAACTAAGTAATATCTAATACATCAACTTCATCGAAATCGGTTTTAAATAATTAGTTTTTATCGATAAACATGTGTCACATCACTATCAACAACAAAGCAAGGTCTTACATTTCACTTCACTCAATTATGGCGTAAAGGGAGTGTTGTTTTTACAACTGTCTATATTATTAATTAATGTTATGTACCATACGACTGTAAATAATTAGTATAATTAAAATGTACAGCCAATTTCCCAAGTCAACTCAAAGCTCCAGAGCCTTGAACATCGACGCAGAGTTGCCAGCCTGTCGGTTTTTTATCGGTTACACTTCGGGGAGTGTGAGGAGCTCGTGGCTAAATAATTACAGCCGCATAGACTGATCTTCCGGGTTAAGCCACGCTTGCCGAGGTTGGTCTGTGGATGGGTGACCATTTACCATAGCGAGTTTCCTCCGTGCCTCGGAAAGCACGTAAAGCCGTTGGTCCCGGCTGTCATTTGTAGATCTTTGACAGTCGTTACTGTTGGTCAGAAGCCAGAAAGTCTGACAACCAGTCTTACCAAGAGTATCGTATTACCCAGTTACTGGGTTGTGGAGGTCTGATAGGCAGTCGTTCCATGTAAAATACTGATATTCAGCTGCATCCGGTTCGACTGGAAGCCGACCCCAACATAGTTGGGAAAAGGCTAGGCAGATGATGACACTTCGGGGAGTGTGCGATGGAACTGAACAGTTTGATTCCTCCTGACCCTTTCCATCATCGGACTACCAGACGTACGGCAATGCGCCATCGGTACATGGTGGACATCCCACTCATACGTACAAAGCGTTTTGCGAACACTTTCATTGTTCGCACAGCTAAGGAGTGGAATTCCCTGCCGGAGTCTGTGTTTCCTGATAGTTACAACCTTGGGGTTTTTAAGTCAAGAGTGAATAGGTTACTTCTAGGCAAGCGTGCTTCACCGTCGACCACATCATCGCTTACCACCAGGCGAGATAGTGGTCAAACATGAACCTATCGATGAATAAAAAAATAAAAAGCGGCCAAGTGCGTGTCGGGCCACGCGCATTAATAGGGTTCCGTAGTTGCACAATAATGCGGACTAAGAAGAGGGCTTAGTAATTTTTCAATGGAATTTGTACGAAATTTTTACTTTTCCGGTTGTTCGACTATTACTCGTAAACTTGTAAAGCCTACTTAGCTGTGATAGTTTTCCTTTTAACTTCGTTTTGTATACTACTACCGTGAATTTTTTCACATATCCAAAATTAGCCGTTTAGCTGGCAGGGGTGGTGACACTTGACCCTAACAAAAATTGGCACTTTAAAGTTTAATATTTCAGAAACGGATCCCTTAATCGAAAAAAATAAAAATTGTTGTCACAAACTCACAATATTATAGTAGTATACCATTATGCGCGCTATGTTTTGTATAATCTTACAACACGCGTCTATTCCCAGCGTGCAGTGAGGAAGTTTTATATTCTAGCCTGTTCCCACACGAGACTCTGATTTCTAGTTTCATGTCAATAAAGTATGTACCTATTTCTTTGTTCACAGGTGGAAGTGACAAAATGAAGCGTTCGCGACACAGATGGGTTGGATTCAGCTTATTTTGTAAGTATTATTTAAATAGATATTTCTAGAACGTAAGAACTCAGACCAATCCCAAAAATGGACGATTACGAGTACGACTCGCACTCTGAGGATTCCGTACCGTATTATACAAGGTTAGTCAGAAAGGGGGTACTAATCCGAAAGGGTGTTAAAGTACACATAATAATGAGTAACTTTTGTTCTACAACTTTCCCCAAAAGTCAATAGTTTAAGAGAAACAGTTGTTCAAAAATCTCTAAAAAAAATCTCTAAAATCTATATCCCCAGTTATGATCAGCTGTGTTTACATTTTAGGTCATATTTTGGGTCATGAATTAGAAACACCATTTTCTGAATTTGTAACTAAAGCAGGGTTACAGAATTTTTGAAAAAACTAAATAAAAAAACATTTTATTTGGAAAAAAAATATAGAATTTTGAAATTTTAACACTTGCTTTCAAACAGTCATCAGCGATACTATAAGTGGGCTTCGGATTAGTACTCCCTTTCCGACTAACCTTGTATAGCAGTGATTCTAGTACACAAATACACTACACACTAGGGTCCAATCCACTTCCCCGCTATTTGGCAGCCATTTTGCTTTTTTGTTGAGATATCGTCTACAACTGTTTATCTTTATGTGAACCCATTGTATCGTAATGTAAACGATAGACAATATTGTTGCGCTCCGAATACGCCTACTTTTATTTCAGTAGGACCAAAACTTTGAGAGATATGACTTTTTATGTACACACGTACAGAATATCTAAAAAAAAAGTGGAATTGGATTGGACCCTAGTGTATAGTGTATTTGTGTACCTACTAAAATAGTTTTTATATAAGTACCTAGAATATCGCTAGTCCATTACCGGACACGTTGTATATGCTAAAGCAGTACCTCAACTTACTATAATCGATAGAATTGAAACACTCACACAGACACGCTCTGTATACTGAGTATAATGATAAATTAAAAAAGTATGTAACTTGTTAGATATTATATTTGTGTAATTATTGGTATGTATTTTATGATATTATATTGAAGTATTTTTTTTGTACGATACGTACTTATACACCAGAACTGCCCGTTATCTCTTTCCGTTCTTCCAGTTCATCCTAAGGTTGTCTGGAAGAGATCGCCTTGTGCGATAAGACCGCCCATTGTACATATTTTGTGTAAATGTTTGTATTTCTTGTTTGTTTACCGGTGTATTATGCACAATAAAGAGTATAATAAATAAATAAATATAATGTCATGTACTCTATGACAGCCGTGACTGACTGTATTCCGATGATAACTTAGAAGTCTTGTTATTGCATGTCTATGTGAGTGTGTCAATTCGGACGATTGTAGGTAGTTTAAGTACTGCTTTAGCTTTTAAATACATAATTACTGTGCTTCTACTGATAACCGCGGAAAGCTTTATCTCATAAATTGACCGAAGTGTTGCCAAGCAGGCCTCAATTTCGTTCACGTGATTAAAAAATTACCGATATATCCGGTTTTATCCACCATAACCACATACGATGACATAACATCTTATTATGTGGTTTTTAAGCAAGAAATATGTAATTAACCAGTATGCCGATTCTCAGTAGGATTTATATTAATGTCAATTCACAAATTTAAATACTCAGTCAAGGTTATACATAAGGAAGCGAGCTAAGACAATCTAATTTTACTGCTTGATGGCAAATATGCACGCAAAGACCTTGGAAAGATCTAGAAAAAGTATAAAATTATAACTATATTAGATTGTTTTGATTAGAACGTCGTGGTGATCCGGAGGTTACAGACTCACTTGGTAAGCACCGGGTTGCAGGTTCGAAAATTTCGAAAGTACACGACTTAGAAACAGACTTGTTACACGTTGCATTGTATACGACAAGATTTCTAAATAATTTATTTTCATAGAAAATGTTGGTATTGTCAGTTGCCCAGATGCCATAATGCATCGCATACGTGGCATACGTGGCATACGTGGGATCAGTTTGTATATATCGGGTGTAAAAAGACCCTTAACGATAACGAAAACCACGTATTCTACCCATCATTGGGATCATTTTTTTCGAACAAACCATACCTGGGAAATCATTGGTTTTGGAGATATTGTAGGTCAAATTAGGTACACATTTTTGTTTTAGTTTTTTCCGAAAACGATTTCCAAGTCATAATACTAAACTTTCTTCCATACAAACATTATCAAAAATTTAAATTTTCCTAACAAATTACGCATTTGAAGTTACAAAAACGCAATGAATATCAAATGCACACGACCGCCTTGGCTCAGCTGTGTGGCCGCTGCACGCATGCAAACGCGCGGCATCGTCACAACCATAATTTGCGCGCTACAAAAAGAAGCGTTTTTTTTCATGCCAAAAAATAAAAGTCGTTTCCCAGCAATTATTTTTGGTCAATGTAATTTAGTTTGATGTAAGTACAGAGTGCGTAGATTTCGGCTATGTGATGGATCTTTTTACACCCTGTAGGTATACCTTTAACCTACATGAAGATTATCCTCTCCCTCATCCTGATAAAATACCATATTGCCTTATAACACCCACATAACAAAGCCTTGACCTATTCTCAGCATAAGATATTAATAAGCGACCTATTAACTTGAATAGGTGCGTCATCTTCTCATTATACAATTTTTTTCCTATATTACTAAAATTTTATGGAAATTTATGACTTTTATTTTTATACTTATTTATGCATAGATAGTGTCGGTAGTGTTGTTCTTTAAATATCGGTATATTATCGGTAATATCGATATGTTTTCGATACTACAACTTGTTCGTCCTAATTGTTAACTATACTGACTCGAGTAACCGGCTTATAGTAAATTATTATTAGTATTTTTTACACTAACCTGCGTTGTTTTCACATGATTTAAGCACTATTGTAACAATGCCCGATTGTGCACGAAATTATTTTTAAAGAGTATTCATAGAGTTTCTGGCCTGCTCTTCTCCAAAGGGCCTACTTTTTGGAACAGTGCAACTAAATTGTCGAGACGTTTCCTAAGTGCAAGTACTGTGCTCATTCAAAATAAAAAACTTTGAAATTAAATTTAAATTTGAAAAAAAAGGTACATTTTCTTAAAAGTTTTCCAAGTCAAACGGCAATCTAATAAAAAACTAAATTAAAAAAAAAACTCGATGATAAATGTGTCTCCAGGGTGCATTAAAAGAGCCCCCACTTCTGACGATACTTAAGTACGTCCGGTGCACCCTGGGCAGTCAGCCCCGCTACCAATCTTGCTGACTGGCTAATCTTTTCACCACAGCATGAGCTATTTTCGTACAGCTCGTGCTGACACTAGAGAAAAAGAAGCTCATATTGCCATAATCATCACGGTTGGCAGGCGGATTGGTCATCGCATTTTGTTGTTATATATGCCCGCCCTCTTCATGCTATACCTTAGTCGCCTTTTACGACACCCACAATCGTTGCACACACACAGTTGAGGAGGAGACATATTCCTTACCGGGAAAAACGCAGCTACACTGTCGATAGAACTATCGAAATTTTGATCGATTTACTAGCAAATTTTTTATCAATGAGCTATGGAATTAATGATAATATTACTGAAATAATTAATTAATTTTATAAATAATAATGCAAATTGTCGCAATGATACAATTGGTCATTGATAATACTTTTACTTTTAAAAATTCGCATACATTCTAAAAAGTAAGATATGATGGACATAACAATAATGTAATTGATATCCTTGTATACGATATCTTGTGGCGAATAAATGTATTGTATCGATATTCTATCGACTTTTTATCGATAAGCTATCGGTAATTTTATCGATAATCAAAGTATCGATGTTTTGTAAACACTACTTTATAGCCTATATAAAATAATATATGTTAATTGACATATAAGAACATTTAAGTTGACTTGCATCACTGAAATTCTATTCAAAAGTCAAGGACTAGTGTTGAAACGTTAGCAGAAATGTCGATATTTGCATTGCAGAAACTGTATACATAATTATTTATTATGTTAAACGCTAAATTTATAAAGGATTGACATCATAATATGATGTAAATCCTTTATAATCCTGTGAAGACATATTATGACATCACAGTAACAGCACAGTGGGACTACTTATTACAGACAGTGGATCAACGCCCATACATTTGACAGGTCCTATGAAATGCCAAAATGATGTAGGGGCGGTGGTTATGTCCCAAGTATGCAGTATGACTACTCGGGACATAACCTTCGCCCCTTCACCCCGCAACCCCCCGCACGATTGCTCTGCGACAATGTTCTACGTTGACCGACTGTAAGGAGTAAGATATAGGTAGACCGTGGTAATAGATTAGCGTGATAAGGACAATTAATGCGGAGGGAAGAAAGTCATGTTACCAGAAGAGTGTTAAATATGAATGTAGATGGATATACAAGTAGATGTAGGCCAAAGAAAAGATGGATGGATTGTGTGAAGAATGATATGGGTAAGAAAGGAGTGAGTACTGAGATGACGACTGATAGAGGAGAATGGAAGAGAAATACATGTTGTGCCGACCACGCGTATTTCCAGAATATACAAGGCCAGAACGCATCCACATGAAACTAGTCGCGTATATTTAGAATGTTGTTAATTAAAAATTTCGTTTTTAAAACATACACAGATTTTGCGTACTGATCGCGTATACTTTAGAATGTTCAAATTATACGCAATTAGTACGCACTGCCTGCTGGATGGTACCAGTGAAGTATATTTTAGAATCGAATGCTTGAAATTATCAGTTCTAAAATATACACGATAATTGCGGAATACTGATGTATAGTTTAGATCGCTCGATCGTCAAATGTGTATTCTGAAGTATACGTGATTAGTTCGGGCGGCTGCATACTGGCCTTGTATACTATAGAAACACGCGTCGACCATACCTAGAGTAGAATAAGGGCAGGTAGATGATGACTTACTATACGAGAACAGTTTATGCCGTGGTGAAAAGATTAGCCAGTCAGCAAGGTTGGTAGCGGGGCTGACTGCACAGGATGCGCCGGACGTACTTAAGTATCGTCACTGGTGGATGCTCTTTTAATGGACCCTGGAGTTACATTTTATTATCGAGTTTCAACTTTTTTAAGTCAGTATGATAGATTTACATCTAGGACGATAAGTCCGAAAGAGGGCAGGAGTTGACGGGGCGAGGCAAGCGTAAATTGTACGATTTGTTCAAAGTCGACACATTTTAAAAACACTATCCACATAAACAATTAACAATATATATTTTTTAAATTACCTCCGTCCGTGTTTCACTGCAAGGGTACCAACTGAAAATCAGCGCTGTGTGTTTGACCTAGCATATGCTGAGTTGGTGACCCTTTCGGCATGGGCATGCTCGACAACATAAAATATACATGTTTGACTAGCTTTCGCCCGCAGCTTCGCTTGCGTGAAATTTTGAACCCGTTAGTGACGATTTTCCATACAAACTTTCATCCCCTATTTAACTCCCTTAGGGGTTGAATTTCGAAAAATCCCTTCTTAGTGGATGCCTACGTTACAAAAGGAACCTACTGTCAAAATTTCAAGTATCTAACCCCAGCGGTTTAAGCTGTGCGTTGATAGATCAGTCAGTCAGTCAGCTTCTCCTTTTATAAGTATAGATTATTTTCTGTTTTTTTTTGTTTATGCTGTTATTGTGTCCTTAGCTGAATAAAAGTATTTTCTTTCTTTCTTTGTGATTGATAGTGCGTGCGCCTGCGCACATATCTCTTTTACCGTCTGTACCGTTGTTGAATATTAAAGATATTTCATCATAATGTCCTTCACCAGTTTTTATCGTCATTATCCTTAAAGTTCAATATGTTTCTCAGAATTATTGTTTTTTGTGTTTCACGTGCAATTTGTGGTTTTTGGTTTGAATAACAAGAAAGGTAATGAATTATCTGTTGAGTTATGTACTTTGATTGTGTGTTTTAGAATATAAACATGATGCATAAGTAAGGGTGCCTTTCCACCAGAGATGTGTTATGCAACGTTGCTATGGATGCGTTTGATATTCACCAATCATATTCCTTGGTCCACATAGCATAGCACTGGTGGAAACTGATTCAACTAAGCTACGTTTTTTATATGGAAGTATGCGTGCTGTGGATGCGTGCTATGGATACCAGCTGCTATGGATGCGTGCTATGGATGGTCGCGAGTGGTGTAGCTATGTCCGCCGCTCCCCGTGCGTTCCCTATTGTCGATACGTCACATAGCTCGAGATGCGCATCTTCCTCGCACAGCTACATAGCTTAGCATCAGTGGAAACAGTCATATAGTTTCGTAGCTCAGCTTTTACATTCTCGCAGCATAGCTACATAGCACATCTCTGGTGGAAAGGCACCCGTAGAATTGTTATACAGCATGATTGGTTAGTCACTTTACATCCGAAAACCATGAACTATGCTTATTAGTCTGAACAACTCTACTTACGGAAAAAAACTGAATTCGTGAAAAAAATATTCGCTGTTCTATACATTTTGTTACGGGGCATCCTACGTGAGTGATATAGAAGCGACGCGAAAACAACAAACAGTCGATACCTATTGAAGTGTCCTACGTGACCAAACGCACGTGGAGTGCGGTGCGGCGCGGTGCGAAGCGAAGCGAACGCGATCATTTGCCTTAATATTTTCGCGCGAACTGGATGCGGTGCCGTACAGTGCTACCGAATGACGGCGGCGCGCGGCGGGCGGTTCGCGAGCTCGTAGGACAAAGCCGCCGCTTCGCACCGCATCGCATTGAATTCGCGTGTCACCGCATCGCATCGCTTCGCAATTCGCGTTGCTTTTAATCGCCTACGTAAGACGCCGCGTTAGCAACATTGATTATTTTGTATGAAACAGCTGTTTTTTTTATTTCACGAATTAAGATTTAGTCTCATTCTAACCTCATATTCTGTTTCTCTATTCCAGGTATTTTCCTAACCCTCCTGGCTATCGAGTTACCCACCACATCAGCAGCTAAGGCCACATCTCTCATCTTCGCCAAGTCTTCCACCACAGCAGCTCCTGAAAAAGCAGCTGAAGATGAAACAGAGGTTGGTACCAAGTTCTCTTAAAACATCACCATTATATCCGTAGGAGTTTTTAATTTATTATTTTTTGACTTGGTCACTTTTGAGCCTAGTCTGCACCTGATGGTAGGCCCAGGAGCACACGAATCCAAGTAATAGAGATATAGAGGGATTTCTCTATACCTCTCTGGTTCTCACATACACACGACGGAACACAGTAATCAATAAATATTTTAAAGCTAGTCACAGATGTGTCCGAAGAAAGGGTCGCCGCACATGGGACTTAATACAAGACTTGACACGTGGATGTGTACATACCAGTAGTATCATTCTGTAAGAAACCCACCTCAGTATCGACGGTTAGCTCGATATCCATAATGTCACAGTATGGATAATAGAAGCAAATAACACACAGATAATCGACAGTATAATCAATAACGCGTAGTTTTGTTCTCCACTCTGTGTCACGACAAGTGTCTAATTGACAGTCGCGATCGAGGTGAGATTCTTACAGAATTGCACTGCTGGTTGTTGCTGATGCACATTTTTTTCACATCAGCTAATACTGATTTTAACTATATTGTAAAAAACAGGGGAAAAGTACTGACCATTATGGGTAAATTATCAAAAAGTAGCACAGTTTTCCTTGGTATTGAAATAAAAGATTATGTTTTAATAGTTTTGTGACTAATTAATAAACAAAAGAATCAGTCTAAAGCTGGCTTCCCACGGTGCGTGGTAGCGCGCACCTGCTGTGCGTGGTATCATCCTTAAAATCACGCACCGTGGGAAGCCACATTATGAGGGTGCGTGATATGGATACGGCGCACCGCACCGGACGCGTCCGCGTTACCACGGACGAGTTTCTTCCGATGGTGCGTCGGTGCGAGCTCGTGTGTCGCGGTGCGCGATATCACGCACCGTGGGAAACAAGCATGATACTAGTTTAGTGCCACATGCCATAAGACCCGATCCCTCTGCGGTCATGTCACGACTCTACCTTCAGCATTTATAATCAGCATCAATCAATGCTGACGCTGATATTGAAAATTATACTGAAGTTCCGCGGATGCTGGTGCATTTAGACCAAAAGAATACCAACGAGCAAGAATCACAACAAAAAATAACTGTAATTCTTCCAATACTCTAGCGATATCAGGCGAACGAGTGCTCGTTGCTCATTCGTCAAGGAGCGAGCATGTCCAAACACGAAAAAACGCTCTAAGCCACTGTGCGCGCATTCTTAGTAGGAGTGAGGCATATTTATCGTAACAGCTAAATATAATATAACAGGTATCATAAAATAACAGACTTTAAATGTGACAAACTAACTGAAAAAACAGTTCCTGTTCCACGAGATAAAAAATCCGACATACACGAAAATATACGACAGTTACAAGCTTTTCTCTATTCATGCTTATGAGAGTTACCTTAGTTAGAGGAAGATAAAAAACGTTCCATGTTACACTGTGACACCACTGTTAAAGTCGTCACAAGCTCTTTCGTTTTCTCGCATAGGTTTAACACCTTGGTTAGAAAGAGAAGTGCCAACGTGTAACGTATGCAACGTGTACCATCTAAGAACAGCTGTTACAACAAAACAGGTTAAACGTTTATATCTGTGGTAACAGAGAACACACAATAGTTTGTTCCCACATAGTATGAAATAACGGACTGATATTTTGTAACAGGTTTTTGGACCTGTTATTTACGTGGAACAAGAACAGGCGTAACAGATAATTATGAGATTTTACCTGTTACAACCCACTCCTAATTCTTAGAGCATTCAATAATTTGATGGAGTGGGGATAGAATAAACATTCGCTCGTTTGGTCTAAACCCACCTTAATAGGAGGACACCTCTTCGGGCATACCGTCCTCGTCGACGAGGCCCGTTGCGACGTCCCACCGCTGCCGGTCACGATCCACCGAGCTCTCCCGTCGTAGAGCCGGTCGTTTCTTCAGACTCCGCAGTCACACCGATAATTCAGCCCTCATCAAGCTGTCTCCCCCCCACCCCAAGCCCCAACCCCCAAGCCAGCAACGCCCTAGGCCGAAGTCAGAGTACCACTAGGGGTTGCCCTTAGTGCTGTTGTTGCAGGTAGTCATGATGTTAGTGTAGTACAAGTAGTTAGCTTAGGTTAAGTATTTTACTTCCCCCCCATTGGCTGGAGACCCTTCAGGTCTCGCCAATAACTGCCCGGTTACGTAGAAGGGGTCCCCAAGGACAACCTACCGCAGACCAATAGAAAAAAACCGGCATTACACACGTGAAGATATGTATGTCAAGCCGGATATAAATAAACTATTAACTAAAACCATCAAGGCCGTTCACTTTTATATTCCAACTGATTAATGACGTTATGAAATATTAATAAGTTGAACTTAACTAACACACGTCGCGTCGGTAGTAAGCGAAAGTTATGTGGCGACACGATGATTTAATAAGTTAACTAACTTAAAGTTAAATCAGCCTTTAGATTAGCGACGAGACTCGTGGTTAAATAACTGCGCAGATTGTATGATCTGCGAAGAAGCTGCGCTTGCCGCGGTCAAGCGGTGGATGGGTGGCCGTTAAAAGTCAAAGCATTTATTTCAATTAGACCACAGGCACCTTTGAATTTTCGAGAAATAAAAAAGAAGTTACTGCCGCGTTCCAAAGTGTAGATTCCTATGGAGAAGAACGGGCAATAAACTCCATGGTTAGGTACTCTTTTTCATCAGATATTAAAAAAAAAAATTGGTTACATTGTGAATAAGAAAATAAATGTGAGAACAATGGAAGACATGCTAAACTAATAAGAGTACCTACAATTCATTTGCCATGGCAGATTAGAGATGACCAGTCCCAACTGACGGCGCTCGTTCACGAACGTGACGCATGTATCAGCATCGCTCAGCTCAACCATTTTGTAGGGAACCGCACGATCCAACACACACGCCACCATCGGCAGGACATTTGAGTGAGCATGACATGCTCTAACCCCTTTTTTTTCGCCCGGGGATGGCGAAAGGTTATGCCGGACGCTTACCGGCTAAAAACCCACGGTGTTCCTTCTCCTGACCCTTGACTGGGGTCGCGGGATTCGCAGTTGCATGCACCGCGACCCCGGCAGGCCTCGATCCGCCAGCCCCTGGCAGACCTCTTCTTCTGTGGGGCCTTGCCCCACGTCCTCCTGAGAGGCGCGCACGGAACATTGCGCGCCGCCTTCTCGGGCCTGTTGCTGGTCGGGCGATGGGTACATGCTCTAACCCCTAGACACCAACGTTCGTTACACATCGTGACTTCTCCGTGCGTCAAAAGTAACGGTCCCGGGTTTCATGTGAATACCTATGGCTAAGAACTCACGAAGCGGTTATCACTCGCGCCCGCCGCGGTGGAGGAACAGCTGTTTTATTTCCAAACTCACGAGACCGGAGTTCTGTGCGGTTACGCAGCCGTCGCGGTAGCGATTATCGTTTGCAAACTTGGCGGGCGATTATCGCAAGACGGGCGGATATACGATCAGATTGTTTAGTTGAGTTCCAGACCGCCATGGACACACCAGAAACGAGCTTTTGCTTTATACTTACTTCACAGAAAGAAAAATGGAAACTGCTCTTCAAAAACAACATACGTCGGATTTCTGTACCCTCAGCTGCTCACCGCGGTCGCCCGCCAACCGATCGCAACCCGCCCGCCGAGGCTGCCGGTGACCGCGACCCGCGCGATTCTACTAGTTGCCCGCCGGTGCAGCGGGATCCGCAAATAATCGCGCACGCCGTGGACGTAAAACGCTTCGTGAAATGTGCTTTAATTTTTTACATATTTAAAGCTGAATTCTACAGAAGCTGCGGGCCCGCAACCGCAGCGGGCGCGGTTGAAAACCGCTTCGTGAGCTCTTAACCTATGACAGTCGTTACGATAGCAGCGCTACGCTTGCCTATTCTTGGTCTCCACTTAGTCATAGCGTTTTCTGTTGTCCTTTTGAAATCCTTTTGGATACCCTTCGCCTGGGGAAGGCAAAGGGTTATGCCGGACTTTTACCGGCTAAAAACCCACGGTATTTCTTCTCCTAACCTTTGGCTGAGGTCGTGGGATTCGCAGCTGCATGCACCACGACCCCGGCAAGCCTCGGTCCGCCAGCCCCTGACGGACCTCTTCTTCTGTTAGGCCTTGCCCCACGTCCTCCTGAGAGGCGCGCACGGAACACAGCGCACCGCCTTCTCGGGCCTGTTACTGGTCGGGCGACGGGTCCCCTAACCCGCCGCCCGCAAGCCACACACTACGGTGGCCGGAGAACGTCGCGCGTCGTCCGGCGCCCGGTGCGTCTAGCGCGGGAAGGGACAGTGGCAGCTGCCTCTCTCTCCTTCTCCGCTCCCTCTTTGGTCCCCATCACCTCCTCGCAGAAGGAGGCGATGGCTTCCCACGCACTCTCGCTCCCGACCATGGACAGAACCATGGCCGGAAGCGAGAGGTCACCAACGACTGCCGCGATTAGTTCGCGGCGCTGCGTCGCCCACGCAGGACACGCTTGCAGCGTGTGCAGCGCCGTGTTCTCAGGGCAGTCGACGCAGTAAGAGGCTATACTGCCTTGTCCCGGTTTTACCGCCATACCCGGTTTTGGAATAATCTCCTCTATATAGGCGGCGATAACCACTTACCAGTGGACCATCGAGTTGCCGGCCAATCTATAGCTGGGTTGCGGAAGTCTGATGGCAATCGCTGCGTGTAAAATACTGGTATTCAGCTGCATCTGGTTAGACTGGAAGCTGATCCCAATGAGGACAAGGCTAGGCTGATAAATAAACCTAAATGTTTCGCATCAATTTTACACAATAGATCATAATAGTAAATCTGTTTGCTTGTAACTGCAATTTGCCTGTGACCTATCACGCTAAAACGAAGTTAGAAGACGAGATATAGATAAGTGCCAAGGATTTAAGAAAATGTTACTTAATATTTATGATTAGTTACGGTTTACTCACGCGCATTTTTCGGGTTTGCCCGACTAGTTTCGGACCCAAACGGAGCCCTTAATCATGAGCTGATCGCGCGAGTCGAACTGACGCTGCACCGCGCCGCGTAGCGTTGCGCTCGCGACAAGAGGGGCGTGCTCTGTTTCGGTATTGCTCGTGCGTCTTCGTCACTTGTCGTGTCCGTGTTGTTTGAGGAAAGAGTGCCGGTGCATGCCGCGCTAACTGTGTCACACTCCAGACTTAACTCACTTTTATATGAAGTAGACTTCAGAGCTGGTTTCCTGGCAGGGTTTAATTAATCATAAATATGAATGTGTCTCACGAAAGTTATAATACAAAAATGTTACTTAATAACCAACATAGTATAATATCACGTCAGTATTGCCCGGTTGGGCAGAGGTGTATAGTATGTTATTTTACGTCCCATGTAATAGGGCCGAGCGTATTGCCATTAACCGAGCACAAATCCAGACTCCAGGCTGAAATTTCAAACGGAAAAACCCAGTAAGAGCGTTTATCCACCGGCCGCCGTCACCGAGAAACGAAATTATTTCGGACCGAGTTCAGAACGACGTGACGGCGATCGTGTGTCCACCGCGACCGATCTCGGTGGTTCCCAACATAAGACAAAAATCCGTGCACCGGCGCCGTCAATCTCGGATGTAGTGGACAAGAGCAGACGCGTTTTGTATTGCCGGCATTTCGGTCCGTCACGAACTCGACGGAGTTCTAGCAGTAGCGCCGATTTACTGACAATCTCGGCAGCCGAGATGACGGCGCTCGTATGACGGACGTGCGGTGGACACGCAGTCATAGTAATGTATGTATTGCTACTTCGGCAACGTCATCTCGTTCTCGGTGACGGCGGCGGTAGAAAAACGCTCTAACACTGCCTGACTTGGGGATCGAACCCAGGACCTCCCACTCAGCAGTCACGCTTACAACTACTAGACCAACGAAACAGACCACATCTAACAATATTTAAAGAAACCGGTATCCTAAGGTTAGACCGGTTCTCAGACTGTCGGGCTTCTGACTACCCTTAACGACTGTCATAGGTATTTGTACGACACCCGGGACCGACGGTTTAAGGTCATGGCACATTATACCGGCACAGCAACTGCACAGCTGCAGCACGACGTCGCCTCGAATTTAGGCTACGGCTAGCAGCCAGCGCGCTAACTACGCGTCGCCCGCGAGGTACAAGCTCGCAGTACGCGCGCCGGCTGCGAGGTGCAAGCTTACTGTCACCGCGAACACAGTAGTTGTATGGCATTTGTAATTGAACACGCCTAGGATTTGCACGTTTTCATAATGTGTTTCACGACGTTGTTTCGCTGGCGACTCGGAGTCGGCGCGCTGTAATCACGCGGTCCGCTCGCTTGCAGAGCGCAGACTGCGAGTCGAGTTGTATGGTAGCGGCAAGCGCGCTGACTGTCCGCCGTTGGCTTTTTCATATTGACATTATGAAATATATTGTTACGACACACGATTTAATGCTCTAATTTGAATGACAAGTTAATTTCTGGGTTGGAGCGATGCCGTTGCGGTACCGGTATAGTGTGCCATGACCTTTACCGTGCTCTCCAAGGCACGAGGGGTCTCGATATCAAACGAATGACCACCCATCCGAGCACAGAGCGCGGCAAGCGCAGCTCAACCTTAACCTTTCTAACTTCGCCATCAACACATGCTAAAAAAAACTGTACTTTTTCAAAACGATTTCAACAAAAATCACCAATCTTTTTTTACCAAATCCAATTGAACATCATCAATAATCACCATTTTCTAATTCCAGACGGAAACAACAGCAGAAGGCGGTGAAGCTGCCAATACCACGAACAGCAAACTGACAGGAAACCCTCAAATGGACTACATTTACGACCCCAACCTGCCTCGGGAGTTGAATGGGTACAATCTGTCTGACTACCCGTTCTATGCCCTTGTACCGAAGCTCGAGGATATTGACTTCAAGTGCGATGGTCTCCATGATGGGTTTTATGCTTCCATCGCTCATAAGTGTCAGGTAAGTCGAAGTTAAAGTTAGTTCTTTTTTAGATTTAGACTTAAAACGCACTAGCGGCCAGCCGCAATGCGGCGTGCCGCTTGCGGTTGGCCGCACATCGATTTTTACATGAAACCGCATGATCTAAACGCACTGATTTCCGGCCAGCCGTCGTGCGCCAGTGCGTTGAGATCATGCGGTTTCATGTAAAAATCGATGTGCGGCCAACCGCAAGCGGCACACCGCATTGCGGCTGGCCGCTAGTGCGTTTTAACGCTTAGAACTTAACACGTTCCGGGACATTGCGCCGTAGGGCGGGTATAGAAATCCAATGCGATGCGGCACAACGCCTGTCGACGATTGTCTTTGAGCCTCAATGAAAGTCACTACGTCGACAGTCGGGCGCCGGCAATGGAAGTTTCATGAACATGACGTACATGTGTCATAGTGCGAGATATGATAGCCTTGTGCTGTCACCTGGGGTAACTTTTACAAGTCACCAATATGGTCCATACGCACACAAGTAAGCGTGCAGTACCTACGTTGTGACACAACGTTCCACGACGGGTGTGTGTGTACACATTCCCCTTGCTTCAGTCCCACCGGTCACGTCGAGAAGCGGTGTGTCGTATCACTGAAAATAAAATGTGCATGATTTTACACAACGTCTTCAGACGATGAGTCAAAATGTATGGAAGCTTCGTGTATACATTTAGATGAAAAATCAGATCCCGCCTCTCGACGGGGTCCTCCCGGAACGTGTTAACTCTTCAATTTTTTTTAAATCTTCTTTTTCCTTTGGGCCTTTCCTACGATATGCTGAGCGTTGCTGGTTAAAATTAAGAAACTTGTATATTTTCCAATAATGAAGCAAAGGGAGTAAGGGGAGAACGGACCTATCATCTTATCCGACCCAATTGTCAACCACACCTGCTCGCATGATGACGGCAGAGGCCAAGTGGCTTCTATGGTGTGCTGTGGCCCTGCTGGATAACAGACGAGGCAATGGCAACCAGGCAATGGCGGTATAACCACAAACCCTTCCAGGAAACTGGTTCAAAGAGGCTATGGCAAGCCTACATCCGTGTGGTGCCGGACATAACGAATAGCACCACCCCATATCTTCCCGTAGGTGTCGTAATAAGCGACTAAGGGATTCACTAGAGGATGGGCAGCAGCGTTCTCCGAGTATTTTAACAACCATACTGCGATCGCCAACCCGCCTGCCAAGCATGGCGATTATGGCAAAATCCCCGCAACGTTGCTTGGGAGAGGCCTATGTCCAGCAGTGGACGTCTCTCAGCTGAATGAAAGCAAGCCTCGGTGTCTAAATAAGTCCAAAAGAGGTCTAGAGTGTTTAAGGAGAAACAAAAATGGAAGGAAGCAAAAAAAAACTACCCCAGGAAGGTACCAGCGGTGCCGGAGAATCCTTCCCTGAGAAACTCTCAGGCTGTCCATCGTATTCTGGGGGGGGGGGGGGGGGCACAATTTTGCAAAGGCAATACCTCCGGAGTGTATGAATAAGCTTCAAAAGCAACAAATATCAGTGGATGCGTTGTGGCCAGATCTTAAAATTGATCACTTCATGATACGGCCGACCATTCCATGGTCCAAAGGTTTAATAAAAATTCCAAATAAAGGAAGCATGCAACACGCAAGCAATAAAGCAAGCATGCAAGTGTTTCTGAGTATGCTCCGCCAGAAGACTATACCCCAGAGTCTGTCACGCGTCAAAAATCGCAAAATGCGCGGCCTGTCACGCTTTAAATAAATCACTCCCAAACTGAATTTCGACAAATCATTCTACGACAAGATTTTACTTCGATACGGAACGGATTCGACACCTAATTTGGGGCACCCCGACATAGGTTAGGTTCGAAGGGGATGACGGGGGCTTCATTCGCTCGCTTTGCTCGCTCACTCTAGCCCCCGTCATCCCCTTCGTGTTAGGTTACTTTAAACCCCAGTGTTGAAGTTCCATAATTGTCGGAGTAGCGTTATGTCGAAGTTTCATAGTGAAAATCTTGTCGTAGAACGATTTGTCGAAATTCAGTTTAGTAGTCCTTCAAGAACAGTCCTGAACCTGGGTATCTGTCTTATTCTTCCAGGTCTACCACCACTGCTTATTCGGGACTCGCTACGACTTCCTCTGCGCTAACTACACAGCCTTCGACCAGAAGACATTCATCTGCCAATTCGTGTCCGAAGTAGACTGCAAGAACTCTGCTAATTATTTCCACAGGTGAGTTTTAGAAGTATATTTTTAACCAACTGCGCGACAGCAAAGACAGGGTTATTTTACCGTGGGGTTAAGCAAAGACTAAGGCCGCTTGTTCTCACACGTTTTTTCGCCGTAAAAACCTACGGTTAATTAGCCGTGTGTAGGCACGGTCATCAGTGTTGTATGGACTACTATAGAAGTTTGTTGACGGACACGGCGGCCCAACGGCACGCCTGCGCCGCCGTATGCACCGTGGCTACTCCTCTTTTGCGCACGGTTTGATTTACATTAGTGTTATATAACAGTCTATGAGAGTTTGTTAACGGCACTGGACGTATCCGCGACGGGCAATTATTGCATGACAGTTTTCCAACGCTGATTTTGTGTTACAAAATGGATATAAATCAGTTTCGGCTGGTGGTTTGCCGTGTCGTGTACACGCTCACACGATTTTTCTACGGCGCGGCTAATACGCCGTACGGTTAAGAAACACGGGTGGGTTTTAGCCAGTAAGAGTTTGACACTCTCTTCCGCTCCGCCCAGAGCGGAAGAAGTCATTTGACTATAAAAAGATTTAAAAAAAAACGTTATTTTCGTCATAAATACTCTTCAACGTGAAAAATGAGAGACAGAATTTTTGTATTTGAAAACTTCTCCTTTAGGGGAAGTTTTAAATCCTTTAGGCTTAACCCTTTCAAGGGCAACGGCAATATATTTGCCACCATGTTTTTTGGGACATGTTGAAACCCTTACTGTTATATTATTATTTTTTTAAACCTGTCATTTTTACAATTTTTTACTATTTTCCCTAATAAAAAATACAAATGATACTTAAAAATGTGTTTCTTCATTTAATTTTTTATTTTCATAAGAAATTGTCAAATTGTTAGTTATTTACTTTTCCTAAAATGTACTGCCCGTTAAAGGGTGGGGAGTTTAATAATTTTAGGGGAGATTTAAAAAAAGGTAATTTTTTTTAGTTTGACCACTATACAATAGGCATGTTGACAGCATCAATAAATTGCAAATCTAATCAGTCCGCCAGTTAGAGTTTTGAAAAATAATGGATACGTATTTCTTCTTTTGTTAAATCTATGAATATTTGTAAAGATAAAACGCATCCAAACTCGAGAGTGGAGGCTCGTGACGTCGGAAGCAAGTAAAAATTGTACTTGCTTGTGCCGTTTTGTCAATTTTAAAAGTGTCGTATCTTCGTCAATTTTGGTTTACGTAACAAAAGAAAAAATACGGGTCAATTTTTTTTGATAATCTAACTGACGGACTAATTAGATTTTTTCAATCAAATACCGTATTATTAAAATTTTACGCAAACGAAACTGCAGGCAAATGCTAGTATATAATAATTGTATTCTTCCTAAAATATATGCACATAATTATTTTAAATCCAGCGCACATCGGAGTCGCGACATTGTAATATTGAAAGTCCCATTCCCTTTAAACCAAGGTTGAATCTGCATAGTCTTATTGTAGATTTATTTAACTACCTACAGATGTAATATGATTTATTAGAACATTCCATTGAAATCGAGTATAATAGTGGTTGTTTAATATTTCTCGGAAACTGACACCGGGTTCCTATTTGTTACTGATCGTTATTGGTTGAAGGTACGACTCGTACGTTCGTTACCATAAGGGCTCATACACACGGGTTCCGTCTTTCACGATTCGTCATAAAACACGATACGTCATGACGGATGGACGTTCACATTTCATGCGGAATCATGTTTTATCACGATTCGGCAAAATATCCGAATTGATGTTCACATTGGTTTCGTGATTCTTAGTCTTAGATGAACCATCGAACACGATGGATCCGTCACAAAAAAATCACGATTCGTGTTTTTTGACGAACGTGTTTTTTAAAAGACGATACGTGATTTAAGACGTGTCCGACATTTTTCACGATTCGTGACAATGCGTGTGAACACGGGCATTTAAAAAGAATTGCCGCCGTCAAAAAAAAAAGAATCCTGAAAAAAGAAGATTCGTCAAAAAACGAATCGTCTTCGTGTGAATGAGCCGAAGCAGTCTTTGTAACGTAGCATAAAGCCTCGTCCCCACTAGGAACATTTGTCGAGCGACATGTGTCCCCGGAGACATCGGGCGATGTCGCCCTACATCGCCCCACGTCGCCCGATGTCACCCGCGACATGTGTCCCCACACATGTCGCTCGACAAATGTTCCTAGTGGGGACGAGGTTTCTATCACTACTCTTCGTCGACTGTGCGACAAGGAACAGTTTCAACAATGTCGCGGCGATGTCGTCCGACGTCGCCCGACATCGCCCGATGTCACCGGGGACACATGTCGCTCGACAAATGTTCCTAGTGGGGACGAGGCTTTAGTTTTTTTGTAAAGTAAAAGTGTATTTTTTTGTAAGCAATAAAACCTTGTTAAAAACAAGCTTTTATTGAGGAGTACCTATGGCCACCTTCTGGTGTAAATGACACAACAACATAATCGTTCAGGGGTGATTCTATCATTACAGTTTTAGCTAATATCGGTATGTCAGGATTGCGAGCAAGGTAAACACAGTAAATAAAACCAACATAGACTCTCCACCACTGAGAGTACTTGTATTTGGGTTAATATTAGTAACATTAACTAGATCACAGTATATTACTTTCAACAATTATTACAAGATCATAAAATAAGGACAAGCTAATCAGATATAAAAGGTCAGACTTCTTCAGCTGTTCAACACGGAATGCTCTCGCTTCGTCGAATGACCACCGCTTTTATAACCTCGGGTGGGCCGATCCATATCGACGACTACCCTCTCTTGTCAACATTGCCCAGTGCTACCCGCTACCGATAACACGGCCCTCCTGCAAAACACACGTCCTCGTGTGTTGGTGGTTGGTGGTTGACGCACCATCAACCCCATCGTCAAGATTGTGCATCAAGGCCTAACTTCAGTGACACCTTCGGACCTTAAACAGAAACAAATAATACAGTACACATCTCGGCCACACCTGATCACTCATCTTTGACCTCGTCATGTTACTCATGTCTTTGACCAAAGTAAAATGAAAAGCATCCAAAGAATGTTTGAATCGATTAGAGCTTGTTATCCCATCGACGGCCAACAAGCTCATCACCCATGACTTAAACTAGTTGATATTCATTCAGTATCAACCTAGTTCTATATTCGTTCATAACTTCTCGTATCAAACTTACTTACTTACAAACATCCACACATTCGATTTCAACATTTTCACAATAAAATACTATCTCAGATGCCTATTAGACAGTTCTACTTTGGTTAAACATCAAATTTAAGTTATTCAATAAATCATAATAGGTACATAAACACACAATCTCATTATACACAAATTCATAAAATCATTTAAATACATTTACAATATTTTTCAGGGCTAAATATCTCATTATAGTTTTTCACAAATTCATAATACATAAACACTTAAAATATTTCTTGGTTAAATATTTCAACGATTCACAAAGCCATAATACATAAACACTTAAAATATTTCATTCGTAAAAATCTCATACCTAATTATTCACAAAATCACAACATAATATCTCAATAATTTACAAACTCATAGTACATTTAACACTTAAAATATTCCATGATTATAAATCTCAATTATTCACAATTCATTTTACCAACATATAAACATTTCAAACTCATAGTACGTTAAACACTTAAAATATTTCAAGATTAAATATCTCATTATTCATAAACTCATAGTACACCCTTAAAATAATTCACGATTATTATCTCATTATTATTCACAAAATCCTACATTCTTAAATATCTCAATTCTTCACGAAATCATAAAACAAACATCCTAAATGTTTCATGGTTAAATATCTTTTAATCATTATTCACAGTATCATAGTACATAATTATAAACACTTAAAATATTATCTCAATTATTCCCAAAATCATAATACTTAAATTAATAACCTTTAAAACTTTTCATGATCAAAATAATATCTCAATTATTCACAAACTCATATTACAAAACTGACATGATGTTTTAAACATAACATTTCTATATTGCGCTAAAAATCCAACCTTTTTACAACAATACAATACATATTAAACACATCTTTAACGAAAATAAGTCAAATTATTTTTTATTTAAAATAAATTTGACAAATTGATCTTTAACGGAAGTCATCATAGTAATTATCATCAATAATAAATACAATTTCCTGTTTTCGTCTACAAAAAATACATTTTAAACCATAAGTAATAATAACAAACTACTTTTTAATTTCAATAAACTATTTTGTACCATTCTACAACAAGAATTATAACAAAACCAATCAAAACAAATATCAATATTTTCAAAACTTTTTCAAAACATTAATTCAAAACAGAATTTCATTTTCACTGCATTTTCATTTATCAATTAATAGCATCACCCGCCTTGGATTTAGCCAACTCATTTGGCATCACCCGCCTGGGATCCTGCTTTATCAACATGGCATCACCCGCCTTGGATCTAGCCATATCATGGCATATCCCGCCTTGGTTCCAGCCCTATAACAATTGCTTCGCCACGTTAGAGTTTCAGTTTTCCCCAGGCGAAGCCTTTGGCCAACCCCGGCTGGCCAAACCGGGCGGTGCCAAAGATCAACCCTGGTTGCATCTCACCACAAACTCTAATACGACTTGCAATGTATTTTCCTACACGAATAAATACAGATGCCGTATTTATTTTCCACGAATAAATACAGATACCATCATATTTATTTTATACGAATAAACACAGATATCATCTCATTTATTTTACACGAATAAATACAGATAACATCTCTTTTATTTTACATGAATAAGCAAAGATATCATTTAATATTTATTTTACACGAATAAATAACCTCTCATATTATATTTCCTTCCTCAAAACTCCTTCACACATAATAAAATGGTTGTGACTCACCGGATTTATCACATTTTCTCATTCTCACATTTCTCACCATTGTAATATCAGTCGAAATCAAGTTTTTGTCAGTCCGTCTACAGGGGATTTTACTAAAAAATATTTACATGTGGGTATACAATCATAATGTGGACTGGTTTTTTTTCTTGTTCCACTTCTGATGTAAATGACACAACAACATAATCGTTCAGGGGTGATTCTATCATTACAGTTTTAGCTAATATCGGTATGTCAGGATTGCGAGCAAGGTAAACACAGTAAATAAAACCAACATAGACTCTCCACCACTGAGAGTACTTGTATTTGGGTTAATATTAGTAACATTAACTAGATCACAGTATATTACTTTACACAATTATTACAAGATCATAAAATAAGGACAAGCTAATCAGATATAAAAGGTCAGACTTCTTCAGCTGTTCAACACGGAATGCTCTCGCTTCGTCGAATGACCACCGCCTTTATAACCTCGGGTGGGCCGATCCATATCGACGACTACCCTCTCTTGTCAACATTGCCCAGTGCTACCCGCTACCGATAACACTGGCTACATAATCAGACCAGCTCCATGATATTGTTGCATTGTCACTGAAGTTACATAAGTATGCCAAATTTTAGCTCAATCGGATGTCAGCAAGTGCTTGAAAAATGAATTACATATTTTGTACCGGAAATATACGAACGAAGCAAAACAGATAAAAGATTGTTAAAAAGCTAGTATTTAAACGATCGAATATAAATCCAAAGTAAGGGTGTCAAAAATACTGATTATGGCGTACTGAAATACTAAGTGGGCGAAACACTGAGGGCGAACACAAATATTGAAAACGGCGACTTAAAATTACGAATTTGAAGTACTAGTTATTCAGAACGATCAGTTTAATAATTCTTAATCGAACAAATTTCACTCAGATTATTGTTGTATGTTTGTAAGGTTGTTTGGGTTTCCAAAGGAGCTTCGACGGAGCCCCGCTGAGCGGGGCTCCTATTTCTGTCTGCAGGGTTTAAAGTAACCTAACACGAAGTGGATGACGTCATCCCCTTCGAACCTAACCTATCCGTGTCGGGGTAAGGAAATGTATATTTTCGCCCACTCAGTATTTTTTTCGCCCAAATTAGTATTTAATTCGGACACTTGGAATTTTAGTTGCTAGCTTAGATTAACTGTTTCCCACTGCTAGTAGCTCATTTTACGAATTTTAACCATTCATAATTTTTCGCCAATTAAGTTAATTTTTCGCAAATATATTTTAATGCCGCTCGGTTTAGTATTAAAGTATCTCATTAACAGTCTTCCATATTATATTATTTATTCGCCCGATTAATAATTTCCCTTGTAAAAACAGTTGGCATAACGGTTGATTGTAATCACCATTGCTATGCATTAGGATTCGTTTTTGTCAAGATATAGGTACCCGGGTAGTAAGACTAGAAATCAACCCTGTCTTTAAACAGAAAAACATAACCTGATCAGATATTCTCATAAAAAAACAAATTCTTTTCCAGAAACGATGCACTCTACAAAGCAACTACGACCACAACTCCAGCACCACCGCCTACTCTCCCCACGACTACAACTACAACACAAAGACCGCAGCGCCCCTCTCGCAGGAGACCAGCCTACAGATATGATTATGATGACGACGAGTATTACTATGCTAGAGACGACTACGATTATGACGACAGGTTGGTACCATTTACAAGTATTTTAGTTTATTTTACCACAGGTACTCCAGATTATCGTTAATAGTTTGTATTTTGTGGAACACACCGCACGCTTTCACTAAATTCAATAGCCGCGTACCGACTGAGCGAGCATCCTCGCGAGGCTGCCGCGCAAGACAAATGCTCGCTCGGTCAAGACATGCCTCACCTGAGCGTGCCGCGGCCCGAGCCGAGCGTTGTCGGTACTCAAAGGCTACTCAATAGCCGCGTACTGACTGCGCGAGCAGCCTCAGACGTTCGTCACGCAACGTTTGCCCCGCGAGGCTGCCTCGGTCTGTAGACTTCTCGCATGAGGCTGCCGCGCGCGCCAAGGCCGAGCCACTGTGAGGCTGAGCCAGCATAGAGCGCTCAGTTTAACGTGAGGTCGAACCGAGACTGCGCGTGCCTAACGCGGCTTATAGTCAGTTTTGCTCAAGACCGTCATGAGGCCGTAAATTCGCCATTTAATTGTATTAATTTAAGATACTCTTCTTTATCCATGACGCAAACCATTCCATCGCTCGTCCAACAAGCGAGGCAAAACACAACCTTCTTGAGTTCACGCGGCAAACCTACTGAGGCACTTTTGAGCATCGACAAAAACCGACAGCGCTCGGCTCGGGCCGCGGCACGCTTGGTCGAGGCAGCGCGTGCGTTTGCCTCGGGCGAGGCACGTCCTGACCGACCGAGGATTTGCCTTGCGCGGCTGCCTCGCGATGCTGCTCTCTCAGTCAGTACGCGGCTAATGCGAATGCCTCGCGCACTCAAGACGATTGTGTTTAGCCTCGCTTGCTCGTTGCTCGCTTGCACGCAAAACTAAAAACGAGCAAACCTCGGCATAGCCGCGCGCGGCATCCCCCTGCACTAAAATTTTCAAACTCAGACTGCCTCGGGAGGCTACTCGCTCAGTCAGTACGCGGCTAATGGGGAAGAAAAGGGTACCCACTCATGACCTTCACAGGTGCGTGAGTGTGCGTGCGCTGGTCTATGGATTATGATAATAAATTATAAAAGATTTGTAGAATTGCCCTATATATACTACAAATAGCCTACCTACTAGAATCAATCAATACCTTTAAGCCCAATAATAGTCTTGACGTGTTCGGGAGAAAGCGTGACAAAATCATTATGTCATTAGACAAATAATTATGTCATAAATTACACATCACTAAATATAACCCTAAATATAGTGTGCTAGTGTCGATTGACAGCGCCTCCGTGACGATCGTGAGCCGCTAGGAATAGGAGGCGTCGTAGAAAAACCGCTTAACAGTATCTGTGTATTTCCAGAAGGAGGCCCAGACCACGTGGCAGACCAGGTAAGAAGAAGAGGCCAGCTGTCGACGATTATGAAGACGATAGGTATGTATCTAACGATGATGGATTTACAGCTAATTTCAATTAACAGACACAAACATACGTTCAAATAAGACTAGGAAGCGGTAAAAGGCGGGCGTTTTGGGAGCTGTCTTTTGTATGATTGATTTTCAAATATAACTAAGAAATTCTAGTCTATTTTGACGTCACTGGAAGCGTCTCAACTTTAGCCGCTAGAGGCGTAGGAGAACAGTTGGCCGGAAAGATCTAAACTACACCCTTTTGTAGTGTGTTAAAATTATCAACTAAATATCATAAAACCGACCGTTTTTGTCGCAAATTATAAAAATACAGCTTGCATCCACCCGCAGCTTAACTGCACCCTTTTGTACGTATAGATTGTTGAATGAAATATCATTAAAACATTTTTCACAAATTTTAAGCATACTGCTTGTCTCCACCACCAATTTTTTTTTCATAATTTCCAGATACGAACGTCGTCCACGACCCAGAGACGAAGAACCTGAAGAAGATTACGAAGAACGAAGACCTTACGATAGAAGACCAGCGAAAAGACCCACATACCCTGAGAGAAGACCATACGAGGAAGATGAAGATAGAAGACCTGGGTACAGGAACCGCAGACCTAGACCCAGAGATGAAGAAGAAGAAAGATACAGACCAGATGATGAAGAAGTGCCAAGAATGGGACAGAGAGATCAAAACAGAGAGGACAGGCCGAAGCGGCCAAGACCAAGGGATGAATACAGGCCTACTAGAGATGATGTTGTAAAACCAAGGGATGAATACAGGCCTACTAGAGATGATGGTGTAAAGCCAAGGGATGAATACAGGCCTACTAGAGATGATGGTGTAAAGCCAAGGGATGAATACAGGCCTACTAGAGATGATGGTGTAAAGCCAAGGGATGAAATGAGGCCAAGGGACGAAGTCAGGTCAAGGGACGAAGGAAGATTTCAAGATGAGGTTAAGCCTCGAGAGGAGATAAGACCCCGTGATGAAATAAGACCTAGGGAATCAATAAGGCCACGAGATGAAATTAAACCTCGTGATGAAATTAGACCTCGTGATGAAATAAGACCCCGTGATGAAGTTAGACCCCGTGATGAAGTTAGACCTCGTGATGAAATCAGGCCTCGGGATGAAACAAGGTCTAGGGAAGATATTAAACCTAGAGACGAAATAATACCTAGAGATGAGGTTAGACCTCGCGATGATATCAGACCGAGAGACGAAATTGTACGTGAGAGACCCGAAAGAGAACGCCGCCCAGTCAAGGTAGAAGTAGAGAAGCCTAGACCCTCTCGGCCAAGAGAAGACAGGTTTTCTGAAGGTCGAAGGTACAGAGGAGGAAGCCCTTTTAAATCAAGGGACGATAGGCCATATACAAGACCTGACCTTATTCAACAAACACATGTTGAAGACAGAGTCCCAGAAAAGAAAAAAGAACCACCAACAGCACCAGAAGCCCCAGCGACTACCCTCGTAAAACCAAATGGCCATGGTATTTTCAGTCAACCGCGAATGCCTCCGAAGATCAAAAGACCAGTTCCAATAACTGAAAGGGATAAATATGATTACGTTCCCGTCGCCACAACAAAAGCACCTCCAAAAGTAGATGATGATGAATACTATGATTACGATGACGATGACTCGAGTAGACCTTCGTCTTCTGGAAAGACCAGCACGATACAGCAAAGACCAAAGTATGAACCGATAGAAAAGGAAAAGTTTAAGCCAACGAGACCTCATTATTCGACGAAGGGGCGAAAGACCAAAAGGCCGATTGATTATGAAGAAGAATTTTACGATGAACCACCAGTGAAATCTCAAAAGTATAGCTATAATCAAAGAGCTAAAGAAGAAAGGGTTAAACCAAAACCTGCAGATGAAGTTTATTACGATTATGACGATGATGTAAAAGAGAAGGATAGGTTTAGACCAGGAGAAGATATTACAAGTAAAATAAAAGATTTACGACCAAATGTGAAGGTAGTTAAACGTCCTTTTTTACCCTCTAGGGGTGGAAGCCCGTACCTTCCCCGCGGACTACAACCCGTAGCGGGAAGGGATGTCTCAGCACCACTTAATACCACCCCGAAACCTACCACCACTACTCCCAAACCTACCACTACGCCTACCCCTACCACGACCACTACCACAACTACCACTACTACTACTCCTAGCACCACCACTGTAACAACTACTACAACAACAGAAAAACCTACGACTACAATCACAACAGCACAAACTACAGAACAAGATCTATACGAAGAAGAATATTACGATGAAGAAGATATAGATTACGATAAAAACAAGAAAGAAACAACAACAGTTGTTGCAACAACACCGCCAACAACTACTAGAACAACAACCGTTGCTCCAACAGAAGAACCAACAACAACAGAACAAAAAGCTAAAAATTTAGCTTCAAAAGTTTTAAAAGTATACAACGATAATTATGAAGCGATCCGCGACAAATTAGAGTCTACATTATCTCCCGGTAATTATATAAAGCCTTACTTAGCAACGGCTACACCTACGGCATACAGATCTCAAGATTCTTACAGAAAAGAGCTCAAACCTAGACCAGAAATATCAAAACCTTACACAGCAACTGGCAAGCCGCTACTACCAGAAAATATATCAATAAAACAAAATTTAGCCGACAGCCTAGAAAATGATTATGATGTTAGGCTAAATGAAGCTCTGAATCCAACTTTGCCAGTCAGCAGAGTACCATCAGGATTCGTTATACCCTCAGATAGAGATTATACATTCTCCAGATTTAGGAATAACTTGCAGCCAGTAGATCCACAGTATGCAGCTTCAGATATCTCGAGTTTTCAAGTTAGAAAAAGACCTCAAGTGTCAGGAGTGAGTATAAGGACTCCATCTTCGTATTATTTACACCCACAAAGACTTGTTTATCAAGAGGATCCATCGCATAGGTACCCAAGACAGCTATTTTATAGATCTGTAGACTTTTATTAGTGATGATGTGTGATATGAAAACTTGTAGGGATATTTTTGTTGTTCCGATGGTTGCGGCAACAATTTTGTAAATAGTTCGAGAATTAAAAATATTTTTAGTATTGTCAGATGATTTTAGATTGAAGCTAGATAGACTTTTCGACCAAAAATGTATACATTCAATGAAAAGGATATCATTAAACCAAAATTTTGTAGTTGACAGAAATATTACTGATGCTAGCTACCTGTACATTAAAGTCTGGCGCCAAGCAGTTTACTGTGTTCCGTCGTGTGTATGTGAGAGCCAGAGGGGTATAGAGGAATCCTTCTATATCTCTGTTACTTGGATTCGTGTGCTCCATTTTAGAACCAGTCTGCACTTACCATCAAGTGCGACTAGGGAAAAACGGGAAAAAATCAAATCAAAAAAAATAAAATACTTTTTTTTTGTTTAAATTGTTGCTCTGTCGGATAATTTTGTTATTCCAAACAAAATATTCTAATACTCTACAGGTTTTCGTATAAAAGTACATTAAAATTATAAGTCAATTAATAATTAAATTATGTAAAAAAAAAACGAATTTCAAAACATTGAATCACCACTGCCAATTTTTAATTTATAGAAATTAAAAAATTAAATAAATGTGTAATAAAAAAATACTCTTAGTTACCTGTATTTTTAAGAAAAAATCTAGTGTTTTTATGATCGAGAAAAAAATTGTTGGTGAACGTTTTTGAAAGGCAATTTTTAAATAGTTGTTGTTTGTAACGAAAGGATACATTATTGGGACTATTATCGGCTAATTAAAAGAGTAATCGGCCGATTTTCTAGTGCATGAAGGTCCAAATACTAAAAAGAAGGTTGCATAATAGTTGACCCGACCAAATCGTGTCGTTCACCCAAACGAAATCGCTCAATTTTTTTCTCGATTATAAATGTACACTCAAAACATTTTGTACATTTTTATAAATACGAACAACTTTTTTTTATTTTGTACACAATAGTTTTAAGGATACTTTCCTATAATAAAAAAAAACTATGTAAAATATTTGCGAGTGTTTTTTTACTTCTAATATTACATTCGGTTTATTAGTTAAAAAGCCAAAAAAACGATTCAGCGAACACTAGGTACCGAAAGTTAGGCCCGCGGGCAGCGGGTTAGGGAAACCGTCTCCCGACCAGTAACAGGCCCGAGAAGGCGGCGCGCAGTGTTCCACGCGCGCCTCTCAGGAGGACGTGGGGCAAGGCCCCACAGAAAGAGAGGTCCGCCAGGGGCTGGCGGACCGAGGCCTACCGGGGTTGCGGTGCATGCAGCTGCGAATCCCGTGACCCCGGCCATAGGTCAGGAGAAGGAACACCGTGGGTTTTTAGCCGGTAAGAGTCCAGCATAACCCTTCGCCTTCCTCGGGCGGAGGGTATTCATGAGGAATGGCACGATAAAAAAAAGGTACCGAAAGTTAGTTGATTCAGTTAAAATATTCAACTATTAACTACAGTCTTTCCAGATTCTAAACAAGTTCCAAACAACACCCTCGCAATCCAGTGGCTTTGATTTTGATATTTCGACAACGTCCATTGTACCGTTTGTAACAATCCATCTTCTAGATAACTGTAAAAGACACAACAACATAATCGTTCAGGTGTGGTACTTCCTGGCCGCGCCAGAGTCTCCAATTTGAACGAAAGTGGGCTTGAAAAAATGTACGTAAATTGTACGTTTTTGTACTAGAAGAAAAAAATTTGTACTCTGAAGGTTCGCGAGTTTAACAAAATCGGTGGCGCGGCTAGGAAGCACACTTTCATTCAAATTGGAGACTGTGGCGCGGCCAGGAAGTACTACACTCGTTCAGGGGTGATTCTATCATTACAGTTATAGCTAATATCAGTATGTCAGGATTGCGAGCAAGGTAAATGTAGTAAATAAAACCAACATAGACTCTCCACTACTGAGAGTACTTATATTTGGGTTAGTGTTAGTAACATGAACTACTTTACACAATTATTATAAGATCATAAAATAAGGATAAGCTAGTCAGATATAAAAGGTCAGACTTCTTCAGCTATTCAGCACCGAATGCTCTCGCTTCGTCGAATGACCACCGCCTTTATAACATCGGGTGCGTTGATCCATATCGACGATTACCTTCCTTTGTCAAAATTGCCCAGTGCTACCTGCTACCGATAACACAATTATGCACCACGCAATGAATATTGTCGAAATGTCAAAAATCAAAGCCATTGTGATTGCGAACGTGCGATTCCTAAAGTAAAGAATACCACTACCCCATCTCTTCCCGTAAAAGGTGACTAAGGGATTCACTAGAAGATGGACATCAGCGTTCTCTGAGTACTTTAACAACCATACTGCGATCGCCAGCCCGCCTGCCAAGCGTGGCGATTATATCAACCCCAACATGGATAGCACAAAGAAGAAACGGCCTCTAGTCTCCAGCGGCTCTGCTAACCCTGGTCAGTCAGCGGTCTAGGTAACGGCGGGGCATGGAGTGCTAAGAAGTACCGGGCCGGTCAATGTGGCAATGCTTGGGGAAGGCCAAGAACCTTGAGATTATCGGCAGCTAAGCGCGTATTTGACGGCTAGAGACACGACGAGAGTGCTTTGGCTGCAGCCTCAGCGTCGTACAGGCACATGAGATGACCTGTACGAGACGTCGTCATGAGAGACGGCCGAGGACGTCGTCAACGTGGAACGGTGCGGTGACGTGGCACGATGCGTTGACGTAACGTGCAAATTTACGTTACCGTATCGTAAAAATGCACGTCAGGATCATTGTTAGATTTATCTTTGATCATGTAGATCCTGAATTTTAATAAGAGAAACAGTAAGGTATGGTTTTAAAGCATCGGAGTACATAGGCGGCGACTAACTCGCGGGCGTGGAGAGCGCGGGCGGAGCGCATATATGTGTGCGCGCTTGCAGCTAGAGGTGGAACGTGTTACGATACGGCTACTAGCTTGGGCTAGCACCATGTACACTATAAGGAAATATAGCTAGCTATACGAGTACAATAAAGTAACCGTTTTTTAATGTTAATTTTCTATAATTTAACTTTGTTTAATTGTACATTTAAGTTAACTTGGTCAAGGAGAGCAACACAACACATAAATAAGGTGGATCGAAATTACATATGTGAAATGTCATTTTGACAACTGTTGACATGTCAATGACCCCATAGTGTTTATTTCTTGTGTATCAATAACCTATCTACGTTGTTTATAGACGAAAATACTTGGATTTCGTTATAATTATAATGAAATAGAAATATAGGTGTTGTACTCGATTGCGTCACACACACATCACGAAACCTAGGACTGTCAAAGTTGTCAAACTCATGTTAACGTCAAACACAACTGTCAAGGCTACCAGAAAAAAGGGTTATCATATTAAAAAACGTCCCCAAATAATAATTCCAGTACAATTGTACTGTTCTTTAAATTAATTTATTTGTATTTTTATGGTAATCCCCTATTTTTTTGCTATTTTTCTATATACTGTAGGTACATAGTGGTGGCCCAAAATCAAACATCTCCTTTGCACGTTACGTCAACGCACCGTGCCGCGTTACCGCACCGTTCCACGTTGACGACGTCATGACGTGGAGATGTGGACAGGCCCAGACGGACACACAATAGTAGCTCCCCCAGGCAATATTGTCCAGCAGTGGACGTATTTCGGCTGAATCATGATGTGATTGCGAGGGTGTCTTACAATGGGTGTCATTCATGATAGTGTAGGCCATGTATTCGCGCCGTATTCTTCACAGTAAAATTTATAGTTGCTACCTCTATGGGCACATGTACGTATCATTGAGCTAGGCCGATGACTTCGCCTTTAAATGTCCAGGACGAAGAAAACAACGCTCTCTTTTCAAATAATTTTAATTCAACTGTCACTAGAACTTTTCTCCGCTTTATGTCTGCTTAACGCGCTGTCAGCTCTCCATCAATTTTCTATATAATCCGCTACTAAGTCTCAGAATTGCCAGTGATTCAGGTATTACCGCTCGCGAGTGCAAAATATACATCGGGAGGCGCGCCTTTCCTATCGCGTAAATCGCTCTGTGCTCGTGCAAAGAACTTTAAGTGTAAAGACTCTCGCCATCAAGAAAAGCTGCCGTCTGCAGCATGTAAAGGCTTTGCGAGTTGGCTGGTTTGCTGGTAAGTGCATGTGCTTGCTATTATAAAGCTTCTATAGCATTTACTGCGAACACGGCCCTTCTCCTTCGCATCCGCTCCGCATCTACATATTTTCCGTCCGCTTGCTCCACCACTATGTTCACCAATGAACATTTTTAGATTCATATAAAGATGAAATAAAACAAAAGTAAAAATTGTATTTTTCTATATTTTTCCTTAACTACATTAAACTTACAATAACTCTAATTAATAATTATGCTAATTACACTATTGTTATAAAACTTAACCTAACTAAGGCACTATAAAGACTTTACGAAAATACGAAATCGGAATAATTCGAATTACTCTATTTATTGCACAAAATTGAAAGGGAAACAGGAGAATCGATTTTTTTAAATTTTATTTTTTCCTAATTATAGCATTTCATTTAAAGCATTTTCTAAACAATAATTATTTTTAAAAGAACCAACATAATTTAAGTATTAATTTAAAATCACAATAAAACAAAAAATAATTTGTAAGATATAGATTCTCTTGTTAACTAAACTTAATTTGGTCTATTGCCGTCTTTTTCACTCTGATAAAATAACATAAAGACGAACGTATAAGAGCTGTCAAATTTAGTTCAAACTGAAATTTCCATACACGTCAGAACGTGCAGACTAAAAACACGGTGAAGTTCACGGCTCAGCGCACACCATAGCAGATCAAAGCATTTTTTGAGACCATTGAAAAAAATACATTGAGACTATAGCATACAGTGCAAAATTAAATACACGTCCAAACTTGATGCTCGATCATGCTCGAGCTTGCAAGATGCGTGTGCGAGCGCGCTCGAGCCGCTGCCGCGCCGCCGCGCGCCGCCCGCGCTCAGATTCAGGGGCCTAATTCTCCTAAAATAAATTGTTGCCAAACGCAATCGAACCACAACTGTCAGTCAGTTTTTGTTTTCGAAAACTTTCAAAATGATTGATTTTGTTTTTTCTGTCAAACAATTTGATAGCTTTTGAAATTGAGAACTGTCTGAATGAACGGTTCGGCCTTGGTTCGGTTGTGATTTATCAAGATTTATTTTAGGAGAATTGGGCCTCAGTATTGCCGCAGCGAGAAAACTGTCTGGACGTGTGTTCACTACCTACGGCGCGGCCGGTGTCAGTTGGTAATCATGGACGAAGAAAAGTTCTTATTCTTTATTGTACACAAGAAAATTACAATAAAACATTACAATTTAGTGAACTCATGTACAAAGGCGAGCTTAATTCAAAATTGAGTTTTCTACCAGCAAACCTTTGAGTGATAGAGAGAGATTGATGATATGGTTGAGAGCAACCTCCAATGTACAACTGTCTTATTTATAACAGTGTACAGTAGTGTCATTCTGTAAGAAACCCACCTCAATATCGACAGTTAGCTCGATATCTATAATGTAAATATGGATAATAGAAGCAAATAACACACAGATAATCGACAGTATAATCAATAACGCGTAGTTTTGTTATCCACGCTGTGTCACGACAAGTGTCTAATTGACTGTCGCGATCGAGGTGAGATTCTTACAGAATTGTACTGCTGGTCATACACGCGCGCCTGAGCATGCTCACGGAGGGACGTGCATGCCACCTGCATCGTCGAGCAGTCAAAATTTTGCTCGACCGAGCATTTTGCAGTTTGGTGTGCGCTGGCCCCAAGGCGTAAACTAATTTGACATTTCTAATTTAGTTCTTATCTATCACCGTCCTTTTCTCGCGCTATCTGTTAGTAAAAGATAGCAATTCTCTAATTCTAGTTTAGTTGATGGACAAGAGAATTAGCACCAATGTTTCTAAATGTGAGCAGACTAACTATAATTTAGACCAAGATGACATTAATGACAGAATTTAATATAATTTCTAAAGAACTTTTATCACCGATTCCTGTTCAAACAGTTGTTGTATTAGCTAGTATTAAAGAACACTTATCAACGTAGTCAGAAATAAATATCACCGAGTCTAGTCCTACCGAATTAAAAGTATTTTTTGGTTCCCTTGTTTTGTTCTCCTACAATAGGGTATTGACTGAAAAAATCTAATTAGTCCGTCAGTTAGATTATCAAAAAATATTTGACCGGTATTTTTTCTTTTGTTACGTAAACCAAAATTGACGAAGATACGACACTTTTAAAATTGGCAAATCGTCACAAGCAAGTACAATTTTTACTTGCTTCTGACGTCACAAGCACTCTCGAGTTTTGATGCGTTTTATATTTCCAAATATTCATAGATTTAACAAAAGAAAAAATACGTGTCCATTATTTTTCAAAACTCTAACTGGCGGACTAATTAGATTTGCAATTTATTGATGCTGTCAACATGCCTATTCTATTCAAAAAGGGTCCGTGGAATTGTTGAAATTTTGAAAGTGATCCGCGATTACAGAAAGCTTAAGAAACTCTGTTTTAGCGCAACGAGAGTCCGAGTTCATTTAAAGTCCAATGTTTTCAAACTTCTTGTCTTCTAACAGTTTTATTGATGGCAGCCTTAGTCACAGCATCATTATCACAAGATTCCCCATCATGAGAAGTCCATATTAAGAGTTGGACGTCTACACCTGTTCATAAACTAGAGGTGGGCTATTTAACCATTCCAAAACTCACCCAATGTACTTTAAACACTATTCCAACAACAATCTAATCAGAAACTGGAATTCTCTATTTCACGTTTAGATCTATGCTTTAACCAGCTTTCTGGAATTCCATTTGATTCAGATGAGTATGCTCCATTCGGGATTCCACTTTTATTTTCTTGAACTGTCTGCTTTTGTTCAATGGATTCTTCTCTGTGGAATATCCGGTTGATGGGGAACTGGATGAAGTAGAAGATGAAGGTGGAAGCCCAGATCATGATCTGGTAGAGGCAGACCTGCCACCACGTCATGATGCCAAAGACAGCGTAGAGCCAGCGGTTCGCGAAGAAGAAGATTGAGTAATAACTGAAAAAGAAATATATGAGTTTAGAAGTGGTATTCTTTTTCGTCTTGTTAAGGAATCATTTTCAAGACCTATTGCTAGAGCTAATTGTAATTTAAAGAGTGTTGTGACTGTGGGTGAATTCAAAGTAAGGCCCCTAATTATCACATTGATCTAGAAATTTAATTAAAAGCTCGCAGAACATAAAATCGTGACAGTTTGCAAAGTCGTCGGCAATGACTTTTTTTTTCAATTTTACTGCTGTTGTTAGTCCTTGCGGATCGTTTCTGCGTAACCGGGAAGTTATTGTCAAGACCTGAAGCGTCTCCAGCCAATAGTGGGGGAAGTAAAATACTTGATCTAAGCTAACTACTTATACTACACTAACATCATGACTACTAGCAACAACAGCACTAAGGGCGACCCCTAGTGGGACGAGCACCTCGGATTAGGGCATTGCTGGCGGCGGGATGGGGGGAGACAGCTTGATGAGGACTGAAGTATCGGTGTGAGGCAATGACTAATAACCCCGAGTTTTTAAATCATAAAGCGGCAGCAGTCGATGATTGTCAGAAAACAATGGTTTTTGATTAATTTTAGTGCAAACCATTAATTTTATAATGGAATGCAATATTTTTGAAGTGTGTCTTAACCATTTTTTGTTGTTATTTCCATTAATTCCAAAGTACTTTTAAATACATTCCAACGTAAACTGAACTATTCAAAAATCTGCAACCTTCCTGCACAATTCTCGGTTTAAATAAAAACCTAGAATTAGCGTACTGATACTATCAACCACCAATTAATACATTGGGAATAACCCCGTATTTGATGTGAATACTTTACGAGTGACAATACTCAAGTACATCCAACGTACCCTAGGCAATCTGATCAGCCTCGCAACCAGCCTTGCTGACTGGCTAATCTTTTTCAACTCAACTTAACTCATAACTCATTTATTCAAAATGGACTAGATTTACTTAATTCTTTTTGATCGTCAATATTACAATAGACAGCCCCCAAAAAAGCCTGCCCTTTTGACTAAGGCATGACCTTAAAGCTCGTGTCAAAACAAGAGAAGATATTGGGATCCCTGGATCTCATAAACCTACACTTTTCCACAATATTCTGCTCAGTAGTATTGGTATACTAGCAAAGCGTAGTAGTTACATTAATCAGTAAAAACAAAAAAGATACTCACACAATAGCATATAAAATTCCTGCAGCAGCATTTATCGTCAGCTCCAGCTTGAAGTGTGTGGGATGTCTCCTCGCCTGCAGCACTGTTTCAATCAGCAGCACGATGGAGATGTTGGTGTGGACACAGTGGTTGAACCACCATGGCACCAGCTGGTCGTAGACTTCTGGGAAAACGAGCTCCCGATCTATCCAGTAGACCGTCCAGAACATTGAGGAGATGAACTGGAAATGAGATATTTTGGACATTAGAACACAAATAAGGAATCACAGACGTGCTAGCCTATTAGCTAGTAAGATAATTCTGTCGTCAAATTATTTAGTACCGAATGATGAATTTTTTTTTTTTGCCTTAACGTTTTGTCGGCTATTATTATTAATATGTCGTTTGTTTTATTTAATTTTATTAAATTGTGAATATGAGTACTATGTATGTTGGTTATACATAAATTTCGTAAAACTGTTTAGCGGTTTGAGTATTTTTTGTGACCTACGCAAATGTCCGGCTGATTGGTGACGTCGTGCGTCGGGTCGTTGAGCTCCTTAAAATAAGGTTGAACTACACGATGCGTGCCGTCAGTTGGGACAGGTCAACTCAAACCTGCTATGGCTCTTTCCTCAAAAGGCCATCCCAGACGTTGCCCTACTTTGTTACACTCGTATAGTTTTATACCACAGTGTCTGGACTTTAAAAGAGACTTTTGACCTCTGAGGTTGTTTCGGCTTTTCTTCTCAGAGCTAGTCAGATAGGAAATGCCGGTGCCATCTAGTCTTAAAAAAACATTACATTGACATGTAAAAGTGTCTGTAACAGATTTGTTTACAGAAATAAATATAATTTATGAATATTCGAAAAACTAACAAAAATTAAGAAAATCTCAAAGTTAAGAATGCAGTTGTTTAAAATTTCAATACCTAATTATAATGAAAACAAACTATACTTCCGTCAAGCAATAATACAAGAATAAAAACAATCTGATGCTACTATAATGTTAGCAACTTAGGAGAACAATAATTTGCAAGAGAAATATTATTTCCCACATGTTTCCCACCAACTTCTTCGGAAGATGTCGCGAAATCCGGGCATTTTTTTTAGTACTACTTTTAAACGAAAATAAGGAAAATAATTTTAAACTAAAATTGCCGATATTTATGGTATTTACTTTTCTTAAAACATTTAGAGTTAGAAAATGTTAAATGAGAGAATTTGTGTATAGCGCGATGCATACACCTAATGGGGAATTTACACGGGTTGATTTTAGCCGTGCGGCAAGTCACCAGTCGCATCGCTTGTAAAAATCGAATCCAATTCGCCACATCATCTACACCGGTTGAAAAAAATCGCATGCGACTTGATCGTTTCTAGCGGAACAACACAGCGCAAAACACACCTCGTGCGGCGGGCGATCGCCTGCAACTGACCATTTACACGGTCGATTTTAGTCACCCGCCGCATGCGGCTTGTCGCCGCACGGCAAAAGTCGGATGGCATCCAACTTAGGGGCTTGCGATTTTAATCACTTGCGGCCTAGTCGAATTGTCATTTAGACGGTAGATTTTTGCCGTGCGAGCTAGCTGTGCGGCGAAAATCGACCCGTGTAAATCCCCTATAATGCGACGAAACCGATTAGCCGCAATCTTTATTGTTACTGTATCCGTGTTGTTACGGCAAAGAACCACACTAACATTTTGTTTTATAGTTACCCACCTTTCAGTTTATAATATTTGTAGATTATGTTTAATCATTTTAATGTATCGCTCAGTATGTTTACTATAATTTAATGTTTATGTACATTTCTCAATAAGTGAATTTTTGTAAATTCTTGTGAGAAATAAAGTTCTTCTTAACCGTAGCCGCGCAAGATACGCTCAGTGGGTCAGCACCCTTATAATTAAGCGATTTTTTTTTTTGTATTTTACTTCGCATATCTTACGCAATACGGCGCAAGATACGTTAAGAATATTCTGGCTACAACTCACTAATCGACTACGAATTTGTTGACTGGTCCAACAGTCCATGTCCATATCTCAGCATCGTAATAACGTCAGTATGTGACGAACTGACAAATAAATCTAAATAAAATAAAATAAATATAATTCAAAGAAGGTGTACAGACTTATCACCACACACCACTATAGCATATTCACACACCCATTTGCAACTCCTCATGCACACTCTTACACACTCACCCACTCTGTACACTTAGCAATGCTTAGCCCTTTACACCCGAACCAAAACGAGTGGGTTTCACTTTAAAAAATTCTGGCGCCAAACCGTTTACTTTCTGCGAATGCAACCGGCATCGATTGATCGTGATGATGTCTCGCCAGCCTCTCGATCGATCCATGACGGTTCCATTACAGAAAGTAAACGGTGCGGAGCCAGAATTTTTTAAAAGTGAAACTCACTCTCATTTCAGGTCGGTATGGTGCTAGCAGTTCACTTCACTCTGTATGTTTGTTTCTGCTGCATTTATAATACAGGGTGTCCCTGGAAGTATGGATCAAATCGAATAGGGGCGTGGGCAAGACTTTTAGTAGTAAAAACTTGAGTAAAATTTTTGCCAGACCAACAAAACCTTTGCAGTACATGTTTTTTTCTTATTGAACACATGTTTTCTAGCTGCGTTAAAGTATTACCACAAGAAAGGCCTACTGTTCGCCAAATTCTTGAAAAAAAATTATAGCTCTGATAGTTTTTTTTTTTTCTATGCGAAGTCATTGAAAAAAAAAACAATAATAGGTCATAACTTTTGAACCGTAAAAAATTTCACCGACATTCTCAAGGTTAAAAAGTTTGGAAATGACATTGCCCACGCCCTTATTCGATTTGATCCATACTTCCAGGGACACCCTGTATAGCTATTAAATTGTGAATTGGTAATTGGCTTTAAGACTAGTTATACCTACACCGTGGGCCCCAGGTACCCGAAAGATTAACCTTCGATTCCGATGCCTAATTAGAGAAGACAAAATAGTTTGTTGAAAAAAGCTTAATTTTCGAAATATTCATTATTTAACTTTTCATTATTCATAAATCGAAAAATATCTATGGTAACAAGTCCCAGGAACGTGGCGTTGCGACTTTTGTCATACCATACCCCTCTCGCCGTATGTCTTATTTGTCGGGGAGGGTTGTGAAGTGACAAGTTTCTTATCCACTCACACGATAATTTATAAATGTTGCCAGTTCAACCTAAGATAATGTCTACAAGGAAGCACTAAAGTTAATTTATTCATAAGGATTTTCTTTTTTTTCTTTTTTTCTTTTTTGAACTTTTGTTGATATGACATTTGACTCTTAATAGCATCAGAAAGGCGTGGTTAAAATCTTTCGGGTACCCCGGGCCCACGGTGTATATTATAAGATAAAATTTCAAAGAGCTGTGGATTTTAAAATAATAAATAAATGAATCGTAGTCATGACAGGCAGAGCTGATAATAATGTAAAGACGATTATTTAAGATTTGACTTTGTTCTACTCGTATCTAGCCTCTTTCCAAGTGTGTTGGAGTCAGCTTCCAGTCTAACCAGATGCATCTGAATAACGGTATTTTACACGGAGCAACTGCCATCAGAGCTCCGCAACCCAGTTACTGGGCAATGCCGATATCCTAATGTTAGACCGATTGTCAGACTTTCGGGATTCTGACTAGCCGTTAAGACTGTCATTGGTATTCACATGACACTCGGGACCGACGGTTTAACGTATTCTCCGAGGCACGGAGGGGTTTCAATGTCTGAATGACCGCGGCAAGCCCCTCGATTTAAGATTTGACTATAATAAAATTAAATTCAAAGATTCAATTGTAAAGTTCTGACAATCCGTCAATTATTCATTCTCATGACAGTCCTCAAAAAACCCTCAGAACTTCACATAGAAGACAACACTACATTAACCTATGTAGTACTGTAATTATAGACACAATAGATAAACAATGGCGGCCGTACCGTTTTCGGTACACTTGGGCGGTTTATTCCCATCTGCCCCCTTCGATTTTGCCACCGGGGTGGTGGCTGGCACTTATTTAGTGTTATATACCTCCTTTGTTTATTCCCATCTGCCACCGGGGTGGTGGCTGGCACTAACTAGTAGCGTTTACCACCCCGGTGGTGAATGGCGTTTATTCCCATCTGCCCCAGCTCCAGTTCATTTCTGCTTTCCTGGTAGTTTTAATAAATAAACAATTAGGGCAGTTAGTTAAAGATAATATTTATATATTATTATGTCATTATATTATGAGTAGATTATTTTATTTTCGATAAAATTACTAATATAATAGTTATTATAGATACTATAGTTAGTCCTAAAGTTTTCATTCTTAATGTTCCTAAGTTAAAGATAATATAACTGGCAACACTGAGTGTCACAAACATCACAAAAATTTTCTTCATCATTTTAAATTATATTTTACAATCATATTACTCCGAAAAGTGTATACCACTCTTAATAACGAAAATAAATATCAAAACTATTTGAACAATATATATAAATTTAAATAAATGGCAGAAACCAAGCAAAGACCAAAAAAAATATTTTACACGCAGATGATGACATATGTCACCCCAACAATTACGAACCAAGATGAAAAAATGTAAATGATGTTAACAAGATCACAAGCTCGTGCCAGAAACTACTACGCACACCCACCACCTCCGGACTCGTCGCCGAGCTCCGCCTCACAGCAGCAGGAATTGGACCCAGCCCCGCCCGCTGCTGCAGTAGCGTCGAGCTCCAGCGACGAGTATTTCTCCCCGCCGTCGTCGCCGCCAACCTGTACGCCGCCGGGGAGGAGCCCGGCCGCCAGCCTGCTTAGGGCCCCGAGGCCAACCGGCCCCGAACAGGGTCCCCGCTGCTGGTGGAAATGTGTCGCGCATGCGATGGACTCAGTCCATTAATGAGAACGTCATGCGCGCATATTATGGGGCTACAGAGGGGGGAATTAACCTTACTGCGTACCGAGATAGGATGCTGTCTTTGTTTCAGGTGCTTGAGCCAGCCATCAACGTTTCGACCCAGCGACTGTCGGATCAGGTGCGTGTCATCCAACGAAATCGCAGGTTGGACGACACCGTACTTGAGCGGCTTCGCTCTGAAGTACAGAATAACCGTACCGTCACAACCCCGTTGCAGGCTGCGGAGCAGCCGCAGCTTCCTGCTGTGTCTCCGCGGCCCATTCATGTTGATGAGGCAGGTGACGGTGAGGTTATTGTAGTAAGTAACCAGTGCAGTGACGAATTGAGGAGCGCTCTGGAGGGTGCGATTTTGGAATATCGGGCCACACCGCCAGAACTAAAACCACGCTTGCCTCGTTTGCCCATGCATAAAAAGAATCGGGCGCTGGTGTGTGCTCTGGATTCGCTGCTGTCAAACTATTTTGATGGCAGCGAAGACCTCGGCGATACCCACTCGATCCTGTACTGCGCGGCGATTGCGGCATGTCGTGTAGCTAACGTTAAACTTACAGAAAATGAACGAGCTACACGACCGAAACCCGCCGTACCGGCTTGGCAGTACAGGATTGAACGTCGTATCGACGGGGCTAGAGCACTCATTGGCAAGCTGATCTGCTTCAGGGAGGGCAACACACGCCCAAGAGTGATGCGCTTTGTGAGGCGGGCGTTCTCGGGGACTGACATCAGCCCTCGAGATTATATGTCCCGTGTCACAGAGCGCATCGACTTCCTGAAGCAGAAGGTTTATGCATGGGCAAACCGCATTAGAAGATATAAGCGACGTGTGGAGCGATATACTCAGAATCGCACTTTCCAGAGTGACCAAAGGCGGGTATATAGAGCATGGGAGCGATCTGTCCCAGGTGTGGGTGATATGCGCCTGCCGGATGATGACGCCATGAGTTCATTTTGGCGCAGCATCTGGTCGGTGCCTGTCGCTCACGCCGAGGGTGATTGGACGCGGGATATCGAACGAGCGTGCGAACCTATACCGGAAATGGGTGAAATTACAATCAGCCCCCAAGACGTAGCCACTGCAGCCCGTCCATTGCCCAACTGGAAGTCTCCGGGGCCGGATGGGCTGCACAATTTTTGGCTTAAGTGGCTACGTAGTTCGCATGCTCGCTTGGCATCCCAATTCCAATCGTCCTTGGAGTCAGGGTCGCTACCCCAGTTCCTTACAACTGGAGTTACCCACCTGCTCTATAAATCTGGTAGTGCCGCGGAACCCAAGAATTATAGGCCGATCACATGTTTACCGACGGTCTATAAACTCCTTACATCCATTTTGAGAGTCAAAATTTCTAATCATATTGATAATAATTCTATTCTGTCTCCTTCTCAAAATGGATGTAGGAATGGGTCCCGCGGTACTAAAGAGCTTCTCCTCATAGACATGACCATTAGCCAACAGGTTCGTCGCTCCCGAAAGGATGTGTCGATATGTTGGATAGACTATAAGAAGGCCTATGACTCGGTGCCACATACGTGGCTCATGAGGGTGCTGGAGTTGTATAAAATAAATACAACTCTTCGCACCTTCCTGATGTCATGTATGGGGCAATGGAGAACGGGCCTTCGCTATCCGGGATGTCGACAGATTCGGGGGAGAGGGGAACCCATAAGGATCGAGCGTGGTATATTCCAGGGTGACAGTCTGAGTCCATTGTGGTTCTGCTTAGCCTTGAACCCCCTGAGTACATTACTGGAGGGAACAGGGCTAGGCTATCGGTTGAGGAGAGAAGGTCAAGTTATATCCCACCTCCTCTACATGGATGACCTGAAACTATTTGCCCCCACTAATTTGCAACTGATGGAGTTACTGAAGGTAACTGAAAACTTCAGTAACTCTATCAGGATGGAATTTGGTGTGGACAAATGTGCAGTCATGCATGTAAAGCGAGGGAGGATTATGGAATCCGAGGGAATCCAACTCTCGAATTCCATACAACTTAGATCTCTCTCCCCAACTGAGACCTACAAATACTTGGGTATGTCGGAGGCTTTAGGTATCAGAGAGGCCGATATGAGACAATCGTTGATGGAGCGCTTCTTTGGCCGCCTGAATAAAGTACTGAAAAGTCTTTTATCAGGCGGTAACAAGGTGCGCGCCTTCAACGGTTGGGTCATGCCGGTCTTGAAGTACTCCTTTGGCATACTCAAGTGGACTCAAACGGATCTCGACGCCCTGGATAGAAGGGTCCGTGCACTGTTGACTACACATCGGATGCATCACCCACGCTCTTCAGTGATGAGACTGTACATTCCGCGAAAGTGTGGGGGTCGAGGCTTTTTAAACGCTAAGACCCTACACAACCGCGAAGTGTGCAGTCTCAGGGAGTATTTTCTCCAAGCTGAAGGGGAGATGCACCGAGATGTGGTCGCAGTGGACGGGGGCCTTACCCCGCTCGCCTTGGCTAAAGAGAACTGGCGCAAACCTACAGTACTTAGTACCAATGATCGCGAGGAAGTATGGCAAAGCAAGGAGCTACACGGGCGCTTCTATCGGGCCCTTCATGGACCCGATGTTGACTTTTCAGCATCCGTATCCTGGCTACGTTTTGGTGATCTCTTCGGAGAAACCGAAGGTTTTGTCTGTGCAATTATGGACGAAGTCATGATGACGAACAATTACAGGAAATATATTGTGAAGGATGGTACGGTTGACATCTGTCGGGCATGCCACCGTCCGGGAGAATCTATCCGACACATTATTTCTGGTTGTTCCCGTCTTGCCAACGGTGAGTACTTGCACAGACACAACCTGGTGGCCAGGATTATTCATCAGCAACTTGCTTTAAAATACAACCTTGTGGAATCGGAAGTACCGTACTACAGGTATGTGCCCGACCCAGTTCTCGAGAATGGTCATGCCACATTGTACTGGGACCGATCTATTATCACTGACAGGACTATTGTTGCCAATAAGCCTGATATAGTGGTAATAGATCGGGTAGAGCGCCGCACAATGATTGTTGATATCACGGTCCCTCATGACGAGAACCTCGTGAAAGCTGAAAAAGAGAAACAAATTAAATATCTTGATTTAGCACACGAGGTTGTCAGCATGTGGGATGTGGATTCAGCAGTCATTGTCCCGATAGTCGTTACGGCGAATGGCCTAATAGCCAAGAGTCTCGACCAACACCTCATGAGGCTCTCGTTGGGCGGCTGGATCAAGGGCTTGATACAGAAAGCGGTACTCCTTGACACGGCACGCATAGTGAGGAGGTTCCTTTCTCTGGAGCCCTGACTATCGGCAGCTTGGACCTTGTTCCCGATGCCGGTGGGCTACTATTTTTTATATTTTTAAATGTATATTGTTTTTTTCTTGTAAGATATGTATTTAAAAATATAATTTATATGTATTTTTAAAATGAATAAACGGATATATATTAATAAGTCATTATATTATGAGTAGATTATTTTATTTTCGATAAAATTACTAATATAATAGTTATTATAGATAGTATAGTTAGTCCTTGAGTTTTCATTCTTAATGTTCCTAAAACAATAAATCGGATTTTGCAATACCAGAAGGCGATATTATGTTATAACTTGTTACCTAAAACACAGGACTTCCCAGTTTAGGTGACGTAGTGTCCAAAACTTGACAAATGATTTGAACCAATAAACGATTTGATTTGATTTGATTCACTCACCAAAGTCAAAGGCACGATCAGTCCAGAGAACATGACATCTCTGACGAACTTGAGCTTCTTCCCCAGACTGGACTCGTGGCGGTCCAGCCACTCCATTATGTCGTACACCAGCGACATCGTCAGGAACATCGTTTGGAACAGCTGGAATGAAGAGAAGGGTACAGTTAGTCAAGGTCACGACTGCTTAAAAATCGAACGAAAAGTATTGAAACAAGATGATGTAAAAAATTAAAAATAAGAACTGAAAAGATGTAAACAAGACAAAGTCTTAGAAAAAATTAGGTTTTAAAAAAAACATGCTATCAAATCACAACATGCAGTCGGAGTCTACGCATATTTTTGGTCATTCAGTTTGCGAATTTCAGAATTCCATCCAACCGTCTAACCACAGCACGGCTTAGACGAATCGGTTGGGATGCTTCGAGGGTATAAAGAATCCTACATACATAGATACACGTGAAAAGCATAACACACGAATACAAGTAACAGAGATGGGACTCCCCTATACCCCTCTGGCTCTCACATACACACGACGGAACACAGTAAACTGCTTGGCGCCAGACTTTAATGTTCAGGTGGTAGCCTTTGATTATTAATCAAAGGTGGTAGCTAGCCAGACGGACCGTAGGTATAGATCCTACCACGTCGCGTGCTGTTTTGTATAATCCTACAACATGCGTATATTCCCAGTTGTTTTTTTTTTCTTTTTGTCTGCTGCAAATGGTTCTTACGGATCGTTTCTACGTAACCAGGCAGTTTTTGGCGAGACCTGAAGGGTCTCCAGCCAATGGTGGAGAAGTAAAATACTTAACCTAAGCTAACTACTTGTACTACACTAACATCATGACTACCTACAACAACAGCACTAAGGACGACCCCTAGTGGGACGAGCACGAGGTTCAGGGCGTTGCTGGCAGCTTGATGAGGGTTGAATTATCGGTGTGACTACGGAGTCTGAAAAGACGACCGGTTCTACGCTGGGAGAGTTCGGTGGATCGTGACCGTACTATTCCCACTGTGCAGTGAGGAAGTTTTATATTCTATCCCGTCCCCACACGGGGAATAAAATATCTTATATTTTTAAATGTATTTTTTATAGATTTATATTTCAAAATGTAAAGATAAGATTGTTAATGAATAAAGGTGATAATGATAATAATTTATTTTATTTATTTCAAGCAAATACTTAGCTATACATTTAAAAACCCTTAGAAATGCCGCTTAAAACTACGATCAGTGGACATCTGTGTCTGAACTAGATAACTGAATATCTGTGCTTCAGACAACAGCGCTCTTCCTACAGATTATAATTATAATAAAGCTTAGAAATATACATTGGTTGTATAGCAATATAGGTATTAAAATTTATTACAGAAAGTGTCTTATAAAAAAATTCATGAAGTTGATAAAATCTATTTTGTGAAGTGTGGGATGTGAAAGCCTCCTTGTGTGTAGAATGTTAGTGTGTAAATGAGTGTAGAAGAGTTTCCATTTCATTTAGGTACATTTAGTAAGTTTTCGGTTTCATTAATTATCAATATTATCTGTCTCCTTCAATTCTCATCAAAATAGGAGCTCCTTGACCAGCTCATTATCGTGACAACAATAATTAAATACCCACATTCCTCCTTCGTAATTAATCAGTTAATAATTAAAGGTGACACAAAGGTCAAATCATGTCTCGCCTGATATCAGCTAATACAAAGTTCAAGTAATAAGAACAGACGATGTCTGTCATTAGATCCAGACGTGATGAGGCGAGGTTACACAGAAAGCGAGTTTTGAAATTTATTTTTTGGCATCTTTTTTATAATACAGTTCCCGAAAGATGACCACTGCGCAGAAGGCATTTTTTAGGTCCTCTTGGGGGTGCGGGGTGAGGCGCGGGTGAGGAGCAACATGTATGTATTATAATATTTACGTATAAAATATTATTTTGTCTTAAGAAATTTCTTCATAAGTGTACATGCGCAGACGGCCGCCATTTGTGGTCCGAATGTTGTGGAATCGATCTATACCTCCGCCGAATTGTGAAAGTCAGTCAGTTCTGGAATTCAATTGAAATATTCCGGATTTAGTGCCCAATAGCCTACCGGTAGGAGGCTAGCGTTCCAAATAAGAGGGTCCGAGTTCGACGCCGGCCCGCAACTCTTGACTTTTCGAAATCAGAATTTGATTATCACTTGCTCAAATGGGTTAACGGTGAAAACATCGTGAAGAAATCTGCACACCTAAGAGAGCTCTATAAAATTGTTGATGGTGTGTGTAATCCGCCAACCCACTTTATTCAATTCAATTCAAATTATTTAATTCGGACAAGGTAAATCCATATTTTGGTTAGTGACAATCTTACAAATTATGTTAGTAATAATAATAAATAGGCGTTGATTGGGCAAAGCCATGACCAATGAATAACATTCAAACCAATATAGGTTAGAACTTCACCCACCAACTACCATTTCAACCCGCCCGCGCCCTCACAAATGGACATCGCGTACACAAATGTGTATGCAGTCAATGTCCAAGAAAGGGACTGTCGACTTTGCCGCTCAATGTCTTCAAGATAATATTGGGACCCTCCCCCACTCTACTCATAACTGAGGCGACTCTCACGCAAGATAGCGTAGAAATCATCTGTTCGCGCACGCGCAAACTTATCAGACGACTTTAGGACAGCGTGGAGGACTAAGACCTAAACTTTCTAGGAAGAGGCCTTTGCCCGGCAGTGGGACAATGGGTTAATTATGCTAAAAAATAGAAAATAAACATAAACTATGACAAATCGAAAGTGCTTTCTCTGTATTCAAATTTATTTAAAGACATTTGACCTTCCAACTGGAAAGGGCTAACCTTGAAACTACTTGTACTGCTTAAACAGGAAATTATTTGTATTGTCTTGTCTTAGGAAACCCAGAGATGTAACTAAAATCATTTGTGAGGCAAATGAAGGCAATATACACTAGAGAGCAATGAACCAAGTTTTAAAAAAATCGGTTCAATAGTTTAGCCGTGAAGAGGTGACAGACAAGAGTTACATTCGCATTTATAATATTTGGAAGAATTTAATACTAAAATTAATAAAACTTCTTAACATTCTTTATAAGGTGTAACATAAATAACGCACATCCTCTTAAGGGGTCATCTGTACTCATCATTATGAACAACTTTTACTATGGGACCAAAGAAGAAATCACGAAAAAAAAATTGCTCTTTCCTACATTTTGACGAGTTATGCGAACATTATGAGGGCTATCGCATTTTGTCTCCTGCCTCGCTCGCACAGGACCATATTTTTAAGAATGTTAAATTAAAAGATGCATTTTTTAATAATGTATTCAATGGGCTCCCTTTAAAATAATATTAATTTGATAGGTAATTATTAAAAACACATTACTATCGTGTTCCCTTATAAACTCAGCTCAATAATTATTATGATCCGTTTTTGAGATAAGTTTAATAAATGTCACAATAAAAATGTTTTTAATAATTATACCTATTAAATTAATATTATTTTAAAGGGAGCCCATTGAATACATTATTAAAAAATGCATCTTTTAATTTAACATTCTTAAAAATATGGTCCTGTGCGAGCGAGAGAGGTGAGAAAATGCGATAGCCCTCTTAATGTAGGGAACAGTTGATTTTTTATCGCGATTTCAGGTATGGTCCCGTAGTAAAAGTTGTTCATAATGATGAGTACAGTGACCCCTTATCAGGTTGTACACTTATTTAAAAAAATAAAAATTTTAACATGTCCTATCTGCATACCGTTTGTACGAGTACATATAACATAATTTGTTAAATTAAAATGGAGGAGTCCTGGTGACCTGAAATACAGGCCTTGAGCCTAGTTTAGGCACCAGTCTCCCACAATATAATGCCCCTCCTTTATGTCACCGTAGAATTAAGAGTAATATTGTGGAGAAAATAAACTATTATTATTATTTATGTTACACCTTATATTAACAACAAATAATTTACGCAACTGATAACAACGCTTCCGCTTATCACCCCGCTGTCCGCTAGCATTGGGACCTTATCAAACAGAGGTTGCCCTAGATAAAATACTCGAATTATGTCCGGAGGGCTGATAGCGAAGATATGAGGGCATACACGTGACGAGACGGTCTTTGGACCTCCGCACGAGATAAGTTCGATGTCCGGTTGTTGTAATTGGATTCATGGCGCTCCATTATGAGATGACAAGGGCTTTTTTAGGGTTCCGAACCTACCCAAAGGGTAAAACGAGACCCTATTACTAAGACTCCGTCTCTATATATATAATCTATAATAAATTACCGAACTGTCTAAAAAGCCTGAATTTAAACCAGTTTAAGCGTAGATTGTTTGACTTATTATTAAGCAAATGTTATTATTCAACGAATGATTATCTCAATGACAGAAATTTGCAAAGTGTAAACTTAGACTGCACTTAATTTTGTTTGGGAAATTCTATAGTTATCTTTAGATTGTTGCACCATTAACGTAAAATTATTATTAGAAATGGAAATATTTGTACACCAGAAATGGTAGAATATAAGAGACTTCAATAGTTTGTAACACCTACTGCACTATATTTTAACAAATAAACTGATCTTTCTTTCTTTCTTTCCGCTGTCCGTACGTCTGTCTGTCACCAGGCTGTATCTCATGTACCGTGATAGTCAGACAGTTGAAATGTTCACAGATGATGCATTTCTGTTGCCGCTTTAAGAACAAATACTAAAAAACAGAATTAAATAAATGTTTATGGGGGCTCCCATACAGCAAACGTGATTTTTTTGCGGTTTTATAGATAATGGTACGGAACATTTCGTGCGCGAGATCTACTCGCACTTTTTATTTAAATTTATACAAGGTTAGTTGGAAAGGTGGTACTAATCCGCAAGCCAGTTAAAGTATCACTGATGACTGTTTTAAAGCAAGTGTTAAAATTTCAAAATTAGGTCTTTTTTATTTCCAAAAAAAAACATTTTTCAAAAAAAAAAAATATCCCTGCTTCAGTTACGAATTTAAAAAATGGAGCTTCTAATACGTGACCCCAATATGACCTAAAATGTAAACACAGCTGATCATAGCCGACGATAGATAGATTTTAGCGTATTTTTTGTGAAATATTTTTTTATCAGATTAAGGTGCTCTTAAACGGGCTAATTTTTTGACAATTTCTTGCTGCAATTGTATAGCCGCCAAGTTGCCAATTATATCACTCAACACAGTGCAACAATTGCTGCAATCTTGAAGTATAGCCCGGCGATATTGCCAAGATATTTCATAGTAGTCGCAAGTCGCAAGTATTCAATATCTAGCCGGCTAGATTGCAAATGATTTATCCCGCTTTGCCTTTACTGCAATATCGCCTTATATCGTGTTTGGTCTGATGTATAGGTGCATGTCTTTTCCATCGCTCGCTTCCCCCCGCCTCGTCCTGTCACTGCCGCCGATGTCTCCTCGCAACTGCTGAGATCTAGCCTTATTAAAGCTCCGCGTGTACAACAAAATTCCTTAGCAATCCAGTTGCAGAATCTTGCTGGACTACACTCGGCAATGTATTGTACAATGAAATTGCAGCAAGGGTATATGTTGCAAATATACTGAGCTCCAATATAGCTCAGAATATTTCCAACTTATACACTCAATAAAATATGTCCATTTCAACCGCGCGGCCAAGTCATAAAATTTGATGAAACTTTGCCAGGAATTAGTGGTGATTTGTTACTATACACACCCCTTTTCCTGAATTTGTTGCAAAAAAAACTAAGATGCTATGACCAAAAATAGTTGGCCGCTAGAACCGCCACTTGCCGTACTCATCGCCTGAGATTTCACAGAAACTAAATAATGCAGATTGGCGAATGATGCATCAAAAGAAAGGTCTTTATTTGTTGTATTTGTTGCAAAAATAAAAAACCTCAAAACGTAAATATACAAAAAGTTATACAATATTTGGTTTCCAGGTTAAGGGTAGGTAGGTATCTCACCATAAATATCAAATTAATAGAGGCTAATGTGTATGGACAATTAGTTGCTAATTTGTTGCAGCGAATAAACAAGAAAAAGTACTAGAAAATAGGTTCAATAATTTATTAGAGTCGATTTTAGTTGGCCTCTCGGACGGCAATATGCCTAAAATACAATGGCGTTTATTTCGTTATTAAAAGTAGGTCTAAGCTTAGTTATGGTACTGATCGACAGGTAACGTAACCTAGTTTGGATAAATGTAGCGAAACTGGCGGTGAAACTCATATTTTAGGAGATATTCACTAAAATATAGTAGTATGAGACTGTATTAGAGTAGTGTGACCATGAATTTTCACAATGAAGTGAGACAGAAACTTGATTTTTGGAATGTTCGATAGCCATATCTTAATTTTTTAGGGCGAGTGCTTGTATAAAATACACTTTACTTTAGCATACTTTATAAAAGTAAAAGGACAAATCGGTTAATAGTACATTATTGCAGAGGCCGGGAAATAAGCAATTGCAGGTCGAGAATGAGTTTGAAGGCCGAGCCGTAGGCCGTAGGCGAGCACCTGTAAGAAAATATGTCTACATTCTGTGTCTTACATATAATAAATATTGTGTTAGTTATGGATTATAGATTTATCTTGTTGACTATGGTTATTACTTGATTTTTTGCCTTTGTGTTGATTTTAAATAAAGAACTTTTTCTCAAACATGCATGGAAATATGGTCATTATTTCGAAAAAAGAAGGTGCGAAGTATGTAATTTACGGACAAAGAAAGTTTTTTGAATTTGAAACATTACCAACGCTTTAGCAATGACAATCAAAGAGTATTTAATAACTCCAGCACGCCGTTTCATACAACATTGCTGGAGAGTTGTTTTGTAATGTTCCAAATTCGAAAAACGCTCCTGATATAAATTTGATTTTCTTTTGTCCGTAATTCGATACGTCGCATGTAACTTTTAATATTAACGAAAGGATTATATAAAAAGTACGTTTTATTTCCCTGCATTCTTTTGAGAAAAGCACTATATATGCCTCGGCAGAAATGGCAATTGCCTGTCTCGTTTTATTGAAGTCCTCGCCTACGGCTCGGCCTTCAAACTCATACTCGACCTGCAAAAGCTTATTTCCCGGCCCCTGCAATAATGTACTATTAACCGATTTGTCCTTTTACTTTTATAAAGTATGCTAAAGTAAAGTGTATTTTATACAAGCACTCGCCCTAAAAAATTAAGATATGGCTATCGAACATTCCAAAAATCAAGTTTCTGTCTCACTTCATTGTGAAAATTCATGGTCACACTACTCTAATACAGTCTCATACTACTATATTTTAGTGAATATCTCCTAAAATATGAGTTTCACCGCCAGTTTCGCTACATTTATCCAAACTAGGTTACGTTACCTGTCGATCAGTACCATAACTAAGCTTAGACCTACTTTTAATAACGAAATAAACGCCATTGTATTTTAGGCATATTGCCGTCCGAGAGGCCAACTAAAATCGACTCTAATAAATTATTGAACCTATTTTCTAGTACTTTTTCTTGTTTATTCGCTGCAACAAATTAGCAACTAATTGTCCATACACATTAGCCTCTATTAATTTGATATTTATGGTGAGATACCTACCTACCCTTAACCTGGAAACCAAATATTGTATAACTTTTTGTATATTTACGTTTTGAGGTTTTTTATTTTTGCAACAAATACAACAAATAAAGACCTTTCTTTTGATGCATCATTCGCCAATCTGCATTATTTAGTTTCTGTGAAATCTCAGGCGATGAGTACGGCAAGTGGCGGTTCTAGCGGCCAACTATTTTTGGTCATAGCATCTTAGTTTTTTTTGCAACAAATTCAGGAAAAGGGGTGTGTATAGTAACAAATCACCACTAATTCCTGGCAAAGTTTCATCAAATTTTATGACTTGGCCGCGCGGTTGAAATGGACATAATAAAATTGCTAACAAATTGCAATTTTTGTAGCCCGTTTACAGGCCTCTTAAAATATATCATAGATAACTTCAGTTTTTTTTTGTTAGTACTTCCTCTTTAATATTCACTAAAGCGCTATGCAAATTAATGTAGATTTATTTATTTATTTTATTCTTTATGCACATAATTTGTTCAGAGGCGGACTTAATGCCATACGCATTTTCTACCAGTCAACTTTAGGGTGATGCAGAGAAAACATGGTAGGTGCACTACAAGAGCTATGTCATGTGATACGATATTAAAAATAAACACAAAGATAACTGAAACATTTTTGGCGATAATATTACCTACATAATACGAGTATATAGAGTATGTAAAATAACAGAGGGTATATACGTAAGAGTTCCCTTATGCCCGCCTTCCACTGCGAGTGGACCGGACTCCGTTCGGAGTCCGTTGAACTCGCAACAGGAATAACACTCGCTTGTGTGATAAAAACGCAATCTATACATATAAAAGGAGAAGCTGACTGACTGACTGACTGATCTATCAACGCACAGCCTAAACCGCTGGGGTTAGAAAGTTGAAATTTTGACAGTAGGTTCCTTCTGTAACGTAAGCATCCACTAAGAAGGGATTTTTCTAAATTCAAGCCCTAAGGGAGTTAAATAGGGGATGAAAGTTTGTATGTAAGTCTGTCATTTTTGAAGTAAGAAGTATAAAATTAAATATGAAGGTTTCTGGTAAGAAATAAATGTACACGTGTTCGTGGAGCGTTTTTGGAAATTCTACCCCTAAAGGGGTGAAATCAGTATTGAAAGTTTGTATGAAAATCGTTATTCCAGGGGTAATTAACTTGAATTTTGACAGAAACACTCTTCAAAATGTGTAATTAAAGCCGGAATTTTTGGATTTTACAACTAGGTACACCTAAAAAAGGCGTTGACGCGGGTTCAAAATTTCACGCAAGCGAAGCTGCGAGCGAAAGCTAGTCCCTAATACAGACTGAGGTCGCATTACAATTAATATGTGGGGATGGATGAGTGCAGTAGGGCCAGGAGAACTGGCTCTTATTCCTCCACGCGCCAACAGTTCTACTTATCAACGGCGAAGTGACAAGAACTCCTAACTGCCATTTTGGCTATTTTGAGTTTTTTACGTAGATAGCCTTAAAAAAATGTTTGCATGAAGCTGGCAAGGACAGCTAAATTTGGTTTCTATTTTTTAGCGAGTTATTGCTAACTGGAAATAATTATTACGCAACTGTGCATAAAATTTCCTGTCAATAGCTCATCATAAACTACGTGATCTGTAAAATTCCGTTTTTGCACATAGGAGTTCTTGTCACTTCGTCGTCGTTATGTAGAAGTATTAGACGATGTCATGCTACTTACTGTGCGCAGCGTTTACCCAGCTGTTAGGTTGACACATTTTACATTGGTGCAGGACAAATAAAAACTGCATGAAAAAAAAAACCACTACAGTGGAAGCACTTCTATGCAGGTTACAATTATTGTGAGTTCAACGGACTCCGTACGGAGTCCGCTCCACTCGCAGTGGAAGGCGAGCATTAAACCCATTAATCTACATCATTAATACATAAAAATATAATAACTTTAAATAAAAGTAAAAACCGACTTGAAAAAAGCTAAAAAAGAGTGGAATAATTAGCATAATATAAAATTAACAGTTTCAGAAGTCGGTGGTTTTTATTTGTTTCAGTGTAGAAGTGCACCGACTTCTGAAACTGTTAATTTTATATCATTTTATTGCACTCTTTTTTTTGTTTTTTTTGAAGTCGGTTTTTTTTAAGTTATTTTTATTTTTCTATTTTAAGTGGCATAAACAATACACAAATATGCAATTACAGCAATCCCGGGTAATTTACTGTTATCCATTGAAGAGTTCCATTGTCAATCTCCGAAGGTTTTCAACAGATCTTCACCAAATTTAAAAGGGACCACCTCGAGAGAATATTCTTTCAAACAAAAAAAGAATTTTGCATATCCGTCTATTGTATATGACGGAGTTATGCCCGAACATACATCTATACTAATATTATAAAGAGGTAGAATTTGTTTGTTTGTTTGTTTGTTTGTTTGTTTGTATGTAGGAGGTAATCTCCGAAATTACTCATCCGATTTCAAAAATTCTTTCACCAATAGGAAGCTACGCTATCCCTGAGTGCTATAGGCTATATTTTGGGATCAAAAAATTAGGGATCCGTAAATTAACGGGAGCGAAGCCGCGAGCAAAAGCTAGTAAAAAATAAAATATAAACATCCGAATTGAGAACCTCCTCCTTTTTGAAGTCGGTTAAAAAGACAAAAAGAAGAACAAAACGAAACCAAAAAAATAATAATTAAAAGCAATTCGGTACGGCTTTTTTTAAACCAAAATAGTAGAGTAGAACGGTCTAAAAATACCTACCTACTATGTATGCCATTAAATAAAAAAATCATCAACTAACTATGTTCCTATGTATAAAATAATGTACCTATTACACCTAAGTAATATAATGTGTAATCGCCAATGTAACCTATTTTTAATGTGATGTTTATTTTTCTAATAATTTAATAACTTACAAATAAGTAAGTACCTACTATTATTGTATGCCTTGCAACACCCTTACAGGGTCTATGTATGTTTGAGATAACTATTCTATAACTTCTCTGTAAACTACATTGTGCAATAAATAAATAAATGCGATGTAACCGTGTTTTCCACATTGATAGACAAGTGCGCATGTACAAACCCAGAAACACTTGCATGCTTGCTTGCTTTCTTGCTTTCATGATGAGAAAATGAGCCATCTAACAAGTGTAAAGTGGCCAATAATACAGTTGACTAATGAAACAGTGTCCAGCAGACTAGTCGGCGTAACAAAAAGTTACAAAACATAATTAGGGACTTTATTCATTCGGCGTTTTAATTATTCGGCGAAATGAAAAGTGGTGAACGGTTGTCGGCCGGAAGAATCGGATAATAATATTTTGTGTATCTGTACCTAGCGATTGACCATACCCTGCGTCTTAACGGATACATTAAATAATTAGTTCTATATTTGTTCTATCGAAATATGCATGATACGCAATTTGTTCCGTTTTAGTTTTTATAAAAAATGGCTTCCTCTATAACAGTTAGCCCGCGATGTACTTTTAAATTACGCACTTTAAAAAAACAAAATCTAGATAGACGATTACTTCTACATTAACTCTAATTACTTATCTACTTTTTACTTATAAAAATTCATTACTTTAAGTTAAAAAAGACAATACAAAGAAGTAAAGCTAGTGATGTATTTCTAAGTAAATGAATTACTTTCGCTTATAATGTGACAGTTTTGTCCCCATTACAATTCAAATTAGATTTTATTAATATTTTTTATTTAATATTTGTAATGTAGATATATTATCGAAGTTCACAAAATTTTGAAAAACAAAATCTTCTTTCGAAGCGTAGGTAGTTTCTGTGAACTCCGATATATCTACATTACAAATATTAAATAAAAAATATCAACAAAATCTAATTTGAATTGTAATGGGGACAAAACTGTCACATTGTAAGCGAAAGAAATTCATTTACTTAGAAATACATCGCTAGCTTTACTTCTTTGTATTGTCTTTTTTAACTTAAAGTAATGAATTTTTATAAGTAAAAAGTAGATAAGTAATTAGAGTTAATGTAGAACTAATCGCCTATCTAGATTTTGTTTTTTTAAAGTGCGTAATTTAAAAGTACATCGCGGGCTAACTGTTATAGAAGAAGCCATTTTTTATAAAAACTAAAACGGAACAAATTGCGTATTATGCATATTTCGATAGAACAAATATAGAACTAATTATTTAATGTATCCGTTAAGACGCAGGGTATGGTCAATCGCTAGGTACAGCTACACTAATATTTTGATATTCCAACAGAGAACCCAGTATTAAAGACCTTACGAGAATTTATCTTATTTCAGTTCCAGACATACTAATTAACCTCTATTGACAGCAGTCAGTTAACAACCAGTCTTTATTCTTTAATTAGAGATAACAATAATATATCAAACTAATTTAAATTGTTATCATTAATTTTGTAATAATTGATTGGAGTGAATTGGCTAATTGAGATCACGCGATTTCTTAACGATTTGTTCCTAATTAAACTATCTTTTGACTTTTAAACTTTAACCCCCTCATTAAAAACAATGGTCGGAAAGAGTGTTAAAGTACCCATAATTATAAACGACACAACAACATAATCGTTCAGGGGCGATTCTATCATTACAGTTAAAGCTAATATCGGTATGTCAGGATTGCGAGCAAGGTAAATGTAGTAAATAAAACCAACATAGACTCTCCACCACTGAGAGTACTTGTATTTGGGTTAGTATAAGTAACATGAATTAGATCACAATATAATCACTTTACACAATTATTACAAGATCATAAAATAAGGACAAGCTAGTCAGATATAAAAGGTCAGACTTCTTCAGCTGATCTACACAGAATGCTCTCGCTTCGTCGAATGATGATGTCAATATTGACGACTACCTTCCTTTGTCAACATTGCCCAGTACTACCCGCTACCGATACCATAATAATGAATAACTTTTGTTCCATAACTTTCCCTAAAAGTCAATAGTTTAAGAGAAATAGCTGTTCAAACATTTCATTAAACATACGCTAAAATCTATCTATTCTCAGCTATGATCAGCTGTGCATTTTAGGTCATATTTGGGGTCACGGATTAGAAACTCCATTTTCTGAATTCATAACTAAGTGCATCTACGCAGAAAGCGGGTTGTCGGCGCCGATCTGCCAGCGCTTGTCGGTGCAGGGGGCCTACTCCCTAAGTCCGTCAACGAAATTAGTCGCCCGTCCGAAAGTAGCCCGAAACGTAGAAGTGAACAAAACAAGTGTCAAGTTCAACTTTTCGGACGGGCAAAAACACATCGGTAGTAGGGACAACTGTCAAATCATGTTGTCACTCATTCTTAGTTCGGGCCCCGAAATAATCGTATGTCTGTCAGTATATAATATCATTGATGTCTGTAGTTGATAGGGAGGAGGAAACGCTCGTAACTAAGGCTGAAACCACGGATTTCGTGCTTATGGAGTAGGCTCCCTGGGTTCGATCCCCAGGTCGGGAAAATTGTTATTGGGTTTTTCCGTATGGAATTTCTCAGTCACACACATGGGAATCTCTGCCCAATCCTTCAGGCAATACCGTTTTTTTTATTGCTCCTTTGCCCCGCGCTAAGATTTCTCTTGTATCGTGGGTGCGTTTACAGACACAAATCTCACATACACAAACGCCCAGACCCGAAACAACCATCTGTAGGCCATACAAATTTTTGGGGTTCCCTACGTGACATCGAAACTCAATACATCGAATGTCGCAGCATCGAAAACGGTGCATCGAAGTAGTAATGGTACGCCACATCGAATGTCGTGAAATCGAATGGTTACAGTATCGAATGGTCACATAATCGATGGTACGCTACATCGAATGTCGTGAAATCGAATGTTTACATTATTGTATAGTTACAACATGGACTGGTTGCAAAATCGTTGGGTTATTGCATCTAAAGATTGTTGTATCCAGTAGTTACTGCACCGAGTAAAAATAAATTAAACACACAAGAAAACAATATTAATTTTAAAAAAACATTTTTAACTGATATGCAATTCGCTGTGATGAGAAATCGATACTGTAACCATTCGATTTCACGACATTCGACGTGGCGTACCATCGATTATGTGACCCTTCGATGTACCGTTTTCGATGCTGCGACATTCGATATATTGAGTTTCGATGTCACGTAGGGAACCCAAATTTTTGTTCCGTGTGGGAATCGAACCCACGACCCGTAGCGCAGAAGCCAATCGCTTAGCCACTGCACCAAACGTGTCGTCAAAAGGTGTAATGTTATGTATCACAAAGAAAACTTATCACAAAACCTGACCCGTCCTTCACTATGACGTGTGTTTTAATCATACGATAAACTACGTGCATCATATAATCATGCATGCACCACGCTTACGCACGCATCGAGATGATAAAATTAAAAATGATGAGCACCATTTTTAAATAAAATGATAATCGATGCTGATAAGATTTTAGTGATAATTAGCGTGCTTTGTAACACGTATTGATACTGCACGTGAGTATACAGGGTGTTACGAAACTTAATCTAAATACATTTTAGAAAAAAAAAAAAAAAACCACTTTTCGAGTTTCCAAGTTAACATGCATAATAGTTTACCTCATAAATATAACTACTAAATGTGTTTTTTTAATGAAAGCCTTACTGAGCAGGTTAAAAATCAAACTGGTTGCCATTCGGTTACGAGGGGGAAGGTATACATACATCGTTTTGATGCCACGCTTAAATGATTAAAAGCACGACGACCTAGCTGGCCGGCACGACTAGCACGATATTGCTCCGTGCAGTCAGTTAACTCGGGGCACTAAAATGATTCAGACACAGAAAAGCAGGTGATTCTGTTTTTTTTTTAATTTGCTTTGTCATTTAAAAATCTGTGCTTGTTGAATCTGTGTCACCTGTGTAGATGACGCAGCCTGATACAGCCTGTATAGGTTATCACAAAAGGGGGTATTTTAGTCGATGTGTCGTAAATTTTTGGTGCTTTCATACCTAAGACATTATACAGAATGTTCCGAAACTCAAAGTCAGGCTGGGAAGAAAGGATAGAACAAAAATTTTTTTTTTCTTTTTCTGCCCTGTCATTTTGTTCCCGGCATAACGTTGACTTTTGAGACACCCTGTATATTCAGTTACAATAATTTAAAATAATAATAAAGTTTCCATATTCTTTAATAAAAAACCCATATCCATTTACACATAAGATCTCTCATTCATTTCTCTAACGTTATATTTTATCATCTAGAAAGTGACTTAACCTCTGACCGCCGCATGCGCATGAGTCGATGATCAAGATTATTTTACACTTATTTAATACTAACTGATATGATAGTAATGACTTGGAACACATGATGATCAAAGTGTAAGGTCATTTAGTAATGTTCTCTTTGATAAACTCCTGCACATTTCATGACTGTGCGCAGGCCTGTGTGCCACGGTTTACGAATGAAAACTTGCTTATGCGCAGCTGTGACTAGGGTTGTCAATCGTACTCTATTATACAAGGTTAGCCGGAAAGGTGGTACTAATCCCAAAGGGTGTTAAAGTACCCATATTATAGAATAACTTTTGTTCTACTACTTTCCCCAAATTAATTTAAGAGAAATAGCTGTCCAAAGATTTCATAAAAAATACGCTAAAATCTATCTATCCTCAGCTTATGATAAGCAGTATTTATTAACATTTAGGTCATATTTGGGTTCATGCATCAGAAGCTCTATTCTTTGAATTCGTAACTAAAGTAAGGATAAAGAATTTTTGAAAATTATAAATCATTTATTTATTTTTTACTAGCTTCTGCCCGCGACTTCGTACGCGGATCCTGTTGCTTATTCCAGCGACAACGGGGTCGTCAAAATCGAAGATCTGAAACGTCTGATGTTGAATTCTAAGAGCCTGGGTACGGGAAAACAACGGGATGCGCGAGACGATTCGAGACGTTCCAGATCTTTCATTTTTGTAAGTCAACAGGCCCATCAGACTAAACAACTTTTGCTAAGACGTCATTCCTATATATGTATGTAATAGTGTCGCTGGGCTTTGGAGTTCCACAACAGGTGTTCCAGATCTTCAAATTTATTCTCACAGCAGAAAATGCTCTTCAGGTGGAATAATTTTTGCTATGGCACCATTTTTGTATATCTTATACTTTAGCTGGTCCACATCCGATTCTTCAGATGATATCGACATTCTGTTCAGAGAATGTCGAAGTCGATCAGAATTCAAACGTTCGTTGCGCTCTTCTTCTGTATCTTCATGCTGTACTCCAGCAATTCTTTCTCTCTCACTTTCTAACTGATTATGAATATTTTGTTGTGTGCGTGTTCGAGACAATGTATGATAATCTCGATCAGCATTTAGTCGCGCATCACGTTCATCACTCGTTTCAAAAGACCTGTTAGTAGATGTACGAATACGCTGAGAACTCAAGCGTGATTCTGTATCGGTAAACGTTTCCGATTCGCGAGACAATGTATGTCGCTCACGATCAGCGGACAGTCGCGCATCACGTTCCGCACTTGTCTCTAGAAACCTAGAAGTAGATGCGTAGATACGCTGAGAACTCAAGCGCAATTCTCTATCCATGAACGTCTGCTACTCGGCAAACAATGCGTGACGTTCACGATCAGCGATCAGTCGCGCATCACGTTCCCCACTTGTCTCTAGAGACCTAGAAGTAGATGCGTAGATACGCTGAGAACTCAAGCGCAATCCTCTATCCATGAACGTCTGCGACTCGCGAGACAATGCGTGACGTTCACGATCAGCGATCAGTCGCGCATCACGTTCCCCACTTGTCTCTAGAGACCTAGAAGTCAATGCGTGGATACGCTTGGAACTCAAGCGCAATTCTCTATCCGTGAACGTCTCCGACTCGCGAGACTATGCATGACGTTCACGATCAGCGGTCAGTCGTGCATCATATTCTTCACTGGTCTCTAGAGTCCTGGATGTAGATGCGTAAATACGCTGAGAACGCAAGCGTGCTTCGCGATCCGAAGAGGTTTCCACGGAGCGAGTTGCAGCCTGATGTTCTCGAACAGCATAAAGTCTCTCCTGACGCTCTTAGGTAGATTCTTGGGATCTTATGATCCTCAATATTTTAGCTCCTTTGGAACATTAGGAAAGATTTGACCTCTTTCTAGGCATGGTTATAATTTTATTGTGAAGATACCTGATCAATTAAAATCTAAGTGACTGCTCCCCTGCGTTACCGGGTAGGCTACCGTGTCACGAAGATAAATGGAAAAGGAAATTCAACACTCAAATAACATAAGCCCGAAGGCATATTTATACGATAAAATAAAAAAATGGGAGTTTTGGCCAGTAAAGTCAAATTTTCTATGATATACCATCGTCATCGAAAATCAGTCCTTAAGAGGCCGGCGGAGGCCGCTCGCAACTGCAATTTGAAACGAAGGCAAAAATCCGACGAAATATTGTTATCTCTGTTTCGCACTTCCCAGCGCGTTGCGAAGCCGCGCGTGAGCGTGTGTGAATACTGTTTACGTATGCGTGTGTGATTAGCGTATAGTCACAGAATAGATAATAGTACAATAGTGTTTACCTTTGTAGTAATTATGTTACTTATTTGCTTTATTTTTGTTTGTTACATTCGGCAATTGTTAGTATATGTGCAGAATAGTAATGCGTTTTTACGAAATTTGTCTACAATGTTTTTATCTCAAATGTTAGAATATCCCAAAATCTAGGCTTTGTAGAAAATAAAAACTGGGTTACTTACCTACTTTTTCTATACCTACCACTAATTTAACGAATAAGTACATATACGGTTCGCCTGAAAATCTGAAATCTAAGTACCTATTTACCTACTTACTCCCGCCATAAGTTTTACATCCCAAGGATAAATAACAGCATTCTCGGCTGGGAATGATAAAAATAAAAAAACCGGCCAAGTGCGAATCGGACTCGCGCACCAAGGGTTCCGTACCATTATCTATAAAAACGGCAAAAAAATCATGTCTGTTGTATGGGAGCCCCCCTTAAATATTTGTTTTATTTTAATTTAATTATTTATTTTTAAAGTGAATATATAACTAAATATTCTGTGAATATTTCAAGCGTCTACCTGTTACCGTTAGCAATATCGAGCAAAAACGAGCAAAAAAATCACGTTTGTTGTATGGGAGCCCCTTTAAATATTTATTTTATTCTGTTTTTTAGTATTTGTTGTTATAGCGGCAACAGAAATGCATCATCTGTGATAATTTCAACTGTCTAACTATCACGGTTCATGAGATACAGCCTGGTGACAGACGGACAGCGGAGCCTTAGTAATAGGGTCCCGTTTTACCCCTTGGGTACGGAACACTAAATTTACTAGCAGTGCCCGCGACTCCGTCCGCGTGGAAGTCGGAAAACGAAACTGTGTCGCAGCAACTAAATAATGTAAGTATATTGTACTCAATATATTACAATAATAGACAAAAGTGGCCCACCAGGGCACTAACATCTTTTGAACCATTTCTTCAAGTAGAGTTTCAGCTCATCTTGATTCACCGTTAAGATTCATAAAAGCTATTATTTCTACACATTTCCTTGCTAAAATGGATTATATTTGTATATTGATATTTATTGTGAATTAATATGCTACACGTTGTTTATAGCTATTAGCTATCGATTGATTGTTATAATTTCATTTCACTATACATAATTATAGTTATAGATAAAAAATAAACCGTTACCATTTATTAAATAAACCACAGCGATGACAGGCTTTTTATAATACTGAAAATAATGACCAAATACATAAAGCTAATTTGAAAACTGAGATTCGAACGCAGAACATGTACGGCCACCGATCTCTCACTACAGCATTTTGCTACGCTGATTTCTGACGAATTCTCTGAAATTAGATGATATTCTTAGGAAACATCTGCTCAATCCTCATTGTAAGTAGCGTGATAATACATATCTCACTTATTAAGCTTATCTTGGATAATACCTATCCGACGTATTAAACTTAGACGTCTCAGTATGTGGAATACGTGGAAATAATGTTCCACTGCTCAGCTCCTATGAGCAATAGCGTGATAGTATATATAACAGCAAAAGCGCAGCTTTTTATGCAACACATCAGTGAAAGTCGCATCAAAATCAGTCAAGGGAATTTTACGTGATTAATTATACATCGCAGTATGTGAAAATGGGTCATTCCCAGTTGCCCCGCCACCACTGGTGGCAAATGGGATTTTTGTATACATTTTAATATAAAAAATCCCATTTGCCACCAGTGGTGGCGGGGCAACTGGGAATGACCCGTGAAAATAATCTTCCTCTGCTCGGCTCCTATGAACAATAGCGTGATGATATATGTACCAGCATAATCGTCGCTCTTTACGCAACACATCAGCGAAAGTCCCATCAAAATCCATCCACGGGATTTTAAGTGATGCCCTGACAAACAGACAGACAATATTTCCAAAAAAAAATGTTTTCGTTTCTGTATCGATAGTATAGTACCCCCCAATCGAAATTTTGGAAAAATATTAAATGTGCAGACAAAGTGCACTTTGAGTTTTATTATAGAGACAGAGTATAGATTCATAAATAGGTAAGTCTGCCCATGCACACATTTACATTTGTTACTATACTACGTCAACACATCCAAAGCGTTCTGTCCCGCGCCCCGCGCCCCCTCCAGCTCAATGCTTGATGCGACAGCACGACTAGCCGCTGAATGTTTGTGATTAATTTGAATGTGTGCCGTAATACCAAAAATGATGAATGAAAACTCAATGCTTTTACAACTTTTTTTTTATATTGTGTAACTTAACAATATAAGTCATGTTTCCAAATAAACAATATTAAAAATATTACCGTTTTTAATATAGAACAGATGAGATGAAAACGTCTTATTTATGCTGTAAAAATGTTAGAAATTCAATTTGTTTACAATTCGTTATGAGTCAATATTTTTCAAAAAAAATAAAATTGAAACCTAGGTAAATACTGTCTTGTTCCGAATAACAGCATAATAAGGTAGAAATATGCTCAAATTGAAAATGATTTTGGTATTACGTTTGTATGGACAATTCATCGTCCGCCGGCCTCTTAACTGTTACCGCCGTCACCGCATGGAGGTACTCCCAGCTTATGTTATTTTATAATTATAGGTACATTAAAATTAGTGATAGCTTTTATTTCCACATCAGATGTTTCTGATCTTCGATTTTTATAAGTCAACAGGAAATGCCCATCAGACCGAACAACTTTTGCTAAGACATCATTCCTATATGTGTTATGATGTAGCAGGGCTCTTGGAGTTCCACAACAGGTGTTCCAGATCTTCAATTTTTATCCGTCAACAGAGAGTGCTCATCAGATTGAACAACTTTTGCTAAAACGTCATTCCTCTATATGTTATAGTGTAGCTTGGCGCTTGGAATTCCACAACAGATGTTCCAGATCTTCAATTTTTATACGTCACCAGAGAGTGCCCATCAGATTGAACAACTTTTGCTAAAACGTCATTCCTCTATATGTTATAGTGTAGTTGGGCGCTTGGAATTCCACAACAGGTGTTCCAGATCTTCGATTTTTATAAGTCAACAGAGAGTGCTTATCAGATTGAACAACGTTTGCTAAAACGTTATTCCTATATATGTTATAGTGTAGCTGGGCGCTTGGAATTCCACAACAGATGTTCCAGATCTTCAGTTTTTATACGTCAACAGAGAGTGCTCATCAGGCTGAATAACTCTTGCTAATACGTTATTCCTATATGTGTTATAGTGTAGCTGGGCTCTTGTAATTCCACATCAGGGGTTCCAGATCTTCAAATTTATTCTCTCAGCAGAAAATGCTCATCACGTGGAACAATTTTTGCTATGGTACCATTTTTGTATCTCTTATAGTTTAGCTGGTCTGTTGCGGTTCTGCATCAGGTGTTCAAGTTTTCAAGATAAATTATAGCCTATATGTTGCCCAGACTTAATACTTATACAACAAAAACAAAATCATTCAAATCCGTCCAGTAGTTCCGAAAATTAGCGTGTACAAACAAACAGACACACAGACAAACAGACAAACAGACAGAATTTTTTTTTTGGATTCGTGCTCTATTTCTGTTTCTAAACCCCCCTCAATTATTTTTTTTGTAATATATTCAATGTACAGACACAGATTTTTTACTGTTTTATTATATGTATAGATTTTACTTTTTCCTTTAAAAATCTGTACCTACTACCTACCTGTCTGTAATTCCATATGATGGATGGATGGATGACCCCTGTAACACAGGATCCTCCTAGCATAGGCCGGATACCCGACACCGCGCGACACACGACGCCGAGTTTAAGTGTGAAATAGTTTTTAGATAATTAGGTATATTGTGTATGTATAGTATTTTTAGAATTATTGTATTATATTGTAATATATATTTTCTATGGGCCTTGATGCCTGAATTAAATAAATAAATTAAATTAAATTAAAATAGGGGTCATTGATCAAATATTTTGCACTTATAAATACTACGCTGTAAATGTTATTCATACTTTGTACTTTAGTTTGGGAAAAATAAATTATTATTATTACATATTTTGTTTGAAAATATTTCAGATTAGTACCCCATGTATAGTACCTTGTATAGTATCGACAGTGATTGTAGTAAAATTAATACCATCAATAGTATCAGTAGTCAATAGTATCGATACTATCGCTCTCAATAGTATTACTTATTTTTTCGAATGATACTATTGATAGTATTGTTAAATTCTACTACAACTAATAATGGTACTATCTTAACAACAAATACAAATGTTTAAATACTTTATCGAAACACGTGTGACAGATATAGAAATGTGTCGAAATATTGTTGTTCTAAATAATTACGAAACTGATATAATTAAAATTATCAAGTAATAGAAAAATAGGACAGATTTACGCTGATGTTCACAGTATTAATTCTCTAGTTAAACAACTGTTTAGTCGAAAGAATGTACCCTTACTACCCGATTTTTAACCCAACGTAGGGCGAAAGGAAACGCACAAATAGATTGATCCTGACTCAGTTCCGAATAAAAACTCGCTTATCCACCTTATGCTGGCAACGTATTCTTTCATACTTTGGCCACACAGTGCGAAGAGGCGACGAAAATTTTGAAAAATTGATTGTGTTTGGGAACACCGAAGGCAAAAGATCGCGCGGTCGTTCACCAACAAGATGGGCCGATCAAATAAAAGACTCGTCGTCATCCAAATTCTACATGGTTGTAAGAGACGCGCTGGACAGAAACCGGTGGAAGCAGATCATCCGCTCCAGATGCAACCCTAGTGCTGACCACGATCCTCAGACATGAGGGACCGACCCTAGAGAGAGAGGGCGAAGGGAATATTTTTAGCACTAACTTTTTTTGAAAGGTCTTGCGAACTCTGTATTATATTTTATTTTTAATTTTTAAACCCTATCCTATCCGGGCAATAAGGCAATCCTAAAGTAACTAAAGTTTGTTTGTTTGTTACCTTTTCACGCCTAAACCACTGAACCAATCATCCTGAAATTATGCATATACATATGTTTGTGTGTGTGAAGTTTTGTGTGTGTAAACGTACCCACGATACAAGAATATTTCTAGGGTGGGGCAGTATAAACAGTTGCCCGTGCCCAGCAGTGGGAGTAATGCTGATTATGCTAACGTCTAGACCGTTCATAACATGGTCTTATGGCGCGTTTCCATTATGCAAGTAGTGTCCTCGCAAGTTGCAGATAATTTGCATAATGAAAACACTAGCTTGCATGCAAGTTGCCATTAAATTATATTGTAATAAATACCTAATAATAAATTTATTTGTTAGAATATTGTTGTTACTAAAGTGTTACACATAATATATGATGTCCTTATTATTCTGCTATTTCCAGCGTACAAATACTTTAAAAAAGTTAAAATTAAGAGTATTAGAACAATAATTATATCAAACTGAAACCATACAATGTCAAGAATAAGGAAAACGTTAACTACTTAGGAAAAAAATCAATCACTCTGCCTAGCCTTTTCCCAACTATGTTGGGGTCGGCTTCCAGTCGAACCGGATGCAGCTGAATATCAGTATTTTACATGGAGCGACTGCCTATCAGACCTCCACAACCCAGTAACTGGGTAATACGATACTCTTGTTAAGACTGGTTGTCAGACTTTCTGGCTTCTGACCAACAGTAACGACTGTCAAACATCTACAAATGACAGCCGGGACCAACGGCTTTACGTGCTTTCCGAGGCACGGAGGAAACTCGCTATGGTAAATGGTCACCCATCCACAGACCAACCTCGGCAAGCGTGGCTTAACCCGGAAGATCGGTCTATGCGGCTGTAATTATTTAGCCACGAGCTCATTACTTGCGAAAATGACATTCAATTATTATAAGGAGCACAAAGCTAAGTCGTCGTCTAATTTAAATTTTGAATCAAATCGCATTGCCAGTTCAATGGTTAAAACTGAAGACCTATGATGACATTGCATTATTGCACCCACACACACATATAGACACACATAGACATACACACATGCACACAAACACACACACAGACTAATTTAGGATATATCTCTAAGTTTTTTTCTTATCTTTATTTTATTTTATTTTATCTGTAATTGCATAATTTTATTATTGTAAAAAGTATGATGATTTTCGTTGTATAGAGTCAATGAATTTATTCACTTGACAGACATACCTGTGTTGCTGGGGAGTTTGTTGCGCCGTTTTTTCTTCACAGCAAATACACTAGGAAGCGGTGAAGGGAAGGCTTTTTGTGGGATGTCTATAATATTGTAAAACTGACGTTCAAAAACAACTAAGTAATTCTAGTCTATTTTGAATAAATGAGTTTTGAGGTGAGTTAAGTATCTTGTTTAATTCTATATTTTGCTTATGATTTCATGTTTAAATTCTATCTTCTTTTGGTACACGACTTTTGCCATTTTATAATTTGTCATTGAAGAGCGGGGCCTTCTAGCACAGGTATATCTTTTACTTAAAAGGAGGTCCCTATGTAAGATTTACTGTAAAAGTTGTACAAGTTTCTGCAATAAACCTTTTATTTTATTACATTCTGACTTGCATACCGGTGTATCATACCTGCGTGCAAGCTTCTTGCGTAATGGAAACGCGACTATACAAGCTTAGTTTTAGTGTAACACTAAACCTGACACTAGTTTGTTCAGAATCACTAGGAGAAACGATTGACATATTTTTTACACCACATTTTTTTTTTCATAAATTTCAATTTTGTTTCAGTAGTTTTCTACCCATAATAGTTGACGGGAATAGACACCTTGAGGCTTTAGATGGTCCGCTCGGTCAGTTTCCGTGTATTAGACAACCCCTGCATAGCACATCTCAGGCATTTCACACTTTACTAGGGAACTTAACGCGACATAAACTACGGTATAACTTTGAGATTTATTAAAAAAAACACATGTTCAGACAGTTCTGATGAAAATCTTGTTGGAGTGTCTCGGTTTTTGTATATACTAAAAATAACGTAGTAACACTTTATAGTACCTAGACAAAAAAAAATATTACATGCATTGCAATAAAATTATTCTAAAAAAGTGGGTACTCACGAAATTCCATCCAGTCAAATATCCAGCCCGATATCTATACAGATTATCTATTTCTATAATTGGGCTACTTTTAATATCTAGAGTAGAAGCGAAGATACTAATGTAAATATGATGCAGAATCCCGAAAAGATGGTAAACAGTGACCCAATATAGATGTGAATCACTCCTATCAAATAATTTCTCATTTTCAGTGATCAAAAAGCAAAGAATATTATAAAAAACGTTACAATCCTTCCACAAATATTCTTCCATATTTAAAAAGAGAACACTTTAAATTTGGAACACTTTAAAAATAACAATCTGTTTATAAAATAAAAAGAACATTTATTTTTAACATTCGATAAATAACACTTTATATTTAGAACACTTTAAAAATAATTATCTGTTTTTATAATTAAAATAAGATTTAACGTTTGAAATAGATTTGAGAGCACTATTTTTTTAAATTATTTTAGATGTTTATTATTATTAAAATTAACTATTTTAATAGACGCCCGGTTCCCGTGGTGGTTTAGGGCGACTAGTAGATAACCGTAATAATATAATTAGTTGGTCGGTATCTCGTTGTTTGTTTGTTTGTTTATAATATCGTAATCATGTTTGTATTACCCTCTATTGTTTTAGTTTAATTTTTACATTATTATTTCTTGTTTATAGCCAAATACTATACTACTTATCATTATTAATCACGATATTTGGATCACAATCTTGGGGGTCTACTCTGAAAAACAATCGACGAAGTCTTGGTTCGAATCGATTTATAATATTTTTCATTGCTCATACTCAGAAAGTAGGTCTGAAATTGCCTGAGGAGCGGGTTGAAAGTAATAGGTACTTTTCAGCCCCAGGGAGAATCGTTTTCAACTGACAGCTGTAAAAAATACTAGTTCTATTTTCACATTTCTATTGAACCATGTTCCAACTTTCTATACAGCCACTCAATTACAGCGCGATGTAAAATAGTAATAACATAAAGTTAAGTATTAATTATAGAATATATATTTTTAAATGACTTTATTATAATTTAGTTTCAACCATTTCTTCAAAATAACATGGATTTGGGCATAACATTTACCATTTTTTCAATGATGAAAACGAAAAATAATGGCTAAATAGCTGGCAGGCCACAGAAAAAAAAAACAAAATAGGTGGGAAAGCGACAATCCGATCACTAATTTTTTCTCTAGCTTTATCTAATAAATAAAATAAATATTAGCCTGTAACTGTCCCACTGCTGGGCAAAAGCCTCTTCTCATACAGAGAAGGAACGAGCATTGATCGCCACGCTTGCTCATTGCGGGTTGGCGATTTCAGACCATAAGTACAGGTTTCCTCACGATGTTTTCCTTCACCGTTCGTCAGTGGTGTCTTAGATTAACTAAGAAAGTACATATGAAATTGAAAAAGTCACAATGGTACTTGCCTGGATTTGAACCAGCAATCCAGTGCTTCACAGACAGGGCTGTACCTCCGGGCCACCACGACTTTTCTTTAGCTAATTCAGTTTTATTTTTACTTTCCTTGTATTCGTAATGAAAAGCACAGTGTTTACCTCGGCTTAAAGACTTATTTAGTCCCTCGAACTATTACCAAACCCCGTCTCGGGACAAAATACGTTACTTTCACCCCTGGGGTAACTATGTACTATTTTACACACCGTGTCCCAGAAAGTAGTGTCAAGCGGAAGTCTAGAAGTATAGCACCCTTAGAGGTAAGTACCCGAATCACCTCCATGTATGTTTCGCGATTTTTTGTAGTTTTCGTGTTATGATTTCTTTTCATGTTTTAACCAAACTCTAACTTTAATTACATTTTTGATCATAGTGACGTGAATAGTTATTAGGTATTTCTAAATAAGATTAAACATATTGAAAAATATACAGAGTGTTAACGAAATCGTGTAATTCCTTCAAACCGCGTGATCTACTGGTGACAGATTAATCCTAAATGGGTATTTTAGAAAAAAAATACAAAAAACAAAAAAATGTTTGGTTTTCAATTTCTGAGTCTTTTTAGAGCCTTGTGTTATCTGACTGCAAAGCAGGGCTCGGAAACCGGTTAATTTTCCAAACCGGTTTTGGTCATTGACCTCGAACCGGAATCAATAGCGGTTTTAGGTTTCGGTTACCGGTATTTTACCGGTTAATGGGCGATACCGGTTTTTTACACATTCCGGTTCTGTTGAACAAAATTAACCGGTTAATTTGAGTTTCGGCGGTATAAACGAGTTCTATCTCTCTTATACCTACGATAACAAAGCTCTCGCTCTGCGCCAACGAATACGCAAATACGCACTCACAAGCAGATTGTATTCGACCGCGTTGCTGGCTGAGTAGTTTCGTTCTGTGTGACGTGCGTGCAACAAAATACTAATTGAATTTCATGAATTGTGTTGTTTTATAAGTTGTATATTATACTTATTATGATTAGTGATTGAGATCGTAAAAAAATAAAATGAATTATTAATTTATTATCACATGAAGGATTTACCGGATAGTCAACCACTTTTAGGATTATCGGGATGTAGGTAAATACTATATTCGTGAATGTTATGGAGGATAGAATATCAGATACGTAACTGGGGACGTGCCGCCTCTCTAGAAAGAATATGAGGTTATTTGGGAGTTCTTTAGGGTCTTCTGAGCAATCCACTAGCATTTTTTTTGCCGTAGATCCATTTTTATTTATTTTATAAAATTGTTTTATTTTAGATAAGTATCGAAAAAATCTACTTGTTTACGGATGCAAGAGCGAGCCTATCGAGCTTACAAGCAAACAAAGGTGCACGAAAGGAGCCTCCCCGAATGACGTACTTCTGACCCCATACGTCTGGTGCACCCTGGGCAACAATCAGCGAGTACTAACGCCGATTGGCCAATCTTTTCACCACGATGACAAACACAAACATTAGTCCAGCCATAAAGCCGGCGCTGTGTGTAGTCTCTATTAACATCGAGGGTTTCTCAGAAAATAAATCAGGAATATTTTCTAAATTATATCGCATGACACACTGTGACGTTTTGTGTGTTCAGGAAACCCATAGAGGTGAAACTCAGTACTGACCTCACATACCTGGTCTCACGCTTATCGCCGAGATCTGTCATCCGAAGCACGGTAACGCAGTGTTTGCTGCTCCCGTCGTAATCATAAAGTCAACCAAATGTTCAACCCAGAACGACATTGAGGCTATCACACATCGGTAACTGTACCGTCACTTCTATATGTATACAAACCTCCTTAGACCCCATTCCAGTTTGTACCTCCTGAAAACTTCCAAGATCAACCCATCAAAATTGTGATCGGCGACTTCAACAGTCACAGCATGAGATGGGGCGTTGTAGCCCCACAGAAACATGTGGGCAAGCGCTTGAAGAGTGGGTTGCGACGAACGATCTGATGCTGATACACAATCCGAAACAACCGGCCTCATTTAACAGTGGTCGGTGGAAACGTGGTTCTAATCCAGATCTAATCTTTGTCAGCGAAAGTATCAGCTCGCAGTGTAGTAAGACTATCTGCTCCCCACACACACACACACATGTGTACACAGCACAGACCGATCATATGTATGATTCAGCCCGTTTTTCGTCCTTTAAGTGTCCCTCTGAAGCGCCGGTTCAACTACTCCAAGGCTAACTGGACACAGTTCTCACAGTTGATATATGGAGATCTAGTGAAAATCCCGCCAATTCCTTAAAATTACGACCAATTTGTTGATATCGTCTCAACAATATCACGTAAATGTATTCCTAGAGCCGGTCGAACACCCTACATCCCAGGGCTATCGGAAAAATCTGCAGAACTGCTTAAAGAGTACGAATCCTTGTATAGCCACGACCCCTTCTCCGAGGAAACGACCTTGGTTGGCGAGGAGCTGCTATCGCAGATCAGTGAATCTCGTCGGGAAAAATGGATCAATTCAATACTGTCACCAAAATTGACATGACGCATAACAGCAAGAAATCTTGGAACACCATCCGGAAACTTAACGGTGATCCACCTACACTATCCTTACCCAGTCAAGTCACCGCGAACCAGATCACCCACCAGCTCATTTTGAATGGAAAGTCATCAGGCCGCCTTGCGAACGTCCCAAAACGAAGTAGCCTCACAAGCACATGAGACCGGATAAATAAGCCATTCATCCTGACTGACATTGTTTTAGCCATTCGAAATCTGAAATGTGACAAATTGTCGGGAGTGGACAGGATATCTGTGGAGCAAATAAAGCAATTTGGCTCAGCTACTGTGTCATGGTTACTGCTTTTCTGTAACAACTCTCTGGAATCCGCCTCTATTCCCCGTCTCTGGAGAAAGGCGAAGGTAACAGCTATACCCAAACCGGGAAAGGCAGTAGACAATCCCAAAAACTTCCAGCCTATAGCACTCTTGTGCCATACATATAAATTGTTCGAGCGGTTGCTGCTGCCCAGGCTTACAGGCCTTATTGACCCAATTTTGATACCAGAGCAAGCGGGTTTTAGACCAGTGAAGTCATGCTCAAACCAAACACTCAAACTTTCTCAGCACATAGAAGATGGGTTTGAGTTGGGAAAGGTAACTGTCGTTGTATTTGTGGACTTTTCAGCGGCCTATGACACAGTGAACCTCAGGTGACTGATATGAAAAGTGAAAACCATGACCGGCGATCAAAAATTTGTCATCACACTCCGGGAACTTCTCCATAACCGTCGCTTTCAAGTCAATCTCTTCTCAGACCGTAGTCGTTGGAGATCGCAAAAGAACGGTCTGCCACATGGCAGTGTTCTGGCCCCGACCCTTTTTAACGTATACACCAACGACCAATCGGCTAGCCCAAATACATCCCGCTTCCTATACGCTGATGACCTGGCACTACCTGCTCAAGATACCAACTTTGAAGAAGTGGAGGCCAATCTTACCACGGCTCTTAACGTCTTAAGTCTATACTACGAGGAAAACTCTCTTAAGCCTAACTAATCAAAGACTGAGTCCTAAGTTTTCCATCTTCGCAACCACCAAGCGGGTCGTCAGCTTCGCATCATGAGGCAAGGTGTGCCCATAGCCCACAACAACCATCCTAATTACTTGGGTATCGTACTGGATAGGTCTCTGACTTTCGGAAGAAATTATGACATCATTAAAAAGAAGGTGCACGCTCGCAACAACTTGCTACAGCGTCTCACTACCACCAAGTGGGGAGCCTCTCTGCAAGTTATGCGGACGTCTGGGTTGGCGCTAGCGTTCTCTACTGGTGAGTACGCATGCCCAGTGTGGAGCCGATCTGCCCACGCAAAGCTAGTGGACACAGCCTTAAATGAAACTTGCCGGATCATTACGGGTTGCCTTAAACCAACCCTGGTAAAACTGCCGTACCCACTTTTTTTTTATTCCTTGACTTGATCTCATTTGACCCTCGTTGCACCTGATGGTAAGCGCAGACAGGGTCTAAGATGAAGCACACGAATCCAAGTAACAGAGATATATGTAGATAGATTCCCCTATACCGCTCTGGCTCTCACTTACACACGACGGAACACAGTAAACTGCTTGGCGCCGGACTTTAATGTGAGGGTAGTAGCTAGCCAGGCGGACCGTAAAGATCCTACCACCAAGCGAAAGGTTGTCACCTGATTGGCACCACCTGGAGACCACGTGTGGGGTTTCGAACTAAGGGTGCTTTCCCACGGACGAGGGTGACTCAGCCCCCAAGTGGTGCAATACCACTTACCGGTATTGCACCACCAGATGTCCGAAGGGGCCGTTTTGAGCTCTGCCGAGAAGGCCAAGATGAACGACACACGGCACCCCCTGCATGGCTATATTCCAGTGCCACAAAGGCTGAAAACCCGCAAGAATTTCCATAAGTGTGTCGAACCTCTGGCCTCGGAGTTGGCAAGAGAGAGGTGCAACCTTTGGAGAGATGGGGTCTCCCTACCAAACCCATTCGTGCCACCTGCGGAGAGACCTCCGCCTGGACATGAACTGCCATGGCCGATCTGGAAGTCATTAAATAAACTTCGAGAACTCAGGTCGGTCGGAGCAAAGGCAACATGTTTAGGTGGGGTTTCAGTGAATGTACCGGTTTGAGCTGTTTGTGTGGTACAACCCATACGATGGACCAACTCACATCATGCCGTGCGAGCCCTAACAGGTGCACGCAGGAAGACATAATGGTTGCCAATGACAACGCAGTCCAAGTGGCCAAGTTCTGGGTCGCAGTAATATAATCAAGTTTTAATATAAGGTTGGGGAAAAAGTCTTTTCGCATTTTAGTATGTATAAACTTGTAATAAAATTTCTTTGGCTATACTATTCGTATCTGTGTGGTTTTGGTATCATTGAAAGTTTAAATTTTAAAGAACATAATTCCAAATTCAAATTAGGAAAATGTGTGATTTTCATTTGTTTTTCGTACCGTCAAGATGAGTGAATCTAATGAAGAAATTCGATACATTTTAAAATTTTACTACAAAAAAGGTAAAGATGGAACGGAAGCCGCGAAAAAGATTTGCGCTGTTTATGGACCTAGTGCAGTGTCTGTGAGAGTAGCACAAATTTGGTTTAAGCGTTTTCAATCCGGAAATTTTGATGTCAAAGATGCACGTCGCTCTGGTCGCCCTATTACGGATAAAATGGATGCCATTTTTGAAAAAGTGGAGCATGATCGGCATATCAGTAGTTACGACGTAGCTGAAGAACTGGGAATTGACCACAAAACAGTTTTGGCTCATTTGAAAAAAACTGGGTACAAAAAAAGCTCGATATTTGGGTACCTCACGAGCTCACTGAAAGAAACCTAATGAACCGTGTACTCATTTGTGATTTTTTATTACGACGTAATGAAACCGAACCATTTTTGAAGAAGCTGATAACTGGTGATGAAAAGTGGATCACGTACGACAAGAACGTGCGAAAAAGGTCGTGGTCAAAGGCCGGTCAGGCTTCACAGACTGTGGCGAAACCTGGGTTAACACGCAACAAGGTGATGCTGGGTGTGTGGTGGGATTTGAAGGGCATTATTCATTATGAGCTGTTACCACCAGGCAGGACCATCGATTCTGAACTCTACTGCGAACAACTGATGAGATTAAAGCAAGAAGTTGAGAGAAAGCGGCCGGAATTAATCAACAGTAGGGGTGTGGTTTTTCATCATGATAACGCTAGACCTCACACATCTTTAGCCACTCAGCAAAAATTAAGAGAGTTTGGCTGGGAGCTGTTAATGCATCCGCCGTATAGTCCTGACCTTGCACCTTCAGATTTCCACCTGTTTCGGTCTCTTCAGAATGCTTTAGGCAGTGTCAGGTTAACATCACGAGAGGACTGCCAAAACCACTTGTCGCGGTATTTTGATCAGAAGTCCCAAAATTTCTATAGCAATGGGATCATGTCCCTACCTACAAGATGGCAAAAAGTTATCGAACAAAATGGTACCTACATACACACATCAAAAGTGTCTAGGGATCAAGCATTTTATGCGGATTTCTTGAGATTGAGATGTGGCTTTGTAATAAATTTATGATTTTATAAATTTATATGGATTCTTTTTGGTGCATTTCATAATTTGAATCAGGAACTGTGAATCAAATTCGAGTAAAAGATGAAAATCAGCTGTCAATATTTTCCCTATAAAAACATACAACGCATTGAAGACATTATTAGTGCTACTGTTTCCCTACTACTGATTAAAACCAACGTTATTATGGAGCGGCGACGTCATTTAAGCAGGGAAGTAATGCTCAGAGCCGTGGGAATGATAGAAGCTGGTTCCCGGCAACGTACTGTGGCTTTAGCTCTGAATACAAGTCAGAGTGTTATCAGTCGACTTTGGACACGTTACCGAAGCACTGGTACCGTGGCTGAGCGCCATGGAGGACGGTATCGCTGCACCACACGGAGACAAGACCGATACATTCAAATCTTAACTCGAAGAGCTCCAACAATAACCGCCATGATGTTAGCCGTGAGGCTTCATCACTCTTCAGGGAACTTAATTAGCGACCAAACAGTCAGAAACCGCTTGCATGAAGTGAACCTTCATTCCCGAAGACCGCTACGGGTACCACCTATAGCAATGCACAATCGTAGGATTCGATATCAATGGGCTCTTGGACACAGAAATTGGGCAGAAGAACAATGGCGTTTCGTGTGCTTTTCTGATGAGTCTCGTTTTGGTATGAGACCGGATACAAGACGTATACGACACTGGAGAACCCCTGGACGCCAACAGCGATTAAAATCCTGCCAGGAAGTCCATCCTTATAGTGGTGGAACCATCATGGTACGGGCGGGTATTTGGATCGGCGGAAGAACTGAGTTGATTTGGATCAGAGGCAACCTCAACGCTCAAATTTATGCTGAGACGATTGTATCAGACGTCATCGTTCCTCTACAAGCGCAAATCGGTCCCTTATTTCAGTTAATGCATGATAATGCACGACCGCACACCGCAAGAGTTGTAAGACAGACTCTCGCCGCAGCTAACATCAATGTCCTGCCCTGGCCTGCTCAGTCGCCAGACTTGAACCCGATTGAGCATGCATGGGATATGCTACAGAGAAGAGCTCTGCCGAATATGGAGGGTATCCAGTCGCAAGAAGACCTTTTTTTGTTGTTGCAACGAACATGGGCGGCCATTCCACAGCGTGATTTGGATGAACTCATTTTGAGTATGCCAAACCGATGTTCTTGTGTTGTTAGTGTTCGCGGTAGAAACACGGATTATTAATTGTTTAAGTTACCCAATAAAATTTTAAAGAAAACTGTTATTTCAGTCTTTTTTTCGAACTTTTGTGTTAGTGGTTCAAATGTCAAAAATCCCTTTATTAGGAAAATGGCAAATTTCTTTATTAATGCAAAGGTGACTTGGTTTATCGTTACTGTGACAAACGAAAACACTTTATTTGATGAATCCTTAAAGAAAATTTTAATTAATATCAATCAGGAGAAAAGTTATTGCAAAAATATATGTTGATCCCTAGACACTTTTGATGTGTGTACTTTAGTTAAATGTAAATAAACTCTAGCAAAAAATGATTTGAATTTTCTTAAAAAATGCGAAAAAACTTTCTCCCCAACCTATTATAATTAGTTTGTCATCGAAACGCTAGGAAGAAGAAGAAGCAAACAAAAATCCTGTCATCCCCTTAGAACCTAACCTACTCGACAGCACTATTGACTAGCAAATTTGAAACGTTTGGTAGGGTATTCTGCGGACATACGGTGCTTTCGTGACACTAAATACATACTAAGCTAGTAAAAATCACTTAAAATTCGTAAGCCTTTCTACCATACCCGGCAATAAACATTAAAACTTACCTTGATGTACCTAGTGATTGCAACCTTCCGTCAAACACTTAGACTTTTTCGTCTCTTGGTTGTAATTGAACATAGAATACATTTTATTCTCCTTCTTTCTTCCCATGATAAATGTTATTTATTATAGCACTGTATCTACTATTATAAAATGCTCGAGTTAAGTAGCGGCCGCACGACACTTTCGTGAAAGATGCGAACCCAATTCTCCCTGTGGCGAACGACGAAAGAAAACTAAACACAAACAAGTAAGCACGTGCGTAAGAGTGTGACAAAATGGCGGCGGCGCGGGCGTGCGTCTGCTGAGTAAAACCGGTAAATTCAGGTTACCGCGAGTTTTAAAATTCTATTCTCTGTAATAACCGGTAACCAAAATTATTTAGGTTTAGCCGAAACCGTTTTTGTAATTAACCGGTTAATGGATGAACGGTATTATACCGGTTTTATGAACAATATTAACCGGTATTTCTTAACCGGTTCCGAGCCCTGCTGCAAAGAACGATATCGCGTTAGTAGTTCATGCCAGCCGTGTCGCCGTACTTCCATTAATTTATGTGTGGCATCGAAATTTTCACACAAATAATTTTTTGCAAAAAAAAAATCTTATTTTATTACTGAATCCTTATTAGGTGGTTTAGATACAATCGGTAACAAAGCCGCATGAAAAAAAATATTACATTTTTAATCAAGCTAAATCCCGTGCGGGGCCTGTCTACACCAGTAGTAGAACATGTGGTTTTAAGGAATTACACGAATTCGTTAACACCCTGTATACACCGTGTCCCAAAATTCAATGATAAGCGGGCACCAGAGGGTGACCCTGCTCATGATTAATCGAGATTTTTTTTTTATACACAAAATTTTTGATGTCCTTCGAAAATTGACGAAAATAAGTTTGATTGATTTTTTGTGTAAAAACTACAGACATTCTGGGATTTTTAAGGGTTGTGATGGATAGCAGTGCTACCTAAGTTGCCGATACAAAAAAAAGCAGAAACATTTGAAAATTTTTCGAAGGATTTCAATTTCTTTTACGGAATAAAATAATTGTTTCGTATATCAATCATTAGAGCTCAAGAAATGTAGTGACAACGTTATATTTATAGTAACAGTCCAAGGCTTATAATACGACCTGGCCATTGGAAATAATCCTAAGTCCGGCCGCGTAACTTTTTTATAAACCATTTTTTTAAAGTATATGTTCCTTTCATTTCGAAATCATTTCTTTTTGTTCCCGGCAAAAAATACTTCACTCCTAAACCACGCGAAGTGATTGAAAACTTTTGAACCATAAAAAATTGCACCAACATTCTCAGGGTTAAAAAGTTTGGAAATGACCTTGCCCATAACTTGTTCCATGCTTCCAGGGACACCCTGTATATTTCGGATAACACAGTTGTGTAAAAATTTAATAGACGCCTAAAGATATTATAATCGCAAAGTTGTCGTTTTAATTTAATTTGCCTGTATAAAATTCATTCTGTTTTATTATTTTTCTTATTAATTGGTCCCAAAACGAAGTCTATGGATCAGTATAGGTTTTTGACATTACATAAGGATTTTGAATTTCTGTCATAAACCGAGAATTTAAATACATTATCCTAATCCTAACCCTAACTAATATTGTAAATGCGAAAGTAATTTTGTTTGTTTATTACCTTTTCACACATAAACCACTGAACCGATCATCTTGAAATTTTGTATAGGTACCCATATGTTGTCAGGTGTACAGAAACGGACATTGGGTACCTTTCATCCTGAAAAAAAAGTACTGTCCCCGAGGAAAACAACAACAAAGTTCTTATGATAATTATAATAGATGGCGCCACGTGTTTCGAATCATGATTGAATTACTTATATTATTAAAGAAACTTTATTAGTGTGTTAAGAGTTGATTGTCAAACAATCGCGAGCGATGCTGCGCGAAAAAGCTAGTGTGTTCTAAAGTGTATTTCTTCTTAACCGACTTCAAAAAGGAGGAGGTTCTCAATTCGTCTGAATGTTTTTTTTTTGTATGTTTGTTACGCGATATCTCCGCCAATTATGAATGGATTTTGATGATTCTTTTTTTGTTTAGAAGGCCATACTTCAGAGGTGGTCCCATATAAATTTTATTGAAATGGATTCAGCACTTTTTGAAAAAATCAACAAAAAAAAAAAAAGTACACAAATCGTATGTAGACGACGTTCTAGTTGTAGTGCTGGTCCGAGAATTTGTACACTATTGTAATTGTAATTTGTGACACTAAAAGGTACAAAATAAAAAAAACTTTAAAAACGCAAAAACCGACTTCAAAAAAAACTATAAAATAATTATCATTTAATAAAACTACCAGTTTCAGAAGTCGGTGTTCTACGCTGAAACAAATTGAATGCACCGACTTCTGAAACTGGTAGTTTTATTAAATGATAGTTATTTTACTCCGTTTAGTTTTTTTGAAGTCGGTTTTTACTTTTTTAAAGTTTTTTTATTCCTTTTTAATTTTCTGAATTTCCATGATATTTGTCAATATTTGAGTTAGTAGCCAGCGCAGCGTACTAGATATACCTACTGGGCATCCATAAGTAATCGTTAGTTAATGGTTTATTATTAACATTCTTCTTCTTATTCTCTCGTGTCAGCACGAGCTATACGAAAATAGCTCATGCTGTGGTGAAAAGATTAGCCAGTCAGCAAGGTTGGTAGCAGGGCTGACTGCCCAGGGTGCGCCGGACGTACTTAAGTATCATTCGTGGAGGCTCTTTTCATGCACCCCATTAACATTCATGAACATCTCGTCATCGTCAGTGCGACGGTTGGACTGGGAAGATGTCTAATACAATTGTTACTTTTTATACATGAACAGGACAAGAATAAAACTTATTGCGTTGATAATAATCTAGCAATTTTAGAGAATCGTGCTTAAATTTTCAAGTTGGTTTCTAGCTCAAACTAATTTGATAAAAGGTAAAAACTTTGGATCATTTATTTAAAACAAATCTAGTTTTACCTCCGGTTTCTGAATTGAGAATTCGGGATAAGCAATAGGTACTTAAGTAGTATTTGAGTACGGAGTTGTCAAAAAAATGCTTTAAAATCCGTTTTTTTTTTGACAACTCCATACTCAAATGTTACTTATGTACTGCTTATCCTAGAATTCTCAATTCAGAAACCAGAGGATATTCTCTGGTTAGACTTGAAGACGATCCCAACATATTTTTTATAAATTTTTATTTTGCCTTCGCACTTATACGGGGTGTAAACCAATTCGTGTATTTCCTTCAAACCGCGTTATCTATTGGTGACACTGATTAACACTAAATGGTTCTTAACTTAAAACTAAAGAAAAAAAAAACGAAAGAAGACTTTGATTTCTTTTTCTGAGTAATCTTTCAGCCTTGAGCGGCCGTGTTAACTGACTGCAAAGAGCGATATCGCGCTAGTCGTCCAGCTCGGCTGCCCCATTTCAAAACCTAGTAAAGGCTCAAAACGAAATTTTACAGGAGAGCGCATAAACGTTAAATCGGCCAGCCTTTGAAAAGTATTCATGTTAGGTAAAACCATGTGGTTAAAGTGACTTACTAGGTTTTAAAATAATCAGAGGCAGTGAATGGCACTTACTAGGTATCGATGCTTAAATATATGATGGGACCGACGATTTAACGTGCTTTCCGAGTCACGGTATATTTATGACTAGATATCACGAATTTTATTGTATACAAATTGAGATCTACACTTTTACTTTTCAAATATTTCATTCCGTTTGGCAAAAAAGGAAAGTGGAATAAAACGCCTATAAAACGAAAGTCTATGATAATATTAATAATAGATTTCGTAACCGTATTTTTAAAGTTTACGGTTATTACATATACAAGGTTAGTCAGAAAGGGGGTACTAATCCGAAAGGGTGTGAAAGTACCCATAATAATGAGTAACTTTTGTTCTACCGCTTTCCCCAAAAGTCAATAGTTTAAGAGAAACAGCTGTTAAAAAGTTACAAAAAAAATATGCTAAAATCTATCTATCCTCAGCTATGATCAGCTGTGTTTACATTTTAGGTCATATTTGGGCTCACGAATTAGAACCTCCATTTTCTGAATTAGTAACTAAAGTAGGGACGAAGAATTTTTGAAAAAACTAAAATAAATACAATTTTACATGGCTCTAAAACACACTGGCTTTAAAACCGTCATCAGTAACACACTAGGTATACGTGGCCTACGGATTAGTACCCCCTTTCCGACTAACTTTGTATTGTAACATTAATTGTTTACTACAACTTTAAAGGAATCTTTTTTTATGTAACATAACATCACGCCTATAGTCTCCTAAGGGTTGGGCAGAGGTGTATAGTACACCCTCATTTCACTGTTATGTTTAAGTCCCATGTAATAGGGTGCGAGCCTATTGCCATCAACCGGGCACAAATCCAGACTCCGAGCTGCTACTGAGAAATCGTACACGGAAAACCCCAATAACACTTTGCCCGATCTACACTCGCGACAATCTAAAGCTGGCTTCCCACGGTGCGTGGTAGTGCGCACCGGCTGTGCGTGGTATCATCCGTAAAATCACGCACCGTGGGAAGCCACATTATGAGGGTGTGTGATTCGAAGCTATTTTTTCATTCCAAAATACCAAGTGAAAGAGAACTCTCACCTCACCTTTGCATTTACCGACTTGCGGAGGATACGGCGCACCGCTCTGCACGCGTCCGCAAACTGTAACCCCATGTATCATCAAAAGATGGTGGAAAAAGGTATTAATCCGGAACGGTATTAAAGTACCCATTATAATGAATAACTTTTGTTCTACAACTTTTAATAATAAATAATAATAATAAATTTATTTCCAAAAAAAAAGTTGTACAAATACACTTCTTACACGTAGGATTGGACATGACACAATATAACATCAGATATGAGTATTTCGATGAACTATGGTACCCAAGGTAAGATTTAACTTGTGTTATGGGTACCAGGGTTCTCACGTTCGGGTTGTTACACTAATAGTTACATTGTAGGATGAACACAGTACTAGAATTAAGAAATACAGTTAATAAGACTAAAGTTAAAGCAGCCTCCTTACTTACATAAGTGATCGTGTGTTGTATGATAGTATAATATGTATGTGAGAGAGTATAAGCGTGTGTTTGTGTGCGGATGTATTTGTGTTATGTAGGTATGTGTAGTCATGTTATAAAATCGACAACTTCATCAGAGTTTCTGTCTCATCATAATCTTGAGTCAGTAGCCATTTACAGATCCTACCCTTACATTCTTGTCGACACATAGGGTATATGTTGCAAATTTTATTAATCTTATTATAAAGATGATTTGACAAGATTCTATAATGCCGTAGAGCAAGAGCCGTTCTACAATAGTGTGTTGGACATACTTTACTTTTCCCAAAAGTCAATAGTTTAAGAGAAATAGCTGTTCAAACATTTCATTAAAAATACACTTAAATCTATCTATCCTCGGCTATGATCAGCTGTGTTTACATTTTAGGTCATATTTGGGGTCACGGATTAGACGCTCCATTTTCTGAATTCGTAACTAAAGCACAAAAGAAGAATTTAAAAAAAAAAAAAACGATGTAAAAATCATATTGCATGGAAATAAAAAGGATCGAACTTTAACACTTGCTTAAAACAGTCATCAGTGATATCTACTTTAAACATCCCGCGGATTAGTACCCCCTTTCCGACTAACCTTGTATATTAATTAATGTACTACCAATACGTAAAAAATATGTAAAAGGATAAATCATGTTTTTAAGTTTTAAATACCAAAAAACAAAAATAATTTGCCTACTTATAATATGAAGATACGAAGCACGTTGGAGCGAATCGAACGACGCGCTTCGTTGGTTGTTTAATATAATCAAACCACTACCTAGTGTCCCATTGCTGTGCATGAGCAAGGGAGAGGCAAGTAAAAAAAATCGATAAATGTCGTATCGATATTATCAAACACTATCGACATTTATCGATACATCTACGTTTTTTCCAAGGCCAGTAGACGTATTCCACATTGGGCACCCGCTTTTACGGCACCCAAGTTAATGGCACCTGAGGTATTCCATATTCGGCACCTATCGGTATTTTTCGCAGGTGCCATTAGTGGAACAGTTTATTATTTAAAATTTTATTCCACTTTCGGCACCTACGAACCAGTAGGTACTAGTGATGGGACGTTTACTTTTTATAGGACGTTAAAATTAAAAATTCGATCAAAATCAGTAGAGTTTAATAACATATAAAAATATAACTTCTTTATTTATTTTAATATCACAATCGGTTTCCTTAATCACATATATTGCAAAATTAGCCTTGAGTAACAATAGTTTTTTTTTTTGAATGTTTTATTCTTTTTATCAAACATGATCATGCCAGCCTCATCGTACACAATAGAATTTAAAAACAAATACTTTTTAGGTTTACATACAATTATTTCTCTTCTTGATTAACTTTGTAATTAAAATTCAACTGTCTTTATTTATTAAAACTACCAGGAAAGCAGAAATGAACTGGAACTAGGTGCTTAAGCGACTTAACATACATAGCTCAATAATGGTAAAAATACAGGTTTTGAAATTGAATCATTTGTTGTTTTGAAAAGTACCAGGCGACAGAAATGAACAGAAAATAGGCGCTTAAACGATATCACTAAGTGACAGTTATAGGTAAGATATAGGACAGTTTTAAGACTTCTAAGGAATACTTTATATTCCTTTTTGTGTTTAATCATTGGTGCACATCTTAGTGACATCGTTTAGGCTCTCACCCTGGTACTTTTCAAAACAACAATTGATTCAATTTCAAAACTTATAATTTAAGCATTATTAAGCTAAGTAGTAAAGTCGCTTAAGCACTTAGTTCCAGATCATTTCTGCTTTCCTGGTAGTTTTAATAAATAAAGACAGTTGAATTTTAATTACAAAGTTAATCAAGAAGAGAAATAATTGTATGTAAACCTAAAAAGTATTTGTTTTTAAATTCTATTGTGTACGATGAGGCTGGCATGATCATGTTTGATAAAAAGCCTCAAAACATTTAAAAAACAAAAAACTATTGTAACTCAAGGCTCATTTTGCAATATATGTGATTAAGGAAACCGATTGTGATATTAAAATACATAAAGAAGTTATATTTTTATCATGTTAACTCTACTGATTTTAATCGAATTTTTAATTTTAACGTCCTATAAAAAGTAAACGTCCCATCACTAGTACCTACTAGTTCGTAGGTGCCGAAAGTGGAATAAAATTTTAAATAATAAACTGTTCCACTAATGGCACCTGCGAAAAATACCGATAGGTGCCGAATATGGAATACCTCAGGTGCCATTAACTTGGGTGCCGTAAAAGCGGGTGCCCAATGTGGAATACGTCGGCCAGTAGTTATTTAAAAGTATTCCCAAAATATTTCAAAATATACAAGTAGGTAAATTCGGAAAATTAGAGACAAGTAGAAATTATAGAAAGTTTTATTAATTTAATATTATTTTTTAAAAGCGTTCTTTACTTCGGATGCTTGCAAAGCATGATATCGGAAAGGAAATGAGGTTTATTTTTTTTATATTTGATACTATTTTGACACTTGAAAAAAAATAACTTTTTTTGATATAATAATATCTAGATAAAAAATATCGAAGATATACAGAGTGAAATCGAATTCGACACATTCCTTGTAAGGCGTGATAGTGTCCTATAGGCAACCAATTGTATATTTATGTATTTCGACAATTTTATGCAACTCGATTGTTTCCATAATGCTACGTACAGTGTTGCTGTTTTTATGTACTAATAAACTTATAAAATTAAAGTGGAGCTTTAAAACGAAGTTTTTTACGACTTGTTTTTTTAACCTATAAAAAAATATCGATATTTTGGTATATCGATATTTTTTACCCAAACCTAGCACGAGCCCACCACACTAGCCGATGGGTTGGCGGGTTTTTTCACCGTTAACGCAAGTGATAATTACAATCAAATTCTGATTCGCACAAAAGTTACCTTGAGAATCGAACCGTCATAATTTTTGTGAATCGCTATTCGAAGGTCATGACCTTAAACCCAGGAAGTTAAATTTAGAATCTAAGGTTTACGACCATTTGAGATGTGACCTTAACAGATGACTTCATTTACATTATTTTAACATAAAATGCATTTATGTTTCTGTTTTTGACGATTCTAGAAAAGCTGACACCATAATATTTCTGATGTCTACGTTTTTCTTAGATAAAAATGGTACCTACACACAGTTTGGTACGGAACCCTGAACGTACTCAAGTACAAGAGGGCCGTCTAAGCCCATGCAGGGGCCCTAGGGCACACTGCATTTGGGGTCCTAGGGCACACAGAATTTGGGGCCCTAGGGCACACAGAATTTGGGGCCCTTTTAGAAAAAAATGTAAACGAAATCAGAATGTATTTTTGTTCAGTGACTTTATTGGTTTCTAGCATTTACCCGCAGCTTCGTTCGCCTTAATATAACACACTACTAAAGTTTCTATAATAATATAATTCAATCATGATTCGAAAAATATGTGGCGCCATGTATTATCATAAGAACGTTATTGTTGTTTTCCTCGGGAACAGTACTTTTTTCGGGATGAAAGGTACCCTATGTCCGTTTCTGTAGGTACACCTGACAACGTATATGTGTTACGGCTAATAGCCGAAGTGCGGCTACACCTAGTTTTAGCCGGGTACAACTAGGTGCAGCCGGCCACATGCGGTTAAACTTAAATCTATCCTACTTATCTTCGTCTAGAACTAGGTTTAGCCTTCATCATAGCGGCTAGAACTAGGTGCAGCCGCACACCGATGGTTAAGGGTAACCCCGACACGGATAGGTTAGGTTCGAAGGGGATGACGGGGGCTAGAGTGAGCGAGCGAAGCGAGCGAACGAAGCCCCCGTCATCCCCTTCGTGTTAGGTTACTTTAAACCCTGCAGACAGAAATAGGAGCCCCGCACAACGGGGCTCCGTCGACTTAAGCTCCACCTAGTTCTAACCAACTGCTACTGGTTGCACCTAGTTGTACCCGACTAAACCTAGGTGTAACCGCCATTCGGCTTTTAACCGTAACATATGCAAAATTTCAGAGAGGGGCTTATTCTGTGCTACCCAGACCTCTACTTACCCCTTCTAGGAACACAAGCGTGACGTATATTATTAAGTTTAAATATAACTTTGGCCTTCACAAAATGTTTGTAACTCATTATATTTATTCATTACAGGAGTTTTTCGTCTATTTTTCTTTTAGTATTTTTTGTTAGCATTGTGTCTGTACAAGATTTGCGTTAATTTTATTTGGTGCTTTGTAATTCTAATAAAAGTAGATTAGTTATTAAAGTAATATAATATTATATAAAGTTAGTCGGAAAGGGGGTACTAATCCGCGCGCCACTTAAAGTATCACTGATGACTGTTTTAAAACAAGTGTTAATATTCAGAAATTCGATAAAAAAAATCCATGCAAAATAAACTCACCGGCATAATTAGCGGAACGCAACAAAAAACCGTGTTTTTTCCATAATTTTGTATTGTACATTAACGTTTTTGTTTAAATATTTTATAATTAGGGTTAAATGCATTAAAAGGACAAATAATCAATAATCATTTTATTAAATTTGGCAATTTAAATCTTTAATTTGCTAAAATATCCATTTTGTAACTTTCGGCGCATATTTTTTGGAATAATTAATTAGCCATTTATTTTACTTTTTTGTTTGTTTTATCACCGTTTCTATACTGCTGGGATCCTCATCAGTATTATGACATGTTTTTCCATCCAGTTTTTTAATCCATTATCTTTTCTTAAGGCAAATTATCCCCATACTCCCATGAAACACTTTTCAATCTTCTAATGTTTCTGGGTGGCTAGATTTTTTTCTCTAACCCTATTTCCTGTCAAGGCCAAGTCATATTCTATTCAACTCATGTCCGGGGTCCGCGTTGACCCACCTTGGTGGGTTATTACAACATCTTATATGAAATTGAGGACCACGAATACATAGTCCGGCCACACATAATCGAATCGTGCATTTTTTTTTTCTTGTCTGATAATTCGGCAAGTGGCATCTCATGAGGTTTTGGGATGTCTATCCTGCAAAAATAAGCAGCCAGTAAGCCTCGTTCAATAATGCCTAACTCCGTGTGCACTTTAAAACAAATGACACCCCAAACCATTACTGCAGCCTCCAGTATAAGGCACATTCCTGTAAAATTTGACTGTTCAAAGCGATTCCCTTGACGTATCCATATTCTATGACTTCCATCCAAAAAATGTATATAAAAAAAATAGCTTACCCCTGAGAAAAAAAATCTTTCTAACTCCTTAGTCCGATCACGGTGTTATTGAGCAAAACTTAATTTCACTACGCGATGACCTACAGTACGTTTTGGACATTCAGCAGTTGCGTTAGACATCAGATTACCTTTAATGAGACGTCGTTTTTCCTTCCGCATACTCACAAGCAAAATACGGACCACCTTCAGGATGCTACAGGTCCGAATAGCAGCATTGCGCCAATTTTTTAAAGCCTTAACCGGTTTAAACTGTCATAAACCAATCATCAGCTGCGCTTTTTCCTTGATTTTTGCATTGTCCTCATCTTCTAACGAAACATCCTCTCTGTTTGTACCGATGGACATTGCGAGGAATGACTAATATCGATACACCCAGTGCTTAACGTACTGCACGATAGGTTTGACTTTCATCGATCACTGTAACATCTCTCGTAGCTTTTGTCACAGGTAAATTACTTCTTTCAGCCTTTACGCAATGTTTATTACCCAAATGCAATGAATACACTAAGGCCAAACCGCCAGCACTTAAATAAAACAAAGTTCCGGTCATAAATACAAACGGGCAAAATCTTTGTAAAATCAAAACTGGGCCTAATTTACCTCTAATCGCTTAGGAAAACCAAATTTTTCTTCAACAGCCAAGTCCTAATTGAAGGTCCTTTTGAATAAAAAAATCGTCACAGCAGCACAGCAGTATGATATAATAAAAAAGGTAAGAAATGAAAACGTTCCGCTAATTATGCCGGTGAGTGTAGTTTCGAATTCAGAAAATGGAGCTACTAATGCACGACTCCAAATAAAACCTTCAATGCAAACACAGTTGATCATAGCTGCGGATGGATTAATTATAGCGTATTTTTATGAAATCTTTCTTCTTCTTAGCGTGTCGATGACAATCTACACCGTGTCGGCCCAGAACTCAGCAATGAGTTTAGCATTATCCGTAGCGTCCATTAGTTCTTGTGGCGTACAGGTAACAGGGCTGGGCAGGCGGGGCATCATGTTAAGTGCGCCATAGTTTGCTGAACGGCACCACATTTACACTCCAAGTTTGAGTTATCCGCAAATCTCCACCTGAGCAGGTTTTCCTTGCTTCGGCCAACCTGAGTGCGAAGTCTATTTAGAGACTTCTAGGTCAGCCAAGGCAACTCATGCCCAGGTGGAAGATCCTCGGAAGGGGCAACAAACGTTTATGAAATCTTTGAACAGCTATTTCTCTTAAACTATTGATTTATTGGGAAAAGTTGTAGAACAAAGGTTATTCATTATTATAGGTACTTACTAACACCTTTTCAGATTAGTACCCCCTTTCTGAATAACCTTGTATTGGACAGAGTCAAAGTCAAACGTTTTTATTTCAAACTAGCTTTCGCCCGCAGCTCCGCTTGCGTGAAATTTTGAACCCGTTAAATGACGATTTTCCATACAAACTTTCATCCCCTATTTAACACCCTTAGGGGTTGAATTTCGAAAAATCCCTTCTTAGTGGATGCCTACGTTACAAAAGGAACCTACTGTTAAAATATCAAGTTTCTAACCCCAGCGGTTTAGGCTGTGCGTTGATAGATCAGTCAATCAGTCAGTCAGCGTCTCCTTTTATATGTATAGATAGACCAGATTTCAGGCACTTTTAAAACGTCAAAACTAGGTGCACGGTTCCAAAAGGTAGGTTCTATGGAGAAGAGCCGGCAAGAAACTTTATGAATACTCTTTTTAAGACAGTAGTTTTAAATACTCATAACAATTCCAATACAGTAGTGTGAGAAATAGTATGAGGATAATGCAGGTTAATGTAAGAAATAAACTCACATGAATAACGAACACTTCTAGAAAAGTTTGGCTTTTAGTACACATTATAATAATACGTAGAAATATTTGAACCAACGGTCTAGTACAGTCTTTCACAAAGTGGGCGATAACGCCCCTTGTGGGCGCTAGAGGCGTACAGAGGGGCGGTAAAGGGCGGTAAAAGTAATGATTGCGATTGTGATTTTTAAGATGTGGTAAAGGTAAAAAAAATAGGGGGTGCTAGAAAATAATTGATTCTCAAAGTGGGCGGTAGACGAAATAAGTTTGAGAACTTCGTGTCTAGTAGGTACAAAATTCACAAAAAAACATGCTCTCCGAATCACGGCGGTGTCTCGATGTGTAACGAATAGTTACCCATCCACGGGCTGGCCGCGGCAAGCACAGCTTATCGCTGTCATATGCAGAATGCAAATATGATGTGATCCGCGCAGTTATTAATAAGTCCCTCATAATAATAAATGTCATGACGAGAATCTCGTGAAAGCTGAGAAAAAAAAACAAATAAAATATCTTGATCTAGCACACGAGGTTGTCGGCATGTGGGATGTGGACTCAGCAGTCATTGTCCCGATAGTCGTTACGGCGAATGGACTAATAGCCAAGAGCCTCGATCAACACCTCATGAGGCTCTCGTTGGGCGGCTGGATCAAGGGCTTGATACAGAAAGCAGTAGTACTCCTTGAAACGGCACACATAGTGAGGAGGTTCCTTTCTCTGGAGCCCTGATTGTCAGCAGCTTGGACCCTGTTCCCGATGTCGGTGGGATACAATTTTTCATATTTTTAAATGTATTTTGTTTTTTTATTTATTTATGTATTTAAAAAGATCCTAACTAATATTATAAATGCGAAAGTAAGTTTGTTTGTTTGTTACCTTTTCACGCCTAAACCATTCTACCAATCATCCTGAAATTTTGCATATACGTTGTCAGGTATACAGAAACGGACATAGGGTATCTTTCATCCCGAAAATAAGTACTGTTCCCGAGGAAAACAACAATAACGTTCTTATGGTAATAGATGGCGCCACGTGTCTTTCGAATCATGATTGAATTATTTATTATTATAGAAACTTTAGTAGTGTGTTAATAATAAGAGTTTTTTTGAGCTTAATTAACGCGAGCGGTGCCACGGGCAAAAGCTTGTTATCGGTAGCAGGTAGCACTGGGAAATGTTGACAAAAGAAGGTAGTCGTCGATATGGATCAACGCACCCGAGGTTATAAAGGCGGTGGTCATTCGACGAAGCGAAAGCATTCTGTGTAGATCAGCTGAAGAAGTCTGACCTTTTATATCTGACTAGCTTGTCCTTATTTTATGATCGTGTAATAATTGTGTAAAGTATTATATTGTGATCTAGTTCATGTTACTAATACTAACCCAAATACAAGTACTCTCAGTGGTGGAGAGTCTATGTTGGTTTTATTTACTACATTTACCTTCCTCGCAATCTTGACATACCGATATTAGCTTAAACTGTAATGATAGAATCACCCTTGAAAGATTATGTTGTTGTGTCTTTTATAAGCTAGTAATTTATATGTATTTATTATGAATAAAGGAAATATCATAAAATTGACTCACCAAATTCCAATTAGTAGCCAAAGCATAAGGATATTTCCAAATAAGGCTGAAATGTTCATCGTTCTTTTGTTCTTCAGTAAAACTAGAAATTATAGCAAGTCCCCTACCAACAACAAAATAAAATATATCGCACATTAACGCATGAATCATTGTCCTTAATAAGAGATGGGTATTCAATTCACTTCTGTCACCTAAAACCTTCATTTTTTAAAATATTTTCAAAATAAGTCTAAGCTACGCGCGATGTTGATGGTAAATGATATTCGCTGAAATTTTTACACTGTTGGGTAAAAATGTATAAAAAAAAACGAACTGTTAATGGTGGATTATGAAAAAGATCTTAATGGATTTTGCTTTGTTTTGAGTAATTTACTTAGGGGGAAGTCAGGGTTATAGGAAACACTGGTTAAATGTTGCTAAAAATACAATACTATCATATATAGTGGTCCACCACTATAAAAGTCACACTTGGTGTTTCTAATTATATGTCCACATATAATTAGAAACATTGATAGAATCAATGCCACGTCGTTGTAGAGTTGTAATCGACAGCAGAGGCTTCCCAACCAAGCATTAATTGTTTATTATAAAACGTTTATACCATTTAACTTCATTATTTATTGTTTCGTTACCTTTGTTCATATTTATGCTAATGTTTTTTTTCTGTTTCTAATTAGTTGTCCACCTTAGTACGTTGTGCTGCTTCATTTTATTTTATAAAGTATACCAGTTTTTACATAAACGGTTGTATGATATTTCCAAAACTGACATAATAATACTTCATGATGTGGATAGATTGTAGATAAATAGGTATGAGCCCTCTATGATACGTAAAACATTAATTATCAAGTTAATTTGTACTAAAAACGAAAGTCACGAAAAAACGAAAGTTGGTGTTTCTAATTATATGTCCACCACTGTATACATATACTATCGCTGCGTGTCAACCGCACGTCCATCATCCGAGCTCCGTCATCTCGGCCACCGAGATTGTGAGTAGTTCGGTGCTACCGCTAGAACGCCGCCAAGATCGTGACGGACCGAAATGCCGGCAATACAAAACGCGTCTGCTCTTGTCCACTACATCCGAGATTGACGGCGCCGGTGCACGGATTTTTCTTATGTTGGGAACCACTGAGATCGGTCGCGGTGGACACACGATCGCCGTCACGTCGTTCCGAACTCGGTCCGAAATAATCTCGTTTCTCGGTGACGGCAGCGGTGGGCAAAAAGTCTAAGGGTTCCTTACAAAAATGCAAATAGAATGTCTAGCTTTAATTCCGCTGAACAAGATCGCTAGTTTGGATGCAGTAATGTATGCGAATCATCATTCGCGTCCTAGCGGTCGAGGAGTCAACATATCCTGAGGATGCCCCGTGCAGGGGCGAAACACGTGTCGTATATTGGTTTGGTTGCATGTTGCATTATTTTTTCACTCTTTCTGCATGTGCATATACTTGTGGGCGGGAGGGTGGTGCTGCATACTGCATCCAAACTAGTGATCTTGTTCAGCGGAATTAAAGCTAGATATTCTATTTGCATTTTTGTATGTCGTGGATTTCCGCAAAGTAACGCCTGATTCCATCATTTATCCTAAGGATTCCTTATTGACTACGGAACACTAAAAACCTGCACACCAGAGCGAGTTCCAAAAAATTCTCGATGGGGTGTAGTCCAACTCACACCAGGCCAGAAGTGAGACAGTTGAAGGCTTATTGGTATGTCTACACCAGTCTTTTTAAAAGTGGGCGATAGCGCCCCCTTGTGAGCGCTAGAAACCTAGAGGGGGCGGTAAAGAGCGATAATAGTAATGATTGCGATTGTGATTATTAAGATGTGGTAAAATAAGAATAAAATAGGGGGCGCTGGAAAATAAAATTAATTCTCAAAAGGGGCGGTAGACGAAACAAGTTTGAGAATCTCTGGTCTACACCAGTGCGCTTTCATGTTCATCTTGCATCTTCGTCTGAAGCATGCGCATGCCTTAATTTTTATGTTTTATGATCATATTCCTAGCGATCAATTGGGGCACCCCGACACGGATAGGTTAGATTCGAAGGGGAGGACGGGGACTAGAGTGAGCGTCAGACAGCAAAAGTTCATTACAACATATAGCTTATGTTATTTTATCTAAAATTGATGAAATTACTTTAAAAGGCATCCAACTGAGATTGCAGTGGGTTCCATCGCATATTGGGTTGCGGGACAACGAAGAGGCTGACACGTTGGCGAAATTAGCGGTTAGGAATGGAAAAGAGATAAATATTATATTAGATTATTCAGATTATTTACCAAAATTTAAAAATGTATGCTATGATGATTGGAAAGAATATTTTAATAAACGGTCATTAGAGAAGGGTTTATGGTATAAAACCATACAGTGTGAACCTCTTCATGTACCCTGGTTCATAAATAGTGTTGTTAGTAGAAAACTGATTGTTACTGCTCTTAGACTCAGATCTGGACACATTCCATGCAAAATATTTGCCTTCATGATGAAGAAAATCGCTTCACCCAATTGTGAGGAATGTGGAGTTGTCGAAGACCTACAACATTTATTGATGGAATGTGTCCAATATGAGTCCGGTAGAAATAATTTAGTAAGGTCCCTGAATTTGAACAGAACTGATGTAGGCATGTTCCATACAATTCTATCCCAAGCAAATGGCGACTATGCGAAGGGTTTGTTCAAATTCAAGGCCCACGTCTTGTGAAAGTACAATTGTTTAGGATACGATGGGACTGTAATACGCTATGCGTAAAAGCCCCTTTAAATAAATAAAGAAAAAAAAAAGAGTGAGCGAGCATAGCGAGCGAACGTAGCCCCCGTCATCATCTTCGTGTTAGGTTACTTTAAACCCTGCAGACAGAAATAGGAGCTCCACTCAGCGGGGCTCCGTCGACTCTGCTTTGGAAACCCAAACAACCTTAAACTTTTTCCTTTTTTATAACTATTTAACCAGATTAGTTTAGTAAGATAAACATATTATTAGATTGCGACCGTAAGATAGTAATGAATCGCTTTCGTATAACTATGTTACGGTATATAGTTATATCCCTAGGGATATTACTATATTAGGGCTTTATCTATACATATAAAAGAAGAAGCTGACTGACTGACTGACTGATCTATCAACGCACAGCCTAAACCGCTGGGGTTAGAAAATTGAAATTTTGACAGTAGGTTCCTTTTGTAACGTAGGCATCCACTAAGAAGGGATTTTTCGAAATTCAACCCCTAAGGGAGTTAAATAGGGGATGAAAGTTTGTATGGAAAATCGTCACTTAACGGGTTCAAAATTTCACGCAAGCGTAGCTGCGGGCGAAAGCTAGTCTATCATACTGCGACATCTACACCCGTGCGCTTTTATGTTCATCTTGCGCTTTCAACTTTCAATTCCTCTTGCGTCAAGCGCATGCAATATTGATTGCCATAATACGCATGCAGCTTTTCGTCTACACCGCGCACCGGTGCGCCTCGGTCAGTCTTCACTCAGTATTAAGACATGCGCTATGGCGCTTCACGCATGCGTACGAAGACGCAAGATGAACATGAAAGCGCACTGTTTATTATCATTATAATAGTCTGCAATGTCAACATCAATCATTTTGCAATAGCCAAGAACCTTTCTATAGAAAACTAGCTGTACCCGCATGCGTTGCAATGCACTTTTTCCTACTTACTACCTACCTACTACCTACCTACTACCTACCTACTACCTACCTACTACCTACCTACTACCTACCTACTACCTACCTACTACCTACCTACTACCTACCTACTACCTACCTACTACCTACCTACTACCTACCTACTACCTACCTACTACCTACCTACTACCTACCTACTACCTACCTACTACCTACCTACTACCTACCTACTACCTACCTACTACCTACCTACTACCTACCTACTACCTACCTACTACCTACCTACTACCTACCTACTACCTACCTACTACCTACCTACTACCTACCTACTACCTACCTACTACCTACCTACTACCTACCTACTACCTACCTACTACCTACCTACTACCTACCTACTACCTACCTACTACCTACCTACTACCTACCTACTACCTACCTACTACCTACCTACTACCTACCTACTACCTACCTACTACCTACCTACTACCTACCTACTACCTACCTACTACCTACCTACTACCTACCTACTACCTACCTACTACCTACCTACTACCTACCTACTACCTACCTACTACCTACCTACTACCTACCTACTACCTACCTACTACCTACCTACTACCTACCTACTACCTACCTACTACCTACCTACTACCTACCTACTACCTACCTACTACCTACCTACTACCTACCTACTACCTACCTACTACCTACCTACTACCTACCTACTACCTACCTACTACCTACCTACTACCTACCTACTACCTACCTACTACCTACCTACTACCTACCTACTACCTACCTACTACCTACCTACTACCTACCTACTACCTACCTACTACCTACCTACTACCTACCTACTACCTACCTACTACCTACCTACTACCTACCTACATGATGTCGAACGGGATAAAAAGTATCCTATGTCCTTCTCCTGGCTCTAAACTACCTCCCTGCCAATTTTCAGCTAAATCGGTTCAGCCGTTCTTGAGTTATAAGTGAAGTAACTAACACGACTTTCTTTTATATATATAGATATATTTAGATTTAATAGATATGTATAGGCCTTAAGGATACAATAATAATTATACATAATTGATACCTATTAGTTTAACAACGATGCACGGAATAGCATGGAAAATAACCACTTATAAATAATAGCTCTGGCTCTGCTTTTAATTTTTCTATTAACAAGTGATTGAGAAATCGTTGGTTTATTTCCTACTTTGCTTGAACTCTTGTGTTTGACCCGGAAAGTGGTTGTTTCACTCACAAACAGAGATCGAAATAGGTAGAGTATATTTACCTAAACTTCGAGGAAGAAAGTAACATAGAGTGGACGACACCTCCTCTAAAATCCCGGAATTATTATAATGACGTTTTAATCCCGGGATTAAAAAAAAACACGAATTATTTATTGGACTTTATTTATAGATACAAATTATTGATTTGAAAAATCGTATAACATTTTTTTGGGTTCCGTACCTACTATGTAAATGTAAAGGAAAGTATGTAATATGTAAAAAAAGCTCTTTAATTTAATACTTATAGTACGGAACCCTAAAAAACGTTATACGATTCTTCAAATCAATAATTTGTAACTCTAACGGTTTTTTTTCTATTGGACTGCTGTAGGTGTCACTATGCGACCCTTCCTACGTAACCGGGCAGTTAGGAAGTAAAATACTTAACCTAAGCTAACTACTTGTACTACACTAACATCATGACTACCTGCAACAACAGCACTAAGGGCGACACCTAGTGGGACTCTGACCTAGGCTTAGGGTGTTACTGGCGGGGACTTAGGGGGGGGAGACAGCTTGATGAGAGCTGAATTATCGGTGTGACTGCTTTTACAAGGAAGTATTAAAGTTAATTGATTTACTAAGGGGAGAAAAACGAAAAAAAAAATACTTTATTGGACTTTCGTTGATATAACATTAGACATAAAAATTAAATACTACAGTCGTTTTAGCCGCGTTCCCTCTATTTTTTTTTTATCTTTTGTATATCATTTACAATAATAAGTGATTTGTTATTACATCATTATGGTTAAATGAGGAAGGCCCAAGGTTTAAGCCGTTTTTTTATGCTTATTAAGTAGCTATGATGGCTTAGCAGTTGAACAATTGTCTTCCGTGCAGAAGAGTCTTAGTTGGATTTCGGCCCGCAACTTTTTTTTTCTGTTGGACTGTTTTAGATGATCCTACGGGACCGTTTCTACACGTAACCGAGCAGTTATTGGCGATACCTGAAGGGTCTCCAGCCAATGGGGGGGAAGTAAAATACTTAACATTTATGTTCATATAACTCGTCAAACTGTAGGGAACAGCTGATTTTTTTTTCGCGATTTCCTGTTTGATCTCGTAGTAAAAGTTGTTCATAATGATGAGTACAGTGACCCCATATGAGGTTGTGCGTTATTTATGTTACACCTTGTATAAATAAAGTAAATAATTCAAGATTTTTAAATCCCGGGATTAAATCGTCATTATAATTATTTCGGGATTTTAGAGGAAGTATTATCCACTCTATGGTAGTCCTTTGAGACGGGGCAAAAGAGAAGCGAATGTAATGAAAGTGCGGGTGACCAACAGAAGGACACTTAAAGAAATATATTTTATTTAAAAAGGCTATTGGTTAAACTGAAAGAAATTTACTTCTCCAAGTCAAGTATTAGTGTTAAAACCAAGTTAGTAACTGATATTATTATTGAAGAAATTATTCGATTTGTTTTAAGCTTTGTAAAAGAGTGGAATTTGCTACAGAAAGTAATTAGCCTTTTCGACAATGGCTTCTAACAATTTAAAGGAATTCGATCTTAATATACTGCAATGGAATTCGCAGTCGAATATATTTAATAGTATTTTAGCCAAACCAATGTCGGTAGAGGCTGCATTAGTTTATTAATTAGTTACCTTGTAATGTATTTATGTTTTGATCAGGTTACGATGGAACTGGCGTAACACTGTTAAAAGTTCCTAAATAATAAAGATTAAAAAAAAAATGTAGTCCTTCCTCGAAGTTAAGGTAAATATACTCTACCTTTTCCCATCTCTGCTTACTATAAACCCTGTTCACATCATTACATCAACTGACACTTATATAAGTGTTTCCGTTGCACGCAGATCAGCTAATAACCTATTATTACACAGAGTAGTTATTTTTAACCTTACTACTGAATATTACTTAAATTGATGTCAATGTAATTAGTTTTAATAGGTACTTATACTTGTATAACACTCGCCTCCTTTTGCGAGGAGGTGATGGCTAGCAAGGAGTGAGCGGAGAGGGAGAGAGAGGCGACTGGCGCGCTTCCTTCCCGCGCCAGACGCACCGAACGGGCGACGTTCCCCGGAAACACTAGTGTGTGGCCTGCGGGCGGCGGGTTAACCCGTCGTTATGTTCGTATATCTTGTCAAAATGTAGGGAACAGCTGTTTGTTTTTTCGCGATTTCCGGTTTGGTCCCATAGTAAAAGTTGTTCATAATGATGAGTACAGTGACCCCTTAGCAGGTTGTGCGTTATTTATGTTACACCTTGTATATAAAAATGAATCGCTGAAATGTTTGTACGCACAGCTACTGATCAAGCTATACATTTCCAGTATAAGCTGATCTCGCATTGTATAGGATTTCCTTACAATGAGAGGTCAGTGTAAACTGGAAATTTATAGCTTCATGTGTAGCCGTGTGTACGCGCATAACTTTCGAACGACTCCACCAAATTGGATAAATCTTTTTTTTTGTGTATTCGTTATTGTCAGGACAAGGTTTGTAAAAAAAAACACGAGTAAAAAAAAATGCCGGTACGAAGTTCGCCGTGTCAACTAGTAACAAATAAATGAATGAACATTTATTTATTTATTTTTTACTTTAATAACAACGGTCTTGGACAATTTACAGTAATTAAAGATAGAGAAATTAAACATAAAAACATAGTAAGTAAAATAGACATATTTCATGAATCTCTCTCGCAATGCTTCAGACATACTAATAAAATCTTCTTCCAATCATCCGCAAACAGATCACAGTTCGTATCGTATCCAAGAGTTCGTTGAGTGCGGTGAGAGTGCGAGGTATTGGCGATTTAGCTCGCGCTACTGTGCGACATGAAGGCACAGCAAAAAGCTTGTGCTTCCTGTTGCGGTGGTAATTGTCCGGTACAAAGAATCGAGCCAGCTCATTATGCAGATCTGGTGCATCAGTGGACCCGCGAAAAGTTTTACAAACTGTTGTAAGCTGATCACATGATCTCGTTACCTCAAGTGAGTTGTAACCGAGTATGAACATGAAGGCAAAGAGGCACGCTTGTGTGTATTGTGTACATGTAGATATCATAGTAACAGCAGAAGCAAAAAACTTTAAATATCCCATTACAGTGAAAAAAAAACCTGTTCAAAACTGGCGGTAGTCAGTGAGGTCATATGTTTATAAATAGAATCAAAATACCAAAATTGTGACGTCACTTACTGGTCCACTTGATGCAGTACTTATGGTTTTTTTTTAATGTAGGTTTGGCAAACGAGTCGACGGCCCACCTGATCATAAGTATAACTAACTACTTATGATCAGGTGTTATGTAGAAACCTGGGCCGTCGACCAGTGATCGGAAAAATGTGAGCTAATTTACCTAAACTTCAAAGAACAGAGACAAAAACTGGAGACTTCCTTACGACAACATTTTTTTCGGGAGAATTTTCTCGGAGACTTTCTTTCATTTGTTTTCAAAAAATAAAAGATATCCCCCTTTTTTGAAAACAATAAACAATCTCTTTTTTAAAAACAATAAAAAACGTGTCATCTGGTTTTGTGTCAATTTTGGGAAAAAAAAACAATTGTTTTCTGAATTAATAACATTAATATTTAAATGTACTTTAGTGATGTCCCGAACCCCGGAATAATTTTCCCGAAAAAAAATGTTGTCGTAAGGAAGTCTCCAGTTTTTGTCTCTGTTCTATGAAGTTTAGGTAAATTAGCTCCCCTTTTTCCGATCACTGATTATGACCCATACCGGATGTAAACGAGTTCGTGTATTTCCTTACAACCACATGTTCTAGTGCTGGGGGCTTACTTTGACCTCTTATGAAAACGTTCAAATGACAGCCAGTCAACTTCCGATCAAAAGCAGGCCTGCTTCTGAATCGCTAAAAATCTTACCATCACAGTACTAAAGGTGAACGACTATTGAACCTAGTTGAACGGTAATGCTTGTTCATGACGAAAAGTCGATACAAAAAAAAAGTTGAACGGATTTCGTAAACGTCAACGTAGCAGGCCTGCTCTAACGATGTCATAGTACAAAAAAGCAGGGCAGTTCAACTTCCAGGCAACTTCTGTCCTGCTTTAAGAGGTCAGTAAGCCCCCGGTATAGACAGACCCCCACGGGATTAAGACAGAAAAATAAAAAAATTAAGTAATTATTTTTTCTTGCGGTAATGGTAAGTGATCGTATCTAAACCAGCTAACAAGGAAATAAAACAAAAAAAATTGCAAAAAATATACAAGGTTAGTCGAAAAGTGGGTACTAATCCGCAGACAGCAAAAAATATCACATAACTGTTACGAGTATAAATAAAGTGTTATTTTTTTTAAATTCGATAACTTTTTTGGAATATTCCCATCTGTCCCCCTGATCTGTCTCCTTCTGGGAGCCAATCAGGAATAAAAAATAGATATGTTCCTCTATCACCAAGACGAACGGACAGATCGAACGAATTATTTCTGGTGTGTCCCCTGCTGTTTTTTAGGGAGACAAATAGAAATAAAAAGTTTCGCTCTGTTCCCCTGTTACCGACGAGGGGACAGATCGGAATATTCCACTTTTATTTCCATGGAAAATTAATTTAGTTTCTTCGTCCCTGCTTTAGTTACAAATTCCGAAAATAGAGCTTCTTATCCGTGATCCAAGATAATTATGACGGAAAATGTAAACACAGCTGATCACAGTTGAGAATAGATAGATTTTAACGTATTTTGTATGAAATTTTTGAACAGCTATTTCTCTTAAACGATTGACTTTTGGGGAAAGTTGTAGAACAAAAGTAATTCATTATTGTTTGTACTTTAACACCCTATCAGACGAACGTTGTATGTTATAGTAAACTAGCGACCCATCCCGGCTTTGCACGTGTACGTTTTGTAGCTTAAAACCTTCCTCTTGAATCACTCTATCTATTAAAAAAAACCGCATCAAAATCCGTTGCGTAGTTTTAAAGATCTGAGCATACATAGGGACAGACAGACAGCGGGAAGCGACTTTGTTTTATACTATGTAGTGATACTGCTTCCCTCATAAATAAATAGTGTTTAACGTTGTTCCTTTTAAAACTAGATAGTTGGTATAATAAATATATCATGAAAGAATGAATGTGTCTTGCACTCATTAGCCGTGTCAAGTCCATGCAATGTGGAGTTTCTAGTTTTGTTAACCGACTTCAAAAAGGAGGAGGTTCTCAATTCGGTTGTATTTTTTTTTTATTTTTTTTTTATGTTTGTTACCTCATATCTCCGTCATTTATGAACCGATTTGAAAAATTCTTTCTTTGTTCGAAAGGGTATACTTCCCGATTGGTCCCATATAAATTTTGTTACGATTAAACTATGAACTTCAGAGATATGGAACGGAACTCCTCATCGGATCAAAGCAAAATTCTCAAATTACTAATATTGCTTTGTTTATATTTGTTGTTGGGAACTGACTACTGGAAAAGAGGAGGGGGTGCATGTCCCCCCCCCTCCCCCTTTGGAATGTTTTCATTATATCGTGTAAGGTATCATTTGAAAGGGCTTTTTATGCCCGACTACGTCAAAGCCAAAAAGAAGGGTTATGAAGAGGAGGGGGTTAAGTTTATGGCACTAAAACGTATTTAATAAAAAAAAAACTTTAAAAAAAGTAAAAACCGACTTCAAAGAAAAACTAAAAGGAGTGAAATAATTACCATAATATAAAATTAACAGTTTCAGAAGTCGGTGCAACTCTACACTGAAACAAATAGAAGCCACCGACTTCTGAAACTGTTAATTTTTTATTATGGTAATTATTTCACTCCTTTTAGGTTTTCTTTGAAGTCGGTTTTTACTTTTTTTATTGCGCTTCAGTTGGGCTGAAACACCAACTGCAGCTATAGTATAGCAAATAACTATAGTATTTACATGACCAGCTGCGATTTCTGAAGCACATTTTTAGGGGATAAACAAGGTTAGTCGAAAAGGGGGTATCACTCATGAAGGTTTTAAAGCAAGTGTTAAAATTTCAAAATTCGATAACTTTAATTTCCATGTGAAATTATTTTATACTAGTTTTTTCAAAAATTCTTCATCCCTGCTTTAGTTACGAAATCAAAAAATGGAGTGTCTAATCCGTGACCTCAAATATGACCTAAAATTTATGCAAAGCTGATCATAGGTGAGGATTTTAGCGTATTTTTTTTTTGAATTTGTTAGATTTGTGATGGAACGAGGTGTGGTGTTCCTCCAACTCAAAGGGAGGATCCTCCAACCAGGCGGAGTCTTGTGCCTGGCGGGCTACTGCCCAACGGTTGACGTTGGGCGGTTGTATATATGTATACCAGCATAGTTTTAGTATATAAGTATACTAAACCTGAAACTAGTTTGTTCAGAATCACTAGGAGAATCGATTGACATATTTTTTACACCAATTTTTTTTCTTAAATTTCAATTTTGTTTCAGTAGGTTTCTACCCATAACAGTGGACAAGAATAGACACCTTGAGGCTTGAGATGATCCGCTCGGTCAGTTTCCGTGTATAAGACAACCCCTGCATAGCACATCTCAGGCATTTCACACTTTACTAGGGAACTTAACGCGACATAAACTACGGTGTAACTTGGAAATTTATTAAAAAAAACACTTTCAGGCAGTTCTGATGAAAATCTTGTTGGGGTGTCTCGGTTTTCGTATAAAGTAAAAATAAGGTGTTAAATCATGATAGCGCGATGTAAGAACTGTCATCTATGACAGTTGTCGATATTGTCGCTGTAGTCGTCTACACCACCGGTGTGCTGCGTAGTTCGCATGTGGCGTGATAGATGCCGCCACATATTAGTGATACCTATTTTACCTATTTTTGCAAAGCAACCCTGTAAAATTGTATGCATATTGATGTTTTAATAACAAAATAAAAACCGACTTCAAAGAAATACTAAAAGGAGTAAAATAATTACCATAATATAAAATTAACAGTTTCAGAAGTCGGTGGCTTCTATTTGCTTCAGTGTAGAGTTGCACCGACTTCTAAAACTGTTCATTTTATATTATGGTAATTATTTTACTCCTTTTAGGGCTGATTTTTCAATCGTCAGATAACTTTTATCTGGGGAATAAGTTTGACGTTTTGACACCTTCTCTATAGAAAATATGTCAAACCGTCATATTTATTCCTTGGATAAAATTTATCTGACGATTGAAAAATCGGCCCTTAGTATTTCTTTGAAGTCGGTTTTTACTTTTTTTTAAAGTTTATTTTTTATTAAATACGTTTGTGTCATAATTTTAACCCCCTCCTTCATAACCCTTCTTTTTGGCTTTGACGTAGTCGGGCATAAAAAGTCCTTTCAAATGATACCTTACACGTTATCGATAACGATACCTAATGAAAACATTCCAAAGGGGGCGAGGGGGGGACACGCACCCCCTCCTCTTTTCAAGTAGTCAGTTCCCAACAACAAATATAAACAAAGCAATATTAGTAATTTGAGAATTTTGCTTTGATCCGATGAGGAGTTCCGTTCCATATCTCTGAAGTTCATGGTCTAATCATAACAAAATGTATATGGGACCAATCGGGAAGTTTCGAACAAAAAAAATATTTTTCAAATCCGTTCATAAATGACGGAGATATGAGGTAACAAACATAAAAAAAAAAAAAAAAAAAAAAAAACTACAACCGAATTGAGAACCTCCTCCTTTTTGAAGTCGGTTAAAAATGATGACATCTTCCCTCATAAAAACTAACAGGCTTTGAACCTGTAAATCTAACCGTAACTAAATTGAATTACAATTTTATAATAGATATTTTATCAGCTATGTGAATAAGTGGTCAATCAAACTGCAATAGCGGGTGCGGGGGCGGACGCGGGGCGCTTGGGTTTTGGCGTCTGCGTGTTCACAGTAGTGTCGAACGAGCTATCGTACGACGCTTCGGCGGGTGAATCAAAATGGTTTAGAACCACACGCGCAGTCACCTAACAAAACGCTATATCACTGTGAACGATACGGACGGACTGGGGGCTTACAGTTACTATGACCTCTTATGAATACGTTCAAATGCCAGCCAGTCAACTTCCGTTCAAAAGCAGGCCTGCTTCTGAATCGCTAAATATCGTACCCTGACAGTACTAAAGGTGAACGACTATTGAACCAAGTTGAACGGTAATGCTTGTTCATGGTAGGAAAAGTCTATACAAAAAAAAAAGGTGAACGGATTTCGTAAACGTCAACGTAGCAGGCCTGCTCTAACGATGTCATAGTACAAAAAAGCAGGGCAGTTCAACTTCCAGGCAACTTCTGTCCTGCTTTAAGAAGTCATAGTAAGCATGGTGAGCCATTAGAAACACCCGCGCCACCCGCGCCCGCGCCCGCCTCATGCAGACGCGCAGCTTGCAGGAGCACTGTGAAATGCAACTGGCGTCTACATACATTTTGATTTACACGCGCCAGCGCCCGCCTCCACTCTGAAAGAGTACTTTGAACCTGTACATCTAACCGTATCTAAATTGAATAATAATTTCTTAGATACTTTTAACAGCTATGCGAATAAGTGTCGTAATGATCCAGAGGATACAGACCCGTTTGTTGCGTTCACTGTTCCATACCAAAGAATCAATGTTGCTTAACAAAATGCCCGATGACGAAATTACCCTCCTCCAGGAGGCGAGTAAATCGACCAGCACACTACACAACGTCCGCCGCCGTCCGGCATACCGTCGTCGCCGACGATCCACCGATCTCTCCCGCCGTAGAACCGGTCGTCTCTTCAGACTCCGCAGTCACACCGATAATTCAGCCCTCATCAAGCTGTCTCTCCCTCCCAACCCGCCGCCAGCAACACCCTAAGCCGAGGTCCGAGTCCCACTAGGGGTCGCCCTTAGTGCTGTTGTTGCAGGTAGTCATGATGTTAGTGTAGTACAAGTAGTTAGCTTAGGTTAAGTATTTTACTTCCCCCCATTGGCTGGAGACCCTGAAGGTCTCGCCAATAACTGGCTGGTACGTAGAAACGGTTTTCTAGGACAACCTACAGCAGTGCAATAGAAAAAAATCTTGTCAAAATGTTTGGAACTGCTGATTTTCCGTGAATCCATGATCCAGCATGATAAGTAGTGTTCATGGTTTTAAGATTAAGAGTGACTAACCACTCATGCTGTGTAGCCTGATTAGTATTGCAAAAATACTGTTTTCTTTTCTACAGTGAAAAAAAAAACTTTTAAAAAAAAACATAAAAAAAAACACGTTCTTTTTCTGGAGCATGTTTTTTTTCAAGAATACAGAATTCAATATTGATAAGGCAGTTTCCGTAAATATTAATAAATACTTAACAGTTCATATTAGATTTTATTTATTTACTAGCTGTACCCAGCATGCGTTGCAATGCTCTTTTTCCTACCTACTACCTACCTACTACCTACCTACTACCTACCTGATATTTTTTTTTTTTTTAATATCAAAATTTTCTTTCATAAGAACCTTCTCCTGACAATTACGAACAAAACAAAAAAAAATTTAGCGAAATCGGTCCACCCGTTCACGCGTGATGCGATGACCAAGGGAAATAGCGATTCATTTTTATATATATAGATAAACCTACAATACCTTTTTGGTGGAATAGTACCAATAAGTTTACATGAATATATTGGCAACATTCAAATTGCGCACGGGGAACAAGACTAGTGTAGGCGGCACTGATACTGAAAGTGATACTGATATTGACACAGAAGAAGACTATATTTTTGTTAAATTGATTCATTAGTACTTAATTCGATTCGAAATTTTAGTGAAATGTAAGAAATTAGAAAACACATCAATAAAACATTTACTTTCCTATAGATTTCTTTTCTGAAAAATAACCAAATTTAGAAAAAAAAAACAAGGGTACTAAGTTTTTTTCATGTTTTTTTTTTTCACATTGTGAAAAAAACAAAGTCGTTTTTTTTTCATGTTACATCACTAAGCCTGATGCTCTTCCGTCATGGACCATAAATCAGAATGAAATTTAAAAAAATGGGTTTGGACAAAGTCCCAGCGAATCCTTTCAAGATTAAGAGCGTGACGGTAATATAAATATTACATGAACAGGAAGTATTAAAAGTAAGACGCCATTTTAGCATTTAATTCAAAGAAACAAAAGAGGTTTGAACTCGCTACATCGGCAACAAGTTATTGGGTTTTTCCGTGTGGAATTTCTCAGTAGCAGCCCGGAGGCGTATTAAGAAACCATTGTGGTATCCAGAACCGGAGCGATCTGTACCACTCGATGGTTTATAATGTAATTTACCCCGAAACCATTGTGCGGTACAGAGCTCGGCAGTTCTGTATAGCACTATGGTTTTGGGCTGAAATAGCCGATAATCTAGCCAGAAACCACTGGATCGACGCTATAAAATTATTGAGAATTCGCCAAGATAACAGCTGGCTTATCATCATGTATTTTCAAAAAAATTAATTCATGGTACATAAGTGCTGAAGATGGATTCATTCCTGATTGAAAATAACTTGAATATAATTTTTGTGTATCCTCGTTACATCTAAGCATGTTAAAAGCCTCAGCAACCTTCACACAATGTCTATGGCGAAAATCCAGATTCAACCTCGGGCCCACGATGTATACCGAAAGAGTATAGCATAGTCTGAACTACGCTTTAAAAATAACGGCGATGTGAGGTGTACCTCTGCCTAACCGTTTGGGGAATAAAAGCGTGATATTATGATATACGATAAAAATACCGCAATAAACGATAAAAACCAATTTTCATTTAAATGTTAATATGCATTAAAACTTAATATACATAGCAAAGATAAAATTTAAATGCACAAAACTATTAGGAAGTTATTAAAATGCCAAACAGCTGAGACATTGAAAACTGTTAAATAACAGTGATTTGCATTTGTGACGTAAATAATAATCAGTCAAGTGTGAATTGAACTTGCATACAGAGGATTCATCGATTTATCATATACAGAGTGGAAACGCTAAGTGTTAAAACGATTATTTCATGCCACTCTCCCTTCCCGCGCCCCGCGAGTTAGTCGCCGTCTATGTGCTCTGATGTTTTAAACCCTTAACTTACTGTTTCTCTTATTAAAATTCAGGATCTACATGGTCAACGATAAATCTAACAATGATCATGACGTGCATTTTTACGATACGGTAACGTAAATTTGCACGTTACGTCAACGCACCGTGCCACGTTACCGCACCGTTCCACGTTGACGACGTCGTGATGTGGAGATGTGGACACGCTCGTACGGTTAAGAAACCGTGTCGTGAACGAGAGGCCTGAAGATCCTATCACTATGCGTGCTATGTTTTGTATAATCTTACAACAAGCGTCTATTACCAGCGTGCGGTGAGGAAGATTTATATTCTAGCCTGTGGATACGGGACAAAACTTGATCAGCGCATCATGAAATAGGCATGTTGACAGCATCAATAAACTGCAAATCTAATTTTGACGACACGTTTGGTGCAGTGGCTAAGCGATTGGCTTCTGCGCCACGGGTCGTGGGTTCGATTCCCACACGGAACAAAAATTTGTATGGCCTACAGATAGTTGTTTCGGGTCTGGGCGTTTGTTTGTGAGATTTGTGTCTGTAAACGCACCCACGATACAAGAGAAATCCTAGTGTGGAAACGTTTAAAAAAAAAAAAAAAATGTCCGCCATTTAGAGTTTTGAAAAATAATGGACACGTATTTTTTCTTTCGTTAAATCTATGGATATTTGGAAAGATAAAACGCATCAAAACTCGAGAGTGGGGGCTTCTGACGTCAGAAGCAAGTAAAAATTGTACTTGCTTGTGACGTTTTGCCAATTTTAAAACTGTCGTATCTTCGTCAATTTTGGTTTACGTAACAAAAGAAAAAATACGGGTCAAATATTTTTTGATAATCTAACTGACGGACTAATTAGATTTTTTCAGTCAAATACCCTATTACCTGAGTAATAATTAGCCTACAAGTCTTCATGCTCAGCAGTCATGCTTGCAATCACTACACCAGCGGGGAAATCAGCCAGTTTGTTTAAATTATCTATTAAAGATCATGGGAGGTCATGGTTACATTTACCATGCACGAACGACACGTCACATTCTTGTATTTGATTTCCATTTATTATATTATTGCTAATTTTTCATTCGCCTCATCGTTGTAGCGAGGTTATGTACTGCGGTGGGTTTAAACCCAGGCATGGTATCATGTTTTTCAATGTCATAATGTTTACTCGGAGGCGAAGAATCCGGGTTACCAACATAAACCTTAATATCTCTGAAACTAATAACGCTAGCTTATTGAAATAAAAAGTATTTTATAGACTGTTTAATTTTATACTTATTAATTTTATTTGAGTAGTGTTAAACAAATCCGTCTATAAGTCCTGTCGTTGTAATGTAACAGACGGCCCCAGGATCTCCCGAGCACGTCTGCTACACCAGTTGTAAAGAATGTGTACAGCATTCAATACCTAATACATAAGTAAGAGTCAGCATAGCTTTACGTCCCTTGCAGTAGTCAGCGAGTTCCTTCTTGTATTCACAGCGTTCGTCGATGGCCCACACAGCCATCTGATGGAAACCGGCGGCAGCAAACAGACCGGCTGTAGCATTTAGTCGTAGTCATAGTAGTAGGCGTAGACGACAGCAGGTCCGATCGCCGATCTCACAAGTGTAGGTAGGGCAGGAGACGAAGTGAAAAGAGGGGAGAAGGGGTTACCGACGGGCACAGCTTCTTTATCTGGCTTTCCAGTTGGATAACATGCCACAGCTGTTAATAACACCAAGGGAAACACGTAGATATTCCACAAATGCTTTTTATTTAACTTGATACGCTTCATTTGAGTAGAATATCAAAAACTGTTCTGCTATAGAAATATTCCAAATTTCAGTTTATAACATTTCTCTATATAAAATAAACAGAAAATATCTTGTATCAAAAAAACACCACCATGGTGTCCAAAACAAATCTCAAAAAGCCAAGTCTAAACAATGATATTATATACAAAAAGAGGAGTCTAAATTAGAATCCCATCTGTCATCAATAAAAAAGTATAAAATATAAATAGCAAGTAGGTAGGTGAATGACCATGAAGGTGATACTACATCGTCCTGTATGGATCGGAATGCTGGGCTCGCTCCATTGACTTAGAATATAGTAACATGGACACGATATGTGGGATTCCATACCAGTGACGCGTAATCAAGGACGCTTCTTACGAGGGTGTTGTAGAGTACTTTAAGGGTTGATGTGGACCGAAACTCCGAGCAAGTTCTCTTTACAAAACCCGACATTTTTGAAGCTTTGGCGACAATATCGTCAATGTGATCGATGAATGTAAGCTTGCTGTCGAGTTTAACACCTAAGTCACGAATGGTGTCAACTTTTGTAAATAAACCCCATTTAATGTATATGACGACGGCCTTACGTTTTTTTTCCGCGTAAAAACCATATGATAGCACTTACTCGCATTGAGCGTCATCATATTTAGCTGACACCATTCGCTTATTGCATCCAAGTCCTCCTGAAGAAGTAAAACGTCTGAATCCGTTTTAATTTCTTGGTACAATTTTAAATCATCTGCAAACATGGAGCATTTGCAGTGCCGTATTGAGTTGACAATATCATTGGCGAAAATAAGAAACAGAATCGGTCCTAGGTGAGATCCCTGTGGTACCCCAGAGGTAGAAGTATAAAAATATATTCATAACCCCTAATCACCACCCTCTGCTTCCGTTCAGACAGGTATGAGGTAAACCACATGAGTACTTGATCGGATATGTAATTTGTGGTTAACCTTGTCAAAAGCACTGCTGAAATCAGTATAGATTGAGTCAACCTCTATACGGGAATCTAGAGATTTGCTAATGTCGTTAATGTAATGTACTAAATTAGTGGTAGTGGATTATACAAGGTTAGTCAGAAAGGGGGTACTAATCCGAAAGGGTGTTAAAGTACCCATAATAATGAATAACTTTTGTTTTACAACTTTTCCCAAAAGTCAATAGTTTATTAGAAACAGATGTTCAAAATTCTCAAAAAAAAGTCTCTAAAATCTATTTTTCCTCAGTTATGATCAGCTGTGTTTACATTTTAGGTCATATTTGGGGTCATGAATTAGAAGCATCATTTTCTGAATTTGTAACTAAACCAGGGAAGAAGAATTTTTGAAAAAATAAAAATCATTTTAAGTATTTGTAAAAAAAATATATCAAATTTTGAAATTTTAACACTTGCTTTCAAACAGTCATCAGTGATACTATAAGTGGGCTTCGGATTAGTACCCCCTTTCTGACTAACCTTGTATAGTAGTATAATAGTCTATAAAATACTTTTTATTTGAATAATCAATCATTCTTAGTTTCCGAGATATTAAGGATTATGTTAGTGACCCGGAATCATTGCGAGTGAACTTTGCGAGTGGCAGTATCTGATAATGATTTAAGAGTATATTTTTCTCATCTCATTGTGATATAAAATGAGAGACCGATAAAAGATCACGTTGATAAAATGATTATTTATCTTTTATCATATCTTGCACAATTTTCTAGACAGAATGCGGAAATGCACGTATCGGAATGCCTTGAATATCGATGCATAATCACGTTCTTAAAGTTCACAGTTTTTATCACGTACAGAATTTCACACTGATAATTCAGCCCTCATCAAGCTGTCTCCCTCACCAATCCCCCGCCAGCAACGCCCTAAGCCTCGTGCTCGTCTCACTAGGGGTCGCCCTTAGTGCTGTTGTTGCTAGTAGTCATGATGTTAGTGTAGTATAAGTAGTTAGCTTAGGTTAAGTATTTTACTTCGACCATTGGATGGAGACCCTTCAGGTCTCGCCAATAACTGCTCAGTTACGTAGAAACGGTTCGCAAGGATCATCAAAAAGAAGATAAAGAGAAAAAAAAACAAATTCCCTTTTTAAGGGTACCGTACCCAAAGGGTAAAACAGGAACCTGTTACTAAGACTCCGCTGTCCGTCTGTCACCAGGCTGTATCTCATGAACCATGATAGTTAGACAGTTGAAATTTTCACAGATGATGTATTTCTGTTGCCGCTATAGCAACAAATATGGTACTAAAAAACAGAATAAAATAAATATTTAAGGGCTCCCATACAACAAACGTGATTTTTTTGCCGCTCTCCGACTGTCCGTCTGTCACCAGGCTGTATCTCATGAACCGTGATAGTTGGACAGTTAAAATTCACAGATGATGTACACACATCAAAAGTGTCTAGGGATCAACATATATTTTTGCAATAACTTTTCTCCTGATTGATATTAATTAAAATTTTCTTTAAGGATTCATCAAATAAAGTGTTTTCGTTTGTCACAGTAACGATAAACCAAGTCACCTTTGCATTAATAAAGAAATTTGCCATTTTCCTAATAAAGGGATTTTTGACATTTGAACCACTAACACAAAAGTTCGAAAAAAAGACTGAAATAACAGTTTTCTTTAAAATTTTATTGGGTAACTTAAACAATTAATAATCCGTGTTTCTACCGCGAACACTAACAACACAAGAACATCGGTTTGGCATACTCAAAATGAGTTCATCCAAATCACGCTGTGGAATGGCCGCCCATGTTCGTTGCAACAACAAAAAAAGGTCTTCTTGCGACTGGATACCCTCCATATTCGGCAGAGCTCTTCTCTGTAGCATATCCCATGCATGCTCAATCGGGTTCAAGTCTGGCGACTGAGCAGGCCAGGGCAGGACATTGATGTTAGCTGCGGCGAGAGTCTGTCTTACAACTAGGGTTTCTGTTTTCTCGACATATTTTTTTTCTCGGGTCTCGAGAATTCTCGAGCCCGATTTCTCGGGTTTCTCGGGTCATTCGAGAAATTTTTAAAAACCTTAAAAAATCAGCATACTCCCGTTTTCTGGTGTACTCTTGAACGTAGTTTATCTGTTCGATAGCGCTATTATTTCGATAAGCTGACTCACTGCATTTCTGGACACCCCAGTCAGAAGATAATCCTATTTCAAACTTCAGATAACTTATTTTTTCAGTTTCTCAGGTACTCCTAACCGTTCGCTATTGGTTCGATAAAATGACACATTGCGTTTCTGGACACCCCAGTCAGAAGATGATCTTACTTAGTTCAAACTTCAGTTAACTTGACTGACCAATTTGGGGCGCAAATCGTTAATCGATAGTGAGTTTTGGACTCCCAGCGAAATGGACTCGAGTAGTTCATCGGAATCTGATTTGGAAGTGCTGGAGGCTATTTCAAATAAATCAGTACCAATAAAAAGGCATCGAAAGAAATCCATCCGAAATGTTCACGGATGAAAAGTTTAACATGAGATATCTATAACTAGGGCACTTTGATATTTACCTTTGTGAAATAACCAGTCCTGCCCTAGAACCCATTCATTTACACCACAAATAGGTACGTTAGCTTAGTTTTTTTTTCAGATATAAATAAACTTTACCGCCCAATATTATAAATTACAATAAAACTTTAAAATCCTACTTATTTTGTTTTAATAGTTTTATTGTGTTGTTGCTATGATTAAAAATAACAAAGAGAAAATATTGTGATTTAAATTTTATACATATTTCATGTGTGTAATGATTCGTTTTAAAATCATTGCACATAGGTACCAGAGGAGATTTTCATTTAAACTTGGGGCCTAATTGCAAAAAGATGTAAAGTTTAAGGCGAGAAAAGTATATTTAGATGGGCTTTAAAAAGAGACCCCATCTAGTGATCAATTTACAAACTCACTTATTGTTTGGATAGTTATCTAGTCGTCGATTATGTATTCAGAAACCCAACAATAGATGAACGGAGTTTATCTTACAGTTAATTTTTTTTTTGACATTTTAATGTCACATTATAATAAGAGTACTTGGAGTTGCAGGTATATTATGTGTCTCTTCGCTTGCCTCGCTTACTCGTGCTTCGTAAGGAGAACGATCAGAAGCCAGAATGCAAAGATTACGTAACTTTTAAGCCAATTTTACAGTAATAAAAGAAAATCTTCGATTTCTCGAGTTCTCGAATTCTCGAGGTATTTTTTCTCGTCTCGAAGTTGGCATGATTTCTCGACATTTCTCGACTCGAGAATTCTCGAGCAGAAACCCTACTTACAACTCTTGCGGTGTGCGGTCGTGCATTATCATGCATTAACTGAAATAAGGGACCGATTTGCGCTTGTAGAGGAACGATGACGTCTGATACAATCGTCTCAGCATAAATTTGAGCGTTGAGGTTGCCTCTGATCCAAATCAACTCAGTTCTTCCGCCGATCCAAATACCCGCCCATACCATGATGGTTCCACCACTATAAGGATGGACTTCCTGGCAGGATTTTAATCGCTGTTGGCGTCCAGGGGTTCTCCAGTGTCGTATACGTCTTGTATCCGGTCTCATACCAAAACGAGACTCATCAGAAAAGCACACGAAACGCCATTGTTCTTCTGCCCAATTTCTGTGTCCAAGAGCCCATTGATATCGAATCCTACGATTGTGCATTGCTATAGGTGGTACCCGTAGCGGTCTTCGGGAATGAAGGTTCACTTCATGCAAGCGGTTTCTGACTGTTTGGTCGCTAATTAAGTTCCCTGAAGAGTGATGAAGCCTCACGGCTAACATCATGGCGGTTATTGTTGGAGCTCTTCGAGTTAAGATTTGAATGTATCGGTCTTGTCTCCGTGTGGTGCAGCGATACCGTCCTCCATGGCGCTCAGCCACGGTACCAGTGCTTCGGTAACGTGTCCAAAGTCGACTGATAACACTCTGACTTGTATTCAGAGCTAAAGCCACAGTACGTTGCCGGGAACCAGCTTCTATCATTCCCACGGCTCTGAGCATTTCTTCCCTGCTTAAATGACGTCGCCGCTCCATAATAACGTTGGTTTTAATCAGTAGTAGGGAAACAGTAGCACTAATAATGTCTTCAATGCGTTGTATGTTTTTATAGGGAAAATATTGACAGCTGATTTTCATCTTTTACTCGAATTTGATTCACAGTTCCTGATTCAAATTATGAAATGCACCAAAAAGGATCCATATAAATTTATAAAATCATAAATTTATTACAAAGCCACATCTCAATCTCAAGAAATCCGCATAAAAATGCTTGATCCCTAGACACTTTTGATGTGTGTATTTCTGTTGCCGCTATAACAACAAATACTAAAAAAACAAAATGAAATAAATAGTTAAGGGGGCTCCCATACAACAAACGTGTGTTTTTTTACCGTTTTTATAGATAACTAGAGGTCGCCAGCGTCTTCGCGCGCGTGGATGTCGTTTATCGCGTATACCGCGTTTTTCTCTACTATAATATGCATGTATTATACATATAAACCTTCCTCTTGAATCACTCTATCTAGTAAAAAAAAACCGTATCAAAATCCGTTGCGTAGTTTTAAAGATCTAAGCATAAGTACATAGGGACCGACAGACAGCGGGAAGCGACTTTGTACTATGTAGTGATGGTGCCTACGGAACCCTTCGTGCGCGAGTCCGACTCGCATTTGACCGGTTTTTAACTTATGATTATGTATGTGTATGTTTCGGGGTTTCCCGAGTTATTTTTGACCCAACCCAAACGGAGATAATGACTCCGGTTGGGTTTTACGATTTACAATGATATACAAATGTTTTAAAATCAAAGGTATGTTTAACTTTAATAAAAAAAAACTGGGGCCTCAATTCTTTTAGCAGGAACGTTTATCAATCGCAACCGAATCGAAGCAGAACCGTTTGTTCAAACAGTTCTCGTTTACGAAAACTTTCAAATTATATTATTTGACAACGTTAAATTTTAAATTAAAAAAACCCCGCTAATAACAAAACAGCTGATGACCCTGAAACGGCTGAACCGATTTTAATTAAACATGTCTAAGAACAACCGCTAGAAAACAAGCTTTTAAATAAAAAAATCACACCTAAATCGGTTATTTATTTATACAAGGTTAGTCAGAAAGGGGGTACTAATCCGAAAGGGGGTTAAAGTACCCATGATAATGAATAACTTTTGTTCTACAACTTTTTCCAAAAGTCAATGGTTTAAGAGAAATAGGTGATAAAAGATCTCAAAAAAAAAGTGCTAAAATCTATCTATCCCCAGTTATGATGAGCTGTGTTTACATTTTAGGTCATATTTGGGGTCATGAATTGGAAGCACCATTTTCTGAATTTGTAACTAAAGCAGGGATGAAGAATTTTTGAAAAAACGAAAATAAAAAATATTTTGCATTGAAAAAAAATTACCGAATTTTGAAATTTTAACACTTGCTTTAAGATAGTCATCAGTGATACTTTAAGAGGCCCGCGGATTAGTACCCCCTTTCCGACTAACCTTGTATACCTACTACTCTTTATTGTACATTACACCAGGTTAACACAAAAAGGAAAAACAATTTAAACACAAAAATGCACAATGGGCGGTCTTATCGCGCAAGGCGATCTCTTCCAGACAACCTTTGGATGGACTGGAAGAATGGAAAGAGAAAAAACGGGCAGTCGGTATACTTGTACATTACGTACATATTACGGTTCACCCGTTTAAGAGCTATGGTGCCACAGACAGGCACACATACCCCTCTTTTTGCGTCGGGGGTTAAAAAACAAAACCAAACATTTTGAAGATTGTCAATTTGACAAAAACCAATTTTTAGTATTGACCTCATGAAATTGTATATCAACAGGCATTGCCTAGCTATGTGTGGATCGGCTTCCAGTCTAACCAGATGCAGCTGAACAACAGTATTTTACACCGAGCGACTGCCATCAGACCTCCGCAACACAGTTATGGGACAATCCCAATATCCTAATGTTAGACCGGTTGTCACACTTTCGGGCTTCTGACTACCCGTAACGAGTATCATAGGTATTTGTTAGACGGAGCCCGCTAGGGCCAGTGCCTGCCAGGGTTGCGGACTTTGTTCGAAATAGCTACCGCGGCCTTGTGCGTACTCCCTAAGTCCATCAACAAAGTCAGTCGCTCATCCCAAAGTAGCCCGAAACGTAGGAGAAAACAAAAACAAGTGTCAAGTTCAACTTTTCGGACTTGCAAAAACACATCGGTAGTAGGGACAGCTGTCAAATCGTGTTGTCATTCATTCTTAGTTCGGGCCCCGAAATAATCGTATGTCCGTAGGTGATAGGGAGTAGGAAACGCTCGTAACTAAGGCCGAAACTGCGGACTTCGTGCTTAGAGAGTAGACCCCCTGGAACGCAAAGGGCATTAGGAGGAACACGGATGGGTTTTAGTCAGTAAGAGTCTGACACTCCCTTCCACTCCGCCCAGAGCGGAAGAAGTCACATGACAGTTTCCCAACCACAAAAAAGGGTCTTTCGTATGACACCCGTATGAATAGTCATGATCTGCTATTTTAAAAAGAGTATTCATGGAGTTTCTTGCCGGCTCTTCTCCATAGAACCTAACTTTTGGAACCGTGCACTTAGTTTTGACGTTTTAAAAGTGCCTGTAATCTGGGCTATTTGAAATAAAAAAACTTTGACTTTGACCCGGGACCGATGGCTTAACGTGCTCTCCAAGTTCGTGTTCTCAAAGTTTGACGAACGGTCACCCATCGACGGACTGACCTTGGCAAGCGCAGCTTGACCTTGCAAATACTAACATAAATATGATATAACAAAAAACACTTACAAAATTCCAATTAGTCAGATAACACGGGGTGAACCACTTCACAGTCAAGATCTGAGGATCTGTCACATCTTCAGCTATTAACAGGTACCACAAATAACCACCGTAAGCTAACACCGCGTCAAAAACACCACATGCCACTAAATGGAAAAAAAACCGTAAATATAGCCGACACGACTGTCTTTCTTCATACTGTTCATTCACTGTAATCTTCACTTCGGGCATTTTTATTTATTTATTTGATTGTAATTTTGCAGTTCTATTTTTATTTAATTGTAATTTTGCAGTTCTATTTTTATTTAATTGTAATATTGTTGTGCTATTTTTATTTAATTGTAATTTTATTTAAAGTTCACTGTTATTAAATTTATTGTTGTTTTTAATACGTGTAGACCGGTTGAGGTCACACAATATTATGTGATCAGGTAGTATGTATAGCAGTTATTTCAGGGTTCCTTGGTCGTCACGACTAACTTGAATTTTAATTAGATTAAATTAAATTTTTCTACATATTTCCTTAATGTGTTCTAATTATAGAACGCATTAATTAGTAGATTTTCTGACGAAGGTTTCCTTCATCATTAGCGCATTCAAATATTCATAGATATTCAAATTTTGATTCGCAAATGATTTCAAAAAGTTTGAAATGCGGGCCAGGAACAAACTCAGATCCTCCAGCATGTATATTAAGTCAACCGCTAAATAACGGCCTGCGGGCCAACTCTGAGAATCTACTCCCTAACTCCGTCAACGAAGTTGTTAGTCGTCCGTCCGAAAGAAGCCCGAAACGTAGGAGTGAACAAAACAAGTGTCAAGTTCAACTTTTCAGACGGGCAAAAACACATCGGTAGTAGGGACAACTGTCAAATCGTGTTGTCATTCATTCTTAGTTCGGGCCCCGAAATAATCGTATGTCCGTAGGTGATAGGGGGCAGGAAACGCTCGTAACTAAGGCCGAAACCACGGACTTCGTGCTTAGAGAGTAGATCTCCTGGCCCGCGAAGGATTTTAATCGGCCCGCCAAACCTCTATTTTAGAGCAAAAGTGTATGGTACTCGAAAATATATTTTAGCAGCCACATCGACACAAATAGGTATTAAATAAATACATATTTTATCTCTCTTTAAATCACGGTTCATCTTCCGTGCGGGAGATGTCCGGTCCTTTGGAAGGCATACACGGGGACACAGGTCCAACGCGCAGAGGCCAAAATGGGGTGGGGCACCAACCGGGGACTATTCACGGCTGCACTATTGGAGTACAGTCATGGACCGTCCCAAGTGGGTGCAAGACTATTGTATAATATGGTGAAAAATATCTGGTCTATGTGAAGGGGTGTTAAGTGGATTGGATAACCTCTATTGCCAGAAGAAAACGGCGTCTGCCTTTCAAATTAAAAATTGAATTGTGTTGGCAGACGGTGACTCGCCAGCTCACTAGCTGGGCCCCCTGAAAAGCCGCCAGTATATAGGCGAAGAGGGCAACAAACGTGTGAGCGGAAATTATATAATATTATTAAAGTTAACAATTTAAATTAAAAAAAAAGATTAAAAAGCAAAGAAACATATTTAGTAGAAAAAACTATACTAACAGACAAATAAAATAGAATAGGAAACAATACATTACTAGGCAGGCAGTTCAACACTTACATTATTATTTAATTGTGTACGAATTAGTGACTTATATTGGTAATTAGTGACCGATACTTTAACACATGATTGTACTCATGACAACAAACAACTTTCCCTAAGAAACGTTATTTATAAAACAAACAAAAAAAAACATATTACGAGCCGCGTCCATTCTGTAACGGTTTACTAATAAATTTTAATTGAAAAAAATAAAATAGAAATAATGTTTCTTTGGGAAAGTTGATTGTTATCGTGAGTACAATCATGTGTTAAAGTATCCGTCACTAATTACCAGTCACCCTATATTTACCCAGACTATTTGAAAAGATGTCTATGTCGTTTTAAGCTTTCACGGTTTGTCTCTAAATTTAAAATGTCACTTACGGGATATCTTCCGTGATTATTTATTGGTTTGGGAACTCAAACCAATAAATAATCACGGAAGATATCCCGTAAGTGACATTTTAAATTTAGATGTCTATGTCTTCTGACGTACATGACAAGGCATATTACATAAACGCCATAACAAATAGCTGTACCTATAATTACATTTAAAACAAAATGCTTCTTTTTTTATTTTGGCCCCCTGCGAAATTTCTTGCTTCCTTCTGGCCCTCTATGAAAAAAGTTGGCCCACCCTTGCAGTAGGCTATCATTGCTTTTATGGGATAAAATTACAATTTGAGCTGATTCCTTGAACCGAGCGATTTCACTTTGAATGACCGATTCCTATTGATCTACTGATCGTTATTGTTTACAATTAATACTTCTTCGTTATCATTAACTAACTTTTGCCCACAGCTTCGGTTACGTGAAATTTTAAACCCACGTTAAGCCCGTTTTTAGATGTAGTTTTAAAATCAATAAAGTCCGTCTTTTATTATTTACTTTGAAGAGTGTTTGTGCCAAATTTCAAGTCAATATCCTAATAGAATAAGAATTTTCTTAAAAATTTTAAATTTCCTTACTTCGACAAAACTTTCATTCCCCTCTTTCACTCCTTGGGTAGAATTTCCAAAAATTCTCAAACACATGTATGTTTATTTCTAACCAGAAGCCTAAATATTTAATTATGTGTTTCTTTCTTCAAAAATAACAGATTTCTCATACAAACTTTCAACTCTTATTTCACCCCGTTAGGGGTTGAATTTCCAAAAACACTCAAACACCTGTACATTTATTTCTAACTAGAAACCTTAACATTTAATTTCATGCTTCTTACTTCAAAAATGACAGACTTAAATACCCTATTTCACCTCCCTTAGGGGTTGAATTTCGAGAAATCCCTTCTTAGTGGATGCCTACGTTACAAAAGGAACCTACAGACAGTCAGTCAGTTTCTCCTTTTATAAATAATGTAAAATAACCCAGGAACTCATAGTTCTGCACAGTACCTTCCATCCGTAAGTTGATATCACAGGTAAAATTAACTTACGAGTATAATAGTATATGCCTAGTTTTGCAATAAAATTTGCTACCATTAGTAAGCAAAACGATTCGTTTTTGGCTATAGTAACCGGGCATAAGATTAATAAACAGAATTCTACAGAACCAACGCAATGAATCATTTAAACTTGCCAATAAACCCTGCTTTGATTACCTGCTCAACGACGTTTTAACCTCTAGTAAATAATAGGTACTGTTTTAAAAACTTGTTCTTGATATACACATACAATGAACGCTGCATATTTTTAATAAAATCATCTGGTCGAGAGCCATCTTTTTTTTTGTTACGTTTGAGACGTTTTGCAGTAAGGGCTCTTACAGACGAGCGGCACTTTGCCGACGACACAGTTAACTGCAGTCGTCGACGCGTCGGCGACAGCCACCAGCGACGTTTGCAGTTGTACTATGCTGTGCGTCAACGACAGCCATCGGTGCGATGACAACAGCCGCCGGCGCGTCGACGATTGCAGTTAGCCTTGTCGTCGGCAAAGTGCAGCTCGTCTGCAAGAGCCCTAATGGTATTTTAAGGGCTGTCTTATACAAGTAAGTCCCTTATTGAAGCATTGGATTTTTGTTCATCTCATAGTGAACACCCAAATCGGCGTCGGGTCGACGATGAAGTACCTAAGACTCGTCCTCGACAGCCGGTGGAAAGTCGAGCATTTCCGGAGGCTTTACGAGGAGTTCGTGCGGTCCATGGCCCTTCATGGGGCCCCGGTGTGGGCGCTTACTCTGAGAAAGCGACCAGCCCGCCACGTGAACACGTCCCAGAGGGTCATGGCCATCCGGCTGGCCCGGGGATACCGTACGATCTCCGGCAAGGAGGTCCGCCGCCTCGCCGGATTGCCGCTATGGAATCTGGAGGCGAGAGCCCTCGCGCACGTTTACGCGCGGCGCGTGGAAGTGCTACGCCGGAGCGTAACTCCGCTGCCGCGGTAAATCGCAGCACGGCGGACGGAGCTCCGGCAGGATCTCATGGCGGTATGGAGACAGGGACTGTCGCAACCCAGCGCTGCAGCGGCGATAAGTCCCCTCTTTGAGGAGTGGCTAGAGAGGCGCCACAGCGTCCTCATCTTCCGCCTAACGTAGGTTGCTACGGGAGCTACCTGTTTCGGATTCGGCGGGAGGACACGCCCAGGTGTTATCACTGTGAGGATCGCCCGGAGGACACAGTGGAGCATACGGTGGAGGTCTGCCTTGCTTGGGCGGAGCACCGCCGTGTCCTCGTAGAGGCGATCAGCGGCGGCGACCTCTCGCGTCCGGCCCTGGTTCAATCCATGGTCCAGAGCGAGGAGGCATGGTAAGCGGTCACCTCCTTCTACGAAGAAGTAATTCTAGCAAAGGAGGAGGCGGAATGCGTGAGGGAGAGGCAAACCTCACGCCCCAGCCGCCGCAACAGAAGAAGACGCCCCGGGCGTCGGGTGTCGAAGAAATCGCGAAAAAAAAACAGTTGTTCCCTACATTTATGTTCGCATAACTCGTCAAAATGTAGGGAACAGCTGAGTTTTTTTCCCGATTTCAGTTTTGGTCCCATTGTAAAAGTTGTTCATAATGATCAGTACAGTGATCCCTTAGAGGTTGTGTGTTATAAGTTACACCTTGTATATTTTCTGTCAGAAACTTATAATATGTGGCCGTCCTAACGCGCAGGACTGCTGACCGTTCCGGTTTTTGCTCAAACCGGTTGAATGACGAGCTTCGTTTGGGTCCACTGCATTTCATAGCACGTACGTATCCTGCCATCATGTAAATAATTTAATATTTCATACTTTATTTAGTTGATAAAGTGAGGAAACTGGTTCCTTTAAAAACCGGATCATATTACTATCAACCTCCGACGCAAAAAAGGCGAGTGTTATAAGCTTGAACCCTTTGTCTGTCTGTGTATAATTTAGATAGAAGATCCCCATGATCACATAGTATCGGTTGCAAAAGATTAATTTAAGCTATTAGGTTTTGTATTGCGAAACGCAAAGGATTTTAGCAACATCGGTGCTATCAAGTCTATTTTTAATGCACTTGTTCGCAGTAAGCTTGAGTCGAGTGCATGTGTCTGGAACAGAAAAGAAGTACATTCTGACCTTAGAGAAGGTACAAAAAGTTTACTTAAGGTATATGTACAAGCGTGTATTTGGCTACCATCCGTTTATGTACCCTACGAACTTTATTCTAGGCTGTTTAGGTTATAATTCGCTTGAGGTGCGAAGGAATAGTGACCAATTAGTTAGTTTGTGCAAAATCTTGCGTGGAAAAATCGATTGTCCCGAACTGCATGATGAACTTCTCCAACTGTTTGCGCCGGTTAAATACTACCGTAATAGGAGGCATACATTGTTTGCCGTCCCTGTGAGGCGCACCGTAGCCCGTGCCCAGTCGCCCATCCCACGTGTTCTGTCCTCGCTTAACGCTCTCTTGGACGCCAAGCCTGACTGTGATGTGTTTGCGGACGAATGGAAGACGATCTTGTCAGTATGTTTGGAGTATTGTGAGATGAATGTCCTTATATATTTATAATGTCTTTAACTAATGTAATTGGTCAATGGCCGTTTTATGTTAAAGTAAAATTAAAATAAATAAAATAAATCCCTTGAACCAGTCGTAAGCGAGTAAAACACGTATCCCACAGAGCAAGACAATTTAATTCAACGCTATTAATTGGGTATACAAAACAATGTAACGAAACCATATCGCAATCTAATTTGATCTCAACACAATCTAGTTATGAAAAATATGTATTTCGTCATCATCATTCAGCCGAAAGATGTCCACTGCTGGACATAGGCCTCCCTCAATCATCGCCACATCACCCGAACCAGAGCTTCTCGCATCCAGAGAAAAAAATACAACGTATTACAAAAATACCCCTAAAGCCGAAAGGGGGTTAAAAGGTCCCTTGTAAAGAGTCTATTGGCAATATTTGAAAACCGAAGTAAAACCCAAAAAAAAAGACTTTGGATAAAACATTAAATAATCATCACTGAAACGCAACCCTGAAAACATGAAACTAAAGATTAGACTACCCAGAAAGTTATTTACATTCTTACCTAATTTCCTCTGAGAGGTAAATGACAACAACCATAAAATATTACTTGATTAATATTTTCTTTTTCATGGGGAATTATGTAACACGTTGTATATTAAAAAGTCCGTCTATGGCATCGTAGCTCCCAAATGGAAGAACCGATTTCAGTATCAAATATCATTCAGTGCCCAAACAGAAACTTCTCTCCTCCAGTAGTCAATTACCAAAAACACATACAGCATGTAAGGGTAAACACCGATATCACTCAAACCATGGGTAGTTGACTTAAACATAAAAATAAAGGACCGAGTAAAAAAAATTTAAAAATATTGGCGCGAGTAATGAGCGGCGCCGCGCGGCGACGCTACGACGCGGCATACAAACACTCGCTAACGAGACAGCTGACTGACTGGTGTAGCAAACTGTGCGGGGCCGTGCGTCGGGCCACGCGGCGAGTTCCCCGCGCCCCCTCCCGTAGCTTGTTGCCCCCGCGCTTAGGGTGAAATGCTTTTGAGGAAAAATTAAAATTTTACAAAAAAAAAAGTTTGTTATTTTTCATTGATTTTACGTTCTATAAATGAAACCAAACCACTGGTTTCAAAGATAACGGTGTTTACCCTTACAGCTTGTATAAACAAAGCAATATTAGTTATTTGAAAATTTTGGTTTGATCCGATGAGGAGTTCCGTTCCATATCTCTGAAGTTCATGGTCTAATCATAACAACATTTATGTGGGACCAAACGGGAAGTATACCTCAAACAAAAATATATTTTTTCAAATCGGTTCACAAATGAAGGAGATTTGAAGTACAAACATAAAAAACAACAGGATTGAAAACTTCCTTCTTTTTGAAGTCGGTTAAAAATTGTTTTAATCTTCTAGATAATAAATACATTATAGCCGATTCCTATGATTTATCTAGTGTTATTAGTTAAAATTAAGACTCTTATATCTTTACCAATAATAAAGCGAAGACCTTAAGCTTTGCATAGTAGATCTTCCCATAAATTAGTAGCTAATAGCTATTACAGGTAAAATTAACTTATGAGTCCATATAAATCCCAGTTTGGCAATAAAACATGCTACGATTGGTATGCAAAACGATTCCTTTGGAACCGGGCATTAATAAACACATTGACGAACTGTCAAACGAAGATAATAATATTCCAAGGTTAGGTAATTTAATAGCACAGGAAATATGATATAACATGATGCAGAGGTAAGTATCATTTATAATGTATAATTTGCCCTATGTATGATCATATACTATACAGCGACACGAGAATTATTAAATGGGTGATTCTACGATAAGAGGTTTTAAGTCCTTAGAGGATACGGCCAAGGAGCAAAATGGGATTTTTTTCATTAAATACTTATACTACGATTTTTGTCCCGTTTATGTACCTTTTCATGTAAGGGCAAGTCAATTTATAAATATTTTGGTACTTTTTAGAAGGCCAGGGTAAATACATCGGGCAGGGGAGAGAATTTGATGCAATAAAATAATAATAAAGTAAATTAGATCAACTTTTATTAAACATTGTGCTTAACAGTTATAATTAGACTGTCATTTTTATCAGACTTTCATATTAATTACACTACTTTACAACGGTTTTTACCCATAGATGAAACCAATGTGTATCGGTAGAATAATTAACCCTAAGTTGGATACTGAAGTGGAAAAAAATGAGGACGTCAAGTTTTTAAAATATTTATTATATCTCTATTACACATTTTTGCAACTATCAATCCTTAAAAAACATTTTTAAATATTTTTTTTGTGCTCTAGTTCATTTTCTCTACTAGAACTGCTGGGCAATAATAGGTAATCCAATTATGGGTGGTCTGTTAGAATACAACACAGGTTTTGTGACTGACGCAATATCAGGGTATTGTTTATGCTTCTTCTTTTTGTTGTTAAAATCTTAAGTTTTTGTGAGGCAAAAGTAACAGTCCGTAGCGCGATTTGACGGTTGTCTCCACAACATTGGGACTTCAAATTGCTAGTTTTTTTTGCTTTCTGCAGCCCAGGTCGTTAATATACTTCCACAATCTTCAAATTTTTTCACGTTGATAGAAATTAGCTACAACTGAATTAGTTTGCACAAATATATTATCTCCCCTGGTCAGTGAATCTCTCCCCTGGCAGTTTTTTTTCCCAGGGGAAATACGACAGGGGAGAGATGTTTTCATGAAAAATTAAATTGTTTTAATTGACGTAAGTTTTTTTGAGCTTAATTATATATTACACTTAAAGTGTTACAGTATTATTAAATTAGGGCAGTAAATTCAAATACATTCAATGAATGTTACAACTTTTATAACTGACCAGTGGAGAGATACAATGACCTTGCGAAAGCACTACTCCGCACTGTCATGTCGCAACAAATAAAAAATGGCGACACTCTGACGGCTCGCGTGTTTAGTTTTGATAACTTCACCTCGATAGATGTCCTTGAGCGCAGTTCAGAATATGGCCGTCTTATATTTACGTTTATATCAATGGAACGAAATTTGCCAGGGTGGATATACAAAAAAGCGGGACAAAAATTAAGTTTAAAAATTATTGAAAATAAACAACTTTTGCTGTCTTTTTATTTAATACTACTTAAGTATATTTATTTAATTTCGTGTTAAACATACTTTGTTTAGCAACTGATACAAAGAACCTATGTACTGTCTGCAAGTTGAACTAAAACCGACAAGAGGACAGGCCAGGGTAGATACTTTTTAAGCTTCAGCTTCAAATTTCAGAAATATGTGCTTTAATTGGGCATTTAATTGTGATGTTATTTATAAATTACATTTAGATGATACGATTCATTGCAAAAAACAACAACATTTAGAATAAAAAAGCAATTTTAAACTGATTGCCGCACAAGTTACCTCTTATCGTAGAATCACCCAAATATGAAACTAAATGTGCCTGAGACTGCACCTGCGTGTAATCTTTTAAAATTTTCGAAATGAAATGTTCTTTATCTGAATTATTTGTAAAAAATGTGCTTTATTTACGAATTTAAAGAATAGAGCTTCTAATTCGTGACCCCAAATATGACCGATATATGATTAGTGTTTTGGGATGAAAGTTATCCTATGTCCGTTTCTGTACACCTGATAACGTATATGCTAAATATCAGGATGATCGGTTCAGTGGTTTTGGCGAGAAAAGGTAACAAACAAATAAACTTACTTTCGCATTTATAATACATATTAGTTAGGAAATTAGGATTGATAGATTATTTTATGACCTACGCAAATGTTCGGCTAATTGGTGGCGCCGTACGTCAGTTCGTTGAGCTCCCTAAAATAAGGTTGAGCTACACGATGTCTAATGCATGCGTGCCGTCAGTTGGGACAGGTCAACTCAAACCTGCTATGGCTCTTTCCTCAAAAGGCCATTCCAGACGTTGCCCTACATTGTTACACTCGCATAGTTTTTATACCACAATGTCTGGACTTTAAAAGAGACGTTGACCTCTGAGTTTGTTTCGGCTTTTCTTGTCAGAGCGAGTCAGATAGGCAATGCCGGCATCATCTAGTCTTGAAATAAAAAACATTACATTGACTTGTAAAAGTGTCTGTAACAGATTTATTTACAGAAATAAATATCATTTATCATCATTTGCGGTTTTTGATGATTTCGTTTACGTTCTTTTGATAACAGTCTCCACTACAGGGAGCCTACTCCCTAACTCCGTCAACGAAGTTAGTCCCGTCCGAAAGTAGCCCGAAACGTAGGAGTGAACAAAACAAGTGTCAAATTCAACTTTTCGGACGGGCAAAAACACATGGGTAGTAGGGACAACTGTCAAATCGTGTTGTCATTCATTCTTAGCTTGGGCCCCGAAATAATCGTATGTCCGTAGGTGATAGGGAGTAGGAAACGCTCGTAACTAAGGCCGGAACCACGGACTTCGTGCTTAGGGAGTAGACACCAGGCTACAATTTACGAAATAACCGCTGTCCTGGGGCCCAATTCTCCTAAAATAAATTGTTGCCAAACGCAATCGAACCACAACCGTCAGTCAGTTTTTGTTTTCGAAAACTTTCAAAATGATTGATTTTGTTTCTTGTGTCAAACAATTCGACAGCTTTTGAAATTGAGAACTGTCTGAATGAACGGTTCGGCCTTGGTTCGGTTGTGATTTATCAAGATTTATTTTAGGAAAATTAGGCCCCAGGACTCGTCTTTTATTGAACAGAGTATAGTTCATAATATTGGTGTGGATTCGTGTGTTTTGATGACTTCACCTCTAATCTGAAGATACGTGGTCAGCCTCGACCTCTAAGCTGGTCAGCAAAAAGCTGGTTTTCATTCAGTAAAACAAAATATAAGGATTCGAACGTTAATTGTACCTACGTCAAATGGCAATCAAATTACAAAGTCAATATGCCTTTGAAGTCTTTAAAACAAACAAAATATCCATCTTGATTTATAAAATTTCATTTCTGGCCCTTTTTATCATCGGACTACCTTTTTTTTTTCGTTTGAATATCCTCGTTTACCTATGCTCTTCGCCCGGGGAAGGCGAAGGGGTATGCCGGACTCTTACCGGCTAAAAACGCACGGTGTTCCTTCTTCTGACCCTTGGCCGGGGTCGCAGGATTCGCAGCTGCATGCACCTTGTCCCATGTCGCCTTGCCCCACGTCCTCCTGAGAGGCGCGCACGGAACACATGCGCGCCGCCTTCTCGGGCCTGTTACTGGTCGGGCGACGGGTCCCCTAACCCGCCGCCCGCAGGCCACACACTAGGGTGGCCGGATATCGTCGCGTGCCCTCCGGCGCCCGGTGCGTCTGGCGCGGGAAGGGAGAGTGGCAGCTGCCTCTCTCTCTCTCCCTCTCCGCTCCCTCTTTAGTCGCCATCGCCTCCTCGCAAAAGGAGGCGACGGCTTCCCACGCACTCCCGCTCCCGACCATGGACAGAACCACGGCCGGAAGCGAGAGGTCACTACCGACTGCCGCGACTAGTTCGCGGCGCTGCGTCGCCCACGCAGGACACGCCTGCAGCGTGTGCAGCGCCGTGTCCTCGGGAAGGAGTGGAATTCCCTACCGGAGTCTGTGTTTCCTGATAGTTACAACCTTGGGGTATTGAAGTCAAGAGTGAATAGGTTACTTCTAGGCAAGCGTGTTTTACCGTCGACCACATCATCGCTTACCATCAGACGAGATAGTGCTCAAACGCGAGACGATAGCTAAATAAAAAAAAAAAACATTTCTATTATATCAGGGGGTCTACTCCCTAAGCTCGAAAACCGTGGTTTCGGCCTTAGTTACGAGCGTTTCCTACTCCCTATCACCTACGGACATACGATTATTTCGGGGCCCGAACTAAGAATGAATGACAACACGATTTGACAGTTGTCCCTACTACCGATGTGTTTTTGCAAGTCCGAAAAGTTGAACTTGACACTTGTTTTGTTCACTCCTACGTTTCGGGCTACTTTCGGACGGGCGACTAACTTCGTTCACAGACTTAGGGAGCAAGCCCCCAGATGTGAGATGAGTCCCGTATGGGGGCTAGAATATCTTTATCTTTATATCTTTATTGAGCAAATAACCTTACAATTTCCTTAATATCGAGCTCATGTTACACAATTTCTGAAAGGCGTACAAAAATAAACCCTGCCTCCTAAACTAGGATACCCTGTGTCTTAGGAGTCAGTGTTCTACTGTCGCTTGGACTTTAACTTAACCCTTATCAAGTAACAGTACAAACGCTAAATCAGCAGGTTATACATAATAATATAAACAAGGAATGAAAAAGAGTAAGGAGTACTGTGAGTGTGAGTGCGTGTGTGTGTGTATATATGGGTATGTGTGCGTATATGTGTGTGTGTGTGCGTGTGCGTGCAGTTGTTGAGAATAATAAGTTATAAATAATAATAATAAATTTAAATTAAAACAATTGTCAATATAAAACTTCCTTCCGAATAGACGCGTGTTGTAAAATTATACAAAACACATTGTATACTGAACGGGCTTAATAAAACTCACTAAGCATAGATTAAGTTTCGTGTGGTGACTTAAAGAATAGCACTACCCCATCTCTTCCGATGGGTGTCGTAAAAGACGACTAAGGGATTCACTCAATTTTAGGGACATTTTCCATAGAAAAATAGCCACTTTTGGTGCAGTCTGAGATAAGAAAAGGATACCATTTAATAAATTATACACGAAAACGTAAATATCGACTTGAAATCAGACACTCCTCAATTGTCCCACTGCTGGGCAAAAGGCCTAAAAAGGAGAAGCATTGATCATCACGCTTGCTCACTGCGGATTGGCGTTTTCAGACTATTAGGCCCGAAGTCCACCAAAGCGGAAATGTGCGGAGATGTCCGAAGCGGAGTCGAGAAGAGATGTTTTTCAGCTAGGGTGTATCCATCGAAACTGTGCGGAGATGCGTACTAGACTGTAGCGGAGATGTGTGCTGGCTAGTGTAGAGATGTGCGCTGACAAGAGCGGAACTGAGCTGCGTGCGACGAGCGTTGGATGTGAACGCACAGTTTAGTGCGATCTGACACGAAACGGCCTGTCCACATCTCCACGTCATGACGTCGTCAACGTGGAACGGTGTGGTGACGTGGCACGGTGCGTTGAAGTAACGTGCAAATTTACGTTACCGTATCGTAAAAATGCACGTCAGGATCATTGTTAGATTTATCGTTGACCATATGTTGAACCTGAATTTTAATAAGAGAAACAGTAAGGTATGGTTTTAAAGCATCGGAGCACATAGACGGCGACTAACTCGCGGGCGTGGAGAGCGCGGGCGGAGCGCATATACGTGTGTGCTTGCGGCTAGAGGCGGAACGTGTTACGATACGGTAACGTAAATTTGCACGTTACGTCAACGCACGGTGCCGCGTTACCACACTGTTCCACGTTGACGACGTCATGACGTGGAGACGTGGACGGGCCCAAAGGCACCGCACACATCTCGTCTCCGCTGCGCCCCGTCGTCAACTTGCGAGGCAAAGCTCACATCTCCGCCTTGTACCGCGGCCCAGCTCAATCTCAGCGAGGAACAGCTCACATCTCCGCTTCCATCGCGCCATACGAATATGATACATCTCCGCTCAGTGGTATCCACTTAAGCTGAGTGGAGACGAGATGTCTGAATAACGAAGTTCTATTGGTTTTTTAAAACACATCTCCGCTCCGCTCGTCTCGTCTCCGCTTTGGTGGAGTCCGGACCTTAGGTCCAAGTTTCTTCATGATGTTTTCCTTCACCGTCACTCGTATTCGTATTATACATTAAATAAATATAATAAAATTAAATAAACCTTATTGTTTTTGTTAACATTATAATTCTAACACACTGAGAAGGTGTTTTTTTTTTCGTACAACTACCTTGGACTTTGCTAACCTCAATTACATTTTTTTTAAATCGTTGTGTACATATGTACAAAAAAACAAGATTCTAAGTAATAATAAATTGCTGTTACTACGTGATGATTAATAAAAGTTTCATTTTTTTTTATTTCTCTTTTTTATGGTTCCGTACCCAAAGGTTAAAACGGGACCCTATTACTAAGGCTCCGCTGTCCGTCTGTCCGTCTGTCACCAAGCTGTATCTCATGAACCGTGATAGTTAGACAGTTGAAATTTTCACAGAAGATGTATTTCTGTTGCCGCTATAACAACAAATACTAAACAACAGAATAAAATAAATATTTAAGGGGGCTCCCATACAACAGACATGATTTTTTTTGCCGTTTTTACAGATAATGGTACGGAACCCTTCGTGCGCGAGTCCGACTCGCACTTGTCCGGTTTTTTTCTCTAGTCGCACCTGATGGTAAGCGCAAACAGGGTCTAAGATTAAGCACACCAATACAAGTAACAGAGATATATAGAGACTCCCCTATACCCCTCTGGCTCTCACATACACACGACGGAACACAGTAAACTGCTTGGCGCCGGACTTTTATGTTCAGGTGGTAGCTAGCCAGGCGGACGGTATAGATTTTACCACCAAACGTGCTAGGTTTTGTTGAATCTTACAACTAAATCCTTATAAGGTGGTTTAAATACGATCACTTACACATACCGCAACAAAAAAAAGAATTTTATTTTTAATCAAGCCAGTTCCCATGCAGGGCTAAGCTACACCAGTAGTAGATCATGGTGGTTTTAAGGAATTACACGAATTCATTTACACCCTGTATAAAACACGCAAAATACAACACACTGACAACGCATCGACGCGCGTGGTTGCAGACCGCGCGCAAATCATGCAAACACGCGCAGGTGCGCGTGGCGTCCCACAAGGTATGGCACACTGGGATCTGCAATAAGCGTATGCATAAAGAAAGCAGGTAACCAGCGCCGACCTACTCGATATTGGTCCCTACAGGTAATCGCTACTTAAAGGAAGCGGGTAGAAGCAGGGGGCTAGCATTTTTAACAAAAATACGCCTTATTCCCTTGCAAATACAGCAACAAATGACGGCCTACCAGCGCTGATCGGAGCAGGTCGGAACTTGTCGGCGACGTTCGGAGCTTGGTTCGCCACATATTATAGAAACTACCTGCGCCGACTAACTGCGCGGACCAGCACCGACAAGCGCTGCCAGATCGGCGCGTGTATACGCACGCACGCGCAGATTTTTGCCAATAATGAACGTTTCTACGATGGGACTCGATGTCGACAGGTTCATTTTCGAAATCTGCGGCCCCGCACGGAGATTCAGATGAAAACGCGTGATGGTGCAGATCTGAGCCTCCGTCGCCGCGCGTGTAGATGCGTCGCCACGCTCACCGGAGCGTGGTGCGTGATAGTGTGAGATACGCCTAATTATTATTGTTGTTAACACACAATAGAGTAATTAATTCTTTAAAGAATAGTATAATGATTTCGTCAAACAAATAACTTGAGATAGTTAATTTGAAAATTAAGTAGCGATAGGGATAACGTTTTTATTTAGTCACATACAATTATCGTTTACATTATACAACCGAATTAGAACCAAATGGCTTGGCACTTGACGATGGCAAGAGACCAGATGGCATGTCATTGATGCCGTGGAAGATGGGTAGGCCTCTGGTATGGGATGCAACGTGCGCCGATACCCTTGCGCCATCCCATCTTCCTAGCTCGGCAGGCTGTGCTGGCGCTGCTGCTGCAGCTGCGGAAGCCCTCAAGTGGCGAAAATATAATAACTTTATTAGTAATTACATTTTCGAGCCGTTTGGGGTCGAAACACTTGGGCCGTGAGGTCCGAGTGCCCAACTCCTATTCAGAGATGTTGTAAAGCGGCTAGTCAACACATCCCGTGACCCATACAACGTGGCAATGCTGCCAGTCTTCTGGGCACGTTACCAGTCGACAGCGATGCGGAGGAATATTTTGATGCTCTATTTTAGTTTATAAGTTTATCAGGATATAATTTTCTTTATTTGTATATACTTTTATTTGCAATTATGAAAATATTGTTTGTGTAAATATTGTAAGATAAATATACAACTAAACTACATAGTACTCGTATAATCTAAAGTAAAAAATAACGTCTAAACTGAAGCGTCCCGCGAAAGACGTGTGCGGGACGCCAACTGTCCCGTTTTATCGTACCTACGGCTAAACCTTCGGGCAGAAGTCGGAATTTAGTGAACGCACGTTTTGTTCAACTAGAGGAGTGAAGAGAGATCGCGACCGCGAATCTCGCGCCGAACGAACACCATACCTAATTTTTTCAACTTTTGCTATGTTGTAAGTCTTGTGCTTGTATGCCAAAGTAAAACCTACAATAATACTATTTAAAATAATTTCTAATTGTATTTTTCGCCTCCCTATACTTTGACAGTTGGAGCCCGGATTTTTTGCCACGTCCCGCATTTTGATTGCCAAAGTTCCGGTAAATTCATACATTAAGGTTGGCAAGCCTAGTTACCACGCTGGATGGCAACGCTAATTCTTTGGCTAAAGAATAAGCCAGCTCTGGTCATGCGAAGTATTGACCAACCTTTGGGCAATTTCCTTGAAGAGTACATGTGGACTCGGACCCCATGACCCGAGCGTTTCGACCCCAAACGGCTCAAAGTCATAGCGTCAATGGAGTTCTAACAATGCGAAAGTCATTTTGTGACAGTGAAAACAGACAACACTGCGAAAGTGACAATACTCGTATTACTTGAAATGAAAAAGATTATTAGGATTTTCAAAGGTTTAAATCATCAATGAGTTCATTTGTAATGATAATTAAAAACAATATTGCGTTCAGCATAGGTTACGCTCGTTTTAAATAGTTTTTTCACTCTCTTGTAAAGTAGCCACTTTTGACTTCCGCATTGTTAGAACTTCACTAACGATAGCAACCAATGAGGTTACTATATTAGTGCCGTTTGAGGGACCCCGCAGCCGCGATTTAAATTACGCAATTTGAAAATACCAAATACCTACCTGGGTGCCAGTGTTTTTGCCGAAGTATTTTATATCGAATTTCATTATGCCGACAACGATTAGCCAACGTAATCTTTGCCGAAGCAATTTTTACCCTAATTTGATTCCGCCGAATGATTATTAGCCACCATAATTATTTGGCCAAAAAATCATTCAGAAATTTTGTTTTAGTCGAATATTTATTTGGATATTGTTTAATCCGTCAAATAAGTATTCGCACATTATATTCACACAGCGGAATGTAATGTTAATCCGACTCAGCGCACCCCGACTACACAAGGTCAGACTCTGTTCTACCCCTAGACTGTTATTTAAAAGCGTGGAGCCAGAAGCTCGCGAAGGAGGTCCTGAGTGGAACGAGTGCACGAGGCCGAAGCGCAGCGAGTGGGGGGAGGTAGCGAGCGAAGCGAGTCGGCGACCTCCCGAGTGTATCGCTGGTCGAGGGTGCGAGCGAAGCGAAGGGGCGACAAAGCGAGTCTTCTGGCAGAGCAAACCCAGAAACACTTGCATGCTTGAATGATGGCCAAATGAGCCATCTAACAAGTGTAAAGTGGCCAATAATACAGTTGACTAATGAAACAGTGATCAGCAGACTAGTCGACGTAACAAAAACTTACAAAACATAATTAGGGACTTTAATCATTCGGCGTTTTAACTATTCGGCGAAATGAAAAGTGGCGAAAGGTTGTCAGCCAGATAAGAATCGGCTAATAATATTTCGATATTCCAACAGAGAACCCAAATACCTATTCATAGGTTTTTGTTGTTGTCTGTACAAGGATTTTCCAACACGTACATGACGAGACGCGGTAACGTATTTGGGGATATATTGTAGCAAGGTCATCTTTATTGACATTAGAACTACTAGGAAATGCAATAAAATATAACCATGAACATGCAAATGTTTAAAATATTATAATTTTATTAATACTTGTTATCCTTGAATATTGTCTCAAAATAGTTTACTTCTTAAATAATAAAGGATCTGAATTCGTTTAAATAGGAAGTTAGAGTTAGTGTACTTACTTATCTTATCTGTTGACAGGGGCGTATCAATGGAAAATGGCGCCTAGGGCGAACATTGAAGTCGCGCTCCTTCGTAGATTATACAAATATAATAAAAAATAAAAAAAACTTTATTGTCTCCAGTTAAAAAACATTCATCTGATCTTAGAGTAATCTAACATATGCATCGTATTAATGTTTTGTGTCGGGAACTTCGTGGAGTGAGCGCCATCTGTTGTCCGCCACCTAACTAACCGTGACGTCAACATCGGACCACCACTGCCCGTTGGAGGGAGGAGACCGGCTCGCTCCGTGCGCCCGGAGGATTGCTTCTTTCTTGGACCGTACGACGGAACACTCGTCTAGAGTATTCTGTGTAGATCAGCTGAAGAAGTCTGACCTTTTATATCTGACTAGCTTGTCCTTATTTTATGATCTTGTACTTAATAACTTGTAACAATTATCTAAAGTATTATATTGTGATCTAGTTCATGTTACTAACACTAACCCAAATACAAGTACTCTCAGTGGTGGAGAGTCTATGTTGGTTTTATTTACTACATTTACCTTGCTCACAATCCTGACATACCAATATTAGCGATAACTGTAATGATAGAATCACTCCTTAACGATTAAATTGTAGTGTCGCTAACAATTGTACAAAAAGTACTGCTATTGATTCCCAAACTAAGCTTGAGCTTGTATTTTGGGAAAATACAAACTCAAGCTTAGTTTCAGCTGCAGGAAGTATCACTTAATAAAATACGAATACATTGGTGTGATTGTCGCTGCAGTAGACTTACAATAATCCTAGGAAAACTTTCGGTAATTCTTTTTTATAATCTAATATTTAATTTTATTTAAGTTTAACAGATGTTTGTGATCTGTGTGTTTGTGTGCGTGTGTGTGTGTTGTGTGTGTGTGTATGGTGTGAGTGTGAGTATGTGAGAGTTTGTTTAGAAACATTGTATATGTTACGCGATGTATGCCAGAATGTCTTCAGTCTTCTGATAGTGTAATAGTTGAAGCCATTCAGAAACTTTACCTTTAAGTTCGTGTCTGCTATGGTGTTGTTAACTTACAATTTACAACTCTGTACTGTCTTCTTGCGAAGGAGGTCTTGCATGGAACATATAAAGAGATACTTACAATGAAAATAGTCTCGGAAGACTTTTATATCTAAGGGTACACTATACCGGCACCGCAACGGCACCGCTCCAACCCAGCAATTAACTTGTCATTCAAATTAGAGCATTATATCGTGAGTCGTATAATATATTTCTTCTTCTCCAACTACCTAGGGCTGCTTCTATTTCTAATTATGATTATCGATCTCGTCAACAAGGTTAAGTTTGCAAAATGCCTGCTATATGCTGACGACCTTAAACTAGTTGCACACATCAAATCAAACGAAGATTCCAAACTCCTCCAAGGGGATATTGATGCCGACTACGAGTGGAGCGTTGTGAACAAGCTGTTCTTCAACAAAAACAAATGCTATGTCATGACATACGGTTGTGGAGAAACCAGGTGTGGTTCCAACCAAAGGGAGGATCCTCCAACCAGGCGGAGTCTTGTGCCTGGCGGGCTACTGCCCAACGGTTAATGTTGGGAGGTTGTATATATGCTATCTGCGTGTTAAATCTTGATTGCGCGATGTAGGATAGTTCGCATGTGGCGAGATAGATGCCGCCACACGGTCGAGGATTACGACCAATCCATTTTGAATACAGTTTGGGTGGTGAAATAGTTACTCGAGTCACCAACGTTAAGGACTTGAGAGTGACCTTCGACCGCTGTCTGACGTTTAAAGATCACGTATCTACTCTTGCGAAGGAATCTTTCAGGCGCTTGGGATCTTGGGAAGTTGGGCAATCGGACCCCACGACATAATACGTTTATAATAATCATTTCATAGTCGTTATTATTTAGCCGATTTATGACCTGCTCGCTAGGGGCACGGCAACTGTTAAAAACCAAGCGGTCAAAAGGTTAAGACGGTTACATATAATTACCATAGCTGTTCAACACAAATATTTAGTTTCACTTGTTCGCAAAAACATGTAGTATATTTACCATTTCACAACACATAGGCCTGATAGTTGTAATTATTATAAACTTGTTATAATAACTCGACTAACGAGTTTGTTTGACGATTCGTTCCGAAAATCTACTAATTAGAGAAGGGACTAGTTAGTTTGTTGTAACACAATATAATACAATATTCAGAAGGCTCACCAGTAGGGTACGCCGCAATAGCGGCGATAAGACCCGTTATGGAGGAGTGGCTGGAGAGGCGGAATGGCGCCTTCAGCTTCCGGTTGACGCAGGTGCTCTCGGGACATGGATGTTTCGGGAAGTACCTGTGTCGCATAGGCCGAGAGCAGACGCCCGGACGTCACCACCGCGTTGAATGCCCGGAAGAGACGGCGCTGCACACGTTGCAGGAGTGCCGTGCGTGGGCGACGCAGCGCCGTGAACTAGTCGCGGCGGTCGGTGGTGACCTCTCGCTTCCAGCCGTGGTTCTGTCCATGGTCGGGAGCGAAAGTGCGTGGGAAGCCGTCGCCTCCTTTTGCGAGGAGGTGATGGCGACCAAAGAGGGAGCGGAGAGGGAGAGAGAGGCGGCGGCCACTCTCCCTTCCCGCCTTCCCCGGACGAAGGGTACCCATGAGTATATTACCATGATAAAAAAAAGAATGCTGATCCGTCATTGAAATACAGGGTGTAAAAAGACCCATCACATAGCCGTAATCTACGCACTCTGTACATCCAACTTAAACTACATTGACCAAAAATAATTGCTGGGAAACGACTTTTATTTTTTGGCATGAAAAAAAAACGCTTTTATTGTAGCGCGCAATGTGTGGTTGTGGCGATGCCGCGCGTTTGCATGCGTGCAGCGGCCACACAACTGAGCCAAGGCGGTCGTGTGCGTTTGATATTCGTTGCGTTTTTGTAACTTCAAATGCGTAATTTGTGAGGAAAAATTGAAAATTTTGATAAGGTTGTTTGGAAGAAAGTTTAGTATTATCACTTAAAATACGTTTTTGGAAAAAACTAAAAAATTATGTATACTTTGACCTTCAATATCCCTAAAACCAATGGTTTCCCAGGTATGGTCTGGTAGAAAAAAATTATCCCAATGATGGGTAGACTACGTGGTTTCCGTTATGGGTCTTTTTACACCCGTTATAATAATAAATTTGATCCTTCTGTCCAAATCTGTTATGTGGTTGAACATCGACTATTACAAAATAATTGCGACTATTTGTTACTTTCTTATTGGTTTACTTGGATCTTACTTTTTATGACCTAAATATTTTCATGGTTATCACAAGTACACTTCGCAGCAATGAATTCTGTTAAAAGGTTTTATTAATTTTATTTGAGTAGCATTCATCCAAATCCTAACTAATATCCTAACTTTAACATAAAAAATGCGAAAGTAAGTTTGTTTGTTTGTTACCTTTTCACACCTAAACCACTAAACAAGGGGTGCATGGAAAGAGCCTCCACGAGTGACAATACTTAAGTACGTCCGGCGCACCCTGGGCAGTCAGCCCCGCCACCAACCTTGCTGACTGGCTAATCTTTTCACCACAGCATGAGCTATTTTCGTGTAGCTCCTGCTGATACGAGAGAAAAAGAACCTAAACCACTGAACCGATCATCCTGAAATTTTGCAAATACGTTATCAGATGTACAGAAACGGACATAGAGTACCTTTCATCCCGAAAAAGGTACTGTTCCCGAGGAAAACAACAATAACGATAATAGATGGTGCCACGTGTCTTTCGAATCATGATTGAACTATAGACATTATTATAGAAACTTTAGTAGTGTGTTAAAAGTTGATTGTCAAATTCTAAATTAACGCGAGTGAAAAGCTAGTGTGCCATAAATGACGTTTTATATAAAAACAAACAACAACGACGACTCGTAACTATTCGTGATACGTCACGAAATAGGAAGAGAAGTCAAATAGATGTCAAGTGAATTCATGCATTTTTGCTAAAGTAAACATCATCTTATAATTTTGAGAGCTAAAAATTGCAAAATAAGGTTAACCAAACTAAAACCTCGAAAGGAGGAGCTCGTGGCTAAATAATTACAGCCGCATAGACCGATCTTCCGGGTTAAGCCACGCTTGCCGAGGTTGGTCTGTGGATGGGTGACCATTTACCATAGCGAGTTTCCTCCGTGCCTCGGAAAGCACGTAAAGCAGTTGGTCCCGGCTGTCATTTGTAGATCTTTGACAGTCGTTACTGTTGGTTAGAAGCCAGAAAGTCTGACAACCAGTCTTACCAAGAGTATCGTATTACCCAGTTACTGGGTTGTGGAGGTCTGATAGGCAGTCGCTCCATGTAAAATACTGATATTCAGCTGCATCCGGTTCGACTGGAAGCCGACCCCAACATAGATGGGAAAAGGCTAGGCAGATGATGAAACTAAAACCTCGAAACGGTTTTAGAATCAACATAGGTTAATTTTTACTTTAGATACCGAATTGCGACAGCCTATTACATTAGCGGTGAACAAGGAATTCCTAAAATATATTGAACCGCGGGCAATAATCATGAATCAAGTTATGTTTATTTAAAAGTCGGAGCATCAGCGCGGATCGCGCTAGTTTATACACAGTTACTATGAGATAATATAGTTAAAACTACATGTCGTCATAAACTCAATATGCTTGTAGTTCATGCTGTATCTAATAGATGGCGCTACGTTACACCTTTCTTAGTTGCTCATTGTGAATCCATGAATTTTCTCACAGAACAACATTGTGATAGGTCAAGTTAAATGGTTGAATTGAAGGAGTAAATTAAAATGGCGTACATACCGATACTTCCCCAACCGCTACCGTTGTAGTCAGGGCCATCTTTAACGTATTGGAGGCCCTGGGCACATTACGATAATGGGGCCCCAATGACCAGGGGTCCAATTCTCCTAAAATAAATTGTTGCCAAACGCAATCGAACCACAACCGTCAGTCAGTTTTTGTTTTCGAAAGCTTTCAAAATGATTGATTTTGTTTTTTGTGTCCAACAATTCGACAGCTTTTGAAATTGAGAACTGTCTGAATGAACGGTTCGGCCTTGGTTCGGTTGTGATTTATCTTTATTTTAGGAGAATTAGGCCCCTGGACTGAACACTATTTTGTTACAATAGACAAAGAAATTAGATAAGCAAAGTTCTAGATTTATTTTTATTTCTTTAATGTCACATATAACTCATAGATAATAATAATACCTGTAATCTACAAAAGAGAGTAGAGTAGCTTCGGGCATGCAAAAGACAATAAGCAAGTAGGTAAGTACTGTAGTCAGTCAATATCGTTTGATTTTTTTCGAAATAAATATGTTTTTTCGGTAATAAATATCGGTTATCGTTTAGTGATCTGGCAAGAACTAGGGGGCCCTATCGTTCGCGGGGCCCTGGACACTTGCCCAGAGTGCCCAGTGGGAAAGACTGGCCTGGTGGTAGTAACCCTGCTTGCTTGCGTTACATACTTGCAATCGAAATAGCTTTGATTCTGACAGTCCAATGATATTATGTTATTATTCATCGTATACCCGCGTTAGGGCGTATAAATAAAGGAAGCAGGTAACCGGCGCCGACCTGCCAGCGCTTAACGGTACTGGGGGCCTACTACCTAAGTCCGTCAACGAAGTCAGTCGCCCGTCCGAAAGTAGCCCGAAACGTAGGAGTGAACAAACAAGTGTCAAGTTCAACTTTTCGGACGGGCAAAAACACATCGGTGTTAGGGACAACTGTCAAATCATGTTGTCATTCATTCTTAGTTCGGGCCCCGAAATAATCTTATGTCCGTAGGTGATAGGGAGTAGAAAACGCTCGTAACTAAGGCCGAAACCACGGACTTCATGCTTAGGGAGTAGACCCCCTTGTCCGTGCAGGTAACCGCTACATAAAGGAAGCGGGTAGAAGCAGGCGATGGCAATTTTAAACAAAAATACACCTTGTTCCCTTGCAAAAACAGCAACAAATGACTCTACCAGCGCTGATCGGAGCAGGTCGGAACTTGTCGGCGACGTTCGGAGCTTGTCGTAGCTGGTTCGCCACACAGTATAGAGACTACCTGCGCCGACTAACCGCGCGGACCAGCACCGACAAGCGCTGGCAGATTGGCGCCGGCAAGCCGCTTTCTACGTGTATACGCTCTTAATTAGATGTCGGAATTATGCCCATCATTGAGGACTTCCATTGTCTATCATCATCATCATCGTATATCATCGTAGGGGTGCATGAAAAGAACCTCCACGAGTGATGATACTTAAGCGCTGAGGCGGAAGACATCGAGGAGTACGTGCGCGAAAGGACCAAGAACACGGCGAGAGTGCAGCTGTTGGAATCGCGCCGCAATGTCAACTTCAGGGCATTCGTGGTGCGAGTACCAACTTGTCTTCTGCACCTCGTCATGGAAGAGGACTTTTGGCTGGAGGGAGTGGTGTTCCGTCGCTTCCGCGGACAAGTGCCACACGATTGCACAGTGAATGACATAGTGCGCAAGTGAAGTGTTTCTCTACTAACATAGGCTTAAGTTTTATTACTAACATAACGTCGGCGTAGTGCGAGAACTAATTATCTGACAAATTCAAAGTTCCGAGAAAATCGCGTTTTACTGGTTTTTTTTTAAATTTATTTTCATAACTTTACTTGTAATAACAATTTATACGTCGCTATTTTCATATGTTGTACCTATATCTTTATCATTTTCATCTTTTAGGATAATTTTCCAATCGCAAACTGCTACCGTCAGAAAGAAAAAAAAAAAAAGTTATCCCATTTTCCCTCTACATAACTTTCCGAATATTATGTAATTACTTAGTTACTTTTTCCTGTCAGTTGTTTACTTCTCCCAGGTATGACTCTCAACTCACAACAAAACATTCAACTCTCTTAAAACGTCAAATAAGTACCTTTATTAACTTCTGCCTGAACTTTATTGACATGTTGTACTGCAAAATTTAAATAAGATACTTTGTTCCATTGTTTCGTTACTCAAGTAAAGATAAATTAGAGTAATTCATTTATTTCTCGAGTTATTTATTTTTGCTTCTCCTATTTAACGTGAATATAAAGATATTAATTTTTTCACCTGGGTTCATTAAATTAAGATATTGTTTTATTGACTTAAGATATTTAAACGTGTGTAAGACTAAAAGGTGCGGGATTTTTTGGGCTACAAAAAATTGTAAAAAAGTCCATTTCGCTAAAAGTGTTAGTTATATTTAGTTCTCGCACTACGCCGACGATAAAATGTAATAACTGTATGTTCTTTGTTGGAGGTCCTTAATAAATAAATAAATAATATAATGGAGTAGCACACTAGGGAACTAATGGCGCTATCATCGCTGGTACCAAAACAATTTCATTGGTTAAAGTTTGTTTGACATTATTGCTCGTGACAATTTAACTCATTCTGATTGGTTGTAATTGATACCAACAAAGGTGCCGCCATCTATTTTCGTTTTGCCTGTGTCTCCCCACTGTCGCAATAATTATAGTAAGTCGGATTTGACAGCTGTCAAAATACTAGTTGTATTGATAAATTATCTACACCAGTGCGCTTATACGTTCATCTTGCGCTTTCAACTTTCAATTCCTCTTGCGTCAACCGCATGCAATATTGATTGCCATGAGACGCATGCAGCTTATCGTCTACACCGGTGCGCCTCGGTCAGTCGTCAGTCGACATACAATAGACGGATTAGCGTGCGCTAGGGGCATGCACTTAAGGTATAAGGTATAACGGGCTGGTATCCGCAACTCCACGTCTAAGCGCGTATTTTGAGTGACATGCACTTTTGGGTGGGCATGCACTTTTGTCAAACTAGTATTAAGGCATGCGCTATGGCGCTTCACGCATGCTTCAGACGAAGACGCAAGATGACCATGAAAGCGCGCTGGTATAGACATAGCTTAATGTCAACACTAGTAATAATTACTTACTCCAATGCATGGCATTTAGTTTCATTTTGTTGTTACATGCGTGCGCGATGTTTAGATAAAATAAAAAGGCGGCTTTCTATAATATCAAAGGCGTGCAAATTCTGTACCTACACATTAATTTTCTGCTTTTATAGAAACGTGAAATCTGACCTATTACGTTGGTCGAACTACAATTTAAAACTACATAGGTAATTCTTTAATGAACTTTTCTTTCAACTACGCAGTAATGTTATCATTAATCACTACAAAACCGATCACAAAGGACGTATTTATTGCTTAGAACCAAAACAGTGCAGAAATGTGCTCATTAATGCACTGTTTTACATTAATGCACTGTTTTTTTTTTTTTTGTTTAGATATAAATTTACCACAGAGGTTTAATGTCTCCCATTAAGTTGATCTAATGCATGCATTAGATCAAAAAGATACTGGCTGAAAATAAAAATCACCTAAATAAAACCGACTAGGTGAAAAAAAATGGCGCGCATTTTGTACCATTGTAAAACTTTGATACTTCTTATTTAGCAAGAAAAGTTTAAAAAAATGTTATATGGATTTTATCACGGTATGTAGATTGGTAGTTGAAAGAAAAGTAGATTACGCACCTTGCATAAGTGAGTAATTAATGCACTCGTGTTAATTTAGTGCCCTCGCATGCGCTCGGGCACCAACATAACACTCGTGCATTAATAACTCACTTTGCGGTTTAACTCGGTGCAACAATCTACTATTTTTATCATTTTATAAGCCTTCCGCTATTATCTATCACCCAACATACTGAATAGAGGTTCGTGCCCAACAGTGACAGGACAATATTATAATGGCCTTATTATGCTTAGGTATCCTAGCTCTATGACAATAATAGGTTGCGTGTAATAAAGAGTGAGCGTAATGTCTTTGCCTAACATTGAGAAACCCAAGTCAATCCTAAAAACAGTTTGCAAGCCTGGGAATTGAACCCAGGAATTAACGCACAGCAGCTGCACTGACAACCACTAAACACACACACACACACACACACAACATCTCGCCTTTATTCCCATAAGGGTTGTGCAGAGGTGTATAGTACACACTCATTTCGCAGTTATGTTTACGTCCCATGTAATAGGGGGCGAGCCTATTGCCAGGGCCGAATTTAGGGGAGGGCAACCGGGGCCTTAGTCCCAGGTCCTCCACGAGGGGCCTCCACAAAACGAGTTTTTTAATCTTTTTAAATAAGACAAAAAATGACACTCATTCTCAGAAAAAGAAAAAGTTTGCTTAGTTCAATGGAACTAAGCAAACTAATGAGCCTAATAACATTAATTACTTTTGTACATTTCTTGTATTTTACGCTAACTTCATATTATGTTCGTTAAGAGCAATTTTTTGGCTCGGAATAGATTTATTTATACTTATAGGCACTATGGTGATACATAAGGCGGACTTAATGCCAAAGCATACTCTACTAATCAACCTTTAGAAGCATTTTTTTGACAATTCCGTTCTCTAATACTAATTAAGTATTGCTTATCCCGAATTCTCAATTCAGAAACCGAAGGTTAATGCCTTAAGGCATACTCTACTAGTCAACCTTTACGTTAAAAAGAAAAGCATCTAAATAGTTACAAAGAAACAAGATGATTTGTCAATTTTGTTCTCAATAGACTATTTTATAAGATAGATATAAATAATAAAATACATTTACTTAATAATACAATATCAAACGGAATATGCTAAATAAAATATTATTTTGTCTTGTTTCAAAAATTATTTGGGTCCTCCACTAATCGTTGCTCCAGGGCCTCTAAACCTTTAAATTCGGCTCTGCCTATTGCCATCAACCGGGCACAAATCCAGACGGGGCTGCTACTAAGAATTTCCACACGGAAAAAACCCAATAACACCGCCCAACCTGGGGATCGAACCGAGGACCTCACGGACAGCAGTCGCGCTTACGACCACTGGACCAACGAGGTAGTCACTTAACTAAACCTAAAAGTATTAATAAATAATAACTTTAAAATCCAGATTAAAATAACGCTATACCATAATACAACTCTGCTCACCTCCAAACATCAAGACCATGATATCACTCATCTCAACTCACATTACAAAAGTAACCCATCAAATTCCAGTCCTTACCACCGGCCGCTTAACCTGCCCCTCCGCTGCAAAAGAAAGTACACCCAATAAAATGCGTGTGAACCACTCGCGCATCTCAGTATAACCTTGAACGCGCGCGAAAGTTATCATATGTGACGAATAAAAAAAAACAAAAAAAAACATGGCGTCGAAATTTTTACTAATTTTTCTTTTAATATTTTGCTCGCGAGTTCAAAGTGCAACTCTAATGGAGAAAGGTTACGATTATTTCGTGAATTTGGGGAAGAACTTTGCACCGAACTTACTGTCGATTTTAGAATGTGTTACGGAAACTGATGCTTGGGGGTGTGCGAGGGAGAAAGCGGGGAAGATGCTGGATGGGTGGGAAGGTGAAGTGGAGAAGGAACGGAGAAGCTGGGAAGGTAAGCTTTCATTTAATAAATAAATCCTTCCTTCTTTTTTCAATGTAGATCTTTTCGTTTATTTATTTAAATGATTATCTATAATGTTATTTATCTACAACTGTTAAAAATTCTTAAATAAAAATAATACTATTTTACTATTTAAAAAGGATTTTAAAATAGTGATAATTTTACTATTTAGACGAAAAAAAACGATCTTTTATAATAGGTACTTAACTTGTTAGTACAACTTACAATAAACAAATAAAAATGTTTCTTTTAAAAGAGACCTTTTTACCCGACTGCGCGAAATCAAAGGCAGGGTTATTTTTGTTTTAAGAGCGTGTTCGCCGTTCGGCATTTCATACAAATTTTCAAGTCCTTATTTTTCGATATTACTGAACCGGTTTTAATGAAACTTCATACCCATCAGCAGGATATATAGGACTAAAAAGTCAGTAGACAACATTTTCGAAAAATCGTGTTAAAGTTAAATTAGACCGATTTTAAATTTTCCGTACAAACAGAAATTTCCAATTATCGTTTTTAAGTAAGATTTCGAAAATGTTTTCAATAACTTTTTAGACCTAATAATTATCCTGCTTATGTGTGTGAAGTTTCATCAAAATCGGTTCAGTCATTACGAAAAACAAAGACTTGAAAATTTGTATGAAATGCCGTACAGCGTACCTACATGCTCTTAACATACTGAAAAGTCTATGAATATGATTTTCTTTTTTAGTTTACATTCTCAAGCATAATATCAATGTTTAAGTGTTTATTTTTTATTTCTTTCTTACTAATAATAGTAAACTACGAATTAAGATTCGTATCTTCTCAATAGCCTACTCACCTCTTACCGCTATCAGACCGTAAAGATATTATAAAACCATAATATTTTGATAATAATTAGTTTTTGTTTGTTATTATTTCTAATTTTAATTGCAATTAATTCGAATATTTTCTATCAAATTAAAATTGTAAATATTTATTTATAATTACTGTTTACTCACGTGCATTTTTCGGGATTGCCCGACTAGTTTCGGACCCAAACGGAGCCCTTAATCATGAGCTGGGGCCTAATTCTCCTAAAATAAATCTTGATAAATCACAACCGAACCAAGGCCGAACCGTTCATTTAGACAGTTCTCAATTTCAAAAGCTATCAAATTATTTGATACAAAAAACAAAATCAATCATTTTGAAAGTTTTCGAAAACAAAAACTCACTGACGGTTGTGGTTCGATTGCGTTTGGCAACAATTTATTTTAGGAGAATTAGGCCCCTGAACACGCGGCGAGCTCGCGAGTCGAACTGTAAAATTATAAATACAGATTATTCTTAAAGTAATTAAATTAATAATGAGTTTAATTGTAGAAAGTATTAAATAGTAATAATTATCACGGGGTTTTCGTATTTTCTCTTCTCCGCTCGTAAGTAACTACTATATGTATAATTATAAACAAAATTCGATTACATTTATTTCTTTACAAGATGTTTTTTTTTTTTTTTTTAATCTTCTCTGCTTTAGTTACGAAATCAGAAAATGGAGTTTCTAATTTGTGACTCCAAATATGACCTAAAATGTAAACACAGCTGATCATAGCTAAGGATAGATAGATTTTACCGTATTTTTTAAGAAATCTTTGAACAGCTATTTCTCTTAAACTATTGACTTTTGGGGAAAGTTGTAGAATAAAAGTTATTCATTATTATGGGTACTTTAACACCTTTCCTACTATCCTTGTATAACTAGCCCAGCCCCTGATGGATTGTGGGCGTCAGAATACATAATATTGTGCCCATTCTCATAGGAGAAATTATTACCTATGCATATTGATAGGAGAAAACGGATAGCCCTAAAACGTTTATTAATATTTTTATGACTTATTTTATTACTTTCATTTAAATGTGAGTCTTCATCAAGATGAAATTGGGAGAAACTAGACATAATGTTAAGGAAGGAAAAAAAACTTGGTTCTACAGACGTAAACTTTTTTAGTTGTAATTTTTGAACCAAGTAGTCTATCATGATAAAACAAAAACAGTAATGATTTTAAATAACAGGCAATGACGATGAAATACAATTTACCCCAAAAAAATACCGTCACTTAAAATAAGGAAGAATTTACGGATAATCAATATTTTTTTTGTGTTTTTCTCGATAATTTTAAAGCAAGAACGAAGCATTTTTTCATTTTTTTTCCCATCTTTAAAATTATGTCTATAGTTCGTTTCAAAATCCATGAGACAAAATTGACAAGCGCAATTGTGAAACTAGTAAATTTTAGGTTTTTTTTTTCAAATTTGTCGTTTCGCGCATGTTTATTCAGTCTCAGGGATTTTGAAACGAACTTTAGTGTCACCCAATTTCATCTGTGCTCTTTTCGGAGACTCACACTGTAGGTATATGCATGTCTCTTGAAAACCTTGTAACTAGGTGCCTAAATAAGTGTTATTTAAAGTAAACTCACTATGATAGTAACAGAAAGGCAGGTGTAGGGCGTGATGTTCTGAGTTCATCCTTAGGTCATCATCCTATACTACATGGTACCCTACTAATAGTATCTAGGCTCATGAGCGCCCAGGACAAGGATCAAAATAATATTAAGCGAATGGTCACGTTAGGTTAGGTGTTATGGAGGAGCTCGTGGCTAAATAATTACAGCCGCATAGACCGATCTTCCGGGTTAAGCCACGCTTGCCGAGGTTGGTCTGTGGATGGGTGACCATTTACCATAGCGAGTTTCCTCCGTGCCTCGGAAAGCACGTAAAGCCGTTGGTCCCGGCTGTCATTTGTAGATCTTAGACAGTCGTTACTGTTGGTCAGAAGTCAGAAAGTCTGACAACCAGTCTTACCAAGAGTATCGTATTACCCAGTTACTGGGTTGTGGAGGTCTGATAGGCAGTCGCTCCATGTAAAATACTGATATTCAGCTGCATCCGGTTCGACTGGAAGCCGACCCCAACATAGTTGGGAAAAGGCTAGGCAGATGATGATGATGGTCACGTTAGGTATAATACAATTTTTTTGAAAGTCATCTTTAGCGTATTTCAAATTATAAGTGGTTATGAATGACAGTCGTTTATTTTTAGTGTTTTTTCTTTTCAAGCAAACATATTTTGATTGATGAAAGCAGTAAAAAACGTAAAGTAAGCAGCTTATCTTAATAAGTAGGTGAAAACCTCTATACTTTTTGCATATCAGCCAGTATGTAAATATGTAGATGGAGTACATGACTTTTTTGTTGAGAGAAAGTGTAAAATTCTTACGAATTTTGCAATAATTCAATAATTCACATATATATACTAAATGTTACTCATGACTTCTTTCATATTGGTTTTATGTTTTAGCACTTTTCTTTCTTGTGTTGTAAGAAAAAAGAGATATTTAGCAACTCGTTATGAAATCAATTTTGAGAGTTATTGAGCCTAGATGACCTGTGTATTTTTATTCTGTGACTTGGTCGCGTTTCTATTCGTACCTGGTGTCTACTCCCTAAGCAAGAAGTCCGTGGTTTCGGCCTTAGTTATGAGCGTTTCCTACTCCCTATCACATAAGGACATACGATTATTTCGGCGCCCGAACTAAGAATGAATGACAACACGATTTGACGGTTGTCCCTACTACCGATGTGTTTTTGCCCGTCCGAAAAGTTGAACTTGACACTTGTTTTGTTCACTCCTACGTTTCGGGCTACTTTCGGACGGGCGACTGACTTCGTTGACGGACTTAGGGAGTAGGCCCACTGGTTAGATTGGACACTGACCAAACATAGTTCGGTAAAGACACAAGAACATGTATTAAAATTCTTATGACAAACGAAACTTAGTGTCTCTTACCCCCTCTTTTATCCCCGGAAGTGACAACTTTAATACAATTTCAACCTTTCTACCCACAGCCTTGATGTGTACGCGATCTAAGCACGAGATTTAGCGACATAATTTCGCGTGATAATTTAGCACAACCGCGTCACAGTTACTTGCGTGCTCAGCATTCAACTTTTATAAAACAATTATAGGGTTGCACCTTGTTTTTATGATGTGTTACTATAAAGTGTAGTGATGTGGATAGTATGATATTTTATGTCATGTGTGGTGACAATAGACACTTCAAAATGTTGTAAGAGAAACACTGGAAAATGTAAGGCACGTGAGTGAGGTAGAAATAAAGAATAAGAAAAATGCACCGAAAAATGTAAGGTGACACTTCGGAAAAGGTGACACTTCCGGAAGGTGACACTCCGGTTTTTTTACGGTTAACGAATGTGATGATTATAGCGAATGTATGAGTCAAAATTAAAAGACATTGTATGTTATTTTCGGCTAAATAATGGTTTCGTTCTAACCGGAAAAGGGTGACAAAATCTTAATTTCTTTAAAAATAATATTGTAGACCGTGCCTCGGAAAGCACGTAAAGCCGTTGGTCCCGGCTGTCATTTGTAGATCTTTGACAGTCGTTACTGTTGGTCAGAAGCCAGAAAGTCTGACAACCAGTCTTACCAAGAGTATCGTATTACCCAGTTACTGGGTTGTGAAGGTCTGATAGGCAGTCGCTCCATGTAAAATACTGATATTCAGCTGCATCCGGTTCGACTGGAAGCCGACCCCAACATAGTTGGGAAAAGGCTAGGCAGATGATTGTAGACCGAGGTAAAAAATGATAGAATCGATATTTAAAATAGATACTTAGACTATAAAACTGGTCTAAAATGAAATTATTTCTTAAATTGTTATTATCATGACGGGAAATTGCAAGGAATTGGACAGTTTTTTTTTACCTCGTTCTGTAGTAACACCGCCCTGGTGGCAAATAGTAGCGTGGATTGCGAAACACACTCGAAATCAAACAGCTTTAATTTTGACAATACGTCAAATTGTGTTGTGTGTCAAGAAGACAAATCGTTTAAACATACAGTGCAACAGACATTTTTGAACTGTCAAAATCAAAGTTACGATTACGATTCTTTTCGCAATTGTAGTGCAGATTTCATTTAACATCTTAGCACGAACTTTTCGTCTTCTCCATAGAATATTCTCGTAATTCTTCTTCTTCTCCAGCTGTAACCATTTACTGATACTTTCTCGTGATACCATTGTCTTCTCTCGCGCTCCCTTATCTTCTTCACGTTTATTACTAGCAACTATTCCTTTTTATTTTGTTAGAATCATTTAATAGATGTAATGTTTCGTCGTATTTTTTTTCTTTTTAATTTTTTTTGTTACTAATATTCTGTTACACTCTCTTTGGTTGGCTGTAACAGTAATGGAAGTGTGGCAAGTATTTTTCAGAAATGATAAAAAAAAAAAACTTTTTTTTTTGTTGTATTCTTTTTTATTATTTATCTCGTTGGTTGGGTAATGACGTTAGAGACATAAGTATGACATTTCAACCATTTTGTTCCAAACAAAAAATAAAAAAAAATTGTTTATTACAATTTTTGTGCTCGGTGAGAATAATAAAAAAAAATTTTTTCTTTATTTCAAATCTTAATAATATTTGTTCATTTTATTAAATCTTGTTATTCGCTAACCCTAGTATAACTAAGTAAAAGCTGTCATCTAAACGGTAGTTGTCGCTAACCGCACGCTTATGGCTTCATACCGGGTTCCGTGTCAACACGAACCGGGTTCGAACCCACTACCATAATAGTAACGATGATACTAAAAGAGAGAATGTAGTTTATAAAGATTTATGATATTGATTTGAGTGAAGATATTTTCGTAAAATTGGTAAGTGGCCATTTCATATCTAACTTATGAAGCCGTACACGAAATTTTGCCGATTTCGCTGATTTACGTGATTTTACAGACGTGATTTTATAGTTAAAATAATATATTACTTTAAGTTTTAATACACAACATGACAGACCATTTCAATTATGATCTAATAAAAAAGCTACTTTTATATTATTTTTACATTTTTATTATTTATGTCCAGTATACGACCACAAACCGACGACTGTTTTGTGATTTTTTGTTGTAAGAGGTTTAGAATATCACATATTTACGAATTGTTTTGACGTCTAAACTGTATGAAAAATTTAACATGTACCTATTGTTGTGAAAGTCGTCTATAAAATGTATGAATCACTTTTTACCACTTTCATATAAAATTTTTGAGTAAAGAAATATATCATTTAGTCAAATTTTAGAGAATATGGTCAAAGAATTGCATTTGATTTTGGCTATTCAGAACTCTCGTTCATAAAATTAAAACAACAAAAAATAAGCTTCAATTCAATATCAATTAATTTTCGAAAAAAAAAATGCAAAATATTATGAGAATTTGGCAATAAAAAATCTTTTAAAACAATCTAAATCTTGACTGTTATTACTCGACGCAAGCCATAAGTAAGCTCATTCATTAGATTATGATTGAAATTATATTTCATGTTGTGCATTAAGACTTATAGAAATATATTATTTTAACTGTAAAACGTCGTCTCTAAAATCACATAAATCAGCGAAATCGACAAAATTTCGTACCGCTCTTAACTCAATAACTAAAAGAAATAAAAACAAATTTTACTTTAAAAAATAATCAACAAAATCTATTCATTACTGGCGGAAAAATCGCGTAAAAAAGATAAAAAAAAATACATGCCTTCGATGCACTTGAATTGATCGACAAACGAGCCAAGAGGCTTATCAGCAACGATACACTGGTCAACTCAAAGCTCCAGAGCCTTGAACATTGACGCCGAGTTGCCAGCCTGTCGGTATTTTATCGGTTACACTTCGGGGAGTGTGCGATGGAAATGCACAATTTGATTCCGCCTGGCCCTTTCCATCATCGGACTACAAGACGTACGGCAATGCGCCATCGGTACATGGTGGACATCCCACTGATACTTACAAAGCGTTTTGCGAACACTTTCATTGTTCTCACAGCTAAGGAGTGGAATTCCCTGACGGAGTCTGTGTTTCCTGATAGTTGCAACCTTGGGGTCTTTAAGTCAAGAGTGAATAGGTTACTTCTAGGCAAGCGTGCTTCACCGTCGACCACATCATCGCTTACCATCAGGCGAGATAGCGGTCAAACGAACCTCCATTTTGAAGTCGGTTAAAAAAATTAATTAAGGTCCTGATATCAATTCCCAGGTTCAGCAAAGTGGTATTGGTTTTCACCGTGTGTAATTTCTCAGTAGCAGCCCGGAGTCTGGATTTGTGCCCGGTTGATGGCAATAGACTCGCCCCCAATGGAGACTTAAACATAACTGCGAAATGAGGGTGTACTATACAGTTCTGCCCATCCCTTCTGGGAATGCAGGCGCGATGTTATGCTATGTACACTACAACAATAGCAAAAATAACAGAAACAATTTAAAACACGGGTACAACGGTGGTCTTATCGCAGACAATCTTTGTCATTTTTTTTTGTACTTGGCCTGCATTTGACCGCCATCTCGCCTGATGTTAAGCGATGATCCGGTCTACGATGGAGCACGCTTGCCCAGAAGAAACCGATTCACTCGTGACTTGAAGACACCCAGATTGTAGCTGTCGGGGAACACCCACTCAGGCAGCGCATTCCACTGTTTGGCGGTTTTCACAATGAAAGTGGAATCAAAGCGCTTCGTTCGGGTTTTTGGTATATCAACCATGAATCAAGGGCGCTTTTTCGTGCTTCTGGCCGTCCGATAGAAAAAAGAGCAGGGGGAAATTAGATCATGCAGATCTGAAGCAAACTCTCCGAAATGTTTCCGACAAAAAACCGATAGACTAGCAACTTTGCGCCGATGCTCAAGACTTTGAAGCTTGGTCTGAACAAGGGAGTCGTTGCTGATGAGCTTCTTGGCACGCTTCTCAATGAAACCCAACGCCTCGAGCTGGTATTTAGCTGAGCCATCCCAAAGGTGCGAGCAGTACTCCATGCACGAACGAACCTGTGCTTTGTACAATTGAAGCAACTGTTCCGATGTGAAGTACCGCCGCACCTTCGAGAGGACACCCAGCTTTTTAGCAGCCAATTGAGCTTTGGACTCAATATAGGAGCCAAAGTTGAGGGTTGACGTCAGAGTAACGCCCAAGAGCTCAATGAATGGACAAGTATGACGAGATGAAGCCAGTTGTAAATTATAGATGCATCTAATCTTAAATCAAAACTGTTTAATTGTATCACTACTATCCACTGTTTACCCAATAACTTGCTATAATTACCTAAACATCTGTTTCGCTCTACTTAATGTTTTAATAGTCACAAAAACAACAAACTACATGTATGTTTTTTACAGAATAAACAACGAATGGCTTTCATTTTGCGTTGAAATTGAGCTGGAAATTTTCCTTCATTCATCTTTACATACTTACACCAAATTAAAAAAAGATAAGTTGAAAGGGAACTGATTATTTTAGTATGGACATGTGATGAAGAGGGATGAAAAGCATGTGATTAAGAGAGTGATGAATATAAATGTTGATGAATAGAAGGGAAGAGAGAGACCAAAGAAAATATGGATAGATTGTGTGAGAGATGATATGAATGAAAAGTGAGTAAATGATAGTGACACGGATAAAGGGAAGAATGGAAGAAGAAAATTCAATAAAATATAATTATGCATTCAATAAAATATTCATCGTACTACATAGTTGAATGTCAAATTACAACCCACTTTGCTCAACCCAATAATCATCTCAATCAACCAAGATCACAGCTTCCGTGACCAAATTATCTTAAGACTGACTTAACATCAACTTTCACGGACAAAACAAAACTGGTTTCTGATTCGACGATACATCATGAATGAGATAAAAACCCACTTTTACTATAAATGGGTTTCGAATTTTGAAAATTTCACTTTTTTTTGTTGCATCATTTTTTTGAGATGACTTTAGTGTTCAAAAAAATCGATTTCGGACTTTCGTTTTTTTTTTTTTTTATTTGAAACTTTCTCATTTATATAAAAATTAATAGATGGTGTTTGTTTTTATGTGTGTAATTATTTATTTTTGATAGATTTTGTTGTATCATTGATATAATCATACTTTATAATTCATCTATACCACAGTACATACCTATATTTATTTATTTAAACTTTGTGCAACAAAAAAGTACAAAAACGGACTTAATGCTTTAGGCATTCTCTACCAGTCAAGCAAAAGTGGTGAATAGATATCATGGCAGGTGCAAATTATTGTACGATAGTAAAACAGAAAAATTGAGATAAAAAAAAAGAACTCAAAGCAATTACAGTTGTAACATAAATAATTACAAATCAATAATGGAATTAAATGATGCTTTAGAGGTAAAAATAATCAGCTTACTTAAAAAAAATTAAAAAAATTTGACGTTTTGACATTAATTTGACAGTTCAACGGTTTATGACACGGTTTGGCTTTGACTCAATCGTATGTAAAATTTTAGTGAAATATGCTTTTAGTCGGTCACCCTTTGCTTCACGTATGGAGTTATCAGAATGGCATCCATAGAGTAAAATAAAACATCCTACAGTCTGACATGGATCTAAAGGCACGTGGATGGCGGCGCTTCTTGTGAAGGAAGATGTCAAAAACTTGACTAATCCAGTACATTTCATGTTAGTTCTCTATTTCACCACGTGCCTTTTGATTGAAGTCGGACTATATCAAAAATGGTGGTTCAACCGTAGTTGTGTATTCTGTACACAACTACGGTTGAACCGTTAGTGCTCTGAGGTTGAACCGAACGGTGGATCTTTTTTCATGAATAGATTACAAAAACTGCCAAAATGCCCGGTTCGGCCTTGGTTCGGTTGCGGTTTAACAAGATTTGTTCTAGCAGAATTAGGCCCCTGCACATGAATTCGAAAAGTCACTTTACGGCTAGCCTTCATAAACAGTTCCTCAAGCCACATTTCATCCAAGATTTGATTTCTAGTTTCGATATTTTAGAAACTAACGCCATACGTCCGGAACGCTTAGAGGGTCATTACGCAGTTGATCCAGATCGGCGATCAATTCAAGATCAATGTTAGCGATAATGTGTAATCTAGTAGTTGATGGAATCGTTATCTTATATTAGATATCAGATTCTCTAATAGAAACAAGTTGCTGCGTCGTCGGTGCGCTCGTCGACGAATCATCATCAGCTTTTTACCCTTATCCCATGTTACTTGGGGTCGGTGCAACACGTTTTCTTCTTCCATTCCGTCCTGTCAACCGTCATGATATCACTGACTCCCTTCTCTTTCATATAATTCTTTACACAATCCTTCCATCTTTTCTTTGGCCTCCCTCTTCCTCTCCATCCATCCACATTTATATTCATAACTCGTTTGGTCACATGCGTTTCATCTCTCCTCTTCACATGCAATACGAGTACCATACAGCTCCCTTTCAACTTTTCTGTGACTGGCGCTACTTTCAAACTTCCTCTAATATCCTCATTCCTGACCTTATCCATTCTGGTCACTCCACACATCCATCTCAACATTGTCATCTCCGCTACATGCAATCTTTTTTCATCCGTCTTCTTCACGGCCCAACATTCCGATCCATGCAGTACGACAGGTCTTATCACGGACTTGTAGATTTTCCCCTTTAACTTGTCGACGAGTCCGGTGTTGAAATATCTTTAAGACCGCCTCGAGATGACAGTCTTCAGACTCCGCAGTCACACCGATAATTCAGCCTGCATCAAGCTGTCTCCCTACCAATCCCCCGCCAGCAACGCCCTAAGCCGAGGTCCGAGTCCAACTAGGGGTCGCCCTTAGTGCTGTTGTTGCTAGTAGTCATGATGTTAGTGTAGTATAAGTAGTTAGCTTAGGTTAAGTATTTTACTTCACCACCATTGGCTGAAGACCCTTCAGATGTAGCCAATAACTGCCCAGTTACGAAAACGAATACCCATCCCAAATTTAAACACCAAAAAGTTAGGTATTAACATTTCCGTTCAATGGCGCGTCGTTCTAGCCTCTCTTTCCATTCTTAACAGACAATTCCATGGGAAAATATTTTGATTTACCATAGAAAATTGCGCGGTAGGTATTTATTGAAAGTAGTATATTGTTTACTATGAGAACTGAGCGTGTTATTGTAATTATTTCTGCAAACACATAGTTTTAACTTTCGCTAATAAGTCGTGAGAATTCGTGAGAAGAACAATGAAAATTGTATTTATTTCTTTATATTTATAGGGATGCGTACCAAAATAGTGAAAAAGGAACCCTGACAGCGGTTACGCACTGCATCCGATCCGAATCCGTGAAAATACGTTCCGAAGTAGCCATAGAACTATTTGTATGGTAGTTTACGCACTACATCCGGCATCCGTCATCCGATTTCTATCCGTCATCCGTGAGTTTCTAATTCGGAATAACAATTGACGGACCGAAGTAGCCTGAATTGTTTGAATTTGGATCAGAGATCGGAATAGTGCGTAAGCAACATCCGAATTCGGTCCGAGATTTTCACCGATTCGGATCGGATGCAGTGCGTAAAGCAATATCCGAATTCGGTTCGAGTTTTTTATATCCGTATTTTTACGGATTCGGATCGGATGCAGTGCATAATCGCTCTTATGGTGCGACTTCGTCCATCCGTCCGTCTATCCGTCACAGCAAATTTGGAATAGTTTTTAATAATGCTTGTCCGTCTATATTGCAAGTGAAAGAATTGGGTGGCCGTGTTTTTGACGAAGTATTTTATACCGAATTTCATTATGTCGACAACGATTCGCCAACGTAATCTTTGCCGAAACAATTTTTACCCTAATTTGATTGAGCCGAATGATAAATTAGCCACCATAATTAAATGGCCAAAAAATCATTCAGAAATTTTGTTTTAGTCGAATACTTATTTGGCTATTGTTTAATTTGCCAAATAAGTATTCGCACAACATTATTTTCACACAGCGGAATGTAATGTTAATCCGACTCAGCGCACCCCGACTACACGTGGTCAGACTCTGCCCTACCCCTAGAGTATTATTATTTAAAAGCGCGGAGCCTTCTGGCGGAGCAAACCCAGAAACACTTGCATGCTTGCTTGTTTACTTGCTTGCAAGATGGCAAAATGAGTCATCTAACAAGTGTAAAGTGGGCAATAATACAGTTGAATAATGAAACAGTGACCAGCAGACTAGTCGGCGTAACAAAAAGTTACAAAACATAATTAGGGCCATATTAAAGTTTTTCGGCCAAATAAGAGTCGGCTAATAATACTTCGATATTCCAACAAAGAACCTGTTCAGTTTTTTAGAAATCAGATTAATTACTCAAGTAGGTACTGTAATTATAGACACAATAGATAAACAATGGCAGGTGTCGGCGCGGCGGGGCGTTACCGGTATAACTTTTTCTACATTTCCTTCCAAGGAAACCGGCTCTACCTTGACCATTTTCGTATCTATGCATTTCTGGATTTCTATTTAAATTATTTTCTTGTTTCGTCCTTTTTAGACCCCTTTTTTTAAGTAGCGCGGCCCAGTTACTATCGGGTCTCATCGTAATGAATCGTCGCTGTTTGTAAAATCTGCGGTAGCCCATCTACCTTGTCCTTTCTTGGGTCTACCACTAGAAAACATGCTTCAAAACATAAAAACAAAAAAATACAGAAAAAAATAACTTATATTTTCCCTTTATCTTTTACAGAGGAAGCGGACGCTGAAATCAGGACTTCTGGCAGATCGATAGAGGAGATGCCTTCCCAGATAGGCAGAGAGATCACCGAGTCACTTGGCTCCTTGACTAACATCTTAGAACGAGGCATGGCAAGGTAAATTAAATATAGTAAGAGTAGGAAGTAAGTAGTCTCCCATGCGTGTCGTAAAAGGCGACTAAGTGATTCAGTAGAGGAAGGACACCTCTTTGTCATTGGAGTTACATACAGCCCACTGTGCAGAGCATGCATGGAGGACGACGAGACGGCAGCTCACGTGCTACTAAGCTGCCCTGAGGTCGCCACATACAGGGCCAAGTACTTCGGTAAGCCAGGTACTCTTCGAGAGATCACCAGCAACATCAAGGGTGCCTTTTTCGAGGAGTTAGGGTGGATCGAGTAACTATACTTACCACCCATCACGCAAAATACGCGCTTAGACGTGGAGTTGCGGACACCAGCCCGTTATACCTTATAGAGGATGGGCAGCAGCGTTCTTTGAGTACTTTAACAACCATAAGTACTGCGATCGCCAACCCGCCTGCCAAGCGTGGCGATGAAGGCAACCTCCCCCCGCTCCACATGAAGCACAAGACCGGTCAATGTGGCGATGCTAGGGGGAGGCCTATGACCAGCAGTGGACGTCTTTCAGCTGAACTACTTATCACCTACGGACATACGATTATTTCGGGGCCCGAACTAAGAATGAATGACAACACGATTTGACAGTTGTCCCTAATACCGATGTGTTTTTGCCCGTCCGAAAAGTTGAACTTGACACTTGTTTTGTTCACTCCTACGTTTCGGGCTACTTTCGGACGGGCGACTAACTTCGTTGACGGACTTAGGGAGTAGGCCCCCTAGTTAGACTGGAGGCTGATTCCAACATAGTTGGGAAAAGGCTAGACAGAATGAATCAGTCGAATGTTTCACACGCTTCGAGTCATTTAATTAAAATCATAGACTTTTATTCTTTTAAATACTGGAGACGTGTGAATCGAGCTTTAATTATGACATATTTAATAAAAGGAGCAATAAAAATATATTTCTTTTACAACTTTATTGAAGATTTCACTTATTTACGATTACTATCTAATCTCCAATCGTCATGGTTCACTTTCGTTATTAATTAATTTGATAACGATTGCACTTTAAATTATACAACATTATTTTTAGTATACAAGCTTAGTTTTAATATATACTAAACCTGAAACTAGTTTGTTCAGAATCACTAGGAGAATCGATTGACATATTTTTTACTTGAGTTTTTTTTTCATACAGTTTTGTTTCAGTAGGTTTCTACCCATAACAGTTGACGGGAACAGACACCTTGAGGCTTGAGACGGTCCGCTCGGTCAGTTTCGTTGTATTAGACAACCCCAGCATAGCACATCTCAGGCATTTCACACTTTACTAGGGAACTTAACGCGACATAAACTACGGTGTAACTTTGAGATTTATTAAAAAAAATACGTTTAGGCAGTTCTGATCAAAATCTTGTTGGGGTGTCTCGGTTTTTGTATATACTAAAAAAAAAGTTGTATAATTTAAAGTGCAATCGTTATCAAATTAATTAATAATGAAAGTTAGCCATGACGATTGGAGATCAGATTGTAATCGTAAATAAGTGAAATTGAAGTTGTAAAAGAAATATATTTTTATTGCTCCTTTTATTATATGTTACTAGCTTATAATCATAAAAAAAACTCTTAACACACTACTAAAGTTTCCATAATAATAATTCAATCATGATTCGAAAGATACGTGGCGCCATCTATGAACGTTATTGTTGTTTTCCTCGGGAACAGCACTTTTTTCGGAATGAAAGGTACCCTATGTCCGTTTCTGTACACCTGACAACTTATATGCAAAATTTCAGGATGATCGGTTCAGTGGTTTAGGCGTGAAAAAAAGGTAACAAATAAACAAACTTACTTTCGCGTTTATAATAATAAATAGTTAGGAAGTTAGGATTAGGGTGCATTAAAATTGTATATTGTGGATAACAGTGTGAGTTGCACATTTGTATCATGTATATTATGTTTCGTAAGTTAACTCATAAGATCTAATGTGTAACAGTTAGTCCCAAATAAATAAATAAAATCATCAGCATTTGACATGCAATTCATCTTACGATGTATCTAAGTACAGATGTAAATGGAAGGCATTTAACATCTACAAATTAATTGAGTGACAGGTAACCTCTTAACCGATTTCGATAAAAGCAAAATTAACTACCGGTACTATTTTTTACATTCATACCTACTTGCGCAAATCAATCAAAGTACAAGACGCCAGCACATAAAGCTACAACAATCTATCAAAGGAGAACGATCAAAAATGTATGGAGCGTGTCCCCACCCAGCAATAACAACAAGACATATGTCGTTAGAAAGCTCTCTTCATGACTATCATTTATTACTATGGGCATTTAGTACAAAACATTGTGTGAAAAAAAAGTTACAGCTAAAAAAAATACTTTTTCCTTACAAAAGTCGTTTATTCGAAAAATCACATTAGCGTAAAAGACAAATGAAAAAATCAATAAATAACATTGACTACAAGGTCAAGGTATGCTACTCTAGGGCGGATGGGTTAGTAGGTGGGACTTTTAATAAAATACGCTGTATAGTACCTGAGGAGCTCGTGGCTAAATAATTACAGCCGCATAGACCGATCTTCCGGGTTAAGCCACGCTTGCCGAGGTTGGTCTGTGGATGGGTGACCATTTACCATAGCGAGTTTCCTCCGTGCCTCGGAAAGCACGTAAAGCCGTTGGTCCCGGCTGTCATTTGTATATCTTTGACAGTCGTTACTGTTGGTCAGAAGCCAGAAAGTCTGACAACCAGTCTTACCAAGAGTATCGTATTACCCAGTTACTGGGTTGTGGAGGTCTGATAGGCAGTCGCTCCATGTAAAATACTGATATTCAGCTGCATCCGGTTCGACTGGAAGCCGACCCCAACATAGTTGGGAAAAGGCTAGGCAGATGATGAATCTATCAAAGGAGAACGATCAAAAATGTATGGAGCGTGTCCTCACCCAGCAATAAGAGCAAGACATATGTCGTTAGAAAGCTCTCTTCATGACTATCATTTATTACTATGGGCATTTAGTCCAAAACATTGTGTGAAAAAAGTTACAGCTAAAAAAATACTTTTTCCATACAAAAATCGTTTATTCGAAAAATCACATTAGCGTAAAAGACAAATGAAAAAATCAATAAATAACATTGACCTTGTAATATGCTACTCTAGGGCAAATGGGTTAGTAAGTCAAAGTTTTTTATTTCAAATAGACCAGATTACAGGCACTTTTAAAACGTCAAAACTAGGTGCACGGTTCCAAAAGGTAGGTTCTATGGAGAAGAGCCGGCAAGAAACTCCATGAATACTCTTTTTAAAATAGTAGATCATGACTATTCATGACAATTCCATTACAGTAGCGTGCGACATAGAATGAGAATAATGCAGGTTAATGTAACAAATAAATTCACATAAGTGTAGAAAATAGAAAAAGAAAATATGCCTTCTAGAATTGCCATAGTAGTTATGGGCTGACCAGTCCCGACAGACAGCACCTGTTCACGAGCACGACGTGCACATCCGCATCGCTTAGCTTAACCATATTGTAGGGAACCCAACGACCGGATATACAACGCCACCATCAGCAGGACATTTAAGTGAGCATGACAGACTCATACTACCAGACAATGGGCAGTAATACGATATTATGATTAAAGGTGTATCATTAATTGCTGCATAATGCTCAAACTTTACAGTTTAGAAAATGATATTATCAAAATTATAAATATAAAACAATATCAGACTATTAAGGCAGAGTATTATACAAATAAAATTGAAGTAGGACTTAGTGGGACTTTTAATAAAATACGCTGTATAGTACCTACATAAAACATAGACTTATGGGGTCATCAATAATGACATCATTCAAATACGCTGCTGGAGCAACGAAAGGGGCATATGCCTTGCGTATAATGTGTACCACATTATCGAAGTTATTCAAGTATTCTTACATAAAATCATACAATTTTGTTTTTAGCTGTAACTTTTTTCACACACTGTTTTGGACTAAATGCCATAGTAATAAATGATAGTTATGAAGAGAGCTTTTTAACGACTATGTCTTGCTTGCTAGGTGGGGACATTTTGGTCGTCCTCCTTCCTTTAATAGATTTTCATCTTTATCGCAAAAGCATTAGGTTCAAGGTTGATTGGGAAAATTTCACAGTTTCGGGTAGGTTGATGTGCTGGCGCTTGTACTTAGCGGTTTTAGAAAAAGTTAAAGTAGGTAATTTTTTACTGTATTTTAAGATGTTCAAATAAAAAGTCTAATTAGGCTATGATTACTTATTATAATATAGATCGTTTTTGTATTATATTGGCTAGAGATGAATCTACTTTTATATAAATGGTTAATTGGAAAGGGTGTACTAATCCGCGGAATTAAACTATCACTGATGACTGTTTTGAAGCAAGCGTTACAAGTTCGAAAATTTTTGTTTTAGTTTTAATTTGTTTTAATTCTTCTTTATTTGTCCCGTGACCCCAATTATGACGTAAAATGTAAACACAGCTGATCATACTTGATGATATTAGCACAGTGTACCTACTTACTACATACAGTGGGTCAACGCCCATACATTTGACAGGTCCTATGAAATGTCAAAATGATGTAGGGGCGGAGGTTATGTCCCGAGTATGCAGTATGGCTACTCGGGACATAACCTCCGCTCCTTCACCCCGCAACCCCCCGCACGATTGCTCTGCGACAATGTTCTACGTTGACCGACTGTAAGGAGTAAGATATAGGTAGACTGTGATATTAGATTTTTATGAAATCTTTGAACAGCTATTCCTCTTAAACTATTGACTATTGGGGAAAATTATAGAACAAAAATTATTAATTATTATGGGTACTATAACACCCTTTCGGATTAGTAGCTCCTTTCTGACTAACATTGTATAATGTACTAGCTTTTGCTCGCGGCTACACACGCGTTAAAAAAAACTCTTAACGCACTACTAAAGTTTCTATAATAATATAATTCAATCATGATTCTAAAGACACGTAGCGCCATCTATTATCATAAGAACGTTATTGTTGTTTTTCTCGGGAACAGCACTTTTTTTCGGGATGAAAGGTACCATAAGTCCGTTTCTTTAGGTACACCTGACAACGTAGGTATATGCAAAATTTTAGGATGATCGGTTCATATGTTTAGGCTTGAAAAGGTAACGAACAAACTTACTTTTGCATTTATAGTATTAGATAAGATACTCTATCTATTTCCTAGGTACTCATTTATAAGTTTATTTCTTACATTAACCTGCATTACTCTCATACTATTTTTCTCACGATACAGTAGTGAAATTGTCATGATTTATTTAAAAAGAGTATCCATGGAGTTACTTGCCGGTTCTTCTCCATGAGACCTACCTTTTGGAACCGTGCACCTAGTTTTGACGTTTTAAAAGCACCTGTAATTTGGTCGGCTTAAAATAAAAAACTGACTTTGACTTTGATACGTAACGATGAATAAACTAAATTAAAAGTCTTTGCAACATATCCGCTAGAACACACAAATTACTATCACGGAAAATCCACTCTCAACGCTAGTAAACAATCTAGTTCGCCCAACACTTGTAACCGGAGGTGTCTCGCATTAACATGTAGACGTTATTTGGCTATTCATTGTTTTAAGCAATGTGTATCACTCATGTAGGCCAGTGAAAGTGACCAAGTTCGATGCCCGGTCTACGCGTTTATGGTTTGAATAATTTCACTTTATATTAATTGATTTTAAAGTGGCTTGTGTTTTGGTTTTATGAGGAGCTCGTGGCTAAATAATTACAGCCGCATAGACCGATCTTCCGGGTTAAGCCACGCTTGCCGAGGTTGGTCTGTGGATGGGTGACCATTTACCATAACGAGTTTCCTCTGTGCCTCGGAAAGCACGTAAAGCCGTTGGTCCCGGCTGTCATTTGTAGATCTTTGACAGTCGTTACTGTTGGTCAGAAGCCAGAAAGTCTGACAACCAGTCTTACCAAGAGTATCGTATTACCCAGTTACTGGGTTGTGGAGGTCTGATAGGCAGTCGCTCCATGTAAAACACTGATATTCAGCTGCATCCGGTTCGACTGGAAGCCGACCCCAACATAGTTGGGAAAAGGCTAGGCAGATGATGATGTGTTTTGGTTTTATGCTTATAAAGAGGATTACAAGAGGTAAATGTTACATTGTATTTATTTCTGTAAGCATTGTCAACCGTAGAGACAAAGCTGGAAAGTCTCATGTGCCTGTAATTTTGTCGGCACCCATACCCTTCAAACCAGGGGGCTTACCATGACGTCTTATGAAAACGTTCAAATGCCAGCCAGTCAATATCCGTTCAAAAGCAGGCCTGCTTCTGAATCGTTAAAAATCGTACCATGACAGTACAAAAGGTGAACGACTATTTAACCAATTTGAGCGGATAAGCTTGTTCATGGTACGAAAAGTCTATACAAAAAAAACAGGTGAACGGATTTCATAAACGTCAACGTAGCAGGCCTGCCGCAGGCCTGCTCTAACGATGTCATAGTACAAAAAAGCAGGGCAGCTCAACTTCCAGCCAACTTCTGCCCTGCTTTAAGAGGTCATGGTAAGCCCCCAGAACACAGTAATTATGCTTTGAGCCAGAAATAAGTATTGAGATAGTACTTCCGCGGACACTTCTAAGGAAATCGCTTCTTCGCTACTGTCGGAAAAACAAACACTTTCTAGGTAACATTTCTCAGTTTTCTCTTGACAAATATTAACATATCATTCACAGTTGTCCCACAAGTTATCTACTAACTGTGAAAATAACTTCTATACACAATTTTATAATTAAAGGTTTCTATTAAAAGATAAACGGGCTTAAAAGCTAACAATTGTTTACCAAATTAATCAATTTCATATGAGATATTTTTACAGCTATCTTGATAGCTATATAGCTGTATTGAGGAGCTCGTGGCTAAATAATTACAGCCGCATAGACCGATCTTCCGGGTTAAGCCACGCTTGCCGAGGTTGGTCTGTGGATGGGTGACCATTTACCATACCATTTACCATAGCGAGTTTCCTCCGTGCCTCGGAAAGCACGTAAAGCCGTTGGTCCCGGCTGTCATTTGTAGATCTTTGACAGTCGTTACTGTTGGTCAGTGGCCAGTAAGTCTGACAACCAGTCTTACCAAGAGTATCGTATTACCCAGTTACTGGGTTGTGGAGGTCTGATAGGCAGTCGCTCCATGTAAAATACTGATATTCAGCTGCATCCGGTTCGACTGGAAGCCGACCCCAACATAGTTGGGAAAAGGCTGGGCAGATGATATTTTTACAGCTATAATTATAATGTCAAATTGACCACTTTTACTTACTATACGTAAATGCGAAAGTAAGTTTGTTTGTTTGTTACTTTTTCACGCCTAAATCACTGAACCGATCATCCTGAAATTTTGCATATATAATACGTTGTCAGGTGTTACAGAAACGGACATAGGGTACGTTCATCGCGAAAAAAAGTACTGTTCCCGAGGAAAACAACAATAACGTTCGTATGATAATAGATGGCGCCACGTGTCTTTCGAATCATGATTGAATAATATTAAAGAAACTTTAGTAGTGCAAGCGCGTACATGGTTATTATCCGTTCCTCTACCTAACCAAATTTCTTCTCGGGTGCCTCGGTTACAAGTTACAACTCACTTGAGGTCAGTCAGAGCATGTGATCAGTTTACAACAGTTTGTAAAACTTTTCGCGGGTCCACTGATGCACCAGATCTGCATAATGAGCTGGCTCGATTCTTTGCACCGGACAATTATCACCGCAACAGGAAGCATAAGCTTTTTGCTGTGCCTTCATGTCGCACTGTAGCGCGAGCTAAATCGCCAATACCTCGTACTCTCACCGCACTCAACGAACTCTTGGATTATAATACGAACTGTGATCTGTTTGCGGATAATTGAAAGAAGATTTTATTAGTATGTCTGAAGCATTGCGAGAGAGATTCATGAAAGATGTATTTTACTGTACTATGTTTTTATGTTTCATTTCTCTATCTTTAATTACTGTAATTGGTCCAAGACCGTTGTAAAAAAAGAGAAAAAAAAAGAAAATCCTCTTGGATGCCCTTCGCCCGGGGAGGGCGAAGGGGCCAGACTCTTACCGGCTAAAAACCCCCGGTGTTTCTTCTCCTGACCCTTAGCCGGGGTCGCGGGATTCACAGCTGCATGCACTGCGACCCCGGCAGGTCTCAGTCCGCCAGCCCATGGCAGACCTTTTCTTCTGTGGGGCCTTGCCCCACGTCCTCCTGAGAGGCGCGCACGGAACACAGCGCGCCGCCTTCTCGGGCCTGTTCGAGAGGATAAGAACTCTGTGACTCTTACTAACTCAATTTCTCTTCCAACAGAGCCTTACAAGGGCGGAAGCACGACAGCGGTGGCATCGACAGCATCACCATCTCGACAGGAGAAAGAAAAAAGATGAAGAAAAAGCATAAACCAGCGAATATCCACCTCATCCATCCAGTTGTGATGCCAATGAGGAAGGCGCAGAAGCAACAAAAAGGTCGAACCTTCGGCAATGGTGTCCAATCCTGGGTTATTGGGGAGAGGTCCCTGCCTGAGGCTGTGAATGCTACGCCTTCTGTGACTGGGAGGGGCATCGTGTCTGATCTCTGGTCTATGGGGCAGAATGCCCTGGATTCGGTGGCTGAACACGTGGTGGAGAATGAAGAGCTGGAGAATGGGGTTAAGGATAGGAGTTCTGTGGAAGGTTGGTGGTGGTTGTGATGGTATTACTATAAAGATATTTATGTGATGAACAATTAATGATAGGCTTAAAAAACAATATTAGGTGGAAACTCAGCAGACTCACCAAATTTTTTATTAATGACTAACTGTTACTCGTTTCACTCGCAGTTTTTCTCGAATTCACCAAAATTCCGGGCAACTTTTCCAAGTTTTCTTTCCATAAAAACCTAATCCGGAACACTAAGAGGTTTTTTAAAAAAATAGCCCTATCTCTCCAACCGTTCCCAAGTGATGCGCTTACCAACGAACAGCATTTAATTTTTAGATAAATAAAAAGATGGATATTTAAGAATTAAGAAATATGCAACAAAGAAATGCACAGATCATAAAAAAAACTCTTTTGGAAGAGACGAGTCCGTACTAGGGAAACACAGTGTTACGAATTAACAGATTTATGAAGCTAACACAATTAATATTTTTTTCATTTCAAATAGTGGCCTATTGAGGAAAGCTATTGAAATTACGAATGCGATTCGCAATTCGGATTTACAGGATACTTATCAAACATCAAAAACTAAGTGCAAAGTTCCAAATAGTAGGAAAAGACGCGGCAAGAAATCAGTGAGAAATATTCTGACTATAAAAAAAATATTAAAAGAGACCTTGACACTATGTTTCGGTTCTTTAATCTGTGGTTTTGGCGCTTCTGCGGTGCGAGCACGGATATTTTTATCGAATCGATTCGAGAAATGTATCTATTCACTATTCTAAACGTCAAATTTGACAGATATAGTTAAAAAGACAACTGCTGTCGCTTTATCTCCAAGTTATGTCAAATTTGACGTTTAGAATAGATACATTTCTCGAATCGACTGGATAAAAGACCGTGCTCGCGGGGTTCAGATATATTTATTTAAAAACACTACTTAGCTTCAAAACAAATGTATTTGAAGACTGATTTACTAGATAATATCAATCATTCACCTACAATACAGCTCTTAGTAGCGATCGTAACAGTTCTCTATAAAACCCGCCGTACAGTAATTTTATTACCTGTTTCGAAAACCGCAACATTTTTGATTCGTCATGACACCAACACAGTCCATGTTAGGAATACCGGTCTTTGCTAAATCACCGTATACCACTATATGGTGACTTTCTCGATGTACTTTCTACAAAATTTCACTGTTTCCTTAATGTAGTCGATGTCCTAGATTAACCCTTTTATAAGGCAGAAGATTTTAGGAAAAGTAATTAACGATGAAGAAAATGCATGAAAAAAAAAAGAAATCTTAATTTTTTTCTTTTTTTTGTTCCTTTTAATTACCTATAATGGCGATGTCTGGGGAAGGCTTTTGCCCAACAGTAGGAGAGAAAAGGCTGACAAAAAAAATGACATTTTTTATAAATCATCCAAAAGACGTCCACTGCTGGCCAAAACCTTAACACAAGCATCGCCATTTTCATAAAAAGGTAAAAAAAGAAAAAAAAAACCTTTTTATTTTTTAATAAAAAAAATAGGTATTTTTTTAGCATTGACAGTTTTCAAAATAAAAATAACAAGGAGGCTTTCACGAAATTTGGTTCTTCCAAAACACTTGATGGTAAAAATATTGCCACAGCTATAAAGGTTTAAAAGATTGAATTTGTCAAAAATAAAGCAAGTATTTGTAGTACAGCACCTTCTGAAAAAGATACAATACAATACAATACTCTTTATTGTACACAAAAACAAACAAGAAACAGTACTATAAAAATAGAGATGTACAATGGGCGGTCTTATCGCACTAGGCGATTTCTTCCAGACAACCTTTGGATGGACATGAAGCACAAGAAAAAAGAGAGGGGTAGTTCTCGGTGCAACAATAAAATAAGGAGACTATAAATTAATTACTTTAAATAAACCTAAAAACAAATAAATACTATATACAATAAATATGTTTTAATTATATATACATATATATATATTATGTAATGTGTCTGTAATACGTAATATAAACAGACAATAATATATACAAAGATGCAAACAGATAACTATATCGATAAAGATCATCCGGGGAAGAACTACCTCCATACCTATTTCTGCCGAAGGGTATTCAGTGCCGATGACATTACAGACACATGAGACTTTACAACTTTGTCTGTAAGGTTGTCAACGCAATACACTTGGTGTTGTTGATGGTAACCATTTACCATCAGGTAGACGGCCTGTTTGCCAACCTAGGGCACAAAAAACGATTAGAAAGTAGTGATATAATTTGATTTTATTATAAAATAGAACCTTATACTATTATTTATTTCCATTATGTTTCAGAACCCCATATTTATCAGAATGTTGGTAAAAACATTTTGAATGCATGGAATGTTAGAGTTTGTATTTATATTGAGCACGAGCATTTGAGCATATACGCATGAGCATAAAGTAAAGAAAGTAATGAGTTTGAGCATGATTAGCATTTTGTTTTTATTGAATAAGCATTATGTGTACGAAATTAATAATGAAGGAAAAATAAATAAGATTTTAAGTAGCTACAAAATATTCTTATCTTAAGTATTTTAAGCATGTGAGCACGTTTGCTGCCATGAAATGAGTTCGAGCATGTTTTCAAAATCCTATTTTCTTTTGTTTTAACTTATTTCTTCAAATTTCTAGAGCAAAGAGGCAAAAAGAAGAAGAAAAAGAAGGCCATCCTCAAGCTCTTGATCCTCGGTGCTGTGCTGAAAGCCAAGATTGGAACACTGCTGCAAATTTTAACGTATAAATTACAGGTATAAAATTTTGAGTAATTGAGGATTTTTTTTTCAAATTTCTGTAAAACCAAACTTTAATCTGTATTTGTTTCCCAAGTTACTAGTGGTCTTCGCAAAATGTTTTCTTCTTCCACTCCGTCCTGTCAACCGACATGATATCACTGACTCCCTTCTCTTTCATATCATTCTTCACACAATCCATCCATCTTTTCTTTGGCCTCCCTCTTCCTCTCCCTCCATCCACATTTATATTCATAACTCTTTTGGTCACATGCGTTTCATCCTTCCTCTTCACATGCCCATACCAGTACAAACTGTTCCCTTTCAACTTTTCTGTCACTGGTGCTACTTTCAAACTTCCTCTAATATACTCATTCCTGACCTTATCCATTCTGGTCACTCCACACATCCATCTCAACATTTTCACCTTCGCTACATGCAATCTTTTTTCATCCGTTTTCTTCGGTTCATTTTTTCATCACTCAATTCAGATGCACATCCCCTATTGACTAAATTTTTTCCTAATTGTGACCATTTTCACTTTTATAACAAACGTTGAAGAGTTTCTTAGCTTCGAAATTCTAGAAATTGTAATTTCAATATTCCAGATCAAATTCTTCATCGTAGCGGTGATTGGCTTGGCGATCAATTTGGCGAGACTCTGGATAGACCTGAAGAATAAACACAGCCAGCAGCCACAGAAGGTAAGCACTATTTCAAGTGACCTATCTATTTATCTAAGTAGAGAATCTAAATGTAGACGTGACTTATTTATGAAGAGAAGACAAAAAAGGCCTGTCGCGAAGCCATGATACTGCTAATCTAAAGGCACTTGTCTCACCACCAACGATGAGCGAGAAGCGAGTAGAGCTAGAAACTAGAAACGAGTTGGCGAGCAGGGAGAAGCGAGTGTGTAGTTCCGATAGTTTTGTCGCTGGGCTATAAGCGAGTGTGCGAGTGCGACGGGCGATTACTCGCACCACTCGCAAATGACTGGTTGGTCTCTCGGCGTGAGTTGTGACCGCCAAGCGAGCATCGCTGAGCAAGTATTCAATTCAATTCAATTCATTTATTGTTTGTCTCAGGTGAATACAAGTATCGTTTAGCGAGTAGTATTTTTGATAGCTCTTGCCGCTCAACGACAAACTAGTGGAGCGAGTCCTCGCCGGCAGTGTAAACAGTCAGCGATTAACTATTAATATATGCATCTCTTTTGTTTACGCGGAATGTATATCTATTGTACGTTTTTTGAGCGAGAAAATGGCCGATAGTTAGTCGCTTCCTCGCAGGCGGTGGGACAACTGCCTAAGCAGCTTCAGTTCTAGTTTTTCCTAGCTATTTAGAGCTTGACCAACTTTGTATGAAAATGTAGTTAGATTTTCTGTGGAGTAAACTTGATATTATGACGACATCCCTTCGTTGTACCCACAAAACTTAATTTTTACCGTCAAAGAAGAAGGATTAAAATTCACCCGCATCCTACAGCAAAGAAAAGTATCTCAAGAAAATTATAAAAATGGGTATAAAAAGATGGCATACTTCCAAATTCCATGCTTACAGTTTAACATAAAAAAATGCTATGAAAATTCGTTCGGGAGCAGTAATATCTACAATGAGTATATTACAATATTGAGAAATACTTAGCTATCTTGCTAAGGTTCCTCTTAAAAATACCTTCTACGGTCAATAGAGCTTGATCACAAGTCAGGATAGTTGGCTAACACTAAACTTTTTTTTATCGATATAATCATCAAAAAAAGAAAAAAAAGACATTAACATTATGTAGAGTTGGAATTTACCGTAATCTACTCTACTCTATCATAATCTACTCTATTCTATTTAACTATGCTAATGATCAAACAATCAACTTATAATTCTTACTAGTTCGATGTTCGGTGGTCGAACAAGTGAAAAAAACCTCAGTTGTTCGATGATGGATTTCAATAATTGAAGTCAAGTCAAGATAGCCCAGTATTTCTCAATATTGTAGTTATATTCATTGTACATATTACTGCCCCTGAACGAATTTTCATTGCAATTTTTTACATGTTAGACTGTAAAGATGGCGTTCGGAAGCATGCCATCTTTTTACATTCAATTTTATCATTTTTTTGAGATACTTCGCTTTTCTGTACGACGTGGGTTAATTTTGTATGAATCGTGCCCCTTCTTCTTTTGATTTGTTTCATCTCTCGTTGTAAAACCCCCATTGCAAAAGTACACACGGTGCCCCAAGATAAGTATACATCTAACTGACGTTTTGATTCTGAGCACAACGAACACACTATCGAGATATCGAATGCCGCTTGTTATACTCAGAACCGAAATGTCAGTTTACTACTTACTATCAACTATTCCGGTCTATTGAAAATAAACATTTTCTCGTACATTGTGATCACGTTTAAAAGAGAACATATATCAACTGACACACTAATTAATTCAGCTATGTATCATAACAAAAACTCACTACTTACTATTAATTAAAATACACTACATTACAACTGAACACTTTCACACACTTAATCACGGAATTACAACAGATTAAAGATTAAAACGCAGTTCAAACTACGCTATACTATTTCGCTAAATCGCTATATAGTAAAGCATGTTGCATCACAAGCTATAATTATATAGCATGACGTACACACTATACGCTATATCTTTTTTTTTTTTTTTTTTTTTCTATTGGGCTGCTGTAGGTCGTCCTAGGGGACGGTTTCTACGTAACCGGGCAGTTATTGGCGAGACCTGAAGGGTCTCCAGCCAAACGCTATATCTCAAATTAGTCTACTATGTATAGCAAGTTATTTGACGGCGATCCGTCGGGCGACCGACGGGGTAGAAGTGAGGCGGGGTGGGGACCGGAGAATCGTACGATATAGCTTTGAGAATCACTCAAGTTTAGCAAGCCAATACTTTATAGCATAGCGTTATGTAAAGGTGTCCATATAAAATGTATGCTGAGCGATATCGTTGTGCTATACAATATTTGCTATATATTATAGCGTAGTCTGATTTACGCTGAACATTTTCACACACTATATCACGGAATTAAAACTGATTAAAATTTAAAAACAGAGCGCCCAATATATCTTGAAAGATCATGGCAAATTACTATTTGAATCAAAGAATGAATGACAATTAATCATTCTTAATCCTATTCATACATTCGTTTCAATGAATGAACAATTGAATGAATGCAAGTAACTTATACTTTCATGAGCAAATCTGGGTATTTTACGCATTCATTGGCATTTAACTGAGCGTCTTTTAACACAAGGTTATTTTTACTATACACAGTAAACCTGAAACAATATCATTCATAATCAAAAGAATAATGGTTTGATATAGTTTTAATAACATTTTTAAACAGTGTGTCCGAGTTCGTAGTAATAAATCTTTAAGGACGATATATTTGCTTAATTTTATCGACAAAAGCATCGTAGATTTCACTCCCAAAGATGGAAAAATGATAGTACCTATTTAGCTCAGATATTTCGATCTCAACATATTCAAACACTCACAACTTAAGACCGAGGTCTTACGGAGGCGTGACTCTTTTACAGGTGTGGAGAATAGCTCAAACATTTAAAAAAAAACACGTAAAAGATGCGTGTTTTTGTAGTATTTCAGAAAATTTGAAAATAATTTCTATAATAATTTATAACTTTCACTTTTATGTCTTATTACAAAAATGCTTAACTCATATAGGGCAGTTTAATAGTTTTCTGTTGCTGTATCATGAAAGTTAAGCCTCTGTGAGACCTAGGTCTTAAATTATTAATGTTTGAATGTGTAGAGGTCGAAATAGGTAAAATAGTTCTATCTTTAGGGAGGCGGGGAATTGATCCCACAAGTGGGGTCGATGTCGACAAAATTGAGTTTATATAAAAATTCCTTAAAATTTTTATTACTACAAATTTTGACACATTGTATATCTTTTTTCCAAAAAATAAGTTGGAATTTCTTGTTGGATTCAATAGGTGTCTACGCATACGCATTTTATCAGTGGACGGCGTTTAGATGCCTCGATGCCTCAGACAAATGCCTCGGTAAGTTTCCATGTGTTGGACAACTACTGCATGTCACATCTCAATCATTTTGCACCCTACTGGGAAACTTAATGCAATATAAACTTGGAGATTTATAAAAAAAAACATGCAGTTCTGATAAAAAAATCTTTTTGAGTTGTTTCGGCTTTCGTGTATATTAAAAATAGCGTTGTAGACATTTAAAATTTGAAAAAAAAAACTTTAGTCTAAAGTTCAGGCAAAAAAAAAAATTTTACACAAAAAATTATTTATTCTCAAGCATGTTTTGTTTCACTGCATTTTTCTATGTCACTCATTTCTCAAGGTGAAGGGATCTCGAAGTTGAAACTCAATGACAAGTTTGCCTACTATAATTATCTGTTCTACACAATGACTAGTATTTCGTTTTGCCTAACTATCGATAATTTAGCTGTCGATAGTTGACTTCGAAAACGAGTAAAAATATCGATAGGGTTATCGATAGTGTCGTTACTCATTAGTATCGATACAATCGATACTATTGCTCTTCACTATCGATAGTTTACCTGACAATAGTTGATCTCGAAAACTAGTAGCAATATCGATAGGGTTATCGATAGTACCGTTACTCAATAGTATCGATACAATCGATATTATTGTTCTTCATCGATAGTATTGCTTAATTTTTTCAATCGGTGCTCCCACACCGCTGTTAAAAATATTTACAAACATAAGTAAAAATTTTCTAAACAAACATAAATAAAAAATATCTGCAAAAAATCTATTAAAATATTATCTAATTAGATAATTATATTAGATTTATTTTTTTATCTGATATTTTTATCTTTTCCTAACATTTGTTAGTGTTAGAAAATGTTTGTAAACATTTTTAACAGCAGTGTGGGAGCACCATTAAATTCCAACACTATCGTTAACCCTATCGATATTGCTACTAGTTTTCATAGTTACTATTGACAACCTATCGACTGACGATCGATAGTTAGGCAACACTACCAGTATTTTACACGGAGCGACTGCTATCAGACCTCCGCAACCTATTGGGCAATGCTGATATTTTGATTTTTGGTTAAATCGGTTGTCAGAATTTCGGGCTTCTGACTCTAACGACTGTCATAGGTATTGGTATGACACCCGGGACCGATGGTTTAACTTGCTGTCCAATGTACGAAGGGGTCTCGATGTATAACGAACGGTCAGAGCAACCGCAGCTTAACCTCGGAAATCGTATGTTAGGCGAGTTTGTTAGGGCTCTTCCACACCACGTTTTTTCCCGGCGCTGTCGACGCGCGTCGCACGTAACTATAAGAGCGGGGGCACACGATGCGTTGCGGCGGCGGTGCGGCGCCGGAGCGGTGTCGCTGCATCGTCTTACATAGAAATATCCATGGCATGTCACACGATGCGCTAAGGCGCCGCACCGGATTTGCAACCACAGAGACGAGGCGGGGAGGGGTGAATGCGTTGCGACGTCGGAGCGGCATCGCTCGCTCAGTTGTTTATGCGTCAAAAGGAAAGACACACGCTCGCTCGCTTCGATTTGCGAGATTGCGCCGCTGCGACATAACAACGTTGCGGCGCCGCACCGCTCGTGTGCCCGCTGATACGGTGAAATCTTTGCGGTGCGGCGCCGCAACGCATCGTGTGCTCCCGCTCTAACGCGCTGCAAACGCGATGTTATCGCAACCAATTTACCTATTCACACGTTCATAAAATTGTAGTATGCAGACTACGACTTTTTCGCGAGCTACGACGCGCTCGTAGCGCGGAGTTACATCGATACAGACGCGCTGGCGCAGCGCGTCTCTTTAGCTGCAAACACATACGTACAGCGTTCTGTATGAAGTACGGATGGATTGTGCGCCGCAGGCCTCTCCCCCGCCTCTTTCCTCGTTGTCGGTCGGTCACACAGTGCACACACGTTTCCAGCGCGATACACGCTACATCGCGCGCGTGCTACGCGCGTTTTAGGTATTTTGCAAGGAGAGTTGCTCACGCGCGTCTGTAGCGCGTTTCTCGTGAGTTTGCAGCGATGCAATGGCAAGTAATTTGCCTATTTCAAGTTTAGCAGCGCCGACAACGCGCGATAGCGAAACGCGCGTCGACGGCGCCGGAAAAAAACGTGGTGTGTTTGAGCTCTTAATTAGTCACGCGCCGTGCTGTCACGAGTGAAAGAAGTAAAACAAAAAAAAAGTCTTTAGCTATCTTATTAGCGTCTTTGAAGCATGCGTGAAACGCCATAGCGCATGCCTTAATACTAGTTCGACAAAAGCGCATGCCCCTAGCGCACGCTAATCCGTCTATTGTATGTCGACTGACCGAGGCGCACCGGTGTAGACGATAAACTGCATGCGTCTTATGCCAATCAATATTGCATGCGCTTGACGCAAGAGGAATTGAAAGTTGTAAGCGCAAGATGAACATGATGAGATGGTGTAGATCACAGAACAGATAAAGAGGTTAGAAAGGAAATAGTTCCTGATTTGTATTAGAACGCGTGTCGCCGCTTTTCTCCCACTCTTTAACTCTACTACAAGCAAGAGCCCAATACGTACGCGCATTACGCACACAAATAAACCACACGCACATAGATTTCGAGTTTGCTATTAGTTGTCACACTAACGCAAATACTGCGTTCGACGTACACTCACACACGCGCAAATTCAAATTTATTTCTCATACATGTTACGGCGACCAAAAGGTCGATTACTTATATCGATAAAATTACTGTAATTTTGTTACATTCAGGGCCGATTTTTCAATCCTCAGATAAAATGCCTGATAACTGATAACTACCTGACGAATAAAGTTATTTGGCTGTTTAACTGCCTGATAATTGTTTGTCAATTTTTCAATTGCCATTTATCTCACGAATTACTATCTGACCGATTTCATTGACTTTAGCAACGCTAACTTCAGGGAGGTGAGATAAATATATGGCATAAGCGAACGTTAGAGCAGGCCAGACTATTTCAATTACCTGCACAGAGTCTAGAGTACATTAATTACCTGTATGGCAAAAATGACACTGTCAGACTATCTTCCTGTCATGTCGTGTTATATATTTTGATTGTAAATCAATATTATAATATATTTATATGTTTATTACAATGGAATCAAAAAAATTGAGAGCGTTCGGCGAATTTTAATAGTGCTGTAATTCAATTCCTCATAAGTTTAATCGAAAAATACAAACACGTCTTTATTCGTCACCGCATCGGTCTTCTTATTTCTATAAGAAATAAGAAGACCGATGCGGTGACGAATAAAGACAAAGAAAAGGATCTGCATGGAGAAAAACTGAGAGCTCATTAAATTCAGGTGGAATCGCAACCAGTGTCCTTTCATGGACTACATTAAAAATTAAGTATGAGGGAATTAAAAAAAGTACCAAAAAAGTCCTCTATGCAGACAGGAAATGTACAGAACCGAAGCCTGAAAGTCTGACTACCAGTTCCACCAAGAGCTATCGTGTTATCTACTAACTGGGTGATGGAGGTCAGATAGGCAGTCGCTTCATATAAAATACTGGTATTCGACTGCATCCGGTCAGACTGGCAGACGATCCCAAATTCCCAACATAGTTCGCTAGGAAGATTTACACTATCAATTACTACAGCTCTGTTATGTAGCCATGAACCCATTTCGCAGTAATTTTTTGTATAATAAACGATTGAAAACTTAACCTTTGTTTGATGCTTGATTTTATCCTCTACCATTATTTATAAGTAAATATTGCACAGACTAAAAGTCTGAATTGGCGATGGAATTCTTTTGAATCCCACACTGTAAAATGATTGGGCATGTTTTTTTTTTATCATGCCTTTATCCTCATTGATTCCCTCCGCCCGGGAAAGGCGAAGGGTTATGTATGCCGGACTCTCACTAGCTAAAAACGCACGGTGTGCCTTCTCCTGACCTATGGCCGGGGTCGTGGGATTTGCAGCTGCATGCAGTGCATCCCCGGCAGGCCTTGGTCCGCCAGCCCCTGTCGGACCTCTCCTTCTGTGGGGCTTCGTTCCACGTCCTTCTGAGAGGCGCGCACGGAATACTGCGCGCCGCCTTCTCGGGCCTGTTACTGGTTGGGCGTCAGATCCAATAACCCGCCACCCGCAGGCCATACACTAGGGTGGCCGGAGAACGCCGCGCGCCCTCCGGCGGAAAATGATTGGGCCTGGATGTGACAATTCTTACTTTCATTCCTGGATTTATGAATTCATTTATCAGAGCTTCTTGCTCAATTATTGCCAGATCATCAGTGCTATCAAATAATATACATCCATTTTACTTTGATGAAAACGCAAACCCAAGAATTGTCTAGTAAAATTATATTTTTTGTTTACATCATCAGTCATCGAATAAAACTATCTACTGAATAAGCGGTTATCTGGCCGTCAAAGGGAAAGATAAATTTATTCCTCAGGTAGTCAAATTATTCGCGAATAAAGCCTATCTGACGATTGAAAAAATATTTTTTTTGCTATCTGTTGAATAAATGCTATTTGTCTGTTTATCTGAGGATTGAAAAATCGGCCCTAAGTTTTGCAATTTTTCGCTCTAATTTTGTGAACTAGAATAGTGTGAACTTCCTCAACACATAAATAATAATGTCAAATTAAGGGGAACATCCGATACAGCCGTGAAATTCAAATTTTCTTTAGTTTTTTGCTAATTGCAGGTCTGTTTTACGTCATAATTATGTTGTTTGCACCCGTAACAATACTAAGTTTGCTAAAAATAATCAATAAAATCATGTCAATTATTATGAATCATCATCATAATGCACTACATAACATGTTTTTTTCGGAAACAATTCTATTTTCGAGCATCGTAAACCTAGAAAAGTAGGTATACTTACGACTTTCATATTGAATATATTATTGAGTAACCGTTACCGGCGCAAATCGCATTTTGAATAGTATAAACGTAAATAAAAGCTACAATTTGCAAAAAACTAAAGACATTTCGATTTTTGTTTTCCCGTAGGCGTATTAACATAATATAATTTAATTAATTTAATTTGAATAACCCTGTGAATTGTAATTGCATAATTTTCTGCAAAATGTTAAGAACAAATTATGCTACATTTAATAGGTATCCATTCAATTCTACCAGTTGTCTCAATCCAGTTTTCTTTTGTCTGGACCTGTTGGAAACCTAAAAATAAAATTTAACATATAATTCGTGGCAATAAACAAAGTTATTTTAATTATAATATTAGGTACTGATAATAATCATTTGTAGATATACACACATATTTAATACCGATATTGTTTACAACTTAGTACAACACTATCGATACGTATGGATTTCGCTGAATTAAAACAATTGCTCGCTGCACTCGACTTTCGCATTGAACGCAATACATTGCGCTGTCGCTCACCTAGTACAAGATGGTACCCATGTATTGCAAGCAATGTACAATTTTGCATCTGTGTGCGATTGTATCGTTTTTTTCTACAAATTACATAATAATATTGCAATAATTACAAATATCACTGATATTATAAGGTTTTTGGACATGCCGGTGAAAAGAAATCCCTTCTCTGGCTACACTTCTCAACTAGCTTCTTTTCCGTCACGTTATAATAATGCAAGACGGCATAATTCTTTTTTTTCGCGGATCTCCGTACGCTGTCACAATAAGAGCGCGACTGTTGACCGGTAAAACAAATTTCGGTTGACATATGAGCGTCTGCTCATATGTGCGGCGCGCCTGCCCCGCCCACAAGGCCCTTCTAACGTCTTTTATCTGTTCTGTGGTGTAGATACACCATTTCATTCACAAACCCTGATATGATTGACAGATTGATAAAAAAAAACGCGTATTTAAAATAATCTGTTTCTCAGTTTTTGTTAATGTAATTACAAAAACACTCGTAACTTTTACTTTATGGTAAAAAATGTGAAATCATATTTCAACTTGTTAACTCGGTTACGATAACTGGTTTGCGGTTAAACATTAAACAGTGATATGTACACAGCATGACTGGTTTAGTGGCTTTACATACGAAAACTATGAACTATACTCATCACTGTGTACAACTTTTACTATGAGATAAACTGCATTCGTGAAAAAAAAACATATGTTCCATACATTTTGTTTAGCAATATTGATTATTTTGTATGGGAAATAATTCCTAATATGCATGTAACTTTTTTTTTCTCTTAATCAATAAAGCACATTAATATAAACCCAAGAAAAGTATTAAAAGTTAAATGTTACTATTATTTCTTGCTCAAAACAATAATTAAACTTCAACAATTTTCTTCTACAGTTCAAACGTCCTTTATTGTAGCGGTCATAATGTGACGTCATAATCCAAGATACTGCTTTGTTTACATCTCTTTTTTAGCCACAATTCATATAATTAAATTATTTCTTGTGCTTTATTCAAGCAGAAATCGCACTTACTAACTTAACCTCAGTGAGAAATCAAACAGTTTGCTAAGAAAAGATTATTTATAGAATTATTCATATGGATTTTGATGTCACTTCCGGCATTTTCGAAGACGACGCGTTTCGAGATTGCGTTCCGTTCCACGAAAAAAACGTAACATAAAACAATGAATTGTAAAATAAGTAATGAGTTAAAAATAGTAAAAAAAAATGCAATTTGTGTCTTGACTCCTATATAATGTATATCTAAATAATGAAAGAGTTTTGAATTACATGCATATTCCCTATTGAACATCAAAATAAGTACCGCTCATCTAATGTCTCCATCGTTAAAACTACTGTAGCACCAATTATATGACTCCGCTAATAAACTAATCGTATACCAAAACTTGTAGAACACAAAAATTAAAAAAAACTAATCAAAACAGGACACTATTTATTTTCCTTATTCACTTCAAAAATCTGAACTAACGACTAAAAATACTGTTTAAGTACATATCTAAAATAAAGATTGCGCATCAAGTATACTAACTGCACATCAAAATATCTTTTAACAGATTTTCTTTAACGCGTTTCTTAATTTGCTCAACAATTATAAATTATAATCAATGTTTTCAAATAATTTACAGTTATAAGTTTAATTTTGATCTCAAATCTAGTTTGCTATAGATTTCCTACAACATTGATTAAAAAACATACTCAAGTATATTCAAATAATTTACAGTTGTAAGGTTAATTTTGATTCAAGATTTCGTTTTTTAAGCTGCAATGCAAGTAATATTATTTGCAAGAACTGAATGGTTTTAATTTTATATCACTGTTTAGTGCATCGTTTGAGGATAATTTTGTATTATTTTGTTGTTCTCCAAGTTTTCAAGAAATTGGTTTATAAGAGACGTATAACTGATCAATTGGTGTTATATTTCGAAAATTTGATATTTTAAGAGTTAAATATGTTCAATTCTAATAAATTTGACAATAAACTTTCGTGATGTGTCAAACAATAATTTGATATGCATTCAGATATTAGATGGTCATTTCACTTAACAGTTCTGCTTGACTCATAAAATATATGCCGAATTTGATTTCTTTTGGAGTGCATATTTTGATGCGCAGTTAGTATTTTTGATAGGAAACTATAAATAACATTTGTTGAAAAAACCATGAATATTTTGGTACGCGGTTAAATACTACCCTTTTTGTATGGAACAACAGATTTCCAATCAGATTCAGATTGATAAATAATCGATAATTTATCAATACATTTTATTCACTTGAAAAATACATTAACAAACACGGATTTCGATGTTGCGTGTCGTGCTGACTTGCTCATAACATAAAAAAATAAGCACTGTGATCAACAAAATGATGAAAATGAAATTGACGACACGTTTGGTGCAGTGGCTCAGCGATTGGCTTCTGCGCTACGGGTCGTGGATTCCATTCCCGCACGGAACACAAATTTGTATGGCCTACAGATAGTTGTTTCGGGTCTGGGCGTTTGTGTACGTCAGATTTGTATCTGTAAACGCACCCACGATACAGGAGAAATTCTAGTGAGGGGGAAACGTGAAAAAAATTTAAGAAAACAAGCAAAGTATTTTATTTGAAAAAAAAAACAAATTGCTTAATTTGTTTAATTATTATATTATATATTTAATTAATATATTATAATTATTTTCCCTCAATTCACAAAGTATCGATATAATTGGTAAAAAAAAGCGATATTATCGATATCTGCCTGGTGTCGACATTATACAATGTGTCCGGTCATGGACTAACGATATTCTAGGTACTTATATAACAACTATTCTAGTACACAAATACACTTCACACTAGGGTCCAATCCACTTCCATTTCTTTTTGTTGAGATATTCTGTACGTGTGTACAAAAAAGTCATATCTCTCAAGTTTTGGTCCTACTGAGATAAAAGTAGGCTTATTCGGAAGGCAAGAATATTGTCTATTATTTACATTACGATATAATGGGTTCACACAAAGACAAACAGTTGTAGACAATATCTCAACAAAAAAGCAAAATGACTGCCAAATAGCGTGGAAGTGGATTGGACCCTAGTGTGTAGTGTATTTGTGTACAGTTGTTATATAAGTATCTAGAATATCACTAGTCCATGGCCGGACGCACTGTATATCGATATTCAAATCACCTCACATCACTACCAACATAAACGTACTCTCACTCTATCTCACGGGTTTAATTTCACACACACATTACATACAAAAACCGACACTAAAAAACAAACACACCATACAAATATTTGTCACGTCACGTGGGAATTGACCGCCATTCTAGTTGTCATTCACCGACAAAATGTATGTCATTTGTTTGTTTAGTGTGACAAAATAAATAGACACAGAAAACCCGCTTAACACAAAGTTAGTCGGAAAGTGGGTACTAATCTGAAAGGGTGTTAAAGTACCCATAGTAATGAATAACTTTTGTTCTACAACTTTCCCCAAAAGTTTAAGAGAAATAGCTGTTCAAAGATTTCGTAAACAATACGTTAAAATCTATCTATCCTCAGCTATGATCAGCTGTGTTTACATTTTAAGTCATATTCGGTATCACGAATTAAGAATTCCATTTTCTGAATTCGTAACTAAAGCAAGGATAAAGAATTTATGAAAAGACTAAAATACAAATAATTTTGAATGGAAATAAAAATTATGGTATTTTGAATGTTTTAACAATTGCATTTTTTTTTTTTTAACTTTGCCCCTCTCTAAGATTTCTCTTGTATCTTGGGTGCGTTTACAGACACAAATCTCACAAACACAAACGCTCAGACCCGAAACAACCATCTGTAGGCCATACAAATTTTTGTTCCGTGTGGGAATCGAACCCACGACCCGTAGCGCAGAAGCCAATCGCTTAGCCACTGCACCAAACGTGTCGTCAAATGTTCCGGCGAGGTTTGCGGAAAGATTGAGGATGTACGTATACTCGTATAGATGGACAAGAATTATTTAAAACTATTCCAAATTTCGTGGAGTGTCGTGGTGGCCCGGAGGTTACAGCCCCGCTTGTTAAGCACCGGGTTGCTGGTTCAAATCCTGGCAAGTACCAATGTGACTTTTTCAATTTCATATGTACTTTCTTAGTTAATCTAAGACGCCACTGACAAACGGTGAAGGAAAACATCGTGAGGAAACCTGGACTTATAGTCTGAAATCGCCAACCCGCAATGAGCAAGCGTGGCGATCAATGCTCGTTCCTTCTCTGTATGAGAAGAGGCCTTTGCCCAGCAGTGGGACAGTTACAGGCTAATATTTATATTTTATTCCAAATTTCAAGTCGATAGCATTAGTAGTTCCTAAAATAAGCAGCTGTGACAGACAGACGGACGGAAGGACGGACGAAACCGCATCATAAACTCCTTTTTTACCATTTTGGTACGAAACCCTAAAAACTATAGACAATTAAGTTCCACCTTCCGTTACCACAGACGGACTGACGGACGAAGTAGCACCATACAGTGGCGTAGCTTATGGCTAGGCGGGGCAGTGCACCGGGGCCCTCAAGCTCGAGGGGCCCCTCAGCCTCCATGAACGACGTTCCACATAGTTATAGGTACATACTATATCCTAGTTGAATAAATAATTTTTAACTACAACTTTTTAGCCCCTAACCAACGACTTTTACGTGAAAGCGTGACAAACAAACAAACTTTCACATTTATAATATTATTAGGAATTACGATTAAATAATGATTTGCTGCGTTATACATAATGCTTAGTAGTAAATAGCTTTGCTTTATTACGCCCTGCAGTGGGCGATAAGGAGCTGATGATGAAGTAGTTTTGCACCTTCAAAGTATTTAGTTTAGTTTAAATCGGGCCCCAATTTAGTATTTGCCCCGGGGCCCTTGGTTACGTAGCTACACCACTGGCACCATAAGGGTTCCTTTTTTATCGTTTTAGCACGGAAAAATAAAACTAAAAAAAAAAGTTGTTCCACCTTTCGTTACCATTTGAGAAGAGTATAAAATTAAGTTCCACCTTCCGTTACCGTTTGAGAAGAGTATACTTTCTGTATTCTTCCTACATTGTCGCCATGTATTGGATACGTAGTTTCGAATTCAATCAAATGCATTCAGGTATTCAGTACGTTCGTGACGCTATGCCATCCACGCTGGCTGTCTGTCGCAGAGCTATGTATGAAATATTAATTAATCAATCAACTAACTTGATTACCACTATTATCTTTCACGGTGGAAGTGAGAAGCGTGGAATTTGGAGAGAGGATTATGATGTTTGGTATTTCGTTGTGTTTAAACAGATGAAGAGATTTTGGTGATGCAGAAGGCAGATAAATACGTACATTATATTCACGCCTATAATACCTGCAGTGGTAAGCAGAGTTGTTCTCGCACAGGAGTCTGCAGTACGGGTGTACAGTAGGGAGGAAGGGTGGGAGGAAAAAACTTTTTTTATAATTTTTTCGCTGGAATACTATCTGTGTGTTTGCTACGTATCTACGTTGTTCGCCTGTGCATATCAATAAGCCGTGTAAGCACGAACGAATACGAACATCGAACACGAATTTCTATATGAACGTGTTTACCGAACACACTGTTTGATAAAGCCATGTACGCACTTTCGAACACGAAACACATGCAAACAACATCAATCGAAAGTGCGTACACGGCTTTACGAAACTGTGTGTTCGGCGAACACGGGCATGATTATCCGTGTTCGATGATACTGTTCGATAATGCGTATGTCGCAGTATGATAGATATAACCGTAATATAGTTATATCCCTAGGGATATAACTATATACCGTAACATAGTTATACGAAAGCGATTCATTACTATCTTACGGTCGCAATCTATTAATATGTTTATCTGACTAAACTAATCTAGTTAAATAGTTATAAATATCGGAAGATGCTTATAGAAAGGTTAAGGTTTTTTGGGTGTCCAAAGCAGAGTCGACAGAGCCCCGCTGTGCGGGTTTCCTATTTCTTTCTGCAGGGTTTAAAGTAACCTAACACGAAGGGGGCGGCTGTGTTCGCTCGCTACGCTCGCTCACTCTAGCCCCCGTCATCCCTTTCGAACCTAACCTATCCGTGTCGGGGTGCCCAAATTATTGCTAGGAATATGATCATAAAACGGCTAGGGGTTCACAAACACAACAAAGCCCCCGCCGCTGCCTCCGCCGCACCCCCGCACTACACTCCTACAATTATTTCAATAAATGTAATCAAGTAAAAAAATTATATCACTAAACTTGAACCGTATTATAATTATATTCCTAGTAAGATAGTAATGAATCGCTTTCGTATAACTATGTTACGATATATAATTATATCCCTAGGGATATAAATATTACGGTTATATCTATCATACTGCACAGCTCAGAAACATGTTGCGATACATGTTGCAGTTCTTGTATCCGGCACATGGCAATTACTCGACCTACACATTAACCACGTGTCTGATCCCATTTGAACTAGTGCAGCAAATTAATTCATAGGTTAATCTCACGTATAATTAGCTATAAACCTGCTTAGCCACTAAGCTATGAGAGTGGTATGTTCTTTTATATGTTGATCTTCATTTGTTTGTCTGTTAGTCGCTTTCTCGGCAAATAATCGAGTCATCATTTGTCTAGGGATGTCGCAGGTGTGACAATTTTTTGAAGATTTAAGTTTTGTTAAGCCGGGTCTGCAGCGCCAATTTTGCTAACAAAAAAACAGTAAGGCCACGCCCCTATTCAGATAGACAGCGGGAAGCGACTTTGTTTTGGGTAGTATTTAAACGATCGAATATGAATTCAAAGTAAGGGTGTCAAAAATACCGATTATGGAGTACTGAAATATTAAGTGGGCGAAAGACTGAGGGCGAACACAAATATTGAAAACGACGACTTAAAATTACGAATTTGAGGTACGAGTTATTCAGAACGATAAGTATAACAATTCTTAGGGCCGATTTTTCAATCGTCAGATAAATTTTATCCAACGAATAAATATGACGGTTTGATAGATTTTCTATACAAAAGCTGTCAAAACTTCAAACTTATTCCCCAGATATAAGTTATCTGACGATTGAAAAATCAGCCCTTAAGCGAACATATTTCACTCACATTATTGTTGTATATTTAACCTAACACGAAGTGGATGACGGGGGCTTCGTTCACTTGCTTCGCTCGCTCACTCTAGCCCCCGTCATCCCCTTCGAACCTAACCTATCCGTGTCGGGGTAAGGAAATGTATATTTTCGCCCACTCAGTGTTTTTTTCGCCCAAGTTAGTATTTAATGCCGCTCGGTTTAGAAGTATCTCATTAACAGTCTTCCATATATTATTTATTCTCCCGATTAATAATTCCCCCTTTGTTTTATACTATGTAGTGATGACATACCGATCTTTTACACACAGAAACTCCTCGCTTTTCTGAACGTCTCCTTACGTTGTTTTTAAGATGCACTGAGCAGTTTACATGCACTTGCAAACTGCACAGTACACACACGCGCATTTTGCATGCGTAGATGTGGAGACAGCATTACTTAGTGAACCAGATAATCAAGTGACTTCCCGATGTATCTGTGTCATGCGTTAGCAATTATCAACGGCTGTTTGTGCATTAGAAGCCATTAAAAGTAACAGACGTGTAACCAATTACGTTCTAGCACTACAATTACCCTTTGGCACTACAATTACCCTTTCTATCAGAGCAGGAACACGAGACACACGTGTGGACGATGACAAGTAGATGATGCTCTGTATGATTATCTTTGACATTTGCCTAAGGCTGTCTGTGTGGAATATTTTAACCCGACTTCAAAAAAAGGAGGTGGTTCTCAATTCTTCGGAATCTTTTTTTTGGTTCGCTGTTGGAATATCGAAATATTATTAGCCGATTCTTATCTGACCGAGAACCTTTCGCTACTTTTCATTTCGCCGAATAATTAAAACGCCGAATGATTAAAGTCCCTAATTATGTTTTGTAACTTTTTGTTACGCCGACTAGTCTGCTGGCCACTGTTTCATTATTCAACTGTATTATTGGCCACTTTACACTTGTTAGATGGCTCATTTTCCCACTGTGCAAGCAAGAAAGCAAGCAAGCATGCAAGTGTTTCTGGGTTTGCTCTGCCAGAAGACTCGCTTTGTCGCCCCTTCGCTTCGCTCGCACACTCAGTTCCACTCAGAACCTCCTTCGCGAGCTTTTGGCTCCACTCTTTTAAATAACACTCTAGGGGTAGGACAGAGTCTGACCACGTGTAGTCGGGGTGCGCTGAGTCGGATTAACATTACATTCCGTTGTGTAAAAATGATGTTGTGCGAATACTTATTTAACAAATTAAACGATAGCCAAATAAGTATTCGACTAAAACAAAATTTCTGAATGATTTTTTGGCCAAATAATTATGGTGGCTAATAATCATTCGGCGAAATCAAATTAGGGTAAAATTGCTTCGGCAAAGATTACGTCGTTGTCGGCGTAATGAAATTCGATATAAAATACTTCGGCACAAACACAGGCACCCCTTTTTTTATGTATGTTCCCCGATTACTCAAAGACGCCTGGACCGATTTTGAAAATTCTTCTTCTGTTTGAAAGGGTATTTACTTCCCAGGTGATCCCATGGTCATCAGGTCAGGATCTGATAATGGGATCCTGGAGAAATCGAGAGAACTCTTCAAATTTTATAGGCACACTTGAACCGATTTTTTGTTTGAAAGAGTACCTACTCTCCCGAGGTGGTCCCATTTAAATTTGGCGAAGATCTGATGAAGGCTCTCAGAGATTGACAATGGAACTCTTCAATGGATAACAGCAAATTATCCGTGATTGCTGTAATTGCATGTTTGTGTATTGTTTATGCCACTTAAAATAGAAAAATATATTACTTTAAAAATAAAAGAAATTAACAGTTTCAGAAATCGGTACTAATCCACGCTGAATCAAATTGAAGGCACCGACTTTTGAAACTGGTAATTTTATAATATGGTAATTATTTTACTCTTTTTGAAGTCGGTTTTTCTTTTATTTTTAAAGTAATTTTTGCATACATGGTTATTGGTTACGATCAGAAGGCAAAAAAATACAAAAAAAAAAAGTTGTAGGACATGTTAAGCACTGTTTTATAACCCAATAATGCTTTATGCAAAAGTGAACCAATTTTTAGATAGGTAACTATTATTTCAAAACTGGCAACTACTGCGGTTATATTAAAAAAAATTTGCTTCCTATAATTAACAAGAAAGTTGTTTATTAATTATGAATGAATTTATTCAGTGTAACTACATAGGTATTCATTATTTTTAGTTTTAAAGAATTCATATTTAATTAGTCTTTTTAATTTAAATAAATTCACTTATTTTAGAAAATCCATTTACATTTTCGAAATTCATAAACATTAATAGAAATTATTTCTTTCAAGAGGTAACCCTACATTGGTAATGAATACTTTGCGAAGAGCGGGCGGGAAATACCACGATTAAGGTCATTGGCATCCGTGTGGGTCACAGTGAAAGTGACCCGCGGCAAAGGACGGGTTAGTTTACGTACCTTGTTAGGTAAGCAGGACGGGGTGACGTCTGTAATTTCGTATGTTTGTTTAGCACATGACGTGTATATGTGTGTCATTTCATCGTCACATCTTGTTATTTATGTAGTACATATTTAATTTGAATACCTTGTCAGGGTGAGTTTGAATATAAACTTCCTCACTGCACGCTGGAAATAGACGCGTATTGTAAAATTAAACAAAACTCCGCAAACTTCGAGTCTGGGGGTCTACTACAGTCCGTGGTTACGGCCTTAGTTACGAGCGTTTCCTACTCCCTATCACTTACGGACATTCGATTATTTCGGGGCCCGAACTAAGAATGAATGACAACACGATTTGACAGTTGTCCCTACTACCGATGTGTTTTTGCCCGTCCAAAAAGTTGAACTTGACACTCGTTTTGTTCACTCCTACATTTCGGGCTACTTTCGGACGAGCGACTAACTTCGTTGACGGACTTAAGGAGTAAGCCCCCAGGATCGCATTAAGATTGCAAGAGCGCTGCGTGCCGTGCATTTTACTGTGTTCAGTCGTGTATATGTAAAAGTCAACACGGTATAGGGGAATTTGGTTATATTATCTTTGTTACTTGGAATCGTGGGCTCCATCTTTGACCCTGACTGGACTTACCATTAAATGCGACTAGGGTCAAATGAGACAAAATCAAAGTAAAAAAGAGAACAAAAGAAAAACGTAAGAGTAGATTGCACTGTTCATTACGTTGTACTAAATTACCTACTTGTGTAAGAGACAACAACATAATCGTGTAAGGGTGTTTCTATCATAACAGTTATAACTAATATCGATGTGTCAGTATTGCGAGAAAGGTAAATATAATAAATAAAACCAACATAGACTCTCGACCACTGAGAGTACTTATATTTGCGTTAGTGTTAGTAACATGAACTAGAACACAACATATTAATTTACACAAGTAAACAAGATCAGAAAATAAGGACAAGCAAGTCAGATATAAAAGGTCAGACTTCTTCAACTAATGAACACAGGATGCCCCGCTTCGTCAAATGCCCACCGCCTTTATAACATTGGGTGTGTTGATCCATATCGACGACTACCTTCCTTTGTCAACATTGCCCAGTGTTACCTGCTACCGATAACACTTGTGTCCAGCAAAATTCTGCCCAATTTGATTAATACTTCAAATGATATCTCTTTAGTCGTTGCTTTAACGAGCCTCCACGACTGACGATACTCAATTAAGTACGTCCGGCGCACCCTGGGCAGTCATCCCCGCTACCAACCTTGCTGACTGGCTAATCTTTTCACCACGACATGAGCTATTTTCGTATAGCTCGTGCCGACACGAAAGAGAGATCACTGTCGCTACCTTTATAAAATAGTTTCAACAAATTCTGGGGCGACATTATCGCACAATTATATAACAAATATTAGCCTGTAACTGTCCCACTGCTGGGCAAAGGCCTCTTCTCGTACAGAGAAGGAACGAGCATTGATCGCCACGCTTGCTCACTGCGGGTTGGCGATTTCAGACCATTAAAGTCCAGATTTCCTCACGATGTTTTCCTTCACCGTATGTCAGTGGCGTCTTTGATTAACTAAGAAAGTACATATGAAATTGAAAAAGTCACATTGGTACATGCCTGGGTTTGAACCCGCAATCCGGTGCTTAACAAGTCTGTAACCTCCGGGCCACCACGACGTTTCGACATCCATTAAATAAAGAAAAAAAAACATTAAATTCTATTTCGTAAAACATGCAATTCGAAACCAGTAAACAAGCACCTGTTGTTGGAACCCGTAATTTAAGAATACCTCGGAGTCGGTAGCTATATCCGTGTGGGTCATGACAGTGAAAGTGACCCCGCAAGCTCGACGCCCGCAGTTTAGGGTTAACGTGTTGTACAGGTGTCAGTGTACCTACATTAAGAGTATTGTACACGAGGGAGGCGGGAACTATTGTTCTGTCAAAATTGTCGCGTTCTGAAGATAATTTGAACCTCTGCAACCGTTTACGGCATACTAAAACTTCTTGTCTCTGTTTTGCTGATTGGTGGCGTCGTGCATGGGGTCGTCGAGCTCCCTAAAATAAGGTTGAGCTACACGATGGCTGATGCATGTGTACCGTCAGTTTGGACAGGTCGACTCAAACCTGCTATAAGTCCTTCTTCAAAATGGCATAACAGACTTTGTTCTATTTTTTTTCTATTTACCTTTCATAGATTGCCCTAGGGGACCGTTTCTATGTAACCGAGCAGTTATTGGCGAGACCTGAAGGGTCTCCAGCCAATGGGGGGGAAGTAAAATGCTTAACCTACGCTAACTACTTATACTACACTAACATCATGACTACCTGCAACAACAGCACTAAGGGTGACTCCTAATGGGACTCGTACCTCGGCTTACGGCGTTGCTGGGGGGAGACAGCTTGATGAGGGGCTGAATTATCGGTGTGATCCTATATTATTACACTCGCATAGTTTTTATACTACAGAGATAGTCAAAAGCCCGAAAGTCTGACCTTAGGATATCTGCATTGCCCAGTAACGAGTTGCGGAGGTCTGATGGCAGTTGTTCCGTGTAAAATACTGGTATTCAGCTGCATCTAGGTAAAGGAAAAGAGTTTTTATGCCTCAGAAGAGATCTTGACCTCTGAGTTTTTTTCGGCATTTCTTCTCAGAGAGAGTCAAATAGGAAGTGCCGGCGCCAACTAGTCTTACAAAAACATAAGATTTACCTGTAAAGGCGCTTGTGCACTACAAGGAATTTTACTGTCCAGCAGTCCGATTTTTTACGGTCCGATATGGCACGCCATAAATGTTTAAACTAGTTTGTGCACTATACGTAATTTTACCGTCCGACATTTTACTTTTCTCGATTCCGGGCCGTTTTTCCGGTCCGAGACGACAGTAATGAAAAACGTGTTTATGCTTGTGCACTGCGTCCGCGGATACTGATGTATTATTCATGAGCGGGCGGGGCGCGTAATTTCAAAGAGAGCTACCCTAAACTGCGCCGCACCGATCCGAGTAAAGACGGACAAGTGCTCAAGCCAATCATTCGTTTTTTTCATGCCACATCGGTCCGTAAAAAATCAAGTATCTGTAACAGATTTATGTAAAAATAAAAATTATTTATCATTCATGGATGTTGCAATAAGAGACATAGACCTTTTTTCCACGGCTCACGACACAAGCGACACGACAAAATGTTTGACAACTCTGAACGTCGTAATTTATTCTATGAACTGTTTATTACGATACTACAAGGTTACTTGGAAATGGGGTACTAATTTGAAAGGGTGTTAAAGTACCCATAATAATTAATAACTTTTGTTCTATAAGTTTCCCCAAAAGTCAATAATTTACGAGAAATAGCTGTTCAAAGATTTCATGAAAAACACGCAAAATCTACCTATCTATCCTCAGCTATGATCAGCTGTGTTTACATTTTAGGTCATACCTATTTGGGGTCACGGATTAGAAGCTCCTATCTGAATTCGTAACTAAATCAGGGATGAAGAGTTTTTGAAAAAACTAAAATGAAAATCATTTTGCATAGAAATAAAAATGATCAAATTTTGAAATTTTAACCCTTAAGTACCTACCTACTTAAAAACTATCATCATTGATACTTTAAGTGGCCCGGGATTCGTTCTCCCTTTCTGACTAACCTTGTATTCAGCAATAGATGTCATGTCATGTCATGTCTAAATGATAATGAAACTTAAACTATTTTGAGATATATCTAGCCTATAAAAACATCATTGAACTCGATAAAACGGCCTAGCCCAGTCGATAAAATACCCATCGTCATCTGATCCTATTCCTGTCAGATAATCTCTACAAAGTGTAAGAGAAAATTAGTTTATGATACCTGAGGGGATAGCAGAGATCAAGGATTTGATACGATCTGTAATTATGTTAAATAGTTGTTTAAATTCTGATCTGAGCTTATCTGATGTTAGCTGTTTCCACGGTGGGTAATTAGTTGATCTGAAGGTAGGTCGATGCTGGATCATGACTGCACGACTATCTAATAGATAAGAGATGTCGAGCTCATTGGTGCAGTGGCTAAGTGATTGGCTTTCTAAGCTATGGAGTACGAGTTCCAAATGAACCCGGTTTTTTTTAAGATATCCTTTCTTTTATACAATGTTAGTCAGAAAGGAGGAACTAAACCGAAAGGGTGATAAAGTACCCATAATAATGAATAATTTTTGTTCTACAACTTTCTCCAAAAGTCAATAGTTTATTAGAGAAATAGCTGTTCAAAGATTTCACAAAAAAATACGCAAAAATCTATCTATCCTCAGCTATGTTTACATTTTAGGTCATATTTGGGATCACGGTTTAGATGCTCCATTTTCTGAATTCGTAAATAGAGCAGGGGTTGAAGAATTTTTGAAAAAACTAATATTTAATTCATGTAGCATGGATTTTTTTAATAGAATTTTGAAGTTTCATCTCTTGCTTTAAATCAGACATCAGTGTTATTTTAGGTGGCCCGCGGATTAGTACCCCGTTTCCGACTAACCATGTATAAAATATTATTGGCTAGGATACTAATAAAAACCTATTTTGTACTGAAGACATGGTACTACATAACTCACTGGTCTGTGCTCTAGACTACATTGTTCATTGTTCTCTCATAACTATCTTAAATCATAGTAGGTACTGTACTCACTGAAATAGTTAAAGACATTCTTTTTAAAAGAGTAACCATGGAGTTTCTTGCTGGCTCTTCTCCATAGGAAAGACTAATTGGAACCGTACACTTATGTTCGACATTTCATAAGCGCCTGTATTGGTTAACGCGTTTTTTTAAATTGATTTTGATTATTTATTTATTTCTTGCCCACAGATAATATACTACGAACACGCTCAACACCAGCACCACTACGACCACGAGGAGGAGGAGCACGGCTGGGGTCCTTGGTCGAGGAGCATACTACCTGATGTGAGTATGGAGGTAAATATTGGCAGTATGACCATACTAGGATAGTCCGTGGGGGGACAGATTAAGAATTGGGTGGGGGGGGGGGGGGGGGGAGAACTGCTCCTCTGTCGCCGGGCAAGCGAGTCGTAATGGGGGATTTACACGGGTCGATTTTAGCCGTGCGACAAGTCACCAGTCGCATCGCTTGTAAAAATCGACTCGCCACCCCGTTTACACGGTCGACAAAAATCGCATGCGACGTGTTCATTTCTAGCGGAATAACACAGCGCAAAACACACCTCATGCGGCGGGCGATCGCCTGCAACTGACCATTTACACGGTCGATTTTAGTCACCCGCCGCATGCGGCTTATCGCCGCACGGCAAAAGTCGGATGGCACCCGACTTTGGGGCTTGCGATTTTAGTCACTTGCGGCCTAGTCGAATTGTCATTTAGACGGTCGATTTTCGCCGTGCGGCCTAGCCGTGCGGCGAAAATCGACCCGTGTAAATCCCCTATAAGACGCGATGAACATAGCACTAGCACCATAGTATACAGGGTGTAAACAAGTTTATGTAATTCCTTCAAACCGCGTGATCCGGTAACACAGATTAACCCAAAATGGTGATTTAGAAAACCAACCAAAAAAAATGGTTTTCTGATTTTCTTCTGAGTCATTTTAGAGCCCCGAGTTAACTGACTGCAAAGAGCGATATTGCGCTAGTCACGCCAGCTGTGTCGCTGTGCTTTCATTAATTTATGCCGAACATCGATAAGATAAAACAAACAGTCATGCTTATTTTTTATTGAAACCTTATTGCGTATACGTAATTTAGATAAGTACCATCATTTACCTTTAAAGAAAGTTTTTTTTCTTTCTTTGTGAACCCTTCGATGCCACGCATAAATGAATGAAAACCCGGCGACACGGCTGGTTAACACGAGGTTCTAAAATGACTCAGAAATAGAAAATCAAAACTTTTTTTAAATTTTTTTTAGTTGATTTTCTGGAATTCCCATTTAGGATTAATCTGTATCACCAATAATCACGCGGTTTGAAGGAATTACACGAATTCGTTTACACCCTGTAGATGATCCTAGATATAGTAATAGCACAGTGTACCTACTTACTACATACAGTGGGTCAACGCCCATACATTTGACAGGTCCTATGAAATGTCAAAATGATGTAGGGGCGGAGGTTATGTCCCAAGCTGCAGTATGGCTACTCGGGACATAACCTCCGCCCCTTCACCCCGCAACCCCCCGCACGATTGCTCTGCGACAATGTTCTACGTTGACCGACTGTAAGGAGTAAGATATAGGTAGACTGTGGTAATAGCCTCGACATCGGTAAAATGTGGTCCCACCAACAGCTCTACCTACCCCTTTTCAGATACGCGTGACGTAATATGTATGTTAGCGAAAGTAACATACATGGTCATTAAATACAACGAAAACATTTTAAACTGTAATTAATCTAAAAAAAATACAAGTCCCGTTATACGTTACCGGTTTGTCCACAGGAAAGCGAAGCGGAAGCCAGTGAGGTATCGCCCTACAAAGCGCAAGAGAGAAATCCCGCGCTGGTGTACTCCCGTCCCTTTCTGACGCGAGTGTAGAATAACTTCGTCTCTTTCACTCCAGTCATAGTGTGCCTGACTTGCAAATAAATGCAACATGGCGTCTCTCTTGTTTACCAACTAAAGTAAAACTAGACTTGCTATCTTTTACTAAAAAGACAACGCGAGAAAAGGACGGTGATAGATAAGAACTAATTTAGAAATGTCAAGCTAGTTTCGTCTTGAACTTCAGCGTGTTTTTTGTCGGTACGTTCTGACGTACAATACGGCCGACTTATCTTGGAGAGTCTGAAGTTAGCTGAGTAGACAATTTCGTTTCTAAAGGTGGGTACTGACCGGTGTTACGGGCTGTAATGTACCATTCGCAGCGAGCATGTTACGTTACGCCGTGTTCTAACCTCCGTGTAACATGCTCGTTTCGAACTCTTTGCTCACCCTTGCTCCGGATTCGTTGCCACTTGTATTTAAGATGTCGGACAACGAATTTGTGTTGGGATCTTTGATTTTACTCAATTATTGTATAATCTAAATTAAGAAGAAAAAAAAAAGAAACGTTATTGGATATCAAACTTGTTTAAAAACAAAAACGTATGTGGTGGTTAGTCGTTAATAACAATGCGCTCGTGACGACTCGCTGCGTCGTACTGACTGAAGCGCGTAAAGCCCCGTATTCATTGTAAACATTTGTTGCACAACAGTTGCTCAACACCAAAGTTTCTCAACATCAAAGTTTCTGACAACAATGTTTACAGCCATACTTTCCGTCCACACGATCGTTTGCGTCAAAATGTTGCCCGAGGAAGTAGTGCTGTTGTGTTCTGCGTATTTAATATTCTATCTTTCTAAAAATAATCATCATCATCATATTCATTGCTCCACACTACTGCCATGTTTAAAACTTATTTACAAACACGTCCACACACGTCAACATTAATTGCTAAACTGATGTTGACGCTCGCCGGGCGTCAACTCTGCAACATGGCGTGATCAACTCCGCAACACAAGTGTTGCCCGCACTAAGTTGACAGCATTTCGGCAACATGTTTATGCAACCGTGTTGCTAAACAAATGTTTACCATGAATACGAGGCTTAACACTCAAAGGATTCGCCAAAATACCGACACCGGGGTGGAGCACTCGCAGCGAGCAACGAGCCGCTCGTTGCTCGTTACGAGCGCCTTGTTTCCCCGTACTGACTGCACGAACGCTCGCTGTGTAACACGTTACATTACGCCCCGTAACGCCGGTCAGTACCCAGCTTTAAAGATTAATTGCGCAGCCAAACAACTAACTTGAGACTCGCCAAGATACGTCGGCCGTATTGTATCATCCAATTGAAATTTGACAGCTCTTATTTACGTCCGTCTCCTTCTAATTTTATTAGAGTGAAAAGGATAGCAATAGTCTAAATAAAGGTTAGTTTGTGCACAACAGATTCGACGCCATTGTTTTGGAGTTATGATAGGCCTACCATGAATAAGAAAAATCGTCAGATTTCAATATCAGTCAACGTCAAATGTCTGATAAAATAGTAGAAAAACATCAATGCAATTAAAGGTACCAGTTCGTAGCCGACCAATACAGCAGCAGCAGACGACACACGTGTCGTTACGACAAGTCGTAGCGACACGTCGTAGCGTCATGTCGCTGCAGTCATGATGCCGAACCCAACTGCAGATGGCTGCAGTAGACGACACATCGTATTCCAGTTAGTTCTGAATGTTCTGTGAGACAAGATGTCTGACCTGGGGCCTAATTCTCCTAAAATAAATCTTGATAAATCACAACCGAACCAAGGCCGAACCGTTCATTCAGACAGTTCTCAATTTCAAAAGCTATCAAATTGTTTGACACAAAAAACAAAATCAATCATTTTGAAAGTTTTCGAAAACAAAAACTGACTGACGGTTGTGGTTTGATTGCGTTTGGCAACAATTCATTTTATGCGATTTACTTTTGTATCTTTTGTTTTTGTTAGATGATTCGTACAGTGCAGGATATTGGGCCACCTGGTATATCAGTTTTTCTTCCTCGGAATTGGAAAAACTCATTTTTGAGATAGATTTAACGTGTCGTCGCTTCAGCGTCGGTGGCACTACTGATCTGCGGTCGGGCGACACGTCGTCTGCGGTCGTACGACGTGTCGCTAGCTGCGGAAGGTATTTCATAGAAATACATAGAAACCAGTAGTGTCGGAGCGACACGTCGTCTGCTGCTGCTATATGCAGTCGCCTACGAACTCGTATCTTAACACAAAATGTCTGTTTTAATTTTAAAATGACAAATACTAGTAAGAAATGTTAAATCAATTCTATATGGAGAATAGATTCAAAAACCGTTCATTCAGACAGTTTTCAATTTCAAAAGTTGTCAAATTGTTTGATACAAATAACAAAACATTTTGACAGTTATCGTAAACAAAAACTGATTGACAGTTGTGGTTCATTTGCGTTCGGTTGTTAATCGAATTTGTCCCCAGTTCCAATAGGTATTCTAAAAGGAAATCGCTCTCGAATTTCGCTATGTGTACGTATACACGTGAATAAACGGAATGATAACGAAATAATTTCTTGGAAACTGTACAGCAAACAGCTAGTTTTTTTCCCGCAAATCTGCACGAGATTGGAATTGTAATGAACATAGAAAGTGAGATTGGATGTTTTATTGCATTTTCTCCGAATGACGTATCGTCTGATGATGTATCTTGTTATGTATGGTAGTATTTAGAGATGAACTACGATAAAATGGCACGACCTTCCATGACACTGCAAGTAAAAATGTGTGAGAAAGAATATTAACAACGCGTCACCTGTTCAACGCAGATGTGTGCTCGCGAGGGCGCCAATAGTTCGAGGGACTAAATAAGTCTTTAACCCGAGGTAAACACTGTCCTTTTCATTACGAATACAAGAAAAGTAAAAATAAAAACATGAATTAGCTAAAGAAAAAATGAGTGATGTAATTGCCACTTTCCCGCCTATTTTGTTTTTTTTTTCTGTGACCGGCCATGTATTCAGCTATTATTTTTCATTTTCATCATTGAAAAAATGGTAAATATTTTGCCCAAATCTATGTTATTCTAAAGAAATAGTTGAAACTAAATTATAATAAAGAAAAAAAAAACTTTAATTAATACTTTATGTTATAACAATTTTACACCGCGCTGTAATTGAGTGTAGGCTTGGGTAACTCCGGACACAACTATATCTTTGGATATGTATCCCGATTCGGATATGTTTCACTCAATCCTTGTTTATGAATCTTAATATATCCAGCATATCCGAGCGAGTACATATGTAAATAAAAGTTATGTGTAGAAAATATGGTGACTGCATGCGGTCTTTCGCCTTTTGTTAACTTTTATTAACTAAAATAGCACATAGAAGAAATACGATTACTACACGGATTATTTTAAGAGGCGAAAATCCACTCTCTTATTTCTCCCTAGCTCCAGGATATACTAAACAATCTCTCAAATCACGCGTTCCGCGGAGCTACTATATACTCCGGGATATAAGTACTAGACATTCTCTTCACTCAGTCGCTCCGCAAAGCTCCGTAGCTCCGCGGATTTATTAAGCGGATATGGATATATTTACTGGATATATATCTTTACTTGGAATGATATGTCACATATCCAATCTTTCACTGGAGCTAGTTAGCCCAAGCCTAATTGAGTGGCTGTATAGAAAGTTGGAACATGCTTCAATAGAAATGTGAAAATAGAACTAGTTTTTTTTTTATAATTTGACAGCTGTCAGTTGAAAACGATTCTCCCAAGGGCTGAAAAGTATTACTTTCAACCCGCTCCTCAGGCAACTTCAGACCTACTTTCCGAGTATGAGTAATGAAAAAACATGTTACAGTCGCTCGACAGATTTGACGTCGCTAATTAACAGTATGGTACCGTTTGAAGGTTTGTATGAATGACACACGTGTATTGTCGAGCGCGAACTTTAATTATGCACTAGTCGAGCAATAAATCTAAATATCAAACACAAACATCGTTGTCATATGCACACACACATTGAAGACAGGTGTTGAAGGAGCGTGTCAGATTATCGTAGTTGATGTCTATGCCATATTGCATGGTAGGTTAAAGAATATCATATTGACTACTTGTGTTAGTTAAAGTGATCTTGAAAATATGTTAAAATAAATATAGACAGTCTATCTGCCTAGCCGTTTCCCAACTAAGTTGGGGCCAGTCTCCAGTCTAACCTGGGGGTCTACTGCCTAAGCAAGAAGTCCGTGGTTCCGGCCTTAGTTACAAGCGTTTCCTACTCCCTATCACCTACGGACATACGATTATTTCGGGGCCCGAACTAAGAATGATTGACAACACGATTTGACAGTTATCCCTACTACCGATGTGTTGTTGCCCGTTCGAAAAGTTGAACTTGACACTTGTTTTGTTCACTCCTACGTTTCGTACTTTCGGACGGGCGACTAACTTCGTTGACGGACTTGGGAGTAGGCTTGATGCGGCTGAATACCAGTATTGTACACGGAGCGACTACCATCAGACCTCCGTAACACAGTTACTGGGTAATGCCGATATCCTAATGTAGATCCACGCGGCTGTTAATTAACGAAGATTCCGTCATTATAATCAGTAACTTTCATTTTAATTATGTGCATGAATTAAATCATAAGATTCTTTCACCAAATATTTTTACTTTCGCGATATGAAAATAGCAACAAGATTATTCTAATTGGGGCCTGATTCACCTAACTATAGGTGTTCAGTAGGCCTAGCACGAATATTTTGACGTAGGTATAGTAACGTAAACGTACCGTTATTGTGAGTGAATTTTAAATCGAAAATACAACTTTTCTTTATCATTTTAGTTTAAATTTATGCAACAACCACAAATTGTATCATAATATACATATAGATATGAATAAAGTTTTCAATTCGATTAAATATTATGTGCGAAACGAGTATTTCCAATTCAAAATTCACTCGCGTTAACGTTACGTTTACGTTACCATACGTTACAACATTCGTGTTAGGCCTACAGGGGCCTAATTCTCCTAAAATAAATCTTGATAAATCACAACCGAACCAAGGCCGAACCGTTCATTTAGACAGTTCTCAATTTCAAAAGCTATCAAATTGTTTGACACAAAAAAACATAATCAATCATTTTGAAAGTTTTCGAAAACAAAAACTGACTGACGGTTGTGGTTCAATTGCGTTTGGCAACAATTTATTTTAGGAGAATTGGGCCCCAGTTGTAGTTAGGTTTCGATCAAAGCAACGCTTTTCGTATTCTTTTAATCGGCGATCGCTCTCAGATACGCTCGCGTTAACTTAACTGCAACGTCATTGCAACTTGATCGGCGCGTCATAAAATTACGTGAATTAGCCGTAGTACTTATTGCTTCTATGGAATTAGCTTACAGGTTTATGAATTTTTCTAGATGAAAGTTACTCTCAAATTACTTCTTCACGAAAATTTCCCAAAATCGGTCTACTTTCAAACCGTAAAAGCATAGCAAACAGACAGACAGATTTTTGCATTTATTATTTTAGTATAGATAGTAAATTAAGCACCTAATCTACTAGCAAGTAATTACGCAAATTCAATTGTGCAAGCGACTTTCAAAGTGTGGACGCACTTGCAGCTGCAAGTTTTACCGACTAAGCGAGCACTGGCGTGCAAGAACTTGCGCGATAAAACTCGCTGGTGGATTCTACGCTTTATGATCGCACGCAAGTAGTCAAGTGTTGCCAACAAAAAAAGGGTCAGTGTTGCAAGCATGAATACGATTATACCTAAGATTTAAGTAATAGTTATAAATAAGGCATTATTAAATTAAGTTGTGGCCATAGTGTGTGTGGTATTTATTGCGTGGTTGTGTGTGTATGCCTTTATTTATTGCAATAAAAAATATTTTTTCAGAAGCATTTTGTTTTATTTGATTGTATGGTTCTATTGTCTTCCCATAGATTTTTTATTCCACGCCACGGCACAGTAGATATACAGGTGTAAACGAATTCGTGTAATTCCTTCAAACCACATGATCTATTAATGGTATAGATTAACCCGCAGGGGATTTAGATTGATTAAAAATAAAAATTAACTTTTTTTTCCAAGTATTTTTTTATGTGATAGAAAATTTCGATACCGTGCGTATATGAATGAAGGCACGGCGACACAGCTGACGGGTACGACTACTAGCGCGATATCGCTCCACGCAGTCAGATAAGGTAGCTAAAACTACCCAGAATAGTTACCATGGTTCATTTTTTGAAAACGTTTTTTTGTTGATTCTGAAAAAAACCTATGCAGGGTCAATCAGTGTCACCAGCTGTATACGCTAAAGCAGTACCTACCTCAACTATCCAAAAATCATCCGAATTAACACACTCACACAGACACGCACTGCAACGAAACCTCTAAGTGAGCTTCACAATGCAGCCAGTCACGGCTGTCATAGAGTACATTACAAAGAGTAGGTATATTATACTCAGTATACAGAGTATGCCTGTGTGAGTGTGTCAATTCAGGTGATTATTGGTAGTTGAGCTTTAACTTGTAATTATATCTACTATGCCCAAGGGCTACAATATAAAACTTCCTCACTGCACGATGGGAATAGATACGTGTTGTAAGATTATACAAAACACAGCACGCATAGTGGTAGGATGTGTATGTGAGAGCCAGAGGGGTATAGGGGCATCCCTCTATATCTTTGTTACCTACTTGGATTCGTGTACTCAATCTTAAGGCTGGCGTCCACTAGGCTCGCCGAGTCGAATCGAATAGAATCGCAATAATTCGCCTCCTATACATTTACTATAAGGCCCTGCGCAGACGGCACACTTTTTGTGCGATCGAGTCTGCGGCGCACAAAAAGTCTGCATGGCGCGCAAAAAGTCGGTCGCGGATTTTTCACAGACTCAACGCACACGACGCACATCTTCGATCATTTTGTCGGCAGAGCTGTAGGGACGTAGACGCTATGGAAATCGTGCAGAGATCGCGAAGTATTATTTTGTACATGAAGTACAGAAAAAGAAGAAGAAATAGAGAATTTTGGGTACATCCTATACTTTCGGAAAGATTACTGAAGGGACAGTTCCATACTAAACATTCAATTCTGAAACAACATCCGGCAATTTTTTTCAAACTTCATAATATGTCTGTTACTACATTTGATGAGTTGCTATTTATTTTGAGACCTGCTTTGACTCATTCAGAAACAACAATGAGGAGGTGCATTGGTCCAGAAGAAAGGCTGTCTGTGACACTCCAGACGTCATACATGTCCAAACAGGAGCGGAATAAACATTACAGCACACTTCTTCCCACATTTTTCTTTTTAAATGTCTATCATGATATTCTGCCTTAGAAGTATCATAAATTGCTGGTCTGTTTTGTATTTCTTGAATTAACATAGTTACATCGACCTCTGGCGCCATGATAATAGATCGCGTGCGTTACGTCCATCCCTAGCAAATGCAGATTGCCGACTAAAGTGTGCGCCGTCTGCGTTAGCGCGCGTTGAAGCAAACGTTCAATTTTTTTCACACACTTTTTGTGCGGAGCGGCGCGCCGCGGCGCGGTGCTGTCTGCCCGAATTACACGGATTTTTTGTGCGCCGGACTTTTTGCGCGTCGTGTGCGTTACTGCATATAATTGCATAGGTTCTATTTTCACAGACTAAAAAGTGCGTCACGGATAGTCTGTCGTCTGCGCAGGGCCTAAAACTGCGTCGATCAGCGACGAGCCGAGATGGGTCGAGTCGCATCACTCGCGTGCATCGTTTGTCACACGAATTTATGTTTTAACAACTTGCGATTACTGACCGTTTCGCCTCGATTCGTCTTCACACGGAATAAATGCGACTCGACTCGACTCGATGCGTTTCGGCTGCAGTCGACGCCAGGCTTTAGGGTCTTTTTCCTGTCGTGTACCGTGTGCGTGCTTCACCCGAATTCGTGACGCCTGAATTTCTATTATGATGCGTTAACCACGCACGAACAGATGAATTGCGAGCGCCACGCATGCGGGGGCACTTGCGCTACAAGGCAAACAAGTGGAAGGTCCAAGGTAAATGGAGCCGGGAAAAGCCAGGATAAAGAACTTCATGTTGCTGTACTGTTTTTTTAGGGTTACGTACCCAAAGGGTAAAACGGGACCCTATTACTAAGACTGCGATGTCCGTCCGTCTGTCACCAGGCTGTTTATCATGAACCGTGATAGGCCGTTTGTCCACCGCCGCCGTCACCGAGACCGAGATGACGTTGTCGAAGTAGCGATACATACATTACTATGGCTTCGTGTCCACCGCACGTCCGTCATCCGAACGCCGACATCTCGGCCGTCGAGATTGTCAGTAAACCGGCTCTACCGCTAGAACTCCGCCGAGATCGTGACGGACCGAAATAACGGCAATACAAAACACATCTGCACTTGTCCACTACATCCGAGATTGACGGCGCCGGTGCACGGATTTTTGTCTTATGTTGAGAACCACCGAGATCGGTGGCAGTGGACACACGACCTCCAACACGTCGTTCTGAACTCGGTCCGAAATAATCTCGTTTCTCGGTGACGGCGGCGGTGGACAAACGGCCTAAGGCTTAAGACGCACTAGCGGTCAGCCGCAATACGGCGTGCCGCTTGCGGTTGGCCGCACATCCATTTTTACATGAAACCGCATGATCTCAACGCACTGATTTCTGGCCAGCCGTCGTGCGCCAGTGCGTTGAGATCGGTGCGGTTTCATGTGAAAATGGATGTGCGGCCAACCGCAAGCGGCACGCCGCATTGCGGCTGGCCACTAGTGCGTTTTAAGCCTTAGACAGTGGAATGGCCGCTAGTGCGTTTTAAGCCATAAACAGTTGAAATTTTCACAGATGATGTATTTCTGTTGCTGTAACAACAAATACTAAAAAACTGAATAGAATAAATATTTAAGGAGGCTCCCATACAACAAACGTGATTTTTTGCCGTTTTTATAGATAATGGTACGGAACCCGTGCGCAAGTCCGACTCGCACTTGGCCGGTTTTTTGTCCTTGCTCTCTTTATTTTCTCCTGTATCGTTGGTGCGTTTACAGACACAAATATTTGTTTCGTGCGGGAATCGAATCCTCGACCCGTAGCGCATAAACCAATCGCTTTGCCACTGCACCAAATGTGTCGTCAAAACTGAAATGTAATCCAACAAATCTCTCGTAGCATCACAAGCTATACGACAATAGCTCATGCCGTGGTGAAAAGATTAGCCAGTCAGCAAGGTTGGTAGCGGGGCTGACTGCCGGAACGCCGGACTTACGTTTTGTCGTCTCAAACAAATAAAAAACACACTTTTATAAAAACCAAAAATATATTTTCTCATTAATACATACTGATAACACAAACAATCATTACATACAGGCACTAAAAACAAAAACCGACGACCACCGATACTACGGGCAACCTAACCAGCCACGGAAACGCACGAACATCACCGAATGTCCCCGAACTACCGAGGCGAATACTTCGGGTTGTCAGGCGCGTACGTAAAACTTCTCAGTTCATAAGACACGCCATTTTGATTTTCGTAACCGATTTCCTTTTTGAAATCTTCGAATTCCGAACAACCGCCGAACACGCGGTTCGGCTTGCGATCGGGCGTGTTCGAGTCGCGGTCGGCAGTCTTCGGGTCGGTTGGCGCGTTTTGATTGGTCGGCAGCGGTCGGAATAAGGCGGAATGGGCGGTCGCCGTGTCGAGATCGGCTTTTCTAGAAACGATTATACGTATGTCGGTGTGTAGGTACAGTTTACCGGATTTCGATGTCATAAATCTGGGAAAGAAAGAAAAAACTGAGTTATTATCAAGTTAATAATAGCATAAGTAGGTATAATATATGAAGTGCTCCGTCGAGAAGCAAGCGAGTCGTACGACGACGAACCGACACCATAATTTTGGCCGGAAAATGGCCAATAGGCTCGCCACCTTACATGGGACTTAATACCAAGCTAGGCCAAACGTGGAATACAAACTCCTGTAATAAATAGGCTCTGCTTACCCCTTCGGGGATTACAGGCGTTAATATATTATGCTTTCAAAATATTCAATGCTAAAAAGTCGATACGAGTCTACGTACACAACCTTATTTTTACTTTATACGAAAACCGAGACACCCCAACAAGATTTTCATCAGAACTGCCCGAATGTGTTTTTTTTTAGTAAAGCTCCAAGTTACACCTTAGTTTATGTCGCGTTAAGTTCCCTAAAAAAGTGTGAAATGCCTGAGATGTGCTATGCAGGGGTTGTCTAATACACGGAAACTGACCGAGAGGACCGTCTCAAGCCTCAAGGTGTCTATTGCCGTAAACTGTTATGGGTAGAAAACTAATGAAACAAAATTGAAATTAACGAAAAAAAAAGTGGTCTAAAAAATATGTCAATTGATTCTCCTAGTGATTCTGAATAAACTAGTTTCAGGTTTAGTACATACTAAAACTAAGCTTGTATATTACTCAGTATTTTAATGGTCGCGAGCCGACCGTGATGTTTATTGATAAAAAACAATCATCAATTCTTATATTATTTATTAACAGGGAGTTAGATAGACAAGTACTTAAAAGTTCAGGCTAGCTTAGTCTGTTCTGGATATTCTATAAGATCTAGATTTTATTTATATTCGAAGCTAACTACCAGGCAATCAGAAAAGAGAGGAGTTACTTTGATATGAAGACAACGTGTAAAGGAGTTTGCTATATTGGTCTAGAATTTTCCCTTTCGTTTTTTTAGGTAGAACCTTTCAAAATCTATGTTTTAACTACCTTCCTTATTATTTATGGTCTAATGGTTGCTGGAAGCGCCTTTTAATGTAAGTACCAGGGAGTTAGTATATGCAAGGAGATCTCAGTACAGGTGTATCAAGTATCGCTTCCTCGCCAGAGGTTCGCTTCCAACTGACATCAACATGTAGTGACGTAGGAACGTGCAGTCGATATCATGGGTAGCTGCTTACTGCTGACCCCCTTTTGAATGCTGCTCTGATAGTTATCAGGACTTTCTGCTCTACCTTCCTATTCTTGACTCCATGAAATCGAAACTACCAGGCAGTTAGGAAATAAAAGAAGCTATTCGAAAAGATAGCTTGGTTTGAAGTTCGAAAAAAGAATCTAGTTTTTTTTTTTGTTTTTTTTTTTTCACCATACAGCAGTTACATATTTATTGAAGATTTAAAAAAAAAATGTTCGTAATTCTTTTTTTTTACTATTGTTTTAGAATGTTCAGTCAAAGTACTAGGGAGCTAGTAGTCCGGTCAAGTTAGCTCAAAAAATAGGGGTAGGTTAACAGAAATTCGCATAGAGCTGAAAATTGGTACGAATGTTCGGAACACCATTATAAATCAAATGTAAAAAGTCCCCAGCGATCCCACACTTGCAAAAAAAAATATTCAAGGTCAAAGTTCGCAAATATGGGTTTTTTGCGTTTTTTAGCCAAACGGTAAGTTTTATGATAAAAATAGGTCAGACAAAAATTATAGATTATGTAATTCTCTATAAGAATTGTCTACAATTTTTCTCCTAAACGTCACCGTTTCTGAGATATAATGGTTGAAAAAGTTGTATTCTTTATAATATGCGTTTCCACGCCACCTGGAAGGTATTGTACTTAGCGCGTTTTTTTAACGTGGTTTCTCCAATAGGCCTATTCCACAATCTATTGTGATCCTGTTTAATTCAATACTAATTCAAAATATATAAAAACTGGTACTATTGGAAATGATGAAAGCCGTATGAATTCTAAAAAATAGGTCAAATTATCCGTCTCATTCATAATCATCTGATAATTCTGCTTCCTCTTCTTCTTGTTCGTCTTCTTGTACTTCTTCTTCTGCTTGTTCTTCTTCTTCCTGCTGGGTGTAAGTAAATTGGTCTAACAGCGATGTATCAGATGTCTCCTCACTGATATTGTACGAATCCTCTTCTGATGGTGATTCAAGATTGGAGCACGACTGACCTTGACAACTGGTACATGTTAATCGCCATCAGAAGAAGATTCGTACGATATCAGTGATAAAGAATACAACTTTTTCAACCATTATATCTCAGAATCGGTGACGTTTAGGAGAAAAATTGTAGACAATTCTTATAGAAAATTGCATAATCTATAATTTTTGTCTGACTTATTTTTATCATAAAACTTACCGTTTGGCTAAAAAACGCAAAAAACCCATATTTGCGAACTTTGACCTTGAATATTTTTTTTTGCAAGTGTGGGATCGCTGGGGACTTTTTACATTTGATTTATAATGGTGTTCCGAACATTCGTACCAATTTTCAGCTCTATGCGAATTATTGCACTTTGAAATGTCTAATTTGACCGGACTATAGATAACGTTAGGAGGTATTTCAAACCATTTTGGGAAATTAGTTACGAGAGGCTGTTTTATGTGCTAAAAGCGGTTTTCTGAGGGTTATAAAGTGATCATCATCTGTCCAAACTAATTGAGTCTTTTGATTACTTTGTTCTAGAATTTTCTGACAAAGTACCAGAGAGTTAGAATACGTTAGGAGGTATTTAAAACCATTTTGGAGTTACTTACTAGTACCAAAACTTTATTGAGGGTTGCCCGATCTCCTTTCCAAACCAATTGAAGTACCAGGAAGCCAGTACCAGCTAGGAGGTTGTACTTACCTCAGGTGTATCAAGTACCGCAGCCACTTGTGCGCGTGATGTCTCGCAGGTGCAGCGGGCGGCTCGGCCCCGGCGCGCACGGGCATGTAGAGCGTGCGCTGTCGTAGGAAGGTGCGCGCGCTGGGCGGCATGCGCGTGAGGTCGTACAGCACCACGAACATCTTGACGAGCGTGCCGTGCGGGTTGAACAGGGACACCTGCACCGTGCCCGACGGAGCCACGCGGTAACCGCTCGAACCTAGGTTTATGTGCCCCTGGAAAATATATACAAACATTATGACTTTAAAATACCTTTATAACACAAGGTTAGTCGGAAAGGGGGTACTAATCCGCAAGCCACTTAAAGTATCACTGATGACGGTTTTAAAGCAAGTGTTAAAATTTCAAAATTAGATAATTTTATTTCAATGAAAATGTTTTTATATTAGTATTTTCAAAAATTCTTCGCCCTATCTTTAGTTACGAATTTAAAAAATGGAGCTATTCGTTACCCCAAATATGACCTAAAATGTAAACACAGCTGATCATAGCTGAGGATAGATACATTTTAGCATATTAAACGGTTACGGATTATAATACCTAACTTTATTCTAACTATTTTCTAGATAACTACGGTTGATTCACATTATGTTCATAACATTATTTGGTCGACTCAACTACTGTTTAACTTACTTAATCTTGATTAAACTAAAATTAATCGCACTAACGAACAATTAATCTAATGATTTTTAAGATATTGGATATTTCAACTACGTATGAAATGCCACGCTTCAACTTAATGACCTAATTATATGTAAATAAACTATGATTCAACGATTTTTGTGTTTTCTTAACTTTCTTTTTAACGGATAATTAGACAATGGAGAAAACATTTCTGCGAGCAACTTGGAAGTAGCGCTCGCTTCGCTCGCTCAGCTCGCGCGCGGTTGATCACAGTTCTAACCTAACCTATTTCACTCAGTTCAAAATGATGAATTAAATGTAATGTAATGAATAAAAACATTTCTACGGCTCATAGCGGAACAGTACTTTTTTTCGGGATGGAAGGTACCCTATGTCCGTTTCTGTACAACTGACAACGTATATGCAAAATTTCAGGTTGATCGGTTCAGTGGTTTAGGCGTGAAAAGGTAACAAACAAACAAACTTACTTTCGCATTTATAATATTAGTTAGGAAAGGATTTTATTAGTAATTTATTACATTTGTGGCAATAGAGACATCTAGCGTAATATGACTAAATCACGTGTTAGTTACCTATGACATTCGAAGATTTCAGTTTTTGCTATTCACCGCTAGATGGAAAATATAGCAGTAGGCGAGGTGTAACGTTCCCCTCGTCCTGTGAAATGTCACGCAACGTACAACATCTCCTCTTTGTATTTGGTCCGTGGTATACTAAACTTACCATATAAGGCGCATTGGTCCCTCCCGGAGCGTAAAAGAACACGGTGACGGGCAGTCTCTTGTGAGGCGGACAGAACGACCCGTACGCGCCCAGCTCGGCCGTGAACCCGTGCACGGTCGCTACGGGCTCCAGGCGACCCTTCAGGGCGGATTCCTCGAAACTCCCTGGAACAAATCATAGGCAATATTAAGTATATAGCTGTCAAATATTCAGTAACTTTTAAACTTGATAAAAAAGTCTCTTGATAACTTATAAGCGCCTGGTAGAAAGATAGCGGATGATAAGTCGTCTAGAAGAAAAACTTGCAATGAAATTACTAGAACTTCCTGTCTGATATGTGATATGACACATCGGCTCCCAGAGTTTGTTTGCTCTACTCATAATCCCTAGTAGCTAAGATTGCTTCACAATCAAAAATCCATTCAATAAATCACTAGCCAAAAAAAATCTAGCAAAGTCTGCCTGGCATCATTCATCCTACAGTAAATTTTCCTGTAAAATTTTTCATTGAGGTTTTCCTCTAGGGATATACTGCAATGTATCCCTGATGTTACTCTTGACGATCTATGGTTACCTGGTACCTAAACATCATCGAGTTTGGTGGAGGTCATTGACACCACCATGGTATAAATATGCTAGTAAGTAAGTATTCTCTTCCCGCAATGGCCTAAGACTACGTCATGAATGTCACGATCAGTGCTGCCATTGATTAACATCTCCAATACAATAAAGGAGATTTTTAATTCATAATAAATATTAAATAAATTGCTAACTAGCCTAACTATTTTCTATTTCGTGTTATTCATCTATTTAGTTAAAAAGTAAACTGTATAAAATTACTAGTTCAAAATTGCTTCTCTAAAGAAGCGAATATGTGAAAAAATGCATCTTGCTCGGGTAATTTATTTATACATAGTGGAAGCACTCCCAGCTGATGACGAAGTCTTAGGGTAATGACGTGACCTAGCTGTCACGGGAAGAGAATACCAGTGAAACATATTATTATACCATGGACACCACTACACAGAATGAATCTCCTGAACTCTTACCGATTCCTGATCTCCTAGTACCTACACTTTCAGAACCTTTTAGATTTAAGATCGCAGAACAGCATTCTAATTGCACAACACACTCGTCTGCTTTGTTTTCGACAGGTCAACAATTTTCATAGCAACGTATATATTAACAATCCGACTTCTCCACATGTACCACGCAATAAATAATGTTGTATTTTCAAAATCAAAGCTATAGCGAGTGTGTTACAGCGGTTACGCACTGCATCCGATCCGAATCCGTGAAAATACGTTCCGAAGTAGTCATAGAACTATTTGTATGGTAGTTTACGCACTACATCCGGCATCCATTATCCGATTTCTATCCGTCATACGTGAGTTTCTAATTCGGAAGAAAAATTGATGGACGGAAGTAGCCGTAGTACTGTTTGTATGAACGTTTTCGCATTACCTCGGATTCAAATCGGACGCCAAATGGATATGCCAAAATGGCCCCTGAATTGTTTGAATTTTGATCAGAGATCGGACAAGTGCGTAAGCGATATCCGAATTCGGTCCGAGATTTTTACTCTAGATCGGTATTTTCACGGATTCGAATCGGATGCAGTGCGTAATCGCTCTTACGCAATGAATCTAGTCTCTTCATTAATGTATAGTGACCTGGTACATTTAGAAACTCTTTTAACATCGTCGTATGGTAGGGTCATTGACACTCCAAAGAATGAAAATCTCTGATGCTACTCTTAACAATTCCTGATCTCCTGGTACCCACGTTACATCTTTCTTACCTGAATAGGTTATGTCCCGAGTAGCCATACTGCATAATTGGAACATAACCTTCGCCCCTACATAATTTTACATTTCATAGGACCTGTCATGTATGGGCGTTGACCCACTGTATGTACTCGTAGTAAGTAGACACTGTGCTGGTACTTTTACAAACTCTTAACATAATTTCGGGTCATTGACACTCCAAAGAACTCTCTGATGCTACTCTTATCGATTCCTGATCTCCTGGTACCCACGGCCCAGTATGCGGTATCTTACCTAATAGTCCAGTGCTGGGTCGTATCCGTAGCTTGGGGCTGGTCTGCGGCGCGGGCGGCGGCGTGTGAGCTCTGGGCGGCGCAGGCGTCGGCGACGCTGGCGACGCTGGCGGGGCCGGCGACACCGGAGAGATTGGGTGGAATAGAGCACTGCAATTTCAAGAACCAAGTTATTTTGTGATTCGTAAAAGGCAGACGACTTTCAAGAGGAATGAGCATCTTTTTACGGGTTGTGCGTGCAATGTGCTGCGTTCAGAAATGCTTTTATTTATGGCGATGTTCCATCATTCTATTTATCAGATACAACTCTAAGGCCGAATAAATGATTAAGCAGTAATCCTGTGTTTTTCTTCGATATAGCAGTAATTTTTGTACACTATATATATATATATATAACTCGTTTATTCAAAGTAGACTAGTATTAGTTAGTTCTTTTTGAACGTCAAATTTAGGTAGTTACAATAGACTCCCCCCAAAAGCTCCCAACCTTCACCGCTTCCTTTATAATAAATAGTATGTTAAAATTTCGATATAATGAATATTCGATGCGTTGAACGTTCGATCAAACAAACATTCGATGCGTCGAACGTTCGATCAAAGGAACATTCGATATTTTGAACGTTCGATCAAACAAACATTCGATATTTTGAACACTCGATGTATTGAGTGTTCGATTTATTAACCATTCGATGAAATGAACGTTCGACTATTTGAACATCCGATTTATAGTGTTCGATCAATTGATATTCGATGTTTTGGCATTCGATATGGCGTAGTACACCTGTTTATTTTACGGCTAAACACGACACGACATAATGTGGTGATGACACTAGGTAACATCGTGTCGTGAGTAAATATGGCGCTAAGAGCCATTTTGAGCACATTTGTAGTGTATGGCGTGTGTTTTAGTTTTTTTTTTACAAAAAATCCAATAACAAAATTCATTTTTGCCCGCTTTGAATTTGAAATATAGTATGTGCCTTTCACAATAAATGGAAATTAATTGTGGATTTTATTATCAGATGCCATAAATAAATTTATTCGTCTTTCTTCCAAAAATCATGATAGCTCGGCTAATATAATCAACCAGTTTATAAGTTACACACGTAAACATTCCCTGAAAATCAATCTATCTAATAGTGAAAACGAGAACAAAATCCGTTCAGCAGTTATGGAGAAAATCGCACAGAGACAAACAGAGAAACAAACGCGGCGGGGCACTTTGTTTTAAGTAGAGATGGGCCGAACATGGATTTCACCGAATACGAACATTCGGCCGAATGTTCGGTAAAACTTTTTCCGAACCGAATATTCGGCACAATTGATTCCCTTACGTAAACAATACAAGTCTGAACACGTTTACGCAAAACGCGCGGATGGGCGCCGGACCCCGCCCGCTACCCTCGCTGTACCCGATGTTGTCATTGCATCATCTAGTAAAGAGTAAAACTTCACCACGTGCGTTTGTTTTGGTTATTTTTTATTTGAAAAGTCTATTTAATTGAGTTAATTTTGCTTGGTTTAATTGTTGAGTGCAATCATACACGTGATCACTTGTGATCAGTCATACACGACTCAATACAGTAAAAATACTTTGAGTACCATTTTGCCGAACGTTCGGTGATTTAGCCGAATATTCGGCCGAAAACGAATATTCAGTAAACCTGCCGAATATGCCGAATAACGAATATAAAACGAATATTCGGCCCATCCCTAGTTTTAAGTATATAAGATGTCACTTACCTCTTAATACCAGAAATCCCGTTAATGGAATCGTCAAAATCGAAACAGTTGTTCCCCCTCCTCAACGGAGCTGGACTGGACGTCAACGGCAGACCAGTCTTCGTATGAAACACCATAGAAGCTGCCGAATCGAAGCGCCAACGAAATCTATCCATTTCCGTTGGAGAAGGCACCTGATTGTCTTGCCCTTTCTTGGGATCAGGGAATTTGAAGCCCTTATCGTCCTTCGGGGAGTCCACAACCTCAGTATTCTCATTAAATCGATCAAAAGTCCCATAATCACACTTCTCGTAAAGCACATAGTCTTCATCGCTTATAGAAAACGTTTTTTGTCGTTTGGAGTCTCTAGGTCGCGAGAAAACTGTGTCTTCTCTTTCCAACTGCAGCTCTTCCATATCTCTATCTCGTTGGGCAAACCTATCGTTAACAATCTTCTCAATTTTATCCACTATCGGAAAAAATCTCCTCAATTTAGGTCTTTTTATAATGTCACTACTATTACTAATACTATGATTATTATCACAAAATGTATCACATTTATGCTTCTTAATCTTCTTATCTTCTTCTTCTCGTTTCCTTCTGGCTCCGTTTTCTTGATTCTTGTCTCCCATTGATGCTAGATTGTAGTTGCCTTCGGATCTGACCATGCCGCGATCGTTGCATGTCTCACATTTCATCTGCAGTAAGTTCCCACATTGGCATGAGAGCTCATCAGTTTGAGTAGCCACGGTGTTAGTTTTTTTGAACTCAGCTGGTGGTTGGACGTCAGAATCTATGAAAGGGGATTTGGTTTCGATCCTGCTGGCTGGCAAAGTCAGATATGTTTGATTTCTATAGCACCCGATAGCTCTAAACCTGTCAAATCTCGCCGCTTGTAGAATTGGAATTGAAGTGTGAGTTTCTTTTAGTTTCTGTAACCCATCTCCTTCAGAAGATGTGCTGTCATGTAGTTTTTTGATCTTACACTCTTTGCGAAGCCTTCTTTTATATTTAGCGATTTCTTTTAATCTTCTATCATCTAATTTCTTGGCTCTTTCTTTACCATCTGATTCATCATCACAATTGCACTTATGTTTTCCACTTTCGCTGCACGGCGTCAACATTCTATCGTCAACAACTTTTACGTTGGAATTATCGAACTTATTTCCTATAGTGAGATCATTAAGTTTGCCGACTAACTCCTCGTGTAGACTTTGTGGGGTGTCCTTGCTGGTTTTACGTTTTTGGCAGGAGCATTTGATGTGGGGGATATCGTCCAGTCGTGGTAAGCTTTCTAGAATGACGTTGAGGTATAGATTATTGCCGATGTCGGTGACGGGGAATTTGTGGTCGTTTGGGGGTCGGGCAAAGTCGGATTTCTTATAGCTGTCTTGGGATATTTGTATGGAGTAAACGATGTTCAATTTGCGATCGATTTCGTTGGTGTCATCACAGTTGGCTTCGATTTTCTTGTAGTTGCATGTTTCGCGGCTTAGCTTGCGTCTGTAAAGATGGAGAATAAGGTTAGTTGTGCTGTTATTAATTTGAAGGCGCATCCTAACTTGAACCATTCGAATTTTACGAACATTTGCTTGCGAATATGTTCTTTAAAATGTTTATGCTTTCGTTTTGAATAAAATCTTCGTTGCAAGATTTTATTTCAACGACATCATGGCTCAATGTTTGATAAATGATAAATAAATGAGATTTTTTTATTTGAAATTTGGCCTGCGTCTGACCGCCATCTCGCCTGATGTTATTTAAGTTATATGTATGACCTTCGAAGGACTCTGGATGTATCCTGGTAATTCCTGACAACTGCTGCTCGCCTAGTACCTTTTTTATATTTGATTCTAGGCCTGCGTTTGACCGCCATCTCGCCTGATGTTAAGCGATGATGCGGTCTACGATGGAGCACGCTTGCCCAGAAGAAACCGATTCACTCGTGACTTGAAGACACCCAGATTATAGCTGTCTGGGAACACACTCAGGCAGCGCATTCCACTGTTTGTCGGTTTTCACAATGAAAGTGTAATCAAAGCGCTTCGTTCGGGTTTTTGGTATATCAACCATGAACCGATGGCGCTTTCGCCGCACCGACAGACACTTTTACGAGTCAATGTTATGTTTTTTTTTTATAAGACTAGATTGATTGGCATTTTCTATCTGACTAGCTCTGAGAAGAAAAGTCGAAACAAACTCAGAGGTCAAGGTCTCTTTTAAAGTCCAGACATTGTGGCATAAGAGCGATTACGCACTGCATCCGATCCGAATCCGTGAAAATACGTTCCGAAGTAGCCATAGAACTATTTGTATGGTAGTTTACGCACTACATCGGCATCCGTCATCCGATTTCTCTCCGTCATCCGTGAGTTTCTAATTCGGAAGAAATATTGACGGACCGAAGTAGCCGTAGTAATGTTTGTATGAACGCTTTCGCACTACCTCGGATTCAAATCGGACGCCAAATGGATATGCCAAAGATGGCCCCTAAATTGTTTGAATTTGGATCAGAGATCGGAATAGTGTGTAAGCAACATCCGAATTCGGTCCGAGATTTTTACTCTAGATCGGTATTTTCACGGATTCGGATCGGATGCAGTGCGTAAAGCAATATCCGAATTCGGTCCGAGTTTTTTATATCCGTATTTTCACGGATTCGGATCGGATGCAGTGCGTAATCGCTCTAAAACTATGCGAGTGTAGCAATGTAGGGCAACGTCTGGAATGGCCTTTTGCGGAAAAGAACCATGATGAGGTCGTTTCTCTCAGCGCAGCGTAAAGTCCTATTAATGACCGCGAAAATCACCATGCTTATCAATTAAATCGGTGATTGCAGTTTTCTGTTATTAACAGATAGTAGGAGGATTACTTTTTAAGGGTTCCGTACCCAAAGGGAAACAGGACCCTATTACTACAGTCTACCTATATCTTACTCCTTACAGTCGGTCAACGTAGAACATTGTCGCAGAGCAATCGTGCGGGGGGTTGCGGGGTGAAGGAGCGGAGGTTATGTCCCGAGTAGCCATACTGCATACTTGGGACATAACCTCCGCCCCTACATCATTTTGACATTTCATAGGACCTGTCAAATGGGCGTTGACCTACTCTTTGTAGTAAGTAGGTACACTGTGATATTACTAAGACTCCGCTGTCCGTCCGTCCGTCTGTCACCAGGCTGTATCTAATGAACCGTGATAGACAGTTGAAATTTTCACAGATGATGTATTTCTGTTGCCGCTATAACAACAAATACTAAAAAACAGAATAAAATAAATATTTAAGAGGGCTCCCATACAAGAAACGTGTTTTTTTGCCGTTTTTATAGATAATGGCATGGACCCCTTCGTGCGCGAGTCCGACTTGCACTTAGCCGGTTTTTTTTGTACTTCGACTCTGTGGCGTTTGTCCCTCGTCGCACCTGGTGCTAAGCGCCAGACAGGGTCTAAGATGGAGCACACGAATCCAACTAACAAAGATATAGAGAGATTCCCCTATACCTCTCTGGCTCTAACATACACAGTCGAGAACACTTTAATGTGTCGGTGTTAGCTAGCCAGGCGGACCGTATAGATCCTACCACTATGCGTGCTGTGTTTTATATAATGTTACAACACTTTTTTTTTTCTATTGGACTGCTGTAGTTGGTCTTAGGGGACCCTTCTTACGTAACCGGGCAGTTATTGGCGAGACTTGAAGGGTCTCCAGCCAATGGGGGGGGGGGGGGGGGGGGGAGTAAAATACTTAACCTAAGCTAAGTACTTGTACTACACGTCACATCATGACTACCTGCAACAACAGCACTAAGGGCGACCCCTAGTGGGGGGAGCAAGAGGTGCAGGGCGTTGCTGGCGGAGACTTACGGGGGGGAGACAGCTTGATGAGAGCTGAACTATCGGTGTGACTGCGGAGTCTGAAGAGACGACCGGCTCTACGACGGGAGAGCTCGGTCGATTGTAACCTCGTCGGCGAGGACGGTATGCCGAAGGGCGGCGGACGTTGTGTAGTGTGCTGGTCGATTTACTCGCCTCCTGGAGGAGGGAATTACGTCATCGGGTTCTATCTATTACCAGCGTTTGATGAGGAAGTTTTATATTCTAGCCTGGGAAGTTTTATATTCTAGCCTGTCCCCCACGGGATAAATCTACTTTCTATCGAATGTTCACAGTCAAGATGCACCTTAATTACTAATTTTCTACCCTCAACTTATCATTATCATCAGCTAACTGCGTCTGTTCTACAGATGAACGTCTGTAACCTGCCTTCTGCGTAGATCCTCGAGAAATAAAAATATTGCTTTCAGTCAAATGGATTTTTTACGTTGGTGCAACAGATAAAGCTAAGTTGTGTCAGATAAGGATAAAGAAGAACTTTAAAGGACCCTCTCGACGTATCTTGGTGACTCCTGACAGCTGCTGCTTGCCTAGTACCTATCTATGAAGACGTTGCTAAAGCTAATCTAACATGGGGTGCATGAAAAGAGCCTCCACGAGTGACTTAAGTACGTCCGGCGCACCCTGGGCAGTCAGTCTCGCTACCAACCTTGCTGACTGGCTAATCTTTTCACCACAGCATGAGTTATTTTCGTATTGTTCGTGCCGATACGATAGAAGAAGAACATCTAACAATAGTCATTAGTCATTCTGAACAAAAATACATTTGTGTTGAACAGGTACAGGAATAATACAATAATAATAATCAATAACAGTTACAATCAATAATATAGATAAAATGTCAAAAATAAAATAATTATTAACTTAGTAATAAAGTAACTCAGTTTCAAAAAAAATAAATTAAAATTTAAAAGAAAAAAAAAAACACAATTAGTCTAGTTAAAAAAAAAAAAACAAACATTCAACTTTATCAACAAAATAACATGACAAGAATTAGACTTAAACTTAAATAAACAAGTTACACTGTGGCATTATTTTTGTCCCTGAAAAACTCTTCTATACTATAGTAGCACTTCGTCATTAAGAATGAGTTTAATTTGAATTTAAATATTCTTGGACTATTAATCATTTTTAGTTCTAATGGCAATTTATTAAAGATTTGTACAGACTGAACTTTAGAGCTATGTCTGACAACATTTAATTTTGGCTGCAGATAATTAGGCAAATCTTTCCTGCGCGTTTCTACCCTAGTTTCCCTTTCTTCCTTTGTCTCGTACTTATCTAGGTTTTTTTGAAAACTACTCAGTAGAACCAAAATGTAAAGACAAGGTACAGGTAGAATTTTTAATTTCACAAAATGCTCTCTACAAGATTCAGTCTGGTCTATGCGAAGAATAGTTCTAAGGGCTCTTTTTTGCATAACAAAAGCTGCATCCATGTTGTATTTATAACTGTTCCCCCATAGTTTAATACTGTACCTCAGCTTGGACTCAACTAAGGCAAAATAAACATTTCGTAATTGAGCAATGGTTAATTCGTCCCTTAAACTTCTCAAGGCATAGCATGCACTGCTGAGAGTATTTGTGATTGCTTCCAGTTCTTTTTTCCAGTTTAAGAGCGCATCTATTTGTATCCCTAAAAATCTTAAGTTTTGTACAATTTCCACTTTATTTCCCAATGAAGCTATTTTAATACTATCATTATTCCTCACGGTTGATTTGAATAGCATACATTTAGTTTTCTCCACATTGAGTTTTAAATTGTTAGTGGAAAACCAATGTTCAAAAGCAGACAGTGCATGATTCACTTTACTTTCTAAGTCCCTTACAGAGATATCGCTCATAACGGCACTTGTGTCATCAGCAAAAATAACCATTTTGATGCCTGGTACTATCTTATACATATAGTTTGCTAAGTCATTAAGAAATATAATAAAAAATATTGGACCCAAGACTGAGCCTTGCGGAACTCCCTTTTGTACTCTAACTAGCTTAGATTTGTTAATTTTTTCATGTCCGCTTTCAACTGACTTAATTTCGACGTACTGTGATCTGTTCTGTAAATAAGAACTGAAAAGCTTTAAGACATTATCTCTTATCCCATAGTGTTCTAGTTTGTCTAAAAGGATTTTATGTTAATAAGATTTTTTTAAATAATCCTACATTTTTCTAACTGACTAACTTAATAATTATTGATCTTTGAAGGACGCTCTGGACGTATCCTGGTGACTTTTGACAGGTGCTGATCGACTTGTATCTAAGAAGACGCTGCCGAAGCTAATATAACAATAAGTTTTTATAAATATACCTATTTACTGCTCTTAGACAATTCCAATTGAAAAGAGTGCAAGTGTTAACCCAGTTACTAGGGAATGCCGATGATATCTTAACGCAAGATCGATTGTCAGACTTTCGGACTTCTGACTACCCGTAACGACTGTCTGTAGGTATTCGTATGACAACCGACACCGACGGTTTAGGCTAAGCGTATGCTGAGACGCAGGTGCACGCAGCGCAGCGCAGAGCAGATTTTGTAATGCATGAACGTACTAAGAGCTGCGTACGCTGCGGCGCAGGCGCGTGCGACGCAGACATGCGTCTGCCCTGCTCTGCGCCTCGTTGTAGTGCCGGCACAGATTTCTGCGATCGACATGTGTATTTTACCGCTATTTCTGATTTGATTGCAATGACAGAACATTTAATTGAATTAGTGCGTTGTGAACCTTGTTTGTATGATACTAATCATCCAGACTATTAAAACAAAACGTTCGTTAACTCAAACGCGTCTATTCTTTGTACTAGTTAAAACTCTCTTGTGTCTTCGAGCTGCGTCGCAGCATGCGGTCGTGGGCTATGTCTGCGTCGCCTGCCCTGCGCGGCAAAATCTGTACTGTGCTGCGCTGCGTCACCTGCGTCGCAGCATACGCTTAGCCTTATGATCGCCTAGTACGTAAAAATGTTCCGACATTAAAAGAATAGTCGACGATTGCATGAGATAGAAGAAATGAAGAAGAACAAGATTTCAACGTCGTTTCCTGATGATTTCTAGATGCCTAATATATGGGCTCTTTCTTACCTGCGTTCAGTGGGGCTTTCGTCGGTGCTGGTCTCCTTGAGCCGGGCGAGCCACGCGGATAGCTGCGAGAAGTGCAGCTGCGACCGCACAGCGTTCAGGAGCCATTGAGATGTGCTGAACGCTGGACTCTTGTCTCCCCTGGAACAGTTGAAGATTGGTTACAGAAGGTTTATAATAATATTTGAAAGGCAGACGCCGTTTTCTTCCGGCAATAGAAGTTATCCAGTCCACTTAACACCCCTCCCCATAAGACCAGATATTTTTCACCACATTTTACAATAATCTTGCACACCTGGGACGGTCCATGACTGTACTCCAATAGTGCAGCCGTGGATAGTCCCCGGTTGGTGCCCCATCCCATTTTAGATTAAAGTTCTCAAAGGGGCCTCTGCGCGTTGGACCTGTGTCCCCCGTATGCCTTCCAAAGGACCAGACATCTTCCACACGGAAGATGAACCGTAAATTAACAAAGAATTGTAAGCCTGATATAGTAGTAACAAATCGATCAGAGCGCCGCGCATTAATTGATGATACTCAATACTTTTATTGCATTCCACATGTATTCTTAGGTGGTAAAACTTATAATTAGATCACATGGACCCTGTCGGGCACAGCAAATTAAGTGAGCTTAGGAGAGAGGAAGCATTTATTAATTATAATAAACACTACTTGTTAATCTACTATTTAATATAAATATAAAATATAATCAGGTATTTATTTATATTACATTAAATTAAATTGACTTAGATTTAATTAAACTTAATTGATTGTCTACCCGTGACCACGGCCGGTGAAATTCGGCCGAAACGTCGGGATAAAAGGTATTTTGTGCCTCTTAAAGTTTGTTACGCGAGAAGACCCGATTCAATATTTTTATAATGTGTACAAATCGCGAAAGTTTAAAAACTTAATTGAATTAAATAAAATGAAATTAGATTAAATTGGAATAAATTGGATTGAATTAAATTATGTAGATTGATGTAATAGAGAGGATTAAAATTATGATTTTATAAGTTTATCATTTAAGTATTCATTTATCGAGTAGCAACTTTTATTTATCAAAAATTGTCTAAGTTTTTTTAGAAATATGTTAGTTTCCTCTTCTTTTTTTATTGGTGCGGGTAGTTTATTATATAATTTAATGGACATTACATAGGGACTCGTAGAGTGATATCACAGTCCTTAATGACGAAGAACCTCGTGAAAGCTGAGAAAGATGAAAAAATAAAATGATCTTGATTTAGCACACGAGGTTGTCTGCATGTGGGATATGGACTCAGCAGTCACTGTCCCGATAGTCGTTACTGCGAATGGACACGATCAACACCTTATGAGGCTCTCATTGGGCAGCTTGATCAAGGGCTTGATACAGAAAGCAGTACTTCCTAACACGGCACGCATAGTGAAGAAGGAGGTTCATCTTGCGTCTTCGTCTGAAGCATGCGTGAAGTGCAATAGCGCATGCCTTAATACTAGTTCGACGTCAGCGCATGCCCCTACCGCACGCTTATCCGTCTATTGTATGTCGACTGACGACTGACCGAGGCGCACCGGTGTATACGATAAGCTGCATGCGTTTTATAGCAATCATTATTGCATGCGCTTGACGCAAGAGGAATTGAAAGTTGAAAGCGCAAGATGAACACGATAGCGCACGGGTGTAGACAACGGGTGTATACCAAATGGCATTGAAAGAAGTTTCATGAATAAGTTCGTCGGAGCACCCTGGGCAGTCAGTCAGCCTCGCTACCAACCTTGATGACTAGCTAATCTTTTCACCACGGCATGAGTTCGAACTGCACAATGGCTTAACTTTTTTAAATTACGATTATATTTATTGTAATAATGACAAAAGAAGGTAATCTTTTTTTTCTTTTTAAACACTAGGGATGTTACCCAATAAAATCGAAAGTTGATAAGTAGATTCGAATGCAATGATTATATTATGTACTGAATTCGATTTACATATGTTTGAAGTCTGTATCGATTCATTCACTCTAATCAATGTATTTAAGCAGGTGATCTCACTATGAAGCTAAAACTGACAGATGTTAAATGTGATCTATTAAATTGGCCCTACATTAAGTGGCACTGGGCGGGACACTGCTCGCAGAACGGCCGATGGAAAGGTTCTGGAGTGGACAATGTGTACTGGAAGGCGCAGCGTGGTGTGGACCCCGCAAGCTTGACCAATGACCTTTTTTTTTTTCGTGGGAAAATCCTCATGGATACCCTTCGCCTGGGGAAGGCGAAGGGTTATGCCGGACTCTTACCGGCTAAAAACCCACGGTGTTCCTTCTCCTGACCCTTGGCCGGGGTCGCGGGATTCGCAGCTGCATGCACCGCAACCTTCACCAATGACCTGGTGAACGTTGCGGGATGCGAGAAGCACAGTACCGGTCAATGTGGCGATGCTTGGGGGAGGCCTTTGTCCAGAAGTGGACGTGTTTCGGCTGAATGATGATGATGAGGTATTCTCATATGGGACAGGAGTAAAGTTGGGCGTTATAACATATAACAGCTAATATAATTCATTATACATTTCTAATATTCTAACCATTATTTATTTGCAACAAAGACTGTTATAATATATATTATTGTCTATAGGTAGTAGTCGCCCGCCACTCGCGTCGAGTCGTTAAGTCGGCCGAAAGCGTCACACAATTATGAACTTTAACCCACAAATAACAAGAGCAAATTTTTACCACCGTTAAAATAACATAAATATTTACATAATATTAGTATGAACTTGTTTCATATTACCGGCAAAATAATATTGTCGTACTTTACATCGTATTAAAGCGTCACACAATTATGAACTTTAACTCACAAATAACAAGAGCAAATTTTTATTACCGTTAAAATAATTTTATATTATATTAGTGTAAACTTAGTTTCATATTACTGCAAGTCTTCTGCTCTATTGATAATTAGTGTTCCTTCAATACAATACAATATAATATATATTACAACAGTTAAAAACAACAGTTTGAAAATTATAATATAATGTATAATGCATTAGAAAAATATATCAGTTACGCCCAACATTAGACAGGAGAGAAGAATGACGACTTACTTCTTGACCTGCGCCCTCATAGTCCATCTCTCGAGCAGAAGAGCGCGGTGCGCATGTTTGTCGAACGAGTCGCCTTCACACAGCGAGGAGTAGCATTCCTGGCAGTCTGGAGCTAACAGCACCTGGAAAATGAAAAGAAACTGTTTAGGATATTACCGCATTTTGCGTCGTCTACCTAATGATTCCCGGCAATACCAACAAAAACGCCACTGATGCCGCGAGGACGCAATCAACATGGTCACTTGCTGGGTCAAAGAATACAATAGTACGAAAAGTCATCCTTTTTACCCTTTTTTTTTAGTTAACTTTTTAACCCAAAGGTTGACTGGTAGAGAATACCTTACGGCATTATGTCCGCCTTATGTACCACCATAGTGCATAGAATTATTAATAAATATAATAAAAGTAGAAGAACAGGCCAAGTTTCCAGACCAAGGCCAAAGATCTCCTGAAGAAGCCCGCCTTAAACATATGTGATCAGTGGCGTGCACTCCATACATGCAAATAAGCTCTGCATACCCTGTAGTTCCATACATACATACATACCCCTCTAAATGATAACTATAATTTAAAAAAAAACATGGTAATTTAGCTTACGCGCCATCTATTACTTTATTTTGTTACGCGCCATCTATTACTTTATTTTGGAACTAACTCAATGGAGCGGCGAACATTAATTTTATTGTGCCACCGCGCAGGTAGCGCCACAGTAGCGCTCCCAGTGAGCATAAGCTGTACTACGCCTTGCTTATTCTTCATACAACGCATCTCGTGTAGTACGCAGCAAAAGTGTGACTGTGTGCGTGAAAATGTTTGCGCGTGTTGGAGTTTTAGAAGCATAGCTTACATTGTAAACCGTCCAAATTGAGAACCCGTTAAAGCACCGCTGAATTGTTGATTGCAGAGGGTCCACTTATTTTAGTCGGATTAACCAAATGATTCATTCGTTCCTATTAATTAGTTCGTAACGTAATAAATTGCAAACTTTTTTCGCCTTAATGTTTTTTTTTGGCGCAAGTGATTGACTGTCGAGTAATTATTTAGTAAGTTTATTGTAAAAATGGCAAATTATACCTGTGAGATCTGTGCTGGCGAAATGTGTTTGAATAAATTAAAATCGGCCGCGTTTTCACGTTATCTTTTGAGGAAACATTTAAATTGATTGCAAAGGGAAGGTGTGTACCCGGGTTGGATTTAACTCAAAGAAAAGGTAATAAATCCTACTCGTTATTTTCATAAAATGTTTTATGCTGACTATTACTGGCTAACTCGTTGTGTACACACAAACACATTGTATTGTTTCCCTTGCATTTTGTTTATAAATCAAGTTAAAAATAATGTTTGGACCTAGCGGATACCTACTCAGATTTTAATAATTTTCACAAAGCAGCTGCTAAGCATGATTCTTCAGAAAAACATCTAGAATCCTGCTTAAAAGTTCCAAACTTTTGGTAAAGGTAGAATAGAGACTAGTTTGAATAGCCAGTTAAAGTTAGATATTGAAAGGCACAACGCGAAAGATGACAGAAATAGAAACATCTTCAAACGGTTGATTGATGTATGTAGTTTGTTTTCTAGGTAAACCTGAATTAGAATTCCGTGGTCATGACGAACCCAGCTTTTTTTTTTGTGCATACCCTGTCTGAAATCTCTGTGCACGCCACTGTATGTGATGCCCCCCCCCCCTCCCGCACACTCAACAAGATAAGGTTGGTTCTAGAATAGTTATTTCGTCTCATTTTCCATACTTATACAGGATGTAAACAAATTCCTTAGAACCACGCGATCTACTGGTGACACAGATTTATTCTAAATGGGATGACTGTAAAATTCAACAAAAACATTTATAGAAATTAGCTTGGTGTTCTGTTTCCGAGTCATTTTAGCGCCTTCAGTTAACCGACTGCAAAGAGTGATATCGCGCTAGTTATGCCGACCAGCTGTTTCGTAATTTATGCGTGGCATCGAAATGTTCTATCACATTGTTTTTTTTTTTTTTTGCTTTTTTTTTAGTTCCTTTTGAGGTGGTTTAGATACGACACTCACTCCTACCGTAAGAAAAAAAGACATTTATTTTAAATCAAGCTAAATCCCGTTCGTGTTGAATCAATACCAGTAGTAGATCATGTAGTTTTAAGGAACTAAACGAATTGTTTGTCCATACAAGTCCTTGCAAGTTGCGAAATCTCATACAAATAAATCGTTGGAACTTGAGAAATTTGAATTTCTAATACCTTATGGCAACACTTCTAATCTTGCCCACTGTTCTTTTAAAAGCTGGTCAGTATTTACGGAGGCCCAGAGGCAGCCGTGTCGATTTATAACTGACCTCAATGCAGACAGGGATCTGTTCATCCCAAAGCGCCTGCACGCGGGTGTTCAGCTTAGCCTCAACACCTGGCTTAGGCTCCTCGGGCTCTGCTGGCTTCGGTTGAGTTTGGACCTGGAAATGTTAAAAACATTGGGTTAATAATAAGCTTTTGTCAGACTGAAGAGATTTACGGGAAACGGTTTTTTGAATCTGACACCAACCAGACTTACACATCTTGGCAAAAACTTTCCTTCGGCATTTGCCAATTTTAGAATAGACAAAGGGTTAGTAGTGGTAGATAGATGGTGGATGATAGGGACGCACGTCGGCACTTGATGGCCATCCTCCACACAGTCGGGCATGCATCCAGTACTGTGGAGGCTACCTTCCAGCGCTGACGTGCGTCCGTGACGTCATGCAAGATGGTACGCAGCCTTTTTGCTTTCTCACAACAGTCTTATTCTCATTTAACTTTTGCCGACACGACTTTCATTCATGGCGAAACACTGTCCTTTCAATCAAACTACCCGGCTATCATAATTGCTCGGTGCTGGAAAATGTAGTGGAGGATATAGGTAGCCGACACGTTGCTGGAAGCCCGGTTGCTCCAAGACATGAGGTACTAACATCAAAGCTACCAGGATTTCATACGTGTTGGCTAGTAGAAGGTTGAGCGACGAATAGTAGACGTGTACAGAGTCTATCGTGGGTCTATTGTTGTTCGACTAACTTCTCCGGGCGTTTGAAAAAGTACCAGGGCACCATACGAGTAGTTGGCTAGTGACAGGATTAGCGGCGAAGTAGGTTGGTTGGTCGTGGCCTAGACACTTTAAGTGTTCTTTTAACAAAAAAAAACAGGGCACCATAGCTGTTCACTGGCTTTGCCAACAGTTTGTACCATCTCAGAGCAGTTCTAAACACCTAAATTACAAAGTCTCGTCGTCAAAAACTACTAGGGCACCATACCTGTTGGCTAGTGGAAGGATTAGCGGCGAGTAGCTTGGCGTGTAGCAGTCGGTCGTGGGCCGGGGCGCGAGCCGCGGGGCTGGAGCTCCGCGACCTGATGATCAGCCGGCCTAATTGCAGGAGGAGGTTGGGGCCTGACTCCGGTGGCGCCGCCGCCGGCACTGGATCGCAACTGTGCATCTGGAAAAAGGAAATTATTCTGTTAGGTAAAAGTACAGGAGTCTTAAGTTTCCAGTTGCCAAGCTAAAGGTGGATTCAAATTGAGTAACTTGACTCAACGTCCCTGGATGAGCATTGGACCAGTGTAAACGGTTCAGTCGTTGTATCCACTACGCATAATGTCTACCAGACAGAAAACGTCCATTACGCAAAATTTCCTTTTTGTAAAAGGTCTCTTACGTCGAATCTCTTTCGTAAAATATCCCTTTAGTATAATTTTTTTTTCGTAGAATGTCTCTTTCGTAAAATGCCTGTTTCATAAAATGTCCCCTTCGTAAAATGCCTCTATCACAAAATGTCCCTTTCTTAAAATGTCTCTTTCTTAGAATGTCTCTTTCACAAAATGTCCCTTTCTTAAAATGTCTCTTTCTTAGAATGTCTCTTTCACAAAATGTCCCTTTCTTAAAATGTCTCTTTCTTAGAATGTCTCTTTCACAAAATGCCCCTTTCTTAAAATGTCTCTTTCTTAGAATGTCTCTTTCACAAAATGTCCCTTTCTTAAAATGTCTCTTTCTTAGAATGTCTCTTTCACAAAATGTCCCTTTCTTAAAATGTCTCTTTCTTAGAATGGCTCTTTCACAAAATGTCCCTTTCTTAAAATGTCTCTTTCTTAGAATGTCTCTTTCACAAAATGTCCCTTTCTTAAAATGTTTCTTTCTTAGAATGTCACTTTCTTAAAATGTCTCTTTCTTAGAATGTCTCTTTCACAAAATGTCCCTTTCTTAAAATGTCTTTTTCGTAGAATGTCTCTTTCACAAAGTATTCTTTTCGCAAAATATCCGTTTCTTCCAATGAACCTCCACTCCATGGTATCAGAAAAAAAAGCGATCATCTTTTGCCAGCATCTTTTGCGGCAATTTATAGAAATAAGCAACATGTTTGCTTTCAGGGATTCAACACAGTATTATGCTTTTATAAACCTTAATGACTGCCTCGTTGGTCCAGTGGTCGCAAGCGTGACTGCTAAGCGTGAGGTCTTGGGTTCGATCCCCAGGTCGGGCAAAGTGTTATTGGGTTTTTCCGTGTGGAATTTCTCAGTAGCAGCCCGGAGTCTGAATTTGTGCCCGGTCGATGGCAATAGGCTCGCCCCCTATTACATGGGACGTAAATATAAACGGCGAAATGTGGGTGTACTATACACCTCTGCCAACCCTTCGGGGAATACAGGCGTGAGTTTATGTAGAAACCTTAACGATCAATCAAGATGAGCTAAAACTATACTTGAATAAATGGTTCAAAAGATATTCGAGCCTTGGTAGGCTACTATTGTCTTATGTTTTATTAAATGAAGTATAGCTTTGTTTACATTTCTCGACAATATTTATTTTAATTCAAATGCATGTGATGCGGAGGAATGAGGAACATGTCGTGAGGAAAGTATTGAGTATGAATGTGGATGGTTATAAGAGTAGAGGAAGACCAAAGAAACGATGGTTGAATAATGTAAAAGATGATATGACTAGAAAGAGAGTGACTACTGAGATGACGACTAATAGAGATGTATGGAAGAAAAATACATGCTACGCCGTCCACAAATAAGTTGAGATAAGGGCGAGAGGATAATGATTTACTTTCATTCAAAATATTTTAATCAAAAACACATCATCTACATCATCTGCCTAGCCTTTTCCCAACTATGTTGGGGTCGGCTTCCAGTCGAACCGGATGCAGCTGAATATTAGTATTTTACATGGAGCGACTGCCTATCAGACCTCCACAACCCAGTAACTGGGTAATACGATACTCTTGGTAAGACTGGTTGTCAGACTTTCTGGCTTCTGACCAACAGTAACGACTGTCAAAGATCTACAAATGACAGCCGGGACCAACGGCTTTACGTGCTTTCCGAGGCACGGAGGAAACTCGCTATGGTAAATGGTCACCCATCCACAGACCAACCTCGGCAAGCGTGGCTTAACCCGGAAGATCGGTCTATGCGGCTGCATAAAACTGCTTGCAAAAACACATCATCTAAGTACATACCTAGAAAATACAAACAAAGATATGTATGACGGCATTTTCATTCCCTATTTTGTCGTACATACACAAAGAGCCGTAAATTCAGGGCACCGGGAAACTGGGTCATTTGGGGGTGGGGGGGAGAGGTGAGGGTTGCATCCAAAACTCGGTCAAGGATAGCCGCGCCTATGGAGACAAAGGTCGATCTGCTGCTCTCGATATGAACTATACAGGGTGGTAAATTGAGATCTTTATGGTCGGCAACGCATCAGCAATCTTTTGGTTGTATACAAGGTTAGTCAGAAAGGGGGTACTAATCCGAAAGGGTGTTAAAGTACCCATAATAATGAGTAAATTTTGTTATACAATTTTCCGCAAAAGTCAATAGTTAAGGGTCCTCTCGGAAAAAAAAGCGTGCAGATGAAGCAACTTTTCGTCGGCATTTACAGAGAAAATATGTCTGAAAAAATAGGTAGTAATCTACAGGATATGATACGTAACTTGGACTTGCCAGATTTTTTCTACCGGCATCACATAATAAGAAAAAAAATCACCAAATCACCTCCAAATCGTTGAGATGAAACCATTTTACTCCTACATTTTTTATCAAAAGACTTTTACATTTTTTATAAAAAAAATATCTTCTGCTTTGCAATACAAAGGGCAATAACTTGGACTTGTTACTTTTTTAAAATATGTATTAGTTTCATTATATTAAATTAAAAATGCGTCAAATTACAGATTGCGTCTATGTCACACTTGCACTCGTCCCTCTCTCTCTCGTCGACTTGTCGTAAATTAGTACGGTACCAAATGCTCAAGGTCGTTGGCGTGAATACAAGCCTTAAGAGAAATAGCTGTTCAAAGATTACATAAAAAAACTCTAAAATCTATCTATCCTTAGCTATGATCAGCTATTTATATTTTAGGTCATATTTAGGGTCATGAATTAGAAGCACCATTTTCTGAATTTGTAATTAAAGCATCGACGAAGAATTTTTGAAAAAACTAAAATAAAAATCATTTTATTTGGAAAAAAATATATCGAATTTTGAAATTTTAACACGCTTTCAAACAGTAATCAGTGATACTATAAGTGGGTTTCGGATTAGTACCCCCTTTCCGACTAACCTTGTATAACAACTGTTCTAGTACACAAATACACTATACACTAGGGTCCAATCCACTTCCATTTTTTTGTTGAGATATTCTGTACGTGGGTATAAAAAAAGTCATAATATCTCTCAAAGTTTTGGCCCTACTGAGATAAAAGTAGGCTGATTCGGAGGGCAACAATATTGTCTATCGTTCACATTACAATACAATGGGTTCACATAAAGACATAGTTGTAGACAATATCTCAACAAAAAATCAAAATGGCTGCCAAATAGCGGGGAAGTGGATTGGACCCTAGTGTGTAGTGTATTTGTGTACTACAATAGTTGTTATATAAGTACCTAGAATATCGCTAGTCCATGACTGGACACATTGTATATAGGCGACGGTAACCACTTACTATCAGGTGGGACATAGGCCTGCTTGCCATTATTTTACGAAAAAAATAATACATTTTTCAGGATGGCAATTTGAAAAGGGGCATGAAGGGCAGCTACCTTAACCATTGTAGCTACAGGAAAACGTTCTTAGAAGACCACCCCTAACTTTTGGAATAATTTCTATCTATCTGCATTCACTACTAACCCATCAAATGTGAGTTTTTTTTGCGATTTCTTACTTTTCTAACCTCAATAGTATATGAAATTCTATTCCCGTAGTAACCACAATCAATATAAAGAAAATATAGAAATTATAATGATTAATAAATAAAAATATTTATAACAATTACAATATAGCATTTCAAATTGCATTATTACAACCTACATTGAATATAAAACGTGTCAATTTAAAAAAATATTACTCAAGTATTGCACTTAGCAACAAGCGATAAAGTTATTGGTTAAAAATTGTACACACATTACATACGTCACAACTTGTAACACACGATTTGAAAATTGCATAGTAACACAGTTTAAATCAGAATTTGATTATCACTTGCGTTAACGGGGAAGGAAAACATCGTAAGGGAACTTGCACAGCCGAGAGGCTTCATAACGTTTTCGATGGTGTGTGTAGTCTGCCAAACCCGTAACAGGCCAGAGCGTGGTGGACTATGGCCCTTTTTCCTGTCATGCGGGTTCGTGCCCGCGTGCGTGCTTCACCCGCATGCGTGGCGCTCGCAGTTTACCTTTTCATGCGTGTTTCATGCATCACAATAAATCATCATCATCATCTGCCTAGCCTTTTCCCAACTATGTTGGGGTCGGCTTCCAGTCGACCGGATGCAGCTGAATATCAGTATTTTACATGGAGCGACTGCCTATCAGACCTCCACAACCCAGTAACTGGGTAATACGATACTCTTGGTAAGACTGGTTGTCAGACTTTCTGGCTTCTGACCAACAGTAACGACTGTCAAAGATCTACAAATGACAGCCGGGACCAACGGCTTTACGTGCTTTCCGAGGCACGGAGGAAACTCGCTATGGTAAATGGTCACCCATCCACAGACCAACCTCGGCAAGCGCGGCTTAACCCGGAAGATCGGTCTATGTGGCTGTAATTATTTAGCCACGAGCTCCTCATGCATCACAATAAATACATGTACGAAAAGATGAAATTCAGGGGCCACGGGTGCGGGTGACGCACGCATGCGGGCACGAGCCCGCGTCACAGGAAAAAGGCCCTAAGGTGTAAACTCTACTCATTCTGGGAAGAGGCCCGTCCCAGCGGTGGAACGGTAATAGGGTCTTTTGGACTGCTGTAGATGATCCTTGCGGACCGTTTCTATGTAACCGGGTAGTTATTGACGCGACCTGAAGGGTCTCAAGCTAATGGTGGGGAAGTAAAATACTTAACCTAAGCTAACTACTTGTACTACACTAACATCATGACTACACTAGCAACAACAGCACTAAGGGCGACCCCTAGTAGGACTCGGACCTCGGCTTAGGGCGTTGATGGCAGGGGGTTGGGGGGGACGCCTCCTTTTGTGAGGTGGTGATGGCGACCAAGGAGGAAGCGGAGGGAGAGAGAGGCGACGGCCACTCTCCCTTCTCGCGCCAGACGCACCGGGCGCCGTCGTAGGGCGCGCGACGGTCTCCGGCTACCCTAGTGTGTGGCCTGCGGGCCTGCGACCAGTAACAGGCCCGAGAAAGCGGCGAGCATGTGTTCCGTGCGCGCCTCTCAGGAGGACGTGGGGCAAGGCCCCACAGAAGGAGAGGTCCGCCAGGGGCTGGCGGACTGAAGCCTGCTGGGATTGCGATGCATGCAGCTGCGAATCCCGCGACCCCGGCCAAGGGTCAGGAGAAGGAACACCGTTTTTTAGCCGGTAAGAGTCCGGCATAACCCTTCGCTGATGAGGATTTTCCCATGATAAAAAAGAGGGTTGGGGGGGAAGGAGGGCTGAATAATCGGTGTGACTGATTAACTACCACACTTGTTAGAATCGTCGCCTTCCTCAGGCGAAGAGTATCTATGAGGATTTTCCCAAGAACAAAAATGAAAAAGGAGGTTGGGGGGGAGACAGCTTGATGAGGGCTGAATAATCGGTGTGACTGATTAACTACCACACTTGGCAGGATAATTAGCGATTATAATTGAAGTACTATTAGCTGGCAGGTGGAGGCTGCCTCTCAATACAACAGAATCGCCTCTTTCGAAACCCATATTTAAGTCCGGCCGCAAATGCATGAGCAGAGTGTATTCCGGCGCACGTCAGATATTTTCTGATAGAATGTTTCTGATAATGCGCCGGCTGACCTATTCCTTCAAGGGAAAATTTTGATTTCCCCAGAACTGCATCATCAACTAACCCATCCAAATCGCAACCTCACACGCCTAACCTCTATTCTTAACTCAGTATAAACAGATTTTAACTTTAAGAATAGTATTATACTCTTCGGAGAATTTTGGAACATTTACAAAAACGTGGAACGTGAGTATGTGTATTTCAGTTTATTTGTTTACTAGCTGTACCCGCATGCGTTGCAATGCACTTTTTCCTACTTACTACCTACCTACTACCTACCTACTACCTACCTACTACCTACCTACTACCTACCTACTACCTACCTACTACCTACCTACTACCTACCTACTACCTACCTACTACCTACCTACTACCTACCTACTACCTACCTACTACCTACCTACTACCTACCTACTACCTACCTACTACCTACCTACTACCTACCTACTACCTACCTACTACCTACCTACTACCTACCTACTACCTACCTACTACCTACCTACTACCTACCTACTACCTACCTACTACCTACCTACTACCTACCTACTACCTACCTACTACCTACCTACTACCTACCTACTACCTACCTACTACCTACCTACTACCTACCTACTACCTACCTACTACCTACCTACTACCTACCTACTACCTACCTACTACCTACCTACTACCTACCTACTACCTACCTACTACCTACCTACTACCTACCTACTACCTACCTACTACCTACCTACTACCTACCTACTACCTACCTACTACCTACCTACTACCTACCTACTACCTACCTACTACCTACCTACTACCTACCTACTACCTACCTACTACCTACCTACTACCTACCTACTACCTACCTACTACCTACCTACTACCTACCTACTACCTACCTACTACCTACCTACTACCTACCTACTACCTACCTACTACCTACCTACTACCTACCTACATGATGTCGAACGGGATAAAAAGTATCCTATGTCCTTCTCCTGGCTCTAAACTACCTCCCTGCCAATTTTCAGCTAAATCGGTTCAGCCGTTCTTGAGTTATAAGTGAAGTAACTAACACGACTTTCTTTTATATATATAGATTTATAAGCAGAATGTCGGAAGAGCTGTTGATGTATCTTTTACGCGATCTATTTGGACCTTGCACACAATATTTTGCCATTTGCCTAATGGTAAACGTAGACAGGGTCGAAGATGGAGCATACGAATACAAGTACCTAACAGAGATGTAAAGGGACTCTCCTATACCCCTCTGGCTCTCATATACACACGACGGAATACAGTAAACTGCTTGGTAATTTAAATGTTCAGGTGGTAGCTAGCCAGGCGGACCGTATAGATCATACCACGTCGCGTGCTGTGTTTTGTATAATCTTACAATACTCATCTTTTCCCAGAGAGGAAGAGGGAGGCCAAAGAAAAGATGGATGGATGGTGTGAAGAATGAATGATATGAAAGAGAAGGGAGTCAGTGATATCATGACGGGTGACAGGACGGAATGGAAGAAGAAAACGTGTTGCGCCGACCCCAAGTAACATGGGATAAGGGCAGGAAGAAGAAGACTCATCTTTTCCCAGAGTTCGGTGAGGAAGATTTATATTCTAGCCCAACAAACTAAAAAAACCTTTTTTTTATTCCCTGACTTTGTCGTGGCCACCATCGTCGCACCTAACAGTAAGCGCGAGGAGAGACTCCCCTATACTCCTCTGGCTCTCACATACACACGACGGAACACAGTAAAATACTTGGTTGGACTTTAATTTTCAGGTAGCTAGTCAGGACTGTAGATCCTACCATCAAGTGTGCTAGGTCTTGTTTAATCTTACGGCACGCATCTATTTTTTGAGCGTGCGCTGAAGAAGTTTTTTCTAGCCTTATTAACGAAACCCATTAAAACGGCGAATTAAAAGAAAAAAGTTGTTAAAAACATCGCACCTCCCACGATTGTTCATAAGTGGTCAATGGGGTAATCTCATGTTTACCAGACTCTATTGCATCAGCACGTGGGTGTATATAATTTTTTCTGCACACAAACTGCAAATAGGTAACCTTTATAGAAATCGATAGCTTATCTTAGTAACTGTTATCATCTGCGATGGTATCACGAGGCCGTCTATGTTTGATAACAGAGCTATATACGAATACGTATTGTATACCGATGTAGTTGTCAAAACACGTCACCGTGGTCGTATACAAGGGGGGAGAGGAGAAGCAGCTGCCCCTCAAAATCTCCCAAATTCCGGCACAATCATAATTCACATCTTACTCGAAGGGTGATAAATGTGGATGGATATACAAGTAGAGGTAGGTCAGAGAAAAGATGGATGGATTGTGTGATGATATGAGTAAGAAAGAAGTGAGTACTGATATGTTCACACCGATAATTCAGCCCTCATCAAGCTGTCTCCCCCCCGCCCCTATGTCCACGCCAGCAACGCCCTAAGCCGAGGTCCGAGTCCCACTAGGGGTCGCCCTTAGTGCTGTTGTTGCAGGTAGTCATGATGTTAGTGTAGTACAAGTAGTTAGCTTAGGTTAAGTATTTTACTTCCCCCCCATTGGCTGGAGACCCTTCAGGTCTCGCCAATAACTGCCCGGTTACGTAGAAATCGTCCCCTAGGACGACCTACAGCAGTCAAATAGAAAAAAAAAAAAAAAAGTACTGAGATGACGGCTTATAGAGGGGAATGGAAGAGGAATACATGTTATGCCGACCACACCTAGAGTAGGATATGAGCAGAGTAATAAGGACCACATTCCAACACGATTGGATTGTAAACAGCTGATCTACACGAGTTTTCTTCCCTTATCAGAGTCAATTGATTTTCGTTATCTTTATGAGGCAGAGAGACTATCAGTACAATTATCAAATGAAAGCACGTTCTGAAAGCATGCATTTTGTTGCGATAAACGTCATATTGGTATCTAACCAACAGATGGCAGGATTACTTTGCAACATGCAAGTTTGAGGATCCACTTGCAAGTTATAAAACCAACTTATAACAACAACTCTCGTGTCAGCACGAGCTATACGAAAATAGCTCATGCTGTGGTGAAAAGATTAGCCAGTCAGCAAGGTTGGTAGCGGGGCTGACTGCCCAGGGTGCGCCGGACGTACTTAAGTATCGTCACTCGTGGAGGCTCTTTTCAAGCACCCAAGAATAAGTACCATTAATAAAATGAACAGCTTCAGAGTCGATGCTAATCCGCACTGAACCAAAATGAAGGCACCGACTCCTTAAACTGTTAATTTTATTATTTACTAGCTTTTGCTCGCGGCTTCGCTCGCGTTAATTTAAGGATCCCTAATTTTTGGATCCCAAAATATAGCCTATAGCACTCTAGGATAACGTAGCTTCCTATTGGTGAAAGAATTTTTGAAATCGGATGTGTAGTTTCGGAGATTACCCCCTACATACAAACAAACAAATTCTACCTCTTTATAATATTAGTATAGACTAGCCCCGCCCCGCTTCGCATGGGTGCAATTTATACATTATAAACCTTCCTCTTGAATCACATCTTGCAAATCACATGATTCATTTTGCATTTTATTGATTGTTTGCATTCCTCTAAAATGACAATAACATTTTCGTTTTTTTTTTTTTTCTATTTGACTGCTGTAGGTCGTCCTAGGGGACGGTTTCTACGTAACCGGGCAGTTATTGGCGTGACCTGAAGGGTCTCCAGCCAATGGGGGGGAAGTAAAATACTTAACCTAAGCTAACTACTTGTACTACACTAACATCAACATTTTCGTTAGAGGAGCTCGTGGCTAAATAATTATAGCCGCATAGACCGATCTTCCGGGTTAAGCTACGCTTGCCGAGGTTGGTCTGTGGATGGGTGACCATTTACCATAGCGAGTTTCCTCCGTGCCTCGGAAAGCACGTAAAGCCGTTGGTCCCGGCTGTCATTTGTAGATCTTTGACAGTCGTTACTGTTGGTCAGAAGCCAGAAAGTCTGACAACCAGTCTTACTAAGAGTATCGTATTACCCAGTTACTGGGTTGTGAAGGTCTGATAGGCAGTCGCTCCATGTAAAATACTGATATTCAGCTGCATCCGGTTCGACTGGAAGCCGACCCCAACATAGTTGGGAAAAGGCTAGGCAGATGAATGATGATTTTCGTTAAACATTAAAACATGGATTAGATATTTTTTCTTCCCGATATTTGTCTATAGCGCCAAAAAACACACTAACCTACTTATCAAACTACAATTGATAAAAACTGTTGATATACTAATTCACGGCACTTATCTAATTTCTAGTCGCGGAAACATATCTAAAAATACACTGTGTATGTTGACAAACATTCCTTTGTCTCTTTCTCGCATGTTCGTTTTGGTTTTCCGTCCCTTTCGCGCGCAGTCACAACATATGGCTGCGATGAATTTAAAGTGGGGGGAACAAGTTGTTATGACTACAACTATGGCTTAGCAACCTGACATTACTAATGGTTTTCCTTGTTTTGAAAATTGTGTAGGTCAGTCCGTCGATGGGTGACCGTTCACGTTAAGCCGTCGGTTCCAAGTGTCTTAAGAATACCTATGACTAGGGTTACCAGATCAAATAATGAGATTTCCTGACAATTTCACTGACCTTTCAGTAAATTTCCTGACATTTTGTCTGAACATTGTAGACGGTATGTAAAGTCAACGAGGTTTTCGAAATATGCGCAGAATGAAATGTGAAATAATACTTTAATATTTTATTAATACTTTTACATACCTCTTTCAATTCCAAAAAATCCTGAGGATTACAGTTTTTCCCTGCTTCCCTGACAGAGGGCCAGAATTCCGGACATGTCAGGAAAATTCCTGTCGTCTGATAACCCTAACTATGACATTCGTGACGGGTAGTCAGAAGCCCGTATGACTACTGGTGTAACCTTAGGATATCGGCATTGCCCAGTAACTGGGTTGCGGAAGTCTGATGGGAGTCGCTCCGTATATAATACTGGTATTCAGCAGCTTATGTTTAGATTTGAAGCTGACCCCACCGTAGTTGGGATAAGAGGAAATTGGAACGTTATGAGTAGGCATTAATTAACTAACTCAAAAGTCACGCGATTGATCTTTGAACTTACAGTTCGTTAACATGAAGGTTAGGCGACCAACTGCCTAATTCTTTAACGGACTCGATCTCAGAATCCGGTTCCCAAATGTAGTGACACTCCCCGGCAAGATACACCTTTTGAACGAGACCTGAAGAGTGTCCAGCCAATGGAAGGGAAGTATAATACTTAACCTAAGCTAACTACTTATACTACACTAACATCATGACTACTAACAACAACAGCACTAAGGGCGACCCCTAGTGGTACAGTACGTTCACACGGCGTCGTGTGTTTCTCTACCGAATCGGTTTTTTGCAGGATTCGGTTTAGTGGCAACAGTATTTCAATACATGAGTTCACACATGCATTCAGTTTCAAGACACGGCAAAAAAAACGAATCTTGCTGAAGTTGACATCCGATTTGGCGACTACAAACCGATCCGGCCGTACGGCAAAATGTACGATTCGGTGCAGTGGCATAGCGCATTCAATACATGCGTTCATACGATACAAGCAGGTGTAGATTCGGTTATTTGCCGGATCTTGAAACCGAAAACATGTCGGGTCGCACAAGCGGGGGAGTGGGTGGGGAGGAACATGGGAATGTTCACATGGGAACCCAATTCGGGGCCATCGTATACGGCAACGAAAGATGTGCCGTGTGAACATAACATTCGGTTTTTCCAGATCCGACGAAAATAAGATTCAGCAAAACGTGACTCCGTGTGAACGTAGCGTTACTCGGACCTCGGCTTAGGGCGTTGCTAGCAGGAGATTGAGAGGGAGACAGCTTGATGAGGGCTGAATTATCGGTGTGACTGCGGCGTCTGAGGAGACGACCGGCTCAACGACGGGAGAGCTCGGTGGATCATGATCGGGCCAGATAGAACGATGACTTAGATGTTTCGAAGCCTGAACGGAAACGGAGTATTGGAATCATTTCTAAGAAGCTTACGTCATACAGGATGACCTAAAGGAGGTTTCGAAGCCTGAAGGCAGAGAACCGGGAGTTTTGGCATCATTTCGACGACGCTTACGTCAGGTATTGGACTTTAAATAGGAATCACTGGACTATTTACTAGCCTTTTTGTTTTACGCTAGTCGTACCTGATGGTATGCTCAGGGTCTAAGATGGAGCACACGAATACAAGTAACAGAAATATAGAGAGATTCCCCTATACCCCTCTGGCTCTCACATACACACGACGGAACACAGTACACTGCTTGGCGCTGGACTTTAATGTGAGAGTGGCAGCTAGCCAGGCGGACCGTATAGGAAGGAAAGGGGGTACTAATCCGCGGGCCACTTAAATTATTACTAATGACTGTTTTAAAGCAAGTGTTAATTCAAACTTCCTTCATCCATGCTTTATTTAGTTACGAATTCAGAAAATGGAGCTTCTAATCCGTGACCCCAAATATGACCTAAAATGTAAATACAGCTGATCGTAGCCGAGAATAGATAGATTTTAGCGTTTTTAGGGTTCCGTATTCCGTACCCAAAGGGTAAAACGGGACCCTATTACTAAGACTCCGCTGTCCGTCCGTCCGTCTGTCACCAGGCTGTATCCCATGAACCGTGATAGTTAGACAGGTGAAATTTTCACAGATCATGTATTTCTGTTGCCACTATAACAACAAATACAAAAAAAACAGAATAAAATAAAAATTTAAGGGGGCTCCCATACAATAAACGTGATTTTTTTGCCGTTTTTATAGATAACGGTACGGAACCCTACGTGCGCGAATCCGACTCGCACGTGGCCGGTTGTTTAATTAAATCTTTGAACAGCTATTCTGAACAACCCGTTTACTAGGCGTCACAAATTTTCACAGATAGACACTTCTGCAGCACTCTTTACTTTAGCAGGGGTGAAGATATTGATATTAAAACAATAGAAATACTTTCAACCGTGTATTGAGCTCATTTTCGCTTGACAATAATTTTGGCCTAGGTAAATCCACTGCGCACCTTAACACCGCGATTCAGGAATCGTCGCTCAAAGTACAACGCCATCTATGGGCACTAAAGTGAACAATTTTCTCAAACATATTCCTCTTAAACTATTGACTTTTGGCGAATGATGTAGAACACCTCCTGACCTTTCTAGCGTCCTAGTACTTTGTAAACAAAACTTCATGATCTGCCATCTAGTTTTCCGTCCCAGATGGGTTCTGCTTAACCTTTTCCCAACTATCTTGGAGTCAGCTAACCAAATGCGGCTTAATACCAGTAATTTACACGGAGCGACTGCCATCAGACCTCCGCAACACAGTTACTAGGGAATGCCGATATCCTGAGGAGGCGCCTGAGCGGAGTGAGGTCCACCAGATCCTGGTGGCTGAATGGAGGGAACGACTTGCGCAACCCAGCGCAGGGCACGCCGCAATAGCGGCGGTATGGAGGAGTGGCTGGAGAGGCGGCACGGCGCCCTCAGCTTCCGGCTGACGCAGGTGCTCTCGGGACATGGTTGTTTCGGGAAGTACCTGTGTCGCATAGGCCGGGAGCAGACGCCCGGATATCACCACTGCGTCGACTGCCCCGAGGACACGGCGCTGACACGCTGCAGGCGTGTCCTGCGTGGGCGACGCAGCGCCGCGAACTAGTCGCGGCAGTCGGTGGTGACCTCTCGCTTCCGGTCGTGGTTCTGTCCATGGTCGGGAGCGAGACTGCGTGGGAAGCCGTCGCCTCCTTTTGCGAGGAGGTGATGGCGACCAAGGAGGGAGCGGAGAGGGAGAGAGAGGCGACTGCCACTCTCCCTTCCCGCGCCAGACGCACCGGGCGCCGCCGGAGGGCGCGAGACGATCTCTGGCCACCCTAGTGTGTGGCCTGCGGGCGGCGGGTTAGGGGACCCGTCGCCCGACCAGTAACAGGCCCGAAAAGGCGGCGCGCCGTGTTCCACGCGCGCCTCTCAGGAGGACGTGGGGCAAAGGGGTAAAGCCCCACAGAAGGAGAGGTCCGCCAGGGGCTGGCGGACCGAGGCCTGCCGGGGTCGCGGTGCATGCAGCTGCGAATCCCGTGACCCCGGCCATAGGTCAGGAGAAGGAACACCGTGGGTTTTTAGCCGGTAAGAGTCCGGCATAACCCTTCGCCTTCCCCGGGCGGAGGGTATCCATGAGGATTTCCCCACGAGAAAAAAAAAAAAAAAAAGGTTAGACCGGTTGTCATAGTTTCGCGCTTCTGACTACTCGTAACGACTGTCATAAGTATTCGTATGACACCCGGGACCAATGGCTTAACGTGCTCTCCGAGGCATGGAGGGGTCGATGTGTGTAATGTGTGACGGAACGGTCATCTAGGCTGCTGGTGTTGATTCAGAGGCCTATTTTTGTCATATACCTTTGATTCCAAATAGACATAATCAATGGTGACACACACATCTCGTGAGAGCCACGTGAGGTGAAAACGTGATGGCTAGTCAGTCCACTAACATCTGACAGCCACCTGGCTTGCAGCCCAGCATCACCATAGCAACATTTTCTCTTTAATTTGGCTCACTCCACACTTTCTATTGTTATACAATAGACGTCAATTTCTCATAATCCGAAAATGCGAAAGTGATTATTGTGTTAATTGGCACGTGTTGTAAGATTCAACAAAACCTAGCTTGGTGGTGGGATCTACAAGGTTAGGCCGAAAGGGTGTTAAAGTACCCATAATAATCAATAACTTTTTGAATCAGAATTTGTTTTATGTCATTGATGGATTTTGTTAATGACGACATTTTGGCTCGTGGAGGCCTACGTTCTAGCAGTTCTTTACCATAGAGATACATTTGACAAAAGAATTTCGAAATAAAAAACATGATTTCAAGGACTTTTCTCCAAAACCTTCCAACACTGCTTACCCCAACTGGAAAACATATCATTTAAACATGATAATAGCCAACAAACAAATGTTTGGAAACCATCACATTACATAACTGCGCAGAACATGTACTAGGCGACCAGGAAGTAAAAAGAATTCGACTAACGTTAATTTGAATAAACCTTCGAACGACATAAACAAGGAAAATCTACTCTATTTTCCTTGAAATAAGGTTTAAACTCGAGCAACGGGTATCGGTTACCAAAATAGTGTCAAGATTATTTTAGTTTGTATTCATGATTTTGTTTTGGTACCAACTTTACGAAATAGATACATGTTTTCCTATACTGACCAGTATATTTTTGCCGGCGGCGAAATAGGGAACTAATTTTAAATGTATTGAATTTGACTATGTTGTTGATATTCGCAATGACAAGCAGCGCCCCCATGAAGTGCAAAGATATGTTGGGCATTGTAATAGCATTAAGAACAAAGGATTTTATATCGAGTTGTTATCATAATGCAGTGATTGCCTAGTGGATGACCGATTGCCTTCCATAATCCAGGGTTTATCCCGTGTGGGGACGGGCTAGAATATAAAACTCAATCACCGCACGCTGGGAATAGACCCATCTTGACTTACGCTAGCGTCGTGTTCGCACACGTTAAGCCTTGTCGCTTCAAATCCTTCCAAACCCTCGAGAATCGAGTGTTGCGCAGAGCCGCGGCTACCCCATGGTTCATGCGTAACGTCCAACTCCATCTCGATCTTAAAATGCCAACCATCAGGCAATACCTCAAACGCATTTCCAAGCGTTACTTTGACACCGCCCCCCACCATCCGAAGCCCCTGTCGCCGCAGCGGCCGACTACAGTCCCTCTCTCATAAGTAAAGTTCGCCGTCCCAGGCACACACTAGAACCCGATGACGAAATTACCCTCCTTCAGGAGGCGATTAAATCGACCAGCACGCTACACAACGTCCGCCGCCGTCCGGCATACCGTCCTCGCCGACGAGGCACGTCGTGAGGTCCCACCGCCGCCGGTCACGATCCACCGAGCTCTCCCGTCGTAGAGCCGGTCGTCTCTTCAGACTCCGCAGTCACACCGATAATTCAGCTCTCATCAAGCTGTCTCCTCCCCCTAAGTCCCCGCCAGCAACGCCCTAAGCCTGAAGCCTCGTGCTCGTCCCACTAGGAGTCGCCCTTAGTGCTGTTGTTGCAGGTAGTCATGATGTTAGTGTAGTATAAGTAGTTAGCTTAGGTTAAGTATTTTACTCCGCCTGGCTAGCTAACACCATCACATTAATTGCATAACTGCACGTGGATTTTTTAGAGTGACAGGAATTCTGGTGGCTGAATTAACAGTATGACAATATGATCTCTGAGGGGCTCGATTGCGCTTGCCGTGGTCAACAGTCACTCTCGGGTATCTATGTTCTATGTTAGGAGATGTGGTTTCCGCACTTAATCCCTTAAGTGGACCATTGTACGTGGTCTCTCGGGTATCATACGAATACTTAGACAGTCGTCACGGCTAGACAGAAGCTCAAAAGTTTGACAACCGGTCTAACCTTAGGATATCGGCATTGCCCAGTAACTGGGTTGCAGAGGTCTAATCGCAGTCGCTTCGTGTAAAATACTGGTATTCAGCCGCATCTGGGGGACTACTCCCTAAGCACGAAGTCCGTGGTTTCGGCCTAAGTTACGAGCGTTTCCTACTCCCTATCACCTACGGACATACGATTATTTCGGGGCCCGAACTAAGAATGAATGACAACACAATTTGACAGTTGTCCCTACTACCAATGTGTTTTTGCCCGTCAGAAAAGTTGAACTTGACACTTGTTTTGTTCACTCCTGCGTTTCGGGCTACTTTCGGACGGGCGACTAAGTTCGTTGACGGACTTAGGGAGTAGGCCCCGTGGTTATACTGCAAGCTGACCCCAACATAATTGGGAAAAGGCTAGACAGAAACTGGCGTAAAATTGGAGGTTGTAGGCCGGTACAGTGTTGAGAGTATAAAATGCATTCAGATACACCGCTCGCCCATACCAAGCGTTGACCTATTTACGTAGTTATCGGGTTCGGATGAAAAGTAGCTGGTACGGTCAGCAACAAAAGTAGCTGAACATTTGAGTTTTTAAACTTTGCATTAATTAGATAACTAATTGATAAGACACAAAAACTTCAAGACACACTTTGAGCCGTATCTAGCAGCTCCAGGTATGTATTAAAATTTTTGTTTTAAAACAATTTGTTTTCTAATTAATGCCAAGTTTAAAAACTGAAATGTTGAGCTACTTTTGTTGCTGACCGTACCTGCCTATACACAACGTGTTACAAAAATACCCCTAAAGTCGAAAGGGGGTTAAAAGGTCCCTTGTAAAGAGTCAATTGGCAATATTTGAAAACCTTAGTACGACTAGGGTTGCCAACCCTACTATATACTTAATATAGTATCCTACTGTATTAGAGGCCCGACGACTATATTTCTGAAAAAAAAAATATAGTACGCGAAACTACTATATTTTAAAGGCATCAAACTGAAAGCAATAATATTCGTTTCAAAATGTCTAAGCGTAAAACGATACGTCAATATCTATTTCTGAACGATTGTGGTATGTCAAGTTGACAGTTGCTTTTACTTGAGTTTGACAGATTGGCAATTTCGATTTTCGCGCTTTCTAGTTTGTGTTTTGGTAACTACCTACGTATGAATTTAATTTAAAAAAAAAAACTTAAGATATGACCTACCTACAATATTTTTTTTCATCCTTTCGTTACCTATCTACTATATTTTTGTGGGTAATAATTTTAGAACTACTATTTTTGACCGAAAAAGAGTTGGCAACCCTAAGTACGGCCCAAAAAAAAAGTATTTGGATAAAACATAAAGTAATCATCACTGAAACGCAACCCGGAAAACATAAAGTAGACTACCCAGAAAGTTATTTACATTCTAACCTAATTTCCTCTGAGAGGTAAATGACAACAACCATAAAAGACTACTTGATTAATATTTTCTTTTCCATGGGGAATTATGAAAACACGTTGTATACAACGCTATTTTTAGCACTTATACCCAAAAACCGCGACACCTCCTATATGTTTAAGTAGTTCTATAAAATATGTCATTTGAAAGTTTATTAAATAATCTTTAACATCAGGGTAAATTATTGATCGATAACTGTTTTGAATGATAATTTATTGGTTCATAAAGAAAAACAGTAATTTTCATTGAAAACTGGGTAAGGTTAAAACAGTGCAGAAAAAACAGTTAAAAACAAAAATATTGTAAGAATCACACTACAATATGGGTAATTAACAAAAACCCCAATTTAACCTTTTCTTATTGGAGTGCAATCAAAAAGTCATATGCAAATTAAATGCGATTTTTTTAATTAAGTATACCCTTTAATTTTAATTTAAAATGAAAAGTTGACAAAAAAACTACCCTCATTGTAAAGGCTATCAAATAACCTTTTAGGCGATATATGTTTAGAATTGATCTGTTCCATGATAACAAAAACAATAACCAATAAACGTGAAAAATAGAAGTGGCTCGATTTATTTGATCCCAAGTGTAGATTTAGCCTTCAATAGACAAATTATTACTAGAAAAATCTTTTTGTCAAATAGGGATTGTTGAGTCCCCCAAAACCTAAGCCTGTTTACGTCCATGAAATCCATGGACGTAAATGGACGTTATAATGGACGTATAACTCAGTGTTGCCTATGCCCATAGTCAGCATAAAAGAGTCATGAATGACGAACCAACAGTAAATCAAAGATCACGCTTCACCGCTCACCCGGTCACATAGTACTAGGCGCTTATAACGTTAAAAGAGCTTTTGTATGTTAATAAGACCTTCATAACATGCCAACATAACGCAATAGTCAAACCCAATTCAAATCCCGACCTAATAGCAAACAAATAAGTTCCAAATTAAACAAACGACTGATACGACCTTTGGAAAATAAAATAGAAGCAAGGTAATTCGTAATTAAATTGGAAAATTTAATTTTCATCTCTATGAATAGGGTATAAGGTTAATATTACAGCGAACGCTGTATGGATATGCAACGTTTTTGAATTGGGGGGCCAGTGTTCGAATGCACTATGACGTCAGACCTCCCCGAGCCCTTCTGACCTAGTTCAGCTGTCGTCAAGCGGAAAATATCACACCGCTGCAGCGAAAAGCGCTTTAGCATATTAAGGCGTCTAATGGAATAAAAAAAACCTGCTTAAATTATAAATCACGCGACTGACGCTAACGGTCATTTAATAATAGAACGTAGAGTGACGTGATGCATTCGCTGAGTGGTCACTTCGCAAACATGGCGTCGTTTGGTCTAGACTGCTTGCTAGTGATGTGTGTTCTTGGAATCAATCGATTTACTAATCGATTAATCGGTCCAGTTTAGACTACATTGTTAGTGATCTAGTTCTTATACCTCTTTTGTTAGACGAATAACACGGACACTTTCACTAGATGACTTGTTGATAAAATCAACAGCACAATATTACTTTTAACAGAAAATCACGGTGCTAAAAGTTACTTTAGTAGTAGTAGTTCTGTACTTTAGTAATACTACCACCATACCTACTGCCACCAAGCAGCACTGCTGTGTTCCTGCTGCTTATGCATGTGCATATTTAGTGGCAAGGAACATGGCAAAGGGGTTCGAACATTTTTCTATGGAAGCTGGCATAGGCCCCTGCCGGCAGTTTCATTTTTTTTTCAAGATTGCGGCGCACGATGTAATTGGTAAATATGGGTAGAGGGCACTCAAACAAACAAAAAATGTCAGCAATATGGTGCCCTAAAGTGTCACGTTGCCGAGATAATTGGACTTTAAGATTTTTTTTCAAGATAGCAGCACACTTTGTAACTGGTAAATATGAGTAGAGGGCACTCAAACAAACAAAAAACGTCAGCAATACGGTGCTCTGAAGCTTCACGTTGCCGAGATATTGGGACTTTAAGATTTTTTTTCAAGATAGCAGCACACTTTGTATCTGGTAAATATGAGTAGAGGACACTCAAACAAACAAAAAACGTCAGCAATACGGTGCCCTAAAGTGTAGACTAACATAATATGTTAGTCTCATCGTGCGCCGCAACTTGAAAAAAAACCAAAATGGCAGCTGGGGGCTATGCCACAAAGGTTGTATCCCCTTTTATTTTAAAGCAATTTGAAGAACGTTTCACATTCCTTTATGATTTAAGAAATTTCTATAAATCTTAGTACTCGCTTTGATCTCAATTCTTTTATCGAGGAAGCCGATAATTTCGCACGTCTTTTGTACCAAACTTGGGCCCTTTTTCCTGAGGCTAAATCACGAAAATAGCAAAAAAAAAAAACTTGAGTACTAATTGTTGCCAAAAGTCCTCGAAGAAATATAGGGGGGGGGGGGGGGGGGGGGGGAATTGCATAATCTATAAGTAAAAAAACCGGCCAAGTGCGAGTCGGACTCGCGCACGAAGGGTTCCGTACCCATTATCTATAAAATCGTTTGTTGTATCGGAGCCCCCTTAAATATTTATTTTATTCTGTTTTCTAGTATTTGTTGTTATAGCAGCAACAGAAATACATCATCTGTGAAAATTTCAACTGTCTAACTATCACGGTTCATGAGATACAGCGTGGTGACAGACGGACAGAGGAGTCTTAGTAATAGGGTCCCGTTTTACCCTTTGGGTACGGAACCCTGAAACCATGAGTCTCTTTGATTACCGGCTCTTCTCCATAGAAAACGACAAATTGGAATCGTGCACTTAAATTCGACTTTTCATAAGCGCATGTTTTTTTTTTTCTTTTTAGCATTTTCTTTTCCCGATTTAGTGTCGCATCACTATTTCATGTCACTCCCTTTGTCAAAGGAAGTTATTACAAGAAGAATTAGGTCAAAGACTAGGGCCATCTATTGTGTTAAAAATAAATATGTGTGTGTCATTAAATTGGGGACTACAGATTCATTAAAGTCAAATACGACGTAATGACCTAGAAAACAGCTGTTTGCAATGTTAGTGCGTAATAATATAGTCATAAAATAAAAATATGGTGCTTTTGTGCCTGTTTATAATTTTATCAAAGCCAAAGTAACAATAATAAGAAAACTAAAACAATTAATTCAGCCTATTCTGAATTGGAAATCAAGTGGAAATGCTCGTAATTTTCCGTCTTTTCAGATTTTTCTATTCACAAATGTTACATTTCTCTGGTGTAAAATAACTAATTTTATTAAGACACACTAAATGTTGCAAAAATAAAATGTTTTTGTTTTTAAAACGGAAAATTCGGAATCTTTCGTTGATACTTTCCACGGATTTTCAATTCAAAATAATGAGTTGAATTCAGCGCTTCAATCTTTGGTAACCAGTTCCTTACACAGGGTTTAAAAACGACCTGACTTTACTGCCGCGAGCTTGTAATGCAAGTTTAGTATTTGTTTTGTATACCAGCTTTCAAGCTGAGGACTCCCGACTTAAAAAATATAATAATCATTCAGTATTTCATAAAAAAAACAATTATCCTGAAATCTTCAAAGGCCGGCCGGTATCCTGATATTCCTGACCAGCCCTCTGTTTCAAAAAGATTCGATAAGTCAGTTATCGAAGGATTCGTTTATCTCTTTTTCTCTCGTTACGAGAATCATAGACGGAACGAGATAACATCCGAATCAATCGACAACTGCTTATCGAAAAGGTGAATCGCGGGGCAGTGCCTAAAAATCCTGAAGTCATCGGTAACCTTAGCCGCATTTGATTAGTCCGGAAACAGATTTACTCGAGGACAAAGTAATTTAGTCGAGTTGTGATAAGCAATATTCGGCATAGATACTGATAATCATGCTTATTCTTGCAGTGATAGCCTAAACGATTGAAGGCTAGCCTGCCATGCAGGAGGGTCTGAGCTGAAACCCAGCCCGCACCGTGGACTTTTCGAATTTAAGTGCGGATTATGGCTTGCATTAGAAAACATCGTGAGGAAACCTGTTCCAAATACGCAAACGTGGTGCTAATAAAATTCCCATACAAAATCTACAACAAAATGAATTCGTTAACTACACGATGTCGCAAAAACTCGTGCTGTTAGCTCTGAAGGCTCCAAATAGTTCTCGATGGTGCGCGTAGTGTGGTCCGACAGCCGGCAACTCTGACTTTTCGAATTCATGTGCAGGGGCCCAATTCTCCTAAAATAAATTTTTGCCAAACGCAATCGAACCACAACCGTCAGTCAGTTTTTGTTTTCGAAAACTTTCAAAATGATTGATTTTGTTTTTTGTGTCAAACAATTTGATAGCTTTTGAAATTGAGAACTGTTTGAATGAACGGTTCGGCCTTGGTTCGGTTGTGATTTATCAAGATTTATTTTAGGAGAATTAGGCCCCAGATCTTAATTTGATTGTCACTTGCGTTAACGGTGAATGAAAACATCGTGAGGAAGCCTGCACCACTTGGAAGGCTCCATAAAGTTCTCAATGGTATGTGTAGTTCGCCAACCCGCACCACGCTAACGAGGTGGACTAAAGCTTAATCCATTCTTATTCTGAGAAGAGGCCTGTGACCAGCAGTGTGGCAGTAATGGACTGCTTATAAGTTTTTTTACACCTATTGCAAGGGATATTTTTGGTTGAAGGCACCGGTCGTGAGCTCCTCCAGTCCTAACATAACGAGTCTTGTTTTACGCTTCGCGATTGTTATTTGACCTTCGTAACCTTTTAAAACCCAGATTATCACTAGAAAGTTATCAATATAACACGAAAACATCGTCAATTGCAAATTATATTACTTTCCATCTAATAGGGTATTTGACTGAAAAAATCTAATTAGTCCATCAGTTAGATTATCAAAAAATATTTGACCCGTATTTTTTCTTTTGTTGCGCAAACCAAAATTGACGAAGATACGACACTTTTAAAATTGGCAAAACGTCACAAGCAAGTACAATTTTTACTTGCTTCTGAAGTCACAAGCCCCCAATCTCGAGTTTTGATGCGTTTTATCGTTCCAAATATTCATAGATTTAATAAAAGAAAAAATAGTGTGTCCATTATTTTTCAAAACTCTTATTTTGCGATTTATTGATGCTGTCAACATGCCTATTGCACTAAATTCAAAATTATTTGAGTAATATCAAAACGCCTGCCTCCTTAGTCTAGTAAACGCAAGCGCGACTGCTAAACATGAGGTGCTGGTTTTGATCTCCAGGTCGTGCAAAGTGTTATTGGGATTTTCCGTGTGAAATTTCTCAGTAGCAGCCTGAAGTCTGGATTTGTGCCCAATTAATGGCAATAGTCTCGCCTCCAATTACATGAGACTTAAATGAGGGTATACTATACTCCTCTGCCCAACCCGTCAGGGTATGTAGGCGTGATGTTATGATATATTAAATACCAAAATATATACCTCTCAAAACATCAAAAGATATAGTATGACCTATTCTCAACAATCACACACCAACAATAATCAATTCTCTACAAGATAATCGATAAAAAATCGATACATTCACATCACTAGCAGCGTGCGTTAAAGGAATTGACGCAACCAAGTTTCGAACCTTGGCACCGATTATGATATGCCGATCACGATTTAAAACGAACGTACACATTAATATTTCGATTAATGTTTCTTGATTAGTATGATAGGGAACAATAGTCGATGTGATATAAAAATAAACCCTATATTTCCCGTGGCCGGCGAGTATTCTGTTGGGCCGTGAAGAAAACGGATGAAAAAAGATTGCATGTAGCGGAGATGAGAATGTTGAGATAGATGTGTGGAGTGACCAGAATGGATAAGGTCTGGGGGCTTACTATGTTCTCTTATGAAAACGTTCAAATGCCAGCCAGTCAACTTCCGTTCAAAAGCAGGCCTGCTTCTGAATCGCTAAAAATCGTACCGTGTCAGTACTATAGGTGAACGACTATTGAACCAAGTTGAACGGTAATGCTTGTTCATGGTACGAAAAGTCGATACAAAAAAAAAGGTGAACGGATTTCGTAAACGTCAACGTAGCAGGCCTGCTCTAACGATGTCATAGTACAAAAAAGCAGGGCAGTTCAACTTCCAGGTCACTTCTGTCCCCAGCCCCCAGGAATGACTATCTATGAGGAAGTTTGAAAGTAGCGCCAGTGACAGAAAAGTTGAAAGGGAACCGTTTGTGTTGGTTGCATGTGAAGAGGAGGGATGACACGCATGTGACCAAAAGAGTTATGAATATAAATGTAATCCACATTAGGGGTACGAATAATCGTGTCATGAAGAGTTTGAAGAGGACTTGAAGGTGTAAAAAAACAGTGTAAGTAGTCGGCGCGGCGCCGGCAGCGGAGGCACTCCCATTCTTTATATGGTAACGTTTTGTAGAAAAACCCCCGGACTCAACTTTCGTTTTAAAAGGGTTTAACCCAGTTGTTACTGAAACTTTTTTTTATCTCGAATCACAGTAAATTTTTAGTATTGTTACCTTGATGCATATAGTAAACATGGAAAAATACCTAAAAAATCTGAGTTTTCAGGAAAGCTCGGAAAATGCGGATCGTTTTAACGATCAGTAGTAATAGGCAGGTAGGTTAACGCTCATATAACTACCACTTTATCGATTGTATCCTATTTTAAATTAAAGAAACACAGTATAACTATGAAAAAAGGCTTTATTATCTAAATATAAAACGTTAGTTAACAAACAAGTCTATGTAGGAGTATGGTAAGTAACAAAACATGTTTTAGGGTGCAAATGGATTTTACATTTTTGACAGGTGAAGTTTGTATTTTTTTTGCAAAGCGAACATCGAAGCTGAGAGTCATTGTACTCTCTCTAGTACCGTGAAGTTTCCCTGTATGTTCTAGGAGTGGGACAAGGACCGCGTTTCTCATTTTTTTTATACGTCTCCAAGATACCTCTGGCGATAGTTCTCCGGAATGTGAGATGATCGTACTCTCCTCCGTTTCCTTCCACGTTTTGTAAACTTGCCACGCATTGTGAGTCGCCATGTCCAAGCAGTGACAAAACAATGAGAAATACCATTTCTTGCCACGGATAGATGTACGATAAAGACCAATGTTTTGGTCAGACCTATCGACTCCCCCCATGTTTTCGTTGTAGCTTTTTATAATTGCAGGCTGATCGATGTATACATATTTTTTCTTCTGCTGCGAGAACCGTTTAGCTTTATGTAAGGGCTCGATGTTTTCTGAATTGGATTCAACCGATACCACACTATTATCATTCCATTTGCAGACCAAAATATGCTCTGGTTGGCTAGACTTGTACTTGAATGTGCCTCTTTCTGTCTTCTTGAATTCTTTATTGGACGGCAAAGGACACTTTTTTGTACGGTCCTCGCGAATTGTTCCAGTGGCTTTGAGCCCTCTGTTACTCAATTCGTGGAAGAGTGGAATAGAAGAAAAGAAATTGTCAAAGAATAAGTGACAAGGCACACCTGGGTGACGAAATTGTAAATGATCAGCAAAACGCAAAATCACACCAGCTTCCATACCTAACTGCCTATAAGCCGGTGGAATAATTGCTGCATGGCCTTGGTACGGATCAAACCACTGGAGCTGAATTAGATGTAGATGGCTCAGGTTGCCGACCTTCCACAATTAGGGGTGCTTCGGTGGTTTGACATCTTTTTGCTAAAGAAGACAAGGGTACACTGTCCTCGTCACTTTCGGAACACATGTATTCTATCTCAGCAGGAGCTCTTAGCTGAGAACCTAGATAGAAAAAAATATATATAACAACTGACATGAGAAAATAACGTAAAGATTTATATGACATCTATATCAAACCTGGAAGATTATTCAGAGTTACAAACTCCTCTCATCACCACAATCTTCATCTGTAACATCAGCATTCGCGTTATCTGGTGGTAAAATAGTTATATTTCTTGGAAATGGGGCATCATCATCTAATTGTTCCAATTCGTCAACGATTTCATTGAGAGACAATGGTTTATCGGTATTCCTGGGTCTGAAAGTCAAAAATACATCCCCAAATTACGACCGATCGTTAAAACGATCATCAAATATAATGTCATTTGTTTTTTTATAAAAGATATGACAAGATCAAATTTTAATTCACAGTTTTGTTAGACAGGTTATAAATTTATAAAAAACGTGCATAAAATAAATTTCAATCACAAGCTAATTTGTAAACACTTACCGTTTTGAAGACATAGTGAAAGTTAATTACGCCAATACGAACTAAAATACAAAAGCACTTAAAAATTATGATCATAAGATAATTTTCTTTGCACCGAAACACTGTCAAACGATCACTGCGGCGATTGGTATACAATAAGCAAAAGTTATCCGCTCGTTATTATTTTTAAATTGAAGGTATTTCCCAGTATTTTTTTTGATCTTTATAACGATCGGTCGTTATAAGTGGGTTAAGGGTCCTCTCGGAAAAAAAGCGTGCAGATGAAGCAATTTGTCGGCATTTCAGAGAAAATATATCTGAAAAAATAGGTAGTAATCTACAGGATACGTTACGTAACTTGGACTTGCCAGATTTTTTCTATCGGCATCACATAATAAGAAAAAAACACCAAATCACCTCCAAATCGTTGAGATGAAACCATTTTACTCCTACATTTTTTATCAAAAGACTATAAAAAAATATCTTCTGCTTTGCAATACAAAGGGTAATAATAGTTTCATTATATTAAATTAAAAATGCATCAAATTACATATTGCGTCTACGTCACACTCGCACTCGTCCCTCTCTCTCTCGTCGACTCGTCGTAAGTCAGTACGGTACCAAATGCTCATGGTTGTTGGCGTGAATACAAGCCTTAAGGGCCAATTTTTCAATCTTTAGTTATCTTTTATCTTTAGAATAACATTTTAAAAGATTTTCTGTACTGAAGCGAAAAATGAAAGGGTGTTTTTTTTGCCGAATTATTCGTCAAGGTTTTATTAGAGAGGCTAAAGATTTACAATGAACAGACTCAAACTCTTTTATTTATTATCATCATCCATCGCTTTTATTTATTATCATGAGTTTGTTTGTTTTTCACGTAAAAATGACTTATCATATTGATATGAAAACATTACTATCCGATAATCCTTTGTAAATACAATCAAACTCGATTATGATATAACAATAGGAAACAAAACGTAATAGTGCCATCCCTATAAAGTGACGTCATCTCTTCACATTTATGATATCCTGGTACTTGACCGCTGACTCATACATGCATTTTAGACTGTAGACGTTCACTGCTGATCATGGGGCTTTTCCCAAAACCAGCTTAGAACCGATTTTAGGAACACGGGGTTGGCAGATGAGCTGGTGATCGTAATTCGTTATTTTATAATTTTCCGATGGGTGGTATCTTTAAGTTGCATGTATTATTAGGCTCACAATTAGGGTTACCATTTATAAATTTGAAAAGTCCTGACAAAAAGCCCGATATTTCAATAAAAGTCCGGACATTTTAGTCACAAAATACAAACATACGAAGATTTATTGTTTGATCTCGTTAAGTTAATTGTTAAAGATTTATGTTTTGTTTTTAGATGAATGAGAAGTTAATAAAGATTAAAAAGTTATTTGATATTACATAAGTAAGTTTCATTACTCGTATTCCATCTAAGCAAAAAAATCCGGACAAATTACAGCCGGACAAAGTCCGGACAAATGTCTAGAAGTCCGGACATAATCCGGACGGATGGTAAGCCTACTGGACAAAATTCAAAGAATTTTCCAACAGAAAAACCTAAAAACACTGCCTAACCTGAGAATCGAACCGACGACCTCACATTCAGCAGGTATGCTTCCGACCACTAGACTAATACGGCAGTATCATCTTCCATTTTCCCGAAGGTACCCGAGTATAACCGAAGCGAGTTCCCAGTAACCTCCCATAGTTGTAATGACGTCATCTCTCAACAGTTATGCTAGCCTAGTACTTCTAGTAGTCGGCGATGACTCAATAACGGTTAATTAATATTTTTTTTGCTGCTCATCCGATCGGTAAGTGCGTAGTTAGTCAACCATGTGGAAAACTATGATGGGCGAAGGCGAAAACATTATTATCTTTATACAGTACTAGCGACCCGCCCCGGCTGCGCACGTGTACGTTTTATAGTTTAAAACCTTCCTCTTGAATCACTCTATCTATTAAAAAAAACCGCATCAAAATCCGTTGCGTAGTTTTAAAGATCTAAGCATACATAGGGACAGACAGACAGCAGGAAGCGACTTTGTTTTACGAGTATATTTAAGTAGTGATGTAAAATAACAGAAGCCGTTCCCTTCAATCAATCTACATCATTAATATGTAGATTAAAATTAAAATAAGCAAAAAAATAGTAGAAAAAAAGAAAAACAATTCAGGACCAAAATAGTAGAACTGTGATAGTTGCGTAGATAAGTTAACTTCGCCGTAGACGGTCCCAAGCCCGTTTGAGAAAGAAGGAGGGTTGGCTGTGAATAGCATACACTCAATACCACCTGAGATCAAGACAGCTGTTAAATATGCTAACGCCGAGTAGTAGGCGGCGGTAAATTAACTTACTCAATCAAGGTTACGGAAGCCATGGGGACTAAATTCCCCCAAAACGAACCGACGTAGAAGGTAATGGGAACCCACTACGTTTAAACTCCCAAGAGAACTCCATGATTCAAGTCAACGATATAAATGCTGTTATGTCGGGCGATCCGGCTGACGCCCGGCGCTCATCGATTTCCGGGTCGATGAGTGGGAAATATGCGACCGAAGACCCCTCGCCAGTGTGTCATCAGGCTCCCGAGGCAGGTGATATAACTGACGGCAACAAAAAACCATCCATACGTCCTAAACACAAAATCGGAACCTGGAATGTAAGAGGACTATTGAAACCAGGAAAACTCGCAGTTGTAGAAAAAGAGATGAGTGAATACCAACTCATTATACTAGGAATATGTGAAACCCACATGAAAGGGAAGGGCCATTTCAAAACATCAAATGGAAACACAATATTCTTTTCAGGACATGAGTCTGAGAGCAAAAACGGAATAGGAGTAATAGTGTCCCGCAAGCTAGCCCAATTCGTCACTGGCTACAACACCATTAATGATAGAATAATGACAATCCGTATAGACTGCACCCCGCTCCCAATTAATATTGTACAAGTCTATGCACCAACTGCCCAATCATCACAAGAAGACATCGACGACTTTTATGGCAACTTACAGACAACAGTGGACAACATCTCTAAGCGCGAAATAATAATAGTTCAGGGTGACTGGAACGCGAAGGTAGGAAACACCGAATGCGATGATCACATACGTCATATAATTGGTAAACACGGACTTGGTGTCAGAAACGAAAGGGGTGAGAGGTTCATAGACTTCTGTGTAAGCCACAATCTATCTATAACCAACACCTGCTATGAACATCACAAGCGTAGGCTTTACACATGGACTTCCCCTGGTGGTCGTTTCCGCAACCAAATTGACTACATTACTATTGCTGGAAGATGGAAGTCGTCCATAACGAACGCCAAAACCTTTCCCGGTGCCGACTGTGGCTCTGACCATCAACTGCTAGTGGCTGATCTACGAGTGCGACTAAAATCATGCAGCAAAAGAACAAAGCATACAATGAGGTTAAGCCAGCCTGAATATGAATACTTCCAGAAGAACACAGAGCCCGAACTGGGCCTTATTGTAACGCAAGCAAACCCAGATGAACAATGGTTGCAGTTTAAAACTAAGATCCTTAACGTGTTAGACTCCATGATTGAAAAGCCCGAAATTAAAAAGGATTGGATATCGGATGAGGCATGGTCAAATATAGAGCTACGAAAAAAACTGCAGATTGGCATGAGATCTGATGATCTAGAGGAGTACACTAAGCTTACCAAAAAAATTCAAAAACAGTGCAGAAGAGACAAGAATCAATATCTCGAGAACATCTGTACTGAAATTGAATGTCATGCAGAAAAATATCAAACTGCTGATCTCTTCAAAAAGGTTAGGCAAATAACGAGGAAATTCAAACCATGTTCCTGGGTAATTGACGATAAAGATGGCAAACCGATACATGAAATCGTTGAAGTCACAGAAAGATGGAGACAATACTGTGAAGAGCTCTATCAGGATCAATTGACCCAGTCTACCCGAGCAGCTGAAATCGTAATAGATGCAGAACCTAACATACTCCGTTCGGAAGTAGAAGATTCGATCCGGAAACTAAAAACGAACAAGGCGCCAGGACCAGATCGAATCACAGCGGAAGCAATAAAAGGTTTAGGAACAAACGGCATAACAAGTTTACATAACATCTGTAACGCGGTATGGCAAGCCGGGCACTGGCCATCTGACTGGGTACACTCCGCCATAATTCCTCTCCACAAAAAGGGATCGGTGCGAAACTGTAATAATTACAGAACAATAGCCCTAATCTCGCATGCTAGCAAAATTCTACTACACATTATTAACAAAAGATTGAGATCCTTTCTTGACTGGCAGATACCACCTGAACAAGCAGGTTTTGTTAAAGGAAGGGGTACCAGGGAGCAGATATTAAACATTAGGCTCATCGTAGAAAAATGCTATGAATATAACACCCCGGCACTTATGTGCTTTGTAGACTATCAGAAGGCCTTTGACTGCGTCAAATGGGAAAAACTATGGGAGGTTCTTACTGAGACAGGAGTCCCGGCCCACCTTGTAATGCTGATTCGCAATCTTTATGAGTCAGGATATGGCACTGTGACCATGGGAAACGCTACATCAAGCCGTTTCAAATTCTGTAAGGGAGTCCGACAGGGATGCGTGATCTCTCCCATTCTGTTTAATATATATGGCGAGTACATAATGCGCCAAACGCTTGAAGATTGGGAAGGTGGTGTCAAGATAGGCGGAGTGAAAATATCAAACCTCCGTTATGCAGATGACACCACACTCCTTGCATCATAAGTTGAAATGGCGGAACTACTGGATCGCTTGGAAACAACCAGCTTAAGAATGGGTCTCGCTATTAACAAAACTAAGACCAAGCTTCTTGTTATTGACCGTTTCACAGCCATTCAGCGCACTGACCTCTTACAAGAGTATGAAACCGTGGACCGGTTTCAATACCTGGGCTCTGTAATCACGAATAAAGGTAGCTGCGAACCAGAAATTCGAAGACGAATTGGCATGGCCAAGACAGCGATGTCACATCTAGATAAAGTATGGAGAGACAGGAACATCACCAATCGGACCAAGATACATCTGGTCCGCACACTTGTCTTCTCCATTGCTCTCTATGGTGCAGAGACGTGGACGTTCAAAGCCGCTGACAGGCAAAGAATTGACGCCTTTGAAATGTGGTGTTGGCGCCGCCTATTGAGGATACCATGGACAGCCCACCGCACAAATGTATCGATCCTAAAACAGCTTAAAATAGAGAAGACACCACGTCTGTCCTCAACCAGCCTGCAACGCATAGTGCGATACTTCGGCCACATTGCTCGCAGAGGGGCCGATAACCTGGAACGTCTAATGGTAACAGGAAAAATAGAGGGCAAAAGACCTAGAGGCCGAAGTCCAAAACGATGGTCTGATCAGATATCCGAACAACTCGCGATACCTATAAGCGCCGCAATCCACCAGGCAACTGATCGCAACAGATGGAGACAGACCGTAGACAAGTTGAAATGGAGTCACGATCCTCAGTAGTGAGGAAACGATTAAGAAGAAGAAGTTAAATGCGATGTTGTCGTGTTTTCGCATTGATAGACAAGTGCGCATGTACCTACAGTAAGCGTTACTTTTTTTTTTTTTATTATTTTGTGTTTTTTTTTTTAATTTTTTTTTATTGTTTTTTTTTTGTATGTACAGATGTATGTATAGTATTGACGGAAACGGCTTTCGTTAGCTAACATGCTGCATATGTATGAAAAATCTGCTTCCGTATGTTTTGGTCTGTCTGTCTATGTCGTGGTGGCCTGGAGGTTACAGACCCGCTTGTTAAGCACCGGGTTGCGGGTTCAAACTCAGGCATGTACCAATGTGACTTTTTCAATTTCATATGTACTTTCTTAGTTAATCTAAGACGCCACTGACATACGGTGAAGGAAAACATCGTGAGGAAACCTGGACATTAATGGTCTGAAATCGCCAACCCGCAGTGAGCAAGCGTGGTGATCAATGCTCGTTCCTTCTCTGTATGAGAAGACGCCTTTGCCCAGCAGTGGGACAGTTACAGGTTTTTTTTTGTTTTTTTTTTATATTTTGGTCCGCAAAACTCGAAAAGTAGTCGATGAATTGACTTGAAACTTTATACAGTTGTTGTTGGCGCATGCGCGAAGTTTTCTGACATTATAAAAAAATAAAAAAACTTCGGGTGAAGCCGCGAGGGGCACACCTAGTTATTATGATAAAAATTAGTTTATAGTTAACCCTTAATTCGATAACGGGCAATATACTGGACATCGACTTTGACAAAATGTGGAGCAAACATTTTTAACTATATTTTATTTATTTTATGTCAGATAGTTTGCTTATATTCTACACCATTATATAAAAAAATATTTGTATTGTGCGCGTGCGCTCAGCTGGTCAGTCGTAACCGCGATGTCAGGGTGGATGAAAGTGCCGCGACCGCTCTCGGTAAGTCTTGATTTATTCGTTTTTTTGTTCTATTATAACTACTAATTTCTTCATAATATATACCACAAAACATACAAATATCTAGACATAAACTACAATTTGTAATATCATTTATAGATTTTGCGTTATACTTTATAAAACTTGCGTGTCCAGTATATTTCCCATTGCCGAGTTCGTACTAATGTAGTATAATTGAATGATGTGGAGTATACTGGACTTTGCCAAAGAGATAGACACGAACTTTTGATATGGAATTATGAACTAATATCCGTATTATGTATGTTACATTTTATTTTTTGTTACCTAATAATAATAATATTTACAGGTCTTCAAAGAAACATCACGGGCCTCAAAATTATTAGCAATAGTGCCGCCTGTTAATTTATTTCTGACACGCCTACTGAGGATGCACCCATAGATTATTTTTATAAATACTTTTCTACTGATGTATTTCAAGATATATTTCATAATACAAATTTATATTCAGTGTAAACTACTGGACAGTCAATGTATGTTACAGGAGACAAGGTTTAATTTCTATATTCCTTCCTACTCATGGGCGTTGTGAGTTTGCTATCTAACGCAATACCTATCCACCAATTGCTGAGCTTATCTCTCTGAAAAGGTTTGAAGCCATACTCAGTTATATCTATTTTGTATTACAACTCCTGTCCTAATTCAGATCGATAATACAAAGTGAGGCCTTTTGTAGAGAAGGTGAGGATGACCTGCTTAGCTACTGAAGAGGAGATGAGATACAGCATTGATGAAAAGACAATACCATATAAAGGCAAAAAGGCGGGTGACGGGTAATAGGAGGCAATATAACCCTATGAAATATAAGTAGGGTTTCAAAATTTTGTCCGAGCAGGCATGTCGGGCATTGAATACGACTTCATACTCTATGCAGATGCAGATGCTCTTATAGACAACAACGCCGAAACAGGCTAAAGGGTTGTGAAAAATTGGTAGTGAGTGACAAATCCTTGAAGAAAATAGGTAGAGGATCTTATTGTCAGCTAGTGGATTATATAACAACAAGTTGGCAGTGGTCAAATGGTACAACAATAAGGTAGTCACTTTACTCAGTACCTATGCCGATTCTTACCATGTGGGAAAGATGGAGCGATATGGTAAGGAAGTTAAGGCCCGGGTTCAAACTCAAACTCAAAAGTTTAGAATTGTATTTTGTTACAATATTTTATTATTAAAAAAAGTTTATTTTTATTTTTGACTGATTATTGATCATTGAAATGTTACGATATAATTATAATGATACGTTTGCAAGCCAGGATATTAAAAATAAATATTTTTATATTGAAAAAATTGTACAACAATAAATATTTTTAATTTACACATGCTTTTTTTTACTTTACACTCAATATTTTGATATAATTAATTTTTCTTAAAAATAATCACACGAGACCTGGATTCGGCAATGTCCATTATACTGTACATCAATATTTTCAGTTACTTTATAGCAAACCTGGCAAAGTCCAGTATATTGAACATGCCTTTTATCAAAATCTATATAAACGAGATTTTTTTTATTATTTTTCCTGGGTCTAGTGACATCTAACAAAAACAAAAATATAAAAAATATATAATTTTTTTATAATTTTTTGGCTTGCCAAATTAAGGGTTAATTGAAATACCTACTTATATTTTTCTTTGAAAGAGTCGTGGAGGTAATAAACGCGACTAATGGATAAGTTAAGTTTGACCGAGTTCGACCAAACCCGGGCAAAGTGCAATTAGGTTTTTTCTATTAGAAAAAATGCCTGGAGCTGCATCCCACGTAAAGCTGTCAAAATAAACATCATACAATTCATACATTTAACAACAAATTGTTTTTTAAGCTGCTTAAAAAAAAGGAGGTGGTTCTCAAAACGTGTTTTTTTTTGTGTGTTCATCGATATCGTTGCCAATTGTGAACCGATTCCAGTGATTCTTTTCTTATTTGAAAGAGTGTTTTCCCGAGGTGGTCCCTTTTAAATTTGGTGAAGATCTGATGAAGACCTCCGGAGATAGACAATGTAACTCTTCAATGGATAACAGCAAATCATTCGCGATTACTGTAATCGCATGTTTATGTATTGTTTAAGACACTAAAATTAACAGTTTCAAAAGTCGGTGACTTCAATTTGGCTCAGCGTGGATTAACACCGACCATTTTATAATATGCTAATTATTTTATAATACCTAGCATTTTTTTATAATCTGCTACTTTTTATAATATGTTAATTATTTTATAATAGGTATGCTATTTATTTTACTCACCATTTTATAAAATGCTAATTATTTGTCTTTTTTCAGTTTTTTTAGCAATATGCCTTTTTTTACGTACCTAATCTTTATATCAGCATCTTAAGCTTTATCAAACCGACACTTAAGCGGGAGCTCTCAAATCAGTTGTTTACTAATGTGTTTTTTTTTCATTTAATACTTGAAATCCTAACGGAACCGCGATTGCAGCACTTAGTTTCCCTAATACAGAAATCTATAATTATAGTTGATATAATATTTATGTATTGTTCACTAATGTGAACAAAGATAACATCGTGGTTACATAGTAATATTATCGCATAGAAACAGCGACATTGGTAACATTAACTGTTTGTTTTAACCGCAACTACATTGATATGACAATGACTACGACCCATTTATAATATACACTAGCTGTGCCCTCGACTTCGTCTGCGTGGAAATCGGAAAACACTATTGCTGCTCATCACCCACACTCAATAGCGTGATAATTTGTACCCTATAACCTGGGGGCTTACTATGACCTCTTATGAAAACGTTCAAATGCCAGCCAGTCAACTTCCGTTCAAAAGCAGGCCTGCTTCTGAATCGATAAAAATCGTACTAAAGGTGAACGACTATTGAACCAAGTTGATCACACCGATAATTCAGCTCTCATCAAGCTGTCTCCCCCCCTAAGTCCCCGCCAGCAACGCCCTAAGCCGAGGTTCGAGTCCCACTAGGGGTCGCCCTTAGTGCTGTTGTTGCAGGTAGTCATGATGTTAGTGTAGTATAAGTAGTTAGCTTAGGTTAAGTATTTTACTTCCCCCCCCCCCCCCCCCATTGACTGGAGACCCTTCAGGTCTCGCCAATAACTGCCCGGTTACGTAGGAAGGGTCCCATAGTGACACCTACAGCAGTCCAATAGAAAAAAAAAAGAACCAAATTGAACGGTAATGCTTGTTCATGTCTATACAAAAAAGAAAGTGAATGGATTTCGTAAACGTCAACGTAGCAGGCCTGCTCTAACGATGTCATAGTACAAAAAAGCAGGGCAGTTCAACTTCCAGGCAACGTCCGTCAAAGGACAATGCTCATGGATGTATGGAATCCCGTACCATGCTGCATCAAAGTCAAACTTTGTTTTTATAGACTACACTTATCATATTAACTCCTACAAAAGTTCTTTTTGTAAGCAAAACGCGAGTTTCGGAGATTTTAGTAATAATCTAAATAACCTGACAATGTGGACATGTCATACACGATTTATTATTGCTCTAAAAAACAGTAATCCGCATCTATTGCATTCTACATCTCTATGACCGGCTGTGAACGGCCAATTAACCATAGATAAAAAAATGATAATCGTTTAAATAAAACTTCTAATCTATTTTAGTTGTTTTTAATTAATGTAGAATCGGCTAAATATATTTTACATGTTTCTGAAAGATGTGATCATGACATTTTCAAAATTAAGGTTATAGTAATCATAAATCATGTGAAACGGAACATCATGTAAAGGGAGGGAATAATACAATATCAACACTTTTTTAGTTAAAATTAAATTCCCTGTTCAAAAATCATATCCCCGACGCGTAATGTCGTAAAAAATAAGAAAATAATTACTATAATATTTTGATCTTGATGCATGAGACTTTTTAGTACCACTTTTGGTCATTCTCCTTTTGCCCAAGTGCTCAGAGGATGGCTACCTATTTAGGCCTATTACAATATTCATAAAGACAGAAACTGGCCTATTTTCGACCGGTAAATACACACAGTAAATTACAAAATCTAATTATGTATGTAAATAAAACAAAATGGCGTTCTCATATTACACTTTCACTGGACCGGCTCGCACTTCTTTTGACCTTGTTTGCCGGCTGCAAAAGGCAAAAAGAGGTTTGTTTTGCAACTCTCAAATCCGTTCGTGATATTTAGAATTGGTAATTGTATAGTGATTGTAATAGTTATTCGAATATAATTCCCTACAAAATGAACAGTATTTAAAGTTCTACCTAGCCTCTCTCCAACTATGTTGGGATGAGCTTCTAGTCTAACCTGGGGGCCTACTCCCTAAGTCCGTCAACGAAGCTAGTCGCCAGTCCGAAAGTAGCCCGAAACGTAGGAGTGAACAAAACAAGTGTCAAGTTCAACTTTTCGGACGGGCAAAAACACATCGGTAATAGGGACAACTGTCAATTCGTGGCTATAAGAGTAGGGGAAGACCAAAGAAACGATGGATGGAATGTGTGAATGATGATATGGTTAGAAAGGGGGTGACTACTAGGGTTGCCAACTCTTTGTCGGTCAAAAATAGTAGTTATACAATTATTACCACCAAAAATATAGTAGATAACGAAAAGATGAAAAAAATATAGTAGGTTCCAAAATAGGTACTTTATTTCTTAAAAGAACATTCTTTATAAATTAACTTCAAAAGTAGGTAGTTACCAAAACACAAACTCGAAAGCGCGAAAATCGAAATTGCCAATCTGTCAAACTCAAAATGAACGTAAATGTCAACTTGACATACCAGAATCGTTCAGAAATAGATATTGACGTTTCGCATTACGCTGACACATTTTGAAGCGAATATTGCTTTGATGCCTTTAAAATATAGTAGTTTCGCCTACTATATACTTTTTTCAAAAATATAGTAGTCGGACCTCTAATATAGTAGGATACTATATTATATAGTAGGGTTGGCAACCCTAGTGACTACCGAGATGACGACTAATAGAGAAGTATGGAAGAAAAAGACATGTTGCGCCGACCCCAGATAAATTGGGATAAGGGCAGGAGAATGATGATTCATTCTTAGTTCGGGCCCCGAAATAATCGTATGTCCATAGGTGATAGGGAGTAGGAAACACTCGTAACTAAAGGCCGATACCACGGATATCGTGCTTAGGGAGTAGACCCCCAGATACTGCTGAAGACCAGTATTTTATACGGAGCGACTGCCATCACCTCCACAACCCAGTTACTGGGTAAGTAATGCCAAAATCCTTGTTAGGCAAAGGTGTACAGTTCATCCTCATTTTACCGTTATGTTTAATTCCCATGTAATAGGGGGCGAGCCTACTGCCATCAAACAGGCACAAATCCAGACTCCGGGCTGCTACTGAGAAATTCCACACGGAAAACCCAACAACACTTTGCCCGACCTGGAGATCGAATCAAAGACCTCACGCTCAGCAGTTGCGCTTGCAACTAGACCAACGAGGAAGGCACTAATAAATTTAATGTTAATTCAATTCAATCAAAGCTGTCGTCATATCATAAAAACAATCGTCGCGCTGAAGACGCTATGGCCATCACTGGTCTAGAATTGGATGGATATAACTTATCCAGCTATCCCTTGTCAGGACCCTGTCGATTACCGACATAGTCCATTGGCCAAACAAAAAAATATGGTCAAAAGAAATAAAATTACCAAAAGAGCGATTACGCACTGCATCCGATCCGAATCCGTGAAAATACGGATATAAAAAACTCGGACCGAATTCGGATATTGCTTTACGCACTGCATCCGATCCGAATCTGTGAAAATACCGATCTAGAGTAAAAATCTCGGACCGAATTCGGATATCGCTTCGCTTACGCACTTATCCGATCTCTGATCCAAACTGAAACAATTCAGGGGCCATCTTTGGCATATCTATTTGGCGTCCGATTTGAATCCGAGGTAATACGAAAGCGTTCATACAAACAGGACTACGGCTACTTCGGTCCGTCAATTTTCCGTCCGAATTAGAAACTCACGGATGACGGAGAGAAATCGGATGACGGAAGTCGGATCTAGTGCGTAAACTACCATACAAATAGTTCTATGACTGCTTCGGAACGTATTTTCTCGGATTCGGATCGGATGCACTGCGTAACCGCTCTTATCGATTACTGACATAGTCCATTGGTCAAACATATGGTCAAAAGAAATAAAATCACCATAAAAACCCCTATAAGAGATAGTAATCTGATTACAAAGTACCAGGAACGTATAAAATATTAGGAGGTCAAAACTTACGGTATCCAATATCTCATCGTCACACGAATCGAACACGTTGACACACTCACCTGCAAAAAATAGAATAAATTAATTAGTATTTATTTTTATATTATTGTTTAATTTTATGCGCGCCTGGTAACTAATCCGTCTGAAGGTTATATAATTTCCATATCCAATCATGTATTGAACAATGATGATTTGAATAAACTTATTTTTAAGATTTGCTGCTAAAATATAAGATCACCCATCTCTTTAATTTTTGTTAAGGATTTTCATCAGTCCAATAATGGAACAAGAGAAATTAACTCCTCAGAAATACTCAGTCTTTCTTTAGTGCTAAACTATTCATTCATAAATCCCATAGTTCATGCAACAAGACGAAGATTATAATATAAATACTTAATTTAGAATTTGACAATCAACTCTTAACACACTACTAAAGTTTCTATAATAATACAATTCAATCATGATTCTAAAGACACGTGGCGCCATCTAAACGTTATTGTTGTTTTCCTCGGGAACAGTACTTTTTTTCGGGATGAAAGGTACCCTATGTCCGTTTCTGTACACCTGACAACGTATATGCAAAATTTCAGGATGATCGGTTCAGTGGTTTAGGCGTGAAAAGGTAACAAACAAAACTTACTTTCGCATTTATAATATTAGTTAGGAAGTTAGAATAACATCACACCTACATTCCCCGAAGGATTAAGCAGAGGTGTAAAGTACACCCTCATTTCATGTAATAGAGGGCGAGCCTATTGCCATCAACCGGGCACAAAGCCAAACTCCGGGCTGCTACTGAGAAATTCCACACGGAAAAACCTAATAACACTCTGATCGAACCAAAGACCTCACGCTCAGCATTCACGCTTGCGACCAACAAGAGCAACGAGGAAGTACGTAAGCAAAATATCGGTATTGTAAACAACAGATGATCCAACTATTAAAACTTTAACTCCCTACATGCATTCACAACGCACGCACACATACGCACTGCTCATTTACAGACAATTCAACGGGGAGTCACGGGGAATCAGGTGTGGGTGTGCCTCTTTAGAAAAAACCGCGTAACTAACAAACTATACGTTTGTATGCGTAACGTCGGATGTAGGAAGTCAAACGTATCTACAGTATGTTATATTTAGTTGAGAAATATTGCCAAAAGGGCCTTGAGCCCCGATTGTGGCCAAGGGCCGGGCGTGGGCCACGGTGCTCTGAGCACGTAATGAGGCGAGTCAAGCAAATTAGTGTATCATCATTATGTCGATGACTTTTTGCGTCGTTTAATGTACCGTATGAATCGAGAAAGGTTAGCTGTAATTTGGTTCATTCATTGTTTGAAATAATTGAGTTATAAATATTGGAAATAAATTCTTGTCACATTATATTTTCGTTTTTTATAGGTATGGTGGAAAGCCCTAGGACAACGCACAACCCTTGATTTGACGGAGATTATCTGTAAAATAGTTTTCTTCTTTAATTGTGGACTAAATTGCAGATGGGAGTCAAAATAATCATTAAAAAAACCTTTTAAAAGTAAAAATGGACTTAAAAATAACTGAAAAGAGTAAAATAATTACCGTATTTTTGAATTAACAGTTTCAAAAGTCGATGCGTTAAACTACGATGAAATTGTAGTTATTTTTACTACTTTCAGTTTTTTTTAACCTGTTTAGACATGTTTTAAGTGTTTATTTAATGCTTTTTAGTCCCACCTATTACAATTACAATAGTGTACAAATTCGTGGACCACTACTACAACTAGATCGTTGTTTATACGGGTAATTAATTTTCAAACTACTTCTCTTCTCTCGTGTCAACACGAGTAGCTCATGCTCTGGTGAAAAGATTAGCCAGTCAGCAAGGTTGGTAGCGGGACTGACTGCAAAGGGTGCGCCGGACGTACTGAAGTATCGTCACTCGTGGAGGCAAACTACTAATAATATTGTATAAAAAACTACTCAAATTCGACAGTATTTTGCACCAAATAAAAATAGGTAATTACTCAAATCTACAAACCACTACGAAAAATGTCAAAAAAAAACTATTTGGTGACCTCCTCCCTTTCGAAGTCGGTTAAAAACGTCAACAAAATCTAAATTCTAAAATGTTGATAAAACGACGTATACGCCCGCAAATTATCAAAATATTTATATTCTAAAATCAATCACAATGTTTATAACCTCTGACCCGACGACAGTTCCTTGTTTACATTTTTTTTCTGTTGAATTTCTTAGAATTATCACTATCATTCGCCGAAAAAACTAATCACTGTCATTTTATTTCAGGGTCTAAGAGTATTCAATATTTTTCACTAAAGTTAAGACTCTTTTATTCGTTTCTATGAAGTCGGTTTTATTTTTTGCTAAAAAGTTTTTTCTCCTGTCATAAATCAGAGGTTACAAACATTTTTCCGTCACAACAAAACTTCAAACATGGAAGTAATCCATCCTCGCACTTTCAATTTAAAATCAAAATTTCAATACTCTTCAAATTGAATTCGGGGTGGGTCTGGCGTCTAGACGGGGTCTAGACGGTCCAGACCTAACCTAGGTCAACGTTCAGACGACAAAGGGTCCCGCCGTATTAGCACGTTCACCTGCCAGACTGTGCTAGTCATATGTATGTTTGTATGTGAGCGACTATCTAGGAAATGGATAGTTTGAATATTTTTGAGAAAGAAAAAAAAGGAAAAAAAATGTAAACGTTTTTTTTCTTATTTTTTTATTTGTGACTCGAAAAATGATAGGAGATATTGGTTTTGCTTATTTGGGTGATTCTACGATAAGAGGTTTCAAGTCCATAGAGGATACGGCCAAGGAGCAAAATGGGATTTTTTTCATTAAATACTTATATTACGATTTTTGTCCCGTTTATGTACCTTTTCATGTAAGGGCAAGTCAATTTATAAATATTTTGGTACTTTTTAGAAGGCCAGGGTAAATACATCGGGCAGGGGAGAGAATTTGATGCAATTAAATAATAATAAAGTAAATTAGATCAACTTTTATTAAACATTGTGCTTAACAGTTATAATTAGACTATCATTTTTATCAGACTTTCATATTAATTACACTACAACGGTTTTTGCCCATAGATGAAACCAATGTGTATCGGTAGAATAATTTTACCCCTAAGTTGGATACTGAAGTGGAAAAAAATTAGGACGTCAAGTTTTTAAAATATTTATTAAATCTCTATTAAGTACACATTTTTGCAACTATCAATCCTTAAAAAACATTTTTAAATATTTTTTTTGTGCTCTAGTTCATTTTCTCTACTAGAACTGCTGGGCAATGATAGGTAATCCAATGATGGGTGGTCCGTTAGAATACAACACAGGTTTTGTGACTGACGCAATACCAGGGTATTGTATATGCTTCTTGTTTTTGTTGTTAAAATCTAAAGTTTTTGTGAGGCAAAAGTAACAGTCCGTAGCGTGATTTGACGGTTGTCTCCACAACATTGGGACTTCAAATTGCTAGTTTTTTTTGCTTTCTGCAGCCCAGGTCGTTAATATACTTCCACAATCTTCAAATTTTTTCACGTTGATAGAAATTAGCTACATCTGAGTTAGTTTGCACAAATATATTGTCTCCCCTGGTCAGTGAATCTCTCCCCTGGCAGGTTTTTTCCCAGGGGAAATACGACAGGGGAGAGATGTTTTCATGAAAAATTAAATTGTTTTAATTGACGTAAGTTTTTTTGAGATTAATTATATATTACACTTTAACTGTTACAGTATTATTAAATTAGGGCAGTAAATGCAAATACATTCAATGAATGTTACAACTTTTATAACTGACCAGTGGAGAGATACAATGACCTTGCGAAAGCACTACTCCGCACTGTCATGTCGCAACAACTAAAAAATAGCGGCACCCTAACAGCTCACGTGTTTAGTTTTGATAACTTCACGTCGATAGATGTCCTTGAGCGCAGTTCAGAATATGGCCGTCTTATATTTACGTTTATATTAACGGAACGAAATTTGCCAGGGTAGATACACAAAAAAAGCTGGACAAAAATTAAGTTTAAAAATTATTGAAAATAAACAACTTTTGCTGTCTTTTTATTTAATACTACTGAAGTATATTTATTTAATTTCGTGTTAAACATACTTTGTTTAGTAACTGATACAAAGAACCTATGTACTGTCTGCAAGTTGAACTAAAACCGACAAGAGGACAGGCCAGGGTAGATACTTTTTTAAGCTTCAGCTTAAAATTTCAGAAATATGTGCGTTAATTGGGCATTTAATTGTGATGTTATTTATAAATTACATTAAGATGATATGATTCATTGCAAAAAACAACAACATTTAGAATAAAAAACCAGTTTTAAACTGATTGCCGCACAAGTTACCTCTTATCGTAGAATCACCCATTTAGGATTCAGTTCCAGAAAAAGTATTAGTAAAAAAAGAAAAAAAAACATGCAACAGATGGAAAGAGAGATTGGACTTACTAATTTCGGGATTCGGTATCAGAAAAAAGTAAAAAAATATGAAAAAAAAAAACATTACCACTCGAAGTGCCGGAATCTTGCAAATCTCATTTATTCAAAAATAGACAAGAATTACTTAGTTCTTTTTAAACGTCGATGTTACAAAAAACCGCTCCCAAAAACCCGCCCTTCACCGCTTCCTAGTGTTTATGCTGTGAAGAAGAAACGGCGCAACAAACTCCCCAGCAATTTGAAAAAAAATTGAGTCTTGAAATTTCGGCAAACCTATCAATCGATAACTCCACAGACCTTTAGAAATATCTTCTGAACAAAACGTACCGACAAAATCTTACTTTACCTTGCAAGGTAAAATTCTTGAAGGACAAACAAAAATACCTACAACTACATAATTCATGAACGAACAGGTACCGCGACCCAGAAGTACCCATGACATTTACGCGTTCTCGTTTGCAACTTTTAAAACTTCTTGTGAAGAAATTACTTGTTACTTTTAGCCAACTTTGTTGCCACCCGGATGGCAATGGGCTCGCAATTATTTTCAGGGCAAAGTCAGAAACAATAAGGTACATCATGCATCCTCATACGGGCTAGAGTATAAAGCTTCCTCACCGCACCCTGGCAATAGATGCATGTTGTAAGATACAAAACACAGCACGCTTGGTGGTAGGATCTATACGATCCGCCTAGCTAGCTACCAACCACATTAAAGTCCAAGCAATTTACTGTGTTCCGTTGTGTGTATGTGAAAGCCGGAGGGGTATAGGGGATACGGGCTAGAGTATAAAACTTCCTCACTGCACGCTGGAAATAGACGCGTGTTGATTCAACAAAATCCAGCACGCTTGGTGGTAGGTAGGCACCACAACCGTCACTCAAGTCACGTCAAGGCATTTTTAATAAAAAAAAAAAAGGTTTTTTATAATGCATCATTTTAATTTTTATTCAAAAAATATAATAGTAAAAAAAATGTTATTTTGCCTGGTTTAAAAATAAAAATTATGAAAAGCACATGCGACGTATTCCAAAAAAGTTGGTGGGTAGTTCCCTGTGCCCGATTAAGGGTACAATTTGACAGCTTTTGAAATTAAAAACTGTTTCGACCTCCGTTTGGTAGAGATTTATCAAAATTTATTTTAGGAGAATAGGTCCTGGCCAAAAAATTCTCTAGCAGTTTTCAAGTTACAATCAAATAAACTCCACGTTTATTTACGAGAATAGTAAATACCTTAACAGTCACGTGCTGTACAGTAAATAATGTCTATTTACTCAAGTGCGCAAAAGGTCGCTACGCTTTGTTATAAAACAAAAAAAAACAGGTCCAGTATACTTAAACAAAGAAAATATGCAGAACAATTATGTATAGGTAAATTATGTACATAATCGCTATAATTTTATACAAGTGACACATTTACTATAAGACAAATACGATTTAATTATTCAACAAATAATATAATTTATGTATTATTGTGGAAATGTTTTTTTTTTGTTTGCCTGTATTATTTCTAGGTTTATTGATAGGGTCCAAATGTCTAAAGGAACTCGTGAGGGCACTGTGTGGCATGTTTTATGTGAAGCAATAGGGTATTTAACTGAAAAAATCTAATTAGTCCGTCAGTTAGATTATCAAAAAAAATTTGACGCGTATACATATATTTCTTTTGTTACGTAAACCAAAATTGACGAAGATACGACACTTAAAATTCGCAAAACGTCACAAGCAAGTACAATTTTTACTTGCTTCTGACGTCACAAGCCCCCACTCTCGAGTTTTGATGCGTTTTATCTTTCCAAATATTCATAGATTTAACAAAAGAAAAAATACGTGTCCATTATTTTTCAAAACTCTAACTGGCTGACTAATTAGATTTGCAATTTATTGATGCTGTCAACATGCCTATTGGCGTTGTGGGATAAAATATCACAGCACTTTAAACATTTTTAAACACTGATTAAACTTTACCTCATTTGTATTCCAATGAATAGAGATGCCAATAGACTTAAAAGTTTATTTGTTTTTTTTTTTAAGTTTAAAAGTGAATACAGAGTGTTCTAGCTGTAGTATCTACAGTTTTCAAATTATTTTTTAAAGCAGGATGAATAAAATAGGAGATATTATTAAAAAAAATTGCACGATCCAACTCCCAACCGTTTCGGAGAAATCGTAATAATTTCCGCTTGTTTGTTTCACTTAATATTTTCTCTCCCTTCATTTAGATTTTTTCACGATGAGATGAGTATAATTCAATTCTCTTCAGTATTTTGAAGCTAACATTAAATAAGAGCAACTTTTTCAAAAAATCCGTGATTGAAACCCAAATAAGAAGTTTTATTTCAAAAGACCAAAATTGAGCGTTAGTGCATATTATGAAGATTTGTGTCTATAAACGCAACCACGGTACAGAAAAAAACGAGTAAAGAAAAAAAATTTTTTTTTGTCAATCATCTGGGTACGAAACAAATAAATAAAAGCATGAGAACTGAGAGGCATCCTTAAAGACGTCTACTGTTGGAAATACCCAAATGACGAGTTTTATTTCGATAGAACATAATAAAAGAGGGATGACTCAACCCAAAAAAATGTTTTCGACCTCTGCTGTTGAATATCCCTCTAAATATGTAATACTAGTGACCCGCCCTGGGGTCGTTTTATAGCTTAAAACATTTCGGAAGAAATAACCTAAATTTTAATGAAAACCGCATCAAAATCCATTGAGTAGTTTAGAAGTAACGGGACAAACAGACAGACATGAAAACAAACTTCGATTAATGAATGAAAATATGATTTTCAAAGTTTCTTAGTAAATGTCATTATTTTAAACTAAAATAGGTATTTAAACCACGACTACTACTAAAACTACTCAGTCACTGCTGCCACTCGCAGATAAGAACGAAAAGCCACAAGACGTTGATAAAAAACCGCATCTGAAATGGTTTAGCAGTTTCTGAGAAACATGACAAAGCAAGACAAGTAGTTCGTTTTAAAGTTACTATACAAGCGCGTGGTCTCGCTAGGTAACAAAAAAAAAATGCGAAAAAATCTACAGTTGATTTGACAACCCTAGCAAAAAAAAACTATAAATAAAAAATACTTACTAGCACTGAACAAACAAAACATATCTTATAACTAAATTATCACAGATACAAAAAAAAATCACAATACAAAACTATCACAGACCACGCGTATACGTAAAAACTTTCGAAAATCGAAAGCGCGCAACACGTCTGCACCGCGCTACGTCTCAACTCAGACTGACGATATTGTTGCACTTTTTTTCGACTACCTACAGGTTGTCTAGACGGGTGGAGGGGGTGGGGGTTATATTATCAGGTCTATGCACTTGTGAAAAAGATTTTCGTTCAATCAGTGGACAAAGAATCAAAGAACGGTCAAACACCTTTGTGAATCAGTTGGGACTGGTTCATTTTTAGAAGAGACTGTTTTTATTGCTTTTAAACTTTTCTTGAAGCGTTGAACTTATTTCGAGAGTTCATCTCAAGTTGGTACGTTTCAAGCTAAACATTTCCAGTGTAAGCTAACCTTACATTGTACTAAAAGCCTATACAATGCGAGATCAGCTCAAACTGGTAACATAACATAAACTCACGCCTATACTCCCCGAAGGGTTGGCAGAGTTGTATAGTACACTCACATTCCGCCGTTATGTTTTATGTCCCATATAATAGGGGGCGAACCTATTGCCATCGACCGAGCACAAATCCAGACTCCGGGCTGGAACACACGGAAAACACCCAATAACAAACAGTTTCCAGTAAAGGAAGTTTCCAGTAAGGAATTCCTTTTTTTTTTTGAAAATGGTGCTGGTTACGATTTCTAAACATACCATGGACAGCCATGAGGACAAACAAATCGATTTTACAAGAGCTCCACATCAAAAAACGACTTACCTCTCTGTACCGAGAACGTCAACTAAGCTTTTTTGGACGTATAATGAGATCACATATGCACGAGTTGGAGAAGGAGTTGATCGTGGGACAGATGCAGAGGAAGCGCTCCAGGGGGCGAATTCCAACACGATGGTGTAAAAGTATTGTAGAGGCAACAGGAGAAACTCTTCAACAATCTATTGAACTGGCGCTAAACAGAAGAAAATGGAGAAAAATCATATAGGGCCTTATTACAAAAGATGGTTTAAACCAAGACTAAGGTAAACTCAGGTTTAAAATATACCCATCACTTTCTTATGTCATATAACAAAAAGAGACGGGGCTATCTCAAAACCTAGGTTTTTCTTAGACCATCTTTTGTAAAAGGGGGATATGGTCACTATCCTCATTAGTGAGGGAACGACAAAGAAGATGAATTTTTTCTTGATCAATAAAAGTCGGCAAGAAACACCAAAGTTACTTGAAAAAAAAAACTCTATAAAAGTAAAAACCGACTTAAAAAAAACTAAACGGAGTAAAATAATTATCATTTAATAAAACTACCAGTTTCAGAAGTCGGTGCATTCAATTTGTTTCAGCGTAGAACACCGACTTCTGAAACTGGTAGTTTTATTAAATGATAATTATTTTACTCCGTTTAGTTTTTTTTGGAGTCGGTTTTTACTTTTTTAAAGTTTTTTTATTTTATTCTTTTTAGTGCCACAAATTACAATTACAATAATGTACAAATTCTCGGACCAGCACTACAACTAGAACGTCGTCTACATACGATTTGTGTATTTTGTTTTTGTTGATTTTTTCAAAAAGTGCTAAATCAGTTTCATTATATGGGACCACCTCTGAAGTGTGGCCTACCAAACAAAAAAAGAATCATCAAAATCCATTCATAATTGACGGAGATATCGCGTAACAAACACAAAAAAAAAACATTCAGACGAATTGAGAACCTCCTCCTTTTTGAAGTCGGTTAAAAAAAGAACGTACCTATTTCGATAGATACAATGATGATTAAGTGTAGTTATGTGAGAACAATGTTGTCTTAAACACAATAGTTAAGAGATAAAAATAACAGATAACAAAAACATTTATGTAGTCTACGAAGTTCTCATATTTCGTCGCTGTCGTACTCACGACCCTTGCGAGATCAATTCTACTAACAAACGCAACCGAAGCCGAATCGTTCAATTTAGGCAACTCGAAATATTACAAATTACAAAAATAAAAATATTTTTTTCCTTATTTTTTTTATTGAAACCTTATTAGATTGTTTATTATGCACGATCGCTTATCATGAAAACAAGAAAAAAAAAACGTTTTCAAAGAGTTAATCCTGCTTCTTCCCGTGCAGGTTAATTTTACCAGTAATACATCATATGGTTTTAAGGGTGTAAAAAAAAACTGTTGTTCCCTACATTTGGACGAGTTATGCGAACAAAAATGTAGGGAACAGTTGTTTTTTTTCGCGATTTCAGGTTTGGTTCCATAGTAAAAGTTGTTCATAATGATGAGTACAGTGACCCCTTAACAGGTTGTGCGTTATTTAAGTTACACCTTGTATAGGAAATTCATTTTCAAACTCCTAATAATATTGTATAAAAAAAACTACTCAACCAAACTTAATTAAATTCATATGGGAATGGGACCAACTGGAGAGTATTCTGCACTAAATAAAAATAATAAAAGTATTTTTTTTAAGTCAGTTTTATTTTTTGTTATTTTAATATTGGCTTCCTGATTGTGAATCCCCATCCAACATCTGCTGTTAAGCCTTTATAAAGCAGTGACAATATACATATTCGCCTCCAACTTTTTTGGAAGATGTCGCGAAAGCCTCCTTGTTATATTATTTTTAAACATGGCAATATTATTTTTTTTAGCTCATCATCTGCCTAGCCTTTTCCCAACTATGTTGGGGTCGGCTTCCAGTCGAACCGGATGCAGCTGAATATCAGTATTTTACATGGAGCGACTGCCTATCAGACCTCCACAACCCAGTAACTGGGTAATACGATACTCTTGGTAAGACTGGTTGTCACACTTTCTGGCTTCTGACCAACAGTAACGACTGTCAAAGATCTACAAATGACAGCCGGGACCAACGGCTTTACGTGCTTTCCGAGGCACGGAGGAAACTCGCTATGGTAAATGGTCACCCATCCACAGACCAACCTCGGCAAGCGTGGCTTAACCCGGAAGATCAGTCTATGCGGCTGTAATTATTTAGCCACGAGCTCCTCCTTATTTTTTTTAACTATTTTCTATAATGTTTTAAATTGTATTAATTTAAATGAATAATGGAATAAGTAATTGATTTGATTTGTAGTATGTATTTATTTTTGATTTGATTCAATTTAATTGAAGTAACTTGATTTGATCTTGATTTTAATTGTTGTAATTTTGTGTGCACTATGGGTTATTAACTAATACCTGAAATAAATGAATTTTATTTATTCTTTAATAAAAAATAAAATTGACCCATAAAAAATCTTTTTGTAGTATTCTCTTATTCAACAGTTACATTACAGTATTAATTACAGTTATATTACAGTATATTCTTTTCTTTTATTGTTTATAAAAAATTGGCAAATAAGTAGTTTGTTATTTACTTTACCTAAAATCTTTTGCATTATAAGGTTAAGCTGTATCTGTACTGCTATTGTTACAAAAATAACGGTACATTCACCAGAAGCCAGAGGTTACTTGTAACACACGGTTGTCCGAAACTGGTTTAAGCTCCAACCCGATGATGCTTACAACCTGTTACTACTAAAGTGTTGCAATTAAATAAAGCGTTCGATCGTTCTGCTCAACCATAAAAACCTACACACGTTTGGTGCAGTGGCTAAGCGATTGGCTTCTGCGCTACGGGTCGTGGGTTCGATTCCCACACGGAACACATATTTGTATGGCCTACAGATAAGAGAGGGGCAACGTTTTTTTTAAAAAAAAAACTTTTCCCAACTTCGCAGTATATTCAGCGCCGTCCGCAGTAGATAGAAGCGTTTCAGCGGAGATAACACGCTATGACGGCTTTTCTCATATACAACGTTATTTTTAGTTTACAAAAACCGAGACACCCCAACAAGATTTTCATCAGAGCTGTCTGAATGTGTTTTTTTTTTTAGTAAATCTCCAAGTTACACCTTAGTTTATGTCGCGTTAAGTTTCCTAAAAAAGTGTGAAATGCCTGAGATGTGCTATGCAGGGATTGTCTAAATACACGGAAACTGACCGAGCGGACCATTTCAAGCCTCAAGGTGTCTATTCCCGTCAACTGTTATGGGTAGAAACCTACTGAAACAAAAATGAAATTTAAGAAAAAAAAAAAACAAAAATCATCATCTGCCTAGCCTTTTCCCAACTATGTTGGGGTCGGCTTCCAGTCGAACCGGATGCAGCTGAATATCAGTATTTTACATGGAGCGACTGCCTCAAAAAAACAACAAAAATGTGGTGTAAAAAATATGCCAATCGATTCTCCTAGTGATTCTGAACAAACTAGTTTCAGGTTTAGTATATACTAAAACTAAAGCTTGTATAATATATCTTTAAATAATCTTTTCTTAGCAAACTGTTTGATTTCTCACTGAGGTAAGTTAGTAAGTGCGATTTCTGCTTGAATAAAGCACAAGAAATTATTTGATTTATTTGATTTGTGGCTAAAAAAGAGATGTAAACAAAGCAGTATCGTGGATTATGACGTCACATTATGGCCGCGACAATAAAGGATGTTTGAACTGTAGAAGAAAATTGTTGAAGTTTAATAATTGTTTTGAGCAAAAAACAATAGTAAACATTTGACTTTTAATACTTTTCTTGGGTTTATATTAATGCGCTTTATTGATTAAGAGATTTATTCATATAAAATGAATCCATAATTCATTGCACTGAATCCTGACCTGATCTGACCTCAATATCATAATGAAAGTCATCCAAGTAGGTACTTTAACCTTTATTTATGGCAACACTAAAATTAGTCGAAGACCCTCGTGGTTGAATAATTAATTAAAATGCCAAATAATTGTATCATCTTCTTTTCAAGTCATAAAAATCGAAGGGTGAGGTTTAACCTTAGGCTGAAAAGAGCAATGCCTTGGTCTTAGAAAAACTAAAACTGTCATTTTTATTTGACAGATACTGCAACCACCAGATCGATCCGACGGTAAGGAAGGCAAGGGGGTAAAGCACTGTGGCGGTTGTGGTGAATGGACCTGCGAATCCTGCGACCCCGGCCTTCCCCACTGTGGAAGGTTTACAAGATTTTCGCGAGTAAAAAAAGGCTAATTCGACGGGTCCTACGTACTCGTATAGGTGCTAATAATGCAAGTGCAAAAACACAACTTTACAGGAGAGCGGTTTAAATGTTCTAATGCTCATACCATACCATTTCAGAATTTCAAATATTTCTACAGGGTGTTAAGTTAACGAATTCGTGTAATTCCTTCAAACCACATGATCTATTAATGGTATAGATTAACCCCGCCCGAGATTTAGATTGATTGAAAATAAAAATAAACTTTTTTTTCCCCAATTTTTTTTTATGATAATATGTTTCGATGCCATGCATAAATGAATGAAGGCACGGCGACACAGCTGACGGGCACGACTAGCGCGATATCGCTCCACGCAGTCAGTTAACTTAGGACGCTAATATTACTCAGATACAGAATACCATGGTTCATTTTTGAAAAAATGCTGAAGATGCAGAACGTACCACAAAAAAAACTGATTGTAAATATCTTTTCTGGTAAAAAAACATTTTATGTATCAATCAGGAACACGCTTAAGTCGACTCGCGACCTCGCCGGGAGTTTCAGCTCATGGTTAAGGGCTCCGTTTGGGTCCGAAACTAGTCGGGCAATCCCGAAAAATGCACGTGAGTAAACCGTAAATAATAATAAATATGAATGTGTCTTTCGAAAGTTATAATACAATCAATTAATTTACTGGCTCTTTTAGGTGTTATAAAATCCGTGCACACATCAATGAGCGCGGGTGTCATTTTCTTGCTAGATGCACGGATGGTATTACAACTTAGAGAACCAGTAAGTAACCAAATTCGACGACACGTTTGGTGCAGTGGCTGAGCGATTGGCTTCTGCGTTACGGGTTGTGGGTTCGATTCCCACACGAAACAAATATTTGTATGGCCTACAGATAGTTGTTCCGGGTCTGGGTGTTTGTTAATGTGAAGATTTATGTCTGTAAACGGACCCACACGATACAAGAGAAATCTCAGTGAGGGGTCATCATCTGCCTAGCCTTTTCCCAACTATGTTGGGGTCGGCTTGCAGTCGAACCGGATGCAGCTGAATATCAGTATTTTACATGGAGCGACTGCCTATCAGACCTCCACAACCCAGTAACTGGGTAATACGATACTCTTGGTAAGACTGGTTGTCAGACTTTCTGGCTTCTGACCAACAGTAACGACTGTCAAAGATCTACAAATGACAGCCGGGACCAACGGCTTTACGTTCTTTCCGAGGCACGGAGGAAACTCGCTATGGTAAATGGTCACCCATCCACAGACCAACCTCGGCAAGCGTGGCTTAACCCGGAAGATCGGTCTATGCGGCTGTAATTATTTAGCCACGAGCTCCTCAAGAGAAATCTCAGTGAGGGGTAATATTTAAAAAAAAAAGTTGAAAAAAATATTACAAAAAAATATAAAACTGACTTTTTTACTAAAGTAAGACCTTAAATGCATAGATATGACCTAAAAGAAAGGCACTGTCCCCAAAATGCAGTACATGTACCGACAACTGTAGTATCCGAAACACAAGGTCTCGACTTCAAAACTGGGTCAAGTGACCCAGTTCCAACGGAAAACTGTCCCAAAAGACACGCGAATATCGTTTCATAGTAACTTTGAAGGTTTAGAAAAAACATTGGAGAGATCAGTTTGGACTGACAAACATGGAAAGAAAGAAATTAAATGTTATTCAGCCAAGGACACAATAACAGCATCAATACATGGTATAAAACAAAGTCGCTTCCCGCTGTCTGTCCCTATTTATGCTTAGATCTTTAAAACTACGCAACGGATTTTGATGCGGTTTTTTTAATAGATAGAGTGATTCAAGAGGAAGGTTTATATGTATAATACATTGCAGCCGGGCGAAGCCGGGACGGGTCGCTAGCAGTGGCGAATGGTGATTTTTCTTAAAAGGGAAGCCGGACCAAAAAATGCTTACCTTGTCCAAGTGTGATGCGTGAATTCCAGTAACTACTCGTTTCGAAAGGGAAGCCGATAGGAATCGAGTTGTATGGAGCCTTCGCCACTGGTCGCTAGTAATGAATATTTAGAAAATTAAGCTTTATTCAACAAACTATATCCTAGCTTTTCTTCTCCAATTAGACATCGGAATCGAAGGTTAAAATCTTTCGGGCACCTCGGGCCCACGGTGTATACAGTATGTTAAATAACAGAGTTTGTTCCCGTTAATCTACATAACTAATAGTATTAATACATTAAAATAAAAATATAAAAATTAGCAAAAAAAGTGTACCTCGTGCCGTGGTGAAAAGATTAGCCAGTCAGCTAGGTAAGTAACCACGTACTTAAGTATCGTCACTGTTTGCCAGTCTGAATGAGTTTTTTTTCAAACAAATCAATAATTGTAAAGGTTAAATTAATAATTGTTCATGATTTTGTACGGCTTTATTCACGTTTCGAACTGGAGTGATTGGAAATTTTAGAAACTTATCACGTGGCGAAGTCGCGAGTAAGTAAATGTTTCGGTCAAGTTCGGATTTCGACGAGTATCCCCGAAGCTGTTCACTAATAACCGGAGAACTACCCCTTTCTTTTTTCTTCCACTACATGTCCATCCAAAGGTTGTCTGGAAGAAATCGCCTAGTGCGATAAGACCATCCATTGTACTACATGCGTCCATTGTACTACATTGGTCTACTCCTTAAGCACGAAGTCCGTGGTTTCGGCCTTAGTTACGAGCATTTCCTACTCCCTATCACCTACAGACATACGATTATTTCGGGGCCCGAACTAAGAATGAATGACAACACCATTTGACAGTTGTCCCTACTACCGATGTGTTTTTGCCCGTCCGAAAAGTTGAACTTGACACTTGTTTTGTTCACTCCTACGTTTCGGGCTACTTTCGGACGAGCGACTAACTTCGTTGACGGACTTAGGGAGTAGGCGACTGGTTAGACTGGAAGTTGACCCTTGTATATGTATAAGGTCCAATCAAAATAGTTGGACAAATTTTTACAGATCACAGACTCATGAATATGAACAAGTTTTACTAACCGGACCAACTCTGAAATATAAAAAAAACAGCTGTTCCATACATTTTGATCGTGTAGGTATTGCACTTTTGTATGGAACACCTGATAATTTTTTATATTTAAGAGTTGGTCCCATAGTAAAAGTTGTTCATATTCATGAGTACTGTGATCTGTAAGTTTGTCCACCTATTTTGATTGGACCTTATAGTTGGGAAAAGGTTTGGCAGAACAATTATAGATATATATATAGGCGTGTGTACAATGTATGTGTATATTTACCACATTTAAAATCTACGTCGACACCATTCGACCGCCATCGTCCTTTACTACAAGTTCACGGTCACCCATCACTTTTTTCGTCACGTTTTTTGCACAACACTAATTGTGGTGTAAGCCGTATCCGTATGCCGCCTACGCAGAAAAATATATGTAGCATGGTACTCGAGACTGCTGTAGTGGAAAAACTCATTACAAAGTGAAGAAAATTTCTTTGTTTTGGATATGAAGTTAAACGAGGATAAAGAAAGAATTGAGGTCTTGTTCATGGAGACGTGGATACATTTTTAAGCGACTTGGAAAAAGAGTTATCCATACGATGCGAATCAATCATTTTTTTAACCGACTTGAGAAAGGAGTTATCAATATGACGCGAATCAATCATTTTTAACCGACTTGGGAAAGGAGTTATCAATATGATGCGAATCAATCATTTTTTAACAGACTTGGAAAAGGTGTAATCAATATGACGCGAATCAATCATTTTTTTTAACCGACTTGGAAAAGGAGTTATCAATATGACGCGAATCAATCATTTTTTTAACCGACTTGGAAAAGGAGTTATGAATACGACGCGAATCAATCATTTTTTTAACCGACTTGGAAAAAGAGTTATCAATACGACGCGAATCAATCATTTTTTTAACCGACTTGGAAAAAGAGTTATCAATAGGTACGACGGGAATCAATCATTTTTTTGCTTCCATTTTCCGAGATTTTTGGACCGATTTGAGTAAGAGCGGTTACGCACTGCATCCGATCCGGATCCGTGAAAATAAGGATTTAAAAAACTCGGACCGAATTCGGATATTGCTTTTTGCACTGCATCAGATCCAAATTCGTGAAAATACGGATCTAGAGTCTAAAAATCTCGGACCGAATTCGGATATTGCTTACGCACTAATCCGATCTCTGATCCAAATCCAAGCAATTCAGAGGCCATTTTTGGCATATGTCCGATTTGAATCCGAGGTAATGCGAAAGCGTTCATACAAACAGTACTACGGCTACTTCGGTCCGTCAATATTTCTTCCGAATGGGAGACTCACGGATGACGGAGAGAAATCTGATGACGGAAGTCGGATCTAGTGCGTAAACTACCATACAAATAGTTCTATGACTACTTCGGAACGTTTTTTCACGGATTCAGATCGGATGCAGTGCGTAAGCTCTTACGCACTGCATCCGATCCGTAGCCGTAGTACTGTTTGTATGAACGCTTTCGCACTACCTCGGATTCAAATCGAACGTCAAATGGATATGCCAAAGATGGCCCCTGAATTGTTTGAATTTGGATCAGAGATCGGATAAGCGCGTAAGCGATATCCGAATTCGGTCAGAGTTTTTTAGACTCTAGATTCGTATTTTCACGACTATGGATCGGATGCAGTGCTCAAAGCAATATCCGAATTCGGTCCGAGTTTTTTATATTCTTATTTTCACGGATCCGGATCGGATACAGTGCGTAACCGCTCTTAAAGAATGACAACCGTGATGACATCACTCATGGACAATATAAAAACCAACTCATTGCCTCCTCAGGAAGCCAGCATGAGCCAGCAAAACCCAGGATATACACAAACAGAGTCACCAACCTCACCAAGGCCACAAGGGGGCAACGCACTTTGTGCCAATACCCTGCTCGAATTAAAATGCGCTTGCGCATGCCGTGTGGTCCGGCTAATAATAGGCCAGTATTTCTCGTCCCTCGGGTTGTTAGACTGGAGATTTGGGATGTAAACAGGTGTGTTGGCTGCAGCATCATCTCATGTAAGGACAGGCTAGGGTATAAAACTTCCTCAGTGCACTCTGGGAATAGACGCGTGTTGTAAAATTATAGAAAACACAGCACGCGACATGGTAGGATCTATACGGTCCGCCTGGAGCTACCACCCTCACATTAAAGTCCGGCGCCAAGCAGTTTACTGTGTTCCGTCGTGTGTATGTGAGAGCCAGAGGGGTATAAGGGAGGCTCTCTATATCTTTGTTACTTGGATTCGTGTGGCCATCTTAAACCCTGTCTGCGCAAAGCGACCAAGTATAAGAAAAAAAGATATACCGACTTAGAAAAAAACCCGAGAAAGGTTGTAAAAAAAAATCTCTATTATAAAATAAACAGTTTCAGAAGTAGATAGAAGCACCTACTTCTACCGTAAAATTTATAATAATATGGTAATTATTTGGTTTTTTTCAAGCCGTTTTTTTTAGTAATTTATTTTTCTATTTTGATTGGTTCTAGTTATTCGATTAAAGCAATCGCGAGTGATTTGCTGTTATCCATTGAAGAGTGCCTCCACGAGTGACGATACTTCAGTACGTCCGGCGCACCCTGGGCAGTCAGCCTCGCTACCAACCTTGCTTACTGGCTAATCTTTTCACCACAGCATGAGCTGTTTTCGTATAACTCTTGCTGACACGAGAGAAGAAGAATATTGAAGAGTTCCTTTGTCTATGATCAGATCTTCAACAAATTTAAATGGGATCACCTCGGGAGAATTCTCTTTGAGACAAAAGAAGAATCATTAAAATAACAATTGGCGACGTTTAACACCCATCAGAAATACAAAAAAAACACATTGAATTGAGAATCCCCTCCATTTTTTGAAAGTCGGTTAATAACACAAAAAAAAGGCGAGATGACCTCATGGAGCTCAGCAGTGAAACAAGTTGCCTACATCATCTGCCTAGCCTTTTCCCAACTATGTTGGGGTCGGCTTCCAGTCGAACCGGATGCAGCTGAATATCAGTATTTTACATGGAGCGACTGCCTATCAGACCTCCACAACCCAGTAACTGGGTAATACGATACTCTTGGTAAGACTGGTTGTCAGACTTTCTGGCTTCTGACCAACAGTAACGACTGTCAAAGATCTACAAATGACAGCCGGGACCAACGGCTTTACGTGCTTTCCGAGGCACGGAGGGACAAAGTATAATACAAAAAAAGCGAGACTACCGTCGAACTGCCTACCCCTTCGCATCATAATCTCGTCCCATAAATAGCAGAGTATTTACGTAAAACCTATAAAAAGTGCGCAAAGGAAACCAGACAATGAAATCACATAACTCAATTATGTAAAACAGATTACATAACACGTCATGATTTCATCGGATGGTACCTAATTATACACAGAGAATTTTTAGTCTTATTACATCCGAAAACGGACAGTAGAGGACGCCCTAGAAGGACATACATTGATGTTATTGGTGATGTTCTTCAAAAAGGACAGGTGCGTAGTACTTACAACCGGCGAGCGTGTATGACAAGATGTATGACCGTGGAAGCGAAAGGAGTATGTAAGGATCGTAGCATGTGGCGTTCTACAGTTTCTGCCTAGCCCAGGGAAAAAGGCGTGAGTTTATGTATGTATGTATATCTGAAAACCATAAACTCTATCTACTTATCATTCTGTACAACTTTGACTATGGAAACAAAACAAAATTCGTGAAAAAATATCAGCTGTTCGATACAAAATAATCAATGATGATTAACAAAATGTAGCAAGGGGCTCGTGGCATATTAACAGCTACGCGGATCATTACGATCTGCAAGGTTAAGCTGCGCTTGCCGCGGTCAGTCCGTGGATGGGTGAACATTTGTTACACATCGAGAGAGGGTGTCTAATGTACGATTTCCACCAAACGGGCCACGCAGGAGTGCAGCGCAGCGCGTTGCAGCGGATGCTCGAGCACGCGCCAGTAGCCGACCGCGTCCGCCCGATGGCTACAATCTGCTGGAACCCGGCCGCATGCGCACCCGTGCTCTTGTATCCGCTATCGCAGTCAGTTTCTACCTGCGGTGTGGCCGAGCGGAGCCGACCGGACGCGACGACAGCCGAGCGCCGCCGTCCACGTACGCGAGAAGCCGACCGGCAGTCGCGGCGTCCGAGCGCAGCCGACCGGCTGCCGCGGCATACGCACGGATCTAACCGAGTTCCAAGCAGTGTAAATTCCACGCAAACATGAAACTTAACTATTGTTTAGAAGCCTGAATTTCCTTCAGCACAGTGTGAAATGCGCTCGTACAAAATCGAAATCGTACATTACGAATACCTATGAGAGTCGTGACAGGTCAAAGTCCCACAAAGACCCAAAAGTCTAACAAATCTTAACCAACAACCGGCCAACCTTAAGGTTGACACACACAGCCCGCGGCACCGGCTGTGCCGCTGGCCTAGCCGCCAGCTTTGTGAGCGGCAGTCACAAGAAAGCCATGGCCATGTTGCCGCCGAGGCCGCCGGCAGCGGGGAGACAGTTCGTTCGCAGCTTTCAATTAGTTCTAGTGTCGTTTGTTTTTGATAACTGCGAATCGATTCAAAGCCGCGCTTGCCGGCACTTGCCGGGGGCTTCTCTGGCGGGTTTCCGTTCAAACCGCCGGCAGTGCCGCCGGCCTGTGTGGATCCAACATTAGGATATTGGTATTGCCAAGTAACTGTGTTTCGGAGGTCTGATGGCAGTCGCTCCGTGTAAAATACTGGTATGAAAAAGCTAAGCAGAACAACTAGTTTATTAAATCATTTTCGAAATCCAAAGGAATTGAAATCAGATGTAATATCGTCATTTCGGAGCCCACATGTCTAGCAAACTACGCTCGCTGACGTCATTGACAGATCATAGACAAACAATAAAAACTGTTTATATGAGTACACGCACACATTCATAAAATATCTGCACGTTTGTTTATAAACAATTATTAGTAGTGACCCTTCGTATGAATCTGATGACTCATACTACAAAGCTATTGTCCATCTATTTGTATACTTCGTTGGTTTAGTTGTCGAGAAGTCATCACTACGATTCCTCGATTAAAAATTAAACATGATTAAAAATGGGAATGCCTCCGCTGCCGGCGCGGCGCCGGCACCCAAAAATAACGCCATTGGGAACCGGCGGTACATTACTGCCGGCAGCCGAGATTAACAACATCGGCTGCCGGCACCCAAAATGGACACCAGCGGCGGTAATAAGTTGTTTGCTAGGTATGTTAGTTGAAAGGTAGGTTAGATTTTGGGCCATACACTTGTCTTCCAAATGACTAATTTCAAGAACGAGTGAAGCGAGCTCTCTATTTTGGGGCACCCCGACACGGATAGGTTAAGTTCGAAGGGGATGACGGGGGCTAGAGTGAGCAAGCGAAGCGAGCGAACGAAGGCCCCGTCATCCCCTTCGTGTTAGGTTATTTTAAACCCTGCAGACAGAAATAGGAGCCCCACGCAGCGGGGCTCCATCGACTCTGCTTTGGAAACCCAAACAACCTTACAAACATCCCCTTAAGTTATAAAAACAAAGTACGTAGTCGGCGCGGCGCCGGCAGCCAGTTTGGCAACCAGCGCCGGCACTCGTAATGGAAACCGGCGCCGGCAGCGAAGACACTCCCTATGAAAAATAGATGGAAAAAGCATCAAATACGAGGCAAGTTTACATTTTCAGGAGTCGGTGCTAAGCCACTGTACTGTAAGAGCTTATCCAGATGAGAAGTTTTACGCGCAAGTCGAGACGCGCGATTGTGAAATGCTAGAGGTTCATACATTCCGTCGACATGTAGTTACGCTTTTGCTGCTCGCGGTTGAATCGACAGAATCTCGAATCTGGCGAGTTGAAATACTAAGGACGCCATTGTTCCGTCTAGTACACGCGCGATAGTTGAAGAGAGAGGAAGTAGTGTTTTAAAAAAAATGGAACAGCGTGGCCCTATATCGTGCCTCGCGTCTGAGGGTCTACTCCCTAAGCACGAAGTCCGTGGTTTCGGCCTTAGTTACGAGCGTTTCCTACTCCCTATCACCTACGGACATACGATTATTTCGGGGCCCGAACTAAGAATGAATGACAACACGATTTGACAGTTGTTCCTACTACCGATGTGTTTTTGTCCGTCCGAAAAGTTGAACTAGACACTTGTTTTGTTCACTCCTACGTTTCGGGCTACTTTCGAACGGGCCACTAACTTCTTTGACGGACTTAGAGAGTAGGCGGTGTAACGCATCATTTAGACACAACTAAGGCGCGTATACTGAACAAGTTCTAACGAAGAATTGAAACCAAGGAAAAACCTTAATCACATAGGGCAGGAAAGCACCTACAAGAGTATTTGACAGTCACGCTTGAAGAACCAGCGTTTTTTCTAACAAAAAAACTATAACAACTCGTTTTAAAAAAGGTTTTGTAGCAAAAAACACCAACAATAGTTACCGAATGCCCAATTTAACATTGCTGTACACAGCGGCGCTGTTTACAAAGACAAAATGTCGTCAATACGCCTAATTCATAACATACATACATAATAAACTCACGCTTTTTTCCCTGGGCTAGGCAGAAACTGTAGAACGCCACATGCTACGATCCTTACATACTCCTTTCGCTTCGTTCACGTTCATACATCCTGTCAAACACGTCGGTTGAGAGTACTACGCACCTGTCCTTTTTGAAGAACATAACCAATAACATCGAAATTACCAAACGACATTAAGGATTGTGATAACATGAATGTATTTAAAAGTAAACTCATAACTCATGAAATATGTATACAATGTACACTATAACTTCTAACATCCTGAAGGCGAACACTTTAATTATTGTTATGTAATCACGTTGTATCTCATTTTAAGTGAACTGTAAGTCCTTATTATAAATAAAGGAGAATGGGCAAAAAAAAACCAGATCCAACAGAAACGGCTTGTATTGGTATTTGTCACACTTAATGTCCTAAACAATCCTGCATATTTTTTTTTCCTCGGCTCCGTCTGGACACATGAAAACGAGGTCAAAGATTGAAAAAGTGTCTGTTCGTGTATTATTGAAATCATTAAATATTTATTCTAATCATTATATCGCAGTGCACTGCTGGATATAGGCAGCTCCTATTAATCGTCACCACACCAGGTGCTTGCTCAGATAATGGATTAAAACATTATCAAACTTGTAAAAGTGGTTAGTACAATGAAAAATGAAAATAACCATTGAACTAGTTAACCGAAGCCCCCAAGGCTGTCAATAAGTCCTTCGGCCTATTAATATCATCAAGGTAGAGGGTTTGACTATGCAGTCACTAAGAAGAAGAAGAAGTCACACAGAAGTCCTCTGGACAACCATCCGGTATTCTCTGACCATGTAAATATCTCACATTATTGAGATGAAATAATTAGGTAGTTACTTAAACTCACGCCAGTATTGCCCGAAGGGTTGACAGAGGTGTATAGTACACCCACATTTCGCCGTTTATGTTTACGTCCCATGTATTAGGGGGCGAGCCTATTGCCATCGACCGTGCACAAATCCAAACTTCGGGCTGGTACTGAGAAATTCCACACGGAAAAACCCAGTGACACTTTGCCCAACCTGGGGATCGAACCCAGGACCTCACGCCCAGCAGTCGCGCTTGCGACCGCTAGATCAACGAGACAGTCTAATTAGGTAGTTATGTCGAATAAATAGATGTGTACATAATACCATGTTTCATTGTACCACTTTTACAAGTTTGATAATGTTTTAATCCATTATCTGAGCAAGCATTTGGTGTATTGACGATTAATAGGAGCTGCCTTTATCCAGCAGTGCACTGCGACATAATGATTAGAATAAATATTTAATGATTTCAATAATACACGAACACACACTTTTTCAATCTTTGACCTCGTTTTCATGTGTCCAGACGGAGCCGAGGAAAAAAAAATTATGTAGGATTGTTTAGGACATTAAGTGTGACAAATACCAATACAAGCCGTTTCTGTTGGATCTGGGTTTCCGATATATGAAATTTGCCCATTCTCCTTTCTTTAAACCTAAATGAGGGTGTACTAATCACCTCTACCCAACCCTTCAGGGAATACAGGCATGATGTTACGTATGGAGAAATTCTGATTTACAATACCGCTTCGTAACAGAAACCAGGTTTTCACATAATATCGTTTTAAATGATAATCAATACTCGTGCCGATCGATTCGACATGCAACGGTAACGTGTTTATTATTAATGACATTTATGACGTGTACAGCCATCACTGCGTTTGCATTTTAGCCCGTAAACGGCCAATATGTCAGACGTCCCGCTTTTCAGCCCCCACAAGACGTGTCCCGCTAGTACGCTAAGTGGGACGCGGACGCGGAAAGTTCGCTATTTCATCTCAATAATGTTCCGCTGCTCTGCTCTTACGAGCAATAGCGTGATGGTTTATGTACCAGCAAAAGAGCAGCTTTTTATGAAACACATCAGGTATAGTCGCATCATAATCCAGCAACGAAATTTTACTATAATTATGCAAGTTCCTTTTAAGAGTTCATGAGACGAGCGAGCGGCAGATTATGGGCGACGGTAATACATGTTGATCAAGCCAGTTTCTTTTTTTTTTTTTCTTGGGGAAATCCTTCTGGATACCCTTCACTCGGGGAAGGCGAGGGGTTATGGCTGACTATTACCGGCCAAAAACCCACGGTGTTCCTTCTCCTGACCCTTGGCTGGGGTCGCGGGATTCGCAGCTGCATGCACCGCAACCCCGACAGGCCTCGGTCCGCCAGTCCCTGGCGGACCTCTCCTACTGCGGGGCCTAGCCCCATATCCTCCTGAGAGGCGCGCACGGAACACATGCGCGCCGCCTACTCGGGCCTGTTACTGGTCGAGCGACGGGTCCCCTAACCCGCCGCCCGCAGGCCACACACTACAGTGGCCGGAGATCGTCGCCCAGTGCGTCTGGCGCGGGAAGAGAGAGTGGCAGCTGCCTCTCTCCCTCCCCGCTCCCTCTTTGGTCGCCATCACCTCCTCGCAGAAGGATGCGACGGCTTCCCACGCACTCTCGCCGCCGACCACATCCAACGCGAGCGTTGGCAAATTAAGCGTGATGATCAATGCTCGTTCCTTCTCTATATGAGAAGAGGCCTTTTGCCCTGCAGTGGAACAGCTACAAGCTGCTTTATTTTTTATTACTTATTTTTATTAGTGCAAACTCTTCATAAAAGCAAAAGAAACAGATTTATTTAGATACAATCATAAAACTACACATAATACAAAGGAGGTCGCTAAAGTGAAATTCGCGATACAGAGTTGAAAAAACTGTTCGCCGGGTCACAGACCCGCGTAGGGTTGTGAGTTGTGACATTACGAGTAGGGACGCGCAACGATCGATAAACGCGCTCGTGAATTATCGATGAACGCGGTTAGTACTTTACCGGTTTTAAGTTTTATAGTGATGTATTTTTTACATACTCATGAATATTTTATAGGAGTAAGAAGTAATTTTTAAACGATACAAAAGAAGACCTTATTTGAATTTTTAAACATTGTTGATTACAAAAGGCTATGTTCTATGTTAGGAGATGCGGTTTCCGCACTTAGTCCTTTAAGTGGACCATTGTACGTGGGCCATGGCGGCCATCATTCCAGCCAGCCCACCTCCTGCCAGAAGCCGATTAGGGCTCTCAGTCCGCTCAAAACACTTGCGAGTAATTTCGGTGCACCAAGGGTTATTCTCGTATTCGGGTGACCCCTGTGCGTTCCAGGAGCACGTGTGCGACCGTTTCTTCGGCCCCCATACATGCTCTGCACGGAGGGCTGTCCGTTATGCCTATCGTATGGAAGTGTTTGTTTAGTGAGCAGTTCGGTTATCGTTCCGTTTACAAAAGGCTGTTGTGTGTTAATTTAATATCTTTAACCACACTTTACATATTTCTACACTTCTTATTGTCACACTAGGTGTCTTGTTGGTAATGTTGACCATTTTTTTAAGCAAAACAATTTTTATAAAATTTGTAAAAATGGAATGATACAGTATACAGTCCTAATAGTAGAACTAGTATCGTCACTTGTGGAGACTCCACGAGTGACAATACTTAAGGACGTCCGGTGCACCCTGGGCAGTCAGCCCCGCTACCAACCTTGCTGACTGGCTAATCTTTTCACCACAGTATGTTATTCTCAAATAGCCCACGAGAAAAGAAGAAAAAAGATAAAAATTGGGTCAATATTATAAAATAAAACATACACTAATTAAGCCAGGCTTGTTTAAGTATGTCCAGCATGGACCATTATGTAAGTACCAAGTTACAAAAATAATGCTTACATACCATTATTACTTACGTCATCATAATTCATCGAGCCACATTATTGCAATCATTCTATTTCTACGAAGAGCATCAATTTGTTTTATACAGGAATATTATTTTAACTGAATATATTGCGTATATTTTTAATAGAAAATAAGCCTAACATAACATTCAGTCAGTTTGCGTTTACGAAAGTTGACAAATATTTTTTTTTAGTTTTTGTTGTCAATGAATTTGATAGTTTTGGTAAACGAAAACTGAGTAAACGGTTCGAATTCAGTTCAGTTGCGGTTGTTCTGTTCTGCCTTTTCTCAACTATGTTAAAGTTACCTTCCAGTCTAACCAAATGCGGCTGAATACCAGTATTTCACACGGAGCGACTGCCATCAGACCTCCGCAACCCAGTTACTGGGCAATGCCGATATCTTAAAGTTAGACCGGTGGTCAAGCTTTCGAGCTTCTGATTACCCGTAACGACTGTCATAGACCAGGTAAGACACCCGAGAGTGACGGCTTAACGTGCTCTCCAAGACACGCGTTCACCCATCAGAATTCAATATTGATAAGGCAGTTTCCGTAAAAGATTAATACTTAACAGTTCATATTAGATTTTTTTATCTATACATATAAAAGAAAAGCTGACTGACTGACTGGCTGATCTATCAACGCACAGCCTAAACCGCTGGGGTTAGAAACTTGAAATTTTGACAGTAGGCTCCTTTTGTAACGTAGGCATCCACTAAGAAGGGGTTTTTCGAAATTCAACCCCTAAGGGAGTTAAATAGGGGATGAAAGTTTGTATGGAAAATCGTCACTTAACGGGTTCAAAATTTCACGCAAGCGAAGCTGCGGGCGAAAGCTAGTTTATTTATAAACCTACAATACCTTTTTGGTGGAATAATACCAAGTTTACATGAATATATTGGCAACATTCAAATTGCGCACGGGGAACAAGACTAGTGTAGGTGGCACTGATACTGAAAGTGATACTGATATTGACACAGAAGAAGACTACATTTTTGTTTAATTGATTCACTAGTACTTAATTCGATTTGTAATTTTAGTAAAATCTGAAACCAAATTTAGAAAAAAAATAAGGGTACTTACTAAGCTTTTTTTCATGTTTTTTTTCAACATTGTGAAAAAAAAACAAAGTCGTTTTTTTTCATGTTACATCACTAAGCTTAACCTTGCAAATCGAGCCCCTTAGAGATCATATTGTCATACTGTTATTCATACACCTAGATTCCAACATCATATTAAAAATCCACGTGCAAAGTGTATATGGTCATTGTGGTTTACAGACAAAGACCATATTTAATCAATGACGTTTACTAACTCACATTTAATTAACTAGTTTCTTAATGCATTACAAAGTTTACAGAATTAATTGAATTCTGTACGCATTCCCTGGCATAGAAAACAATGTTTCCGTCATTCATTATTATCTTATATAACAATAATGATTCTAATGATGATCTGTACAATTGATGTGCGAATTCATTACTATATCAGATCTATAATGATAAAACGTAATAACATACGTAGGGCTATGAGTAATGAGTACCTACCAATGGCGTAATACTTGAGCAATTTGATTTGTATCTAAAACCTTTTTTGCTATGAAATGAAATAAATAATCAGTCTGTACGTTGAGTATTTCCTAGCAAAGATTTGAAGGAGAACTGGAGAATCGTATCGGATGGACCTGAAGGTATCCAGATCAGCTAAAAGAAAGCACAAGTACCTGCGGTGAAGAAATTTATCTATTCTAAATGTCAAGTTTGACATAAGATATAGATAAAACGACAACAGTTGTCATTTTATCGATATTTCATGTCAAAATGACAACTATTGTCGTTTTATCTATATCTTAAGTCAAATTTGACGTTTAGAATAGATAAATTTCTCGAATCGACTCAATAAAAGATCCGTGCTCGCACCGCTGGTGTTGGTTTTCACCTGGAACCTTTGTACTCCACGGATGTCACTGTGTACTTCATGCCCCGGTCATAAAACATGGTCAATCTGTGTGCGAGATTTGATCAAAATCCATTCAGCTGTTTCTGCGTGATTGAGTCACAAACATTCAAATTCATAAACTTCCACATTTATGAGTAACTAGAGTTTGCCCGCGGCTTCTCCCGCTTGTCAAAGTAGCCTATGTCTTTCTCCAAGTTTCTGACTACCTCTGTACCAAATTTCATCAAAATCGGTTCAGCAGTTTAGGCGTGAAAGCTTAACAGGCAGACAGACAGTTACTTTCGCATTTAAAATATTAGTAGGGATTAAGTGTCAATCTTCAGCCCCGACATGATGATTACTGATGATAATGGCACTAACCCCCAGGATCATCAACGATACAAATGGAGTCCCCGTTCAGTAGAAGACCTCTTATTGTTATTTATGTATAAGCTTCCACATTCAAAGCAATGAAATATGCAACAAAGTGGAACCGACACTACTGTTGCAACAAACCATTTCTTTCAAACGTAAGTACCTCATTTCTATGATAATCTGTATATTAAGCATGGCGTATGCACTCGTGTGAGCTTTCAGACCAAAGACTTTTAACCGAGGCTTCAAATAACAACAAAAGAATGAATAAAATATGTTTTGTAGAACCAAACATTAGATTTGTTCCTGTCTAGAATTTGTCGAGTTTTTGCAGAGCAGAGTTTCTGGTTTAAAGCGTTAAATGCACTAGCAAGTTCATTTGCGCATGTTGACTTCTGCAAAAGACTGCCATTTCCGACATATCTGCAGCAAGTCGAGCCTGGAAGTTTTACCAACTTGTCTTGCTGCAAGCTGCCCGTGAAGGTTTTAACAAACCTTGCTTTCAGCGTAAACAGGTATGCAAGCTTCTGGAAGAATGCTTGGTATATCGTGGACCGAGTTTTTCTTCTATACTCCAAGAACTCTGCATCAAGCAGCGTCTTTCAACATTCAACAAGTCCTTCAGACACGTCTCGAGGCGGGAAAATGTTTCCATAGAGCGTTTGGTCATACAGGGCAGAGTGGAAGGCAGCAGACAACGCGGAAGGTCACCCATACCATGGACCGATCAAATGAAATCAGCCGTGGGTGGCCCCTGGTGTGAGTGTACCAGAATGACCACCAACAGGAAGAGATGGCGAGACATCGTGAGACGAGCCACATCAGCTGCAGTAACTCATAGTGGTCAATCAGACTGCACTAGCGGGGGCGGGCGCGGGCGCTCGGGTCTTGGCGTCTGCGTGTTCACAGTAGTGCCACACGCGCAGTCACCTAACAGATGCTATATTACTGTGAATGATACGAGCGGACTGAACCATTAGAAACACCCGCGCCACCGCGCCCGCGCCCGCCTCATGCAGGCGCGCGACTCGCGGGTGCACTGTGAATGCAACTGGCGTCTACATACATTTGATTTACACGCGCCCGCGCCCGCCTCCACTCTGAAATACGGCATAGTGCTACATGATGACCACGACCGCTCCGACAAGAGCGAAGCGAATAAGAAGAAGCAAGCACTTACTTCAATATTTTCTGTGTGTGTATGTTTGATAGTGGATAGCTAGACATTTGCTATCTAACCTTCGCAAATATGCATAATAATCACAAGTCTTTTTGCATATAAATCCTCAAAAAGATCTCAAGGTTTTATGAATGATAATGTTAATAAAAATATATTTTTACTACTCGAAACAAATGCTAGATCATTACAACGAATGTGTAGCACTCCAAAAAAATTCTACTGCAGAAAGGAAGTGCGTCATCGCAGATAAGTCAAAATTATCGCGAAACCTAAATAAAGAGATTCCAGCGAAGAATCTTTATTATCGGAAGGAAGGTTTCCTCAAATACTTGACTCTACATCCAGGATACTGATGCAACGTTAAATCATATAATTGGCACGTAGTTATTTGCTTTTACATACAACGTATCGCTTTGTCTTGACAAATGTGGGCGAAACGCGCAAAAAATAATGTAATTTTCAGGCAAAGGACTGCGGCTCACCTGCAGGCCTGATCACTGTAGACAAGTTTTGTCGATAGAAGAATAGACAAAATGACATTTTGTCATTGTGTATATATGTCATTTTGTCTATTTTTCTGTCGACGAAACCCTTGTCAACAGCGGTCATGCTATGCCTGCATTTGGTAATTGGTTGCCGTCGCCTATATACGTCTACAACACCAAGCGATTGCTGATGCGTTGCTAACGCTAGAAGTGAAGTTGTAAAGTATCAAGTGCCTATAATTTCGCTGGCACCCATTTCCTACAAACCCTTATGTACTCTTCTTACTATAGGCGTCATGAGAGGAAATAAATATTTTATCAGTTTCAGTTGAGTGGAAGCCAGCAGTCCATTCTGGACTTCTATTTGAAATGTGGGGGAACGAGGTGTGGTGTTCCTCCAGCCAAAGGGAGGATCCTCCAACCAGGCGAAGTCTTGTGCCTGGCGGGCTACTGCCCAACGGTTGATGTTAGGAGGTTGTATGTATACTATCTGCGAAAACTAGGCTTGAATAGTTCGCATGTGGCGTGGATAGATGCCGCCACAGAAATATCCTTACAAACTTCTAAATACACATTTCGAGTAAACGGTTGCTTATCCAGAGAGAGAATTAATGTTAAAGAACATCAGCGTAATTTGTCTAAGAAAACTCCCCGTTCAGTACTGAACTGTTACAGTTGGTTATGCACCAAAAAATCTCTACAAGGCGAGGTATTTGACCCAAGTATCCTGTCTGCTACAATATCAAAACACTGAAGCTCCGTATGGAACGAAGGTGCAATATGAACAGAAACATATGGAGCGCGCCATGTTGGGAGTGCAATAACGTGATGCTATTCTAAATGAAAGGACAACAGGTTCAAGGCATTGTAAAGGGCAAAATTATGATTTTTTTGTAACAGATGAAGGAAATAACTGAGCTTTTTGATAAATAGCGACCATCAGGCAAATAGACCTTGGAGTTACACCGTGAAACAGTAATAAGAAGAAGCCATTCATAGGATCTATCTGCCTAGCCTTATTCCAACTATGTTGGGGTCAGCTTCAAGTCTAATCGTGTATTTTACACGGAGCGACTACCATCAGACCTCCGCAACCCAAGTGCTGGGCAATGCCGACATCCTAATCTAAATCCTAAATCGAAATCTTGCAAATCGTATGACCCGCGCGGTTGTTACTTAGCGACGAGCCTCTCCAAGGCATTCATAGGATTCAGAGGCAAAAATCTTACTTGCACAAACACTGGAATATTGCCTAGGCTTGGCTTCGTGAGAGGATCAATTTATTGCTCAGAAAGGCAATACCTGAAGCCGGCAATACATGTTGGCCATAGCTCGCCGAGCGAAGGCGAGTACCAAAGTATAGACAGCCCATTTGTCTATCCTCGTCATTGCTCGTCGTCGATTACCTATCTGGGCGAGAGCAGGCGAGAGCCAACATTTGGTGTGCCTTGCCACTACTCGGAATCGCTCCCCACGACTCGTCTCTGTGTCGGTTTTTCTGAACAAATCAAAGGCGTCTCGCCTGCATTCGGCAAGTCGTGTCCACATGTTTTTTGGCCTTGTTAGCATTGGTACCTTTCGAACCTAACCAACATATAGGGTATAACACTTGCCTACTATCACATTGGCAGAGGCTGGGCCAACATGTATTGGCTTTATCTACTGCCAATCAAGCTGCCTTTATAACACTTCGTTGTTTATACCATAATAAAATCTTCGGAAACGTATTCTTTACAACAATGTTGGATTCTCGTGATCTCAGGTAACGGATTATTTACTGTAGTCGGATCTGCCATTCAGGATGTGACGCATAACGTTTTGAATCATGCTGTTATAACGAGTTTATTCACTCCTTATTCAAATTTTTATTTGGAGCCGAGTTTGATGGTCTTTGTGTAGATTTAGGGCTAATCGTATGATGATTAACGGAAACATTAGCAAATAATGTCGGCTTTGCTCGAATTTAAAGTCAAGTTAAGTCATTATTATTGTGGTTTCAGAACTAGAAATTCTAAGGTAATTGTTTATCATTAAGTAAAGAAAGATCCGATACTGTTAAAGGTAGTAAAAACAAACGGTGTTTTTACTACCATTAACAGTTTCAAAAGTCGGTGAAATTCTACGCTGAAACAAAGAAGGCATCGACTTATGAAACTATTAATTTTATAATATGGTAATTATTTTACTTTTTGAAGTTGGTTTTTACTTTTTTTTATTGTTATTTAATAAATTTAAGTGCCACAAATAACAATTACAATGGTGTACAAAATCGTGGACCACTACTACAAGTAGAACGTCGTCTACATAGGTAATTCATATTCAAACTACTAATAATCACTACATAGTATAAAACAAAGTCACTTCCCGTTATCTGTCCCTATATATGCTTAGATCTTTAAAACTACGCAACGGATTTTGATGCGGTTTTTTTTAATAGATAGAGTGATTCAAGAGGAAGGTTTTAAGCTATAAAACATACACGTGCCAAGCCGGGGCGGGTCGCTAGTATTGTATAAAAAACCACTCAACCAAACTTAATCTTTATATGGGACCAACTAGCAATACGCACCAAAAAAAAAGTCATATCTGTCCATAAATCTAGGAGAAGTCGGTGAAAAAAATAACGACTTCCTTTTTGAAGTCGGTTAAAAACCACTAAACAGACTAAAACATTCATTTCTATAATCAACAAAGATATGACCTGATGATTGATACACCAAGGGACTAGGTACAGAAGGGACAAAGCTCTTTTGTTCTCATCTACGCCTCACGCCCACATACTATTGCGTCGCTTAATAAATTAACATCTAATTTGCATTATTGTTTCCATCCTGATATGGGTACATAGCTAGTATCACCTGTTAGTCAATACTGGGAAATTGATGATTAAAATCAGTCACATCACATCTGCCTTCTAATTCAGAATGTGTCGATAAGTCAGTTGTCGTGCTATCTCTTTTTCTCTAGGTTCGAGAATCGTAGACAGAAGGAGATAACAAACCGAATAGCTCTAGTGTCGGCACGAGCTATACGAGAATAGGTCATGCCGTAGTGAAAAGATTAGCCAGTCAGCAAGGTTGGTAGCGGGGCTGACTGCCCTGGGTGCGCCGGACGTACTTAAGTATCGTCACTCGTGGAGGCTCTTTTCATGCACCCCAACGAATTTACTGAAATGTTCTGATTAACCAGACGCATATTCTAAGCAGTAATCTATCAGAATATGTCTAATGCTCGCCGAAAGGCACTCTTCGTACACATTTTGTACTGAACTCCGGAAACGCTATCAGAAATTTGCCAGATCTGACATTCTGCGGGTCTACTCCAAAATGTATGTGCAAAGTGACTTCACGCACGCATCAGAAATTTTCTGACGCTTGCGGCCGGTCTTTGGGGGCTGATTGGACTGGAAGCTGGTCTCTAACATACTTGGGAAACGGATCAACAGCCTAATGAAGTATACTGCTGGACATGGGCACTTCGTCTCTGCTCTCACGATTTGGAGTGGAGTTGATTTCGCTAACAGAGAAATTGTATCTAGGAATTATTGAATGGGGGTTGCTTTTTTTCTATTGGACTGTTGTTTGATGGTCTTTGCGGACAGTTTCTACGTAATCGGGAAGTTATTGGCGAGACCTGAAGAATCTCCAGCCAGGAGGGGAAGTAAAATATTTAACGTGAGCTAACTACTTATACTACACTAACATCATGACTACTAGCAACAACAGCACTAAGGGCGACTCCTAGCGGGGTTCAGTCGACGACTAGGGCATTCCTGGCGGGGATTGGGAGGATACAGTTTGATGACGGCTGAATTACCGGTGTGACTGCGGAGTCTGAAGAGACGACCGGGTTTATGACGGGAGAGCTCGGTGGATCGTGACCAGTCCTTTACTCTGGTAACCTAATCCAAAATATTAGAGTTACTGGTGCTAGATTGGGAGACAGCTTGACGAGGGCTAAATTATCGGTGTTTCTGAATGAGGGTTCCGTTGCACCACAAAATACCTTGTTTGGAACGATGTTTACACTGTATTCTCTTTATGAACCTGTAGGAAATATGTTGGACTATTCAACATCAAGAATAGCAAAACAATACTACAACATGTTTTCGAGATGTGTGAATGTACTTTCATTACCTTGACTTCGAAGACAATAACCCACCACCAGGACTATTATCGCTTGAACACTACGACTTCCAATAAACAACTCATTAGTATTACAATCGTATTGTATTTTGCGATTTGCGCCGTACAAACATCGTATTGGACTATGGCACTGATTGATATGAGAAAGTTATTTATAGTTGTAATTAATTACTATTCTTTGGAGGTATCTAGATTTCTGGAGTAGCTCTCGCCAATCAAAGGCTGATTTACTATATGCCTCATTGTATCAAGTTACTGCTAGAATTCGTATGATATAGAAGAGCCTTTGATCAACACGCCCAGAATCTGCACCCGTGATTGGTAGAGTTTTTAGAGCTGAAAGTAATTTCTCCTCCGTTACTCTTAGGGAAACTCGACGATATCCGGCCACCAAAGAAAGTGGGCTGCGGCCAGTTACAAGCCGCACGCCCCTCTTAGGAAGACGTGGGGCAATGGGGCCGGATCCCACAAAACGAGAGGGCCTCACGCGTCTCTTAGAAAGACAGGCAATGGGGCAGGACTCCACAAAAGGAAGGTTCTGCCAGACCTGCAGGGGTTGTCATGCATGGTATAGCGAATCCCGTGACCCCAGCCATAGGTCAAAAGGAGGAATACCGTAGGTTTTTAGCCGGTAAGAATAACCCTTCGGCTTCCCCAAGACAGAGGATATCCATGAAGATTCCCCACAATAAAAAAATACTTTCTCTCCAGGATAATTATAATTTAATTGCTGCCTATCCAACTATATCTCTTAGGTAAATAGACAAAAAGGCCATCCCTTTGTCTCTTACTACCACGCAGAGATGCAGTGGTCCATTCGTATCCAAAGGTCACACAACCGGTTGTATGAAAGTCATAATTATGCAAAAATGACGTGTCCATAAAAAACAAAATTACACAAACATTTACAATGTTGTAAGACGAAAACAAGCTATCCCACTGCTGACCTTACAGCGCGTGGGCTGATAACATGCTGATAAACTACTTTCAACAGGCGTAAGATGATAAACAGCTGATAGGAGTACTTTTGTACCGGATAAGCTGTGATCCGTCATTTATAATATCGTAAGAAACAGATTAAGGTCAGTGGCGTGCCTTCCATACAAGCCGAAAAGCCCGGCTTAATATCAGGAATGCGAGAATAATAAAAAAAAAACAAAAAAAAACTCCTGTAAAGTAGTATTGAATCATCATGTCTCATAACATAACAACTGATACCTACTGTAATAAATAAAATGTTTAAACTCCGCGCGCAATACAGCGAGCCTCCGTGACCTCCGTGTGTTGCTAAGTTGCCAGGTTTACATAAACAAAAATTTTCGCGTCGCGCCTCGTCCGGCCTACGTAACGTTGCCAAACCGCCTGCAAGATCTTGCATTACGGTCGCACGCGCTGGCTTCTTACGCGGCTTAAGTCTTCTGTCACTTTTCCTTCAATCTCATTCATAAATTGCATAGAGATATATAAGTAAATATACATAAGTGCACATAATTTGTTCGCAAAAATAAGCCGGGCTTATGACTCTGTTAGTTTAACGAAATTGAACATTACGGTAGTGTGTTTAGAAGTGCAATTTGTGTGGCATGCGTGTTTAGGCACATAGATGCTGCGATGTTTGTATTTCGATAGAAATGATACAATTTCAAATTAGTTCACATTTTGTTTTGAGCGATATTGGAGCATTTTTTTGACGCGATATATATTTTTTCAGTTTCTGTGATTTAAAGTATTGTGTAACTTTTATTCGTTTGTTTTAACGTTTGTGATTAAGTTTCTTTGTGATTTGTCTTTCTTTTTATGATGAATTCGGAAATAATTGTTCCTTGTGTGAAGTTGTGTGTGATGGATTGAAGTGTGTGCAATCGTTACTCGGGAAGGTAAATACTTTGAATTTTGCAGACAAATACCGTTTTATTACTTCACCTGAACCTACTCCTGATTTGAGTATTTCTAGTACCTAAATCAAAGTCACAATAGGCATTTTCATAGATCGGCTTACAAAACTCTTTGGATTGTATGTACTTGTATTGTGTTGGTTGCTCTCATTTAAAGAAATTATTCTGCAACACCAGTTGCATATTTTTCTCTAATGATACGAACGCCTGGAATACATCAGGTCACGATGATTTGAATAACTTATCTGGTGCCAGGATTAATTGCTCTAAACAAATAGAACGAAACAACAAACGGCTTTTATCAAAGCTACCGAATGATAGATATGTCTGTAAATCTATCTAGTGATACCATGCCTTCAGTGTGCTTTGTTGTTTGTCATCAGCAGTAGTAAAGAAGCGAAGAATGAAGAGTTAACACGGCTGTTTACATCGAAAGTAATTATAAATTGTTTTTAAACTTTTGCGATTTGTGCACATCATAGAAATATAGATCGGGTCTATTATAAATTAACAATATTTTTTTCAACATTATAAACATTGCGTAATTATACTCATCAATTATTTCTGAGCCATCTATTGGCGGCGACGGGCGATTGTGTCATTTTTCCCGTCGAACTCGAAGCGCGCAAAAAAGCACCTGTAATGCTCATAGATGGCTCTTAAACCAAAATGTATGTGATTTTGCAAAATCACACAATTGTATTATTTGCACTCTATTTATTATTAGGGTGAAAATAATAGTTGTGTGATTTCGCAAAATAACGAATTTTGACAAATTTTACAGGGTTTTTTTTTCTAAAAATCTATCGGGCTTGCCCTAACTTTGAACCCTAGGCACGCCACTGATTAAGGTGTGTTTGAAGAATGGGCAGCAGTAACCACCTTTATAATCTTCTATCGTGTCAGCACGAGCCATACCAGAATAGCTTATGCCGTGGTGAAAAGATTAGTCAGTCAGTAAACGGTAGCAGAGCTGTCTGGCCAGGTTTCGCCCGACGAACGTGAGTATCATCACTCGTAGAGACTCTTTTGACCTGTGCATTGATAGTATCACATTTGGGAAGCTCTTTCTGTAAGGTGGCGTAGATCAAAAAACAGTTTAGTGAAAATTTTAAAAGGCTACTGGTATTACCGTTGGGAACTGGTAAGAAATATCTCTCAGAGTACCACAGTTGGGAACCAGTTGGGAGATAAGAGTAGAAGTGACTATACTATATTAAAAGCCTGAAGTGTTCCACTGCAGGCCAAAAGCCTGACTACTCTTTTTCCACTTCTTCCTGTCTGTTGCGGCAAGGGGAAGTCCATTTTGACGAAGTGTAATGTACGATTTTCACCAAACGGGCCGCGCCGGAGCGCATTTCACACTGTGCTAAAGGAAATTCAGGCTTCTATACAATAGTTGGGTGATTCTACGATAAGAGGTAACTTGTGCGGCAATCAGTTTAAAACTGGTTTTTTATTCTAAATGTTATTGTTTTTTGCAATGAATCATATCATCTTAATGTAATTTATAAATAACATCACAATTAAATGCCCAATTAACGCACATATTTCTGAAATTTTAAGCTGAAGCTTAAAAAAGTATCTACCCTGGCCTGTCCTCTTGTCGGTTTTAGTTCAACTTGCAGACAGTACATAGGTTCTTTGTATCAGTTGGTAAACAAAGTATGTTTAACACGAAATTAAATAAATATACTTCAGTAGTATTAAATAAAAAGACAGCAAAAGTTGTTTATTTTCAATAATTTTTAAACTTAATTTTTGTCCAGCTTTTTTTGTGTATCTACCCTGGCAAATTTCGTTCCGTTAATATAAACGTAAATATAAGACGGCCATATTCTGAACTGCGCTCAAGGACATCTATCGACGTGAAGTTATCAAAACTAAACACGTGAGCCGTTAGGGTGCCGCTATTTTTTAGTTGTTGCGACATGACAGTGCGGAGTAGTGCTTTCGCAAGGTCATTGTATCTCTCCACTGGTCAGTTATAAAAGTTGTAACATTCATTGAATGTATTTGCATTTACTGCCCTAATTTAATAATACTGTAACTGTTAAAGTGTAATATATAATTAATCTCAAAAAAACTTACGTCAATTAAAACAATTTAATTTTTCATGAAAACATCTCTCCCCTGTCGTATTTCCCCTGGGAAAAAACCTGCCAGGGGAGAGATTCACTGACCAGGGGAGACAATATATTTGTGCAAACTAACTCAGATGTAGCTAATCTCTATCAACGTGAAAAAATTTGAAGATTGTGGAAGTATATTAACGACCTGGGCTGCAGAAAGCAAAAAAACTAGCAATTTGAAGTCCCAATGTTGTGGAGACAACCGTCAAATCACGCTACGGACTGTTACTTTTGCCTCACAAAAACTTTAGATTTTAACAACAAAAACAAGAATCATACACAATACCCTGATATTGCGTCAGTCACAAAACCTGTGTTGTATTCTAACGGACCACCCATCATTGGATTACCTATCATTGCCCAGCAGTTCTAGTAGAGAAAATGAACTAGAGCACAAAAAAAAAATTTTAAAATGTTTTTTAAGGATTGATAGTTGCAAAAATGTGTAATAGAGATATAATAAATATTTTAAAAACATGACGCCCTAATTTTTTTTCCACTTCAGTATCCAACTTAGGGTTAATTATTCTACCGATACACATTGGTTGCATCTATGGGTAAAAACCGTTGTAAAGTAGTGTAATTAATATGAAAGTCTGATAAAAATGATAGTCTGATTATAACTGTTAAGCACAATGTTTGATAAAAGTTGATCTAATTAACTTTATTCATTATTTTATTGCATCAAATTCTCTCCCCTGCCCAATGTATTTACCCTGGCCTTCTAAAAAGTACCAAAATATTTATAAATTGACTTGCCCTTACATGATAAGGTACATAAACGGGACAAAAATCGTAATATAAGTATTTAATGAAAAAAATCCCATTTAGCTCCTTGGCCGTAATCTCTATGGACTTGAAACCTCTTATCGTAGAATCACCCAGTTAAGTGTCATGTTAATGGAATGGAATTTACACTGCTTGGAACTCGGTTAGACCCGCGCGTATGCCGCGGCAGCCGATCGGCTGCGCTCGGACGCCGCGGCAGCCGGTCGGCTCCTCGCGTACTTGGACGGCGGCGCTCGGCTGTCATCGCGTCCGGTCGGTTCCGCTCGGCCACACCGCAGGTAGAAACTGACTGCGATAGCGGATACACGAGCACGCGCTCGCATGCGCCCGGGTTCCAGCAGATTGTAGCCGTCGGACGGACGCGGTCGGCTACTGGCGCGTGCTCGAGCATCCGCTGCGACGCGAAATCGTACATAACTCAAGTAGGTCATAGCTAGAGTAAACATAATGCTAAACAACAGCAACTTAGGGCTCTGCATTGTAAGACTCTTACCTCCGCTTGAGACGTTGCAAAAGCTAATAAGGATCATTCAGATAATTCATGGTGGGTGTCTGCGGCTAAACCAAAGCACTAAAAAGCCCTTTAAAATGATGATGTCATCCTTTTAAACCTTATTACCCAAGATTTCTCGTCCTAAACTATGTGCACCACCTTGAAATAATTACAGCAATACACTAATCATCTCTTACTACTTAAATAAGCAAAAGATAATTAAGGAAATTATTAATTACTAAAAGATAAGCGTGTTTGGTCTTCGACTATCATTAGTCAGTGTTTATCAATATTTATTAATAGCTTGATAGTACTGACACACTTCAATGTAGTTTTTGGCAGATAAAAGTTATACGGGTTCTTAGCAACTGTAGCAAAACTGACCGTTTTTTAATCATTAGCGTATTGGAACAAAGACAAAGAGATGACTCATAGAGAAGGCAATTGTTTTCTTGATTTGCTTATGTTTCTCGCTGTGAATAACTACAATGCCTATCTCTGCTATGATTATGAAAAGATGTAGAGAAATGATCATTAGCATTCATCGTTACCCTGATGTGTTTATTTCTTACAATAACCTGCATTATTCTCATACTATTTCTTACTTCTGTAATGGAATTGTCATGAACTACTAATTTAAAAAGAGTATTCATGAAATTTCTTGCCGGCTCTTCTCCATAGAACCTACCTTTTGAAAGCACCTAGTTATGGCGTTTTAAAAGTGCCTGAAATCTGTCGATTTGAAATAAAAAACTTTGACTAGATCAAATAATAGTATCCAGCGCTCAGACAGCAAACTCCCTGAAGATATTGAAGTACAGTTCGATGCAATCTTATTAGCGGGTGTGAAGTGAGCTGCGATCGCACGCACTGCCACACCACGAGGCTGGGACGCCGCGGGTTGCGGGCAGGCGTGCCCCCCGAGCTTCGAATTTTGCTAGTGCAACGCAAATTGTGTCAACTTCACAGTGAACCCCACAGTATTTGACTGGCGAAGTTAAACAACAAATGATCTAGACGATATGCATATGGAAGCCTTTGCAAAGGGATGTTCTAGGCTCAGAGCAACCTGCCCCACAGAAGGAGAGGTCTGCCAGGGGCAGGCGGACCAAGGCCTGCCGGTTTTGCGGTGCATGCAGCTGGGAATTGCGTGACAGGCCACAGGTCAGGAGAAGGAACACCATGGGTTTTTAGCCAGTGAGAGGAAGGCATAATCCTCCGTCTCCCCGGAGAAGCGGGAATACATGCGGATTACGGCACGACAAAAAAAAAAACATAATGCAACCTCAATAAATTTTCTTGTCAAGCGTTTGATTAGAAATGATTCATCAGTAGATATTATCGACGTCGTGAATATGGAGATTAAACCCCATTCTGGAAAACGAGTTTTGGAACTCCCAGTAATAAATTAAACGCAGCATTTAACTGTAGCATGGTTGAAGGTTACAAAAATATGCAAAACTTCTAAACCGTCAAGTAATTATACGAAAACATTTACCCCCGTTGAGTCACTTTTGCACGGAATCCAAACACTAATGGAATAATTGAATAAAAACGCAGCAAGTTTGACATTGAATGTGGACTAAGGCTTACAAGACAGCTGTTATTTAGCAAATGGCCACGCTATTTGTAGATAGATTAAGTGTGTCACTTCCATATATTTTCGCAAACTAAGCCAAGGTGAACGTTGGCAACTTGCAAAGGCTCTAATGTGTTCCAAACCGATTTTAAATAGTCCAATGTGTGCGTATCCAAATCGATTAGTTCTCAATTCTTCCGCTTTGAAACAGTGGCGATAGTGTCTTTGGTTTTGAATAAGAATTATAATTGGAATTTGCTTACAATGAAAATTTTATTATTCACTAACTGGGTCGTCGCGGCTCCGCCCGCGTAGCAAGTTTTTCTCCATATAAATTTTACTCCTTCCTGCATATCTTCTGATACGACTCGCGTGCCACCTATTGTACGTTGATGCTACTGTATCAGAAACTTTCGGGCAAGTGCAACAACTACTGGGGGCTTACTATGTCCTCTTATGAAAACGTTCAAATGCCAGCCAGTCAACTTCCGTTCAAAAGCAGGCCTGCTTCTGAATCGCTAAAAATCGTACCATGGCAGCACTAACGGTGAACGACTATTGAACCAAGTTGAACGGCAATGCTTGCAATGTTCATGGTACGAAAAGTCTATACAAAAAAAAAGGTGAACGAATTTCGTAAACGTCAACGTAGCAGGGCTGCAGCAGGCCTGCTCTAACGATGTCATAGTACAAAAAAGCACGGCAGTTCAACTTCTGTCCTGCTTTAAGAGGTCATAGTAAGCCCCCCGTACAAAATTTTCAAAGCATTGAAGACGAATAGGCGAACATACAAACATATTTTTTTAACAGAGTTCTTGGTGTTGCTTTATCGAAAATTTTACGACCCCCTTTTGTAATACCAACAAATCTCGTCCTCTATGGCAGCCATTTCATTCATGAGTAATATTAGGAATAAGACTACTACGGGGTTTTTTTTTATTTGGTAGCTGGCTTTCCATCTCTTCTATTTTATTAAAAAAAAAGGATCTCCGTTATTACCTAAACGTATGGCTAATTATTTTTGTCATTTATTTCGGTTTTTACGGACTTATTGCCTTGCCAAATGATTTATTGGCTATTTTAAACGATTTGGCAAGTCAAAAAGTCGATTAAAAATAAAATAGATGAATACCAGGGTGCCATTCGGAGAGGAGGGGTTAGGTATTACAAAAGGGGGTATTTTTGTGTTGATAGAACTAAGTTTTTGACGTCTTTAAATTTTCAGTAGTGCAACATTAAACATACTGTATGAGCTTATCGCGATGCTTCCTTTTGTATAGATTAACAACACCTGATTAGTAGTAGCAATAAGTATGCATAATTAGCTAATTAAATATTTTTGAGAATCCGCTAAATACCGACAAACTGTCATTCAAATACGTTTAGTCGATATTTCCGCCGTTATATTTTCCGGTAAACTATGATTCACTATTATTACGCTTCGTAAAGTAGGTCGGGCAGTAAAGCGAAGTGTTTCAATTTTTTTTTTTATAAACCACTTCTCTCGTAAATGCCAGAACTCAATAAATAGTGCCATTTAACGACTACGTCTCGTTAAGAGGAGAGTCCTTAAGAAACACCTGAAAAGGCACTTACTGTTTTCAAAATTTCTATAAACTCTCCGCATGGAATTACGTAGAAAAAATAATGAAGAACCTTAATAGATGTGCCAACAGTTTCACCGCGAGATATTTGCGAAATCATCATTCATTTCGAGATAAAAAAATGTTAAATTCCCTCAAAAACATCTAAATCGACCTTTTCTATTTGCAGAATTTGCTTAATTTTAAAGGAATATATAAAAATCTATTTAGTTTAATCGTGACACAAAAGTATGAATAACACGTCTACCGTTTTATTATTTTAATAAATCAAACCAAATGAGAGTAATTTACGTCTCAACATTGTTAATTTTTTACGGAAATTGTTTTCCGTTCCCCATACATTTTAGTATGGAGCAATACTCTCCCGTAATTTGTTTTATAAAAGAGTACGCACGCGAAAAATTTTCAGTGCCATCCTAGAATCCAAGGTGACAGCACGTCCGTTTGTAATTCGAGCCGAGCTCTCTAAAACATCTACGCACAAGGCATTAGGGTGGGTTGCGAGTGTCGTGACATGACTGCATTTTTTCACTCGTCGAACAATAAGACAGACGACTCAGACAGTGACCGAATTGACACATTTTAATTTCAATATTTTTTTCACTGAATATTCGGACACCATCAAATTATTGAAGCTTTTTAGTACATACAGTCAGATAAAAAAGTTTTATGTGGCATTATATATTTATGTTATATGTGGCCAAAAAAGCGTTACCAAAACTTTCGGTAATAAATAGCTTTGTGGACTCACCACTTTGAACTGCACCAAAAGTATTATTCGAAACGCACCAACGATGAAACATAGAGAAGAGCATGAAGGATTCGTAGTGAATTATATCGATAGACGTTTTAAAATTCAGCTGCCCTATTGTTTATTTATTAAAACTACTAGGAAAGCAGAAATGAACTGCAACTAGGTGCTTAAGCGACTTACCTCCGGTTTCTGAATTGAGAATTCTAGGATAAGCAGTATTTAAGTAACATTTGAGTACAGAGTTGTCAAAAAAATGACGGATTTTAAAGCATTTTTTTGACAACTCCGTACTCAAATACTACTTAAGTATTGCTTATCTTGAATTTAATTCAGAAACCGGAGGTAAGTCGCTTAAGCACCTAGTTCCAGTTCATTTCTGCTTTCCTGGTAGTTTTAATAAATAAACAACAGTTGAATTTTAAAACGATATAATTTAATGTTTCATCGTTGAAGGGTTTCAAGGAATACTTTTGGTGCGGTTCAAAGTGGTTGCGCTTCGAGGAATACCCCATCTTTATTTACCCGACTGCCAAGGCGCGTATCTATCTATGTATGTGGGTTTATAATATTATTCATTAAAAACGGCTGCTTTCGGTATAATCCGGTTAAAAACTGTTTTTTTATAACTATAGGCTGGGCGGAGGACGGATTTCCACAATTATTAAGGTATCGTTGAAAGTTTTTTATCTGACTGTACAAAACAGCTTTTTTTATTGGTGTCCGAATCATCAGTGAAAAAATATTGAAATCAAAATATGACAATTCGGACACTGTGTCTGAATATATTGTGAGTTTTATACAGGGTGGAATCGTTAAGTGTCAACAGGCGATTATTCAGTCAGTTTAGGAAACATTTCAGAACTTATGGCTAATATCAAAACTAGGGCGCCTAGTTACTAAAACAACATAAATATTGTTGATAAAATAACCGCCATGTATGGAGAATTTAGATTTTACCTACTTCCGTACATTTAGTATGACATTTTGTTCATGAGATATTCAAGAAGCTTATAATTTTTTTGAATTTTTCATTCGAGCTAAATTGTTTACTGAATGACAGGATTAATAATAACTCGATAAAAAAATGGATTTATTTCTTTCTTGTAATTGACAAAGTCGGCAACATTTTTTATTTAAACTTTTAATCAATTAAACTGGCTGAAAACGAAAAATAATAAGTTATTAAAAAAAAACTACGGAATAAGATTTGAGATCCAAATTAAAAAAAAAAATTGTTCTTATTTTTATATTTAATTAATAAAAAAAATACACCTAATGCCTATTCCATTAAAGCGTAGCCAGAGGAGTTCTGTTATACAGCCACAAGTTCGTCATGACGTTATTTAGCGCCATGTAATGGAACATTGTCATTGAACTATTAGTATTTTAGTTAGACATACTGGTTGCAATATTATTATTATTTATTAGATATGAAAATAATAGGCTATCGCATTACGTAGGCAATCTGGAACTACAAAATCTGTTTTCTGTTCGAAATCCTGAGTTAGATTTAGGTAGTGCTCAGGAATCTGGTGATATGAAGCTTTATTACAGAGATGACTAAGATAGACCGAAGTCGAGTAAGGCTAACTCCGCCGCCGCCACATTAACAGTAAGGAAGAGAGAGATTACGTAGGTATGATTGGTATGATCAGTTGAAAGAAATTCTCATACTAAATATATGGAGGGTGCGAAAAAGAAAATTTTCAATATCTGGCTTTTATTTTTTCTGAAGTTATTTTATATTATTTTATTCTCCATGTAGCCTAGTTTTGATAATAGCCTTACCTTTTTAAATATCTCTTCAATTGACGAAAAAATCGTCTGTTGACACTTAACGATTCCACACTGTATATATGTATATTTTTCACTTATTATTAGTATAATGATTTCCTTATTTTACCACGTTTCATGGCTACGTCAAGACCGTGGGCAGACTTGCCAATTTTGACGTTTGATAGCTTGTCAGCTGAAGGGTTCTCTATTTCTTGTTAATATATTTTTCTGCATATTATTACTATTTCAGATAGAAATGGGAAAACGTAAAGAAAATTACAAAAGTTTTATCTTGATTGTATGCTTCTGGAAATAACAGATTCAAGATTAGACAGCAAAATGGAAATAAATGAGCCCAATTATTTGATTGGGGCAATTAAAAAACGAGAATCTGAAAGAAAATCAAAGAAACGGAACAGCGAAAATGTTTTATCTGATGTCAGCAGCCCCAAGCGCCAAGCAATAAATAAATAAATTAAAGAAAATAATTTTATTTAGCATGAATTTTTGTATGTACTAAGATGTACCTATAATTTTTTTATAATAAAATATAATTTTAAAATATCAAACTGAGAAAAAAATGTTACTATACCCAGTAATTGAGTTATGTACATTAATTGTTTTTCATTACAAATCAATCACACATTATCTCGTTTTCATTTTTATGTTGGCTCTTATATTCCCTCGCAACATTTACATACCCTAAAATATTCCCAAACAAAAATTATGTGTCGTTAGTCATTATATTCGAAAATAGAAACACAGAAAATCAACAATAATATATTACAGTAATCATTCTAAGTTTAAATCTGTCAATACCGGTTACACTGTGACCCCACCCTTTGTTCACGACACCAATACTATGGGCAAGCGTGCCTCCCGGTGCGGTGAATAAATAGCTAATACATTGCGCGTTTTTTGCAACATACTTACTAGTCCTTCAGAAGCGAACGCGCACTGAAGGTTTATTTAACCCGGCGCGCCACAATATAAACCTTCGGTGCGCTTTTGTTTTTTGGTATGTGTACACTACAATGTGTAATGCAGCTGTATTAGTAGAAATGTCGAAGTGTGGGTTCTAAAATAAGTTCTCACGCTCGCAAACCTTCCTCTTAACAGCCAATAAAAAATATTATTTATCCGTAAGTCGTCGGTACCGGGTGTCATACGAATACCTATGACAGTCGTTACGGGTAGCCAGAAGCTTGAAAGTCTGAAAACCAGCCTAACGGTATATCGGTTTTACCCAGATACTGTGTTGCGGAGGTCTGATCTGATGGCAGTCGCTCCGTGTAAAATACTGGAGACGAATCTGCAGGCTTACTCCCGATCCCGACAGCATCGAGTTTTGAATCGAGTCGACTTACGGCCATTTTCAATAACCTATCTATCGGAGGTTTCGCCTACTAGAGATAGAAATTTGACATAAGCTCCATAGAAGTAATGTCAAATTTCTATCTGTAGTAAGGAAAACCGCCGATAGATAGGATATTGAAAATGGCGGTTAGTGTCAATTCTTACTCTTGAAATCGACAAAAGCGCACAATTGTGCACCGGAAACTGTGCAATTTTTATTCGAGCCGGTGCACAATTGTGCGCTTTTGTCGATTTCAACAGTAAGAATTAACACTAAGTCGACTCGATTCAAAACTCGATGCTATGGGAGTAGGTAAGCCTGCTGGTTACACTGGAAGTTGACCCCAAAGTAGTTGGAAAAGCGCTAGGCAGCACACAGACACACATATTGGAGTATTCGTAGATACAACGAAAGGTCGTGGGGAGGGGGTTAGACGTCATCGGAGGTAATATCAGTACCATGTTATAACTACAGAAGTTGATATCAATAACTGATGCAATCAAAAGTAACTTATTAACGTCAATGATTATGAAGAATATAATTTTAGTCTAGGCCGAGCATCCACCAAAGCTGTGCGAGGAAAATGTGCGGTGCGAAAATGTGTAGCGAGGATGTGAAGCGGTTTGACCCCATTCACCAGAGCTGTGCGAGGAATGTGTTAATGTGTACAAATAAGCGGTGCGAGGATAGGTAGCGGACTCTTTTCGAATATGAGAGAGAATAATACACATTCCTAGCTACACATTCCTCGTAACACATCCCTCGCTCGCATTTCTTGCTTGTTTTGTATGAACAAAAACCTCGCACCGCTAAGACCATATCCACCAGAGTTGCGCAGAGCGAAACTAGGTAAATGAAGTGATTCTATTGGTGCTTACAAAACACATTCCTCGCTACGCAGCTTAGCACAGCTCTGGTGGGTGCTCAGTCTTATTGGCAGGTGATGGATGCAATAGATGAAGAAACTACGTGTCATACGAATACCTATGACAGCCGTTACGGGTAGTCAGAAGCCCGAGGATCTAACAACTGGTCTAATCTTCGGCATTGCCCAGTAACTGGGTTGCAGAGGTCTGATGGCAGTCGCTCCGTGTAAAATGCTGGTATTCAGCCGCATCTGGTTACACAGGAAGCTGATAGCCAGATACTTTAAGAGATACAGGTATAGGTTAACAAAGATTGTACGATAAAGCGAATGGCTAAACTCTGACATCAGTCTAGCCTTTACCAACTACGTTGCCAAGGCCGGAATTAGGGGAGGGCAAAAGGGGTTTTAATCCCCGGGCCTCCGCAAAATGAGCTTTTGAATTTTTTTAGACTAGAAAATAACTGACACCCTTTCTGACAAAGAGAAAAAAGTTCACGAAGTAGGCCGGCCATACACGAGCAGCTCGAGCAGTTAGCCAGTGATAAACATACACGGACAGCTCAGCAGTCAGTGTATGCCTGGCGACTGTTTGACCGCACGCCGTGCCGCCAACCGCCCGAAGCAGTTGCAACTGCTCGAGCTGTTACGTGTACATATGTACGTACGTATAAGGCTGTAGTTTACTATGCAGTTGCAGCTTAAAGCAGTCGATCCTGACTGCTTCAAGCTGCCCATGTATGGCCGGCCGTACTGTTTCAAAAACGTTTCAACTGGCCTTCCCTTCTGCGTTGTCCCAGAGCCTTCAAACGTTTAAATTCAGCCTTATACGTTGCGATCAGCTTCTAGTCCAATCAAATGTTAGTGAATATACACGGAGCGACTGCCATCCAGTGTACACCAATGGTCATTGTCACTTTGGCTATTGTTTTCAAATACAATAATACAATAAGTACCTAGAAGTGGCTATTGATTCCGATGTGTACGACAAAACAACTGCTTAATTGGAATTCACCATTGTAGGACTCAGAATCCCATTACGTTTATATTAGTCACAGCGGTTTTCTAGTTTTCACAAACAATATCTCATAAAATGTGGAAACTTAATGTCGCCTTAGAATACAGGCATTAAGTTTTTTTTCCTATGCAACGCACAAAAAGTAGAAAGTATAGAGCGCTGTGTGTACAAACTATAAACACGCAAACATTGTGTGAAAGTGAATTTTTTGATGCGGCAACACGCCATGCTGTTTTCCGTTACGTTCAAAATTGGAACAAGGTAAATTAGTATGAAAATAGAACTATAATTTATAGGTATCAGGAAGTGTTGGTCTTGGTTGGATACAGGCCACCTATTTTATGAGTTTCATAAGAATTTATACTGGCTGAATGAGCAGCTGCATTCATCTTTGTTATGACGTCACATTGCGATCACTAATGCTGCTGTCAAACGTGAAACGTGGTATTTATTCCTTGCGAGCCGTGGATTTTTATTTGTAGAATATGACACCATACGGTATGTAATTTCGACTCAAACAAGACTTCCATTGATAACAAATTTAGGTAGGTAATCAACATATAAATTGAGACATAAAACTCAATAAAACCATTGAATTATTTGTAGTTTTAGCAACATAATTATAAAAACAAAAAAGTCTTCAATAAACTCACAGACTCTTTTCCATATTCAATAAAAACTGCTCATCATGCTGAATCATTTAACATTTTCTAGAATAGGCAGGTATAACAACATTTATGCAAAACATAATTTATCATAATCCTACTTTTAAAAAACAGTTAAAACAATTTAAACCATGACGTCATTTGCAAAGTACAGAACGCAATTAGTCGTATTAAAACTAATCTAATTTTGTTAAACCAATTTTATGAGGTCGACCAAAAGACAAAGAAAAACTCACTCGAACTTCATCGATATGCGAATATCGATGGCTGCACTTCACTAACGGCACTGGCTGGACCCGAAACGACCTGAGCCCACGAACCAAACTTGTTTATTTAAAAAAAAAACAAAATGGCTTTTTGTTGCACTCACAAAGGGAAACAGCTGATTTTTATTATTATTTTCTTCAACAAAATCACATAACAAGTCAATGTACGACTATTAGTTACTAAATTTTAATACAAAATTGCATTTGTGAACTTATTTACGCAATAAAAGGAACTTGTATAGAGTTAACACCACCGATTTGAAAAACCTCTTTCCACATATAAAATGGAGTAACACGGTAATCTCCATAACCGAATCGCATTATAACATGAAACTACATGTCAATTAACTTTCTAAAACGCAGGATTACGATACGCATAGTACGAAACAGGAAAAAAGAAATAACCAAACATATGTTAACGCATTTAAAATAGATTTACCTTATACGGCCGCAAACTATTTCGTTAAACTCCACTTGAATACACCTGGGCTATAATATAACACTCCGGTAATCGTTTCTTTTTCTCTTAAAATACATTATTACACTGTTTAATCAATGTCCGGACGCGAAAACGCAGTCCAAAATTGAGATTTTTAATGCAAATTCGGCTGTCACAAGAGCGAGCGTCCTATATTCGCCCGCAACGGTAGCATACTAAGATGTCAGCTGGGTTAAGTTCGTTCTCATTGGGTAAATCGATTGAAAATCTGTGTAGCACACTTTAATTTGTATCTCTATCTCTTTCTTTCGCACCGCCTTCTCGCTCAGAGTGTAACGACCTTGATAAGATTTTGAGGCAATCCAGACGATATTTTAAAACAATTTCTTGATAAATAGTCTTTTTTTGGACAAATCTTTAAGTGTGTCATGTTTATTATATGATAAGTATCAGGATTTTTCCAATCTTAATCATATGGGATCAAAGCTATGTGTCAACAAGTACTTATATGTGTGTGTGTACGTAACAAAGAAAACATATTGTCAATCGGAGAGGCCGTCCTGATTGGTTGCTGCACAGCTGTTTTTGACACGAGTAATGTTCTAGAAATTACTTAGCATCATCACTAGGTGGCAGCATGCTCTCACTAACATCAATTAATTTAACAAAATATTAGATTGTTTTCTATTATAATAATTAATTTTATAATTAAATGCCAGTAACTGCATAAAAGTATGACTCGCATCATATATGGCTAAGGCTAATGTCAGAAAAGAGTAATTAAGTTGAGTGCATTTAGGAAACAGTTGGAACCTTGATTGATCAAAGTGCATCTCGTAACCATAGCAACCAAGTTTATTTGATGACATTATAACCCGACCAAATTGGAAACATCTCCTCGAATTGGCAGAACAAAACGCACCAAAGACTTCTTAATTTGATTGAGTAGTACACGTGTAATCTGTAAATGTCATTGAATGGCGGTGTTATCGTTCAAACTATAAATAAAGTAATAAAATGGACTCATTGGACCTGTTAGCTCGCGAGGATGAGTTCAAGAAACTCAACAAACAGCTTGAGAAGAAAACTGAGAGTTTAATGAAGCAGATTGAGCATGCTATGGTTAGTTTTATGTCAATATTTTGTTACGCACAAACCTTATCTTCAGACAACTTGTTGGACAAACGAATATTCAAAGTAAAATTGCATAGCATACCCAAGGTATGATTTTAAATTATACCAAGGCTCATATATCAGGCTGATGAATACGCAAAATATTCAAAATGGCACCAAAGCAGTGAATCAGGTTGGCACAAGCAGTGTCGTATCTAGGGGCGGCTACCAGAGGCGCAGGACCCAAGGGGCCGCAAATTAGGCCGCTCAATACGGAGCGAAAAAAACCGCAGAAGATTTCGTGAATAAAGTATCAGATAAAATTGTTACTGCCTTAATTTTAACCTTTTGAACACAGTCATGTATACATGGCACAGCAAAATGTGTTCAGCACGCCACGGTCACGACTACATGATAGATTTAAAGAAAGAAATTGTAGGTAGCTTGACCCACTTTTGCTTTTTTGTCGTGGCGGTCAAGCGGTTACTCAAAATGCTTACATAAATGCCTTTTTATTTACTTAGCGTGTTTTTTGGTTGATGCAAAATGTTATCCCTGCCCTGCACACTCTTGACCTACGACACTGGGCACAAGGCCCACAGAAGGCGAGAAAGAAAGTAGGTAAAGTAAAAAATAAAAAATACTTTATTTCGGATAAGTAACATCCATAGTTGGTTATTAAAAAAGAGACAAAGAAAGTTACACATTAGTAAAAAATAAAAAATAAACATTTAGTTACCAGTTTATTGTTCGTCATGCATCTTTGAACAATGGCATTCAACAAAAAAGAGTCGTATCTCCCTGCTATGGTCTTCAGGATGGAGTTGGAGCTGGCCCGCACTCTGCAGAGCAACGAGGCACATCTCTGTCTGACGATGGCATGAAAGCCATCGACATGCGCCTGCGTGGATACACCAGATGCACTACAGAAATGGGGCAGCCCCATCAACATCCTGAAACCGTTATTATATTGGACCCGCAGGGCGCTGATAGTCCGCTGAGTATAATTGGTCCATAGGCTGTACGTGTAAAATACTTGGCAATAACCTTTAAAAAGCGTTATTTTAACTTGTTTGCTACAATGTGCAAACCTGCGTACCAGCATGTTACATTGAACTGCCATCGCCCTATGTAAAAGACTAAGAAAACCAGTACACTTAAAAAGTTCTCTAAGGTGTGTGTAGTCTACCAAGCCACACCAGGCCAGCATGGCGTAGTAATCACCAAACCCTTCTCATTCTGGGAAGAGGCCTGTGTCCAACTGTGGGACAGTGTGAGCCAGTGTGTGCCAATTATGCTTTACTTGTACTACATATCAACGCTTGAAACGCAAAAATTACCAAGCAACATGTTGGCAAATTTACACTAGAGCATTTTAAAGTTTTTTTGGAAAGACCAATAAAAAAATCGCCTATTTGTCATAGCTACTTGATTCCAACAAATTTTAAGTGCAGTTTAAAGGCTTGTAATAAACTGGGATTTAAAGATTATGAACTTAAATAAAACTTTAAAATGCTCTAGTTTAAAATTGCCAACATGTTGCTTGGTAATTTTTGGCTTTCAAGCGTTGATATGATCCATGCAGTTGGTAATTACCCATGAACCAGTCCTATCATTCATATAATTCCCTCAAAATATCATTCTCAATCATGCTTTCTTTCATTTTCAGCAAAAGCAAGACATATTCTCAGAATTCTCACCGAGCCTCACTTTATCACCTGTGCATACCATAAAAAAACATAAATGCGACTCCCATAGGCCTACCACACCAACGCCTTTGCCTACACAACACAAAACAAATCAAAAAAAGAAAACAGCATCACAGAATTCTGCTCCAAGTTCAAATAATTCAAATCTGAGTACAAAAGTTGAAAATGGAACACAGATTGTTGATGATAGCAATAGCACAAATTATGCTGATGAGAATAGCACAAAGAGTATGAATGCATGTAATTGTTGCACAAATGTAAAAGTTGTAAGGATTGGAGATGATGCTGAGTTTTTGTATGCATTTGTGTCTATAAATGTTAAGGATAAAGTCTTGCCGCAGTCATTTTTAAAAGGTAACTTAGTTTCATGCTGATTAGTTTGTGTATGTGAGATTTGTGTCTGTAAACGCACCCACGATACAGGAGAAATCGTAGAGGCGTCAAGTTTTGTAAAAAAAAAACATGTTTTTTTTTTGCTAACGGGGCCGACAGCTTAACGTACTCTCCGAGGCACGAAGGGGCCTCGATGTATACCGAACAGTCACCCATCCACGGACTAACCGCGGCAAATGAAGCTTAACGTAGGTTATCCATGAGCCCCTCTGTTTTAATTAAAATATATTTTCTAAATTTTCAGATAGGCCTACAACTGAGAATGTATGCAAGTTCCTATCGTCCAAGGTGAAGTTAATGCAGGAACAAATAGACAGACTTCAGGGTACACTAGATAAAAAGGTACGTCACAAAAAAAAAAGTATTTATTCTGGTCATATTATTCATCATTCAGCCGAAATACGTCCACTGCTGGATATAGGCCTCCCCCAAGAGGGGGTTTTTGCCGTAATCGCCACGCTTGGCAGGCGGGTTGGCGATCGCAGTATGGTTGTTAAAGTACTCAGAGAACGCTACTGCCCATCCTCTAGAGAATACCTTAGTCGCCTTTTACGACATCGACGGTAAGAGATGGGGTAGTGCTATTCTTTAAGTCCGGCACTACACGAGACATCATATTTATTATTACAAGATGTTATTCTAACCTAAAGGCTTCTACACCCATGCCGCTGACTTTGCCGCCGGCTTATTGCCGCGCAGGTGTAAGTCAATAGGCGTTATACCCGGCGGCATTGTGTGTAGGAGCCTTAAAGTTGGATCCACAAAGCCTAGCCGGCTAGGCCGGTGGCTGTGCCGCTGGCTTTGTGAACGGCAATCGCAACAAAACCGGGGGCCTTATTGCCGCCGAGGCCGCCGGCAGCGGGGAGACAGTTCGTTCGCGGCTTTCAATTAGTGCTAGTGTCGTTTATCTGTTTTTCATAACTGCGAATTGATTCAGAGCCGCGCTTGCCGGAGCCTACCGGCGGCATTTGCCGACCGACTTCTCTGGCGACTTTGCTTATGGTCAAACCGCCGGCAGTGCCGCCGGGCTGTCTGGATCCACCATTAGAAACCACTTTGTGTAAAGCTGATCGGAAAGAATATTATTTAGCTGTATGTGATAAAGGGTGTCCCAAAACTCGACGTCAAACCGGGAACAAATTATGAGGCAGTAAATGAGAGCGGAAAAAAAAATTCGTTGTACACTATTTTTAACGGACTACAAAAAGGAGGAGGTTCTCAATTCGGTTGTATTTTTTTTTTTATGTTTGTTACCTCATATTTCCGTCATTTATGAACCGATTTGAAAAATTCTTTTTTTGTTCGAAAGGGTATACTTTCCGATTGGTCCCATATAAATTTTGTTATGATTAGACCATGAACTTCAGAGATACGGAATGGAACTCCTCATCGGATCAAAGCAAAATTCTCAAATTACTAATATTGCTTTGTTTATATTTGTTGTTGGGAACTGACTACTGGAAAAGAGGAGGGGGTGCGTGTCCCCCCTCCCCCCCTTTGGAATATTTTCATTATATCGTGTAAGGTATCATCTGAAAGGACTTTTTATGCCCGACTACGTCAAAGCCAAAAAGAAGGGTTATGAAGGGGGGGGGTTAAAATTATGACACTAAAACGTATTTAATAAAAAATAAACTTTAAAAAAAAGTAAAAACCGACTTCAAAGAAATACTAAAAGGAGTAAAATAATTACCTTAATATAAAATTAACAGTTTCAGAAGTCGGTGCAACTCTACACTGAAGCAAATAGAAGTCACCGACTTCTGAAACTGTTAATTTTATATTATGGTAATTATTTTACTCCTTTTAGTATTTCTTTGAAGTCGGTTTTTACTTTTTTTTAAATTTATTTTTTGTGAAACGTGTGAGTGGAGATAAAGTTCGAGTTTTTGTCATCGATACAGATTCAAACCCCTTCATTTTTCTTTGCCACGAGGACCATGTTAGCCGCTCACGGCTCACCAGCATCCAGCAACTTCTGGAACTCCTTCTCCAGTATCGCCTTCTTAGGTTTAGTTGACTTCTGTCGCGCGTCGACTTTCTAGTGATGGGTGGCATACTGGCATATTCTCATTTCCACACACGTTTAAGGCCTCGTTCAGGAAGACGCGGGGCGTTGCGCGGCGCGTCGGGCGTCGCGTCGTGCGGTCTAATCAAACATATGGTAGGCTGGTTTTATTGTTACGCGTTTCGGCAGGGCCGTTGGAGCTCGCGCGTTCGGATATGTATGGGGTAGTAGTTGCGTTTCAAAGTCGCGCGCTTGAGCAGCGCCATTCGGTAAACGCGCGCTGTTCCCCGGCGCTGCCGAAGCGCGCGCCGCTCGTGCGCTTCTACGGCCAGTATGCGTTTTAGTGTGACGTCGTTGAGACGCGCCGCAAGATATTTGTTTACAAAATGAACTGCATTAACATTCATATTGTACACGACTGTCTCACAGCAGCGGAACGCGCGGTACTAATTTCTTTTTACGTGCACCGTTGTTCAAGCGCGCGCTGTTAACAGCGTGCTGCCCAGCGACGCGTCTAGCGGCGTGACTATAAAACCAGCCGCAATGTATGAGAGCGTTAATGTAGAAGCGTCATCACGCGCGTTTTGTTTGATATTGAGCGTTACACGCAGCAGAGCACGCGGCGGCCGCCGCCGCGTTGCACGCACAAATACAAACTTATGGTACCTACCTACTGTGTACAATACGGCTGACGTATTTTGGCGAATCTGAAATTAGTTGTTTGACTGCGCAATGCATATTTTAGAAACGAAGTTGTCTACTGCGCAGCTAATCAGCTAACTTCGAAATCGCCAAGATACGTCGGCCGTATTGTAATTCCGTTCATAAAGACGCGGGGCGTCGTGCGGCGCGTGCTTCGGTGCGTGGGGAATGACGATATCCGCTGCGCCCGCTTCACGTGCCGCACAGAGGGTGAACGGCGAAAACGCGCCGCGCGACGCGACGCCAGACGCGCCGCGCAACGCCCGGCGTCACCCTGAACGAGGCCTAATACTTAGTTAGATTTATGAATTAAAATTTTATTCATGGTAACTTTGAAACTTGATTACGATTAAACTTTTACAACGATAAAATATATTTGGGTATTTGTATTTCTTTTCAGGCCACTCAATGCGATGGTCATCTAACCAAGCTAGCTGAGCTAGAGGGTGAAAGACTGACTCTACTCTCCAAGGCCAACAGTATGAGAGCCAGTACAGCAGATATGAAGGCCAAGAATATGGTGCTTCTGGCTAAACTCAATGTAAGTAGGTACAATGTTCTGCCTAGCGTTTTACTAACCATGTTGGATCAGCTTCCAGTCTAACTAAATGCGACTGAATACCAGTATTATACATGGAGCTACTGCCATTAGACCTCCGCAACCCAGTTACTGGGCAATGCCCATATCCCAACGATAGACCGGTTGTCACACTTTCGGGCAATTTTATACCAGTGAGATAAAGTTTATGTTCAGGTAATTATGAACAGTCTGTTCATCCCGATATATTTGATGCTGACTCATTCTACAAAATTATTAGAGATGCAACGAATATTCGGCAAGTATTCGGCCTATTCGGCAATTTTTCTCAGTATTCGGTATTCGGCCGAATACCGAATATTTTATAAAAAGAAATAAAATAAAAACGCAATTTAATCAAAAACATATTTATTTATCAAAGAATCATTTATTTATTAGTCTTGATTGATATTGAGGATGACAGTGTTTGTAATCTTAAAGACTTTACATAGCAAACACACAGCTCACTTGGAATCATCATTGGAATTTTCGAAATATTTCTAAATAGGAGACTTTTTATTCGTATCTGAAACCATATTAGACAATATGACTTAATTTTAATTTGCCATAGTATAAACACAGCACGTTGTGAAACCACTTGTCGGCTAATGAGCCAAATACACCCGGTTCCGTCACCCTCGCACGTACCGCACTAATACGTGTCGTAACCTGTTCGCGTGAAATGCACTGGATCTCCCGCCAAATATTCGGAGGCCGAATATTCGGTATTCGGCCAAATCACTATTCGTTGCATCTCTAATAATTATATCAACTTTTAGCAACCTTAAATACGACCAGGGTTGGATTTAGAAGCAACAAGGGCCAGGGGCATCCGCAAAAGGAGCTCCACAATATGAGGTTTTGATTTTATTTTGATAAGAAAAAATAAATTGAAAATGTCGTTGTGGCCCGCAGGTTACAGACCCGCTTGTTAAGCTCTGGGTTGCAGGTTCAAACCCAGTCACCTAAGTGACTTTTTCGATTTCATATATGTATTTTTTTAGTTAATCTAAGACGCAACTGACTGGGAAGGAAAACATCGTGAGGAAACCTGGACTTAATGCCAACGCGCAGAGAGCAAGCGTGGCGATCAATGCTCGTTCCTTCTCTATTTGAGAAGAGGCCTTTGCCCAGCAGTGGAACAGTTACAGACTAATATTTATTTTAATGACACCCTTTCCCACGGAGAAAAAGGAGTTCAAAATCACGAAGTACATTTTTAAAAACATTTCAATGGGTCTTTATTTTTTTGTTGCCTCACGCCCTCCAAATCCCCTAATCCGGCCCTGAATACGCCAATAAGCGCCTCGGACGTTGTTATTATGCATTGAGCGACCGAATTTGCGCCCACCTGGGAGCCTCTATGGCCACCCCTAGTAGATACGACTCTGTGAGTCACAGTTAGCCTGCTCACAGTCGGCGGCCGACTATACGTTTGGTGTTGACCTTAAGCTCTTCTCTTCCAGGAAAAAGAGAAGCTGTACAAAGAACAGAGGAGCGAGACAGACAAACTGACCTGCGATCTAAAACGTTGTAAAATAAAATGCAACAGTGCTGAAGCTAAGTGCGCGACGCAACAAGAGACGATTGATAACTTGAGACAACAGATTGAAATCGCTAAACGTTCTGAAAAGGTAAATGTTGAAATAATACTCTCTCTCTAGGGTCGGTCCCTCATGTCTGAGGATCGTGGTCAGCACTAGGATTGCATCTGGAGCGGATGATCTGCTTCCACCGGTTTCTGTCCAGCGCGTCTCTTACAACCGTGTAGAATTTGGATGACGACGAGTCTTTTATTTGATCGGTCCATCTTGTTGGTGAACGACCGCGCGATCTTTTGCCTTCGGTGTTCCCAACCACAATCAATTTTTCCAAATTTTCGTCGCCTCTGCGCACTGTGTGGCCAAAGTATGAAAGAATACGTTGTCGCCATAAAATGGACAAGCGAGTTTTTATTCGGAGCTGAGTCAGGATCGATGCCTTTGAAATAATACACGAAGGGCCAAAAAAAAAACAGTTTTATTGAAATTCATAAACCAACCAACAACCTTAAATACATAAGGTCACCCGGGGCGAAAGCAACTAAAAAAAAAAATATTTTGAAACTTTGCTTCCCTCCACCATGAGCTACTTAAATAATAGGGATATTCTAATAAACGTACTTCATTGCACAGCTTTCGATGAACAGTTTCGACATAAATTAAGTTACAAATAGACTTTGGTTTTTCATTAATTTGCATTATTGTTGAATAAGACCAGTAAAAGTTACATTCACCCCACTTTGGGGTAAATGTGACTATTCGTTATAACCCTGTTGTAATCTGTTTCTAAATGTTGAGGTCAAGAGTACATGTAGATGCACACAGAATTATCTGTAAAAGCTATCTATATTCGCTGAGATAGAGTTCAGTTTCAAGCAAATTTACTTTTATTTTTTTATGGGGTGAATGCGACTGTCTTCCATAGTGACTAGTGTTGAGATGTAGTACCTACTACTTATCGATAAATATTTGTGAAGACATTCGATAATTAACAATAATGAAAGGTTTAAATATAGGTTTCTTAGTGCAAAAACGCAAAATTGATCTAAGTGTTCATTAAGAATAAGATGAATAAAGTATATTATACTCAGCTAGAGTATTCTATTTTATTAATGGAATTTAGGACGTAAAATAAAAGCAAGAAAAGATTTCTTCTCATGTAAAATGCTTTGACAAATATCCGATAAGTACGCATTGATGACTAATCTAATATTTAGGATAAAGGTCAAGAAAAAGCGATTTCTGTCTGTATTTTGAAAGTTTATTTAAAAAATTATTACTTATTAAAGTAAAAAAAACTTAGGATAATTCTAAGTCAAAATCGTAATACGTGAAATACACTTATCGAAATATCGACACGGAACGTCACTAGTAATTTGCAGTTTTCGTACAAAAAGCATGGGGCGATTGTAACTGCAAAAATAGTTGCAATAACCCACGTGCATGAAAAGTTGAGGCAAATGTAACTATATCAATAAAATGTTAATTGTAACACTTAGAGTTTAACCAAATATACCAAAAACGCTTACGTTTTATCTTGTTTTTAGGATGCATTTCTATTTTTCCTTGCAACGACTTGAAATATTTTTAATGTCATAAAACATAACTCCTCTCCCCCTCGGACCGCCAACTGGTGTAAACGTGTGCACAACCCGTGTTTCTTTACATTAATAATTAATTAACTCTAAATTGACCACAGTTAAATCTCACATAAAAATAGGAGTGCATAAATCGGAGGAGCCACTGCGCGAACTAAACTGAGCAGCATTGTCGACCTCTTCGCTTCTCCTAGTACCCTGGTACATTGAAGTACGCGTGGCCACTAATAAGGTACGATTTGTCATTAACCTGCCCACGCGCACAACAACGCCCCTGAGAAGTACGAAACCCCGCCTAATCATACGTGTCATTGGAGCGTCAAGGACAACCTACCGTGTGGTGGGACTAACGCTGTGTGCGTTTTACTAATTTGCACATCACACTGCAACAATTCATATCGTCAGCCTGTATATAACTTCCTTGCGTTGATATTCTCCTGGTATCTCATCGATATAACTCAACGAAATTTGCTTGATTTGCTGTCGCACAAACAAATAAAGCCAGCCAACAAAACAACATAAGTACAACCGCTAACCAACTCAAGTATATCTCAACTGTTTTATTATCTCCTAGTACTTGTTTGAAATGGATGATATGAGCGGCAAATCGCTTCCTGAATCGAACATCTCCGTTCAACCGGAACTAAACGTTTCCCCTAGCTTTGTTTATCAACGCAATAAAAGGCCAAGAGAAAATTACTACGATTCTGACTTTCGCGCTTTCAAAGAGGAAGTTAAAGCATTAATATCATCTATAATGTCACCACATCAGGAAGAGCTAAAGAAGATATACCCGACTCTAATGGAAATTAAAACAACTAACAGCAATATAGAAGCCTCCATGGCCTCTCTCTCGGCACAAAATGAAGAACTAAAGAAAAAGATCGAGCAGCTCGAAATTCAAGCATCGAGAGATAAAAGCTATATCACAGTATTAGAGGACAAAATAGAAGACCAGCAAAGAGGTAGCCGAAAGGCAAACTTTGAGATCAAAAATGTCCCAAAAGTGGCTAAAGAATCCAAAGAAGACCTAATGAGAATGGCAATATGCTTATCCAACGAAGTTGGCTGTACTATCACAAAATCGAACATAAATGACATATTTCGAGTAAAGAACCAACGATCCAACGCAAAAAATGGTCCAATCATAGTTGAATTGGCGTCGACTATTCTTAAAACCGACCTTTTGAAAAAAACCAAAGACTTTAATAGAAAACATAACGAAAAATTATGTGCGAAGCATCTGGGATTTAAGACAGAAGAGTATACACCAGTTTATATCTCAGAGCAATTAACTACAAAGGGAGCTCGACTACATTTTCTAGCGCGTGACCTGGTAAAATCTAAAGGATATAAGTACTGCTGGACTGCTTACGGGAAAGTACATATTAAGAAGGATGATACTTCTCCTACTATTATTATAAATAGTGAGACACAGGTACATAACCTTTTGCAGCTTAAATGACTAGTTGTTATCTTTCATGCGAGGTATCGCCGTAGTAATAGATTCTTACTTTATTTCACCTATCTGTTAAATTCCCTGCGTTATTTTAAACGCTTAAAATTGATTATTAGCATTAAGTTAAACACTATATTAAATATTACGTTATATTATGTTAACCTATTGCGCATTACCACTCATCATTCATCACACAAACCTACATTCAATCAAGAAACCGAATGCACAGTTTTCCTAACTACACATACACACACACACTTACAGTCTCATGCATACACCTACACGCACACACGACATAACTATGTGATTACGTTACCCTGCACTTATAAAACCTTTAATTATGGATAATACTTTACTAACTTTGAATGACATAGACAACTCTGAAATAGCCCAAGTATTTGACTGTGAAATTGACGATTTTGCTAAACTTATACGCCCTAAGTCTTCCGACTTTACCCTTGTTTCGCAAAATATTAGATCTATCTACTCTAACTTTGATGATCTTCAATTAAACTTGTTAAATCTTAAAACTGATATTGATCTATTAATTCTAACCGAATGCAGGCTGAATTCAATTAAACCGATACCTCAAACAGTACACTATAACTCTTTCCAAACTACAAATCATCTTAATAAAGCTGACGGAGTGGTCGCCTATATTAAAAATATACATAAAAATAAAACAAGAGAAATAAATCTATTTAACGCGTCTTGTTTAGAGATTCATATCACGCCTGACCTAATAGTTATTGCCATTTATCGCTCCCCCTCAACTGCGAACTCGGATCAATTTATTCACTCCTTAAACAATCACCTAACTACCATTTCATCAATTAAAAACATAATAATCACTGGTGATATAAATATAAATCTGATATACAATCCAAATGAACAATCACACGAACGCACAAATAGACTTAATTATCTTAATATGTTAGCAATGCATGGGCTTCTCCCTGGTCACTTGCTTCCCACAAGAGACAAAAATTGTCTAGACCATTTCATATTAAAACTGCAACCTGATAGTAAAACTGCAACCATTGCAATCATACACACAACCATAACTGATCACTTTATGACTTTCTTAAAAATCACAAACCACACGAACGTAATAAGATGTTCAAAAATAAAAACGTTTTTTAATTTGAAGAAAGGTCTTGAATGCCTTAAAGCTAGTAACTTGGCAGACCTACTAAAGCTAAATAACCCTAACACGCTTACTAATAATCTAATCGAAATGCTGCAAAATTGCGTCACACTTAGTACTATTACTCTGAATATACCTTTGAAAAATAGAATCTTAAAACCATGGATGACTATTGGCTTGCTGCGTTGTATTTCTAATCGAAATCACATGCAAAAGAGATTGAGACTTGACCCATATAACGAGATACTAAGAATCACCTACAAAAGGTATCGAAATCATTGTAACTGCATTATTAAAAACCAGAAAAGAAAACATGACAGAGAACAACTTTCTAAAGCACACAAAAATCCCAAAAAGACGTGGGAGGTCATTAACAGCATCACACAGCGAAAACCTAAAAAATCAAATAACTTAGAACTGCTAGAGGTATCCACTACCCCACAGAGATCTGTTGATGAGGTTAATGATTACTTCTCTAGCATAGGCAAACTTCTTGCAGATAGTATCACAAGTTCTCAGCCCTCAGCAGTAAATAATGCCCGTCCTGACCCGTCCTCGACAGACTGCCGTATGACCTCATCTTTTGTTCTGCTCGACACTGACCCCGGTGAGGTTCGAGCCACCTTAATGAGTTTGAAAGCAGATAGTGCTCCAGGTTGGGACAAAATACAAGTCAACTTTCTAAAAGCAGCACACGAACAAATTGTACCAATCATAACCCATTTAATTAACCTATGCTTCGAGCAGGGTCTATTCCCGGATGCGTTGAAAGTAGCCCTAATAACACCTGTGTACAAGTCTGGTGACGTGACTGACCCCTCAAACTATAGGCCAATTTCAGTCTTACCGGCCATTTCAAAAATCCTTGAAAGACTTATAAACTCCCGCCTAATTAAATACCTCACTAAATATGAAATACTGTCACCATCTCAGTTCGGGTTTAGGCAGGGTAAATCTACTGAGGATGCAGTTCTGTCACTAACGTCTGCTCTGGTAGATAAAGTGGATAGCGGTAGCAAATGTCTAGCTGTTTTTCTTGATCTTAAAAAGGCATTTGACACAGTGTCTGTCCCCATACTTTTACGTAGGCTCGAAAGCAACGGCATAAGGGGACCTCCTCTTGAACTATTTAAATCTTATCTGTACAATCGCAAGCAAACAGTTAAAATTGGGAATTACACTAGTTCTGAGGCAACTGTCACTTTCGGAGTCGGTCAGGGCAGTGTCCTTGGACCGACCTTGTTTCTGATTTACATTAATAATCTGTGTAACATGAAAATAGATGGTGGGCTCATATTCTCATACGCTGACGATACCGCCATTGTTTTTGCTGCTAAGACTTGGTCGGATCTTAAAAAGTCGACCGAGTGTGGCCTGGCTAAAGTAGCAGCTTGGCTAAATCATAATCTCCTCACACTAAATGCCTCCAAATCGAACTACATTTGCTTTACAAAATATAATAGCTCACAACCGTTACTAGAATTCCAAATAAAAATCCACAACTGTCCCAACCCCCCAACCCGCGACTGCTCATGTGTAAAAATTGACAGGCTGCAACATACTAAATATCTAGGCGTTATGATTGATCAGCGCCTGTCCTGGCACATGCACACCGAACTAATCATGAAAAGAGTTAGGAAAATGATATGGACTTTTAAAACACTACGACACGTGGCTTCAAGGAAACTTCTGCAGCAAGTGTACATATCGTTAGCCCAATCAATCCTCACTTACTGTTTGCCATGCTGGGGAGGGACAACAAAAATAAAATTTCTAGAACTTGAGAGGGCGCAGAGAACTTTGCTTAAGGTAATTTTCTTTAAACCCTATAGATTTCCCACCCAAAGCCTTTACCAGTTATCTGACCTTCTGTCTGTAAGAAAACTTTATGTGCTTCAACTCATTCTAAGAAAACACACTTCTCTCTCATATGATTCCTCTAAGACAAGTAGTAGAAGGAGCTACTTAGTCGCTCCAACAGTCACAGTTAGATCTGTTTTTGCTAAAAGGCAGTACGCAAGACAATCTTCCCACCTATACAATTTGCTAAATAAAAAGCTACGTATATACTCCCTGAAGCTCCATGATTGTAAAAAAGTTGTTTCTGACTGGCTTAAGACTATTACCTACGACGATGTTGAGTCTATTGTAACTACGCTTCAGTAGCCTATTTAACCCTATTACCTCCTACCTGCCCAATTTAATTAACGTGAGATTTTGATTTATAGCGGATTGCTGTGGGCACGGTTAGTGGAAGAAGCCATATTTGACTTCTTCCGATCCCAAGACTATGTCGCAGGGCTAACTTTTAACTTTTAACTCTAAAATTACTCTTTAACTTACAGTTAAACTCATACCCTATAATAGTAAAGTATTAAGCTATTTTTACTCATACACACTCCACACTCTCACACTAACACACACTCGCACACATCACACAAATACGCGCATTTTTTGTCTACTAGTTCTGTGTAAGACTCTTTCGTTGATTTATTTTGCCATTATAATTAACCAACTTGTTACCATTGAGTTAATTTGATTGTATTTTTACATTGTTTACACTCAATTACAATTATTTAGATTATGCTAAGTGGAAGAGCGGAGTCTCCTAACACAAGCAATTCTTGCTTAAAAGGTGTTCTCCAAATCTTAAAGTTGTGCTTTTTTTGTAATTGAAATAAACATTTTGATTTGATTTTTGATAACACAGGACGCGGCAACACGTTACTCCAAAATGGCGGCTGACAGAAAATGATCTGTCAGTACTACAGTAGGTGAACTAGAGATGCCATCTATACTTTATTTGAAAAAACTATGATTCCTCTTTACTCCAATAGATAGATCTATCTACAAAAATGATTAGATTGAGAGAAAATTTAATTAGTTGCTTTAGCCTCATAGTTGCTTTCGCCCCGGGTGACCTTACAGGGCCGGATTTAGGGAAGGGCAACATCGGCTTTAGTACCAGAGCCTCCATAAGAGAGGGGCCTCCATAAGAGAGGGGCCTCCACAATATAATAGATAATTCATATTTATACATTAAAAAAAAATGACACCCATTCTGACAGAAAATAAGTTCACATTAACAAGGTTCTGCCTAGTATTTTCCCAATTACTTTGGGGTCAGCTTCCAGTGTAACCAGATGCGGCTGAATACCAGTATTTTACACGGAGCGACTGCCATCAGACCTCCGCAACCCAGTTACTAGGCAATGCCGATATCCTAAGGTTAGACCGGTTGTCAGACTTTCAGGCTTCTGACTACCCGTAACGACTGTCATAGGTAGGTATTCGTATGACACCCGGGACCGACGGTTAGCGTGTCCATACAAATCATAATGATCCGCGCGGCTGTTAATTAGCCTCTAAATTCATAAAGCAACCAGCAACCTTAAATACACATAGGATCGAACTTAGGGGAGTGCTACAGGGGGTCTAATCCAGGGGCCTCCACAAGAAAGGGGCCCTAGCAATATGAGCTTTGGAATTTTTTACATTAGAAAAAAATGACACTCTTTCTGATATAGAGAAAAAGTTCATATTCACAAGGAACTTTTATTTTTAAATCGTTTCCACTGGCCTCCATTTCTTCATTGCCACAGGGCCTCCAAACCCTTAAATTCGGCCCTGAATATACGTTTAGGAAGTATAGGGGTGAGGCCAAACGAGCGTAATTTTTTGAGCTGTGAGTCGCGTAAAATAAGTCAGCGTAATTTTTGGAAGGATTTTAGAAACTCATTTTGCGTCGTCGTGTGAACGAAACAGGAGTTTTTTATGAAACCGAATGTAGCAGAAATTACGCGACCGAAATTCTGCGACTCACAACGCAAAAAATTACGCTCGTCTGGCTTCACCCTAGAAGTCTGCTCATAACAACTGTCAGAGAACTAGGATGCTAATAACGTCATTTAGGGCTGATTTTTCAATCGTCAGATAACTTTTATCTGGGGAATAAGTTTGACGTTTTGATAGCTTTTGTATAGAAAATATGTCAAACCGTCATATTTATTCCTTGAATAAAATTTATTTGACGATTGAAAAATCGGCCCTTAGTCAAACATATTTCGTTTCATAATCGTTATCATAACTGTAAGTGAACTCCACATCCAGTCGCAACTGCTAACTATGCAACTGCCAAATGCAGCTTGAGCCAAAAGGGAATTAAGTTTATTTTTTATTATTTGACTTGGACGTGTTTGACCCTAATCGCACCTGATTGTAAGCGTAGTCAGAGTCTAAGATGGAGATCATGAATCCAAGTAACAGAAATATAGAGGGATGCCTCTATATCCCTCTGGCTCTCACATACACACGACGGAACACAGTAAACTGCTTGGCGCCGGACTTTAATGTGTGTGTGGTAGCTAGCCAGGCGGGTAGTATAGATCCTACCACTACGCGTGCTGTGTTTTGTATAACGTTACAACACGCGTCTGTTACCAGCGTGCGGTGAGGAAGTTTTATATTCTAAGATGCAGTTAGTGCAACTGCGTGACAATTGTCTGATGTACAATCCACTTTAAGATTATGAAAAAATATGATTCACCAAGTGTGACGTTATTAGCTCCTAGATCGGTGTTAACTGAAAAGTTACCAGTGGAAATAATCTGTTGGGTACTTCAGTACCCGATTTCGGATTAATTTACTCCTCTTTGAGTACCTGAATTCGGACCAACGTCCAAGTCTTGTTTTTTCCAGTTGGCAGTACATTCCTATATTGTTTTGGTCCAGTAAGTGGCCATATCGCTGCATCAGTGGCCTTTTGAGGTCTTCAAAGGTGCAGGTGTATGAACCCTTAACTTTAGCAAGTGAGACATGGTCTAGTCCAGGGGTGTGTAAATTACGGCCTACGAGCCAAGTCTGGCCCGCGAAGGGTTTTAGCCCGCCAACCTCTTTCAGAGGAAAAGTGTATGGCCCTCTGCAATATATTTTGGCACCCTCATCGACACAAATAGATACCTAAACCTAACCTAAAATAAATAGGTACACAGATAATTATAAAAAGCATTATTAGCGTATAGCCGCAATAGTTTGAGCCAAAAATGTTAGTTAATGCACTGGGTTTGAGTCGGGTTTATGTACAGTGGCCTACTTTAGCACTGTTTCTAACGACTAAGTGTAATTTAGCTTTAAGTCGACATCATAAAAACACGGCTGATTTGATTTGTTTCAGGAATTCCGCGATTCATCCCGCAGTCTTTCAGCATCACATCAGAACGCCATCTCTCGGTTAGAAGCGCACATCAAGATGTTAAATACGCGGAGTGACCGACAGATGGCGTTAATCGATAATTTGAGAAGACAAAACGTTTTGTTGAGCACAGAGGGCGCTTTGAAAGTATTGGAAAAAGAGTACAGTGATTTTTTGCATCAGGAGTAATTTATTAATAAAACATAAAAACGCATAGTTGTATTTTTTAAAGTAAGAAAAAATAAATATTAGCCTGTAACTGTCCCACTGCTGGGCAAAGGCCTCTTCTCATACAGAGAAGGAACGAGCATTGATCGCCACGCTTGCTCACTGCGGGTTGGCGATTTCAGACCATAAAGTCCAGGTTTCCTCATGATGTTTTTATTCACCGTTTGTCAGTGGTGTCTTAGATTAACTAAGAAAGTACATATGAAATTGAAAAAGTCACATTGGTGGTTGGTGATTTTTTAAAGTAATTTAAGTATTCAAAATCGTCATTCAGCTGAAAGATGTCCACTGCTGGACATAGGCCTCCCCCAAATGGGGGGAGGGGGTTTGTCATGATCCCCACGCTTGGCAGGCGGGTTGGCGATCGCAGTATGGTTGTTAAAGTACTCAGAGAACGCTGCTGCCCATCTTCTAGTGAATCCCTTAGTCGCCTTTTACGACACACCCATGGGAAGAGATGAGAGGTAGTGCTATTCTTTACGTCCGAACGTACGTGTCGAACTGTACTTACTTGCAATATGGGTTTCATATTAGTGTATTCCGCCTAACCTTGTATAGTGTATAGTCTATGCGCACCGCATCATGTGGCTTCTTCTCCCTAAGGCCTGTTCTAGGTTGAGCTGCAATACACAGCCTTTCGCCTCGCCTCCAATCTTCCTTACCTGCCTTCTTCAGGTTACCCGCTATCTAACTAGAGGAACGTCCTGAACTTCGTGAGCGGGCTACACCACGGAGAAGAGAAAGTACACCCATGGTCTTACATTACATCACGCTTATACCTATTCCCCAAAGGGTTGGGCAGATGTAGGTATACAAGCTTAGTTTTAGTATATACTAAACCTGAAACTAGTTTGTTCAGAATCACTAGGAGAATCGATTGACATATTTTTACACCACTTTTTTTTTAACTTTTTTTTTCATAAATTTCAATTTTGTTTCAGTAGATTTCTACCCATAACAATTGACGGGAATAGACACCTTGAGGCTTGAGATGTTCCGCTCGGTCAGTTTCCGTGTATTAGACAACCCCTGCATAGCACATCTCAGCCATTTCACACTTTACTAGGGAACTTAACGCGACATAAACTACGGTGTAACTTGGAGATTTACTAAAAAAAAACATATTCAGGCAGTTCTGGTGAAAATCTTGTTGGGGTGTCTCGGTTTTTCTCGTACTAAAAATAATGTTGTATAATAGTACACTCTCATTTCGCCGTTATGTTTAAGTCCCATATAATAGGGGGGAGCCTATTGCCATCAACCGGGCACAAATCCAGACTCTGGGCTGCTACTGAGAAATTCCACACGGAAAAACCCAATAATACTGCCCGACCTGGGGATCGAACCCAGGACCTCACGCTCAGCAGTCGCACTTGCGACCACTACACCAACGAGGAAGTCAATAACTTTTTATATACTAAGTATCCTTCTACGGAACGGAACCACAGTAGACATAGACATATAAGCTAAAGCAGTACTTCAACTACCTACAATCGTCCGATTTGACACACTCACACAGACACACACTGCAACAAGACAAGATATTTTCGGGATGGGCCCAATTCTCCTAAAATAAATTGTTGCCAAACGCAATCGAACCACAACCGTCAGTCAGTTTTTGTTTTCGAAAACTTTCAAAATGATTGATTTTGTTTTTTGTGTCAAACAATTTGATAGCTTTTGAAATTGAGAACTGTCTGAATGAACGGTTCGGCCTTGGTTCGGTTGTGATTTATCAAGATTTATTTTAGGAGAATTAGGCCCCAGTTCCATACAAAAACAAAAAACTACTCAGTATACAGAGCGTGTCTGTGTGAGTGTTTCAATTCATGAGAGTATAATAAGTTGAGGTACTGCTTTAGCTTAACCTTTAAGTCGTCACAGCCACGGCAAACTTACGAATCTACAAAAGATGCATTTTACAGGGGAACGTTTGAAACATTTTTTTTAATAAAAAAATAAATTATTTGGAATTGGCATATTGGTATTGTGGTACATTTGGTTTTCAAAAGTAATCATTTTAAGATATAATCAACAGTTGTTCAATATTTTACAAGGATCAGAAATGAACGCACATTCGTAACTTTACCTCTTCATAAGGATTCGTAAGTTTGCCATGGAAGTGATGATGTCTACTGTGACGGAACTCTCGGAGCGAGAGTCCGACTCGCACTTTACCGGTTTTAAAGGAGAAGAAGCTTCGAGAAGAAGGCTAATGTTTAAAATAATACTACAAATATGATTATGTTTTAATGATAATAATAATCCTGTACGTATATCCCTAAATCGTAGCTCAATCCTCTGCCTCGCTCGCTCTTCATCCGGAAGTTGACGTACGAGTAGCCCACTCCCCCAGCAGTGATGTTCACTGTAGACTTACTGTGAAGATTGTCCAGCGCTTGGATACCCTGGAAATGTAAAAAAAAATGGTCATTGTTTATTAGGATTTTGAATAAATTAATTTGATTTAGCGATGTGCCGAGTCAGCTACGGTGTTCGAATACTTAGTAGGGGAAGGTTGCTATGAATGGACCACATAACTTTACGACCTCATATCTCAAAAAGTATAAGTGTTAAAATGAAAGCAGTTTATTATTTTTATTTCGTAGGACCTTTATTTATAATAATCAAACTCACAAAAAATTCTGGCTAACAGTTTTTGATATAAACGAAGAAAACTAAATCTTGGGCTGTTGCCTTCTTTGGACCATGGGCACCTTCATTGAACCACTAAGTTGCCATCAATGGACTTCGAGAAATTTGTTCTAGAGGTCCAATCGAGGCAACTAATTATAATTATCTATATTCCTTACTAAATTATGACACAAAACTTTCTTTTATTCTGGAATTTTAAAATTTTTGTTTGGTTTTATTCTGTATCGGGTGTAAAAAGACCCTGAACGATAACGAAAACCACGTACTCTACCCATCGTTGGGATCATTTTTTTCGAACAAACCATACCTGGGAAATCATTGATTTTGGAGATATTGAAGGTCAAAGTACACATTATTTTTTTTAGTTTTTTCCAAAAACGATTTCCAAGTCATAATACTAAACTTTCTTCCATACAAACATTATCAAAAATAACAATTTTTCCTAACAAATTACGCATTTGAAGTTACAAAAACGCAATGAATATCAAACGCACACGACCCCCTTGGCTCGGCTGTGTGGCCGCTGCACGCATGCAAACGCGCGGCATCGCCACAAGCATAATTTGCGCGCTACAAAAAAAAGCGTTTTTTTTTCACGCCAAAAAATAAAAGTCGTTTCCCAGCAATAATTTTTGGTCAATATAATTTAGTTTGATGTACAGAGTGCGTAGATTTCGGCTATGTGATGGGTCTTTTTACACCCTGTATAAATAAAAATGAATCGCCGAAATGTATAGACGCGCAAAACTTCCGAACCACTGCACCAAATTCGATAATTCTTTTTTTTTTTTGTGTGCTCGATATTGTAATTGTCACGAACAAATAAAAATTGCGGTACGAAGTTCGCCAGGTCAGCTAGTGAAATATAATAAGTGAAATACATAAGTGAAATACTCGTGACCTATTCCCATTATTATGACAAAAAAAATACAGTAAAAAGTTGCTATGATTAGACCGGTCCAACGGTGGAACTCTCTTGAGGTCCATTGATGGCAATAAGGAACTGGTTAAGAAAAACTAAACTAAAATATAAATGGTCATGATTAGACAAAATTGAATAACACTCATGGAATCTCAAATAAACTGTCCAATATTTCATAACAGTGCACGCAGACAAATATGAATACAATGATACTTACGTCAAATTGTACTGAGTGAAATTATAAGATTTTGACCGACGCAAACACAACCATACGTGTCTCTCCTAGCCACGTGCCGCAACGTCACTGAGGTACGAGGGGGGTGCAACTGAGTCACCACGGACTCGTTCCGACTAGTTTGGATGTTGCTGGCTTGCACAGTTTTGGAAATAACTTGGTGGTCCAATGAAAGATCTAGTCCAATGATCGCAACCTTCCCCTAAGTAAGTACGCGTTATAAAAGAATCGAGTCAGAACTCGAGTCGTTGACTCGAATCTAGTATGTGAGTACTAGGTCCGATACTCGAGTAGGTACTTCATATGATTCGAATACTTACTCTAATGTTTTTCACTTCAAAATACAAGCAAAAATTGAAAAAGTTGTCATAAAATACAAATCAGCTTTATTGATAAGTCAATTAAAAAAAAACAGTAGAAAACTGTATTTTTCGGAAGGCATATGTTGACTCCACGACCGCTAGGAAGCGAATATTTTTCAATTTTTTTTTTTTAATTTTCGCTTCTTAGCGGTTGAGGAGTCAACATATCCTGAGGTTGCCCCGTGCAGGGGCGAAACACGTGTCGTGTATTGGTTTGATTGCATGTTGCATTACTGTTTCACTCTTTCTGCATGTGCATATACTTGTGGGCGGGAGGGTGGTGCTGCATCCAAACTAGCGATCTTGTTCAGCGGAATTAAAGCTAGATATTCTATTTGCATTTTTGTAGTTCATAACTAACCCATTCACTAACTGAACGGAGCATGCACAGTTTAACACTAAACCATATGATCCACGTGGTTGACAATTAGCTACGAGCCAGTAGTGGAATAATAGGCTTATTATGCTTATGTTAGAATAATATAATTTATTGACAAACAAATAAAATATCTTGATCTAGCACACGAGATTGTCGGCATGTGGGATGTGAACTCAGCAGTCATTGTTCCGATAGTCGTTACGCCGAATAGCCTAATAGCACAGTTTAACAATACATTCTTAAACTGTGCTAATAGCCAAGAGCCTCGATCAACACGGCTGTTCCATTTCAAAACCTATTACGGGCTTAAAACGAAATTTTACAGGAGAGCGCATAAACGTTAAATCGGTCAGCCTTTGAAAAGTATTTATGTTAGGTAAAACCATGTGGATAAAGTGACTTACTAGGTTTTAAAATTATCAAAGGCAGAGAATGGCACTTAGTAGGTATCGATGCTTAAATATATCTGCTTATTATGTGAGTTTTCAACGCTGGTGTTGTTGTATTTGGTTGAGACTTTCTAGGTTAGCAAGATTATGCAATAAAGCGATTATTGTATAAAAGTGTCCCTTACTAGGTTTTGAAATGGGACAGCCAAACATCTCATGAGGCTCTCGTTGGGTGGCTGGATCAAGGGTGATACAAAAAGCAGTACTCCTTGACATGGCACGCATAGTGAGGAGGTTCCTTTCTCTGGAGCCCTGACTGCCGGAAGCCGGTGGGCATTTTTTTTTTAATATTGTTTCTTATTTAATTATGTATTTATTATGTATGTAATATGAGTGGATGGGCTCGTGGCTAATTGACAGTCGTTACGGGTAGTCAGAAGTTCGAAAGTCTGACAATTGGTATAACCTTAGTATATCGGCATCCTGCCGGGCTTGCGGTGCATGCAGCTACGAATCCAGCGACCCCGGCCATGGGTCAGGAGAAGGAACACCGTGGGTTTTTAACCGGTAAGAGTCCGGCATAACCCTTCGCCTTCCTCGGACGACGAGGATTTTCACACGATAAAAAAAAACGATATCGACATTGCCCAGTAACTGTGTTGCAGAGGTCTGATGGCAGTCGCTCCGTGTAAAATACTGATATTCAGCCGCATCTGGGGGTCTACTCCCTAAGCACGAAGTCCGTGGTTTCGGCCTTAGTTACGAGCGTTTCCTACTCCCTATCACCTACAGACATACGATTATTTCGGGGCCCGAACTAAGAATGAATGACAACACGATTTGACAGTTGTCCCTACTACCGATGTGTTTTTGCCCGTCCGAAAAGTTGAACTTGACACTTGTTTTGTTCACTCCTACGTTTCGGGCTACCTTCGGACGGGCGATTAACTTCGTTGACGGACTTAGCGAGTAGGCCCCCTGGTTAGACTGGAAGCTGACCAGATGCAGAATATATTTGGGAAAAGGCTAGGCAGATAAATATATAATTTACTGAAATATTCTGTGTTTGCGTATGGTTGGTATCATGTTGACCTGGGAGGGGCATGTGTGACGTATCTCTGGCCTCGTCCTACTTACAGTTAAGTAATTATAACTACGCTGTAGTGTTTGAAATCTTTATTACATAGTATAAAACACAGTCGCTTCCCGCCGTCGGTACGCTTAGATCTTTTAGAAGAAGAAGAGACCAGAGGAGATGTGTTTTGAATAACCAATCAGATTTCGTTATTTCCACTTCTCCTCTCCGCTTAGCTTCGGTGGAAATGGATCAAGCGAAGAGAGGAAGTGTCTCATTTTCTATAGAATTTTGTGCCGCGAGCGAGCAAGCGGAGCGGCAGAGCGAAGATGTGTGTAGTCGGGCGGCAGAGCGGCGACCGCGCTCGCTCGCCCCTTTTCCCGCTGCCTTCTCCCCGCGCCTCGCACACCCGAACTGACTGATTTCGAGCTCTCACAGCTCACATCTCTGCTACGCACAGCTCACATCTTCTCTCCGCTATGCATCTCCTCTCCACTTTGGTGGAAATAACCTGCCAGCTTTGCAGCACATCTCCTCTCGTCTCCTCTCCTCTACGCTTTGGTGGATACCGGGCCTTAAACTACGCAACGGATTTTGATGCGGTTTTCATTTTAATTTAGGTAATTTCTCCCGGAAGGTTTTAAGTTATGAAACGTACCCGAGCGACGCCGGGACTGGTCGCTAGTTAATGATACACAAACAACAAGAAAAGCTCAACTGGCAGGAAACTTCTACTTTTTATATCAAAAAGGGAGTGCCTCCGTGCCTGCCCAAAAATAACGCCATTGGGAACCGGCGGTACATAACTGCCAGCAGCCGAGATTAAAAACGTCGGCTGCCGGCACCCAAAATGGACATCGGTGGTGGTAATAAATTCGATCGATCGAATTTGGGCCAAACACTGAAACGAGTCTTCCAACTGACTAATTTCAAGAGAGAGCGAAGCGAGCTCGTTATTCTGGGCACCCCTACATGGATAGGTTAGGTTCGACTCTGCTTTGGAAACCCAAACAACCTGACAAACATCCCCTTAAGTTTTTCATTTGTTTTTATTGTGAAAATGAAAGTGGGTGACGAATAATCGTGTCATGAAGAATTTGAAAAGGCCTTGAAGGTGTATAGAAACAGTGTAGGTATGTAATTGGCGCGGCGCCGGCAGCCAGTTTGGAAGCCAGCGCCGGCTCGTAATGGCAACCGGCGGCGTCGGCAGCGGAGGCACTCCCTATCAAAAACTTTGTTATCACTACTAGATTTACCAAAACTATGGATGATTTCCACAAGTTATTACTCGTAAATGATTGACCCATTTTGTGATGTACGGTAGTCCAGAACACATTTTTTTTATGTGTTTTAGCCTCCACCATTCTGGTCATCAAATAGCGGCAACCGCATTTAAACATTCAGTTTATATCTGAAAAGGAGGAGGTTCTCAATTCGTCTAAATGTTCTTTTTTTTTGTGTTTAATACGCGATATCTCCGCCAATTATGAATGGATTTTAATTATTCTTTTTCTGTTTAGTAGGCCATACTTCAGAGGTGGTCCCATACAAATTTTATTGAAATTGATTCAGCACTTTTAGAAAAAATCAATAAAAACAACAAAAAAGTACACAAATCGTATGTAGACGACGTTCTAGTTGTAGTGCTGGTCCGAGAATTTGTACACTATTGTAATTGTAATTTGTGGCACTAAAAAGTATAAAATAAAAAAAACTTTTAAAAAAGTAAAAACCGACTTCAAAAAAAAAACTAAACGGAGTAAAATAATTATCATATAATAAAGTGTCAGTTTCAGAAGTCGGTGTAATTCTACGCTGAAACAAATTGAATGCACCAAGGACTTTATATAGAACTGGACCGAGATCTTGACAATTTATATTATCTAAAATAGACTTTAACTGCAAGACATAAGACATAATATGACTTGGCAAACATTACGGTACACTTGAGATAGCAATAATTGTACCTTGTGTCCCTGTCTAATACACACTGTGTGTTGTCACGTAAATAGAAAATGCATATTCCTAAATTAGTAGAATTTTTGAACTAAATGTACAAATTCATAAACCAACTTTTTTCATCTTAATTTATCCCAAGAGACGCGATACAACTATCGGAACTTTTGTTCGTCAACGATTCGTTGTAAGAGGACTTTTTTTCGTCAACGTAAGGCCAGGAGGCGATTTTCATATAATGTGCTTTTATCTATAGTTTTTTGACAGCTTGATATTAAGTCAACGCATTTATTTCAATTAGACCATATAAAGACACTTTTGATTTATTAGGTATTTATAATAGGAAAAAAAAGAAGTTACTGCCGCGTTCCAAAGTGTAGATTCCTATGGATTAAAACGGGCAGTAAACTACATGGTTACTCTTTTGCATCAAAAAAAAAAATTGGCATTTCGACACATTGTCCATAGAAAAGCTGTCAAAACGTCAAACTCATTCCTTATATAAAAGTTATCTGACGATTGTAAAATCAGCCCTAAATATTATAAATTAAACGATTTGATTGGTACCTATAATAAATATTTTATTAATAATTTAACAAAAAAAATCTAGGTATTCTCTCTATCTGACTCGTAATGAAGATAAGAGAACTCGGTTTGGGCTTTTCTATTTAGCTTCTTCTCAATGGTAGTAAAAAAAATACAAATGCTGATAACCCCATTTGCATTGACGTAAACCGATAATTTGAATTAAAAAAAATTAATAATTGGATTTATTACACAATTAATTTGGAATTTGCGTTGTAAATGCTTGCAAAAGCGAATATTACCCGGACTGTGGAATATCTTTTCACAGAAAGGGTTTTTCATTACTTGAATTTTCTTACCGTTAGGGTGACCATGATACTTCTAGTAGCAGTACATACAAAATCTAAATGTCTAATATGGGATTATTTTTCAAAGATTTTTATTATTGTAACTCTAAGACCGCAATGATACTCATTTTCAAATTTAAATCAAGGCATTGATACATTATTTAATAGCTCTAAAAAGCAAAAGTTTCACGTTCAAAAGACCTTTGTGACTCTAAATAAAAGAAACAACGTGGTTATGAACGTACCAACGTGGATTAGTTTTGTCAACTTTTTTTAGCGCGTAAATTTAAAAAACATCTCGAGTTGTTTTGTTCCCCACTACATCGATGTAGTTATTAAATACTTTAGTTAATGCAGTTTTAAGTGTTTTTTTAGGTAAATTTGTTTCCGCAGCGTGATATTCTGTCATCATTCAGATATCTGTATCACAGTCAGTCGATCGAAGTTGTCAATGAAATTGTAAACTAGCATTTCGTTGTGATTTCATACTTTATTGTGAATCCTGTTTCAACAATGTCGTACGTTCGTTTACTTACCTTTATCAAAATATCGAATTAAATCTAGGCACATAGTCTCAGTTTTTTTTATTAAAATGTATATAAAATGTGATGCTTTTATTTTTAGTGAAACACAAACAAGACGTCGCCGTCGTGTTAGTATGACCAAACTGCTTCACCTGTGGGAATTTTTAAATAACTTTAAATAAATTGCATATAATATTGCAATAGGTAGGTACCTATATTGGTTTATAAATTTCCTTTCATCAATTTGGAATGGGTTATTTATTTCCCTAATGCGACGCTGTCGCTTTTTCTCCATACGATATTTACTCTCTAAATATTCAAATATCTCGTACTCGTCACACATTTACAAAAACAGTAAAAAGTGTGATCTAATAAACACTTGTAATTTTTATACAAAGTATCGAGTTTAGAAAGTCTTATCGACCAAATTTTAAGTGGGTCCTCACAACAGTTTACCTCTAATAACAAAAACAATGTTGAATAAGCTCGTAAATATTAACTTTTTCAAGATCGCTTATTTTGACATTACAGCCGCTCAATAAACGCTCTGCTGCTATCAAATAACACATCATGGTATGAAAACTATACAAAAGAAAAGGTGAACGGATTTCGTAAACGTCAATTTAGCAGGCCTGCTACAGGCCTGCTTTAACGATGTCATAGTACAAAAACGCAGGGCAGTTCAACTTCCAGGCAACTTCTGCCCTGCTTTAAGAGGTCATAGTAAGCCCCCTGACCCAAATAGGAGCGGCGGCGCGGCGGCCTATAGTCCCAGCCTAACATCTGAATATAATTACAAAATGTACCTAAACAAAAAAGGAGTAGTATGTACCAGGGATGTTACGGAGGTGGTTTTATCGGAACCGAAGTCGGAGTCGGAGTTTTTAAATTTGGTTTGTCGGATTCGGAACCGGAATCGGAGTCCGAGGCGGATTCGGAGGTGTTAGCAGAAGAGAGATGTGTTAAGGACAGGCCTAATAAAATAAAATAGTATTTACATAATTTCAGTCAGCCTCTTTAATTTCAATTAAAAATAATAAACCTACATACTTAGTAAAGGCGCAGGCGATAAAAAAAATGCTTCGACCTCCTATTCAAACCTACGATTTAAAAGTATCGGAGCCGAAGTCGGAACCGGAGATGTAATATCAATCGGAAGTTCCGACTTATCGGAGTCGGAGTCGAAGCTCCGTAACATCCCTAGTATGTACAATAATCGTGTAAATGTTAGAAGACATTGCTAATTATGGTTATATCTTTTTCCGATTGGTTTAGTTAACTTGCGGTATAAAGATATTGTAATGCTTTAAAGGACATACAATATTTAGTAATACTAGGCAGGACTTATTACACCATAAGTCTGCCATATGGTTACCCTTGTGTTAGAAAGTGACAAGGCGTACACTTATACCTATCTCACGTGATTCGCAGAAATCGACAAGTACTCATTCCAGTTGTACGTAGTACTTATTACTTCTATGGAATGCACCGACTACTGAAACTGATAGTTTTATTAAATGATAATTATTTTACTCCGTTTAGTTTTTTTTGAAGTCGGTTTTTACTTTTTTTAAAGGTACCTAAATATTAAAACTCGTGCGCTAAAGATAGATTTAGTGGCACTGAACATGAGCTTTTTATTCAACTCTTTTAATTTACACACCCAAAATTCGATGGGTAGTAAATTAAATATTTACACCGTGGGCTCGGACCAGAAAGATTTTTACCATCGATTCCGATGCCTAATTGGAGAAAAAAAGCTAGGTTATGATTTGTTCAATGAAGCTTAATTTTAGAGATATTCATTATTTAAGGAAATTCACTAGTCGAAAAAATTCCAGGGTAACAAGACCTATGGACGCGGCGTTGCAACTTTATGTCATAATTATGTCGTGTTTTGTCGGGGAGGTTTCTGAAGTGAGAAGTTTTTTTATCCACTCACACGATAATTTAAACGTTGCTGGCTCGACCTAAGGTATTGTTTACAAGGAAGTAAAAAGTACTAAAGTTAATTGATTTATTTTGTTCTGAAAAATAAAATAAGTAGTTAAATTGACTGAATTGGACATAAGTTGCTGTAATTGAAGGCGTGGTTAAAACGTTTCAGGTAACCCGGACCCACGGTGTATAATATCAGGGTGACGTGATGTAGCGCGTATGTCAAAATTTTTGGGCCCCGATCGGGGTCTGAATCGAGTGTACGGTAGTTCCTGTGTCGGGGGCCGATCGGGGCCGCTACTATACGGTTAAGTAGTTATACCTACTAGGTAATTAGAACAATGCTTGTTGTGCATTCAAGATATGTAATTATGTTTCTGTTAAGTTTGTTTATGTTGCACGCCCTTTTTGCATTGAAACTTGATAAGTATTGTTATTAAATATTTATTGTGTGTACAGGGTGTAAAAGAATTCGTGGAATTCGTTAAAACCACATTACTTAACTATAGGTACTATTACTAGTATAAATAAACAAAGCACGGGATTAAGACTGATAAAACAAAAATAAACTTATGTTTTTCTTCCAGTATTGTTATTGTACCCGGCAGTTACACATCGAGCTTTCGAGCGATTACGCACTGCATCCGATCCGAATCCGTGAAAATACGGATATAAAAATCTCGGACCGAATTCGGATATTGCTTTACGCACTGCATCCGATCCGAATCCGTGAAAATACCGATCTAGAGTAAAAATCTCGGACCGAATTCGGATGTTGCTTATGCACTATTCCGATCTCTTCAAATCCAAGCATGTCAGGCATCTTTGGCATATCCATTTGGCGTCCGATTTGAATCCGAGGTGATGCGAAAGCTTTCATACAAACAGTACTACGGCTACTTCGGTCCGTCAATATTTCTTCCGAATTGGAGCATCACGGATGACGGATAGAAATCGGATGACGGATGCCGGATGTAGCGCGTAAACTACCGTACAAATAGTTCTATGGCTACTTCGGAACGCATTTTCACGGATTCGGTTCGGATGCAGTGCGTAACCGCTGTTAGAAAGAGAAATCGGCTAGCTTCGATATCGTACAGCATCGTCTCTAGGCTTACCAACCTTTATGAACGAACTTACCGGGACTTTGGCAGTCAAAATGCGGGACGTGAGAGCGAAAAATACAATTAGAAATTAGGATAAATGATGGAATCAGGCGTTACTTTGCGGAAATCCATAACATACCTACAAAAAAAAAAGAAAAAAAATCGCGTCCTAGCGGTCGAGGAGTCAACATATCCTGAGGATGCCCCGTGCAGGGGCGAAACACGTGTCGTGTATTGGTTTGGTTGCATGTTGCATTATTTTTTCACTCTTTCTGCATGTGCATATACTTGTGGGCGGGAGGGTGGTGCTGCATACTGCATCCAAACTAGCGATCTTGTTCAGTGGAATTAAAGCTAGATATTCTATTTGCATTTTTGTAAATTAGAAATTATTTTTTCGTTCGTCCGACGCGAGACTCGTGGTCGCGATCTCCATTCTTCTAGCTAAACAAAACGTGCGTTCACTAAATTCCGACTTCTGCCCGAAGGTTTAGTCGTAGGTACGATAAAACGGGACAAATGGCGTCCCGCACACGTCTTTCGCGGGACGCATCCTCTAAAGCTCTAGAAACGGGACGTCCCGGCTCTCGCGGGACGGTTGGTAAGCCTAGTCGTCTCTGTCACTCATACTTTCAACTTTCAATTCCTCTTGCGTCAAGCGCATGCAATATTGATTGCCATAAGACTCGAACTAGTATTAGGACATGCGCTATTGCGCGCTTCAGGCATGCGTCAGACGAAAGCACAAGATGAACATGAAAGCGCACTGGTGTAGACATACCAATAAACGGATTAGCCTGCGCTAGGACATTTCATAAAAAAACAGCCTAATGATGTCTATTAAAGTGTTCAACAATATCCCACGCTCAATAAGCGCTCTTACACACGAGCGGCATGTTCTCAACGGCAGAGGTAACTGCAACCGTCGACGCGCGTCGGCGGCAACCGTCGACGGCTTCCGTTGACGCGTCGACGGCAGCCGTCGACATTTCAACTTCGAAGATCAGCGGCAGCGGCAACAACTGCAAGTGTCGCTATAGGTCGACTGCTGCCGTCATCGCGTCGACGGTTGCCGCCGACATGCGTCGACGGCTGCAGTTACCTCTGCCGTTGGGAACATGCCGCTCGTGTGTAAGAGCGCTAAGAGAACTCCCTTTAAATCAATTAAAAATAAGTTACAACAATGGCTGATAGAAAAATGTTTTATACATGAAGTGAGTTTTTTAAGTATAAAATGTATTAATAACTATAAACTCACTAAGCACCTACTTACCTAGTAAGTAATCTAATTTCGCATACCTTGTACAGGTGAGATGTGTTAAGCTCTATAATTTTTTATAACATCTAAGGTAAAGGCACCTAATTCCGCGGTGTTTTCACCATAACTTGAAAGAACATTAAAAATTAAGTATTTAATATACCTTTCTGTAGAATTGGCTATTTTTATCAGAAGTGTTATTATATCTTATTTTTGAAATATACTCACAGTTTGACAATAAAAGTTTATTAATAATGTCAAATTATTTAAAAATATGAAGAAGTCCGAAGCACCTAATTCCGATTTAAAAATCCTAATTCCGATGCATTTGGTTCCTAATTCCGAGTGTACAAAATACAAAGGAAAGGAGGTGGGGAGAATGATACATGATGTTCAAAAAATCAAGTCTATTTATTATCTTCTCTATCTATAGGTTTTGGATCAGTCTCAGACTCTGTCTTACATGATTATTAATATGGTACCACAATATGTAATTTACTTAGATAGGAATTACACAAAACACAAAAGGTATAAGAAAAAGTAGAGATGTGCTGTATGACTTATATTATGAAAAGTCTTTTAATTCTGATAAATCTTTTCATGATTATGTCAGAAACTATTCAAAATTATTTAAGAAGGTATGTACTTTTGCAAAATCAAAATTAATCAGTAGTAAAATAAGTAAATCTAAAAATAAAATAAAAGCGGTATGGAAAGTTATAAACACTGAAACTGGTCAAATGAGTCCTAGGGATCCTGAAATATCTTTGAAAATTGAAAATAAAACTTTATCGGAAAAGGTAGAAGTTGCTAATGCATTTGAATTATTTTTTTCAAATATCCCAATCGAAGTCACGAAGTCACTTGACTCGTCACCATCAGCAGCAGAATCGTTGTTGAAACAATTCTTTTCTAAAGATATTCCAAATTTCGAGTTTAAACATGTTACACCATTTGCAGTTGTAAAAACTTTTAAAAGCTTAAATGTTAAAAACACTGAAGACCTGTGGGGTATTTCTATTAAAGTACTTGAATCCATTATTGGTTGTATAGCCCCGACTCTTGCAAAAATATTTAATCTTAGTATAGATAGCGGTAATTTCCCTGATCTGATGAAACACAGCAAAGTTATCCCAATTTTTAAATCAGGCTGCAAGCATAATCCCTCTAATTATAGACCTGTTTCAGTGCTTCCATCATTAAGTAAGATTTTTGAAAAAATTATGCTTGAACAGATGTTGTCTCATTTTAATAAAAATAGGATTTTACACGATCGACAGTTTGGCTTCACGAAAGGTAGATCGACGACAGATGCGGGTGCGAAATTAGTCACTCATATCTTGGAGGCTTGGGAAGGGTCGCAGGATGCTGTTGGCATCTTCTGTGATCTTTCCAAGGCTTTTGACTGCGTGGATCATAAAACGCTCATTTGTAAGTTAAGTCACTACGGGATTCGTGGACGTCCTCTGGAACTGGTGTTATCCTATCTTTCCAAAAGACAACAAAAAGTAGGCATATCTGGCATAACATCTTCAGGGTCTCTAGTAAAAATGGGCGTGCCACAGGGCTCGATTCTGGGCCCCTTTCTATTCCTTGCTTATATTAATGATCTTCCTTACATGATGTCGGCACTATCTGACATAATTTTGTTCGCGGACGACACTTCCCTTATTTTTAAAATCAATAGGAAAGACATAGACATACATCTTTTAAATGTAAATAGTTCTTTATCCGCTCTATCGAAATGGTTTGCTGCAAATAATCTTTTATTAAATGCGACTAAAACGAAATGTCTGAAGTTCTCATTGCCAAACGTTCCCCATGTAGGAGTAAACATAACGCTTGACGGCAGTAAACTGGATATAGTACATCAAACTGTATTTCTAGGCATAACAATAGATTCCAAATTACAGTGGGGAGCTCATATAACTGCCCTTTCTAGTAGGTTAAGTTCTGCTGCTTTTGCAGTCAGAAGAATTAGACAGCTAACTGACATACCTACTGCCCGACTTGTTTATTTTGCGTACTTCCACAGCATTATGTCTTATGGTATTCTGCTGTGGGGGGCAGCGGCCGATCGCGACTCGATATTTATATTACAGAAGAGGGCAGTCCGCGCGATCTATAATATGGGTCCTCGGGAGTCCCTTAGAGATTTCTTTAAAGAGATTAATATTCTGACGATGCCTTCCCTTTACATTTTTGAAAACATTATGTTTGTACGTAAAAATCTGCCAATGTATAGTGTAAAAAGCGACGTTCATAATATAAATACTAGGAACAAACATAAATTAGTAGTCCCTAAATTTAGATTATCCAAAGCGAATAAGTCATTCCTAGGAAACTGTGTTCGATTTTATAACAAGCTTCCCAAGTCAATTACGGATCTCACTGATGGCAAATTTAAATCTCACGTTAAATCAGTTCTTATTAAAAAGGCATACTATAAGATAAACGACTATGTTGACGATAGGGACGTGTGGCGCTAGTTCTTTTCTGCACATGTGGCTTCCCTGGTAACCAATAGTTTTTAGATGTAGGTTTATGATGTATCTATATTAGTTAGATACGATTATGATTTAACACAATTCATACAGAATTGATTTATATACTTTATTTTTAATTTGTTTTTACCTGTACTTGCATAATTTTATTATTGTAAAAAATATGATGATTTTTGTTGTATAGAGTCAATTAATTTATTCACTTGACAGACATATCTGTGTTGCTGGGGAGTTTGTTGCGCCGTTTCTTCTTCACAGCTAAAACACTAGGAAGCGGTGAAGGGAGGGCTTTTTGTGGGATGTCTATAATATTGTAAAACTAACGTTCAAAAAGAACTAAGTAATTCTAGTCTATTTTGAATAAATGAGTTTTTGAGTTTGAGTTTGAGTTTGAATTCGGGAATATTGTACTGTCGAGAAACTTTATCAACACTACTGCCATTATGAATTGCTGTAATAGCATTTTGGAGATCCTCTTCCGTGTACTTTTTTCTTGGCTTCATTCTCCTACAATAAAACAATTATAATAATAAAACAATTTTATTAATTTTATTAAAAGTATATAATATATAAGTATAACTATATCTGAGTTTATCGGAATATGAAAGTTATTTTAAAGGGCAAATTTATATTCTTGCAGTTACTAAAATAATTGTAAAGTTTTGAACAAGCTGCGTAAGATAATGAACACTCTGTATTTAACGTCTGCCAATACCACGGAATTAGGTACTAATATAACCTTATTCCGACTTAAATACATCGGAATAGCGTTTTATAATACTAAATCAAGATTTCTAATTCCGAGTAATAAAAAGTAAAAGATTTTTTAATATTAAACAAATAAATTAATGTTCAATTGCGATATCTTTGAAAAAATATACAAAGCTCACTCAGGATTATATCAGAACACATTAATAACTTAATTTTCTGTACTTATCTTTTCCATACAACGAATTAATAAAGTACCTAAACAGGCAATCTTTGACCTGCTATAATTAGTAAATGCGACGCCATAGTGTACCTCGGAAATAGATTTTTATATCTATTGGTTATTTAAGTAATCAGAGCTAAAATATTAAGTTCGTAATCATAAATCTACCTTCAAAATTTGAAAAAAAGTCAACGTCTATTAAATTGCATTTCCGTGGTATACATCGGTATTTAGGAACCAACTAAAATATTTGGCACCTAATGCCGCGGTATTTTAAAAACTTATTTTCTCCTCAATTTGTAAAGAAAATATTAAAATGTTAACTGTTTTCAATAAAAAATATAACTCTTCCAATATTTCAACCTAAACAAAAACTCACACAGTATAAAATTATCATACAAAACACTATTTAGCAAATCGTATTAATCACGTGCATAAGGTCCGAAATGTATGAAGCGCGCGTTCGAGTCAGCTGCTAGCGTCAAACTTACTGTTTATTTTAAAACGTTAAAGCACCAAAGCACTCTTTTGCTCATCTAAACATGAACAGATAAATTATTTATTGATTAATGTATCTTGCAAACAAAAAGAACTTGTAAATTGTTTGAAAACGCCGTTATTCTAAATACATCGGAATATGGTGCCATTTTTAGAACCCCTCGGAATTGGGTGCCTTTACCTTACTATGTATTCCATATCTCCTGCGAATAAATATTTCTATTTCTATAGGAGCATGCACTTTTATCGAACTAGTATTAAAGCATGCGCTATTGCATGCACCATGGCGCTTCACGCATGCCTCAGACGAAGACGCAAGATGAACATGAAAGCGCAATGGTGTACAAATAGCTTTTCGGGCTTCTGACTACCCGTAACGACTATTGTGTTCGTATGACATCCGGGTACGACGGTTTAACGTGTTCTCCAAGCTCTCTCATTACTGAATACCAATCATACATAAATATAATTTCATTTTACTACATGATCAGAGTTCAGGGTTGAAGTCAATAATAAGTCTAAGTAAATCAAGAAACGTATTCGATACTTATCTAAGTATTTGATAAACTGTAGGTCGTTATAATGCGGTCATCTCTTCGGGGAAACCGAAGGTTTTGTTTGTGCAATTATAGACGAAGTAATTATGACGAACAATTATAAAAAATACCGACTTTTTACCGTATGGAAAAAAAATAGCCAATAGGTTTAATATGTGAACGGAATATAAAGCATGGATATTTTTATTTTTTTTATTATTCATTGGCGGAATGAAATTGATCTGTCAATGGAAATTAAAATCGTACATTATGTGTTTACTTAAAAACACACAGCGTCGATATGAAGATGATTTTGTGAACGTACTTATTAATCCCTGCTCTATGGTATTATACCTGTTTGTCACCGGCGAGGGCCCAATATTTTTTCATATTTTTATGAGTTATGTATGGCAACCCTTTTGAACTGTCATAGCGTTTTGTGAAATTCCCGCTCACCGGTCGAAAACTTTTTTCGCTTCGGCAAAAGTGATTTTTTTTTAAGTTTTCCCGTACGTATCGACGTAATTTTGGAGTGCGGAAGTGCAAAGTTACGGATATGTTAGTAAAATAAGTGAAAATGCGACGATTCGTGACTTCGAATCGTATTCTCACGGAGAGAAGTAAAGTCCCGATACATTAGATCAGGTCAATGGAGAGGCAAACTTTACAGTCAGGACCTCAGGTGGTAAGTAAGCCGTTCCCGCCCAGCTAGAGGACAAGAAAAAACCACTATAGGACATATTTGACTCACGAATGTAAGTCAAACCACCAAGTAAGTCAGATTTCAAATTATTTGCAATATTCTGTCCCATAAAATTATGCAAACCAAATCTCACTTAATATCTGAGTGGACATCCACTCTGACCGTTCCTTATAAGGCGGTACCGTCATGCTCCACGGCGGAGTTTTTAGTCAATCCTAGCTCTGGGCAACTAGACTAAGAAAACCACGAGATGGTGACCGATACTGCAAAGATAATCAAAAGTGTAACTCCAAGCACTGTTCAGACACTTTTTACACAGAAAGTCAGTGTAGCAGAGCTCTGAGTTCTCTAGTTAATGGTCAGTGGACCAGCGGTCTAGTGTTGAAATCTTTATTTTAAAATTTTAAATACTTATGATTGGATGGAACTAAAATGTTCAAAAGTGTGGACTTAATAGACAGATTTCAAAGATCTGAAGTTAAACAAAGAGTTTTGTCTTCTCAATTGGGGAAAGGACTATTTAATTGGAATCTTAAAAATGGTAAATTGAGCCAACAACTCACTTGGCAAATTAATGTAAAGAAATTTATTTTAAAAATGAATAAATAATAAGTTTGTTTGGCTTTGATCAGCTTTTACAATTAGTTTAGTAGTTTGTGGATGTACCTAATACATAGGTAACTTCTAAGGTATGAGAAGAGTTCTAACTGTAGAACATCTCTTTGATTGCATTGTGATTTGGCACATTTTGTACATTAACATCAGTTATACAATCCTTGGGGGTACAAGTACCTAACTCAGTATGACTACTTACTGAAAGAAAGTAAACAATATAAAGTCTTTAACGGAGAACAAGCCTACCCCACCTACATCAATGCAACTCAGATAGGATAACCTATAGACTGATAAAACAAGACTCCATAGGAGATTCCTAAAGGAAACCAGTCTTAATAATAAGAATAATAGTCCTTTCCTTCCAATAAAAAATTACTGTCAGTATTTAGATATTAAGGGGAAGAAAAACAGCATGTATAGTTCTAGGAACAGACTGCTTTATAATTATAATTTTTCCCTGGTTCTTACATTCAATTCTTGAATGAGCCCTCTGATAATAATAATATATCCTTCCACAAGTATAATAAGGTGATACAGTACCAAAGTCACACCGGAAATGACACAGATAATAAAATACTTGAAGGAGTAACAGGTGCACACCCACACAGACAGGCATCAGAAAATAAAAAACTGGCAAGCCTATGCTTCCTGTTGAAAATGTTTTAGTACCATAGAGCAGCGGTGGCCTCCGCCCTGTTTTCGACCTCCGTGTACTGAACATGTATGTTCATTCATACCAAGAATTTCTGACTAATTTTTCATGCCGTAATATCAGAGGTTTGGCAGGCATAAGTTTGCATAGTGGAATTGGACATTTCCAATGCATATTATTTACATGCCAAGAGCAAAATGCCCTTGTTAACTTGCCTTGTTGTTAGGGTGAGTTACTACAAATTTCATCTCTCCCTTTTGGGCGATGAATTGGTACGTATTGCTCATAAGAAAATTCATGCCAATTTGCCATTAATCTTTAGTCTATCTAAAAGATTTCTCCTTGGTCCATCAGGACTAGTCCAAATTTATCTGTCAGACTGCGGAAGTCTTCAGACTCTTGGAGTGGACCAGTGCAAGTTGATCTGTCAGACTGTGGAAGTCTTCAGACTCTTGGAATGAACCAGTGCAAGTTGATCTGTCAGACTGTGGAGGTCTTCAGACTTTTAGAATGAACCAGTGCAAGTTGATCTGTCAGACTGTGGAAGTCTTCAGACTCTTGGAATGACTGGGAAGGCAACTAAAGTACCCAAAATTGATACTGAAACTAGTACATCAAATGGAATACCAGAATAAACCAAATAGCATTGCCCGAAGAAAAAATATGAAAAGATAGGGCTTATTAGGCGATACTCTGAAGAGAATTTATGCAAAAGTAAATAAAAATTTACTAATTCAATTGAATTTCGCCGTTTTTGGTCCTCAAGGGGCTGACTACACTGTCAGTACCTTAAAATTTTCCTGGAATGCTTCAAGCGAGATGCTTAGTCCGCAACCATAGAATGAGTCGAGTGTTGGCACCAAAGGTGTTAAACAATTTTAGGCCGCCAAGACCACGACGGTTTTACACCAACGGCCATGCCTTCTCTTCTTGACAAACGTCGCAGCGGACGCGGGTTTGGGACGCCCAGTTGATCGATACTCAGATGTCAGGCATCTGAATGGGAGAACAGGGTAAATAGCCTTTTTAATTGGAAAGAGCTCTTAGCAGTGTATGTGTCGATTCGGAATCGATCACATGGTCTGTAATGTTTATTTTTTGTTTGATTATTATAACCTTTTAGTCCAGTCTGATATTCGGACAGTGTGGATCGAAGGTGGAATACGATCCCTGAGTTTTCTCAATATAAATCGCAAGTTGCTGAAGTTGACAAGGAAATCAGATTTCTATCAGCTCATTACCTCTCGGAGGGGTACAACTGCACAGCCGATTGCCTCTCAAGACAACGGCTATTTAAGTGGAGTCTGTTTCCCACTGCAACAAACCGATTATTACATCGTTGGGGCACTTCAGACGCAGATCTCTTCTCGTCTGCAGAAACAACCGTGTCCAACAGATACGTCTTGCTAGATTGCAGACATCACTTAACATGAATTTTGAATTCGCGAATTCCGTCATTCATAATTGGAAATTTCGCCTAGGGGGGATATTTCCTCCCCGCAATTTCACTCCTCGAGTTATAGCGCAACTAAACAATGCCAGAGACCAATATATTACTACCATAACACCACTGTGGGAAAAAACCTATTGGTTAGCGTAGCGGATATAAAGTCACGAAAGCCTAGCCCTAGAGCCGCCAGTGACCATAGAAAGACTTTCGGAGAGTCCAATAGATCCAGCATCAGGCTTACCTCCAGCTCATAGCTTATGTACACCAACTGACCCCTCAGGCTAGGTTAGTTGGAGGTGGGGAGAATAAAACCACTGTTGGTCAGAGATAGATAAACAGCTGTTAAATACCAGATGGAGGCATGGATAATTGACACCTACTATCCAGCCATTAGAAGTTGGTGATTTGATGTGTTGATGATGAAGTCAATACTCAAAGAGTCACAGATACAACAGATAGCTAGATTTCTTGCCTATTTACATGTACAGATCTTGCCTACAGCACAATGTTAGCTATACATGTATAATTCAGTTGGCATCACATAAATCGTCATTTTTTTTTTACATTTTGTCAAATGAAACAAGAACAAGCAGAAGATCATACACTTCTGAAGCAAGTAGTGCTATATAATAATAAGGCTATAGCCACAGCACAACTACTGAACCTGAAGCCACCAGTATGGCATCCTCAAGTTGTCTTCAATGTAGCTTTTCTTGTTTTAGTATTTAAAAGACAAGTGTATGGTCTCACCTTACTTGAAAAATATGAGAATTCTATATTTCTTTCAGCAAATAATATAATCCTAAGGCTAGTATTAGCTTCTAGGACTAGCTCGGTTTTGCATAGCCAATCAGGATGGCTATTGCTAACACCCAATACAACAGGTTTACCCAGTAAATGTATCAAACATCTAATTTTCCTATCAGGAGAAATGAAAAGCCAAGAAGACAGATTACAGTACGACTTATATATTACAATAATTGGTGAATTAGTCTCTACCTCTGAAACTGTTGCGAGGGATTGGTAAAGACCTGTTTTGAGTGATATAGGAGTAGCAGCTACCTTAGGATCATTCAGGTCTACAGTAGCCTCAACCGGTTGGATAGAGACCCGTCCTATGCATGGTATGCTGTCTATATGTCTTATGTGTAGGAGAAACTGGAAGTTAACATATTTTCAGGAAATCCTATTGTAAAGAAATAGGAATGACTACAAAGGAACCTTATTGCTCTTTGAGAATCTTCAGCTTTCTCATATTATTAAGGATTAATTGATGTAATGTCATGTGTTGATTTTATTATGAAGAAGTTAAATTGTTTTTGATTTATGATATATAATTATTACAAGACATTTCTGTTAAGAAATTATAGAGATTTATTCTCTCTAAGACTGATTGAACATCAACAGTGAGATTACTTTATTATAAGTAATTCTCTTGTGCTTCTTTAAACATTTATTATTCTATCACATAGCGTTTTGTGTTTGTCACCAGCAGATATCAAACAAGTCTTCATATCGACGCTGTGTGTTTTTAAGTAAACACATAATAGAATATTTTGAATTAGAACAAAATTATTATTATGTGTTGAAAGAAAAACACACAGCGTCGCAGGAATATCTTCCTGGTGAAGAGACTATGACAGTTCAAAAGGGTTGCCATACATACCTCATAAAAATATGAAAAAATATTGGGCCCTCGCCGGTGACAAACAGGTATAATACCATAGAGCAGGGATTAATAAGTACGTTCACAAAATCATCTTCATATCGACGCTGTGTGTTTTTCTTTCAACACATAATAATAATTTTGTTCTAATTCAAAATATTCTATTTGGGTCCAAGCTCCCTGTTCCCGATGCCGGTGGGCTACTATTTTTATATGTATGATATGTAGGTATTTAAAAATATAATTCATTGTAATAACATATTGTACAATGAATATAATTATGGCCACGAAAAAACGATCAATACATAACCAATTATCTGCCTTTATAAGATCTTAGAGGTCAAAGTTACAAAAAAGATAATCAAAAAAAAGAAAAAAAACATGACATCACTCACCTGAATCAATCGTTCATCCCGTTGCGTATAAAAGAAGTACTTCACTCTTTTAAAAAAAGGTATAGCATTATATTCTATCTTTGTATGATTCGCTAAAATAACATTTTTCGCTACATTGCCTACGATTAAATGATCTGCGTAAATTATTGTTACACAAAGTGACAGAAATATTAATAATTTCATTTTTTTATTATATTTCTATAAGACGCGTGTTGAGAAGTTCGTGGTTTGAATGATAATGACGTACTTAGAGTTCATAGAGTTATCTCGATGTTTTGATTTGATTGGGTTTGTGTTAGTAATTAAGGGGTTAAAGTAGAATGGGAAAAAAAACATAGAACCAACAGAAACGACTCGTATTGGTATTTGTGACAATTAATGTACTAAACAATGCTGCATTCTTTTTATTTTCAACCGGGAGAATGTAGTAAAATGAGGTCAGAGTTTGAATAAAAATAAAAAAACTTTAAAAAGTAAAAACCGACTTCAAAAAACACTAAACGGAGTAAAATAATTATCATTTAATAAAACTACCAGTTTCAGAAGTCGGTGCATTCAATTTTTTTCAGCCTAGAACACCGACTTCTGAAACTGGTAGTTTTATTAAATGATAATTATTTTACTCCGTTTAGTGTTTTTTGAAGTCGGTTTTTACTTTTTTAAAGTTTTTTTATTTTATAATTTTTAGTGCTACAAATTACAATTACAATAGTGTACAAATTCTCGGACCAGCACTACAACTAGAACGTCGTCTATATACGATTTGTGTATTTTTTTTTTGGTTTCGTTGATTTTTTCAAAAAGTGCTGAATCATCAACATCTATTCATAATTGGCGGAGATCGCGTAACAAACACACAAAAAAAAAACAAAAAAAAAAACAGACGAATTGAGAACCTCCTCCTTTTTGAAGTCGGTTAAAAAGCAACAACGATAGTAAAAAAAAGAAACTTTATTTTGAGAAAAACCCTCATTTTTTGGAAATCTGTTAAACAAAGAATACACGACTAAACAAAACTCAATAGAGTAGAATAATTACCATAATACGAGTATTATAAAATAAACAATTTCAGTCAGAAGCCGATACCTTCAATTTGGTTCAGCGTCGAACCTGACCGCTGAACGTCCCATTTAAATTTGGTGAAGACGAACATCTTTGGAGATAGACAATGGAACTCTTCAATGGATAACAGTTAACAGCAAATCAGTCGCGATTGCTGTAATCGCATGTTTATGTATTGTTGATCCCATCAAAATAGAAAAATAAATATTTTGAGTGATATCATGACGGGTGACAGGTCGGAATAGAAGCAGAAAACGTGTTGCGCCGACCCCAAGTAACATGGGATAAGGGCAGGAAGATGATAATGATGATGACCCAAATGCAATTCATTTGTTGTCGAGTTGTTATCCTTTTTATTGATTTGTTGCGTGTTCACGAGCGACCTTTTAACTTTGCAAACGTACTGTGCTGAATACGGCTCTGTGTTTGGTTGCATGATACAACTAGCTGTTGCCCGCAGCTTCGCTTGCGTGTAATTTTAAACCCTCTATAAGCCCCTTTATAAGTGTAGCTTTAAAATTCAAGAAGTCCGTCTTTTATTATTTTTTGAAGAGTGTTTGTGCCTAATTTCAAGTCAATAACCCCATGAAATAAGGATTTTCATATAAACGTTAACTACCCATTTCACCCGTTTACAGGTGGAATTTCCAAAAACGCTCCCTTTAAAATGGATGCCTACGTTATTAGAGGTACCTACTGTCAAAATTTCAAGTTTCTAACCCCAGCAGTTTAGGCAGTGCGTTGATAGATCAGTCGCCCAGTATCTGTATCCCCATAGCCATCTATAGGATATCTGGCGCCAGTTAACGTGGCGCTGGTTATTTACACTTTTCTATGCCTTTTGGGTTATGTTTTGTCTAATGCTATAACTAAATGAATTGCGCGTAGAATTAGCACGCTGAAGTGGAAGTGGGCCGGCCATGTCTGCAGACGGATAGATGGTAGAGCAGACACGTGTTAGAGTGGAGACGCGTTTGGGCAAACGTAGTGTGGGACGCCCTGCGGCACGATGGACCGACGATTTGAAAAAGGTGGCTGGCAGCGGATGGAATAGGGCTGCCCAAGACCGGGATGCCGGGATGTGTTCGAGCACACTAACTCATTATCGTTTGTGCATACGGGGGTAATCGTCATCGCTTTTCACGAAATAAATTGTGTGACGGTGCAGCGGTGGCGACTAGCGGGGTGCGCCTATAAAAGGGCCGGCACGCTGCACTTCGTGCTCTGCCGGTAACGATCCACCGAGCTCTCCCGTCGTAGAGCTTGTCGTCTCTTCAGATTCCGCAGTCACACCGATAATTCAGCCCTCATCAAGCTGTCTCCCCCCCCCTAAGTCCACGCCAGCAACGCCCTAAGCCGAGGTCCGAGTCCCACTAGGGGTCGCCCTTAGTGCTGTTCTTCCAGGTAGTCATGATGTTAGTGTAGTACAAGTAGTTAGCTTAGGTTAAGTATTTTACTTCCCCCCCATTGGCTGGAGACCCTTCAGGTCTCGCCAATAACTGCCCGGTTACGTAGCAACTGTCCCCTAGGACGACCTACAGCAGTCCAATAGAAAAAAAAAAAAAAAAACTTCGTGCTCTCTCGCGCCTCAGCAGCCGCTAGTTAAGTACTACCTACCTACTACGCCTGAAGACCCTGGACTCCTCGTATCGTATTGTCAAAGAACCACGCCCTGTAAACTAGTCTAATGTTGTAACTATTATAAAATATATTATTGTATGGTTAAAAGTGTTTTCCTTAATATTCTTATGTAAGTACACTCCTGCTAAACTGCTTCTTGCTAGATTCTGATTTTATGTGCACATGCTCGTTAAGGGTTGACTCCTCAAGCCACCCTTAACCCGCTAAGCGTGACAATTGGTGTATCTGTACCTAGCGATTGACCACGCCCTGCGTCTTAACGAATACATTAAATAATTAGTTCTATATTTGTTCTATCGAAATATGCATAATACGCAATTTGTTCCGTTTTAGTTTTTATAAAAAATGGCTTCTTCTATAACAGTTAGCCAGCGATGTACTTTTAAATTACGCACTTTAAAAAAACAAAATCTAGATAGGCGATTAGTTCTACATTAACTCTAATTACTTATCTACTTTTTACTTATAAAAATTCATTACTTTAAGTTAAAAAAGACAATTCAAAAAAGTAAAGCTAGCGATGTATTTCTAAGTAAATGAATTTCTTTCGCTTAGAATGTGACAGTTTGGTCCCCATTACAATTCAAATTAGATTTTATTAATATTTTTTATTTAATATTTGTAATGTAGATATTTCGAAGTTCACAAAATTTTGAAAAACAAAATCTTCTTTCTAAGCGTAGGTAGTTTCTTTGAACCCTGGAATAGAGAGAGCATCCGACTACGGTACGCAGTCAGGTTGGTTCCCCATCTGTAGCTCCAAAATATGCGCGCATGGCATTTTCGTTAATTTTTATGGACCATCTCATGCGCGCCACACTACCATCGTAGGTGGGGGACCCTGTCAAAGGCCGGTAGGCCTCGAGGTCCCATGCGGTGGCCGGCGTCCTCCCCGGCGGCATGCAGGTGGTGGTGAACACGATGGAGAGAAGTACTCGTCGCTCGAGCTCGACGCGACTGCGGCGGCCGGTGTCACAGCACTCACGGTGGGGCTGGATTCCGGCAGCTGCGAGGTGGAGTTGACAAGACCGAAGGTGGTGGACGTGTTCTTTGTTGCCTGGCTTGGCTTCTCCTTATCATTTTTGTAGTGATTCTGTCATTTATTGTGATTTGTTTGGCATTGTGTTATTTGGCAGCTGTCTGTGAAAATGTTAATCCTGTTTTTCTCTCTTTCTGTTGATCATGGTGACTTCCTATATTTGTTTCTTTTCCACGTAGTTTCTTTAGTAATTCAGTTTGCAGTGTGAAAATAATGTTTTTCAGATCACACTACAAAACTTGACCTGGTCTCAAGAGTGTTGCCAGGTTATTTTGGTCATAATTATTATTATGGTCCTGGACCACGTATATTCCTACATCGTAGCTCAGTCCCTTGCCTCGCTGGCTCACCATATGAAGGTTCACGTACGAGAAGCCTGCTCCTCCAGTCGTGATGCGTACTTTGGCCTTACTGTGAAGAGTGTCCAGCACTTGGATGCCCTGGAAATAATAAGGATAAGGAGCATACATTTTTTTTTACCGCATTCAAAAAGGAGGAGGTTCTCAAATCGGTTGTGTTTTTTTTAATGTGTTTTACCTCAGATCTCCGTCATTTTATGAACCGATTTGAAAAAAATCTTTTTTTGTTGAAAGGGTATACTTTCCGATTGGTCCCATATAAATTTTGTTATGATTAGACCATGAACGTCAGAGATATGGAACGGAACTCCTCATCGGATCAAAGCAAAATTCTCAAATTACTAATATTACTTTGTTTATATTTGTTGTTGGGAACTGACTACTGGAAAAGGGGAGGGGGTGCATGTCCCCCCCCCCCCTTTTGGAATGTTGAAAAGGCTTTTTGCCTTGTGAAAAGGCCTTTTTATACCCAACTACGTCAAAGCCAAAAAGAAGGGTTATGAAGAGGAGAGGCTTAAATTTATGGCACTGAAACGTATTTAATATAAAATAAACGTTAAAAAAAGTAAAAACCGACTTCAAAGAAAAACTAAAAGGAGTAAAATAATCTCCAAAATATGAAATTAACAGTTTCAGAAGTCGGTGCAACTCTACACTGAAACAAATAGAAGCCACCGACTTCTGAAACTGTTAATTTTATATTATGGAAATTATTTTACTCCTTTTGAGTTTTTTTTTTTAGGTCGGTTTTTACTTTTTTTTGAAGTTTTTATTTGTTTTTATTTGTTCTGCTCGTTTCCGTCTCTGTATTAGAAGTGACCTTCGCCCCGCATTGGGACAATTGGGTATACAAGGTAAATCAGAAAGGAGGTAAAATCCACAAGCCATTTAAAGTATCACTGATGGAATGACTGTTTTAGGGCCGGTATCCACCAAAGCGGAGAGGAGAGGAGATGTCTCGATCAACCGACAGGGATGTTTGGCATTAGGTCCTGCACATGTGGCTTCCCTGCAACCTCATTAACGACGTATGTGTATCTATTAACTGTCCTCAATTAAATTATGTTTTTTTTTTATTGCTATCGTTACTCTCAAGATATCTTTTAAAGATAAAATTTTACAATGATTTTTTCTCTAAGTTTGGATGACATTTAATTATGTCAATTGTTTTATACATATAGTTTAGCTTCATTTTATCTTTTGTAAATGTGAGAACTTTGTGGACTTGCCTACCTATACTAATAATTGTGTAAATTTCTATTATTTATAGGTACATATAGTAAATGAGTCATTTCTCGATGACTTAGAATCAATATTGATTGTAAAAAAAAACAATAGATTTCGGATTACATGCGTATTTTCTGATATACTTACGTATAACTGGGAATGACCGAGAAAAACTTATAATTTTCCGCCATGGTCACTTGATTTCGGACACGAGATATAGACAAGGTTAGTCAGAAAGGGTGTAATAATCCGCGAGAAAATTACAGGCTAGTGTTAAAATTTCAAAATTCTAAAAAAGAAATCCCTTTAAAATGATTATTATTTTAGTTTTTTCAAAAATTGTTCATCCCTGTTTTAGATACGAATTCAGAAAATGGAGCTTCTAATTCGTGACTCCAAATATGACTTAATATGTAAACACAGCTGATCATAGCTCATAGCTGAGGATAGATGATAGATTTTAGCGTATTTTTTATGTAATTTTTGAACAGCTATTTCTCTTAAACTATTGACTTTTAGTGAAAGTTGTAGAACAAAAGTTATTCATTATTATGGGTACTTTAACACCCTTTCGGATTAGTACATCCTTTCTGACTAACCTTGTATATTTATTCGGCTTGTATAAAAGGACTAGGTTTTGCCCGCAGCTTCGCTTGCGTGAAATTTTGAACCCGTTAAATGACGATTTTCCATACAAACTTTCATCCCCTATTTAACTCCCTTAAGGGTTGAATTTCGAAAAATCCTTCCACACTCCTTGTCTACATTATAAAGGGAACCTGTGTGCAAAATTTCAGCTTTCTAGGTCCAAGGGTTTGAGCTGGACGTTGATGAGTCAGTCAATCAGTCAGTCAGTCAGGACTTTTTATTAATGGGGTTAAATATAATGACCACCATAAAATGCTTTGATACCCTTAGTTCTTTTACCAAAAATATATACTTGACACCAGAAAAATAAAGTCTAAAATTACAATAGTACTAGCTATTTTAGACACAACTGCACTTCAAATTGTATTCGAACACCAAATGTAGTAAATGATCACCAAATCTTAGCGAGCAAATTAATGCGCTATTTCTGCCTAAGCACCCCCGTGGCACCGTGATGTTAGTTTACTTTAAACCCTGCAGACAGAAATAGGACAGACAGACCCTGCAGACAGGAATAGACAGAAATAGGAGTCGACGGAGCCCCGCTCAGCGGGGCTCCGTCGACTCTACTTTGGAAACCCAAACAAGTGACAATTTGGTGTTCATTAACTACAACATTTACTACTTTTGGATTAACAATGATTTATTTGGAGTCGTTTTGCTTTAATAGGATAGCGAGATGTTAAAACTTTGATTGTAATTTTATATTAAAATGCGGGTTTAATTTTGGTGATCATTTACTATTTTGTCTGTTATATGTTACTATATCTGGTGGTAAACATAAGCCTTTATTAATATAGATCAAACGAAAAAATAATAATATGACATCACTCACCTGAATCAATCGATTATCCGGCTGCGTATAAAAGAAAAACTTCTCTCTTTTTGCAAAAGGTATACCTTTATATTTAATCGTTGTATGATTGGCTAAAATTACATTTTTCGCTACATTTCCTACAATCAAACTCTCTGCCCAAACCGTGGCTATCGCTACACAAAAAGATATAAATATTGCTAATTTCATTTTTATCTAGAAGACGCGTTAGACTCTAGCTGGTTTGATTGAAAATGACGAAATGTCAAATTTCCTAGAGTTATCTCAGTGTTATGATGAATTGATTGTGTGTTGTAGGGAGAGTTGGAAATCGGGAAATTCATAATTTGTCTGTTACTTTAGGCTTCGCCATTGACAGTTTTCTACGTGAGTGGATGATCTTGATGAATAGTTTATTTAAAGAGTGTCTGATCAAAACTGGCTAACGTCATGAACTATTTTTAATTTTTTCAGAAATGACCAAAAACTTATAAGTCATACATAGAGGATGTAGGGGTAAACACCGTTATCCTTGAAACCAGTGGTTTGGTTTCATTTATAGAACGTAAAAAAAATGAAAAATAACAAACTTTTTTTTTACAAAATTTTCATTTTTCCTCAAAAGCATTTCACCCTATGCGCGGGGGCAACAAGCTACGGGAGGGGGTGCGGGGAACTCGCCACGTGGCCCGACGCACGGCCCCGCACAGTTTGCTACCCCTACCCCAGTCAGTCAGCTGTCTCGTTAGCGAGTGTGTGTACGCCGCGTTGTAGCGCCGCCGCGCCGCTCATTTCTCGCGCGTATACATATTTTTTTATTTATTTTTTACTCGTTCCTACATTTTTATATTTAAGTCAACTACCCATGGTTTCAAGGATAACGGTGTTTACCCTTACAGCCTGTAATATACTTTTTTTGTAGTAAAAAGCTTGTTTTGACTATCGACTTGTGATTGTGATATGATAAGTCTAATCCTGATTTATGAGGCACAAATGAAAATTGCTACAAATCCAAATATTGAATGCTAGTCGTCTTCATATTAACCCATGTACGTTCATTGCTGAACATGAGCCCCCAATGATCGCTGCAATGACCAGTCACAGCGGAAATTGCCAAAATCACCACGCTTGGCAGAAGGATTGGTGATCGTAGTATGGTTGTATTAACGCTGACGCTGCTGTCCATCCTCCTGAGAGGACCTCCCTTCGTCGCCTTTTACGACACTTCTTCTCTCATGTCGACCGAGTTATTTGATAATAGCTCATGCCGTGGTGAAAAGATTATCCAGTCAGCAAGGTTCGTAGCGAGGCTGACTGCCCAGGGTGCGCCGGACGTACTTAAGTATCGTCGTCACTCGTGGAAGCTCTTTTAATGCATCCCTTTTACGACACTCAAGGTTTTAAAAGGGGTGGCCTAGTCCAGGAAGCAAATGCAAAGAGGAATTGGCCTAAGCAACCGTGTATTGTGATACCAGCTAGGTCCTCACGTCATCACGGTGGGCGTGGCCTCTGTCAGTCTGTCAGCACTCGTCCTGTGCACACGACATTCGCGCTCTCATTCTATTTTATTGTTTTCTTTGTTATTTGAAAGAAAAAGATGAAGTGTTGTGTGTTATCTTGCCAGAGCTATTTGGATAAACGTTCTGATGTCCCTGGATGGCATCACATTTCACTTATAAGTAATTTTATGCGTAATTTATTACATTTGTGACACTAGAGAGATCTAGCGTAATATGGCTAAATCACGTGTTAGTTACCTATAAATATGAAGCTTTTAGTTGTTCCTATTCACCGGTAGATGGAAAATATAGAAGTAGGCGGGGTATAACGTCCCCCTCGCCCCGAGAAATGTCACGTATTATCGGAAAATCGCATTACAACATCTCTTTTTATTTACTCCGTGGCCTTTTCTTTGCCGGGAACCACATGGCATTGAATGCTAGAACTTCACGGTAATTTTTTCTTTCGGGAGTTAGGTAGCTGTAAAGTTTTCATACGATTTTTTTGTAGAGTTTCTAAATTCAATTCACATTATTGACCAGAGGATTATAATAAAATTCAGTACAATATTATTGACCTTAGGGCTATAATGACTTACTTTCGTTTAGATTTGCATGACACATAAGTAATTGTACATTGTCGATCAGGTGGTGTGAAAACATTTTTGTGTAACCACTTAAGTGACATCACTTCAGCCGTAACACAAAAAGTCCAATTCCAAACATTCCTACAACATCAACTACAATACAATACACGCGTGTGGCCGTGAATAAATGAAAAAAAAAACGCACAGAACATTGAACCTTATGACTTAAATTAAAGCGATACATTATGTCATTCATTATTATTAAAATAATATTATTATTAATTATGTAGGTTACAATATAATTATTATAACTTCCTTTCCGTGAGAGTGGGAAAATTCATCTGGGTATTTTGTTAGGAAAAGATCATTATAATTACCATATTAGCTAAAGGACGTGCACTGCTTAACAAAGACGTCCCTCATGGCTTTCCAGAACGCCCGGGGAAGGTGAAGGGTTATGCCGGACTCTTACCGGCTAAAAACCAACGTGTTTCTTCTCTTGACCCTTGGCCGGAGTCGCGGGATTCGCAGCTGCATGCACCGCGACCCCGGCAGGCCTCGGTCGTCTGTGGCCTGCGGGCGACGGGTTAGGGGACCCGTCGCCCGACCAGCAACAGGCCCGAGAAGGCGGCTCGCATGTTCCGTGCGCGCCTCTCAGGAGGACGTGGGGCAAGGCCCCACAGAAGAAGAGGTCCGCCAAGGGCTGGCGGATCGAGGCCTGCCAGGGTCGCGGCGCATGCAGATGCAAATCCCGCGACCCCGGCCAAGGGTCAGGAGAAGGAACACCGTGGGTTTTTAGCCGGTGAGAGTCCGGCGTAACCCTTCGCCATCCCCGGGCGAAGAGTAACCATGAGGATTTTCCCACGAAAAAAAAAAAATCCCTGGGTCGTCTCCTTCTGTGGTGCCTTGCCCCACGTCCTCCACAAGTCGAAAAGTCTCTAGGGTAACAAGCCCTATGAACGCGGCGTTGCAATTTTTGTCATACCTTGGTCATACCATACCCTACTCGCCGTATGTCGAGTTTTGACGGGGAGGATCGTGAAGTGAGAAGTTTCCTATCCACTCACACGATAATTTAAAAACGTTGCCAGCTCTACAGTATTATTTACAAGGAAGTATTAAAGTTAATTGATTTATTTTGCTCCGAAAAACAAAATAGTTAAATTGTCTGAAATGGACTTATGTTGACATAACATAATTGACTCATAAATACTATTAGAAAGGCGTGGATAAAATCTTTTGGGTACGTCGGGCTCACGGTGTATTTATTCACTATTCTTTACGATATATAAGTAAACGCACCGGTAATGGACAAGGAACCAGTAATGGACGAAAAAAAAACAAATCTTGTAGAATAAGGGTAGGAATGAGTTTTTATATGTTGGCAACAATTTACCATAAACATAAGTTATCGAGCTGCCAATTTTGATGTTTTATGTACTTCCGGTCTTTTTAATTCAATATGGCGTGAAGTACAACGTGCTCATGGTATTGAAAAAAATGTATTAGCGGCTGTTGTTACGGAAATTGTTAGTAAGGTAGGTGGACGTTTCCTTTTCAATTTATTATAGCTTTATGAAATACCAGAATGTGTTTTGTTGGTTGGGTCAAGCATGAAATGAAGACAAAAACACACTGTGCTGTTACTCCAGAGAGGTTATGTTGCATGTTATTTTGCCAATGTTTATTACTGGTGAATTAAAAGTTAAATGTTGCAGTAATGGACAAATGTCCAAACTTATTTTTATTATTGGATATTTAGATTATGAACTAATTTTACTCTTTTTTTAATTCTTTGTTACAAGCTAGTTCAAAATTATAAAAATATTGATACCTACCAGTAATGGACGTATGTGTCCATTATTGGGTATTGCATATAAATCCAGTTATGAACATTAATATAGTTTTTTTCGTTTTATTTTAGAAATGGCTCCTAAAAAAGACTATACGCCTCAACAAATGGGCTCTGCTATCGAAGCCGTTAGAAAAGGCATGAAAATATCCGATGCAGCAAAAAAATTTAATGTACCTAGAATAACTCTACATAATAAAATCACCGGGAAAAGTCCCATAAAGTGCTCAATGGGACCCAGTACCATTTTGTCGAAAGAAGAAGAGAATGTTCTAGAAGTCTGGATAACTGATATGGCAAATAAACATATTCCAATAACGAAAGAGGAATTATTAGACAGTGTCCAACGTATAATAGTCGACAAAAAGCAAGTGACTCCTTTCACTAACAACAGACCAGGCAAAAAATGGTACTCCTCGTTTATGAAACGACACCCTACAATTGCTGAACGTACTGCTCAGAATTTGTGTACAGCAAGAGATAATGTTACTCAGGATGACATTGAGAAGTGGTTTTCGGTAGTAGAAGGTGATTTGAAAGATAGAGGACTGACTGAGATACTGAAAAATCCTCGAAGGATTTTTAATACCGATGAGAGCGCGTTTTTTTAAAATCCGAATCCAGGACGTGTCCTTGCTAAAAAAGGAGATAAAAATGTATATGCTTCTTCAGGCAATGAAAAAGAAAATTTAACTGTCCTGGTTACTGGAAATGCGGCTGGAGAACTGGCACCTACGATGGTTGTTTTTAATTATGAAAGGATACCGTCATCAATTTCGGAAACATTTCCCAATGACTGGGCTATTGGTCGCTCAGAAAGCGGATGGATGTGCGCAGGGACATTTTATGAATATATGACTAATGTTTTTAATCCTTGGCTGACTAAGAAGAATATTGATAAGCCAATTTTATTTTTTCTGGACGGACACAAGTCTCATTTAACTTTGCATCTGTCTAATTTCTGCTCTGACAATGGTATTGAAGTCATAGCACTTAATCCAAATTCTACACATAATTATATTACAGCCAAATGACTGATTAATGAAGGCTGATTAAAAATTATTACAAATAATTTTTAAGTTTTCCGTTCAGTGCTGATCTCATTGTCAATTCAAACATATTGTGAATGTTACAATTTTATTGTAGTTAAGTACCTATATTAAAAGCTGATTAAAAGTAAACGTTCGTATCATTATATCGTCCTAATTCAATGCTCCACAGCTAGGGTTTCATCATAGGCTTGTCGATTACTAGGTGTCCATAACTAGGTTCTTGTTCATTACTGGGTGTCCATAACTAGGTTCTTGTCCATTACTGGGTGTCCATAATTAGATTTTTTCTGTCCAAAACTGGCCAAAAAAATTAGTGTTTTTATTTATTAATTATATTGAAACTAATTGCAGAGTCTTACATTAAATACAGCAGAAACATAGAATAAACACAGGACCTTCAATTTTCAATATGTTTTGTGATAAAACATTCACAATTATTGATGAAATTTAGAAAATACTACAAATTTGTCCTTAAAGTGTCCATAATTGGTGTGTTTACTAGCAAAGTTTTAATTACTATGAACAGCTGACTTGTATCGTAAAATTCGTAAACCTTACGTGACATCACTCCCATGTGCGTACTATGCAGTCACGTTGATTCACAATTGTTCTATTCTTATAATTTTCGATATTCATGCATTTTTTTGGCTTGGTAGGTATAAATTATTGAAATGACGACACGTTTGGTGCAGTGCCTAAGCGATTGGCTTCTGCGCTACGGGTCGTGGGTTCGATTCCCACACGGAACAAAAATTTGTATGGCTTACAGATGGTTGTTTCGGGTCTGGGCGTTTGTGTATGTGAGATTTGTGTCTGTACGAGTAAACGCACCCACGACACGATACAAGAGAAATCTCAGTGTGGGGCAAGGGTATAAAAAATAAAGTTAAAAACTATAACCCGACTACGTAAATAAAAAAAAGGGTCTAAAAAGGACGAAACAAGATAATAATTCAAATAGAAATCCAGAAATCCATAGGTACAAAAATGATCAATGGAGAGCCGTGGTCGCACTTACTGTATACCGACTAGGTGCCAGGAACAGCTCCATTAAACACATAGTAAGTGCGACCACGGCTCTACCTTGACCATTTTTGTACCTATGGATTTCTGGATTTCTATTTGAATTATTTTCTTGTTTCGTCCTTTTTAGACCCCTTTTTTATTTACGTAGTCGGGTTTTAGTTTTTAACTTTATTTTTTATTTAATACTTTTCCGTTTCCCGATATACACTAGCTGTGTAATATCTACATCCTCGCATTCTAAGAAAGGGTATAGACAGCGGCACCAATAGGCACAAATAGGATTGCCGCACGAACTGTACGACCGCATTTTAAACATATATTTTGACTTAAACAATATGATATATTTACATATTTGTAATGTGCTTGCCAAGACCTTTCTTTTGATACCAAACACGTGATGATTATCTCAATTTATTTTTTTCTAGGTTACAATCTTAGGTTTAAAATTCCGTCACATAAAATTTTGATAATATTTATATAGCCTATGTTACCCGGGCCATTATTACGAATCTATTAACATCTAACTCATTAAAATCGGTTCAGTAGTTTATGCGCTACAGTGGAACATACAAACATACATACTTACATACATACATAGACTGCCAAAATCATTACCCGTCCTTTTGGCTTCGCCGTAGTCAGGTAAAAATGAAACTAGATAATATATGTTTTGGTCTGGTTTCAATAAATATTTGAGGCCTCCACGTCTTCGTGGCCCCAGGGCCTCCAAACCTTCAAATTCGGCCCGTAGTGACCGACCACGTGTCATTGTCACATTATGTCATCACTGCTGGTAAAAATAATAGAAACTTAACTAGAATTCAACCAATAAGTTACATAATTATACCTGATCTAACAACCAATGACAGTCGTTCATTTTCGCGACACTTACACTTATTACGTCAGCGTAAAGATGTTTTTTTTATTGCAGTACTAATAAACATTCGTGGTCTTGTCGCACTCAGTTTGGAAGTGATCGGTTTTACGAAGTTTGCCGATGCGATTTCTAAGTCATAATCATAATGATTTATTCGCTTAAGGATAAAAATGTTACAAACTTGTATCGTATCTAGGGTTGCCATCATGGCGGCGCGCATGTGTTCCGTGCGCGCCTCTCAGTAGGATGTGGGGCGAGGCCCCACAGGAGGAGAGGTCTGCCAGGGGCTTTGGGACCGAGGCCTGCCGGGGTTGCGGTGCATGCAGCTGGAGAATCCCGTGACCCCGGCCAAGGGTCAGGAGTAGGAACACCGTAGGTTTTTAGCCGGTAAGGTATCCATGAGGATTTTCCGAGGATAAAAAAAATTAGCTTTGCCATCATCATCATTCAGCCGAAAGACGTCCACTGCTGGACATAGGCCTCCCTCTTCTTTATCCCTGCTTTAATTACGAATTCAGAAAATTAAGTTTCTAATCCGGGACCCCAAATATGACCTAAAATGTAAACACCGCTGGCCATAGTTGAGAATACATAAAGGAGATCACCCATTTTGTTCGATGATTTGGGATAAAAAAAGTGCCGGCGGCCAGGAATGAATTATATTTTATTTAAATGGTGGCAGGAGTACAAACATTTCTTTGTATGGCGACAATGCTGTAATAATAATAAAATAATTCTTAAAACCCCTATTACAAGTCGTCGTTTTAATTTTTACGTGGTGTACATATATCTCCGAACCCAAATAGTTTTAGACTTTGACGCAATAGTAAAAAATAATGCGTTACACGTGTGCTTTAAAATTGTGTAATTATTATTGATGGCCGCCAAAAATCCCAATTTTGTCCCAGAATGGGTGATCTCCTTTTAGCGTATTTAAAAAAAAAACTTTTAGCAGTTATTTCTCTTAAACTATTAACTTTTGGAGAAAGTTGTAGAACAAAAGTTATTTATTATTATGGGTTCTTTAATGTCCTTTCGTATAGTACCCCCTTTCCGACTAACCTCGTATACATCTCAGACCAAATAAAAAACCAAGACGGAACGCTGCGTACAATACAGTGAAGCATGCCAAAACTACACCTCCGCTCTGTGCATACACGCACACACGCACACATTTACAACATTTTTCAATCAACCTACATTCAAACTACACCTCACTATGTGCACACATGTTTATGAAACCGGCCTCACGTCACTGTTGACAGCGCTCTGTCTTCGTTTTTTATTTGGTCTGAGGTATACATATAGCCGGAAAAAAATTGGCAGCCCTAGTCGTACTGTAGTAAGTACGTTATTAATTATTTTGATTGTATAGTTATCTATTCATATTAAAGTTCAGAAGTCATTCGCTTGTTAAGTAATTCGCCGAACTATGATTCAACAAGTCTTATCAATAATTTCTTAGAAGATTGTTACTTAGAATTCTCATCAAACAAGGAAAGGAAATCCAATAAATATGAAGTGTAAAATAACGAGGCGTTATAAATAAATATTAGCCTGTAACAGTCCCACTGCTGGGCAAAGGCCTCTTCTGATACAGAGAAGGAACGAGCATTGATCACCACGCTTGCTCATTGCGTGTTGGCGATTTCAAACCAATAAGTCCAGGTTTCCTCACAATGTTTTCCTTCACCGTATGTCAGTGGCGTCTTAGATTAACTAAGAAAGTACATATGACATTGAAAAAGTCACATTGGTACATGCCTGGATTTGAAACTGCAACCCGATGCTTAACAAGCGGATCTGTAACCTCCGGGCCACCACGATATCCTAATCCTATCCTATTCTACCCTTCCTATCCTAACTTTAAAACCTCAAGCACGGTAATAATAGACACAATAGTCCCCCTCTGGGAAAGGCGTTACCTCACCATGAGATTAACGTAAAACCGGAGGGAACATTAGACTAGCTTTCTACAACCCCATCATATAATAAAAAATGTATCATGAGGTCTACTGAAAAGCTTACAAACCGCAGGGCAGCTTGTGGCGAGCTGTTGGTGAGCGGCGACACTGCGTACCTTATTGCCCCGGAGAGTCGGTCAGGGCGTCGTCTCCAGTTTGCCTTTATTGGCTGGCTGGGGTGGAACCCCAAGAGTGCCCGCAGGACTCTCAACTCTGGCTTGCCTTTATCGGCCGGCCAGAGGGGGGCCGCCAGAGCTATATGCTCGGGGGTGGAAGTGTCTAATGGCGTAATAGCGGGGAAACCCACTCCGGGTCTTTTAGACCCGCGACGGCGAAACCGGGGCCACACCTCTCTACACCCCTAGGCGCTCACGCGTTTGTTGCCCTCTTCGCCTATGTACTGGCGGATTTTCAGGGGGCCCAACTAGTGAGCTGGCGAGTCACCGTCTGCCAACACTTTTCAATTTTAAATGTTGAAAGGCAGACGCCGTTTTCTTCCGGCAATAGAAGTTATAGTCTTGCACCCACTTCGGACGGTCCATGACTGTACTCCAATAGTGCAGCCGTGGATAGTCCCCGGTTGGTGCCCCACCCCATTTTAGATTAAAGTTCTCAAAGGGGCCTCTGCGCGTTGGACCTGTGTCCCCGTGTATGCCTTCCAAAAGACCGGACATCTTCCGCACGGAAGATGACCCGTGATTACAGAGAGACACAATAGACAATTATAAGACAATTAAGTGTTGTCCTGGGACGACGGGCGGTACGCAACCGTGCCATTCCGTATTTTTTGGGATAATACAATTCAATCATGATTCGAAAGACACGTGGTGCCATCTATGAACGTTAGTGTAGCAGTGGCGAAGGGTGAATTTTCTTAAAAGGGAAGCCGAACCAAAAAATGCTTACCTTGCTCAAGTATGATGCGTGAATTCCAGTAACTACTCGCTTCAAAAGGGAAGCCGATAGGAATCGAGTTGTATGGAGCCTTCGCCACTGTAGTGTAGTTTTCCTCAGGAACAGTACGTTTTTTCGGTACCTATGAAAGGTACCCTATGTCCGTTTCTGTACACCTGGCAAAACGGTATATTCAAAATTTCAGGATGATCGGTTCAGTGGTTTAGGCGTGAAAAGGTAACAAACAAACAAACTTACTTTCGTATTTATAATATTAGTTAGGATTAAGATTTATTACATTTGTAACACTAGAGACATCTAGCGTAATATGGCTAAACCACGTGTTAGTTATCTATAATATCCGAATTTTTAGTTGTTCCTATTCACCGCTAGACGGAAAATAAAGAAGTAGGCGGGGTCTAACGTTCCCCTCGCCCCGAGAAACTACAACATCCTTTTATATTTGTCCCGTAAACATATATTATTATAATCTTTGCCGTAAACAGAGACAACCAAAATCAATCGGACCTCCTTACGAGTTAGCAAGGAGTTCTAATAAATTTTGCTCAACCATAGACACGTATTTTTAGAAAAATACAACTTAAATATGACATGTACGTACAATCATGACAGAAAGAGAAACAAAAGAATATCGTAGTGCGAACGTAGTTGTTAATGTTTTATTTGTTAGATCCTCGTTATTTACATGGTATCATGCAAGGAGCGAATTTTATAATTAGTAGCCAATGTTATTTATCAATTTTTTATGGTGAGTCCATGTTTTTTTACTTAGATGAGCAAATGACCTTAGAGTCGTCTGACTGTTGGACCGAAGCGGCGCGGAGCGTTCGGTTACAAAATCTATCGTGTTCAACAAATGAATTTCCTTCACCTGACGTGGTGATAGATTTTGATGAAGGATTCCTCGGCTTGGAGCCTCATTTTGTGGGGGGCAAGGTAGAGTAGGTATCTAAATGTATTTTAGATTATATTTCGCGACGAATAGATAAATCGTGATAAAATCCTCAGGGATTATGGTAAGGAGTGCTTGTGTTGTGTGGTGTAGGTACCTCATGAAGTGTCAAATTGGCAAGAAATCTTTTGAAATATCATTGGGCCTGTCCACATCTCCACATCACGACGTCATCAACGTGGAACGGTGTGGTAACGCGGCACGGTGCGTTGACATAACGTGCAAATTTACGTTAGGTACCGTATCGTAACACGTCCCGCCTCTAGCCGCAAGCGCACACGCATATGCGCTCCGCTCGCGCTCTCCACGCCCGCGAGTTAGTCGCCGTCTGTGTGCTCAGATGCTTTCAAACGGCATGTATTTAACGCGGCGACAAACTAATCTGATTTAGGGTTTTAAAAATAATTAAAATGGGTAGCAAAAATAATAGGTTGGCAGCTACAGTGAAGTAGCATTTTAAGCAGGCAGGGGGTTTTAAAAATAATTAAAATGGGTAGCAAAAATAATAGGTTGGCAGCTACAGTGAAGTAGCATTTTAAGCAGGCAGGGGGTTTTAAAAATAATTAAAATGGGTAGCAAAAATAATAGGTTGGCAGCTACAGTGAAGGAGCTTAACAGCGGGGCTCTTATTTCTGTCTGCAGGGTTTAAAGTAACCTAACACGAAGGGGATGACGGGGGCTTCGTTCGCTCGCTTCGCTCGCTCACTCTAGCCCCTGTCATCCCCTTCGAACCTAACCTGTCCATGTCGGGATTCCCCTTTACCACCCTGCTAACATTATTAGTCGCCAAGTCATTATTTATAGCTCCTCGCCTCATTTTATTAGTTGCAAACACTTAGTCGCCTTTTAAGTTATTAGTCACCTGGAAAATAATAAGCCCTTTCAAACTATACCTTACTGTTTCTCTTATTAAAATTCAGGATCTACATGGTCAACGATAAATCTAACAATGATCATGGCGTGCATTTTTACGATACGGTAACGTAAATTTACACGTTACGTCACCGCACCGTTCCACGTTGACGACGTGGAGATGTGGACAGGCCCTTACCATTCGGTTTCACTGTACAGTACGCGATAAATATCTTTCTGAAACCATAGTTTCAGTGTTCTGTTCATCACTTCAGAGGAGCAAAATTGTTTGACGCGTACTGTAAGATGATTAAAATGATAGATATCAGACATAAATTAAGTCAAAACAAAAAAAAAATGCGAATGTTTGACAGTTCCATTGAAATAGATTAATAAAAAAAATTAATACCGCGTTTCTCACATCATTTTGCACGCAAAAATACAGTGTTTTTATAATAATCTTTTCATCAATTATACATTAAAATAAAAACCTTAAAATAAAGAACGTGTTATGGTGGCTTCCCACGGTGCGTGATTTTACAGATGGTACCACGCGCCGCACCGAGGCTCTTCCAACGGTGCGTGTCCGTCTGTGTGGGTGCGTGGTTCGAATATATTTTGTCATTTCAAAATGCCAAGTGAAAGACGACGCATCGCTGCAGCTGCAGCTTTTGTTATATTATTTAAAAAAATCTCTTTTCTTCATGACACCATGAAATTAGTCGTTGCCATAAATCTCAAACATGTGTAGCTCTGCACAAAAAAGTACGAAAAATGGGGGCGCCACTAGTCCTCTGGTAGAAATTCGTAGCACACAAGCGGGCCCGCCGCTCACTAGTCTCTTTCACCTCTCACCTAACCTCTCCTCAAATGAGAGGTGCATCATGAGTACCTCACGAGGTAAAAAGAGGTTCGTCATCCTCGTTTAAAGCTGGCTTCCCACGGTGCGTGGTAGCGCGCACCGGCTGTGCGTGGTATCATCCGTAAAATCACGCACCGTGGGAAGCCACATTATGAGGGTGCGTGATGTGGATACGGTGCACCGCACCGCACGCGTCCGCGTTACCTCGGACGACTCTCTTCCCACGGTGCGCCAGCTCGTGCGTCGCGGTGCGCTATATCATGCACCGTGGGAAGCCAGTAGCGATGGGCGTTGAATCAACGAACTAGTTGAATCAACGTTGATGTCTCTTCAACGGAATTAACGTTGACCGTGTACAAATCAACTCGTTGAATTCGTCAACGAGTTACGAGACAACGACGTTTATGAATTCAACTCGTTTCATCGTTTGACGAATTCAACGAGTTGATTTGTACTGTTTGTACACGGTCAACGTTTTGTTATTTTCAACGTACGTAAATTGTATTTCTTTAAGAATAAAACTCCCGCTACGACGCGATAGTCATGACAAAAATTTGAACTCTAAATAACGAATACAAGATTTTATATTTATTTAGTAATAAATATAATATATAGAAAAATATAAGTAATAAATAAAATGTTATCCAATTTCATTAGGTAAACTGCATCAAATTGTTCGTAAATTAACATTACAACAGCATACGATAATAAAAGCGTTTAGGCGTTTATCGTTCATGCGTGTTGACGTTCGTAACACGTTAACTCGTTGACGAAATTAACTAGTTAATCAACTAGTTGACAAACGCAATTCAACGTTAACGTTTCGTTGACGGAAAAACCTTCAACGACCCATCGCTGAGCATTAGATATTTAACTTCTTTCACTGAGAACCAAAACACACTCGCGTTTCTTGCTCAGTAATGCGCGAGCACAAAACTTTTAGGCCCTATTATTCTCGGCGCAACGACGTAAAATACGCGTGGTGAGGCCGTGCAGGAGAATTTGTATGTAACGCGATGTATAAGCGTAACGCGACGAAACATGAGCCGCGCAAGATACGCTCAATGTATCTGCAGCCTCTCTTTTTATTTTTGATCTTGTGAATTTCCTCCTGGATACCCTTTGCTCGGAGAAGGCGAAGGGTTTTGCCGGACTCTTCATGCTAAAACCCCACTGTGTTCCTTCTCCTGACCTTCAGCCAGGGTCGCGGGATTCGCAGCGACATGTACCTTGGCAGGCCTTGATCCGCCAGCTCCTGGCGGACTTCTCCTTCTGTTGGGTTGGGCCCTGTCCCACGTCCTCCTGAGAGGTGAGCGCGGAACACAGTGCGCCGCCTTCTCGGACTTGTTACTGGTTGGGCGACGGGTCCCCTAACCCTCCACCCGCAGGGGTACACACTACGGTGGCCAGAGATCGCCGCGCGCCCTCCGGCGCCAATGTATCGTTGCGCAATGTGTCTGCAGCCTAATAAATAAATAGAAAAATCCTGTTTGTTTCAGTTTATTATATCTGATGGTGCTTAGCGACAGCCATACTATATCTAAAAGTATTGATAACGACGAAAAAGTTGATGATATATTTGACTCCATAACCGATTTAGACTACACCAGAAACCCTAAGCTGAGAAGAAACACTTTACTTCACAAATATAAAACAGAATTCAAGGATGAATATGTAAAGCCTTCAGACGTTACAAAAGATACTAAACTTTACCCAGAGACCGAAAAAACAACAGAGAAATCAACTCGAAGGATTTCTACCGAACATACGAAACATCACAAATCACCTAAAAGAAGAGTCGGTAGTTTTTGGAGGAAGTTCAGAGGAAAAGATAAAAAAACCACCAAACACAATGACGTCAAAGAGAGAAAAAGAAAAATACCAAAAGAAAGACAAGTTACTGCAAAATCTACGACGAAAGATGTACGAAATTCTGGTCCCAGAATTGAAATCAAGAGGAAATATAGAAATCAATTTATTCCACGAGAACCTGAAGGTTATTTTCGGAATGAAGATCACAGAGAAATTGCGTTTTTCAGCAGCAGAGAACACAAGTTTAATAAAAATGCCAAAAAACTGCAGATTGGAATCGCACCACATCACGATTCGCTGAAAAACATCCGATATACGGTAAAAAATAAAAAACCTAGTGAAAATTTGAGCGAAATTCTAGCAACTATGACCACTAGGCTAGCTCACATAAAGGAGATGTATGGTTACCATCAAACTGCTTTTCCAATTACTCCGGGCTATGATAACCAAATCACACCTACACAAAGAACGACTGAACCTGAATTTGAAGGTACAGCTCAGATAGAACAATTACTTAACAATATTAAATTCAAGGCGATACATATGATTGAGGAACAAAATCCATACGTGAGTGACATAATAACAAACACTGTCACTGAAGCTACTTTCGAAACGGATCCCATCCTCACTCATGTTGACATGGTCAGGCCAATGTATCTCATGAACCATTTTGCATCAGAAAATGATAATGATAATTTAAATGAACAAAGACGTATTGCTCTAAATGATTTAGAATTAATATCAACTGAATCTCACAATTTACAAGCAAGGTCGATCAAAGATGATACGATGACCATGGCTCATAATGTCGAAGATTTGCTACAAAGAGAGCTAAAGAACATATACCGTAAAGTGAAAAATAAAGTATCCAATGATTTCCGTAAAGAGGTTCACAAGGTTAAGACTACAATCAAAGAGCGTGTTGGTGCTATGTCTACGACCAAAAAACCAGTAGCTAAACCTACTAGGACTACTGCAAAAAGTAGGTTAAGCTCAAGTAAAAACGTGAAAATTATGAATGTAACGACGACTACCACCACGCCCTCGAGATTTAGCCGAGAAGGCAAGAGTACACATGGAGAAAGTTTAGATACCGCGACACCATCCAATCCTACTCCTACGTACGATGATTACGTGATGCTGACTTTATACGAAAAAATACTAGCAAAAACTCATGAAGATAACGTCAGGAAAATGCTTTCAACAGCCAATATACCGCTTAGAAAGAGAAGGGAAAATTTCAGACTATCTAAGAGAAATCCAGAAACCCTAACAGATGTTAAACTGAGAGAAGATGTGCAAAAGTTATATGAGGAAGAAGCCATGCCTGAGTATGATTACGTCGAACCAAATTTGACAACAGAAAATACTGCTGATCCTATGGAAGATAATACGAATACTGGATCGATGGAATCTAGTTCACCAGAGACCGTGAATGAATCGACTGCAATGAATGAATCAACTTCAATGAGTCAAACAGCTTCAGATAAGGTAACTCAACCAATGACGCCAAGTCCCGAGAGCAACGCTACAGACACAAGTTTCAGAGGTTTAAGCGAAAAAATATCTTACAACGACTACGTGAATGGGTACAGACACTATTTGAAATTCCAAAAAGAGCAAAATGACCAGAATTTCTCTAATCTTATCAAATACCAAGCACACAGACACCATAATGTTGATGATATAGGGAAATTCATACTTAATAAGATTCCTCCGTTACCCACTCACAGAGAGAAGAAATCCATTTTCGATGATGATAGCGGTACCGACATTGACTATCAAGAAATTTCAACCAAAAGCGATGATTCTTGGTTTCGAAGGCATTTCTATCTTTTCATTGACAATGGACCGCCTAAAAAGTTCCATACTTCACAAACTGTCGAACTGAAGTCTGTTATGACAGAACCAGATGTCAAAATGTACTTGACAGAATTTGGTCCTGGCTCAGGTACAAAAGAACATGTTTATATTAAAATTGGTTCTGATAATCAAGACACAACAAAGACCGTAAGTAATGACAGTAACGCGGCTATGAATCTTGATGATATCTCGAAAATGTTGGATTCATTAAAGGAGCATCAATCCACTGGTCCATACTATAATGGTATGAATATTTATTTGCTTGATTTCCTTATCTACAAGGTTAGTCAGAAAGGGGGTACTAATCCGAAAGGGTGTTAAAGTGAGTAACTTTTGTTCCACCACTTTCCCCAAAAGTCAATAGTTTAATAGAAATAGCCGTTCAAAAATTACAAAAAAATGTGCTAAAATCTATCTATCTTCAGCTATGGTCAGCTGTGTTTACATTTTACATCATATTTGGGGTCACGAATTAGAAGCTCCATTTTCTGAGTTCGTAACTAAAGTAGGGACGAAGAATTTTTGAAAATACTAAAAATAATTTTACATGGAAATAAAAATTATCGAATTTTGAATTTTTAACACTTGCTTTAAAAAAACCGTCATCAGTGATACTTTATGTGGCCCGCGGATTAGTACCCCTTTTCTGACTAACCTTCTATACATTGTGGAAACGAATTCGTGTAATTCCTTCAAACCGCGTGGTCTGCTAGTGACACTGATTGACACTGAAAGGAAAAATTACAGACGAATAAAAATAAAATTTGGTGCTCTGATTCAAAGGCATTTTATGTCCCTGAGTTAAGCCCGGACTCCTCCAAAGCGGAGACGAGACGAGCAGAGCGAAGATGTGTTTTAAAAAACCAATAGAAAATCGTTATTTACACATTTCGTCTCCACTCGGCTTAAGTGGATACTGCTGAGCGGAGATGTGAGCTGTGCCTCGCTGAGATTGAGCTGGGCCGCGGTACAAGGCGGAGATGTGAGCTTTGCCTCGCAAGCTGACGACGGCGCGTAGCGGTGACGAGATGTGTGCGGCGTACAGTGAGTGGTGCCCACACTATTGAATTTTCGTTAAATATCGATGGGGTAAAAATATCGATAGTTCTAATACTATAGATAGTATCGCCAGTAATTTGTTATAAAACACACTTATAGCGATAATATCGATAGTATCAATAGTATCACAACTCAATACTATCGATAGTATTGGTACTCATCAATAGTATTACATATGTCTGTCGATCGATATTCTCGATAGTATTGTTAAATTCCAATACCATGGATAGCCCTATCGATATTGTTACTAGTTTTCGAGGTCACGATAGTATTAAAATACTATCGAGAGTCAATCGATAGTTGAGCAACATTATGTGCGTTCACATTCAACACTCGCCGCACGCAGCTCAGTTCCGCTCTAGTCAGCGCACATCTCCACCCTAGCCAGCACACATCTCCGCTACAGTCTAGCCAGTACCTACGTCTCCGCACAGTTTCGGTGGATACACCCTAGCTGAAAAACATCTCTTCTCGTCTCCGCTTCGGACATCTCCGCACATTTCCGCTTTGATGGAGTCCGGGCCTTAACTGACTGAGCTGACTGATATCGCGCTAGTCGTATCTGCCTGCTGTGTCGACGTGGTTTCATTCTTTTATGCGTGGCATTCAAATGTCTTACCAAATCTTTTTTTTATTTAACAAATGTTATTTTTGCTTATGTTTTATTTGACCCATTTTAGGTGGTTTAGATATGATCACTTAGCCCTACCGCAAGAAAAGAGTTTTTTCTGGATTTAATCAATCTAAATCCCATGCCTGGTTTTAGGTAATTACAGGAATTCGTTTACGCCCTGCATAAGTATCTTTGTACTATTGGGTAGTGGAGTAGATCCACCCATTCTAAGTTTCGTATACTTCTTTCCAGCCGCGAAAAATCCAACCGGTGCAATCTACAGTGAAACAAACAATGCTGAAAACTTAAAAGTACTTCAACGTGGTTTCATGAGCAAGCTTTTTGGTAACAAAGTTAGACAAGTACCAAAGAGATACGAAACTACAACGGAATACAATCCACTACTCGATATGTTCACTGATACCCCTCAAAGAAGATTCGAAAGAACAGTTACAAGAGAAGACGTAGACAATACCATGATGGATGACTTCATAAAAAAGGTTTTAGAAGACAAACCGACAACAAAAAAAGTTTTCACAGATGCAACAGCACGAACCAAGAAGGAACCAAGCAAATATGGTTACGTTGACATTGATTTAGTCAGAAGGCAAACCGCTATCGTCAATATCAGAGAGAACACCTCAAAAAAAAGTAGATTCAAAGATTTCTTCAAAAAGTTCCATTTCAAAAAGCATAAGGGCAAAAAACTCCAGAAACGCTCTTGTCAGTACTTTCCAAGAAAAGCAAGGTTCAATCCGATAAAGAAATTAAAAAATATATTTAAAGTTAAACTGGATGATAAGAAGCCGGAATCCGGTAGCGGTTTTCACAATATTGATTACGATATCGCTAATTCTCATTTAGAGTCTTTCAAACCGATTAAATATGATAAACCATTAACGATAGATGAAATGAAGAAGCAAATACCAAATATAAGTGACTTTTCTACCTTCGATACATATGTTACGGTGAAGACGACGCCTTCGTACTTCTTCAATTTGGATGAGAATGATAAGAATCTTCTGTATAATTATAAAATATCCTCGACTACCCCTTCTACTACGAAGCAGTCGACTCAAAGTATGTTTATAAGTAAGTTGTTACTTTAAAATTTTTATTCAACATTCTAGCAAGTTCTCTGCCAGTGTTCCAGTGCAGGTGAAACATGGAAAACCAAGTTGTCCTCTCCATAGAATTGAATAAAATCATCATTTTGATTGCAATACAATGTGTCCAAAAACTTTTGTCAAGATCTTTTGATCGATACTAGCATGTTCAATAAGCAAACCGGTTCATACGCGCTATAAGCACGCCCCCTTTCACCCGTTCTGCTGGTGGCATGCCCAAAAATCGCAAGACCGTCGATCTTTCAGCAAACTCGAAATGATCATGCTCATTATTAGCAATGTTTCGACACACATGCTACTAAGTAGGAAGTGCTCAATAGTGGCATGCTTTCGTGCTAGTAAAGGTGGATACAGACTTTGCGAGGCATGCGCCGCGAACAGCGCACAACGAATGCCTCTGCTTGAGGCGTGCGTGTCAAAAAAATATACCAACATATGGTCGGGTCGAGCCATCGCGTGTGAAGCAAATGCCTCGTTTGTCTGTCTTCATGTTTGTGGCGAGGCATATGCTACGCACAGGCGCAGTTTAATTTTGTCAGTCGAGGCATGGGTGGATATCGTACGCGGCGCACACCTCGAACGTGCATGCGCGACTACGTCCACAACTAACGTAATACTCGCACTGAGGCACTTTGATCTTGAATCGTTTGCCGACATATGTTGGCTCGCCCTCGCACGTGCGTAGCACATGCCTCGCCACGAATATGAAGGTACACACCTTGCGATACATTCGTTGTGCGACGTTCGCGGCGCATGCCTCGCAAAGTCTGTACCCGCCTTAACGAGCATGTGTAACTGTACCATTATATTTGTGTTCTAGGTAAGGTGGAGCAGACAACTGCCAAATCAACCACACAGATACAAACAACGAGATTCCGAATGAAAACTACTAAACCTAGGAAACCGATAATTCCACCAACCAACTTTATAACAGTGAACGTGAAAACATTGAAGTCAAATCTACCTACGACGGTACCAAAAAAGACTACTACCACTTCAATGACACTAGATGATATGCATGATATCCTAAGCAATATTCATTACAAGCTAACAAATTCTTTCAAAAGATTCACTAGTCAAGCCACTCAGAACAATAAAAGAGGAACCATGATTTACAGCAAAAAGGAACCAAAAAAAACATCGAAAAATCGAAAGCAACACAAAAGACCAATTGGCGAACTGACAATCGATAGCAAGCTTACGAGAATCGCGAAATTTCCGATATCAAATCGATACATCAAAAGAAACGATGAAACTCACATAATAGACACCAACTCCTTAGGCTCACACTATGTTTCTTTAATTAAACAATATAAACATGCCTTGAATAGGAACGCTGATGCTGAGAAAAAAAGGTCTGAATTCGGACTAACAGATCATTTACTTTCAACAAGATCTGAAGAAAAACAGAGATACACTGATTACTTCAACGATTTGTTGATGTGGCACAACGATATCCTTAATATGGACAAAGTAACAAGTCCTGGTTGGAAGAATATACTAAAAAATATACAGCCAGGTCCAGCAAATTTCACAACACCGAGCAAGAATTTGCTAATGAAAGAATTGAATGATATGAAAGACGATATAGGCGTCGATAGAACACATAAAAAACGCCAGTCGACGCTAAAATATTCCTTAAAGAATACGTTAGAAGAAATAGCAAGTAATATTAATCAGCAAGGCGTTATCAGAAGTGTAGCTATGAATGACAATGCTATCGTTACTAGTAATGATTTATTAATCCAAGGGGAAGCTAAGTATTTTCAGTTTAACAAACCAAAGATGTTAGTTACTCAATTGAGATCCACTGATTTTATCACAAAGTTATATAAAAAGTATGGTTTGAAATTCGACGCGACTGGAAAAGGTAAATATAATACATACATAAACTCACGCCTTTTTCCCATGGGGGTAGGCAGATACTGTGGAACGCCACATGCTACGATCCTTACATACTCCTTTCGCTTCGTCCACGTTCATACATCTTGTCATACACGCACGCCGGTTGAAAGTACTACACACCTGTCCTTTTTGAAGAACATCACCAATAACATCAATGTATGTCCTTCTAGGGCGTCCTCTACTGGCGTTTCCACTGACATCCGCCTTATAAATTCCTTTTGTTAATCGCCGTTCACTCAATCTTTCAACATGCCCAAACCACCGAAGCATACTCCTTTCAATTTCTGTCACTGCATCATATTTTAAACCGCAACTTCGTCTTATCACATAATTCTTCAATCTATCATTCAAAGTTACACCGCACATACTTCGCAAATACAATATTTTTTATTATATAATATTTCGGACTTTATTTAGGTAAATGTCAAGATATAATGTCTAGAACTTACTCGTAGCGCGTCATAAACAAATAGACAGATACAGACGAACTAGTGCACCTTCTGAGAAATTACAACAGCTTCTGATGCCAATTTACGTTGCATATACGGGACAAGTCGCACCTTTAGAATTCAAAGAGACCTACATTTCAACTTTTACTCATAGAGTGACCCATCTTCATCGACTCTTAATAAAACGGAGGCCTATTGTGGCGTAGAAATGTAATGTAACCGAATAATATCCCGTTTCTACAAAATTTATAAATAGGTATACGAAACTTTATTCAACGTTTTCCAAAGCCTTGGTTTTTTAGATAGGTCTCTTTAATTCTAAAGGAGCGAAGTGTGCACACCAATTCTCCCACATTGCATGCCATACGTTGCGTACGAGGGACTAGTTTGTCTCTCGCTTTATATTCATCACTTTCTTAGTCACTTGCTTTTCGTCCCTCCTCATCACATGCCAATACCAATATAATCGGTTCCCTTTCAACGGTTCTGTTACAGGCGCCACTTCTAACTTCCTGTAATATACTTATTTCTAACTTTATCCATTGTAGTCACTCCACACATCCATGTCAACATTCTCATCTCTGCTACATGCAATCTTCTTTCATCCGTCTTCTTCGACCCAGCATTCCGATTTTAAATACATCCCATTTTTATAGCATAGCTTCTAGACGTAATATAACTGTAATTTATTATTATTTGTGTTGTTTAGGTTACCACGGATATTCTCCTCATGTCGATACCGAAGTCCCACAGATCCTCGTCGATACGACAATCATGGCGTATGATAATGATATAGATTCGGTCACCGAGGATTTAGAAATCAAGAAGCAGCTGTGTAAGTATGCTTGTGCAAGTAAGATATTAACGGAGAGCGGAATCTAAGGCCTCTACCTGGAATTTTGCGGGCAGCGGGGCGGCGGCGGCGGCGGCGCGGCAGCGGGGCGGGCAACGCATACCTGTTCTCCAAACCAGTGGGCAGATCGCGCGACACTATAGCGGTGTAGTGTTGTGCTCGTGGTTGTGTTGTCGAGATATTTGTTTTTATTCGCGAACGAAATGTCTGAAAAACGGCGACAACATCTTTTTGATTCAAATTTATTCCTAACGCTCGATTTATTGTGGGCAAAAGAAGAAGTGGATCCCTACTATAGGGCAAGGAAAATAAATGGCGAGTTTTATCGAAATTATGAAGAACAGAGACAAAATCCCGACAAATTCTACAACTACACCAGAATGAGTGTAGAAACTTTTGACTATATTCTTGAAACGTTTTTTATGTCTTCCCATAATTGGTTAATTATTCTGCTATTTTTATGGTTCGCATCTTTGCTGTTCCATATGGGTGGCCTCTCAAAGATTGCCGAAATAATTTGCTCTTGCACGTCCGAGGACATTTTGATACGTCACAAAAAAAAATGTACAACACTATACTACAATGCAGACGCGCAACGCGGGCGGTCACCGCTTGACTGGAGTGCACCGCTCGTTGCCCGCCCCCGCGCCGCTGCCACGCCGCTGTTTTCGAGAACCGGTCCATTTGATTTTACGCATAAGATCCTGCCGCTCCCGCGCCGCCGCCGCCGCCGCCCCACTGCCGGCTTAATTCGAGGCAGAGGCCTAATGGAAAAATAATTGAAATGTAATAGAGGTGGGTCGTTGTTTTTTATCGAGTATTCAGCTATCGATACTTTTTAGTTTTGAACTGTCATCATCTGCCTAGCCTTTTCCCAACTATGTTGGGGTCGGCTTCCAGTCGAACCGGATGCAGCTGAATATCAGTATTTTACATGGAGCGACTGCCTATCAGACCTCCACAACCCAGTAACTGGGTAAGGCCGCTTGTACACGCTAAGAAAAGTCGCCGGGCCTATGCAAGAATTCGTGTCGTTTCTACACACGAACTGTGTACACTGCTTCGGCGCTGATCAAGAAAAAAATCTTGTCTGCGCCAGACACGACGCGTGAACGTTGCTGCGGTGCGGTGGGGGGCGGGGTAGGGTAGAGTTACCAACCGTCCTGTTTTCCCAGGACATGTCCTGGTTTTTGCAGTGTCCTGGGATGTCCTGGATAGTTTTTAAGCAGCGTCCTGGATTTTTAAAGTGTCCGATAAGATCATGTATTTTAAAATTCGCGTTTTCAACTCATATATTCAAAACCTTGTATAAAAAATGTGTTGGTTTTTTTTATAATTATTTATAGCAGCCATTAATATAACAAACGAAGTGATTTTCATACGAAAATAAAGGACGAACTTTTCCTCATACTGTCGCAGTTAGAAGTAAAGTTAGCAAACTCATGTTTTTGGCTTAACATAGGATGCACCCAGTATTTTCTCTTGGAGTTAGTTTTCTTTTTAAATTTTCTATACCTATACATGGCAATCACCATTTTTTTTGCTTGGTAGTCAACATTATTTCCCACAATTACATGACACGATGTACACCCTACAATGTCTCAACCATGACTGAACGAAACAATTCGTACCGTGTACATACTAGATTTTGTCTTGTCTGCAACAGACACGACATTCTTTCGTGCACAGACCCGACAAAATTCTTCTCATGTACATGAATATTTTCATCTTGTCTGAAGCCGACACGACAAATTTCTTGCCGTGGACACGCGGCCTAATACGATACTCTTGGTGAGACTGGTTGTCAGACTTTGTGACTTCTGACCAACAGTAACGACTGTCAAAGATCTACAAATGACAGCCCGGACCAACGGCTTTACGTGCTTTCCGAGGCACGGAGGAAACTCGCTATGGTAAATGGTCACCCATCCACAGACCAACCTCGGCAAGCGTGGCTTAACCCGGAAGATCGGTCTATGCGGCTGTAATTATTTAGCCACGAGCTCCTCTTTAGTTTTGAACTGTACTATCAAATTAATTCAGATAAATACCGCGACTCGAGAAGTTTACCTTATAAACCCTTTATTGCAATGATAAATAAATTACGACGTCTATTTCAATTTGGCGTTTTGTGCAGCTCCAGGAAAAGGTGTTTAAAAAAAATAATGGCTGAGATTAAAAATTAATATACTTACATGTTAAGTTAATTAAGCAATGAAGATCAAAACGGCTAAGTATCGATAGTTTGAATACTCGTTAAAAATAATGACCGATCTCTATTAGATTTCAATTGTGATATGACCATGTTAAAAATACTTAAGTTACTTATCTTAAGTATTAGGGTGTAACTCCACGTAATTTAGGTTGATTTTTAAAATTAAAAGCCTTAGTTTCAGCAAATACAGCCACACTAAAGGCCAAAATACACTAAGCATATCTGACGCTTCGTTCTTATGCGATACAAAATACGCTTAGGGCTGTAGATACATTTAGCGTATCTTGCGCGGCTCATGTTTCGTCGCGTTACGCGTATGCATCGCACTAAATACAAGTTCTTACTGTGCGGTCTCATCATGCGTATTATACGTTGTTACGTCGAGCGTAATAGGACCTAGAAGCTTTACGCGTATCTTGCGTTCGATCGATGTTGAGTTTACTATATTCGGCGTATTTTCAGCGGCTACTGAAGCATTTCATCATCATCATCTGCCTAGCCTTTTCCCAACTATGTTGGGGTCGGCTTCCAGTCGAACCGGATGCAGCTGAATATCAGTATTTTACATGGAGCGACTGCCTATCAGACCTCCACAACCCAGTAACTGGGTAATACGATACTCTTGGTAAGACTGGTTGTCAGACTTTCTGGCTTCTGACCAACAGTAACGACTGTCAAAGATCTACAAAATATGACAGCCAGGACCAACGGCTTTACGTGCTTTCCGAGGCACGGAGGAAACTCGCTATGGTAAATGGTCACCCATCCACAGACCAACTTCGGCAAGCGTGGCCTAACCCGGAAGATCGGTCTATGCGGCTGTAATTATTTAGCCACGAGCTCCTCTACTACTACTACTGAAGCATTTAAGTTTTTGAATTAATGTCAAGTTTAAAAACTCTAATGTTCGGTCATTTTTGTCGCCAACTTTACATAGCATCGACAAGCATTTTATTTAGGGAGTGCCTTCGCTGCCGGCGCCGGTTGCCATTACGAGTGCCGGCGCCGGTTGCCACACTGGCTGCCGGAGCCGCGCCGACTTCATACACTGTTTTTATATACTTTCAAGGCCTCTTCAAACTCTTCATGAGTCAATTATTCGTCACCCACTTTATTTTCACAATAAAAACGAATGAAAAACTTAACAGCGGTTACGCACTGCATCCGATCCCAATCCGTGAAAATACGTTCCGAAGTAGCCATAGAACTATTTGTATGGTAGATTATGCACTACATCCGGCCGATCCGTCATCCGATTTCTATCCGTCATCCGTGCACTACATCCGGCCGATCCGTCATCCGATTTCTATCCGTCATCCGTGAGTTTCTAATTCGGAAGAACATTGACGGACCGAAGTAGCCGTAGTACTATTTGTATGGTAGTTTACGCACTACATCCGGCATCCGTCATCCGATTTCTATCCGGCATCCGTGAGTTTCTAATTCGGAAGAACAATTGAAGGACCGAATTAGCCTGAATTGTTTGAATTTGGATCAGAGATCGGAACAGTGCGTAAGCAACATCCGAATTCGGTCCGAGATTTTCACGGATTCGGATCGGATGCAGTGCGTCCGAATTCGGTCCGAGTTTTTTATATCCGTATTTTCACGGATTCGGATCGGATGCAGTGCGTAATCGCTGTTACGGTTACCGGTAAATTAAAAAAAGGGGTTGTAACACTGTATTTTTCATACCGGTTTCTGTCTCTGGTATATGGGACAGCGGGACATTGATTGAATCGTCCACACTTGTTCACTTTAATATCTAAGTATATGCTCTAATTAGTAGATAGTCAGTTGTCGTAAATAAATCTTTTGCTGACGCTTTTACAAATCAGATTTTTATGTTTTTTAAGACTATTTGGCGTCGGCATTTCTTACCTGACTATATCTGAGAAGAAATGCTAAACCAAACTGGTCAAGGGATGTTTGTAAGGTTATTTGAATTTCTGCACGGTTCTGGTCTGCACGGTTTAAAGAAACCTAACGAAGGGGATGACGTCATCCCCTTCGAACCTAACCTATCCGTGTCGGGGTGCCCCAAGTAACCGAGCTCGCTTCGCTCGCTCTTGAAATTAGTCAGTTGGAAGACAAGTTACAGTTTTTGGCCAAAATCTAATATCCGTTCAACTAACATATCTACCAAACAACTTATTACCGCCGCTGGTATCCATTTTGCGTGCTGGCAGCCGATGTTTCTAATGTCGGCTACCGGCAGTAATGTACCGCCGGTTCCCAAAGGCGTCATTTTTGTGTGCCGGCGCTGGCAGCGGAGGCACTCGCTTTTATTTATGAGACTCGCCGGCAGCCGAGATTAAATATCGGATGCCGTTACCCAAAATGGATATCGGCGGCGGTAATAAGTTGTTTGGTTACTTGAAAGGTAGGTTAGATTTTGGGCCAAACACTGTAACTTGTCTTCCAACTGACTAATTTCAAGAGTGAGCGAAACGAAAACGAAGCCCTCGTCATTCCCTCCGTGTTAGGTTACTTTAAAACCTGCAGACAGAAATAGGAGACCCGCACAGAGCGGGGCTCCGTCGATTCTGCTTTGGAAACCCAAACAACCTTACAAACATCCCCATATACGGGTTGCAGACCAAGAGCTAAGCTAAGTTAGTTTAGCTTAGCTCGCATAGCTGACGCAGTTTTTCATACAGTTATTCATAGTTTGCAGTTTGCACACAAGTATGAAAAACTGCGTCAGCTATGCGAGCTAAGCTAAACTAACTTAGCTTAGCTCTTGGTCTGCAACCAGTATTAAGTTCTTCATTTGTTTTTATTGTGAAAATTAAAGTGGGTGCGAATAATCGTCTCATAAAGAGTTTGAACAGGCCTTGAAGGTGTATAAAAACAGTGTATGTAGGTAGGTCGCGCCAGTTTGGTAACCGGCGCCGGCACTCGTAATGGAAATCGGAGCCGGCAGCGGAGGTACTCCCTTTTCTTTATACCATAATGAACATCATTGAACTTCCTAAAATAATCTTAGTGGAATAATTTTTGTATTTTGTTATTCTTCTGCAGCTAGAAGTTCAAAGAAGTCAACCATAACAACAATGAAGAGAGATCACTTGGTAAGTATTAAGAATCTTCTAAAAATAAATAGATTCAATAAATTGTAAAGACCCTCTCTAGTTCTGTGCCAATATCTCTCGCCGGAACGCCCATACCGACCTGCTCCGACTTTCGGTACCTCGGGTCGCTTGTCCAAGGGGATGGCGGAGTAGACCGAGACGTTACACACCGGATCAACTCAGGATGGATGAAATGGCGACAGGTCACTGGAATAACTTGCGACTCACGGATGCCTCTCAAGTTAAAGGGGAAAATCTACAAGTCCGTGATAAGACCTGTCGTACTGTATGGATCGGAATGTTGGGCCGTGAAGAAGACGGATGAAAAAAGATTGCATGTAGCGGAGATGAGAATGTTGAGATGGATGTGTGGAGTGACCAGAATGGATAAGGTCAGGAATGAGTATATTAGAGGAAGTTTGAAAGTAGCGCCAGTGACAGAAAAGTTGAAAGGGAACCGTTTGTCTTGGTATGGGCATGTGAAGAGGAGAGATGAAACGCATGTGACAAAAAGAGTTATGAGTATAAATGTGGATGGATGGAGAGGAAGAGGGAGGCCAAAGAAAAGATGGATGGATGGTGTGAAGAATGATATGAAAGAGAAGGGTGTCAGTGATATCATGACGGGTGATAGGACGGAATGGAAGAAGAAAACGTGTTGCGCCGACCCCAAGTAACATGGGATAAGGGCAGGAAGAAGAAGAAGAAATTGTAAAGACCCATGAATGAGGAACTTATTCTAAGAATGTTATTAAAATCATACAAGCATTGTGCTAATGTTCTACTAAACGTGCCATATTTTCACTGCACTATGTGGCTATAATATTTTCGAATATAGCCCAGCCATCGCAGCAATATTTTACTGCGGAATATGTCCAGAAAATGGCAACATATCAGCATCATGTTGTAACAGTGAGACCTTTAATTGATCGCCTTGATTTTACAAAATTCATTTTCCAATTCCAGCATAACGTACCATTCCTAAAAAAGAACAAAGCGCCACTGCAATATTACACGACACCTTTACCAATGAAGTCGCAAGAATTCAACAAGTTCTTGAAAGAACACAAGTTAGATGTCGAATCTGTAACCTGCCCAATTTTTGAACTACCCAGTGTTACAGAATCATTCATAGTCAGAAACACAAAACTTCCGAACCTATCAACAACAAACTACAAAGCAGTAACAGGCAGTAAATTGAAACTGAAAAAAATCAAAAACAAATACAAGATGGATAATCTAAAAACAGCGACAACTTCGTCCGGTAAGTTCGTGAATTTGACGAGCCACGCACGAATGACTTCTGATCCTTTAATACTCATGCACCGAAAATCACCTCAAAGGAGAAACAAATTTCGAACTTTTGATAGCTTAGAGAGATATAGAAGATTCAACAAGTTGAAGAAACTTCCGCGAGATGCAACTGCTATAACTGATAAAGATACAAAAAATGCCAAAACAAGTCAAGAACTCAATTACTACAACATGTTGAAAAAGAAAATGAGACTATTTGAGAAGAAAGCAACGAAAGCCACAGTACCAGATAGCCTAAAAACCGAATATTTCCACACAGATTCTCGGAAAAAAGGAGTTGAAATAACTATCATAAATTTTGATGACCTCAGCACAGTTGCGACGGAATCGTTTGAATCTTTTGCCCTCCCATCAATCACAAAAGAAGAAAGCACACCGTTCAATTATTATGTCGATGAAGCAACAGAATTTTCTTCTAGACTTCCAGAACATAATACACAAAAAGAAAAACACACACTACATAATGAATTGCTATACAAAGACATTACTGATGTTTCTACTAGTACAACAGAACAATTTACTTATGAAGACGTACCTAAAACTAATGATTTCGTGGTCCCTGCAGCAACAGACCTATGGACGGTGACACCTAATAAGTTGCACTATCCGTTTGATTTTCTGAGTAAAATGCCACGTCCAAAGAATTTGAATGCACCTAAAAGAGTACATATTAGTAGCCACCATTATAAATATGATATTTTTTTTAACGAAGACAAGAAAGTTGCTAAAACAGGGTTTGAGAATTGTAAGTATACTTACGATTATAGTATTTTTAGGGGTTACCGTTGTTTCATCGAAAAAAAATTGCCAAATTTTCACTAACAAGTTTCCGCATAATTTCATTTGCCAAATTACCTAGGTACTACTTAGCAAATAAACTCTTCACAAATAAATTGTAACGCAAACCTAATGTTTGGCAAGTGAACGTTTAAACAATAACTTCAACAATAACTATCGCTTCTCTTACCAGTCTAGGTAGATAGTGGCGTTCTGTCGAGAGGACCTGAGGGCTATGTAACTCAATCCAGTGGTTTGGACCCGATTCTAAAAGATGTTGAGCTATGGCCGATTTTTGAATGTCATTGTTCGTTGATTGTCAAATCACACCGTTATTAAAACACGAAAGTTATTTCACCGAATGTCATAAATACGATTTATTTGTTTTCCGACTTTCAAAAGTACGAAGAATTAAACATCCGATGTGTTCTTGGCCCGAAAAACAGCATTCCGATTTGCAATTTTCCGAAAACAATAAACATTATGTCAAGCAATACAGTATTAAACATAACACAGAAAGGTGAGCAGTTGGTTAGGTTAGGTTAGAACTGCGACCCCCTACGCACGAGCCGAGCGAGCGAAGCGAGCGAGCCGCGGCAGCGGCCGGCGAGTGCTGGAACCGATTAGTTACATATACTTAATAAAAAAGCGCGTAATGGTGAGCAGTTGGTTAGATGCGACTGCGTAATGGTGAGTTTAAAGAAAAAAATATTTAAATGAGAGAAAAATATTTTTCTCACAATTATGTTATTATAAGTAGGGAAAGTGATTGTGTTATTAGTTTCTTTTTCTACCTTCCTAAATTAACTTGCTCCCTTTGGATAAAGTTGAACCATTATGTGTTAACCTGTTTTGCTATTTAGGTTTACGTTTTAATTTCGGACTTTTAATTAATAGGTATCTTAATAGTCGGAATTCGTATTTTTGATGTTTCGGATTATTGTTGAATCTGACTTTTTATTGTTAGGTGTATTGAAATTCGGCATTTTGATATTCGTAATTGTAAACGTTAGGCGTTTTGTAATTTAGGATTTATAAAAGTAGGTTTTATGATTAATCGGAATTGTCATATTAGGAGTTTTAAACCATTCGGAATTATGAAAATCGGTATTATAAAAATCGGGATTAAGAATATCGGAATTTAGTTTTTCGTATTATATTGTAGTGTACCCACCTGGAATACCTGGAAATCACTGCTAAGGTCAGGAATTACAGCGATGCAAAGCTCCTGAAGTTTCGAAAGTCTGTGCTAATCTACCCTGAACCAAATTAAAAGCACAGAAAACTGTTAATTTATTATATTTTCAGCCCGTCCAAAGCAAATAAACACTGCGACGCCTCCACTCTGGTTGCAACAAATGAAACTAACAGATTTAGGATCCCCTAATAGTGAGTTTATTATTTGTTAGTAAAATTAAGTAGGGTCACTTGTTCTGCGGTGGTTATACCAGAAACAGTGGCTCATTATAAGAATCAAAGAAATTACCAGATATATTTATACACGCGGACATTTAATTGGTTGTTTTACTAGAAAAAACCTAGTTCAGACCATGGTCATTCTATAGCATCAAATTTTTTTTCAAGAAAATAAAATCTTTGCTTTCTTAAAAAGTCTTGTTGCTCAAACGTGTTCAAACATTAACTGCAACTTTAAAGTACTCAGTTGTAAAAAAAACAGTGTATGTAGTCGGCGCGGCGCCGGTAGCTAGTTTGGAAGCCGGCGCCGGCACTCGTAATGGCAACCGGCACCGGCAGCGGAGGCACTCCCTAATCTTCTTCTTATATTAAAGAGACTGGTACTGACTGACATTTGATTCATCAACGCAGAGCCTAATCCACTAAAGCTAGAAATATGAAATTTGGACAGTAGGTTCCTTACATGACGAAAACATCCACTAAGAAGGGATTTCTCGAAATTCAACCCCTAAGGGGGTGAAAAGGGTGATTAACGTTTGTATGCAAGTCCGTCATTTTTGAAGTAAGAAGCATGAAATTAAGTATTAAGGTTTCTGGTTAGGAATAAATGTACACGTGTTTGAGCGTTTTTGGAAATTCAACCCCTAAGGGGGTGAAATAAGTGTTGTAAGTGTGTATGAGAAATCTGGTACTTTTGAAGTAAGAAGCATGAAATTCAATGTTTAGGTTACTGGTCAGAAATAAACGTACACGTGTTTTAGGGTTTTTGGAAATTCAACCCCTAAGGGGGTGAAATAAGTGTTGTAAGTTTGTATGATAAATCTGGTACTTTTGAAGTAAGAAGCATGAAATTTCACGCAAGCGAAGCTGCGGGCAACAGCTAGTCTTTACATATAAAAGGAGAAGCTGACTGACTGACTGATCTATCAACGCACAGCCTAAACCGCTGGGGGTAGAAAGTTGAAATTTTGACAGTAGGTTCCTTTTGTAACGTAGGCATCCACTAAGAAGGGATTTTTCGAAATTCAACCCCTAAGGGAGTTAAATAGGGGATGAAAGTTTGTATGGAAAATCGTCACTTAACGGGTTCAAAATTTCACGCAAGCGAAGCTGCGGGCGAAAGCTAGTGTTAAATATCATGGTCGTCCATAAATTTTAGATACACTGTTTATTAGAGAGTTTTGGTTCTAATCATTGACCCCATTGATTGGTAAAATTAAAATACGGAATACAAGCAGTATTCCGTATTTTAATTTTAAAGATTTTCAAGTCAAAAAGTCTCTCGCCTGATCTGTGCTGGGGATCAAACTATAGGTCTAGCGTTTCACTGAGGCAGTGCCTGGGGTATGGGAGCGGCACGGGGGGGTGACATGACAACGTGTCCGAACTATCTCGCTAATACACGTGATAAATATTGTCACGCTTAGCGGGTTAAGGGTGGCTTGAGGAGTCAACCCTTAACGAGCAGGTGCACATAAAATCAGAATATAAGAATATTAAAGAAAACACTTTTAACCATACAATAATATATTTTAATAATAGTTACAAAATTAGACTAGTTTACAGGGCGTGGTTCTTTATACAGTACGATACGAGGAGTCCAGGGTCTTCAGGTGTAGGTAGACAATCACTTAACTGGGCGGCTGCTGAGGCGCGAGAGAGGACGAAGTGCAGCGTGCCGGCCCTTTTATAGGCGCACTCCGCTAGTCGCCACCGCTGCACCGTCACAATGTAATGACTATATTATACTTTATTTCCAGTACATCCAAAACAGCCACCTGCGACTCCTCCAAGCATTCTACAACTAATGAAACTAACAGACATAGGATCACCTCCTAGTGAGTTTGTTATTTTTTATTAAAATTAAGTCAACAATTGTGAAGATAAATTGAAAATGACTGAATATTTTTGTGGATTTCTTTTTAAACAAGAGCACAAGGCATTTTTTGTCAACCTGTTACGCTACGCGATACTATTTCGCTTTATAGTAAAGCTTATTGCGTAATAACTCATAAAGTCATAACCTATAACCATATAGCATGATGTTCACACTATACACACACTATATTGCAAGCCGGTCTACTATGTGTAGCAAATTATTTGACGACGATCCGTCGGGCAACGGACAGGGTAGAAGTGACGCTTCTTTCACACGGCGGTCCAGTTTTGCAGGACCAGCTTTTTACTGTATCCTGCATAACTGGAGGCTGTGTTCACATGGCAGTTCAGTTTTGCAGCTGGTCCGAAGGTCCCGAAGCCGTGTGAACACTGCTATTGAAATATATGTGTGATTAAACGGGATCCCGCTTTTTACTTGACGACGGATCCAGTTTCTAGTGACAAAACCGAATGGCACAATTCGACCGTATCGGTTTTTTGCAGGATCCCGCATGCGGGATGCTCGTGTGAACGCTAGCATATAAATACATTCGCCATCAAACGGGATCCTGCAGAAAACGGGAATCTGCAAAAAAACTGGACTGCCGTGTGAAAGGGGCGTTAGGCTATGAAAATCGCTCAAGTTTATCGCGTACAGTAAGCCAATACTTGATAGCATAGCGTTATGTGAACGTGTCCACATATAATGTATGCTGCGCGATATCGTTGCGCTATACAATATTTGCTATATTTTATAGCATAGTCTGAACTACGCTTAAAGTCGTACATAAATCTACAAGTAATACGGATAAGTAACTCTTGTAAAGTTTTTAGAAAAGGCGAAGGGAAACCTGAATCACACAAGAAAGTACACAGACCTGGAAAGTGGAACAGACCCAGGAGGGAGAGTAAGTTTTTAATTAACATTGTATTTTTATATTATAGCTTAACTACGATAAAATGGCACGCCCTTCCAATATCTGTCTTCAATGTGTGTGTGTGCAACGAGTCACCATGTGTGTGTTTGACGTTTAGTATATTTATTGCTCGACTAGTGCATAATGTCCTCTCGAAGGTTGTAATGTAACAGACGGCCCCAGGATCTCCTGAGAGCACGTCTGCTACACCAGTTGTAAAGAATGTGTAGAGCATTCAATACCTAGTACGTAAATAACAAAAAAAATAGAAATGGTTAGAGAAAAGAGGCAGGACGGCGTCACGTCTCTTGCAGCAGTCAGCGAGTTCCTTCTTGAAGTTACGGCGTTCGCCAATGGCCCACACAGCCATTTGACAGAACCGGCGGCAGCAAGCGCGTATTGACGGCTAGATACACGGCGAGAGTGCTTAGGCAGCACAGTCCCAGCGTCGTGCAGGCACATCTTGGGTTACAGGCTATCTATGAGAAGACAGACCTGTACGAGACGTCGTCATGAGAGACGGACACACAATAGTAAGCTCCCCCAGGCAAATATTGTGCTTCAAGGTGGGTTGCTGTGGCATGCCACATAATCAAACAGTCACAGATTTAGATTTATAATATTTATATCAATATGTATTAGATGTAGAGATGTAGATTATCTATATAAAAATCGGTTGTCTTTTTGTATATTTTTTTTGGACTGCAAAAAGCTAAATAAATATTTTGAGAAGTTCAATAAAGTTCTTACGTAACGTGTCAATTAATACTTTGTTTATTTCAGATATTCAATATGTCAAAGAAAATACCATTAATATAAGCAATACTATAAGATAGGTAATATGCAATACTAATAAAAAATTATTAAAAAAATAAAATGTTTCATTTCCAAAATATAAAATAAATATTATAAGTAGAACCAAGAGGAAGTCACTAGTCAAGAAACGAAAATTAAACCGTAACGGACAATGGTAACAATTTTACCACCAACATCAAAAATTTTGTAGTCATGAACGGATAATGGTAAATTATTTACCACCAGAAAAACTACCCCATTCCCTATTCTTTTTTAAATTTTGTTTTAAAATATGAAATCAGTGACCCTCAATTACCTAAAATACAATGCAACCTTAAAAAAAAAATGCATACCGGCTCGCGTTTGTTTAAGGGTTACAGGCTATCTATGAGAAGACAGACCTGTACGAGACGTCGTCATGAGAGACGGACACACAATAGTAAGCTCCCCCAGGCAAATATTGTGCTTCAAGGTGGGTTGCTGTGGCATGCCACATAATCAAACAGTCACAGATTTAGATTTATAATATTTATATCAATATGTAAATTATACAGAAAATAATTGTATCAAAAAAAATCGCCATGGCGTAAAAACAATTCCAAGTCTCCGTTCGAATTCCATCTGTCATTCATAAAAAAGTATAAAATATAAAAATGGCCAGTTGGTGAAGATGAAGATCATGAAGGTGATACTACAAGGTGCGGCGGTACTTCACATCGGAACAGTTGCTTTAACTATACAAAGCACAGGTTCGTTCGTGCATGGAGTACTGCTCGCGCCTTTCGGATGGCTCAGCCAGATACCAGCTTGAGGCGTTGGAGTCCATTGAGAAGCTTGCCAAGAAGCTCATCAGCAACGACTCCCTTGTTCAGACCAAGCTCCAAAGTCTTGAGCATCGGCCCAAAGTTGCTAGTCTATCGGTTTTTTATCGGACACATTTCGGAGAGTGTGCTTCAGATCTGCGTGATCTAATACCCCCCTGCCCTTTTTTCTATCGGACAGCCAGAAGCACGAAAAAGCGCCATCGGTTCATGGTTGATGTTCCAAAAACCCGAACGAAGCGCTTTGATTCCACTTTCATTGTGAAAACCGCCAAACAGTAGAATGCGCTGCCCGAGTGGGTGTTCCCCAACAGCTACAATCTGGGTGTCTTCAAGTCACGAGTGAATCGGTTTCTTCTAGGCAAGCGTGCTTCATCGTAGACCGCATCATCGCTTAACATCAGGCGAGATGGCGGCCAAACGCAGGCCTAGTAATAAATAAAAAAATAATTAAAGTGACCGCTCGACAAGGTGTGTCATTCACACAAACCTCCAAACGGTACCATACTGTTAATTAGCGACGTCAAATCTGTGGAGCTACTGTAACATGTTTTTGTTTAAGTTTGGCCTACAGTTGCAGCACACATCTGCGTTGAATGACGCGTTGTAAATATTGTTTCTCACACATTTTACTTGCAGAGCCAATGGAAGGACGTGACTTGCTATCGTAGTTTTGATCTCTACAATAATTAGTTTTAATTCCGCCAAACAAAGTCACTAGCTTGGACGCAGTATGCAGCACCGCCCGCAAATATATGCACATGCAGAAGGTGTGATTAAAATGTAGCATGCTAGCCAAACCAATACGACACGTGTTTCGCTCCTCCACGGGGCATCCTCAGGAGGTGTTGATTCGTCGACTGCTTGGACACGTCCAAGCTAGCCAACTAGTTTTGCGGAATTAAAACTAAATATTGTAATTGCATATTTGTATGGAACAATTCATTTGATTACCTGTTGATTTCGATAGCCGTGTACGCACGAACGAACGAACTCGATCATCGCGAACACTAACATCGAATACGAATCACTATGAACATGTTCTTCCAACACACTGTTTGGTACACGCATGCAAACAACGTGTTCGTGTTTGTTTGTGCGTACACGGCTGATAGAAATTAGGCAATTTTTCAGGACTTTTCAATTTTAAATCTGGTAACCTGTCACTTTACAATTCCAGTTATCAACTTTTTTTATCAACTATTTAATTAAATTGCTTCGTGATCACCAAATTAGACGCACATAAATGCCCATTTAGGCATTTATGTGCTTTCAATTGAGGCTAGATAAATACCCATTAAGGCATTTATTTGCTTTCAATTTAGGCTAGATAAATGTCGATTTAGGCATTAATGTGCTTTCAATTGAGGCTAAATAAATGCCCATTTAGGCAATTAAGTGCTTTCAATTTAGGCTAAATAAATGCCCATTTAGGCATTTATGTGTTTTCAATTTAGGCCAGATAATTGCCCAATTAGGCGCGTGACGCTTCTGTAATCTAACAGATTATGCTATCACCCCAGTTAACAGAACCCTAATTCACGTATTATTTTTGAAAAGTCCTACTAGCTCCTGCCACGGAAAAGACCCACAGCAGAAGACTCTTCACGCGGCAAGGTTGCAAGCCAAAGCCAGAAGGCGGACTGACAATAATATCTAGCGAAGTATTCGAAACGCAAGCGCAGCCGACTTCAGTAAAGCAAAGTCTTGGAGTTGCTTCCCAACAGACAACAATGTCAGGTTAGCATGCAGTACTGTTTTTTTCGAGTTATTCCCAACGTTTCACGTGATTCGTTGCTAATTGCATCGGATCACGTAAAAGCGTTCCATTACAAAGATTACAAAATATTACAATTGTATTTATTACCAACTAATCACGGATTGCCATTTTCTGTGGATCATTCCTAGGCCTTTGACTGCGTAGATCACTATACGTTCATCCGTAAATTAAACCACTATGGAATACGAGAACGATCTTTCGGACTTGCATTGCCCTATTTATCTAAAATATAACAAAAAATTAGGCATTAACGTTATAACATCTACTGGGTTTTTTGTTTAAATGAGTGTACCACAGGGTTCGACTCTAGGCCCTTTGTTTTTCTTTGTATTTATTAACGAACTCCCCCTCATATAATGGTTGAATTATCGCATAAAATTTTGTAGGATGACGATACTTCCCACTTTTTAAAATTAATAGAAATGAGGAAGAGTGTGATCGTCCGTAGTCATGCGCAGTACTATTTATTCCATACAACTGTTTTCATCGTGTGTCGCATCGTTCGTCACCCACCACTGTCGCTCGGAAAAAGACGCACGCGGCTTTGCCGGTCAAAGCGCGGAGTAGCCTCCCTTATACGTTTATAAAAGATGTAGATCTGTATCCGTGCTATATTTAAGGAGTTTACAATTCATACTGAACACGAATCAATAGAAAACATTTCCATTTTAAATATTTGTAAATAAACAAATTTCCGCGCACAACATGCCACGCGCAGCCATTCGACATCGTTCGAGGTTTATACGCTAACTAACGAGGGTTTGTTTCTTAGTGAAAAGGAGGTGGCCAACATCTGCCCCAGATAGTCGATAACACACTTATAATTGAAACTGAACTTGTACAAAGTAAAGTAATCAATGATAAAACGTTCTTTACATATTATTGTAAGACCTATTTTTCACTTTTTCTGTACAAGTCCTGGAAATTATGATGAACATAATAAGATAGTATATTTATATTTTCCGCCCGTCGGCCATTATGCATTATTGATGGATGACATTTGAATTTCTTTTTAACTCTAAGGGCTGTTCATTTTGTGATAATCGATTTCAGTAAAAAAATCGTTATGCCTATAGTACAACTCACATGGATCGATAACATTCAAATAAACGTAAATAAGCCATTTAATATACCTATTATTATTAATATTTTTCGTATTTTGTTATTAATTAACTTGACAAATAATAATTTAAGTACCTACCTAATAACTCAGGATTATTAAGTACATTTAATGTCATTTAATTTTTCACAGTTTAAGATTAGTTTATTTTTTTCTTTCAAAAATTACTTAGGATGACAAGCTTTTTAAAAATACATTTCCCCTTTTTATTTAAATACGTTATTTATCGTGAGCGCGTTTACAAACACAAATACCTAGTCATTTGCAAAAACACCAAACCCGGAAACCATTATGTGTCTGAAGACCATACAGATATTTGATCAGTCCGGGAATCAAATAATCAAACCCGCGACACGTAACTCCCCAAAAGACCGCTCAACCGCTGCGCCAACCATACCATTATTTTTTTCTCTCATAAATAGACTTTATCGAAAGGAACACAAACAACTATTCAAGATGCCACTACTTACCCAGGTTCTCAAGCTACAGTTTTACTTAGTTTAGGAACTACTGACAAAACCTTTAAGGATAAAATAACTAGTGACTTGTATTAGAATATTAAAATAAGTTTATGAAAACTGCAACAGTACCTCTTTGTAACTTGTAATAGAAAAATTAAACAATTATCGTTATTATTAATCAATTAACTACATAGAACAATCGATTTACACGTTTGCGACCCCAGCACTAATAATTACCTTCTGACAGTGAAAATGTCATAAGAATAAAAAAGCTTTAAAAAAAGAAAAAAAAAATGTAAATGGCCAGCATGATTTCGGCGGGCTGACTTAGAGGTTGGTTGTAATAACAGGTCAATAATACTTGTTATCTCTGTTAATAAAAATAACAGTACTAAATATCTGTCTAGCCTAGTATTTTTGTACTAGCTACCGATTAGTACCATTGACAAGGTGACAAGTTATTTGATCATTTTATAATATGGATGAATATTTTAACACTTTTAATCATACAATATTCGTATTTTATTACAATTACTATATTCTATTAATTTGTGAACTACTGTGATGTATTTTTTCTTATTTACTGAATCTTTAAACGTTTATTTCGAAAAATGGTATCAATGTATCCGAATAAATAACGGTGACACAAATTACGTGACCAAATAAAGGAAACATACATTTTTATACATATTGCTTCTTATGAACCTTGGTAGGTTATACAGGGTGATAATTTGAGATGGGGCATGAAGGGCAGCTACCTTAACCATTGTAGCTACAGGAAAACGTTCTTAGGAGACCACCCTTAACTTTTGGAATAATTATTATCTGCATTCACAGATTTTGAAAAATATGTACAGTCAGCGAGAAAAGGGGCAGTTTTCAGAAAACATTTTTATGATGCCAATCGATCCTATCTCTCGTAAGGATCAAAAGACTCTTCCGGACCAATTGAGGTTGGAGTACTAGAAACGTCAGAAATCGCAAAAAAAAAACTATTTGAGATAGGGTAGTTATAAGGGCAGCTACCTTAATCGTTGTGGCTACAGGAAAATGTTGATAGGAGACTGTCCATAATTTTTTACATTATTTCGAACTGCATTCAAAGATATTGAAAAAAAAAATGGTACAGTCAGCAAATAAATTGTCAGTTCTCACAAAATATTTTTATGGTGCCAATCGATCAATTTTCTTATAAAGATCAAAATACTCTTCCGGACTCACTGATATTAGAGTACTAGAACGTCAGATATCATCATCATCAAAGTTACATTCATACCGAAATAAAACCCATATCTATGAATGCAGTTCCAAATATTTCTGACGTTTCTAGTACTCCAACCTCAAATGGTCCGGAAGAGTGTTTTGATCCTTAAGGGAAATAGGATCGATTGGCATCATAAAAATGTTTTCTGAAAACTGCCCCTTTTCTCGCTGACTGTACATTTTTTTCAAAATCTGTGAATTCAAATAGAAATTATTCCAAAAGTTAGGGGTGGTCTCCTAAGAACGTTTTCTTGTAGCTACAATGGTTAAGGTAGCTGCGCTTCACGCCCCATCTCAAATTACCACCCTGTATATATTTTTAGACTATTTAGGTACATCTTTTTAACAAGGTTATATGTCGTCAGTAAGAATGAGACAGAAACATCGTTATTTAACAGGGCGTTGTGTCAACCGCGTCGTTATGTGAATGTTATTTATATTATCAGATAATAGTTACTGAAAGGAACAAATGTTATCTGGTATTTTAAATACCTGTTATTTTTATATTTTTTTATCTATGTCATCTGTGTGTATCTATTCGTCATTTTCTGTAACGTTACGTTAGATATAATTTGAATTGAAAACTGATTTTCACAGCTTTTATTATGGACTAAATAATTGTGAATTGTGTCAATTGTGCTTTAGCTAGGTTCGATGAGAAATATGATTTTTTATTTTATTTATTTGGCTCAACAACAATTGAATACACTAATATAAAGTTAAGAGATACATTCAATCATTCAATGGACTTACAGACTAGTGTACCAATTTCTTACACGTAAGCACAACATGCATTATATATTTAACAAACGTGTTGAGTGCCTACTTAAAATTAAAATTAAATTAATAATAATTTAGCCGATTATTTCAAATTGTAATATCATGGAATTCTGTGCGTCGGGATAACATATTGTGAAATACAGGTGATTTAAAAATCCTTTAATTTAATTTCAGCAGATATACTTATGGTAGTAGTTGGTATTAAGTAGCAGTTTAGTATCAAAACTACTAAAAACTAATCGGGATAACTTGGAACATAGGTAAAATACGTTTTCTGAAGGTTTTTAAACAATATTTATTTCAATGTTAACAATAAATAACACCTGACATTTAAGTTATAGTACAGTAAGAAAAGCTGCCCTTTAAAAAAAATACAGGACCTCTAGGCGATTTTTGTTTCCATATTGTAAGTCTTGAGGTCAAACGCTTTGAAATGAAGTAATTATTTTTTGTGTACATGTATTTCGATGGTGGGGTAACAGTCCCTTAAAAAGTTGGCCACCTCCTTTTGGTTAATAAATAAACGTAGAATTGGATACAGTCTGTCTATAAAGTCATGAAATGGAACTAATTTTTAATCTTTCCCAGTATTTTGTCAGTTAGTGTTTTATCAAGTGATAATCGTGTCTAAATATGCACAAATTGATTTAAGATGAGTAAAAGTATATTAAGTTCTGCAAGTGATTTTAAAAGTTTAAATTTTATAATGACTAGTGGCGCCCCCAATTTTTCATGACTTTGCCATGCCTATAGGCAGACTGTATGTATTTTTACAAGCCAAACACATATTGTAACGTTTGCTGCACAAATATGGCACGGTTACAGATCACACTTCGACAAATCGACAATGTCGACAAATCATTCTACGACAAGACTTTACTTCTACACTATAGAACTACGACATTACGCTACTTCGACAATTATGGAACTTCGACACCTAATTTGGGGCACCCCGACACGGAAACGTTAGGTTCGGAGGGGATGACGGGGGCTAGAGTGAGCGAGCTAAACGAGCGAACGAAGCCCCCGTCATCCCCTTCGTGTTAGGTTACTATAAACCCCAGTGTCGAAGTTTCATAATTTTCGGAGTAGCGTAATGTCGGAGTTTCATAGTGTCGAAGTAAAATTTTGTCGTAGAACGATTTGTCGAAATTCAGTTTGGTAGTCTACAGATCTTGTATACATTTATTTTAGACGCAAATAGCGTCGCGCGACAAATCGCTGCAAGCGGCTTGTCGCATTGCCAAGCCATCTCTGCAGTTAATTGGTCATCAGTGTATACTTTGCAGCCAGCACATCAGAGTCTGCAGCGGATGCTGAGCCAGGTTCACTCGTGTACGATCTCAAGCACTTGAGGGGGACGCCTGGTGATCCTTTGAGTGATCGGCATAGAAGACTGTTTCAAATCCCTGCAAGTAAGTTATTACATGAGTTGAAGTCGTATAGAAAATCGAAGTTTGAAGACGCGCCCCACTCCTTTTTGTGAGAGGGAGCCCCGTGATGCGTATGCATGCACTCATCTCTTATTATTTATATACAAGGTGTAACGTAAATAACGCACAACCTCTTAGGCCGTGGCCCCATGTCTACGGTGCGGCGCCGGCCGCCGTGACACGGCGCCGTGGAGGTTGCACGGTACACTGCTGGCTGGCGTAAATGTGACATGTCTAAAATTGCAATTTTTCAGGGCGACCATTTTAAAGTTTAACCTCTTCTGGTAAATCGGTAAATTAGTTTAACGTATGTATTTTAGTTGTTTTAAAATATACATGATGTTAACGAATTCGTGTAATTCCTTAAAACCATATGATCTGCTACTTGTGTAGATTTTCCCGGCATGGAAATTAGGCAGATTAAAAAAAAAAGTTTACTGAATTCTGTGGTTTAGATTCGATCACTTAGCTATAGACCTATAGCTAAGTGATCGAATCTAAACCACAGAATTCAGTAAAATAAAAATGTAAATGACGTCAACGTCAAAATCCAAGATGGCGGCTGTGAAATTTTACAAAACATGCATCATTGGTGTCGTTTCCGTGATTTTCGGGGGTGCTGATGACGAAAATGAGGTCAACGTCAAAATCCAAGATGGCGGCTGTGAAATTTTACAAGATATGCATCATGGGTGTCGTGTCCATGTTTTTCGGGGGCGATGATGATGAAAATGAGGTCGAAATCAAAATCCAAGATGGCGGCTGTGAAATTTTACAAGATATGCATCATGGGTGTCGTGTCCATAGTTTTCGGGGGTGCTGATGACGAAGATGAGGTCAAAATCAAAATCCAAGATGGCGGCTGTGAAATTTTGCAAAATATGCATCATAGGTGTCGTGTCCATAGTTTTCGGGGGCGATGATGACAAAAATGAGGTCGAAATCAAAATCCAAGATGGCGGCTGTGAAATTTTGCAAAATATGCGTCATGGGTGTCGTGTCCATGGTTTTCGGGGGTGCTGATGACGAAACGGAGGTCGAAGTCCTCCCAATCTTGGATTTTGATTTCGACCTCATTTTCGTCATCATCGCCCCCGAAAACTATGGACACGACGACACCCATGATGCATATCTTGTAAAATTTCACAGCTGCCATCTTGGATTTTGACGTTGACGTCATTTACATTTGTATTTTACTGAATTCTGTGGTTTACATTCGATCACTTAGCTATAGGTCTATAGCTAAGTGATCGAATCTAAACCACAGAATTCAGTAAACTTTTTTTTTTAATCTGCCTAATTTCCATGCCGGGAAAATCTACACAAGTAGCAGATCATATGGTTTTAAGGAATTACACGAATTCGATAACATCGTGTATATTTTAAAACAACTAAAATACATACGTTAAACTAATTTACCGATTTACCAGAAGAGGTTAAAGCTTTAAAATGGTCGCCCTGAAAAATTGCAATTTTAGACATGTCACATTTACGCCAGCCAGCAGTGTACCGTGCAACCTCCACGGCGCCGTGCACGGCGCCGTACGCGGCGCCAGATACGGCGCCGTACACGGCAGCGTGCGCGGCGCCGTGCTGCGGCGCGGCGCCGCGCCGTATCACGGCGGCCGGCGCCGCACCGTAGACATGGGGCCACGGCCTTAAGGGGTCACTGTACTCATCATTATGAACAACTTTTACTATGGGACAAAACCTGAAATCGCGAAAAAAAATCAGCTGTTCCCTACATTTTGACGAGTTATGCGAACATAAATGTGGGGAACAGCTGATTTTTTTTCGCGATTTCCATTTTAGTCTCATGTAAAAGTTGTTCATATCCTAACTAATATTATAAATGCGAAAGTAAGTTTGTTTGTTTGTTACCTTTTCACGCCTAAATCACTGAACCGATCATCCTGAAATTTTGCATATACGTTGCCAGGTGTACAGAAACGGACATAGGGTATCATTCATTCCGAAAAAAAGTACTGTTACCGAGGAAAACAACAATAACTTTCATAGATGGCGCCACGTGTCTTTCGAATCATGATTGAATTATATTATTACAGAAAATTTAGTAGTGTGTTAAGAGTTTTTTTTGAGCTTCATTAACGCGATCGAAGCCGCGCCGGGCAAAAGCTAGTTGTGTATAAAAATCCAGCTTCCGTACGTTTTTCTTTTTTTTTTTTTAGTTGTAGTCAATGGATTTACTTGAAATTTTATACAGTTATTGTTAGCATTTGCGCAAAGGTTCCTGATATAATAATAAAAAAAAAACTTTACGCAGGCGGAGCCGCGAGGGCACAGCTACACAATATTGTGTGGCGATACAATTTTTTTTTTCTTTTGATCTGCTGTAGGTGGTCCTAGGGGACCCTTCCTACGTAACCAGGCAGTTATTGGCGAGACCTGAAAGGTCGCAGTAAAATACTTAACCTAAGCTAACTACTTGTACTACACTAACATCATGACTACCTGCAACAACAGCACTAAGGGCGACCCCTAGTGGAACGAGCACCTCGGCTTAGGGCGTTGCTGGCGGGGACTTAGGGAGGGGGGGGGGGGGGGAGGAGGGTAGGCGATACAACTAACACAATAGCTATTTCTAATGCACAATTTTGTACTGTAGCGATTTAGACAAAAAGTGGGGCGCGCCTTCGTGTTTTGAACTATCTGTATAACTAGGGTATTTGAGGTTTTCTTTTCATTACAATTCTCGACAGTATTACAAAAATATTAAGCAACAGTAAAAAGTAAAAAAAACAGTAAAGTTATAAACAATTTTAAATTGTTCACGAAATAGAGACAACACTACTTAAAAATTACGTCATACATACCTTAAAAACTTGACATCACTCTGTACAATATCCGTCTCGTGTGACAAGGACAGAAAATGCCTCCACAAACTTCGAACGCGTGTATCTCCTCTAATTTTCATCGTTGTTTTTTTTCTCTTATCGTGTTCTTTCCACATTTTTTTTTAAATAATACCATATTGCTACACTTTTTTAATAGTAGTCAATTATCCTATTGTAAATTCACTGATTGCCTGTATTTGCAGTTATACAAAACAAATTCAAGAGTGTTTTGAAGAATACCACTGACGACCAATCATCTATTTCCACAGCCATTGCTGGATTTAAGTCTAACTGTAACTGTACATGTAAGTATATCAATAAATCATCAGCAACCTGTCGCCGTCAGCTAGATACAGCCTTCATACCGATAATTCAGCCCTCATCAAGCTGTCTCTCCCAAACCCTAAGCCTCGTGCTCATCCCACTAGGTGTCGCCCTTAGTGCTTTTTTTTCTATTCGACTGCTGCAGGTGGTCCTAGGGGACCATTTCTACGTAACCGGGCAGTTATTGGCGAGACCTGAAGGGTCTCCAGCCAATGGGGTGGGGGAGTAAAATACTTAACCTAAGCTAACTACTTGTACTACACTAACATCATGACTACCTGCAACAACAGCACTAAGGGCGACCCCTAGTGGAACTCGGACCTCGGCTTAGGGCGTTGCTAGCGGGGGCTTAGCGGGGGGAGACAGCTTGATGAGGGCTGAATTATCGGTGTGACTGCGGAGTCTGAAGAGACGACCGGCTCTACGACGGAAGAGCTCGGTGGGCCCTTAGTGCTGTTGTTGCTAGTAGTTATGATGTTAGTGTAGTTAGCTTAGGTTAAGTATTTTATAACTCTCGCTTCCAGCCGTGGTTCTGTCCATGGTCGGGAGCGAGAGTGCGTTGGAATCGTAGGCCATACATTTCTGTCAACACACATAGGTATTGAAATTTTGTACGTACAACATTTTAGTTAAGTATTGTAGAAATTTTCGAACACCAAAAAACAACACTTGACATCCTAGGTTAAAATTTTTAGTAGTTAATGCTAAAAATGGCCGTTTTTGGTACTTATCGCTAAAACTTCGAATCCAGAAGCTCTAGTGTTGATATTTGGTGTTCGAAAATTTCTACAACACTTGACTAAAATGTTGTACGTACGAAATTTCAATATGTTGTGTGTTGACAGAAAATACTTATGCTTTTTTTCTGAAGTGTCGCCATTTTCGCGGGGGGAATCGCCTTAAACAAAAACATGGATCAGTCGCTCGACAGATTTGACGTCGCTAATTAGCAGCAACTTAACTGTGGTACCGCTTGGAGGTTTGTATGAATGACACACGTGCGCCTTGTCGAGCGGTCACTTTAATTATGCACCAGTCGAGCGGCGAAAACCTACGTACGCCTTCGTTTGGTTGGCCTGTAGGTACAAGGCATAACACGGGGGATGTTGAATATTATTTGCATGCTAATAACTTATTTAATTGTGTTCTAGGTAGAGATACTACTACTACTACAGAAGCAAAAGATGAACATGCGCTTGAAGGGTTTCAGATAAAATGTGATTTGGAGGATAACAAGGTAAGGGAAATTTTTATTAAGGGCCGATTTTTCAATCGTCAGATAAATTTTATCCAAGGAATAAATACCTATGAGGGTTTGACATATTTTCTATACAAAAGCTGTCAAAACGTCAAACTTATTCCCCAGATAAAATTTATCTGACGATTGAAAAATCAGCCCATGGTATAATTATATTATACAAGGTACGCCAAAAAGTTGTGTTAAGCGGAAGTCTGGTAGAGCACCCTTAGAGGTACCCGATTCACCCCCATGTATGTTCCGCGATTTTACATACGTGGGAGTGATTCGGGTAGGTCACAGCTCATTAGAGCCACCCGGCACCCGACCCGCATCGCCTCGCCTCGTGCGGTTAGTATTCTTTATATGAACTTGTATGGATGTGCGCTCACTACATTAACTCCGTAGCGTCACCGGATCGCCTCGGGCGTATGCTGTCCACGCGCGGATGGCGAGTTGACCACTCGGTGACAACTCACTGCTCGCATGCTTGTCCCGTGTGAACCGCGCGCGGCCCGCGAGTGGTTCACGCGAGGACAATGCGTCAGTGATGCGCCGCTCCCCACCCACCCGCCATTTCCAGCCCTTCTTTCTAACATGTCGGACGTATATTTTTTGTTTTCAAAATGAATAAAGGAAGACTTATCGAAGAAGTTCAAAAACGTATGTCAAATTTTAGTAAAATTTGACATAACCAAACACACGTGTAGACCTGGTGCCAATTGCTGACAGACTACTCGGAAATTCGTGGACCCCGCGATTTCCAGTCATTGACTACGTGAGGTCCACTGGTTGACCACGCGATGTCCACTCGATGACCACGCGAGGTTTTCTGGTTGACCACGCGACGTTTACTGGTGATAATGCGGCGTCCATCCGTGAACCACCTGCTGACAACGAGTGGACGCCGAGCGACGAAGCGATGCGGGTCGGGTGCCGGGTGGCTTTAATGAGCTGTGACCTTAAGGGTGCTCTACCTTTGGACTTCCGCTTGTCATTACTTTTTGGGAACCCGTATTTATAACTTTGTGTTGGCCGAAGAAAAGAGTCTTGGTTGAAGAATATTCGCGTGTGCGGAGCTGTTCAATCTCGCAAAGGACAAAGAGAAATATTCGGAGTTGATTAACAACCTTCAGTAATAGGAGAGGCACCAAAAGAAGACCACTAATTTTAGAACCCAGTCGACCACAGAATTTCTTATAAAGACCCAGAAACAAAATGATTTCGTGAGTGCAAGCTGCCCATTTGCATACGTTGCCCAAGTTACACACGGCACTGAAACGTGGTCGCTCACAATGGGCCTCATAAGAAGGCTCAAGGTCAAACAAAGGGCAATGGCTCTCCATTGCCCTTTGTTTGACCTTGCCCTCTGGCTATGCTCGAAGTTACCCTGCGTGATCATATCAGAAATGAGATCCGCAGGAGAACCAAGGTAACCGACATAGCTCGAAGAATTGCCAAACTTAAGTGGCATTATAGGAAAAACTAAACCTTCAGATATTATGGATATAGGTCGATTCACACATATCAGTGAAGTCACAGTTCCATCAACGTGTTCGCTCAGTTCAGTATCAGTGCTGCAGTGTTGCGTCAGTGAATCAATTCGCACATGTCAGTACTCAGTTCACGGAGCTTTAGTGAAAACGTGTCCGTCGTCAAGTATCGTGATTGTTGCTGTGGCTTTGTTCAATATTACGGAGCTAGCAATGATAGCTATTGCTTTAGACAAAGAAGAAGAGCAACATCAAGGAAAAAAGAGAAAATGAGTGCATGAAGCATGGCAATTATTTTTGTATTTCGAATCCATGTACTTTGAATGAGACAAATCATACAAAACCCTATTTTCACGAACTAATTCTATCAATCTCTCGTCCTGCATTTTGTTTTTGATGCCACGGCATCCGCGATCCGACAAAAAATATCGTTGTCAACAAATACGTCCGTGATTGCCGGTGTCGGCACTGACACTGAGAGCACTGTGTCGTCACTGACACTGACAAGTGGGGATGCGTTCATATAGAATGTATGAAAGAATATTAAAATTTCGCACTCTGCCGGTACTGTGTCGGAACTGTGACTTCACTGATATGAGTGAATCAACCTTAACTAAGACGTATTTTAGCCATATTACGCTAGATGTAACAAATGAAATAAATTACGTATACAATTGTGTCAATTCTCCATAATTCCTATCATTGTTGACAGCATGTGACGACCACACACGAAACGACCACACCTTCACCGACCACAACGCTGACCACAGAAGCAACAGACACCACTCATAAGGTTCACAAGAAACCCAAATGCAAAGTGAAAGGGCCCGTGCTGCACGACATGCCTAACGAAACTCTTTACGTGGAGCCTGAATCTTACAATGATCAGGTGAGGTGGTTGAAGTAATTGTACAACGGGAACCAGTTAATTGATAGGCTAAATTAATATTTTTTGATTGGCGAAATTAATATTCTTAAGGTGGATACAGACTGCAAGGCATGCGACGCGAACGGTGCACAACGAATGCCTCTGCGTGAGGCGTGCGTGTCGAAAAAATATACCAACATATGCTCGGGTCGAGCCATCGCGTGTGAAGCAAATGCCTCGTTTGTCTGTCTTCATGTTTGTGGCGAGGCATGTGCTGCGCGCAGGCTCAGTTTCATTTTCTCAGTCGAGGCGTGGGTGGATATCGTACGCGGTGCACACCTCGAACGTGCATGCGCAACTACGTCCACACCTAATGTAATGCTCGCACTGAGGCACTTTGATCTTGAATCGTTTGCCGACATATGTTGGCTCGCCCTCGCACGTGCGTAGCACATGCCTCGCCACGAATATGAAGGTACACAACTTGCGAGGCATTCGTTGTGCACCGTTCGCGGCGCATGCCTCGCAAAGTCTGTATCCACCTTTAGAGCAACATGGACGACGTCACAGCCATAGCGTTCTCTTGTAATACCAAAAACTCTTGCGGGGGGGTGCATTCTAGACACGAACTGTCAAATGGGGCCTAAACGAGTCGACAGAGGGGAAATGTTCCGTACCCGTCGCCCGACCAGTAACAGGCCCGAGAAGGCGGCGCGCAGTGTTCCGCTTGCGCCTCTTAGGAGGACGTGGGGCAAGGCCCCACAAAAGGCGTGTCTACCAGGGGCTGGCGGACCGAGGCCTGCCGGGGTCGCGGTGCATGCAGCTGTGAATCCCGCGACCCCGGCCAAGGGTCAGGAGAAGGAACACCGTGGGTTTTTAGCCGGTAAGAGTCGGCATACCGCTTCGCCTTCCCCGGGCGAAGGGTATCCATGAGGATTTTCAAAAATAAATAAAGCGGGCATGTTCCATATGACCACTTCCGATTATATCAACCGAAGGAAACTAATATTTCGTCAGCGACATTAATATTTGGTCCAACGAAAGTCAGAAACCGACTCGGATAAGTTAGTTTAGGTTAGTTGGTTTTTATTTTGAAACACTCAGAAAAATGTACTGTCAAAAATCTTTCTGCTGGTCATGAATCGCTAGTGATTTTTGCTAATCGATTAGTGTGATTCTAACTTCCAATCTATTTTTCACAGGTCTACTACGAAGAGGGTCCAATGGAAGAACCTCCTTGCAGAAGAACTACAACAGATACCAACGACTTTGTACAAGAACATTTTGACAAAAAGAGAGACGTTAAAATTGATCAACAAAACACTACTTTCACAGCCAAAGATGTAGCAGCCCTAGAAGTCATTGTAGACCTCATGAAAAACACCCTCAGTTATGAAGAAAAGGATGTAGCCACTGTTTTTAACAACAACTTCATGCAAGCACGCCCAACGAGGCCGCTGCTGCATAATGAAAGTACTAACTCTATCCAAGTTCACATCGCCATACCTTTCGATTTTCAAAACGGGAAGAAAAGATCTCCATTTGATCCTGTAAGAGTAAGGAAGGTGTTCTCTGCAAGAATGTCAACCCCTGTTGACTTAGAGTATCAAGTCAACTCCTTCGAAGGAGCTGTTGGGCCTACAGCTTCTTCTTATAACTTTAACAGCAGTGGCAATCCCGAAGATGGTCTATCCCCAGGAATGTACCTACTAATTGATGAACCCAAAAGCGGGCTAGCGCTGAAACCCGTAAAAAACAAATTTTACTTGTCAGACTTGAAGACTCGACAGGCGGAGATTACAGCAAATGTGAAAGAAACAAAGCCGGAGACGAGAGAGATGGAGACGACAAGCTTGAAGAATCTAGCGAAAGTGACTCTAAGCAAGGAATTCTTATCAGCTGTAAATAAACATTTGATAGAATTATATGAAAACATGACTAAAGTCGACGAACCTAGAAATACAAGAACAATTAGATCTGTTTGGAAATCTCGACGAATAAAGGACTTACAAAAGGGAATAGATAAAAAGAAAAGTGCAGAAAAATACATGTGCAAGAGACGTATAGATTGGGAAGCGGTTAAGAAGTATTTTGGACATGACAGAGTTTGCAACTGCAATTGCAAACCGAATAAAGCAATGTGCAGAGCTTGTGCAGCCAGTGATGCAGTTGTAGAGGAACTTATCTTCGAATTCGACAACCTTGGTCAATACATGAAAGACCATTGCACTGAGCTACAAACATTTTTCTGGATGAATCCCAGAGGGGGACAAAAATTGAGAGATTCCGTCAACAGGATAGGCAAAAGCTTAGACGATTATTACAAAAGAGTAAAAGGGAAATGCCAAGGAAGAACTTGCCAAACCTTTACAACTTATATCGATAAAAGACAAATTGTTAAAACCTCTAAAATACCAAAACAAGACGTGTTGAACTATCTGCTCACTGATTTAGCAGACATTGCTGACGACCTAAATAAAACAGTATCATTTACGTCTTGTTTTAATAACCAGCTCAAACAGGAAGGTGAGAAATGTCTTCATGCTATTAACAACTGTATCTATAAAAGGCCTTTAAATAAACGTTCTAATCTGAACACCACAAAAAGAAAACTAATCAAAAACGTTTACTCTCTTGATAATATTAATGTCAATATCATTTGTAATCCTGAAGCTTTGCCTGCACCAGATGGTTTTGAACCAACAACAGCAACAATACCACATTCTGATGTGAATACCCGAGTTAGTGATCATCTATTCGATTACGGCGATATCAGCGACAATAAGCACAAGAAACGCAAAGGATTCAAGAAACTGTTTCCACGTAAAAGCAAAAATAAACTTTTCACATATTTTGTCGCAACGAAAAAACCAAGAATGCATTTTAAACGTCATGCTGATAACTTAATGGCCACCTCATTGATATCAGATGGCGGTGGTGCGTTCTGGTATGACTACATAAAAGGCAGCACTAATGAACCTCGGATTGCAAGAGAATCAAGTAAAGATAAACCAACGCTTAAAATAGCTGTTGTCCAAAATGACGGAAATCCGGAAAAACGTAAATACGAGAAACCACTAAGTCAAAAGAAAACTAGTGAATCCAATATGATTTACATGACAGTTAAAACCAATCCTAACAATATCATAAAACGCGATTCAGAACCAACTACAGATTATTATTCAGATAACATAAATCAATTGATGTGGTTGTTTGGAAGTCTGCAAGACATTGAAGCAATGGACTCAAACCGATCAACAGTGTTTTTGAAACATTTAACAAATACAACGACGACAGTTCATAAAAAACCCAGAACGTCAACGACTAAATGCGTAAAGAAAGTTAGTACTAAGATGCATTATAAAGATAAAACAACAAATATTACAAAAGAAACTCCAACAAATATTACAACAACTCCAACAACTATTACAACAGATACTCCATTAGATACTGCAACAATGTTTGACAATATGACGACAAATACTTTAGATTCCAAATTACCAGAATTACCGACCTCAAATCCATTAGACTCGATACAAACCAAAGTTTTTGGTAAATCAAGTACTCCAAAACTGGGACGTAGCTCTCCTACTACAACTAAAACTAAAAAAGAAAGTGTAGCAATTAAAACGAAACTAGAACCAACTACGTCAGCAATCACAAAAACTACCTCATTATTAACTACAAAATCAACGACCACAACTACAGCCACTGGAACCAAAGCAGTAGATGAAACAACACTTTTTAGTGATGGAAACCCAGCGACTACACCTACTGGTTTTATAGAAAAGTTTAAAACAGCAACATTCTCTTTCTTTGAGAACATGTGTAAAAGCTACGTCGATAACAAATCACAGTACACCACAAGCACAACTCCTGAATCTCCCAAAAATATCGTAGCCAGAACAATTGATAAAGAAAAAAAAATGGCTGAAGCTCAATCGTCTCATAAGACCACACATGTGAGTCCTACTATTGTTATCATCAATGAATATGAAGACAACAAAATGGACAGTGATATTTTGAATGATTCTAATAAGAATTTGAATGGATATAGGAATTTGCTCTTGTCAATAATTCAATATGAAACCAACAGACTAAATGATGAATGGCATAAGATAGCGTACGGAAATGAAAGAGATGAAGGAGACGTTAAACGTAGTGTTGTAAATGAGAAAGTTGAAACGACTAGGTATGTATTACAATAAACAAGGCTAGTCTGAAAGGGAGTACTAATCCGAAAGGGTAAAAGGTAAAGGGAAAGGTAAGTGTAAAAGTATCCATAATAACGAATAACTTTTGTTCTACTAACAACTTTCCCCAAAAGTCAATAGTATCAGAAAAATGCTGTTCAAATATTTCATTAAAAATACGGTTAAATCCATAGATCTATCATCAGTTATAATTAGCTGTGTTTACATTTTATGTCATATTTGGGGTCACGGATAAAAAGCTCCATTTTCTGAATTCGTAACTAAAGGAGGGACGTTTTTTTTTAAAAAAAAACTGTGGTAAACGTAATTTTAGTTTTAATATTTTTTAACCTAAATTAATACATTATAAATCTAAACTAAACCTAAAGTAAAATTATATCTAGACTAAACTACCAATATAAACTAAAAGAGTGCATTAAAATATTCGTGTGTCCTCCGCATCGCTGTCTACTGGAAACGTGCCCAAAAGGCTGGCAGCGTTGCCACGTTGTATGGCAACGCTAATTCTCTGGCCGAAAAACAAGCCAGCCCTCTGGTCACGGAAAGTGTCGACCAGTCTTCTTCCTATTTCCTTAAAAAGGAGACGCGCACTCGGACCCCATGACCCGAGCGTTTCCACCCATTTTACATAGAAACAACAACAATTATGATCGAATTTTTAAATTTTAACACTTTAAAACAGTCATCAGTGATACTTTAAGTGGCTCGCGGATTAGTACCCCCTTTCCAACTAACCTTGTATTTACAGCTTGAAAGATTTTAAGTAATAAATATGTTAAAAACGGTGCCAAAGAATGAAGTAACAATATATTTTGTTTACAATTTTCTCTCTTATAAATACGGAGGGAAAAGAAGTCAAACATAGACTTTTAGCGTTGGTCCTTAGACTCCATAAAGCTGCATATTCGACAGGGACCGAAAACCGGTACCCGGTACCAGAACCGGTACAGCATAATAAGAGGTTACTTTAACAGTATGGTTTCCTGTACTCTGGTAACCGATCCAAAATATGAGAGTAACCTTTAATTTTGATAACCAATAGATTTATTACCGTTTCGTATACCGGTTTCTGTATTATAACTTTTGTGACACACATTCATATTTGACTAGTTACGGTTTACTCACGTGCATTTTTCGGGATTGCCAGACTGGTTTCGGACCCAAACGGAGCCCTTAATCATGAGCTGAACACGCGGCGAGCTCACGCATCGAACTGAGGCTGCACCGCGCTGCATAGCGTTGCGCTCACGACGAGAGGGGCGCTCTCTGTGTCGTGCAATCCCGAAAAATGCACGTGAGTAAACCGTAACTAATCATATTCATCTGGGGCAAATGGTTACCGGTAAAATTTCGGTAACCGCTTTGTAACCTACAATACGGCTGACGTATCTTGGCGAGTCTGAAGTTAGTTGTTTGGCTGCGCAATGAATAATTTAGAAACGAAATTGTCTACTGCGCAGCTAATCAGCTAACTTCAGACTCGCCAAAATACGTCGGCCGTATTGTATAAAAATACGACTAACGGCGTGGGCACGAATTATTCCACTTTGCCCCACCAGCCGCCCCACTGGTGGGGCAAAGTGGAAAAAATCTAATTTTGGAGTGGAATTTGCCCCACCAAATTTAATTTTAGTGAGGCAGGGTTGGCACTGGAATTTGTGTAAGTAAGTATGCTAAGTATTTCATATTTTTTTGGAAAGATATGTATATCTAAGTAAAATGTAAACTTGACTTAGGTAGTACATAGGTAGTGTTTTTAAATAAAAGTACAAAAATAATTGTATGAATTTTTTTATTTACTTTTTGTTTCTGGAAGGAAAGTAAGAAGTACTTATAGGTAAAATTTTAAAGCGTGTACTTCAACCATTAGTGAGCTAAGTAGTATCGCATAAGCACTACAACTATAATATATGGGGTATTATTCCTCGAAACGCACCAACGATGAAACAGAGAAGAGCATGAAAGGATACCTACATAATAAAAATGATATCGATAGACGTTTCAAACTATTTATTTATTAAAACTACCAGGAAAGCAGAAATGAACTGGAGCTAGGTGCTTAAAAGCAACTTACTACTTAGCTCAATAATGGTAAAAATACATACAGGCTTTGAAATTGAATCATTTGATGTTTTGAAAAGTACCAGGGTGACAGAAATATACAAAAAAACATGCGCCTTAACGATCTCACTAAGTTGTGCTCCAACGATTAAACACAAAGATGAATATAAAGTATTCGTTATTTTTCACTACATCGATAGAAGTCTAAATCAAAACTGTCCTATTATAACTTTCATGTCCTATACCTATAACTACCAGGAAAACAGAAATGAACTGGAAGTAGCTGCTTATGCGATACTACTTAGCTCACTAATGGTTGAATTAAACCTTCTGGACTACAATGTTGAATTTGCAAAATGTTGAATTTGCAAAAATGTTGAATTCGCAAAATGTTGAATCCCAAAATGTTGAATTCGTAAAAAGTTGAATTTTCTGGACCCACAATGTTGAATTTGCAAAATGTTGAATATGCAAAATGTTGAATTCGCAAAATGTTGAATCCCAAAATGTTGAATTCACAAATGTCCTGTGGATGCGAGAGGCGTAGGACCGGTCGCGGTGGAGATATTTGGGAGAGGTCTATGTCCAGTAGTGGACGTCTTTTGGAAAATATTATAATGAGCACACTTCTACTTCACGGGAAAATATCTGGCACTGCGGTGGTACCCACATCGACGAACCTATACAGGAACCTACCACCTGGTAGAATTAGGGCCGGCGCCCAGTGACGGCACGGCGTGGCAAAGGATATTTTTCGTGGACAAATGATTTTCGACCTTATTTCAATGAGTTCAGCAGCACTGACATTATTTTATTTTAATCGAAACGTCTCGCGTGTTGACGCGACTTACCGCGGCATGCCGCGGGACGTCACGTCATTCCCCGAGATACCGTGACGCGTCGCGGGATACTACGGCACGTCGTGGTATTCCACAGGATAACCACATAAGAAGAATACGTATTAAATGATATCGATAGACGTTTTAAAATTGAACTGTCCTGTTTATTAAACTGTTTATTAAAACTACCAGGAAAGCAGAAATGAACTGGAGCTAGGTGCTTAAGCAGCTTACTACTTAGCTCAACAATGTTAAAAATTACAGGTTTTGAAATTGAATCATTTTTTGTTTTGAAAAGTACCAGGGTAACAGAAATGAACAAAAAACATGCGCCTAAACGATCTCACTAAGTTGTGCACCAACGATTAAACACAAAGGTGAATTAAAGTATTCGTTATTATTCACTATATCGATAGAAGTCTAGATAAAACTGTCCTATAACTTTCATGTCCTATACCTATAACTACCAGGAAAACAGAAATGAACTGGAAGTAGCTGCTTACGCGATACTACTTAGCTCACTAATGGTTGAAGTACACGCTTTAAATTTTACCTTTACTTCGTACTTTCCTTCCAGAAACAAAAAGTAAATGAAAAAATTGAAACAAGTATTTTTGTACTTTTATTTAAAAACACTACCTTTGTGGGTACTAAGTCCAACGTTACCAGCCCTGTTTACATTTTACTTAGATATACATTTCTTTGCAATAAAATATAAAATACTAGCATACCTTACACAAATTCCAAGGAGCCAACCCTGCCCCACTAATTAAATTTGGTGGGGCAGATTCCACTCCAAAATTTTAGGCATTCCACTTAGCTCCACCATTGGGGCGGCTTGGTGGGGCAAAGTGGTATAATTCGATGCTTACGTCACGAAAGGAATCTACTGTCCAAATTTCATGTTTCCAGCTTTAGTGGTTCAGGCTCTGCGTTGATGAATCAGTATGTCAGTCAGGACTTTCTCTACACACCTTCTGGACTACAATAGAATATTCTCGATAAATAACTTTTTACAAATTCAACATTTTGGGATTCAAAATTTGCCAATTCATGATGAATTCGATTTGCGACTTCAACATTTTCAACATTTTGCAAATTCAACATTTTGCGAATTCAACATTTTGCAAATTCAACATTGTGGTCCGGATGGGAAATTCAACTTTTTACAAATTCAACATTTTGGGATTCAACATTTTGCAAATTCAACATTTTTGCGAATTCAACATTTTGCAAATTCAACATTGTAATCCAGAAGGGAATTAAAATTTTACCTTTAAGTACTTCCTACTTTCCTTCCAGAAACGAAAACTAAATAAAAAAATTGAAACAATTATTTTTGTACTTTTATTTAAAAACACTACCTATGTACTAAGTCACAAGTTTACATTTCACTTAGATAAACATTTCTTTCCAAAAAAATATAAAATACTAGCATAGGTACTTACTTACACAAATTCCAGTGCCAACCCTGCCCCACTAATTCAATTTGGTGGGGCAAACTCCAAAATTAGATTTTTTCCACTTTGCCCCACCAGTGGGGCGGCTGGTGGGGCAAAGTGGAATAATTCGTGGGCACTTTGGGGCTAGTGGCTTCGTGTACGACCGAAATATAGGCAGTTATACAATGGCGCCGCATCGCGTACATTCGTACGATCGTGCACGAGGCACAGTACGAGTTATATTTAGGTTATTTTTATTACGATTACCGGTATAATATCGGTATTGATTTTACTTTTTAATGTTACTGTTACAGCGGTTACGCACTGCATCCGATCCGAATCCGTAAAAATACGTTCCGAAGTAGCCATAGAACTATTTGTATGGTAGTTTACGCACTACATCCGGCATCCGTTTTCTATCCGTCATCCGTGAGTTTCGAATTCGGAAGAACAATTGACGGACCGAAGTAGCCGTAGTACTGTTTGTATGAACGCTTTCGAATTACCTCGGATGCAAATCAGACGCCAAACGGATATGCCAAAATGGCCCCTGAATTGTTTGAATTTGAATCAGAGATCGGAATAGTGCGTAAGCAACATCCGAATTCGGTCCGAGATTTTTACTCTAGATAGGTATTTTCACGGATTCGGATCGGATGCAGTGCGTAAAGCAATATCCGAATTCGGTCCGAGTTTTTTATATCCGTATTTTCACGGATTCGGATCGGATGCAGTGCGTAATCGCTGTTACGGTTACCGGTAAATTAATAAAAAAAGGGGTTGTAACACTGTATTTTTCATACCGGTTTCTGTCTCTGGTATATGGGACAGCGGGACATTGATTGAACCGTCCTTATCTATATTCTCTAATTAGTAGATGGTCAGTTGTCGTAAATAAATCTTTTGCTGACGCTTTTACAAATCAGATGTTTATGTTTTTTAAGACTAAATTGACGTCGGCATTTCTTACCTGACTACCTCTGAGAAGAAATGCTAAACCAAACTGGTCAAGGTATCTTTTAAGGCGCTTCCCTCACCAAAAGTTGCGCCACTTCAGAATAAAAGCATTATTTCTGTCAACATACAACATATTGAAATTTCGTACGTACAACATTTTAGTCAAGTGTTGTAAAAACGTTCGAAGACCAAATATCAACACTAGAGCTTCTGGATTCGAAGTTTTAGCGATAAGTACCAAAAACGGCCGTTTTTAGCATTAATTACTAAAACTTCTAACCTAGGATGTCAAGTGTTGTTTATTGGTGTTCGTAAAATTCTACAACACTTGATTAAAATGTTGTACGTACGAAATTTCAATATGTTGTATGTTGACAGAAATAATTCTTTTTTTCTGAGAAGTGGTGCCACTCGGTGGGGGAAGCGCCATAAAGTCCAGACATAGTGATATAAAATTTTTGTGAGTGTCACAATATAGGGCAACGTCTGGAATTTCCTTTTCAGGAAAGATCCATAGCAGGTTAGAGTTGACCTAACAGTCGTATTGCTCACCTTATTCAACGACCTGACGCACGACGCAGGACATTTGCGTAGGTCACAAGAAATACTCAATTCCGTTTATTTCGTTTTGTTTACGAGATAAACGCGATCGAGAGAAACAGGGGGGCTGATGGTAGTTGTAAGTTTATAATTACCTTTGAAATAAATGTATTTTGTTCCTGAAAAGTTTCAGGGTTCCTCCAAAGTCATTGGTTCCTCCAAAGCCATTGGTTCTCAAGGTAAATAAGACTGGCGAATATGACTTGGTCAAGGATTTGAAGGCTCTAAATGACGATCTGGAATTACCAGACCCTGGAAGTAAGAAATCCAAGAAACCCGAAGGGCTCCTGAATAAGATTGCCAGCAGGATGGGCATAAAGGTGGTCTCTGGAAAGAAGAAAAAGGTAATAAGTATTTAATATAATTATTTTCATGAGTGCCTAGTAAGACTGTTTGAAATTTGTGTAGTTCTTGGGGATTCCTTAAGCCCGGTTTCCACCAAAACGGAGAGGAGAGGAGACGAGAGGAGATGTGTTTTGAATAACCAATCAGATTTCGTTATATCCACATCTCCTCTCCGCTTAGCTTCGGTGGAAATGGATCAAGCGGAGAGGAGAGGAGATGTCTCATTTTTCTATAGAATTTTGTGCCGCGAGCGAGCAAGCGGCGCGGCAGAGCGGAGATGTGTGTAGTTGGGCGGCCGGGCGGCGCCCGCTATCGCGCCCCTTTCTCCGCTGTCTTCTCCCCGCGCCTCGCACACCCGAACTGATTGTTTTCAAGCTCTCACAGCTCACATCTCCGCTACGCACAGCTCACATCTCCTTTCCGCTACGCATCTCCTCTCCGCTACGCATCTCCTCTCCGCTTTGGTGGATACCGGGCCTTAGGCCCCTCGCCCACGGCGACTTTTTGTAGCGATGCAGTCGCGCGTTTAGCAAACGCGCGACAGCATCACTTCTAACGCGTGTTAGTCGCATTTGCAACGCGCTACTGCATCGCGATTGTATCGATACAAACGCGCGACCGCGTCGCGCTACTAACGCGCTACTGCATCGCGATTGTATCGCGATTGTATCGATACAAACGCGCGACCGCGTCGGACGACATCGTTAGAGAGAACGGAGGGGGGAGGGAGTGTGGCGCGGCGCGTGATTGGGAATCATAATTTTTGAGTTGTTTGAATGTTGTTACATGATGTCCACAAAGTAATCTCTGGGTATTAAATGGATGCATCCAATATTGACGCTGCTTCCGTTGCCTACGCTTCGGCTGCTTACGTAAAAGCAGCACCAAAGACAACGTGACTATGTTGCCTCAACGGATTCCATCTTGCAACTGTACTGATCCAAGGTATTTTTGTATCGTAACTGTATCGCGACCGAATCGCGTTTGCATCGCGACCGAATCGCGTTTGCATCGCGACTGAATCGCGTTTGCATCGCGAACGAATCGCGTTTGCATCGCGACTGAATATGGTCCCGTGGGCGCGGGCACACAGATAGCGACTGCTTCGCGTCTGTATCGATGCTTCGCGCGAGAGCATCGCGACTGCATCGCTACAAAAAGTCGCCCGTGGACGAGGGCCCTTAGGGAAAAATTCGCGTGATATTTGTCGCCTGTGCCATCAAAATGTCTGTTTTTGTTGATTTAATATGAAAATTTACTTCAAATTAGTAGTATTCAGCCGCGGGGTTCGTGTGTAGTGTACGTACATAAACCAGTGTTTGTTCGTGTGTCTTGTTGATGCGATGCCGTGGCGCGGACCCACCGCGGCGCACGGAGAGGCTACGCACGTGTATTAAGCTTCGCTTTGTAAGAAAATGTATGTGGTTGTGTCCACTGCAACCCACGGAGAGGCTACGCATGAATTGACGTCATTGATACATGCGTGGCTTGCTCGAATAGGCGGTTACATAGCTCAACGCTGTCGACGTGGGTCTACGTTTCCACTGGAGTACACGAATATGATCCACGACTATGTACAGCTCGCTTATCGCAGCGCAGTTTTCAGTCATACACCTTGTGGAACTTGTGGAACGTGCGTAGCTTCTCCGTGCGCCATGCCACACGCTGTAAATAGTCGTGGGTCTTCCTGTACTCCAGTGGAAACGTGGACCCACGTTGTCAAACAAATTAATACACGCAGCTAAAATGCGCCGCGTGCCCGTGCACAGCATGCGCCGCGGTGGGCCCGCACCTTTATGTCGTGTCGTCGTATATCGTGCATTGAATATCGTAGTATCATGTACTTGTGCGTCGATGCTCATGATGATGCATGCAAGTGTCGCACACAAACCTCGTCAATATCGGTACGCGCGCGCACGCGATGGCTGGCTGCTGGATAAATAACAAACTATTTACACTCCGTTTACCTACTATACCCATTATAGTAATGTAGGTATTTAGTAACTTTTATTGTTCAAAGGTAGTCAAGGGGCCAGCTTCACGGCGAACGACCAAAGAGAGAAAGATTAGGAAGAGAAAAGACAGGACAAAAAAGATGAATCATACAACTCTCTCCCTTGAAGGTAGGACAACATATCATATTTTATAACTTGTATTAATTTGTTTAAATACCTTTCCCTTGTACTTTATTGCATCGTGGTGTTGTAACTATTGATAGTTGTCCTGTCGATAGTTCGGTTTGCAATTTGTTGTTTTGCAAGTTGTGCAATTGATTTGTAGTCTGCCTTTATTTAATCTGCCTGGCTCTAGAAAATTAACTTTACCTTCAACGCAACCCTATTGGCACGTCCCCAAAGCTAAGGAAGAAGCTACACGATGCGGTGCGGCTTCGGTGCGGCGCCTGAGCGGTGTCGCTGCGGCGTAACACATACAAATTTCCATGGTATACCATACGGTGCGGTGCGGCGCCGCACGCTCGCCGGACCAAGACGAGAGGGGAGGTTGTATGTGCCGGAGCGGGGGGTCTACTCCCAAAGCACGAAGTCCGTGGTTTCAGCCTTAGTTACGAGCGTTTCCTACTCCCTATCACCTACGGACATACGATTATTTCGGGGCCCGAACTAAGAATGAATGACAACACGATTTGACAGTTGTCCTTACTACCAATGTGTTTTTGCCCGTCCGAAAACTTGAACTTGACACTTGTTTTGTTCATTCCTACGTTTCGGGCTACTTTCGGACGGGCGACTAACTTAGTACACAACAATAGAGAAAAAATAAAATAAAGTGGAGCATATTTTTTTATCAAGTACCAGAAACATAGACACATAAGATAAACAATGTTACAAATACGCGGCATTGGTCATTTAAGAGGTTAATGTTGGCCCTTGTTGCTACTGTGCTATAAATTCTTACTAAATAGCAAGTGATTATACATTCATAGTCTATTCTGCAAGCCTAGACATTGTCAATCTACATCCTTCAATGACTTAGGGAGTAGGCTCCCAGCACCGCTCCGGCCGGCGTCGCAAACTGCAGATGTGTTGACGGAGAGCCGTTGCACACGGTGCGGTGCGGCGCCACACCGCACCGCGTGGCTCTTGCAACGCCGCTTACTATGCGTGCACGCTGATGCGGCAAAATGGTCGCCGTGCGGCGGCGCACCGCACCGCACCGCACTATATGGCTTCTCCCTAAAAGTAAATTAATTCTCCCAACCTTTCCCTCAGTCGATCACCAGGACGAGAAGCAACTGAATGAACACTTCAAAACTCATTTATTCAAAATAGACTAGAATTACTTAGGGCCTGTCCACATCTCCACGTCATGACGTCGTCAACGTGGAACGGTGCGGTAACGTGGCACGGTGCATTGACGTAACGTGCAAATTTACGTTACCGTATCGTAACACGTTCCGCCTTTAGCCGCAAGCGCACACGTATATGCGCTCCGCCCGCGCTCTCCACGCCCGCAAGTTAATCGCTTCTATTTGCTCCGATGCTTTAAAACCATACCTTACTGTTATTCTTATTAAAATTCAGGATCTACATGGTCAACGATAAAACTAACAATGATCCTGACGTGCATTTTTACGATACGGTAACGTAAATTTGCACGTTACGTCAACGCACCGTGCCACGTCACCGCACCGTTCTACGTTGACGACGGACAGGCCGTATGTTCTTTTTGAACGTCATTAGGTACATATAAGACAGCCCCCAAAAGCGCCCTCCCTTCACTTCACTAAGTTGTTTTTCTTCCCCAGATCGGCAAAGAAAGATAATGGTTTTATATTTCCCGAATTTAACACACGTGCTTTGTTTCAAGAGGCCTGTCATACTCGTCGGACATCCAAATACAAAACAAGTCAGGTTTGTGACATTCAGGGCACATACGGACACATGTTAGATCTTCAGAAGACCTTACCAACAGATGAATTCGAAAACCTCGTCAGAAACATTTCTTGCTACAAATATAAAAACGCTGTCAACAGTTTCTATATTCCTTATAAAAGAAAAGGTAAAAGATGGGATTGGATCAGGAATAAGAGGTCTTTAAAACTGCGTTTCAGTAGAGTCAAAGATGACACTGGTTTTGAAGATAATTTCATCAATGATTACGATTTCTTTGAGAGGTTCGTTAAAGGTGCTGATGGTATTTATAAAATTATTAAGAGGAGGAAAAGGACTGCTAGTTTGAAAGCTTTGGATCTTGGATTGAGGAATATGCCGCCGCTGATGCCTGGGGAGGTATGTGTCATCAAGTCGTAACAAAATATATTGGATATTAAGCACAGATGAAAATGGGTGTAACGAGACTAAAAATTTAAGAAAAAAAAACTGTTTTCAATATGTATAAGCATGTGTCAGCCAGTCACAATGTTTGTTTTTGACAGTACGAGTACATGACATGTTTGATACTTATATTGTTTTCACGATAAGAAGATTAAAATGACACATGTCAATAGGAGTTGCTAGACATGTGGCTGTAGTCGATTCAACTATCGATAAAATTTGTAAAATTTCAGTGAGAATTTGACAAATTATTGTAATGTGATTATTAGTATATTTCAAATACTTGTGATTTAAGTAATTAGGATTAAGTCAATTAGCATGCATATCTTCAACAACAGACGATTACGTGCTGATGTGATAATGAATCCAGCAGGTATGGGATGAGTGAAAATAAATGTTTATTTATCACCAATAATAAGCCCAGTAGCCGGGTCGCGAAAAAGAGGTTTATCTTGCGAAAGGTTCGTCGGTCCTGAATTTTGGATGTGTTATGTTAGGTGTTTTTATGAAAAGCCCACAAACAGACACACAGACAGAGAGAGAAATAGACAGCCAAACAGAAAGACAGACATGGGCTTCAAACTATATAAAATACCTCTGATTTTGAGTCGGGAATGAAAAATAAGAATTTAATTTTCTACAAAATTGATGTGAATAATTTTTGGCATAAAGCCCATAAGGAGTTATTTAATAAAAACTCATTTTTTGGCTCTTTAACCCAAGATGGCAGAGCGCGCCGAGGTCACTCAAGGTACAAAATTTGTAATTTTTATAAGAACACATATCCATAACACGTATCCAAAATTTAGGACTGACCGACCTTTTGAAAGGCAACTGGGCTATAATGAGCCTTATTTTAATTATTCAATCAACTGAGCCTATCGTCTATAATTATTACGATAGTCAAAATATTCATTCTGTTAATATAAATTTATCGAAATTATTTTATCGATACGCACGTCTCTGGCAACTGGTACCATCTGACGCAAGTATGAAAACGCGTCGGAGTTTTTTCAAAATCATGTATGTAATATATAATTATGGCGTTAAACACATATAACTATATTGTTTCTATGTTTCTGATTTTAAAACAACATTTTGGGTAACGCTTTACTAATATTTTAAATTGATTTAATACTTGTTGAATTAAATTGTCATACACAAGCGCCATTACAATTTATTTTCATGTCATGAACTGACATCTGCCAAATTAATCAAGTTACCGTGAAAGCAATATAGTAGATTTATTGCTCGACTAGTGCATAATTAGTAATGCGCACGTATGTCATTCATACAAACCTGCAAACGGTACCACACTGTTAATTAGCGACGTCAAATCTGTCGAGCGACTGTAACATGTTTTTGTTTAAGTTTGTCCTACAGTTGCAGCACACATCTGCGTTGAACGAATAACTAGCCATACACGCACGGATTTGATTTGACCGACAGGCGCATCTCGGATCCGATCCGTGATTTCGCCACACACGTACAGATTTGCCCGCCGGGCGCGACTTAGACCGAATCCGTGATTTCGTGTACACTATCAAAGCATTACGCGGCGTCTTACGTAGGCGGTTCAAAGCGACGCGAATTGCGAAGCGATCCGATGCGGTGCAAACCGGCGGCTTTGTCCTACGAGCTCGCGAACCGCCCGCCGCGCGCCTCCGTCATTCAGTAGCATTGTATGGCACCGCATCCAGTTCGCGCGAAAATATCAAGCCAACTGATCGCGTCGCTTCGCTTCGCGCCGCGCCGCACCGCACTCCACGAGCGTTTGGTCACGTAGGCCACTTCAATAGGTATCGACTGTTTGTTGTTTTCGCGTCGTGCCGCGCCGCATCGCGTCGCTACTAGATCGCTCACGTAAGATGCCACGTAAGTGCGCGACTGATTCGGCAATTCGGCGGGCACATTCGTCGCTACGCACACACGCACGGTTGGTACTCGGATCTGCCTTCCCCGTACCCGATCCGGTCGGTTTGAACACGGGCAGTGGGCAGGCATCCGGCGGGCATATCCGTGTCTGTTCTCACCATACACGCACGGATCTGCCCGCCAGGCACGTCTGTTGGGCAGATACGGCGGGCATATCCGTGCGTGTATGGCTAGCTAATGACGCGTTGTAAATGTTCTTTCTCACATATTTTTACGTGCAGTGTCAATGGAGGGGCATGCCATGCTATCTTTCTTTTTCTTTTTTTTTTAAAAACATTGCCCCGCACTTAGATTTCTCTTGTATCGTGGGTGCGTTTACAGACACAAATCTCACATACACAAACGGCCAGACCCGAAACAACCACCTGTAGGCCATACAAATTTTTGTTCCGTGTGGGAATCGAACCCACGACCCGCGCAGAAGCTAGTGGCTTAGCCACTGCACCAAACGTGTCAATCTCTCAAGTCTATCGTAGTTAATCTATACCATGGTGCTGACAACATACCATGGTATTGACAACATACCACGGTACTGACAACATACCACGGTACTGACAACTTTCATGCTTTTCAGAATGAAATTTACGTCATGGTAGGAGACTCCGTGACTCTTGATTGTTTACCTCACTCTCTGGCAGAAAACTCCTTAGACTATCAGTTCCATTGGCGAACAGATAGAAAGAGTATGTTGAACGAAGATAACGTTGAGGTTAAAGGCGTTAAGGTCATAATTAACAATGTTGAACCTCGAAATATTGGGAGTTACACTTGTATTCAGGTAAATTAAATTCCTCTTCGTTTAGTCGATATCCTCAATGCTTTCTGGTGAGACTTACCTCAGGGATCACTTATATTGCCCTGGGATGTGGAGGCGAGGGCCCTCGCGCTGAGATATCGTCAGCGCGAGGAGGCGCCTGAGCGGAGCGAGCTCCGCCAGATCCTAGTGGCCGAATGGAAGGAGCGACTTGCACGACCCAGCGCAGGGCATACCGCAATAGCGGCGGTAAGACCCGTGATGGAGGAGTGGCTGGAGAGGCGGCATGTCGCCCTCAGCTTCCGGCTGACGCAGGTGCTCTGGGGACATGGCTGTTTCGGGAAGTACCTGTGTCGCATAGGCCAGGAGCAGACGCCCGGTTCTCACCACTGCGTCGACTGCAAGGAGGATACAGAGGAGTGCCCTGCGTGGGCGACGCAGCGCCGCGATTTAGTCGCGGCAGTCAGTAGTTACCTCTCGCTTCCGGCCTTGGTTCTGTCCATGGTCGGGAGCGAGAGTGCGTGGGAAGCCGTCGCCTCCTTTTGCGAGAAGGTGATAGCGACCAAAGGGGGAGCGAAAAGAGAGAGAGAGGCGGCTGCCACTCTCCCTTCCCGCGCCAGACGCACCAGGCGCCGCTAGAGGGCACGCAGCAATCTCTGGCCGACCTAGTGTGTGGCCTGCGGGCGGCGGGTGGCGGGTTAGGGGACCCGTTGCCCGACCAGTAACAGGCCCGAGAAGGCGGCGCGCAGTGTTCAGCGCGCGCCTTTCAGGAGGACTTGGGACAAGGCCCCATAGAAGGAGAGCTGGCGGACCGAAGCGGTGTCGCGGTGTAGCTGCGAATCCCGCGACCTCGGCCAAAGGTCAAGAGAAGGAACACCGTGGGTTTTTAGCCCGTAAGAGTCTAGCCATAACCCTTGCCTTCCCCGGGTCAAAGGTATCCGCGAGGATTTTTCGACGATAAAAAAAAGGATCATTAATATGAGGTTTTTCCGTGTGGAATTTCTCAGGAGTAGCAGTCTGGATTTGTGCCCGGTTGATGGCAATAGACACGCCCCTATTACATGGGACTTAAACATAACGGCGAAGAGTATACACCTCTGCCCAACCCTACGGGGATACAGGCGTGATGTTATGTGGTTATATGTTATGTTCTTGGTTATTTTTAAATTGTGTTGTTTATTCCAGAATAACGTAATCAAAAGGCATGTACAAGTGAGTGTCATGACAATACCAGGATTTGACGTGGTGTTCCTACCAGTGTACAAGACGCAGCGAAGGTGTAATTACGATGTAAGTATCTATTCTATAGTACTACGCTGTCGTCCAATTTCTAAATGACCGTTAAATGACATTTTGTCAAATTAAAGTTTTATAAAACTCCTAGAATTAATTAATTAGACTTTTATAAAACCTTGTATACAAGGTTAGTTGGAAAGACGGTAACCACTAATCCGCGGGTCACTTAAAGTATCACTGATGAGCAGTCATCGGAAAAAGGTGAGCTAATTTCCCTAAACTTCAAATAACACAGACAAAAAGTGGAGACTTCCCTACGACAACATTTTTTTTCGGGAAAATTATTCCGGTTTTCGGGACATCACTAAACTACATTTAAATATTAATGTTATTAAGAGCGTGTACGCCGTACGGCATTTCATACAAATTTTCAAGTCTTTGTTTTTCGTAATGACTGAACCGATTTTGATGAAACTTCACACACATAAGCAGGATACTTAGGTCTAAAAAGTTAGTAGAAAACATTTTCGAAAAATAGTGTTACAGTTAAATTAGACCGATTTTAAATTTTCCATACAAACAGAAATTTCCAATTATATATTTTTAAGTAAGATATTTGGAAAATGTTTTCTACTAACTTTTTAGACCTAAGTATCTTGCTTATGTGTGTGAACTTTCATTAAAATCGGTGCAGTCATATCGAAAAATTAGGACTTGAAAATTTGTATGAAATGCCAAACGGCGTACACGCTCTTAATTCAGAAAACAATTGAATTCGTTTCCTGTTTTTGTTTCCCAAAATTAACACAAAACCAGATGATACGTTTTTTATTGTTTTTAAAAAAGAGATTGTTTATTGTTTTCAAAAGGAGAATGTCTTTTATTTTTTTTAAACAAATGAAAGAAAATCTCCGAGAAAATTCTCCCAAAACAAAATGTTGTCGTAAGGAAGTCTCCAGTTTTTGTCTCTCTTCTTTGATGTTTAGGTAAATTAGTTCACCTTTTTCCGATCACTGCTGATGAGTGATGACCTGATGACTGTTTTAAAGTTAATGTTAAAACTTCAAAATAGTTTTTATTTTTACCTTGATCCTTGATTTAAGCAGGTATGCTTTAGTTACGAATTTAGAAAATGAAGCCACGTTCCCGTGGATCCAAATATGACCTAATATGTAAACACAGCTGATCATAACTGCGGATAGATAGATTTTAGCATATTTTTACGTAATCTTCGAACAGCTATTTCTCATAACTCAACTATTTACTTTTGGGGAAAGTTGTAGAACAAAAGTTATTCATTATTAAGGGTACTTTAACACCCTTTCGGATTACCCGTGGTACTACCAGTTGGAACACTAGTAGTACCACGGGTAAGCACAGTACGTTTTTACGTTTATTCAAATTATCCTACTTTGTTTATAGGATCTAAAAGCTATCCAGCGTTTGAGTGCACTAATGGCTGAAGAAAATGGGTGTGGAAGCGCTTGCTCCGTAAGAATTGACGAGCCAGTCTGCCAGAGAGACAGGGTAAGAAACTTCTTATTATTTATACCTAGCTGTGCCCGCAACTTTGTCTGCGTGGAAGTCGGAAAACAACATTGTGTCGCAACAAATAAACAAAGTAGGTATATACAGCATGTAAGGGTAAACACCGTTATCACTCAAACCATGGGTAGTTGACTTAAACATAATAACATAGGACCGAGTAAAAAAAAAAAAAAGAATATACGCGCGAGAAATGAGCTGTGAGAAATGAGATTTCCTCAAAAGCATTTCACCCTATGCGCGGGGGCAACAAGCTACGGGAGAGGGCGCGGGGAACTCGCCGCGTGGCCTGACGCACGGCCCCGCACAGTTTGTTTGCTACCCCAGTCAGTCAGCTGTATCGTTAGCGAGTGTGTGTACGCCGCGTCGTAGCGCCGCCGCGCCGCTCATTTCTCGCGCGTCATCATCTGCCTAGCCTTTTCCCAACTATGTTGGGGTCGGCTTCCAGTCGAACCGGATGCAGCTGAATATCAGTATTTTACATGGAGCGACTGCCTATCAGACCTCCACAACCCAGTAACTGGGTAATACGATACTCTTGGTAAGACTGGTTGTCAGACTTTCTGGCTTCTGACCAACAGTAACGACTGTCAAAAATCTACAAATGACAGCCGGGACCAACGGCTTTACGTGCTTTCCGAGGCACGGAGAAAACTCGCTATGGTAAATGGTCACCCATCCACAGACCAACCTCGGCAAGCGTGGCTTAACCCGGAAGATCGGTCTATGCGGCTGTAATTATTTAGCCACGAGCTCCTCAAGAAATAAACAAAGTATAATATACTATATATTATTATATATAGTATATTATATAGATATATCGGGTGTAAAAAGACCCTTAACGATAACGAAAACCACATATTCTACCCATCATTGGGATCATTTTTTTCTACCAGACCATACCTGGGAAACCATTGGTTTTGGAGATATTGATTGAAGGTAGTAAGTATACATTATTTTTTTTAGTTTTTTTCCAAAAACGTATTCTAAGTGATAATACTAAACTTTCTTCCAAACAACCTTATCAAAATTTTCAATTTTTCCTCACAAATTACGCATTTGAAGTTACAAAAACGCAACGAATATCAAACGCACACGACCGCCTTGGCTCAGCTGTCTGGCCGCTGCACGCATGCAAACGCGCGGCATCGCCACAACCACACATTGCGGGCTACAAAAAAAAGCGTTTTTTTTTATGCCAAAAAATAAAAGTCGTTTCCCAGCAATTATTTTTGGTCAATGTAGTTTAGTTTGATGTACAGAGTGCGTTGATTTCGGCTATGTGACGGGTCTTTTTACACCCTGTATACTACATTTTTTAAATCTAATCATATTTAGTTTTATTATGGTTACTTCTCATCACCCACACTTAATAGCGTGATAATTTGTACTTATAATCTGACCCGCTCTATAACAGATGTGGCTGCTAAATTTCAAATAGATCTGGCCATGTAGCACTGGCGTGAATCTCAAACATACAAATATTACAAATGGACAAACAGACAGAAATTCTAAAAACTTCATTTTCGGCATCAGTATCGTTCCTAATAGAAATAGCAATTACTTTTTATCAAAAATATTCAAATTACAGGTTTTGTTTCGTTACGATTTTTGATCATGAGCCTAAATATAGTGAAAACAAATCCAAGTAGAATTGCGCTCCAGTATTCAGTACTGACGCGTCGATGGCGAGAGAAGTGAGCAGCGCGGGGGGTCTGGCCCCTTACTTGATTGAAATTATTTTTGTGTGAAGTTATTTAAGTGTCCAGCCTAGAATTTCGGATCAGTAACCCAACATCCTGGGGTGGACACCAGACCATTCTGGGGTGGGCACGGCTCACGGTAACCTCCAGACCACCACGAATTTCATAAGACGTACAGTACGCGAGGCGTAAGCTGAGCTTTGCATTGGTGTGAGTGCACATAGAATCGATTGCCAAAAAGCAGTATAAACCGGTTTAAACCAAGCAAAGGACGCGTCTGCATTCATTCTCACACAAATGCAAAGCTCTTAAAATATAAATTATATCCTTGTCCTTGTTCCAGGGAACGAACATCTCCCTCATCCGGTCAACAGCGGTCATCTCGATGACTCCTCGCGGCGTCAACTGCAGCTTGCAGTGCAGGAGAGACATCGCCTCTTCGCTCGTCATGCTGTGCGCTTCCAATACTCCCACTTTGTCTTCTATTGAAGGTAGTTCTCTATTATTATCATTCTCTTTCTATATTGTCTTTGCAGATTCCAAGTATTTCCAACCTACTTGACTTAGAGCCATTACGCACTGTCGACTGGTCGCCGGAGACTTGGTCTCTCGGCCTTGGTCTTGGTTCCAGTGCGTAATGGCTCTTAGGGATAGTTCACACCAAACGTATAGTCAGCCGCCGACTGTGAGCAGGCTCACTGTGATGACGCATGATGTACCTCATTCCGATTTTGGCATTAAACTGTAATTAATTATACGAAAAAGACCCTGTCTGGCTTTTGCAATGCAGGTTTTACTAGCATAGAAGGCAGACAATTCATTATCATGTTCTGTTCTGTCTAACCTTTTCCCAACTATGTTGTGCTCAGCTTCCAGTCTAACCAGATGCGACTGAATACCAGTATTTTACACGGAGCGACTGCCATCAGACCTCCGCAAGACAGTTACTGGGCAATGCCGTTATTCTAAGGTTGAACCGGTTGTCAGACTTTCGGGCTTCTGACTACCCATAACGGCTGTCATAGGTATTCGTATGTCACACGGGATCGACGGTTTAATGTGTGTTCTGCGAAGCACGAAGGGGTCTCGATGTGTAAGGAACGGTCACCCATCTCAAGACTGATCGCGGCAAGCGCACGCGTCCTTATTAATTATTATTGTCCGCATATTAATGTCTCGTAATTTAATACTTTGGTGTTTTTTTCAGTGGTAGTATCAAAGGACAACGTCAATGAAACACTCAAGCCCTGGAAGAATTTTGTGAGACCTGTTGTAACACATACACTCAGGAAAAAAGGTACGTTTACTTTGAGCCGCGTACAGACATTGCGAGGCGTGTTTCGCGAATGGTTCGTCACGCATGTGTTGGATTATACATATAGACATATAATAATATAAATATAGCTGTAGGTATTTAAAAATGTAATGAGAGAAAGATAGAATAATATATAAACCAGAATTATTTACCATGAATAGTTTATTATGAAAACTACAAATATCTTTGACTAAAGTATACTAATAATTACTTATTTCACTTGAACAATAATTTAGCAATATCAATGTACTAGATATTAGGAATAGCAATAATGTAGGCTGTTATGGTTATAGAAATGGATATAGTGAGCATAGCATTACAGTTAAGACCAATATCTACCTATCAGGGGCAAAGCGGGTATGGTAAATGAAACCAACATAGACTCTCCACCACTGAGAGTACTTGTATTTGGGTTAGTTGTTAGTTCATGTTATACACAATATAATTCACAAGAATAGAAAATAATAAGGACAAGCTAGTCAGATAATAAAATAATATAGGTCAGACCATAGCAATGTCAAGCCAAATAATATACATAAACACACATAGCAAATAATATATAATTATTTACAATCAAATTAGCATAGACATATTTATAATCAGACTAGCATAGTAACAGTGTAAAATAACAATCAGAGTACTTAACTTAGTATCTTCCTGTAATCGTTCCAAGACTAATGTAAAAATATAGACTAGCCTAATTTTGAGAATTACCTCCCTTTTTATAACTTTACCAAACAATAGCACAAAAGTAATCATAAGGCGCTATTTTCAACCAATCAGAGATTGTCATATATTTTAACTAAATAACTTTAAACATTGGTAATAATAATAAAATCTAATTTAGCAGAACTGTTTTGAAACATAGTCAGATAATTACGTTATTTTTATAAGCATTAGATTGTAACCTTTAAATAACATTCCATAAAACATAACATCAACTGAGCTTACTTTAATTACATAACATATGGAATAATGACAAATTATCAAGTTGAAATAATAAAATAAAATATAAGGAGTATTCTAAACATCATAAATGATAATGGCATTGTTTCTTTTTAATTGTGAAATAAATAGTATTTTGTATTGAATAAACATTTCGGTTCGGTCACGCGCGTGGACGCGTATGGACGTGTTACGTATCGTGTGTGCTACTATAAATAAAAAAATATTAAAGTTTTACGTTTGAAAGTCTTAAATGGAATCGAAGTGTAGCGGCTGCGATGCGGTCGTTAGTGACTCGCAGTTTATGGAGTGTTCGCGAGTAAAATGTAAAAAGAAATTCCATCTTATTTGTCTTGCCTTAACGATGGAAGATGTGGAAGCTTTTACGCCCGAATACAGGAGTCTATGGATATGTCCCGAGTGTACATGCACAATGCCGAAAAGGGGAAATAAAGACACACCTGTCCGAGGAACTACGGTCACCAACAAAGCGTTTTCACCGAGCAACCATGTGAACACCGCCGTGAGAGGCAGTCGACGGAATACTAGCGAAGTTATTGATACGGATAGCTTACTTCTAGACGAGATACGGGAGTTTCGGGGGGAAGTGAAGTTTTATTTGGAGGAGCAGCGGAAAGATTTTTTATTAATGCAAAATAGATTTGTCAATACGGAAACAGAGTTAAAAGAATTAAAAAAAATGTTGGGGGTATTACAGCAAAAGGCGAACAAAGTTGATATACTCGAAGCAAGAATTAAAACCTTAATGGATAGAAATGAGACCTTAGAAGGCAGTCTAAAGAAAAGTCAGCCGAGTGTGTCAAGTGAGATTGAGCAAGGCTCTATAAGGCTTACACCGTCGTTTGCAAAAATCGTCACAAATAAACAGAAGCAGGTAGTAGGCAATAATGTGCCAGCAAAGGAATTTGTGGCCACGAAAGCAGCGAAAGTACAAGTAGTATCGAAGGAGGAGCAGATGCCAGTGGTAAATAATGAAAGGTCTGGGAATGTGTTGATCGTGGAAAAGGAAGATCTAGAAAAAGAGGCAAATTGGACTACTGTAGCGAGGAAGAAAACCAGACACTCGAACAGTGAAGTAAAAAAAGGCGGAAATACGAGCGCAATGGACATACAGGGAACGGAAAAGAAAAGATACTTGCACGTATGGCGTTTACAAAAAGAAACAACAGTAGAAAGTTTAGAAAAATATGTAAGGAACATTTATGACGAAGAAGTACCAATTAAAGTGGAGAAAATAAAGCATAGAACTGAAAGGGATTATGCATCATTTATCATTGGAGTTCCGGAGAGCAGATATGAAAAGTTATGTCAGCCTGAAAGCTGGGCCGTTAATATAGAATTTGCGGAATGGGTGTGGTTTCGTAGACCAATCAACAATCTTAGAAACCCTGAGTAACTCCGTTGAAATATTTTATCAGAACGTGCGCGGGCTTCGGACAAAGCTTGAAGAATGTTTTACCAATATTTCAATGGCAAATGCAGACTTGTTCGCCATCACGGAAACCGGCTGCAATGACTCCATCCATGATGCAGAAATATGTCCACCTGGATTCACTATTTTGCGGTGTGACCGAGAAGGCGGCGCGTGTCTAGTGGCCACACCGCGTTTTGAGTTGCGACGAGTGTCGTTACCCGATGACGTCAACGTGGACGATCATATGTTCGAACTGGTTTGTGCTACTGTTTACCTACGTAACAGATTTTTGTTTTTGCTTTGTGTCCTTTATATTCCACCTGGTAGTAGTGATAGTGAATACATGGTAATGTTTAACATCATTGAACAATTATGTAATAAGTACAGGGATATACTAGTTGTAGGTGATTTTAATTTGTATTCGTGTTCTGTAGCCATAAATAATTATTATGAATACTTCGAAACTTTCTGTGAATTCACTCAGAGTAACGTAGTGAGAAATTGTAATGGTCGTCATTTGGATTTGGTGCTAAGTACATTGACGGAGGGAGGGAGGGTAAGCGTGCGCGCGGCAGAGGCACCGCTCGTACCGGTAGACGCGTACCACCCACCGCTCGACATCTCGGTCAGTACACACACGCGCCTGCGCCGGCCCCCTAGCTCAGCAGGTTCAGCTACATCTGATAATAACGCATGTGTGCTAGACGGGTGGAACTTTAATAAAGCCGATTTTTTGTCATTATATTCATTAATTGCAGCCGTGGATTGGACTCCACTGTATGGAATGAACTTAGAAGTAGGTTTAAATTATTTTTATTATGTTATTAATTCTATTATAGATGACTGTGTACCCAAAAAAAAGCGAAGTCGTGTAAACTCAAGATACACTTATCCTGAGTGGTACACTGTTGAAATAATTCGCAACATAAAGTTGAAAGCTGCTCGGCATAAACAGTACAAAGTAAGCGGGTCAAGGGTCGATTACGAAGCATTTGCTCGATGTAGAACTAACATCAAAAATATGTTAGTAGTAGCAGAGGAACAATATCGAAGCCGTGTTCAGGAGCAAATGCTGAGTGATCCTAAATCCTTTTGGAATTATGCCAAGTCGAAAAAAGGAAGGAGAAGCCCGCAAGCGATCTTGAAAGACGGTGTGGCATTATCTGGGCAACGGTCAGTGGAAGAGTTTGCGGCTTACTTCTATTCTGTGTATAGGGCGGAGCGACCAGTGTTAGATGTAGACGCGGCTGTAGCCAGCGCAGGTAGCGGAAACGGAGCGGCGCGGGTGCACTTGGACCAATTACAGTTAGAAGATGTGAGTCATGCGCTCCGAGACTTGAAACCAAAGCGCTCCGCAGGGCCTGACGGCATCCCGCCTTATATATTCAGGGATTGTCGAGTAGCGCTGGCAAGGCCGTTACTTTATATATATAACCAGTGCCTCAAAGCGGCCGAGTTTCCGGAAAGGTGGAAAGTGACCCGCGTTGTTCCGGTTCCGAAGGCAGGGTTAGCAGAATCAGTGGATGGGTACAGACCAGTGGCAGTATTGTCTACGCCGGCGAAAGTATTGGAGACGGCCATATATAAAAGCGTATATCTTCAGGCTAGCGCACAATTGTCAGACGCACAACATGGGTTCCGACCGGGAAGAAGTACCACCACTAATCTGCTCTGCCACATGGCTCATCTGGTGCCGACGGTGGATAGTGGGGGACAAATTGATGCTGCTTACTTTGACTTTCGTAAAGCATTCGATCTCGTCGATAATGACATATTGCTTAAAAAGTTTGCAGGTGTCGGTTTTACCCCACATTCACTCCGGTTTTTCGGTAGTTATTTGAGGGATAGGCAGCAATATGTGGAATATGCGGGACATGTGTCAGATCCATATTTCACGAGGTCCGGGGTTAGTCAAGGGAGTAATCTTGGCCCTTTGGGTTTTCTTCTGGTGGTTAACGACCTGCCAGGAGTAGTCCTAGACGCATCTTGTCTGTTGTTCGCCGATGACCTAAAATTGTCCCTTGAGATAAAGAGCGACGATGACTGTGTCAGGCTACAACGGGATATAGATAGGGTAGTGAAATGGAGCAAGGAAAATCTATTGCAATTTAATAGCTCGAAGTGTGTTACCATCTCTTTTTCTCGCGCACATAATCCCATTTTACATACCTACCATATTGACGGGTTGCCTATGGAACGGGTCACAGAAGTAAAGGACTTGGGAGTAGCATTTAACACTGGCTTGACTTTTCGAGAACACATCATGCGGAACTGTAAAAAAGCGTATAGAAATTTAGGTTTCATGCTGCGTACAGTCCGAGGGCTCACCAATGTGAAAGCTATTATAGCATTATATAATGCATTGGTGAGGAGCCAGGTAGAATGTAATGCAGTCATCTGGGCTCCGCATGAAGCTAAATATAGTCTCATGCTGGAGAAGGTACAAAATAAATTTATAAGATATTTATATAAGCGTTATTACGGAGTCTATCCCTTTTACCCGTTAATGTATCCCACTTTATTTATTTTAGGTATGGTCGGATACAATGAGCTAAGGGTTAGAAGAGATCTTGCATTAGCTACATATATATTTAAATTGCTTAGAGGGAAAGTGCATAATGCAGTTATTTTAAGCCGGGTGAGTCTATGTGTTCCGGACAGGTACGTGTGGCGACGACGACAGCCACGACTGCTAGTGGAACCGCGTTCTCGGACTAACCTTCTAAAGGAGGCCCCGCTGTCGCGTACGCTCCGCACGCTCAACCTCATAGCGACTGAGACGGACTTATTCTACTGTTCTCTGAGTGAATTCACAAGGAATGCTTTATTTGTGATTTGTTATAAGTAAGTTAGGATTAAATAGTTCGCATTTATCGCATTGGGTCATCCTGTAATGGTAAATGTATGTAAATAAATAAATAAATAAAAATAAATAAATAAAAAACATTGCCACAGATCATAACTTTCGTTCGGAAATCATGACCCATGGTTATCTCTTCGTTTAGAAATGCTTTAAAAGTTAAAATAAACAAGAAATACAATATATGTAATATAATATAAAAAGCTTTTAATTATTACAATTCTACATACTCTGACACATGCCTCAACCTGAGGCATACGACGGTACATTTTGCATGCGTCCCGAACGACACATGCTCAAGCTGAGCACGCAAACAACCACGCACGGTGTTCATGAGCGTGCAACGCAAATAACACCCGTCCGTCCACACGGAGCGCACGGCTCGCACTGAGGCGGCGTTAGCAACGATCGTATGAGGCAAATGCTCACAGTCAGCATACACGTCCACACAGCCTGACACATGCGTGACGAACCATTCGCGACGCACGCTTCGCGATGTCTGTACGCGGCTTTGGACAACATCATCTTTGATTAGCATGATCAGCTGTTACAGTCCCACTGCTGGGCACGAGTCTCTTCTCAGAATGAGAAGGGTTTAGGCATTAGTCCACCGCGCCGGCCTGGTGCGAGTTGGCGGATGGTTACACCCGATAGAACTTTATGGAGTCCTGTATGGGCACCAGTTACCTCGTGTCCGATTGGAAAATCTGCAAAGCTTCCTGAGACACACGATCCCCATGGAAGACAGTGCAGTAAAAGAGACAACCGCTCAACATCAACCGTTGGCCAGTAGCCCGCCAGGCATGACCCGCCTGGTTGGAAGATCCTCCCTTTTCGTTAGAGGAACACCATACCGCGTTCCTCCACACTTTTAACAGCCAAACAGTTTTAATCGATTCTGGGTTTTAATGAACTTCCTTTCCATATCTCTTCAGACTCCAATGGCCACCGCGAGTACCACAAGCTGGTGTCGACCCTGTCTCCCGGCAACGTGGATGTGGTGCTCATCTGTCCTGCCGGGTACTATCTCATTACAGAACAGAAGATTTGCGGTAAGTCATGAACAAAAAGCGCCAGAGTTAAATAGATAGCACAAGTTGATCTACAATCATCTGCCTAGCCTTTTCCCAACTATGTTTAGGTCAACTTCCTGTCTTCCAGCGGCTGAATACCAGTATTTTACACGGAGCGACTGCCATCAGACCTTCGCAACTCAGTTGCTGAGCAATGCCAATATCCTAAGGTAAGATCGGTTGTCAGATTTTCGGGCTTCTGACTACCCGTAATGACTGACATAGGTACCTATTCGTATGACACCCGGGACCGACGGCTTAAAGTGCTCTCCGAGACCGGTATCGGAAACGATCACCCATCCAATGCATGGACCTACAATAAAATACAATATTCTTTATTGTACACGCATACAAAAGAATATATCGATACCTCTGGGCTCAAAGGGCGTATAGCACATTTTTGGCATAGTGACATTTTCACATAATCATAACGAAAATTCGTTTTTTTGTTGTTTTTTGCTTCTCCTGAAAACCCATGTTTTGTGCTATACTCCCTTTGAACCCAGAGGTATCGATATGAAAGAAGTTATAGCGCTCATATCGCTCAAGTGCGATCTACCAGACAACCCTTGATGGCCAAAAACGGCACCTGAAAAGTAGCGTTGGAGAAGTATTGAAGTAGCGTTTGAGAATTTGGCCATAAGTCAGTTCCCTCTCGATCTTTTCTGTTCTGCAAGTACGTTGGTTGCAGGATGCGTGAGCGCGATCTGACACTGAAGACGTGGGAAGGGTGCCTTCCCAGCACTAAATTGCACTCGTTGTGTACTTAGCTTATACAGGGAGTCACATTGAGATTTTTTTAGTGGAATAGGTTACCTCATAGTGCCTCCCTGTGTGAAATAACCGGATAGATGTAATGTATTGAAATGTATCACAGCAGCATTTCATTACTTTAAAAGTACCTAATAAAAAGCAAAAATTAGGATTTCTATCGGCCGTTAACCGTTAAACAATTTAAAAAGAAAAGTATTGTTCCCCAGCATCGTGCCCCCTCAACACGAGCTCCATGGCGGGCGACAACACGTGCACGTCGTGTCCGCGCGGCACGCACTCCGCGCCCGGCGCCGCCAAGTGTGACGTCATGAGCACACAACCGCGCAGGTATGATGTACGTACTCTTATGTCACTACACAACACGAGCTCCGACAACACGTGCACGTCGTGTCCGCGCGGCACGCACTCCGCGCCCGGCGCCGCCAAGTGTGACGTCATGAGCACACAACCGCGCAGGTATGATGTACGTACTCTTATGTCACTACACAACACGACACGAGCTCCGACAACACGTGCACGTCGTGTCCGCGCGGCACGCACTCCGCGCCCGGCGCCGCCAAGTGTGACGTCATGAGCACACAACCGCGCAGGTATGATGTACGTACTCTTATGTCACTACACAACACGAGCTCCGACAACACGTGCACGTCGTGTCCGCGCGGCACGCACTCCGCGCCCGGCGCCGCCAAGTGTGACGTCATGAGCACACAACCGCGCAGGTATGATGTACGTACTCTTATGTCACTACACAACACGACACGAGCTCCGACAACACGTGCACGTCGTGTCCGCGCGGCACGCACTCCGCGCCCGGCGCCGCCAAGTGTGACGTCATGAGCACACAACCGCGCAGGTATGATGTACGTACTCTTATGTCACTACACAACACGAGCTCCGACAACACGTGCACGTCGTGTCCGCGCGGCACGCACTCCGCGCCCGGCGCCGCCAAGTGTGACGTCATGAGCACACAACCGCGCAGGTATGATGTACGTACTCTTATGTCACTACACAACACGAGCTCCGACAACACGTGCACGTCGTGTCCGCGCGGCACGCACTCCGCGCCCGGCGCCGCCAAGTGTGACGTCATGAGCACACAACCGCGCAGGTATGATGTACGTACTCTTATGTCACTACACAACACGAGCTCCGACAACACGTGCACGTCGTGTCCGCGCGGCACGCACTCCGCGCCCGGCGCCGCCAAGTGTGACGTCATGAGCACACAACCGCGCAGGTATGATGTACGTACTCTTATGTCACTACACAACACGAGCTCCGACAACACGTGCACGTCGTGTCCGCGCGGCACGCACTCCGCGCCCGGCGCCGCCAAGTGTGACGTCATGAGCACACAACCGCGCAGGTATGATGTACGTACTCTTATGTCACTACACAACACGAGCTCCGACAACACGTGCACGTCGTGTCCGCGCGGCACGCACTCCGCGCCCGGCGCCGCCAAGTGTGACGTCATGAGCACACAACCGCGCAGGTATGATGTACGTACTCTTATGTCACTACACAACACGAGCTCCGACAACACGTGCACGTCGTGTCCGCGCGGCACGCACTCCGCGCCCGGCGCCGCCAAGTGTGACGTCATGAGCACACAACCGCGCAGGTATGATGTACGTACTCTTATGTCACTACACAACACGAGCTCCGACAACACGTGCACGTCGTGTCCGCGCGGCACGCACTCCGCGCCCGGCGCCGCCAAGTGTGACGTCATGAGCACACAACCGCGCAGGTATGATGTACGTACTCTTATGTCACTACACAACACGAGCTCCGACAACACGTGCACGTCGTGTCCGCGCGGCACGCACTCCGCGCCCGGCGCCGCCAAGTGTGACGTCATGAGCACACAACCGCGCAGGTATGATGTACGTACTCTTATGTCACTACACAACACGAGCTCCGACAACACGTGCACGTCGTGTCCGCGCGGCACGCACTCCGCGCCCGGCGCCGCCAAGTGTGACGTCATGAGCACACAACCGCGCAGGTATGATGTACGTACTCTTATGTCACTACACAACACGAGCTCCGACAACACGTGCACGTCGTGTCCGCGCGGCACGCACTCCGCGCCCGGCGCCGCCAAGTGTGACGTCATGAGCACACAACCGCGCAGGTATGATGTACGTACTCTTATGTCACTACACAACACGAGCTCCGACAACACGTGCACGTCGTGTCCGCGCGGCACGCACTCCGCGCCCGGCGCCGCCAAGTGTGACGTCATGAGCACACAACCGCGCAGGTATGATGTACGTACTCTTATGTCACTACACAACACGAGCTCCGACAACACGTGCACGTCGTGTCCGCGCGGCACGCACTCCGCGCCCGGCGCCGCCAAGTGTGACGTCATCACCACACAACCGCGCAGGTATGATGTACGTACTCTTATGTCACTACACAACACGAGCTCCGACAACACGTACACGTCGTGTCCGCGCGGCACGCACTCCGCGCCCGGCGCCGCCAAGTGTGACGTCATGAGCACACAACCGCGCAGGTATGATGTACGTACTCTTATGTCACTACACAACACGAGCTCCGACAACACGTGCACGTCGTGTCCGCGCGGCACGCACTCCGCGCCCGGCGCCGCCAAGTGTGACGTCATGAGCACACAACCGCGCAGGTATGATGTACGTACTCTTATGTCACTACACAACACGAGCTCCGACAACACGTGCACGTCGTGTCCGCGCGGCACGCACTCCGCGCCCGGCGCCGCCAAGTGTGACGTCATGAGCACACAACCGCGCAGGTATGATGTACGTACTCTTATGTCACTACACAACACGAGCTCCGACAACACGTGCACGTCGTGTCCGCGCGGCACGCACTCCGCGCCCGGCGCCGCCAAGTGTGACGTCATGAGCACACAACCGCGCAGGTATGATGTACGTACTCTTATGTCACTACACAACACGAGCTCCGACAACACGTGCACGTCGTGTCCGCGCGGCACGCACTCCGCGCCCGGCGCCGCCAAGTGTGACGTCATGAGCACACAACCGCGCAGGTATGATGTACGTACTCTTATGTCACTACACAACACGAGCTCCGACAACACGTGCACGTCGTGTCCGCGCGGCACGCACTCCGCGCCCGGCGCCGCCAAGTGTGACGTCATGAGCACACAACCGCGCAGGTATGATGTACGTACTCTTATGTCACTACACAACACGAGCTCCGACAACACGTGCACGTCGTGTCCGCGCGGCACGCACTCCGCGCCCGGCGCCGCCAAGTGTGACGTCATGAGCACACAACCGCGCAGGTATGATGTACGTACTCTTATGTCACTACACAACACGAGCTCCGACAACACGTGCACGTCGTGTCCGCGCGGCACGCACTCCGCGCCCGGCGCCGCCAAGTGTGACGTCATGACCACACAACCGCGCAGGTATGATGTACGTACTCTTATGTCACTACACAACACGAGCTCCGACAACACGTGCACGTCGTGTCCGCGCGGCACGCACTCCGCGCCCGGCGCCGCCAAGTGTGACGTCATGACCACACAACCGCGCAGGTATGATGTACGTACTCTTATGTCACTACACAACACGAGCTCCGACAACACGTGCACGTCGTGTCCGCGCGGCACGCACTCCGCGCCCGGCGCCGCCAAGTGTGACGTCATGACCACACAACCGCGCAGGTATGATGTACGTACTCTTATGTCACTCAGTCACACCGATAATTCACCCCTCATCAAGCTGTCTCCCTCCCAATCTCCCGCTAGCAGCGCCCTAAGCCTCGTGCTCCCCCCACTTGGGGTCGCCCTTAGTGCTGTTGTTGCTAGTAATCATGACATATGTAGTTAGCTTAGGTTAAGTATTTTACTTACCGCCCATTGGCTGGAGACCCTTCAGGTCTCGCCGGTAACTGCCCTGCTACCCTGCCTGGTGACCCAATCTAATAGAAAAAACATTACGAACTTGTCTGAATCTTACGTCGTACTTGGCTACCCGTGACGTCCAGGATATACGCTAGGTCTACCATAGCCGTGGTCTACGTCAGTCCAGTCATAAATGTCGTAAAAGGCTTTTTCTTTCAACTACGTAGTAATGTTATCATTAATCACTACAAAACCGATCACAAAGGACGTATTTTTTGCTTAGAACCAAAACAGTGCAGAAATGTGGTCATTATTGCACTGTTGTACAGTCAGCATCAGAAGTAGATGAGCAACTCAGGTGTCCAAATAATTAAACACATTCAAGATACCAAAAACATCTATGCAACAAAACTGTTCAAATTGATTTGAGCATCATAAACTCCAAATATATCTGAGCAGTCACATTGTCAAATATTTATTTACAAACTAAAAGTCTATGGTAAGTAAACAAGCTAAACATTCAAAGGTAACTAAGCAACACGTTATTCAGAAAGTCAGGATAGCAACGTAAAATGAATTGTATTTGATTGTACTTAGAGTCATAAATTAAAAGTTCAAAAATAGATACAATGTGTACTATTGTGTCAATACAGCATTTTTTTCTTTTTCTTCATATAGCTATATCCCTTTCATTTCGTGCGTGACGTCATTGACGTGTCTTTTGTTTATAATATAATCTGATAGTCAAGTTGTAGGAAAACATCGTAAGGAAATTGAAACGAGTATTTATTCCGCGCGAAAGCCATTAAATTCGCAACAATCAGTTTGAATGAAACTGAAATTTTTATTTGCTACATTTTCTAGTATATCTTCAGGAATTGAATTCGTATTAAAGAGGTACCTACAAAATATCTCGGTTCATTTTAACTATGTTTCGGATTGATAACCGTGTCCAAAAAAGTACCTACAAAATCTGTTAAGCGTCAATTTAATTACTCGGTTAAAAGATATCTAACGATGTAAAATCAGCCCGACTAAGCACGCACTGAGTGATAATAATTATGATTTTACGCAAGCGGTTTTCAAATGCTTCTTTTTCTATCGTGTCGGCACGAGCTATACAAGAATAGCTCATGCCGTGGTTAAAAGATTAGCCAGTCAGCAAGGATGGTAGCGAGGCTGACTGCCCAGGGTGCGCCGGACGTACCGAAGTATCGAATAGAATCACTCGTGGAGGCTCTTTTCATGCACCCCTTTTTTCAAATGCTAAAAGCAGCTTATCTATGAACATGCACTGTAGCCTGATTTTAGTAGTCAGTTATCATCGAATCGCATCGAATATACCTTTAGCCAAAACAGTCGTACGTTTTAAAACAGTCATTTTAAAAAGAACCGCTAGTGCGTGCGCTGGTATAGAAAACCATACGCGTTACATTTAGTGGCTCACCGCCTGCCTTTAATTGCAATGCCTGCCTACATTTTAATCTTAATAACGTCACAGGACACTGTACACCTTACAGCGATAACACACTGGCATGGCGGTCGAATCCATTTTGCTACAGAGAGACCCACTGGCAGTGCGAATAGTAGCATATACGTGCGTTCGGTTTTTTTGAAGCGCGAAATGTAATGCGCTTGAATGCGCGCATGCAAAAACTGTAAAAAAAGTAATAACCGACTAAAAAAACATAAAATTAACAGTTTCAAAAGTCAGTGGCTACAATTTTTTTTCAGTGTAGAATTGCACCGTCTTCTGAAACTGTTAATTTTATCTAATGGTAATTATTTTACTCCTTTTAGTTTTTTTTTTTTTGTAGTCGGTTTTTACTTTTTTATAAGTTTATTTTTTATTGAATACGTTTTAGTGCCATAAATTAAACCCTCTCTCCTCCATACTCTCTCTCCCTCTCTTCATAACCCTTATTTTTGACTTTGCCGTAGTCGGGTATAATAAGTCCTTTCATGCTATACCTTACACGATATAATTCAAACATTCCGGAAAATGGGGGGGGGGGGGGGGTTTACGCACCCCCTCATTTTTTCCAGTAGTCACTTACCAACAACACGGCAATATTAGTTATTTGAAAATTTTGCTTTGATCCGATGAGGAGTTCCGTTCCATATCTCTGAAGTTCATCAACAACATTTTTAGGGGACTAAACGAAAAGTACCTAAACCCTCTCCAAGAAAAAAAGAATTTTTCAAATCGGTTAATAAATGACGGAGTTCTGAGGTAACAAACATAAAAAAAATACAACCGAATTGAGAACCTCCTCCTTTTTGAAGTCGGTTATAAACGAGCATAAACCAAGGTCTGTAACCGCCCTAAACGTCTAGGTTTGTAGCAGGCCTTAGTATCCTGAGCAATATATTGAGAAATGGTTATTGTTTACATATTTTTGAACACTTTGGTTGCTTAGTTACATTTGACTACCTCAGTTGACAAGATGATTTGTTTGCATAGAAATATTTGAATTGCGAGTGTTCAGATGATTTTGATACATTGGATGCTAACAATAATTTGAACGCTATTGTTGTGCAGATGTTAATGTGTTTTTGAGAGTGTAGAATTATCTGAGTACCTGAATTGCTTCTATGTATCTGATGTTGACTGTACATTAATGCACTGTTTTATTTTTTTATTTAGATAAATTTACCACAGATGTTTAATGTATCCCATTAAGTTTAATATAAAATGTATGCATTATATCAAAAAGATACTGGCTGAAAATAATAATCAGCTACATTGCTTTCACGGTAAGTTGATTAATTTGGCAGATGTCAGTTCATGACATGAAAATAAATTGTAATGGCGCTTGTGTATGACAATTTAATTCAAAAAGTATTAAATCAATTTAAAATATTAATAAAGCCTTACCCAAAAGGTTGTTTTAAAATCAGAAACATAGAAACAATATAGTTATATGTGTTTAACGCCATAATTATATATTACATAAATGATTTTGAAAAAACCCCGACGCGTTTTCAAACTTGCGTCAGATGGTACCAGTTGCCAGAGACGTGCGTATCGATAAAATAATTTCGATAAATTTATATTAACAGAATGAATATTTTGATTGTCGTAATAATTATAGACGATAGGCTCAGTTGATTGAATAATTAAAATAAGGCTCATTATAGCCCAGTTGCCTTGCAAAAGGTCGGTCAGTCCTAAATTTTGGATACGTGATACGGATATGTGTTCTTATAAAAATTACAAATTTTGTACCTTGAGTGACCTCGGCGCGCTCTGCCATCTTGGGTTAAAGAACCCAAAAATGAGTTTTTATTAAATAACTCCTTAAGGGTTTTATGCCTAAAATTATTCACATCAATTTTGTAGAAAATTAAATTCTTATTTTTCATTCCAGACTCAAAATCAGAGGTATTTTATAGGTTTGAAGCCCATGTCTGTCTTTCTGTTTGGCTGTCTATTTCTCTCTCTGTCTGTGTGTCTGTTTGTGTGGGCTTTTCATAAAAAAACACCTAACATAACACATCCAAAATTCAGGACCGACGAACCTTTCGCAAGATAAACCTCTTTTTCGCGACCCGGCTACTGGGCTTATTATTGGTGATAAATAAACATTTATGTTCACTCATCCCATACCTGCTGGATTCATTATCACATCAGCACGTAATCGTCTATTGTTGAAGATATGCATGCTAATTGACTTAATCCTAATTACTTAAATCACAAGTATTTGAAATGTACCTAAAATCACATTACAATAATTTGTCAAATTCTCGCTGAAATTTTACAAATTTTATCGATAGTTGAATCGACTACAGTCACATGTCTAGCAACTCCTATTGACATGTGTCATTTTAATCTTCTTATCGTGAAAACAATATAAATAAAACAGACATGATGAAAAAAAAAAACAAATGGCGCGCATTTTGTACCATTGTAAAACTTTGATACTTCAAGAAAAGTTTAAAAAAATGTTTTATGGATATTTTATCACGGTAGATAGATAGGTAGTTGAAAGAAAAGTAGATTACGCACCTTGCTTATGTGAGTAATTAATGCACTCGTGTTAATTTCGTGCCCTCGCATGCGCTCGGTGCAACAATCTACTATAAGTATTATGTAAAGACAAGGGCGGGTTCAAGGGCGCCCTCAGCTCCAGAAGCTTGTGAAAAAACTTGCTAGTCACACTAACTGACCAGAAAACTGAAAACTTTAATTGATATATGGGTATGTGCCACTACGACTGGATCCTGCTTTTTGTAGGATGCTGGGATCCAGCGTGCGGTGATAAAACCGAATAGAAAAACTTTTGGCAAGATCCCGCAAGCAGGATGCTCGCATGACGCTAGTAGTGAAACACTTTCGCCACTAAACGGGATCCTGCAAAAAACTTCCTTCCAAAAATAGTATGTTGCCGGCTAAACATGGTCTCCAATCATATCCAATCTGATAGCTACCTACAGGTAATACTCCCCTTTTTAGAAGAGGCAGAATCATCAGCTGTTTTTGCTTGCAGTATGCATCTTGTTGGATATACAAGTAAAGGTAGGCCAAAGAAAATATGGCTGGATAGTGTGAAGGATGATATGGGTAAGAAAGAAGTGAGCACTGAGATGAATGCTGAAGAGGAGAATGGAAGAGGAATACATGTTGTGTCGACCACACCTAGAGTGGAATAAGGGCAGGAAGATGATGAACGTGCGACGTCTTTGTAATGGGGGTGTTTAACCGTATACCAAAAAGCATTGTAAAAAAAAGGTAGATCGCAATGACAATTCTTAAATTTGTTCATCTACTCATCACTAGATGGCGTTGTACTATTTCGATCGATTTGTAGATCGCGGTGTTAAGAGTCTCCGCCGTTAGTATAGCTTCATAGAATTAATTATTTTTGTTAACCACTTGTAATCTATATGTAAGCACTATATGTACGATTAAATTAAATAGAACTTGGGGTCAAGTTAGTGTTAGGTAGGACTAGGACACGACTTGAAAAAGAGTTTGTAAGAGTAGCCTCTTTTTTGCTCTGAGCCAGTACAATGTCCTACTTCAAATGAGGTGAGGCGTACTGAAGCTCGGTGATACTATTGAAGCAACGAGTACGAATATGACATTTGACGTTACTGCGACGAGTTGAGTCGCGGTCGCGTTATGTCCACTGACACACTGACAATGACGTGCTATTGTAGCATGTGCCTCGTTCCCTCTCTGTCTCACCCTACAGTTTACTTAGCGAGAGTAACGAGTAAAGCGACTACCGCGACATAAATGTTGAAGTAGTACACTTTTAAATGTCGAGCCGCTCTTACATTTTGACGTCATGTACGGGACAAATGTACCGCCTCTTGTATGTCCTACTCAACACTAGGTCAAGTGTTGATACTAGGGGAAAGCACTCCCGAGTATATACTATAAACCTGTTTTTTTCATTCAACCACCCCAGCTCAAACCCTCAAAGGTTGAGGGTTTTTCAGGGGGATTTACACGGGTCGATTTTAGCCGTGCGGCAAGTCATCAGTCGCATCGCTTGTAGAAATCGAATCACCACCCCATTTACACCGGTCGACATCGCCTGCAACTGACTCTTTACACGGTCGATTTTATTCACCCGCCGCATGCGGCTTGTCGCCGCACGGCAAAAGTCGGATGGCACCCAACTTTGGGGCTTGCGATTTTAGTCACTTGCGGCCTAGTCTAGGGTTTTCGCCCCGGGTACCCGGAACCGGGAATTCCCGGGAATTTGGGGATTTTAAGACCCGGGAATTATTTGGCGGGATTCCCGGGTACCCGGGAATTATTTGGAATGAACAAATGATGATGAAAAATGAAGGGTCTACACGCTTTCGAAGATTTTAGAGCATTTTCAATCTCTCTCGCGTGAAACGGTCATTGTACTGCGTGGTGTGAACTAGTCTCTGTCTAGTAAACAAATTCTAAACGCTTGTTTTTTTTTGTAAATGTTTCATTTGTAGAAACTATTCACAATGCTTATCTTTCGTGTAAATAGTTTCGAGATTTATACTGAAAATAAACAGGGTGTAAACCAATTCGCGTAACTCCTTCAAACGGCGCGATCTAAGTACTGGTCACAGATTAACCCTAAATGATTTTTATTTTAAATACAAAAACGATAATTTTCAAAAAAAAGCTGTCTTTTCGAGCCCTTTTTGCTCCCCGAGTTAACCGACTGCAAAGAGCGATTTCGTCCTAGTCGTGCTAGCCAGCTGTGTCACCGCCATTCATTGATGAGTGGCGTCGAAATGTTCAAATAAATTAGCATTTTTTTTTTCTTTTTGGTAAGTTTCGGTCACATCGCTACTGCAAGAAAATACAAGTTTTATTTTTAAACAAACCAAATCCCGTGCTCGGTCATTCTACACCAGTAGTAGATCATGTGGTTTTAAGGTATTACACGAATTTGGTAACATCCTTTGTAGTCATACACCCTATTATTATTCCGTAATATTTTGCCATATTATATGAAGAGAAGACTTTTTTTCATTAAAGAAACTCGCAACGTCGCACAATAAATGACTGTAACTGTTCCTAGTTCATTTTTTTAAATAACTGTAAGATCTTTTATTTTAATAGGAAAAGTCGATTGGTATGTTAGACAATTTATCAATATAACATGTTTAAAGTACTTACATGAGTTTAATGTTGAAATATACGAGAAAAACTATATTTATACAAAAAAACATGATAATTCCCGGGTACCCGGGAATTCCCGGGAATTAAGAGAAAAAATTCCCGATTCCCGGGAATCCAAAAAGGCCGGGAACGCGAAAACCCTAGCCTAGTCGAATTGTCATTTAGACGGTCGATTTTCACCGTGCGGCCTATCTAGCCGTGCGGCGAAAATCGACCCGTGTAAATCCCCTATACGTCAATTAAATATTCTTTCTTCATTCTATTCTGCAATAGGTGCTAGATCTTCTCAGGTGAACAAAAACCCTGACTCCCAATTAATATTGCAGTGGTGGTGGTACCCTCCATGCGGCTACCTGGTGGCGATACTTGGCCTGGTCGTTTTCTGTTGCTTGTGCGCGTCTCTAGCGATGGTCGTGCATGTGTTGTCGCGTGACAATGAAGAACCGCGGGACCCTGACTCGCGGTTATGCTATGAAGAACAGTCGAAGGAATGTGAGTATTATTTTAAAAACCACTTTGTTTAAATCCACTGCCCTATGTATTGCTAAGCAAGGATGGACATTGGGCATTGAGTATTGTCCCTGAGTTCGGTTTTTCGGTCACAAAACTCCGTTCGGTTTTTATAATTCAATGTTTTGCGCATTTTATTTTCAACAACAAATCGTTCTTGCAGTGGAGCGTAGTATGCGTTGCCATCCGGGGCGGTTGTCTATTGAGCAACTCCAAAATAAAACAACAAATACTAAACGTGCTTACGCGACCCACTTGCAGCGCGTGCTCGTGACTGAGCAAGTATTTTTTTGTGCTGTGCTGCGGACGATTTTCAAATTTTTTTAGGGCCTGTGCACATCTCCACGTCACGACGTCGTCAACGGGAACGGTGCGGTAATGAATGCGGCACGGTGCGTTGACATAACGTGCAAATTTACGTTACCGTATCTTAAAAATGCACGTCAGGATCGTTGTTAGATTTATCGTTGACAATACATTGTCAACAGTCTACAGATCCTGAATTTTAATAATAAGAGAAACAGTAAGGTATGGTTTTAAAGCATCGGAACACATAGACGGCGACTAACTCGCGGGCGTGGAGAGCGCAGCCGGAGCGTATAAACGTGTGCACTTGCGGCTAGAGGCGGAACGTGTTACGATACGGTAACGTGCGGAGATGGTCCAAAAAAAACCCAGACTCGATTGAGACTAAATGGGTACCGGTAGTTTCATTATAATGCTCAATTTACCCCACCGAAAGGGCAATGCCGAAATCGATGGGGTATATGAGCTATAGGCTGACAAAGTATATATGAAAAAATCTTGACCAACAAGTGTTTTTTACCTTTTTATACAATATCAATAATATAATAACGATAATAATGACGGGATTACTGTAATATTGATTACTATCAACTATTTGACGAATTATGCGAACATAAATGTAGGGAACAGCTGTTTTTTTTTTTTTGCGATTTCAAGTTTGATCCCGTAGTAAAAGTTGTTCATAATTATGAGTACAGTGACCCCTTAAGAGGTTGTGCGTTATTTATGTTACACCTTGTAGTTATATTATTTATACGAATCCTCGTTTTTCGTTTTTTTTAAGTGTTTGTAATAATTTTTATTATCAGTTATCAAATGGTTGATAGTAATCAATAATACAGTAATCCTGTCATTATTATCGCTAATATATTATTGATATTATATAAACTTTAGAAAAACACTTGTCAGTCAAGATTTTTTCATATAAACTTTGTCAGCCTATAGCTCATATACCCCATCGATTTCGGCATTGCCCTTTCAGTAGGGTAAATTGTGTATTATAATGAAACTACTGGTACCCATTTGGTCCCAATCGAATCTAGGTTTTTGGTCCATACATTATGGACCATCTCCTTTGCACGTTATGTCAACGCACCGTGCCGCGTTACCGCACCGTTCCACGTTGACGACGTCGTGACGTGGAGATGTGGACAGGCCCTAAGTTAAAATGCGAGACATTCTCCTCGAGCGCGGACTGTCATCCCTTGAAGCTTGGAAACCGGAGCGGTTCGCCCCCACCGCCCCCTCTTTACGCCGCTGATGGATTCTTGGCACTCAGTGTTCTGGGTTCCCTTGACGGACGGTTTGCGCATCGTGATCATTAGGTTTTAGTAGTTCACTGCTGAATATAGTCCTCTCCAATAGCACGCCACTGAGCTCGATCCACGGCCTCTCATTTAGCTTCTAGCTACCTTTTTTTTTTTGTTTTCTTTTTTTTTATGGATGGGAAATCGTCATATGACTCCTTCCGCTCGGGGAGGAGCGGAAGGGACTCTTTACTGTGTGTTACTGAGTAAAACCCATCTGTGTTCCTCCTAGTGCCCTTTGCGTTCCAGGGCCGTGGTAACTCTTTCGAACAAAGTCCGCAACCCTGGCAGGCAGCTTCTAGCTACCTACATTATGAATATGAGTTTTTTTTTTCTATTTGGCAATTTTTTCGGAGAGACAAATACTTCTTCCACATAGGATACTTTACCAAAACGCAGAAGGTTAATTTATTATAGTCAATGCGGATCTCAATCCTTACAGCGGTTACGCACTGCATCCGATCCGAATCCGTGAAAATACGTTCCGAAGTAGCCATAGAACTATTTGTATGGTAGTTTACGCACTACATCCGGCATCCGTCATCCGATTTCTATCCGTCATCCGTGAGTTTCGAATTCGGAAGAACAATTGACGGACCGAAGTAGCCGTAGTACCTACTGTTTGTATGAACGCTTTCGAATTACCTCGGATGCAAATCAGACGCCAAACGGATATGCCAAAATGGCCCCTGAATTGTTTGAATTTGAATCAGAGATCGGAATAGTGCGTAAGCAACATCCGAATTCCGTCCGGGATTTTTACTCTAGATCGGTATTTTCACGGATTCGGATCGGATGCAGTGCATAAAGCAATATCGGAATTCGGTCCGAGTTTTTTATATCCGTATATTCACGGATTCGGATCGGATGCAGTGCGTAATCGCTCTTAGACTCGTTACTCAAAGTGTAATGAATCATTTACAGCGAAGACGACGTGCAACGTAGTGGCAGCGTACGCGCACACCCCTCGCACCCGTCCGCTGTCTCCCTCTCGCGTTATCCTGGCCAGATTCTTCAAACCTTCGCTGACTTCCTCGAGGGCTACCGGTAAGTATGGTGTGATAGTGTTTGGGGAATATTGTAGTCACAAAATTTGATGGACGAACCCCTTTTTGTCATTCTGTGCAGCTAGGTATCTACTAGGGATGTTACGGAGCTTCGACTCCGACTCCGATAAGTCGGAACTTCCGATTGATATTATACCTCCGGTTCCGACTTCGGCTCCGATACTTTTAAATCGGAGGTTTGAATAGGAGGTCGAAGCATTTTTTTATCGTCTACGCCTATTTTATGTAGGTTTATTATTTTTAATTGAAGTTAAAGAGGCTGACTGTATTACGTATTTACTATTTTATTTTATAAGGCCTGTCCTTAACACATCTCTCTTCTGCTAACACCTCCGAATCCGCCTCCGACTCCGATTCCGGTTCCGAATCCGACAAACCAAATTTAAAAACTCCGACTCCGACTTCGGTTCCGATAAAACCACCTCCGTAACATCCCTGGTATCTACCAAAGACAGATTTGCTTGTAAACATCTGTAGCTTCCAGCACAACCTGTTTTTTTTACTAGCTTAACCCTTTTTTTACTAGCTTTTTGATTGTCCCACTGCTGACCAAACGCCTCCCCTTTAGCCTTCCAAACCATGTCTATTTCGTGTCGTTTCTGACTACGCCATCTCTTTTAGATATTTTTTTATCTAGCCAGCAAGCTTGGTGATACGATCTATGGTCGACCTGGCTAACTACCACTCTCACATTAAAGTTCGGCGCCAAGCAGTTTACTGCGTTCCGTCGAGTGTACAATATGGCCGACGTATCTATCTTGGCGAGCCTGAAGTTAACTGATTAGCTGCGCAGTAGACAATTTCGTTTCAAAGTGTCTAAACACACTATGCCGAAGATACGCGACCGATGTTCGGCATGATTACGCCTGCAATGCTTTTTAAATTACCCGCGACACACCAGGCTGAAATTACGTCCCGTTTTACCTACCTATATAAAAAACATAGACGCCGAAGTTCGGTCGCGTAATTTCGGCATGGTGTGGCGCCACATTATAATATTCATTGCGCAGCCAAACAACTAACTTCAAACTCGCCAAGATACGTCGGCCGTATTGTATGTGAGAGCCAGACGTGTATATTGGAATTCCTCCATATCTTTGTTACTTGGATTCGTGTGTTCCATCTTAGACCCTGTCTGCACTTACCTTCAGGTGCAAATAGGGTCAAACTCGACCACATAAAAAAAACTGTCGCAGTAATTTCGAAATTGAAGAAGAGACATAATTTTGATGTTATACTCTCAATTACAGATTCTCAAGAAACCAAGTTTGAACTGTGGAAAGAAAGAAACATACCACCGCCGTTGCCGCCCATCGATTTTGACATTTGAAACGGTCGCCATCTTGAAAGGTGAGAATGACAGTTTGAAACGTCAAAATTACAGTTCAACGGGCAATTCTTATTGTGAAAATATTGTAATTTATTATTGCAAATTGCATTTAATAATGTATAGCACTAGAATAAGGTACGTGATTGATTTATCTAATTATTGATAAAGGCTGGACTCATGGAACTTTTTCATGGATTAATGATTCGATGATCAATTTGACATCCAATTCTCAGGATCGATCTATTTTTAATTCTTGTTAGTAAGGGCGACTATTGGTTAGTTGGGTCTGTTGTTACCCAAATTCGTTTGTTATCCTGGGTATTGGATGTGAAATTAGGTATGTCGACTAAATTAATACCTATTTATTCTAATTCGAAAATATTTTTAAATTCTTTGGCTCTCCACAAAATATACAGGTAATATTTTCCCCACTATAGTAGTCAGGGTCGTATTTAAGCATACACGCCACAGCCTAGGGGCCCGAAAAATGGGGCCCGAAAAAAGGTGCCCACACCACTAAAAAATTACGTGTAAAATTACAATATTTTCTTGAATTATTGTATATTTCTGAAAATAGACATAAATCTCAACTTTGTGTTGTTTCTTAATGTAGTTGTTTCATATTTTTTTTTTTATAAATCATTTTATTTACTATGAAATGGTCTATCTGTGTGCCAAATTTCATCTAAATCCATTCAGCCGATATCCGTCCATTTTCACAAAGTCATGTTTATAATATTATAGTGAGATTCGAATATATTCTCAGATTTATTATTAGGTATTTCTCTGTAAATTCACGGCTCTTCTTCCGTGCGGAAGATGTCCGGTCCTTTGGAAGGCATACGGGGGACACAGGTCCAACGCGCAGAGGCCCCTTTGAGAACTTTAATCTAAAATGGTATGGGGCACCAACCGGCGACTATCCACGGCTGCACTATTGGAGTACAGTCATGGACCGTCCCAGGTGGGTGCAAGACTATTGTAAAATATGGTGAAAACTATATGGTCTATGGGAAGGGATGTTAAGTGGACTGGATAACTTCTATTGCCGGAAGAAAACGGCGACTGCCTTTCAAGCTTAAAATTTAAATACATTGGCAAACTGTGACTCGCCAGCTCACTAGCTGGGCCCCCCGAAAAGCCGCCAGTACATAGGCGAAGGGGGCAACAGACGTGTGAGCGGTTAGGTATTTATTATTATTCTCTACAGTCTGGTCGTACCTTTAATTCGTGTACAAACGCTTTTGTATTTAAGTGTATTGTTATTTTAATACTTTTAGATATAGTATTTTAAGAAAGCGCTTTAATTATGATGTATTTTATAAGTATTATTTTGTCGGCCGCACTATGGCTTTTGGTAAGTTGTAATAAAGTTCAGTGGTGTTATTTTGTTGTTTTATTTTACTCTACAGCCGGGTCCGCAGCGCGGGTCATTCCCAGTTGCCCCCACCGACAACGCCACCACTGGTGGCAAATGGGATTTTTCATATTAAAATGTATACAAAAATCCCATTTGCCACCAGTGGTGGCGTTGTCGGTGGGGACATTTGGGAATGACCCCGCAGCGCCATGTTATTGTGTTTTTGCTAACAAAACTGTTAGGCCACGCCCCTATACGGTTAGCAAACAAGGTTATCCTGTTTGCAAACAAGAAAACACATAGCGCAGCGGACCCGGCTTAACAGACTTTTCACACGTTCCGGTAGCCGGGTAGTTGGCACCTGATACCCTGTGGATCATTCTCACTAGTTCCACCAGCAATTAGTTCCATGGAACTAGTGAGATTTTTTTTTCTCAGTAGTTCCACGGGTTTTGATAATGGAACAAATGAAACAAAACTAGTTCCACCAGCAATTAGTTCCATCGAACTAGTGAGTTTTTTTTTTTCTCAGTAGTTCCATGGTTCTTCTTAGTGGAACAAGTGAAACTAAAGTTAATCATCATCATTCTCATTCTTTCCACTTTCTAAAAAAAATATCATCAAATATGAATAAATGAAGAAAATCAAAATAACCGACACCGTACCACAACTTTAGGGCTCCTGCGCAGAATGTCCACTTCTCAAAATGTCCACTGGTCGCAAAATGTCCTTTTCTCAAAATGTCTCTTTCGTAAAATGTCTCTTTCGCAGAATGTCCACTTCGCAAAATGTCCCTTTCGCATATTGTCCCCTTTTTATTTCTGACTTACTTTAATCATAATTCAATTCATTTTAGCAATTAGCTTTCACACATCATGTTTGACGTGTGTTAATTTGTATCGATATGGGTAAGCAAAAAAAAATAAAAAAAATATAGTACAAATCACATTTATTTCTTTGCATAATCGCTTGATTTAAAGTCATTATTTTACCAACCTAATTGTTATCATTACTATATTTTTTTCATTTTTTTTTTGCTTACCCATATCGATACAAATTAACACACGTCAAACATGATGTGTGAAAGCTAATTGCTAAAATGAATTGAATTATGATTAAAGTAAGTCAGAAATAAAAAGGGGACAATATGCGAAAGGGACATTTTGAGAAGTGGACATTCTACGAAAGAGACATTTTGCGAAGTGGACATTCTGCGAAAGAGACATTCTGAGAAAAGGACATTTTGCGACCAGTGGACATTTTGAGAAGTGGACATTCTGCGCAGGAGCCAACTTTAGTTTCACTTGTTCCACTAAGAAGAACCATGGAAATACTGAGAAAAAAAAATCTCACTAGTTCCATGGAACAAATACGTGGAACGGTGAGACGAGTTCGTGGAACTAGTGAGAATGATCCCGGGTAGTCGGCACCTGATACCCGGTGGCGAAGTGTAGTGTCCTTCACCACACAATCCTCACCTTTGAAAACTTCATGAAAATCAATTTTGAGTACCTACGCCAAAAAATAGTCAAGAAATAGTCACCAAGGTTAAAAAAATAGTCGCATTATGATTCCAAAGTTATAGCTTATTGGTTATTAGTTGGTGATGGTGGAAAACCAGCTTTAAGGTGTGTAGACCTGGCGAATGCGCCTCGAATGCGCCGCTCGGGAGCCGCTTGCGAACTGAGCGCGTGCATTTCATGTTCGTACGCAGCCCCCTACGCCGTCCGAGCGCCGCTCGCGCCGCGCCGTACTCAAGCGGCGCAGGAGGTGCGCGCGTGCCTCTCACGGTGCACCTCGCCCCGCCCGCGTCTCAGTAATCTCGTTGTCAGTAATAAAATAGCCGACGCCGCAGCAATTATGCTAACGGCAGTCGTATGGTCCAACATATTCGGAAGCAAATTCACAACTGAGGCTCGTATATAGTTCAAACGCGAAAGAAGCTATGTGCGTACGAGCTGAGCGCGCTACACGCGCGCCCCTCTCGAGCCTTGCCGGAGTTGTACTAGAGCGGCGCACCAAACGTAGGCTGTAACCGCACGCGAGCAACACGTACGCAGTTCCCAAGCGGCTTGCGAGCGGCGCATTCGCCAGGTCTAGACACACGTTAAGGTCTCATTTACGGAGACGCGGGGCGTCGCGCGTCGTGTTTTACGGCGCGGCCCGCACTGAATTCAAACATATGGCGTTGTATGAGAGCGTTTACGGAGAAGCGATTTTACACGTGTTTGCTTATTTCAAGCAGGCGGAGCCCGCGGATGGCATCGCCGCGTCGCACGCGACGTTTATCGCGGCGGCGCACGCAGCGTTGCGACCAGCTATTCCTGCAATTCTCTGTCTACTGTAAAACGTAGCGTCAACCGCGGTGTCGCACACGCCGCATCTTCATAAACAACAACATACATTCCCATATGTTTGTGTTTGCGCGTGTGATGATGCGGGCCGCAGCACGCGCCGCCGCGAAGTAAACAGAAAAATCGAACAACGCGCCGCGAGACGCCACGCCGCAAGCGACGCGCCGCACGACGCCCCGCGTCTCCGTAAATGAGGCCTAAGACTACGATAGTCCGAGCACTAAAAAAAATAAAACGAATTTTAGACGCAAATCACTTTAATAAAAAGTTGGCAACAACTACCAAATCTATTCATTTCAATAGATCCAATGTTTCCTGACTAATTTCCGTAATTTTTCTTAATATGTTTCCATAACTTCCCTTTGTTGATCTGGTCGAATATGGCCTCGGAGACCACATCAAAAGTTCTTTCAAAAAAGAATGTGCAAAATGATCCCACTAAGATGTAGGTGGATGAACGCTTGAACACTGAACGATTCAGCGTTCCCCAGAGCGACATATTGAATATAAATTCAACAGTAACGACTCACAGTTTACAGATGTTTCAGCTTCTTCGTTGATCTTTATTAATCTAGAACTCATGCACCATTGACAGAACCTATTCATGCAGTTGTCAAAATACATTTGACAAGTGCAAGCAGCCAATAGAGCCAATGTAAGCCATAGACTAATTAAATTAAGCTCCTTTTCCAATAAAAAGGCTTCATCATCATATCAGCCTATTGCCGTCCACTGCTGAACGTAAGCCTCCCCCAAAGATCGCCAACTATCCCGGTCTTGGGCAGCCCGCATCCATCCGCTGCTAGCCACCTTTTTCAAATCGTCGGTCCATCGTGCCGCAGGGCGTCCCACAATACGTTTGCCCAAACGCGGTCTCCACTCTAACACGTGTCTACTCCATCTACCATCTGTTCGTCTGCAGACATGGCCGACCCACTTCCACTTCAGCGTGCTAATTCTACCAATTCTACGCGCAATGTCGGTGACTTTAGTTCTCTGGCGAATGACTTCATTGCGAATTCTATCCACCAGAGAAACCCCGAGCATCGCTCTCTCCATAGCACGCTGAGCAACCTTAAATTTGTGGACCAGGCCCACGGTGAGTGTCCACGTTTCGGCTCCGTATGTCATTACGGGTAGGACGCACTGGTTAAAGACCCTGGTCTTAAGGGATTGTGGGATCGACGATTTAAAGATATCACGTAGCTTCCCGAATGCCGCCCAGCCCAAGCGTATTCTTCTGCTCGCCTCCTTCTCGAAGTTGTGCCGCCCCAGTTGTATAGTTTGGCCAACGTATATGTACTCTTGCACAACCTCGAGAATAGCGCCATTTACGACTACGGTTCTCGGGAAGACATGACCATTGTACAAGACTTTGGTCTTATCCAGGTTCATCCCGAGGCCCACCTGTCTTGAAGAATCGCCTAGGCCGTTTAGCGTCACCTCCAGATCCTGCAGAGACTCTGCCATGATGACAATGTCATCCGCAAATCGTAGGTGCAAGATGTACTGACCGTTGATGTTTATACCCCGTACTTTCCAGTTTAGCGTCTTGAAAATGTCCTCCAACGCGCTTGTAAACAGTTTCGGAGAGATGATGTCTCCCTGTCTTACTCCTCGGCGCAGTTGGATTGGTTTTGTGCTCCTTTCTTGTACTTGGACGGTCATTGTTGCGGCCAAAAAATAAAAAGTCTTAAAAACATGAAAATACAATATCTAGCTTTAATGTAAGATTTCCACCAAACGGGCCGCGCCGGAGCGCATTTCACACTGTGCTAAAGGAAATTCAGGCTTCTATACAATAGTCAAGTTTCATGTTCGCGTGGAATTTACATTGCTTGGAACTCGGTTAGACCAGCGCGTACGCCGCGGCAGCCGGTCGGCTCCTCTCGTACGTGGACGGCGGCGCTCGGCTGTCGTCGCGTCCGGTCGGCTCCGCTCGGCCACACCGCACGTAGAAACTGACTGCGATAGCGTATACACGAGCACGCGCGCGCATGCGCCCGGGTTCCAGCAGATTGTAGCCGTCGGGCGGACGCGGTCGGTTACTGGCGCGTGCTCGAGCATCCGCTGCGACGCGCTGCGCTGCTCTCCTGCGTGGCCCGGTTGGTGGAAATCGTACGTAATTCCGTCAATCAATACATCATTTGTGAAAATTTCAACAGTCTATCACGGTTCATGAGATATACAGGATGTAAAAAGACCCATCACATAGCCGAAATCTACGCACTCTGTACATCAAACTAAAACACATGGACCAAAAATAATTGCTGGGAAACTGGGAAACGACTTTTGTTTTTAGGCATAAAAAAACTCTGTTTTTTTGTAGCTCGCAATGTAATGCATGTAACCGAATTTGCCTGTGTGTCGTGCAGCGGCTACACAGCTGGAGCTGAGCCAAGGCGGTTGTGTGCGTTTGATATTCATTGCTAAGATCAAGTATAATGCGTTTTTGTAACTTCAAATGCGTAATTTGTAAGGAAAAATTTAAAATTTTGATAATGTTTTCTTAGAAGAAAGTTTAGTATTATCACTTAGAATACGTTTCAGGAAAAAACTAAAAAAAAAAGTGTACTTTGACCTTCAATATCTCCGGAATCAATGATTTCCCAGGTATGGTCTGGTAGAAAAAAATGATCCCAATGATGGGTAGAATATGTGGTTTTCGTTATCGTTAAGGGTCTTTTTACACCCGATAGGTAGGGGAAGTTCGGGTAGCCTCGGACGGCGGGTAGCCTCGGCCACTATCGGTTTCGAGCAATCATGCACACATAGAAAAACGAAACACACTTCAAAACGATCGCCTAGCCACGTGACTTCGTATACAACTCAGTAGTGATGCAATCGCTGAGCGGATAAAGAGTGACAATCGTGTAATTACCCGTGCCCAGTTTTTTTCGCGCGCCTTTTACTTTTGGGATACAATTATTATATATTAAACGTAAGTACATCACAATCATTTTATTAAATAATTTGTAGGAAATGTATTCAAGTTTACAGGTTATGTCACTTATTGTCCTTACAATTGTAGGTATTTTTGTAATAAATAAAAATGTTCAATGGAGACGGTCGGGTAAAACCGGACACAATTTTGTCGGGTACCCTCGGACACTTTCTGGGTGGGCAGAATGTCTTCTTTTATTATATAATTCTAATAGATATTTTAAAAACTGTTTATAAAATGTTGAGAACAGTATACAGTATTTATTATTATTTTTTAATTATTTTTTTCTTTTACAGATCGTTAAAAAATTAAAAAATGCCGAAATTTAAGGGAAGACTGACGCAAAGAGGGTATTAGGATGAAAATATCATTTGCGGCGAGACCTTTGATGAAGACTGATGATGATTCAGCCGAAAGACGTCCACTGCTGGACATAGGCCTCCCCCAATAGGGGGGGGGGGGGGTCGCCATAATAGCCACGCTTGGCAGGCGGGTTGGCGATCGCAGTATGGTTGTTAAAGTACTTAGAGGACGCTGCTGCCCATCCTCTAGTGAATCTCTTAGTCGCCTTTTATGACACCCATGGGAAAAGATGGGGTAGTGCTATTCTTTACGTTCGGCACCACACGGCACTGATAAACACTGGATCTAGTGTCATACATGCAAGGACTGGGCGCATGAAGCCTGTGTGGACATCGATCCTTCACAGCTTTACTACTATTGTGACGTCTCTAAGGCCAAAGACCGGCTTGGTCATCGTTGATATGTGTGTCCGGGGCTACCCGCCAAAAAAAAAAATGACAAAAAGTAAAGACTGATTTCAAGACTCGATTTAAGCTAAGCCACAGAAAATATTTGATTGTTACTTGATTCTAATTATTAAAGATATGTTGTATTTCGCATTTAGTTTGAAAATAAATGTTTAATTCTGTTGATTTTCAAAATTTCATGATTTTTCTTTATGTGTCCGTGGCTACCCGAACTTCCCCTATATAAGCTGGTGACAGACGGACGGACAGCGGAGTCTTAGTAATAGAGTCCCGTTTTACCCTTTGGGTACGACCCTAAAAAAACCGTTGGACAGTAGCCCGCCAGACATACGAATCCGCCTGGTTGGACGATCCTCCCTTTTCGTTGGAGGAACACCATACCTCGTTACTCCACAACTTCTATACATATAATAAAACAGTAAAAAAACTGTGTCTGTACATTGAATATATTAAAAAAAGAATAATTGAGGGGGTTTTAGAAACAGTAATAGAGCAGGAATCCAAAAAAAAAAATTGTCTGTTTGTTTGTACACGCTAATCTTCGGAACTGCTGGACGGATTTGAATGATTATTTTTTTAATGTATAGGTATTAAGTCTGGGCAACATACAGGCTATAATTTATCTTGGAAACTTGAACACCTGATGCAGAACCGCAACAGACCAGCTAAACTATAAGAGATACAAAAATGGTACCATAGCAAAAATTGTTCCACGTGATGAGCATTTTCTGCTGAGAGAATAAATTTGAAGATCTGGAACACCTGATGTGGAACTCCAAGAGCCCAGCTACACTATAACGTATATAGGAATGAAGTCTTAGCAAGAGTTGTTCAACCTGATGAGCACTCTCTGTTGACGTATAAAAATTGAAGATCTGGAACACCTGTTGTGGAATTCCAAGCGTCCAGCTACACTATAACATATATAGGAATGACGTTTTAGCAAAAGTTGTTCAATCTGATGAGCACTCTCTGTTGACTTATAAAAATCGAAGATCTGGAACACCTGTTGTGGAACTCCAAGAGCCCAGCTACACCATAACACATATAGGAATGACGTCTTAGCAAAAGTTGTTCAGTCTGATGGGCATTTCCTGTTGACTTACAAAAATGAAAGATCTGGAACGTCTCGAATCGTCTCGCGCATCCCGTTGTTTTCCCGTCCCCGGGCTCTTAGAATTCAACATCAGGCGTTTCAGATCTTCGATTTTGACGACCCCGTTGTCACTGGCATAAGCAACAGGATCCGCGTATGAAGTCGCGGGCAGAAGCTAGTATTAAATAAAACACAAATATCAGCAGATATGTATAATTTTAATACAAAATCTAACATAAGTTTGGTACAAATTATTTATAGGTATTTTATAAAATCTAAATACAGTACAATAATAGTCTTACGAATAACAATCAATTCGTAAATTTTTATATTATATTGCGTTTTAATAGTAGTGCGATCGAAAGTAGGTTCAATCCCGGACAATGAAGTTAAGTACATACGACAAACGAGTTAAGTGGACAGGCTAACGACTAGGGCTTGAAAAACGGAAAAAAACGGTGCTTTTTATCACATACAAAGTTTTACTTTCGGAATACCTTGAACCTCTATAAACTGATCAATTACCGGAAGCATAAACAGATCAACATTAGAAGCCGTCGCAGATATGCGGCGTTTGTCATTAAACTGTTTCAACTTACGTATATACCCACTGACTTTTCTGTGAAATGTTTGGAGACGCCACATTCGCCTCAAGTTATTGAAATAGGTTACTTACAAAATGTATGATGGACTCTCATCAAACCCAATCAAGAGTTACTACAAGAGTTACAGATTATTTAAACGGATTAATAATAAGAGTGCAAATGGCAGCTGTTAGTTTTTTAGCACGATAAAGTACAAGGAGTAATAACTTAGTTTTTATATATCACCGTACTTTTCTTGCGCCATCTGTCAGTAAAAGATAGCAGATCTCTAATTTTAGTTCACTTGGTGAACAAAAAAATCGGCACCATTAGCTATTAATTTTATGATATAAAAAAGAGGTAAAGATTTTTGATAGTCAATGGTTTCGTGATTCTATCATTTCACAGAAGAGTTAGGTTTGTATCGGACGTGCTAAAACGAGCGATGACAAAGAAATCGCTCCTCAACACAAGTATTTGTAAAAATGCAGATTTCGTTATTTGCCTGCTGTATGCTTATCTAATTTGCCGCCTGTACAAGCATATTTAGCTTAGTTGGAGGGATTAACAGAAATATTAGTAATGCCCAACATATTACTTTACTACACCTCTTTTAAGGTACAAAATAAACTCCAAAAGGGGTACCAGGCAAAGTGGTCCCTAAGGCCAATAACGACCAAACACAGAAAGGAAAACATAAAACATATCGGGACGACAGACTGTTCATAATTACCTAAACAACTAAAGAAATCAAACTTTATCTCAATGCGATAAAGTTCTTGTCAGAATGACAGTTGTCGTGTACTGTTTTCATTCTGAAACATCGTATCATTGAGATATAGTTTAATTTTGTTATTTGTTCAGATCATTTTGAATAGTCTGCTCGTCTCAATATATTTGATGCTGACTGTGCTACAATAATCACTATTATAGTAGATTAAGACCCAATTTCACCATACTCTGTTAGTTATTAATGTCCTGTTAAACATTTTAACAGACTGTTTAACAGTATATTGAAATTGACATTGACAGCTTAACAGAACGTTAACAACTAACATTGTATGGTGAAATTGGGTCTTAAATAGCTTTTTAATGACATATCGTCGTCCTAATTGTAATAAAGCTTAAGTCAAAATATGGACTATTAACGTTTTTTTGCCTTTCAGGTAGAACAAACGTAACTACATCTATCTCTGTCATTACTTTTCAAACAGCCGATTAATTTTTGTAATATTTTTGTTGAAATATTAATTTGAAGTTATCTTAGAACTTCATGGAAAAAAACGTTTTTTTTTTGTATCCTGAGCAGTGGTCAATTTTGACTTAAGTCCTATTAGAATTAGGACGACGATGTGTGGTCGTTAATGGTCTTGAGGAACACTTTGCCCGGTCTAACCATTCGCGAGAGAAATACAACACTGCAACGTCATACTGCGTCGTCTTCTGGGACCAAAGGGGTTCGAACATTTTTCTATGGAAGCTGGATAGGCCCCTGCCGCCATTTTCATTTTTTTTCCAAGTTGCGGCGCACGATGAGACTAACATATATGGGTAGAGGATACCCAAGCAAACAAAAAATATTCAGAAATATAGTGCCCTAAAGTGTCACGTTGCCGAGATATTTGGACTCAAAGATTTTTTTTCAAGTTTATCTCGATACAATATCTCGGTAACGTGACACTTTAGGGCACCATATCTCTGAATATTTTTTATTTGTTTGAGTGTCTTCTACCCATATTTACTAGTTACAAAATGCGCTGCAATAAAAAAATCTTTAAGTCAAAATATCTCGGCAACGTGACACTTTAGGGCACCATATCCCTGATATTTTTTGTTTGTCTAAGTGTCCTCTACCCATATATGTTAGTGTAACCGTGAGCCGCAACTTGGAAAAAAAAATCAAAATGGCAGCGGGGGGGCTATGCCACAAAGGTTCTATCCCCTTTCCCTTCGGTGTTGAACGCAAGGGGGGCCAATGACCCCCGTGCCCCCCCCCCCCTTTTAATCTACCCTTTGTAGGTACACAAAGTTGGGAAAAAGCAAAGATTTTGCAAACAATTCAAGCATTACTAATATTCGTACACAATATAAGAAATAAAATTTTAAACACAATTTCTGTTACTTTAACACTAAAATTTAATACACAGTCGTGCAGAATAAATCGCTCACTTCTCTATAGGAATGTCTCAGTTCGTTTTGCAATAATTTTAAAATATATGAACGGTTATTACTGCACGACAGTGTACTATGAGTTATAAGAAATTTGTTCAGTTGACAATAAGCGAGTAAAGACATAGGATAAAACTATATCGTAAAATAAAACGTTTTCTAAACACGTATATCGTCCCCGTAGATCGAAAAGTCACTAAGTCGAAAAATGGCCAATATGAGTTATCAACGTCACTAAAACCACATTTTTTTTCTCTAAATATCTGTCTAACCATCAATTTTGTAGGTGCGTTCGTTTCTGTTTTACGAAATGTGAAAAGTAAGTAAACCTATCCTTTGGATCCCATAGCGAAATGAGAGAAATAACTAATTTTCTTAATTATTTTATCTTTACCGAAACTTTACATAGCTCGGAACTAAAACCATTTAATTACTTTTTCTATTAAATTTTCAATGCATACGCAGGCCTTTAGGTAGACTAAAATCACTAAAACGATTTAGTGACTTTTTAAATTCAGCACTTTGCTAAAACACCCGAAAGCGAAAATTAACTAACTCGAAATAGTGACTGCTCACTCTCTACTGTTAAATGATTTTGTAAAATACTACCAAAGTGAAAAATCATTATTTCAATATAATGATTTCTTCTCTAATAAAAATGGATTAAAAGATCTATTGTGAATAATACTTAAAATGTTTTAGTTATTATTTTTATAGCTTCGACGAGCAACATTACATTTAGGTACATATCGCTTGCGAGTTAGTGATTTTGTCGCGACTAGAGAGACGAGAGCGGCGCGTGGTGACTTTCATTCGCGGCACTGACGTCGGCCTTTCTCGCGTTTTTAAGTATTTGTGCACTGTGTAAAAATGAGTCGTGCAAAGTTTATTATTGATTTATTAAATCAAAACGAAAATACTATTGTAGAGGCAAGTATTTTTTGGAATTATGCTTTATTTAGTTTAGTATTTTGTTATTGTCTTCTGAAAGTGAAAATTATGTACATACGTTATTTAAGAACACAGATAAATATCTAATAATATTATTTTTTAGGAATCTGCTCATTTGACGACTTCACGAGATCCATTATAGAAAGTAATTATGTTTTTGTCGCTTCGATTGTTTGCCTTTTTTTGTGGTTTATTTTTAATGCTTAACTTGTCTTAAAGCAATGAATAGGTACACTCGGTTACATTAAAAGTTATAAATTAATTATTATTTTCATTTGCACCCTTGTGGAGGTGCGTGGTGTCATCGTGTCACTGGGTGTACCTATTGCATTTAAAAGTATGCTTTATTGGTGGCATTTGTTGGTATAAATCTAAGATAATTACGATTGACAGGGTTGATCTGCTTGGGATAGCATACCTACCTATGACTTAGTGGTTTATATATTTGCCGTTTTTGTGTTTAATGCTAGTAATTGGATCCCGGCTTAATGCTCGATTTTGTTTGCCTTTTAATATAATATTAACACACTTACCATTTTGAGCTGTCTATATGTGTATAATCCGTGTTCTAATAAAATGTGTTAATACGTCCAAGTCCTTTATCCATAGTCATTTATATCCATCAACGTACACACTAACCTTATATTTATAATACATTAGAAGTGAGGCGGTGCGTCACACACTACACCTCCACCGTTTTGGAAAAAAAATGAGCTAAACATTTTTTTTTTAAATACTCTGAATAAACTAATAAGTTTTAGAAATACAATTCTTCATCATCGTATTACAATACATGCAATCAAACTCACAACATGTACCATGTAAACTAAATATTATAAACAAAATGCTTTCAACTACTAATATGTTGGTACAATTAAATCTTTATGTTTGAGTTACAGGAGTACAAAACTTTACCTCATATCCTTAAAGTTACAGAAATAATGGAATACAAATCCCTATCTTGAATTTAAAAAAATCCCCCCTATCTTGAATTTAATATCTTAGAAGTTCAGAGCAACACTACACTTATAACAAGAAAGAGGAGAAAGCAAGAAGAACTAATAGATGTACAAACGACAGAAGAACTAATACAAGAATTAAAAAACTATAAAATACGTCAAGCTTACTCTTCGCCACTGCCTATTTCAGAGGCAAAAAAGAAAGACCTAAATAATTTATGTGCAAAAGGGATAATTCCACAAGAGCTCCACTTGTGGTACCAGTCTTTACCGACAAGTAAAGACGTAATCGATAGAATTTTGGAGCCAGACGTCACAGAGGATGGAGATGACGAAGTAGTGGATTGACATCTTCTTTCTATTTTTTGGTGCCTGAGGTAGTTGCATTATCTTTATAATTATGCGTTTTGAATATTTTTAAGTTTCACACAATTGCTTTAATTAAACTTGATTGAATTTATAAAAATAGTTTCATTTCATATATACCTATGTTACGGCTAAAGGTAGGTGTGAACATAAACTTAAGATTAGCCGGCTAATGTTAAGTTTAGCCAACCATTGTTGGCTAATGTTGTTTATCTAATACATATGTTACGGGTAAAGCCCGAATGGCGGGAACTAGGTGTACCCGCACACCGGTGGTTAAGGGGAACCCCGACTTGGATAGGTTAGGTTCGAAGGGGATGATCATTGATCATTGATGATCATTCCCTTCCTGTTAGGTTACTTTAAACCCTGCACACAGTAACAGGAGCCCCGCACAGCGGGGCTCCGTCGACTTAAATAACCGGGTAAACTTAGGTGTACCCGCCATATGGGCTTTACCCGTAACCTATGTATTAGATAAACAACATTAGCCAACAATGGTTGGCTAAACTTAATATTAGCCGGCTAATCTTAAGTTTATGTTCACACCTACCTTTAGCCGTAACATATACATTTATCAAAACAAAACTTATCACCCAGCCCTCGAATCTTAAGATATGTATTATTTACAATGCACATTTCGTATCTATAGCAGTTAGTTCCAATTTACCTAACTAGACTTGGTTTTCTTAAAAATAGTTTAGAACTGAGTGAAAAATCACTAACTAAGGGCGAAAATTAACTAATTCCTAACTAACTCAGACATTCTATTGAGAACAAATAATTAATTTTCGTTTTTTACGTTTTCTCAGTAACTGCTCGATTTTCACTTGTTATAGCTAGTATAATATTAATTTGATTTAAGTTCCTTCAAAATAAAACTAAAAACATACAGATATGTTATGGCATGCTAAAGTTATGGCGATTTATATATTTCAAAACTTTAATCCTCGTTATTTCAAAACAGGTTTTTTGGACTTAATGACTTTTTGCTCTACGGGGACGATATTTTGGTTAATTGTGTTTTTTTTCTTCATAATAATGATGTACAAAAGCGTGCATGAAAACTGCTTATTAGCATTTTTATCAGTCATTATAACTTTTAATTTTTCTTTTTAAACATTTCTTGCATTTATGTATATTAGAAAGCAAATTTATGATAAGGAATTCCGATTTCTATCTGATTTTTTTTAACAAAATATCTACCAAATAAACATTTTCAATCAAAAGCTTTATTTTCAGTCTGAAACGATTTCTAAAAAAACACCATTTTAACGGAGCAAAATCTTTATTACCACTGAACAATTTTTCTTGCACGCCATTGTATCTAACGACCTTTTTTCCTGCACGCCAGTGTACTGAAGCATATACATTATGACGTATGTGCAATAATAAGTACATAAGTCTTTCACCTGTCTGTTTTAGAACAGCGCATTTTGTAATGCGTCTATGTGTGAGTGGGGTGTAGAAATTACACTTAATACCAAGAATATTTGGTCAGTTTACACTTTAGTGCCGATATATGGGACAAAACGAAGATGCGCTTATTCAAATTTCGGCTTATGTATCGGAAAAATGAAACCATTGGAATCCTTACTTCAACCGTCATATTATTTTAACAGCTAAATTGTTAAATTTTATATTTTGGAAAAATAAAATCAAAAATGTATATCGAAAATAAAACAAAATTGGCAAACAATAGTTTAAAATTTACACTTACATTTAATCATAAGTAAGTACCTTTAATAACGTACTCTTTCAAAACAACGACACAATCAGATTTCAAAACCTCGCCACACAGATTTCAAAAACCCCCGTTCAGGTACAAAATGTTCACACATTAATTTCAAAAACCCCCGTTCAGGTTACTAAACTTGACACCTCAATTTCAAAAACCCACACTCGGATTTCAAAACCGCCTCAATCTGGCTTCCAATTTCAAAAACACTTGAAATCGCCTCGAAACTTATTCCGATTTCAAAAACACTTGAACACAACCCCCCACCTCACACATAGATCCTCAGAGCCAACAGAACATACCAGTCAATAACCTCACTACCGCTCTTGATGAGCGGATTGATAATCACTGAGCTTCCTCAACCTCCGGCTCCGCGACAACCTCCGGAACCTCCTCATCTCTCACTCTGTTCGCGTCCAACTCAATTACAGGATCAGCTGTAGCCTCAGCGAGATTTGTGACCGACTTTGATTTAAAACATTGGAAGTCGACGTGGCGACTTTTAGCCTCTTCTTTCTCCCAAGACATGTGGATGAATGGTCGTTGGACGTAGTTGTATATGACCTCCGCGCGACCCCCGGGTCGTTTGCGCACTTTTTCTTTGTAGGTTGGATAGCCTTCGACGCCGAGACGGATTTTTTTGAGGCCGCGTTCTTTCATTACTTGTTTTGCTACGTCTCTGGAATAGGAGAAATATTTTTTTTTAGATAACATCACACCTGTATTCCGCGAAGGGTAGGGCAGAGGTGTATAGTCCACCCTCATTTCGCCGTTATGTTCAAGCCCCATGTAATACTAGGCGAGCCTATTGCCATCGACCGTGCACAAATCCAGGCTCCAGAATGCTACTGAAAAATTCCACAAGGAAAAACCCAATAACACTTTGCCCGACCTAAGGATCGAACCTAGGACATCGCATTCAACAATCGCGCTTGCGACCAGTAGACCAACGAGGCAGTCAGTAGATTTTATTTATGTAAAGTTTAACGGCCAAAACACACTTAGCGTATTTTGCGCGGCGTACTGCGCAAATGCGACGCTTCCGGGTTAAGCCACGCTTGCCGAGGTTGGTCTGTGGATGGGTGACCATTTACCATAGCGAGTTTCCTCCGTGCCTCGGAAAGCACGTAAAGCCGTTGGTCCCGGCTGTCATTTGTAGATCTTTGACAGTCGTTACTGTTGGTCAGAAGCCAGAAAGTCTGACAACCAGTCTTACCAAGAGTATCGTATTACCCAGTTACTGGGTTGTGGAGGTCTGATAGGCAGTCGTTCCATGTAAAATACTGATATTCAGCTGCATCCGGTTCGACTGGAAGCCGACCCCAACATAGTTGGGAAAAGGCTAGGCAGATGACTGCGCAAATGCGACGCAAAGTACGCTTAAATATGCCGCATAAAGCTCAATATCGATCGAAAGCAAAATGCGCGCGATACTTCTAGGCCTTACGTTCGACGTAACGGTTTATTCCACTTTGTTCACCCAGGTGAATAAATTTTTAGTGGCCTCATATCACCTCGGATTTATTTCACCTAACAATATCAGCCAGGTGAATTAGTTCGACATATTTGGTCTCCTTTGTTCATCTTGGAATTAAATCACCCAGGTGAACAGTTGCGACTTTTTTTATTAATGTTGTGCACTTTATTCACCCATGCAACATGCTAATAGAAAACACTTGCTAACTGCAAGTGTTTTCAAGTGTGTTCCGAAATCCGTACTCAAATGTTACTTAAGTACTGCTTATCCTAGAATTCTTAATAATTAAACACGGACTAGAAAAAAAAGAAGGACTCCGCGCCACGTGTATCGAAAGTGAAGCACTATAAGTATGCCGGACCGTTTGTACAAACCACGAAGCAAATACAAAGAGGAGATGGCATAAGCAACTGTGAACCGTGATACCAATGTAGAACCATTCCGTCCTCACGGTGGGCGTGGCCTATCAGTCTGTCGGCACTCGTCTTGTAAACATTACGTTCCCGCTCCCATTCCATTTTATCATTATTTATTATTTTCGTTGTCATTTAAAAGAAAAAGATGAAGTGTTGTGTGTTATCTTGTAAAAACTACTCAGATAAACGTTTTGGTACCATGGATGGCATCACATTTCACTCGTAACTATTTTTTTTCGATATTTATTAGATTCGTTCTAGAAAAATCTATTGTTATCACGTCTCGTACAATAGTTTTACTGCTCGACAAAAGATGGCGCACCCTATTATAACATGAATAACTAACAACTACGTAAGAAATATTCATATCTTTATAATTATAATGTATTAAAACAGATTTAAGATTTTTTTAAAGCCTTTTTGTTGACAAAAATATCGTATTATTGTTTTTTATCACTATTTTAAACCGTGATATTTCGGTCGCCATCTATCGTGGAATAGTGTAAACAATATGAATAGACAGGTCCGTACTTAGAATTCAATTATTTAATTACGATGTGTGGTGATACGTGACGTTTTAATTTTTATTCAATAATGGTGAACGAGGCCTGCATAGTTCCTTGATATTTAATTAAATTTAGATTATACTCGTATTTCAGATTTCCACCCGAAGATAATCTCAAACAGAAATGGATAAAACGATGGCTTAAACCGCCTTTTATACTAATAAGGGGGAATTTGTACAGAGTGTCTTTTTATTCACTGCAGTAAGCAGTAATTCAGTCCAAGAAACTATGAGTACGAAAAAAATTGACCATCGCCCATCGCCGTATCCATTTGATGTAGGAACTCGATTTGTTTTTCGAGAATTTCAATTTTAAATTAAAAGTACACAAAAATAATTCTGTAATAAATTTCTGTAGTAAATTGTGTACCGTATGTACATTTTAGGCATGATTTCTTAATTATTTTCAGTAAAATTCCACTAAAATCTACAGTTAACAAAAAATCGACTTGAATACAATTATTTAGCGGGGTGGTTACTTATTACTGTGTGAAGATTTTTCTTATTTATTACATTTTTGTTCACAATCTTTTTGTAATTTTTAAACCAGCTCTGCCGTAGGCTGGTACAAAAATTCTAAGTACGTCCCTGTCGTAACATACTACTACAACTACGAGGACATCTAGCGTGAAATAGCTGAAACACGTATTAGTTACCGATGTACCCGAAGCGTTTAGTTTTTCCTATTCACTACTAGATGGAAAACGTGAAAGTAGGCGTAAGTAGGCGGGGTGTAACGTTCCCTTCACCCCGCAAAGTATCACGCGTCGTATGATAGGAAAATCGAATTACACCATCTCCTCTTTGTATTTGCTTCGTGGTACAAACATGCCTCACGCACACATTTACATCATAAGGTGCCGACTGGCCGCCATTACGCGGCACCGCGCCGTCATTGTAGGTACTGTTTACGTCAAGTAATAAAAATAAAATAATGCCTTCTTGTGTTGTGAAATGGTTTAAAAATAATTCTACATCCCAGAAAAAGTGTCAAGGAATAACATTCACGAGTAAGACACTTATTTAACCTGTTGATTTATTGTATTTTTGACATTTTAAAATCATTACTATTGGAACACAAAACCTCAAAAGATATAGCAGTGCTGTCGGAAAATAAATGGGTAATTTTCCCGAGAGATTGGGTAATCCATTTTTTTGTGTTCTTTGTGAGTTTTTTGCAAGTATTGAATATGATTATTTTAATAGATTTCCTACAGCAAATCAACCATGGAATAATGATTGGATTAAAATAATAAGAGCCTGCAGAGATGAAGAACATTGAATTCCGTCGAAAACATTTTTCTTGTTACTCATACAAAATAAATACTTAATTTTAAGTTTTAACTAAGTATATGTTTGTAATTGCAATTAAATAATGTAAGCGGACTTCTTATATGGCTTCATTTAAAGAAATGAAACTTTCAAAATATAAAAAAAAATGGGGAAATTTTCATTTATCTGGTATCCCTCAAATCACGCACACATAGATCGGTACGGTGCTTCACTTTTGATATGCGTGGCGCGGAGTCCTTCTTTTTTTTCTAGTCCGTGTAATTAAATGAATTATTCAGAAACCGGAGGTAACTTGTAGTATCACCTTCATAGTCATTCACCTACCTACTGGCCTTTTTTTTAATTTATAAATAAAAAATAAAACAGACATTCGTATCAAAAGCCATGGTGTCTCCAAAAACAAATCCCAAGTCAGTCTAATTTAAATTCCTATCTGTCATCAATCAAAAAAAGTATAAATTATAAAAATGGCCAGTAGGTGAAGATGACGATCATGAAGGTGATACTACAAACTGTTAATCATTCCTTCTTCGCCAACAAAAAGTATTAGGACCTCATAACAGCAAAGGTTATTTTAATCCCTAGTCTAAACAATTCGTAACTTTGCTTAAAAAGTACCAGGACTGCATAAGATAGAAGAGACTCACCTGTTCTCAATATACTTGAAGAACCTATAGAGCGGCGTGGACAGCACCGTCTGCGAGTACTCGTCGCCCATCTGAGGAGGATACTGTTCATCCCACTCTACCGAGTCGTCATCCAACAGCACCACCACGTGGCACTCCCTATCCCCTCGCTGCGCTGACTCTACCATCAGGGGTAGGATGAGACGCTCGAGGAACGACTCGAACTGACGACGGGCACCCTCGTTTGAGAGCTCATGAAGGAGTCCTCTGAGGTTCTGGAAAGATGAGAAACAGGTTTTAGATTTTCTAGGACAACAATATGTACATAAATGGCAATTTAAATACCACGTTAGTCACTAAAGTACCATTGATGGCACTCTAAAAACTACTTCCGACAGAAGATAGGGTCAACTGTAGTCCAGGACACCTAAAGTGGCTCTATAGTTACATAGATATCTTTAAAGTACCACTGATGGCACGAGTAGGACGTCTTTTACCGGCTATCTGCACTCACTGATCTTCCTCCTAGCCTTTTCCCAACTAATTAAATTTTAAATGTATTTTAATTTATTTTATCGATCTTCACAATTTCATGAAATATAGGTATTTTATTAATTTTATCATTTTTATAATTTTTACCAAATTTATGAAAATTATTAATTTTTATCAATTTTATGTTTATGCATTGTTACCAATGCAATTATATTTGTCGCAGAATCAACACAGAGGCGCAACTATTAGAATTACTATTGATTATTGTTAATGTAAATACAACGCCATCTATTATCGTTTGTCGGAAACGTCAAGCAGTGTGCTTGGGTGAGGTCGGTGCGGGGCGTGGCATGTCTTGTTTGACGGTTGTCAGAAGCTGTCAGCTGTCGGCTGTCAGCTGTCATCCTTTTTGACATTGGATGCATTTGATTGGAGAGACGGGACTTTGGAGTGAGACACGAGGGCGAGAGGTCGTTTTGCCAGCCTGCACCGAACTTACCGCGTTTCCGTACTTTAATCAGTTTCCATCGGTTTGATCATTTGAGATTTTATTATTTTGCTATCGAGAGTGAATAAATAGAGGACTATAATCAGTGTTGTGATTATTATTTCCTACCTACACCATGTTGAACTTGAACTCTGATGATGAGGTACCCCCAATGGGTGAACTACCCTCGTTATATTAATAATTAGCGCTTATTACTATGTAAGTCAGCTGGATCTCTGAATTGTGAATGTGGTGTTTACCTATAAGTAATTGTTGCACTGTAAAATTATTCTAAGCATGCCATTTTTGTTACAATCATGTGTAAACAATTGTTGGTGAACCTAATAAATAAATCTAACCAGATAAGTCCAGATAAGTCTAACTAGATGCGGCTGAATACCAGTATTTTACAAGGAGCGACTGCCATCGGACCTCCACAACCCAGTTACTGGGCAATGCCGATATCCTAAGGATAGACCGGTATTTGACTTTCGGGCTTCTGACTAAAGACTGTCATAGGTATTCTTATGTCACCCAGGACTGACGGTTTAACGTGCTCTCTGAGGCGCGGAGGGGTCTCGATGTGTAACGAACGGTTACCCATCCACGGACTGACCGCAGCAAGCACAGCTTAACCTCACAAATTGTATGATCAGCGCGATTGATGACAGCCACGAGACCCTCACTCTGCACTCACTTTTATCAATAACCACGTCTGTCACTAAAAGTACCAAAGCTGGTATTTACCTGACATCGCACGGTGTTGGCATCAAAAGGCACGAGAAGATAGTCGCAAGCCTCCCTCAGTTCCTGCACGGACACTGTGGGAGGACACCGGATGCTGCCCAGTCTGTAGTACTCCAGGATAGCTCGGAACACTGTCGCTGATATGCCTTCAGCCACCTCGTATTCACCGCGCTCGTTGGGGTGGGTGAATTCTAGACCTGGAAGGAAAAGAAAGAACATTTTAAAGGTATTTTGAGTAGTTCATATTTTAGTAAATCCATGGGGAAAGATTAAGATTATAATTTCCCTTCGTCGCAGGGGAAGCGAGTCATATGAACCCGGCACCATAATTGTGCCAGAAAATAGCAGTAAGCTCGCCAGCTCGCCACCTATTACGTGGGACTAGGGCCCGGTATCCACCAAAGCGGAGAGTTGCGTTATTTTCAAATCTCTCCGCTTAGCTTCAACTCAAAACAAAATCCTATTGGTTGTTTACGAGACATCTCCTCTCCTCTCCGCCTTAGTGGATACCGGACTTTAAACATCACAGCGAAATGAGGGTGTACTAAAGGGGAATGCCCATCAGCCACATAAAAAAATGCCTGAAATGAACAACAATGAAATATACGCCAAATTGCACTATAAGTCGTAGGGAACCCATATCATTTTCAATAATTACAAAAAAACTCGGCAAAACTTGTTCCAAACATCTTTTTCTAAAATATAGGTTAAGTCAAGGTTTAAGATTATTACGCAATAATTAATAAACAAAACTGCATTTAAATGTTTTAATCATCATTAAAAACCACTAACACATCATCAAGAAACTGTGCAGGAGGATTGATATTGGGTTGGTACCGGGCCCATGCTAAGTACCATATTATTGACATAGTATGGGCACAGGTACCAACTGTTCGCCGTCCCACGAGGCAGTTACAATAGCGATGCTGTAAAGCCCTTATCCCTGATAAGGAATTGTTAATTATTATATAAACAAAATATATTTTTTGAGAAATATGTCTGCTTTGTATTTTTCCTCGAAGTAAAAAGCAATTACCCGGAAGAGATAAATGCTCAACTAATTCGTTATCCAGTTCCCTACATATTTCAATCTTATAAATACCATTCGCTCGTGTGTGCTCGCCATAGTATGAGCGAGCCTGTTTTATTTGGTACGTACCACATGCCAACAAAACCATTTCGCTGTATGTCAGTTGTGGGAAATCAGCAACATTGTTAGGATTTATATTAATGCTTTGGAATTGCGCTCTGCGACGATTCAAATTATTTGTGATCACATAATCAGCTAGTATATTTTCTGTATACATATTCTGATGTATTATTTGCAAAATATCAACAGCATCTGGCCTGTCAACTATTCTAGTATAAAACCTATTAATTAATGCTGCTGCTATAGAGAAATCTACCATTAAATGTCTCGAAGCTCTATTAAAAAAATCTTGGCGAAATAATTTGAATTGCTGCTTGAATATTCCATTTACGGCTTCCACAACCCAGCGGCAAATAGTAACTCTTCGGCTTTTATTAGCTTCCAGAGTGGATAATTGAATTTCATTTACTTGCAGTGTTGATGGCATGTGAACACTATAATTGCAAGATTGCAAAAGTGGAATGGAATCCCTGAACCCTCTATCAAGAATGAATACGTCACCATCCTGAAAATATTGTCTCAATGGCTTACTGGGTTCATCAAATTCACTAATCATTATCTGAGCATCGGAAGTTGTTGCTGGATAAGGGCCTAACACATCGATTATATAGCCATCGGAGCAAACAAGCAAAAATGGCTTCACAAGGTTTCGATATTTGTGAAGAGAATATGTCTCTTTTTGGTACAAATAGTTGGAGCTTTTTTGTACATAGATATATGTTCCATCAATAATTACGACAGGCTTCCTTATTCCGTCGACTTCGCCAAACAGCCCATTTGGTAGAACAAGGTTTCTTGCTGCTATTTGTTCTCTTGTTATATGTCCAATTCCAAGGTTCATAGGAACAAAATCTTGATGCAGTTTTTCCCTTGCTTTAGCCATTAGACGTTCCAGAGTACTTCTCGGTATTTGTAGAAGAGATGATAATCTTTCATCAGAATCTCCAGTTCTCAATTTCATCAGGTAAGCTCCAAGGGCAGTAGAACCTCTATGCATTTGCGCCAATCGGGGCACCTCTCCCATTAGAGTACCAAAACTATTTCTACTCATTCCTAAAAAGTACCACACCATATGTTCTTCCATTAAGTGTATATTTTCGAAGTCCAAAGCACGACATTCATAATTCACAAATGATGCAAAGTCTTCAATGTGGTCCACAGTGAATTCATGATTCATATCTTCCAAAGCAGGGAGTTCATGCCAAAAGTCACTATTCAAATGATGACTACATATTTTTGAATTCTTTGGTATATAAAACTTGTAGTCCTTGAAGAGCCACACCCTTAATGAAAGTGGTACCACATGTCTATCAATCATATTACATCCTGGATAGAAACAATGACTTTGAGTATCAACTGCTCTTCCGTAATTAGGTAACAGTACGCTGGATCTTATTTGAGGAGGTTCTTCATGTAGAGGTATATTCAAACTACCTGCCTGACTGGGTACCGGACTCGGGCTTGGTGAAGGAGTAGTAGGGGGTGAGGTAGCCCGGCTGCATCGTTGCCAACATGGGTGGCAGATCAAATCCGAAGAACGTAGCTGCAAGCAAAATGAAAAGTAAAAGTTGGTTTTGTTTTACTTCAAGCTCGATGAACGAAAACCTATGCATAAAAAAGTACTCTGTGATAAGTTTTTAAAAGACATGATAGTGACGTTATTTGCACGGGATAAGAGGGAATTACACAGAATTAGGGCAGAGGAATGAACTTACCTGGCGTGGTTGGATTCTGTGTGCTACTACATTCATTATGTGCCTCTCACGATCACTGCTATTTCTTACAACATGTGATCGTTGTCGTAGAACAGACTGTCCACAGCAAACGCACACATGTTGGTGGCCTACTTGTCTACCTGGCCGGCTGGTTCCAGGTGTCTCGGTGATAGTGTGAACCGCTAATCTAAGACATGCATCACAAACAACACTACCTGGTTCAACCTGTGAGAAAGAACAAAAAACAATGTACTAATTGTTCAATGTCAGTGCGTTCAGTTCAATATAATTATTCACAAAAACTATGGAATGAATATACTTACAGCTAATGGTGTTATCCATGCCTGTATTAAACGACGTACTTCATCATTTTGCTCTGATACGACATTACGTCTCATCGCTGTAAGATCGAGATAGCAATTAACACAGTGTACGTTTCCATCCATTTTTAAATGTACACGGTGTAAGAGTCCAAAACAATAGCAGAGTCGTATAAAAAGCAGGTCCAGGTCCGTCGTCAAAAAGCCGAGTCGTCGTCAAGGCGGGTTCAATCTAAGTCGAGTTCGAAAAGGGGTAACGTGTGCAGAAGTAAAATCAAAATCCTTAAAAATGGCCAAAGTCGTCGTTATTATATCCTATTAAGTTATACTCAAGTCGCAAACGCAAAATGTGAATCGATCAATTCAAAACCACAATTCAACGGAAAAATGAAATGCAGTAATCAATATCAAACTGTCAGTAAGGCAAAGGACATGTTATCCATGCAGCCTACGATACTTTTTCTTATTTGAAAATAATTTTATTTTAATTAATATTGACATGCATATAATATTACTTTCATTAGATAAACGTTATAATTAGGTCGAATTATTCTAAATGAACGATAACTGTGCAATAATTCTATAAAATACTTCGATAAATTATTTGAAAATTCTTGTTTGGCTGAATGTCGATTACACATGTCAGATTAAACACAGTTGTCCATTAAAAAATAAGAATGAATTAGACGGATATCAAGCGAAATATTTTAAAGATCGTTATATTTTCCTCCTACGTTTACAAACTTGAGAATTATTCATTATGCATATTTAATTCTAATTAGAATTAAGGACTATTCGTATTTTCTGTCCATTTCAGGCATTTTATGGGCGTTCCCCTTTTCTTTTGTACAAACCTTGTTCTGACAATAATGAACACACAAAAAAAGAATTATCCAATGTAGTGCAGTCGTTTTATGCGCGTACATACATTTCGGCGATTCATTTTTATATACAGGCTGTAAACGAATTCGTGTATTTCCTTCAAACCACATGGATGTATTAATAATATAGATTAACTCCGCACGGGATTATAATTGATTAAAAAAACACTTTTTTTTCTTGCGGTATGGTTCAGTCATCTTATCTAAACCACCTAACAAAGTTTAATTACAAAATAAACAAAAATATTTTTTATGTGATAGAACATTTCGATGCCACGCATAAATGAATGAAAGCACGGCGACACAGCTGGCAGGCACGACTAAAGTTCGTTTTTTAATCCCTGAGACTGAATTGACATGCGCGAAACGTCAAATTTGAAAAAAATGTTCCTAAAATTTACAAGTTTCACATTTGCGCCTGTCAATTTTGTCTCCGAGATTAAAAAACGGACTTTAGCGCGATATCGCTCTGTGCAATCAGTTAACCCGGGGCGCTAAAATGAAATAGAAAATCTGGTTATTTTCATGAAAAAATGTTTTTGCTGAAACTGAAAAAAATCAGTGCTTGATTAATCTGTGTCACTAATAGATCTGGTTTGAAGGAATTACATGAATTCGTTTCGTTTACACCCTGTATACAGGGTGTTAACGAAATCGTGTAATTCCTTCAAACCACGTGATCTACTTGTGACACAGATTAACCCTAAATAGGAATTTTCAAAAATCAACGAAAAAAAAAATCAAAAAAGAATTTTTGGTTTTCAGTTTCTGACTCTTTTTAGAGCCTTGAGTTATCTGACTGCAAAGAGCGATATCGCGTTAGTCGTTCCTGCCAGCCGTGTCGCCGTACTTTCATTAATTTATGCGTGGCATCGAAATGTTCACAAAAATAAAATTATTTTTTTACAAACAAAAATTCTTATTTTTTTTACTGAATCCTTATTTGGTGGTTCAGATACGATCGGTAACAAAGCCGCATGAAAAAAAAGAATTTAATTTTTTTATTTTTAATCAAGCTAAATCCCGTGCGGGGCCTGTCTACACCAGTAGTAGATCATGTGGTTTTAAGGAATTACACGAATTCGTTAACACCCTGTATAGATTCTAAACGAAAAGAGGTGCGAGTCCTTTCCGAGTCTATCTTATACTTTACAGCACTGGTCTCAACAGAATTTATCCCGTGTGTGGACGGGCTAGAATATAAAACTTCCTCACCGCGATTGAGGGTAAACGCGTGTTATAAGATTCAACGAAACCTAGCAAGCTTGGAGGCGGCATCTATCTCGCCAAATGCGAACTATCCTGCGTCGCGCAATCAAGATTTAACACGCAGATAGTATATATGTTACGGCTAATAGCCGAAGTGCGGCTACACCTAGTTTTAGCCGGGTACAACTGGGTGCAGCCGGCCACATGCGGTTAAACTTAAATCTATCCTACTTATCTTCGGTTAGAACTAGGTTTAGCCTTCATCATAGCGGCTAGAACCAGGTGCAGCCGCACACCGATGGTTAAGGGGAACCCCGACACGGATAGGTTAGGTTCGAAGGGGATGACGGGGGCTAGAGTGAGCGAGCGAAGCGAGCGAACGAAGCCCCCGTCATACCCTTCGTGTTAGGTTACTTTAAACTAGAGTTGCCGCGAATAGTGTTTATAGCGAATAGTCGAATACCGATTAATCGCCATTCACTTTGGCGAATAGTCGAATAACTCGACATTACTATTCGACATAAAAAAAAAACATTAAACACATTAAAACTTTAAGGCTTTGAGTCCCAATAAGAATAGATTTCCTATTTTAAGTAAGCTTGCTCTTAATCACACCAGCAAGCTCTGTTTATTCAGAAAGACTATTTTCGGAGGCAGGTTTCATTTACGAGGAAAAACGAAACCGACTTGCTCCAGAACGTGCAGAAAAAAATGATTTTTTGCACCACAATCTGCCTCTGTTGGATTTTAAATACCTATTAATTAAAAAGCCTTACTAATTTAATTTCATGAATATGATAGGCACAGGCACATATTGGAGATAATAATTGATATTGTGTTTTCTTTTATTAAGGAAAATAATTAAAAAAATGATTATTTTTAACTCATTAGTTCTTTTGTTCGTTAAAAGTTTATTTTCGACTACTATTCGCCGAATGTCGAATAATACTAGCTATTATTCGGTATTCGACGAATATCAAAAAAATGACGAGTAATGCCGAATACCGAATAATAGCGAGTATTCGCGGCAACTCTACTTTAAACCCTGCAGACAGAAATAGGAGCCCCGCTCAGCGGGGCTCCGTCGACTTAAGCTCCACCTAGTTCTAACCAACTGCTACTGGTTGCACCTAGTTGTACCCGGCTAAACCTAGGTGTAACCGCCATTCGGCTTTTAACCGTAACATATATACAACCTCCCAACATCAACCGTTGGGCAGTAGCCCGCCAGGCACAAGACTCCGCCTGGTTGGAGGATCCTCCCTTTGGTTGGAGGAACACCACACTAAGTTTCTCCACAGTAGGATCTATACGGTCCACCAGGCTAGCTACCCTCACATTAAAGTCTGGCGCCAAGCAGTTTACTGTGTTCCGTCGTGTGTATGTGAGAGACAGAGGGGATAGAGGAATCCATCTATATCTCTGTTACTTGTATTCGTGTGCTCCATCTTAGACAGTTGTCCCACCGCCGGCGAGGAAGCGACTAACTATCGACTATTTTCTCGCCCAAGAAACGTACAAATAGATATACATTCCGTGTAAACAAAAGAGATGCATATATTAATACGCTGACTGTTCACACTGCCGGCGAGGACTCGCTCCACTAGTTTGTCGCTGAGCGACAAGTGCTATCAAAGATAATACTCGCTCAGCGATGCTCGCTTGGCGGTCAGAACTCACGCCGAGAGACCAACCAGCTGTCATTTGCGAGTGGTGCGAGTAATCGCCCGTCGCACTCGCACACTCGCTTATAGCCCAGCGACAAAACTATCGGAACTACACACTCGCTTCTCGCTGCTAGCCAACTCGTTTCCAGTTTCTAGCTCTACTCGCTACTCGCTCATCGTCGGCGTTGGACAAGTGCCTTAGACCCTGTCTGCGGTTACCATCAGGTGCGATTATGGTCAAACGGGACTTAGTTAAATAATAATAAAAAAGTTTTTAGTTTTCTTTTTAAAAAGACGTAATCGTTACTTTAAGGACGCGTTTGCAGAAAGCTTAGATAAAAAGTATAATTACGATATGCGGACGACCAACACACACACAGCGTACCTTTATCTTCAAGTTAGGTCAAATCAAATGTTTGTGACCGTCGAGGGATCTATTTCACCGCTTATTTCTGCTGTCAAGCGACTCGAGTCTACTCACAATGATGGCTGACAGTAAAATGACAGATGGAAAACCAACTTTATTTTCACACAGTTAAGGTTCATCGGCCTAGCAAAATATATGAAAAAATTCAAAATGATTTTTTATTTTCCTGTGCAACAATTTTCTTATTTTATTTTCTCTACCATTTTAACGTTAATATGTCTGTTAACTAATGGTATTGTATTTATTTATTAAAACCCTTGAATTCTTCAGGAAAATGTACCGAAACTCACCCCATTTTCAGTATTTTCGTGGGAGGAGGCTACGAAAAATTAATATTATTTAATTATAAATTAACAAATTTAAAAATGTTTTATCTACCATTTTTAGACAAAAGCGTAGTCTATCCGTAACTTACCATAACATGTAGCTAAGTTTCACGGATTGATCGGAAAATGTACCGAAAAACAGCTAATTAATAGCAGTTTTGTAAATACCCCCTTAAGTTCATTTTCCACGAACTTTTCTAAAGTTTCAATACTTTAAAAGTTCGTAAGTAAATGTGCTTTAACAAACTTCTAAAGTAAAAGCGAATAGATGCAAAAAGTTGACTCGCTCGTTCAATCGTCTCGCGAGATGACCGTCTAGCCCTACAGAGTGAATGACCCGACTAGACACAGTAATATTGACTAAACGACGTCTGCTCTGCTCGGCGGATTGAAGGGGAATGACCAGGTCAAGCGCGCATCAAACTTTTTATGACAAGATTTTTTTTTTTTCTTCATGCTGATATAGCAGCCTTTTTTGGCCTCGTGCAGGTTGTTAAAAGTTTTGTTTTCTTTTTTTTTGTATATTGTTTAACTTCTGTAATTCGGTATGTACTCGTAAAGTAAAAGTTAACCTATGCCGATTCCAAAACCGCTTATTTTGCTATTTTTAGCTCTTAAAATTATAAGACGGTGTTTATTTTAGCAGTAATGCATGAATTCACTTGACATCTATTTGACCTCTAAGTGACTATCTTCCTTTTTCGTGACGTACACAAACTCTATGGTATTATACTTGGCGTAGACAAAGAATTGGTTTCTTTGTTTATGGTAACCCCTCCTATCGCATGACGTCATCACTAGAAAAACTTGAAAAAAATATAAAAAAATAACTACCGTGTAGAAAACAAAAATATTCAAAACAGTTTATTTAAACAGCATAACCTCGAAGAAAAAAAAACAAAAAAAAGTTTGCATACCGAATTTCCTGGCAAGTCTTTTTCTTTCCTTTATTTTAAAATGTTTATTTTTCATTCGCAGGATGTCGATCCAACGGCAAGCGACAAGAAATTGAAGTAAAATTCAAATCGAAATAATTTAAACGTGTCAGTTGTTATCCAAAAAAAAAATTTTTTCCCGCGAAGCTAAGATTGCTTGATGGTACGTCATAGACATTTTACGTTTTTTTTTTTTTTAAATTGGGACGTTGTATTACAAAGTGCCTATTTAAAAAAATGTTAGAGTTTCGCCACCCCTGGTTTAGCTATTGATTGCAAGTACAGCTTTCGACCTGGAAGTCCTGTATTCGATTGCCAGAATTGAGTATAATTGGTTTACCCAGTACGGATATTCGGTTATCCGAAGTTAGGGATTACCTAATACCGTCATAAACGACCCCAGCACGACTGATACCTCTGCTAACCCTATTGCAGAAAATAAACATCACTATTATCCCATTGTATATTTAAATAAATATAAAAACTGATTATCATCAAACATAACTAAGAAATATCCAGATAAAAACAGCTTTCAAACAAAAAAAAACCGTACAAAAATCAGTCCATCCTTTTAGGAGCTTCGTTGCCTCAGACACACACACAGACAGACAAGATTTAAACTTATCTCCCGGTCGTGGTTCTGTCCATGGTCGGGAGCGAGAGTGCGTGGGAAGCCGTCGTCTCCTTCTACGAGGAGGTGATAGCGACCAAAGCAGGAGCGGAGAGGGAGAGAGAGGCAGCTACCACTCTCCCTTCCCGCGCCAGACGCACCGGGCGACGATCTCCGGCCACCGTAGTGTGTGGCCTGCGGGCGGTGGGTTAGGGGACCCGTCGCCCGACCAGTAGCAGGCCTGAGAAGGCGGCGCGCAGTGTTCCATGCGCGCCTCTCAGTAGGACGTGGGGCAAGGCCCCACAGAAGGAGAGGATCGCCAGGGGCTGGCGGACCGAGGCCTGCCGGGGTTGCGGTGCATGCAGCTGCGAATCCCGCGACCCCGGCCAAGAGTCAGAAGAAGGAACACCGTGGGTTTTTAGCCGGTAAGAGTCTTCCCCGGGCGAACGGCATACATGAGGTTTTTTCCCACGAAAAAATAAAATAAAAGTTTTAAACTTATAACACCCCTCTTTTAGCGTCGGGATTTAATTAACAAACATTCCTAGCTCTCAACAGACGTTTCCAATCTATTCAGGTTGACCTATCCCCCAAGGGTAATGACCTGAAGCCTAGACATTCTATTCGGCTAGGTTGAACGCCCAACCCGAATTTTCAGGCGCGATTCCTCAAGGGTATAGTTTACAAGTCAATGGAATGCTTGGATCACGTATCCTTGGATCGTGACTGAATAACTCTGGTATGTTAAAATTGTAATGACTATTAGAGCCCGTATAGTGTTTTTTTTTAAGTGGGCATGATTGGCCGAAGACGAAAGTATACAGGGTGTTACCGAATTCGTGTAATTCCTTCAAACCACATGCTGCCGCGCTAACGAAGAATATAATAATTCGATTTTGGACGATTTTGAGTTATTATGTATTCGGAATCAGCCAATTGAGATCTATTAACTCTCTCGAAGTAACGTTTTAGAATACTTCAGGAACTCAGTTTTTCAGTAGGTAAGCAAAAATGCAATAACTAAAGCAGTTTTAAACTCACTCAAAACTCATAACTCATTTATTCAAAATAGACTAGAATTACTTAGTTCTTTTTGAACGTCTGGTTTACAATATTATAGACATCCCACAAAAAAGCCCTCCCTTCAAAACTTAGAGCGCTTTGAGCGCGTTTTTTTCGGAAGCGGCAAAATCGAGTTATTGTATTCTTCGTTAGCGCGGCAGCATGATCTATTAATGGTATAGATTTACCCCGCATGGAATTCAAATTGATAAAAAATTTAAAAAACTTTTTTTTTCCTCATTTTTTTTTTATGTAATAGAAAATTTCGTTGCCATGCGAAAATGAATGAAGGCACGGCGACACAGCTGACGGGCACGACTAGCGCGATATCGCTCCACGCAGTCAGTTAACTTGGGACGCTAAAATTACTCAGATACTTACAGAATACCATGGCTCATATTTTGGAAACGTTTTTTTGTTGATTCTGAAAAAACCTATGCAGGGTCAATCACGAAAGGAATTTCACGAATTCGTTTACATCCTGTATATTAAAAATTCTATCGATATATTTTATTTAATCATTTTCGTTTTCTTCGGTAATCAAGTTATTTTGAACTCTAATCAAAGTTAGATAGAGAAGAATTATAATTGTCACCATTTCGCAACGTTCAATATTGCATCGCCCAGACAACCTAAGTCAACGAACTGTGCGAACTCTAACTTTGAACCCTATGCGATTAGGGCTAAGGTCTGGAGTCGAATGACCTTGCCGTACGGTCCCTTGGATTTAAAGGACTTTTTAGACAAGTATAACACTATTTGACTTCGAATATTATATTAGTATTTGTAAACTAATTTCGTAATTATTACGAAACTTAGCCTAAACGTATAAGGGGCGCAAGCAGTTCAGTCACACTTTTAGAAAATATTATAATTGTTGGGCATCTACATAGTAATAGTATAAAACAAAGTCGCTTCCCGCTGTCTGTCCCTATGTATGCTTAGATCTTTAAAACGGTTACATATCATAATACCTACGTTTATGCTAACTATTTTCAACTTAACTACGGTTGATTCACATATGTTCATAACGCATAATGGTCGACTCAACTACAGTTTAACTTACCTAATCTTGATTAAACTAAAATTAATTGCACTAACGAACGATTCATCTAATGATTTTTTAAGATATTGGATGTTTCAACTATGTATGAAATACCTAATGGACGACTCGCCTACAGTTTATTAATACTGATAATTAGACAATGGTGAAAACATTTCTGCGAGCAACTTGGAAATAGCGCTCGCCGGCCGCTGCCGCGGCACCGCTCGCTTCGCTCGCTCGGCTCGCGCGCGGTTGGTCACAGTTCTAACCTAACCTAACCTATTTCACTCAGTTCAAAATGATGAATCATACAATCTGCCTGCGACTAGATAATTAGACAATGGTAAAAACATTTCTGCGGCAGATTGTATGATTCGTCATTTTGAACTGGGTGAAATAGGTTAGGTTAGGTTAGAACTGTGACAAACCGCGCGCGAGCCGAGCGAGCGAAGCGAGCGGTGCCGCGGCAGCGGCCGGCGAGCGCTACTTCCAAGTTGCTCGCAGAAATGTTGTCACATATACAAAATCACCAGTAAGACAAACACAAGACCACAGATAAATCAACAGTAGGTGAATCGTCCGTTAGTTTAATCAACGTTAGGTGAATTAATTGTAGTCGAATAAACCGTAGATGAATTCTCCATTATGGATTTCGTCCATTAGTTATTACAAAAATAGGTGAAACGATCTTTAGGTGTTTTAAACGGTAGGTCTTTTGATCGTAGTTAAGTTGAAAATAGTTAGAATAAACGTAGGTATTATGATACGTAACCCTTTAAAACTACGCAACGGATTTTGATGCGGTTTTTTTTAGTACATAAAGTGATTCAAGAGGAAGGTTTATATGTATAATACATTGCATTCGGGCGAAGCCGGGGCGGGTCGCTAGTGTTTTATAAAATCATCCAGATAAGACTGATTGTCTCAAAAAATTACTATGACAATAAGCGAAAAAAAATACGAGAAAAACATCCTCAATTTATCAGCTATCCAACGAGCTAAAAATGTTAAGAAAATATTTCGAAAATTTTGTAAAATGTGTGAAAATACTGACAAAGGTGGATTACGTTTTTTTTTATTCATTCCTCAAAACTATGGGAAAGTTTTTTTAGCAAAACAAGAATTAATATAAAAAAAAGGATTTTCGTATATCCATACCCTTCTAAATATATAAAATGCTTACAAAAATGCCCAAAGATCTTCCTAAAAAGGTAAAAGAATGTTAAGGAGCTTTTCTATCTTGTTCCTCGTAGTTTTTTGAACCACATAACTTTTCCCCCATACAAAAAAAAAAGATAAAGAAAAAGAATCATTTATTTGGACACAGCACAAAGAGACACAACATGTGAAAAATGTGATATAAATAAAATAATAAAAAGTCTAGGGTATGTGTCTCACGGCTGAACCAAAAAGGTGTCCAGATCAGCTTAATGTCAAGCACTTTATGTACTTGACGCTGGTACATGATACATTTGAATTAAAATGAATACATTCCGTGAAATGTTAACCCTAAACCTTCAAAATAAACCATATTTCATTAATGGACGCGTACTTTTGAGGTACCGGGTCAAAAATGTCCAATGACCTTTATGAAATTCAGATGGCATTTCGATTTCAATAGCTTATCCTAGAGGTCCTGCTCCTAGGCGCGGCGCGTCTCGTCACGCCCTTAAATCCTAAGGTATCTAATAAAGGTGTACTGTCATTCACCTGTGGGTCAATGACGTTGAATCCCCCAGTATAGGGTGCGAGGGTAATGGCATTGTCGTTTATAGGGCCAAATCCCGAACTGTAGCTACGATACGTGTGAATATAACCCTTTGTTTGACTAAAGTACCCTAAATGAGTTCGCAAATAACGAAAACTGTAAAAGATTTCGTGAGCTCGCTAAACTGAATTTTGTCTCGTTTTTTGCGGTTATTCAGATTGAATTTTTCAGCAGCATGGATCGCCAAATACGAAAGTATAGGGAATAGCGAAAAATGCATTAAGAAGTCTCGGGACTGTATTTTGATAAAAACAAAACGACTTTGACTTTGACGACACGTTTGGTGCAGTGGCTAAGCGATTGGCTTCTGCGCCACGGGTCGTGGGTTCGATTCCCACACGGAACAAACATTTGTATGGCCTACAGATGGTTGTTTCGGGTCTGGGCGTTTGTTTGTGAGATTTGTGTCTGTAAACGCTCCCACGATACAAGAGAAATCTTAGTGTGGGGCAACGTTTTTACTAAATAAAAAATTAAAAAAAAATACAAGTTGCAACATAAATAACGCACAATCTCTTAAGGGGTCACTGTACTCATCATAATGAACAACTTTTACTATGGGACCAAAACTGAAATCGAAAAAAAAACAGTTGTTCCCTACATTTATGTTCGCATAACTCATCAAAATTCATGAAACCAAAACTAATAACCAGGACACGTGAAAAAAGGAGTGGCTCGATTTCTTTGCTCCCAAGTATAGTTTTAAATAAAACTAGACGGGAACAAAAACAAACGTTCTGTATTTTTGCGCCATAGATCGGCCGAGGGCACGGCGCTGCACACGCTGCAGGTGTGTCCTGCGTGGTCGTCGCGGCAGTCGGTGGTGACCTCTCGCTTCCGGCCGTGATTCTGTCCATGGTCGGGAGCGAGAGTGCGTGGGAAGCCGTCGCCTCCTTCTGCGAGGTGGTGATGGCGACCAAGGAGAGAGAGCTCCATCTCCAGCCACACTAGTCTGTGGCCTGCGAGCGGCAGGTTAGGGGCCCGTCGCCCGACCAGTAACGGGGGGTCTACTCCCTAAGCACGAAGTCCGTGGTTTCGGCCTTAGTTACGAGCGTTTCCTACTCCCTATCACTTATGGACATGCGATTATTTCGGGGCCCGAACTAAGAATGAATGACAACACGATTTGATAGTTGTCCCTACTACCGATGTGTTTTTAGCCGTCCGAAAAGTTGAACTTGACACTTGTTTTATTCATTTCTACGTTTCGGGCTACTTTCGGACGGGCGACCAACTTCGTTGACGGACTTAGGGAGTATGCCCCCAAGTCTGAGAAGGCGGCGCGCCATGTTCCGCGCGCGCCTCTCCAGAGGACGTGGGGTAACGTCCCACAGTAATGGCGGACCGAGGCCTGCCGGGGTCACGGTGCATGCAGCTGCGAATCCCGCAACCACAGCCAAAGGTCAGGAGAAGGAACACCGTGGGTTTTTAGCCGGTAAGAGTCCAGCATAACCCTTCGCCTGCACAGCGCAGCCTAACGTTACAAATTAGTGTTGAGTAGGACATACAAGAGGCGGTACATTCGTCTCGTACATGACGTCAAAATGTAAGAGCGGCTCGAAAATTTAAATTGTACTACTTCAACTTTTATGTCGCGGTAGTCGCGTTACTCGTTACTCTCGGTAAGTAAACTATACGGTAGAAAGAGCAGGAGTGAGGCATATGCTACATAATAATAATAATAATTAACTTTTATTTCAGACAAAGTCCATAGGGTTAGTAACAGATTACTTAAACTAATGTTAGTAGGTATATACAAAATAAAACTAAAACATACAGCTACACTTGAGCGTGGAGCTGCATCCACCTCTGCATCATCGGAGAATCCCACCGATCTGCGAACACACTGAGAATAGTGTTGGTACTACCGCGAACACGCGTCATCAGAGAGGCACACCTTTTTCTAATAATGGCGGCGAAACTATCAATGTTTGTGTCCGCAAACATCCCTGACGCACTGCAACGCCACGGCAGCCTCAACAGTACTCTCAGTGCATTATTATATTGGACGCGTAAGTCGCTGTATGCCCGCTGAGTGAAACTGACCCACAGGCTGCACGTGTAGAAGGACTGACAGTAAGCTCTGAAAAGCGTTACTTTTACTGGCTTCGTACATCGCGCAAACCTGCGGGCCAGCATGTTACAACGAACAGCCAGCGACCTACGTTCCCTCTCAATGTCACAATTGTCTTTAAGGTCTTCGGTGATCCAGTGACCTAGGTATTTAAACTTGTCTACCCTTCGCAGGAATTGTCCACACAGTGCGACATTTGGAATATTAGAATATGTCACACTGCCTGCTTTGAAAACCATTAGTTCGCTTTTTGTGACATTATACCTAAGCCCATGACTCACCGCGTAAGATTCGCATATAGCGATCAGCCGCCTCAGAGCACCGATCGACGGGCTCAGCAACACCATATCATCAGCATAACTAATATTATTTATACATATCCCATCAACATGACATCCGATATTGATGCTGCTGAGCTCAACGATCAGTTGGTTCATGTATAGGTTGAAGAGTCGGGGTGAGCTAAGCCCCCCCTACCTCACCCCACACTCCAGCCGATACACGTCCGAGTGCGAGCCAACCCACTTCACACTACAATACCGCTACAATAGCACGTCATTCATTCTACAATGGACATTACGTGACCGCGACTCGAGAAAGACGTAATCAGTACATCGAAACCAGTAACATCAAAGTCATATTCGTACTCGTTACTTCAAACGTATCACCGAGCTTCAGTACGCCTCACCTCATTTGAAGTAGGACATTGTACTGGCTCAGAGCAAAAAAGAGGCTACTCTTACAAACTGTTTTTCAAGTGATGTCCTACCCTACACTATTACAAATCGTATAATCAGCACCGGTGTTAACTATCCACAATCCTCTTATCTCGTGAACACAACTCAATAAAATTACCTTATCTAAAATATACATAAACATTATAGAAACATTGTTTTTTTTTTGTTCTTGACGTGATTCCGTGACGTCATGACAGCTGTCAATGTGACAGTACGTCATCTGTCAAGTGCGTCATCCGTGCATGCCTCGTGCAGGGTTAGAGATCGTAAATGTACGTATGCGTTAATCTTATCGTGCTTTATGTAACATAATATAGAATGACGCTTAGCAGATTTGTTATTATTGCTAGAACGGTATTGAAATTATTGGTATTACAGGCAATTTATCAAGCTAGAAACGTTTATTGGTGTTCATTGTGTATTGAAGATGTATAAGCAGAAGCGTGATGAAAAGATTTTTGTCACAACAGGGCGTAAAGGGGGAGTCGAAGTACGGCGTCAAGCGTCTACGAAACATTGAGAATTCTCGAGCATTCTCGCGAATTCGCGCGCCTTCTCGCGCGACTCTGCGAAATTGACGCTTCCGTTCCATTCCGTTTCAGGGCAGTGTAAATTGAGCCTAAGCCGTTGCCTAGTTCGCCTGTATGGTCGGACTAACCCTTTTTTTTTTCTTGCGAAAATCCTCATGGATGCCCTTCGCCCGGGGAAGGCGAAGGGGTATGCCGGACTCTTACCGGCTAAAAACCCACGGTGTTCCTTCTCCTGACACTTGGCCGGGGTCGCGAGATTCGCAGCTGCATGCACCGCGACCCCGGCAGGCTTCGGTCCGCCAGCCCGTGGCGGACCTCTCCTTCTGTGGGGCCTTTCCCTACGTCCTCCTGAGAGGCGCGCACGGAACACTGCGCGCCGCCTTCTCGGGCCTGTTACTGGTCGGGCAACGGGTCCCCTAACCCGCCGCCCGCAGGCCACACACTACGGTGGCCGGAGATCGTCGCGCGCCCTCCGGCGCCCGGTGCGTCTAGCGCGGGAATGGAGAGTGGCAGCTGCCTCTCTCTCCCTCTCCGCTCCCTCCTTGGTCGCGACGGCTTCCCACGCACTCTCGCTCCCGACCATGGACAGAACCACGGCCGGAAGCGAAAGGTCACCACCGACCGCCGCGACTAGTTCTTGGCGCTGCGTCGCCCACGCAGGACACGCCTGCAGCGTGTGCAGCGCCGTGTCCTCGGGGTAGTCGACGCAGTGGTGACTACCGGGCGTCTGCTCCCGGCCTATGCGACACAGGTACTTCCCGAAACAACCATGTCCCGAGAGTACCTGCGTCAGCCGGAAGCTAAAAGCGCCGTGACGCCTCTCCATAAAATCGGTAATAACATGTGAAAAACATCATCATTCCAGTAATCATCAATCATTATTTATTATCATGTGATCAACTTTCTCTAGAACATTGACACAGTGAGATTGAGATAGTAATGATAAGTGTTGAAGAAGAGATTAATATCTAGTGCAAAGACAGTGGCATATCTTTACATTGATAACGGTAGTGTTAAAAATTCGTGGAAGTAAAATTATCGTTCAGTAGGCTAATACCAGTGTACCTACTTACCACATACAGTGGGTCAACGCCCATACATTTGACAGGTCCTATGAAATGTCAAAATTATGTAGGGGCGGAGGTTATGTCCCAAGTATGCAGTATGGCTACTCGGGACATAACCTCCGCTCCTTCACCCCGCAACCCCCCGCACGATTGCTCTGCGACAATGTTCTACGTTGACCGACTGTAAGGAGTAAGATATAGGTAGACTGTGCTAATAATACCTACGGGTTAATAAGAAAAGACAGTAGACAAAACAAACAGCCCATATTAATATACCTGCGTAACTTGAATGGCAGGGGCTCACGCCGGGGCAGGAGTGTGGTTTTAGTCGGTAAGAGTCCGACACTACCCAAGCCATCTCATCCGTGAGGTGGCTTGGGTGTCCATGAGGATTTCCCACTCCTGCCAAAACAAAAAAAAAAAAAAAATACCTACGGGTATTTTTTTGAAGCGGGAAGTGAGCAGGAAACTTTCAACTGTCAAACTGTTTGGTTTCGTGTTCGTTGTCAAACAATTTGACAGTTTTTGTAACCGAAAACTGTCAGATTTTTTTGTAGTGATTTTTTTTTACGAATTCCGAGTTTGTCCCCTAGTAAAAGTTGTACAGAATCATGAGCACAGGTGGTTTACTATGACCTCTTAAAGCAGGACAGAAGTTGCCTGGAAGTTGAACTGCCCTGCTTGTTTGTACTATGACATCGTTAGAGCAGGCCTGCGGTGGCGATGGGCGATTATTACTAAAACAAATCGATAACAATTGATGTTAGTCGATTGTTACCGACTAATGGCGCGCAGCAGGCGACAATCACTAATACGGTTACCGTATCAACTTTAACTACTAATTTGTATTGAATAACTTAGCAGAGTATAGTAATACGGGCGCAGCGCACGTATTACTATACTCGTACTACTAAATAAGTAATTACTAAAAGGTGGTGCGTGCGCTGCCGCTGAGCCACAATTCAATAGTTGAAAATCCGTGCGACACTACTTACAACTGCAGTTATTATGCGACTGGCGCTAATAGATTATTTAATTGTCCTCTACTGTCTCAATGTACATTTAGTAGTTCGTCGATTGTTATTCGAATAATTATGGTGAGGAACTACTAAATCGACAATCGAATGCGCAACAGTACAATTTTCGATTCCAGTCGATTGTTTTTTTCTTTGCAACAATCGCCCATCGCTGGTCTGCGGCAAGACTGCTACGTTGACGTTTACGAAATCCGTTCACATTTTTTTTTGTATAGACTTTTCGTACCATGAACAAGCATTGCCGTTCAACTTGGTTCAGTAGTCGTTCACCTTTAGTACTGTCATGGTACGATTTTTAGCGATTCAGAAGCAGGCCTGCTTTTGGACGGAAGTTGACTGGCTGGAATTTGAACGTTTTCATAAGAGGTCATAGTAAGCCCCCAGTTCATTATTTTTGGATGTAAAGCTACTAACCAGCAATTCTATGTTAACTCGTATATTTTTAATGTGCAAATTGCCATAGACTTATTACATAACATGTCGTAACAAGATAAATCAGACATAAATAGAAATGAGAATGATTGATAAAAATGAAACAGTCACGAATTCACCTACAAGTAGGATACAATAACATAAAATACCTATTTTTAACTTGCAATGTCAAAAAGACACACCGTGTTTTATTCATGAGATTTTATTTATGTTTCTAGGTAATCTGTAAAATCAGATCTTATGACATTATTGATAAGTTACCTACAAAAGTTATCTACACAATTTAAATTGAATCATCTGATCTGATTTATTATATAGGGTGTAAACCAATCTTTCTGAAAGTGGGCGATAACACCCCCTTGTAGGCGCTAGAGGCCTATGTTCTATGTTAGGAGATGTGGTTTCCGCACTTAGTCCTTTAAGTGGGCCATTGTACGTGGGCCATGGCGGCCATCATTCCAACCAGCCCACCTCCTTCCAGAAGCAGATTAGGGCTCTCAGTCCGCTCAGAACATTTGCGAGTGATTTCGGTGCACCAAGGGTTTTTTCTCGTATTCGGGTGACCCCTGTGCATTCCAGGAGCACGTGTGCGACCGTTTCTTCTGCCCCCATACATGCTCTGCACAGAGGGCTGTCCGTTATGCCTATCGTATGGAAGTGTTTGTTTAGTGAGAAGTGTCCGGTTATCGTTCCAGTCATCATTCGCAGGCTGCTCCTGTCCAGGCGCAGCAGGCGCCTTGTCAGTCTGCCATCCATGAGTGACATGGCCTCCTTGGACTGCCTGCAGCCTAGAGCTGAAGTCCACCAGTTCTGTGCCTGTGTGTGGGTAAACTCCTGGAGCCACCTGCGCAGTTGGTTGAAGGGTATGGGTACTTTAGGTTCAGGCCCAAAGGCCACCGTGCCAGATCCCCTCCTAGCCAGTTCGATGCAGCCGACAAACTGGCGCTAGAAGCCTACAAGGAGGCAGTAAAGGGCGGTAAAAGCAATGATGGCGATTTCAAAGATGTGGTAATGTTAAAAAAATTAGGGCGCGCTAGAAAATAATAGATTCTCAAAGTGGGCGGTAGACGAATAAGTTTGAGATCCTCTGGTGTAAACGAATTCGTATAATTTCTTCAAACCGCATGATTTACTGGTGACTCACATTGATTGACCTTGCATGGGATATGTGGTGATACAATAAAAAAAAATACAAAAGAATACGTGATGTTCTGTTTCTGAGTGATTATAGCGCCCCGGGTTAACTGACTGTGCGAAGCGATATCGCGCTAGTCATGCCCGCCAGCTGTGTAGCCGTACTTTCATTAATCTCTCAATCACCGTAAATATAGACACAATAGATAAACAATAGCGGTGTCCTCGGACGAGGCGCGGCGGTGTTTAGCAGCGAAATGATATTTACAAAAAAAAAAATTTTTTTTTTGTTGCTTATTTTTTTATTGAACCCTTATTAGTTGTTTTAGATACGATCACAAACGAAAACAATAAGAAAAAATTTATATATTATTTTTTTATGTACTTATTGAATAAATATTCATAGGCCAATCAAATTAGCTAAACCTGGACATAATTCGATAACTGTAATTTTCTTTTTCTATGACATAAAGTATTGTTAGTTATAGTTAAAATAAATAGAATTAAAAATTTTAAAGGTCCGCGTCAGTGTAAAAAAAATTAAAAACTAAATTATCAACACATTTCGATTTCGTAAGTACAGCATAATAAATAACTTTGTAAAAGTACCTTTATTATGATATGACGCTTGTATTCCAGTAAAAAACGTCTAAATTAAACTAATTAATCATTCGGGACTATCATTAATGAAGAAGGTTCAGTAAGTTACAGATTTTTTGGATTATCTTACCAGAAATTATAGATAACTATAATTCAACAGTTTATTCTGCATAGTTTAACATGTGTGTTAGTAAATTATTAAAAATTAAACAGATTCTCTTTGCGGAATTATAAAGTCACAAATATTTGTAATTTTTGGAATGCCAAAATACATAACTACTTCAAAAGTGTTTAATTCGTGCCTTCAAAATATGTTTAGTACCTTAGTAAACAAATTAAACAATAAATGTTCACGATTATTCATTTATTGATATTTTTTCTTTGTTACATTTCAATATAAACGTTATTCTTTGTAGCATAAGGTCGTAATTTCTTTGTGTCCCATTTCCCGACCGTGCTATCGCGAGTAACGAGCGATTTTTGTATCTGACTATTTATTACTAGTTTTTGCCCGCTACTTCGACCGCGTGAATGTCGGTTATTATCACGGATGCTGACGAAGTCACGAATTAAAAATTAGCCTTTGTCCTTCCCTAGGGGTCGAGCTATCTTCTTCTTAATTATATACCTAGTAAGAATTCGATAGGCAATATAGTCAATGATTGTCAAACTTTTATGAACATGTGGCACCACGGATCGACTAGGGCCGAGATTTATTGAAATATTGTGTTCATTAGATCGATAATAACTAAATTGTTCAGGATGAGGTATTATGATGATTTTACTGTTTTGTGATAGGTACTGTTTTCCAATTTTTTGTAAATTTTGGTAGGTATATGTATCATCATCATCATCATTCAGCCGAAAGACGTCCACTGCTGGACATAGGCCTCCCCCAAAAATCCCCACATCGACCGGTCCTGTGCTTCTCGCATCCAGCGGTTTCCCGCGACCTTCACCAGATCATCGGTCCACCTTGTGGGAGGCCTACCCACGCTGCGTCTTCCGGTACGCGGTCGCCACTCCAGAACCTTTCGGCCCCATCGGCCATCCGTTTTGCGAGCAATGTGCCCCGCCCACTGCCACTTAAGTTTGGCAATTCTTCGAGCTATGTCGGTTACCTTGGTTCTCCTGCGAATCTCATCATTTCTGATATGATCACGCAGGGTAACTCCGAGCATAGCCCTCTCCATTGCCCTTTAGGTAACCTTGAGCCTTCTTATGAGGCCCATTGTGAGCGACCACGTTTCAGTACCGTACCTATGTAATCACTGGCAATACGCACTGGTCAAAGACTTTCGTCTTGAGACTCTGCGGTAGTTGGGACGAAAAGATTCTACGCAGCTTCCCGAACGCTGCCCAGCCGAGTCGGATTCGACGATTAACCTCTTTCTCGAAGTTGGACCTACCTAACTGGACAGTTTGCCGTAGGTAAACATAATCGTCGACAACTTCGAGTGTAGAGTCTCCGATCTTCATGGGAGTGGGTGTTACATGGATATTTGACATGATCTTTGTCTTATCCATGTTCATTTTAAGACCCACTCTTTCGGAAGCTCTACTAAGGTCATCGAGCATTGTACTGAGGTCCTCCATGGTTTCAGACATGATGACTATGTCGTCGGCAAATCGAAGATGAGTGATGTACTCGCCGTTAATGTTGATGCCTAGCCCTTTTCAATCCAGAACCTTGAAGACATCCTCCAGTGCAGCGGCGAACAGTTTCGGAGAGATGACGTCTCCCTGCCTCACACCTCGCTGCAGAAGGATAGGTTTCAAGGTCTGATTCTGTAATCGGACTGACATAGTGGCGTTTTCATACAAACACTTCAGCACTTTGATGTACCGATAGTCAATCTGGCACCGTTGAAGAGACTGCAGTGCAGCCCAGGTCTCGATCGAATCGAAAGCTTTCTCGTAGTCCACAAACGCTAAGCAAAGAGGCAGGTTATATTCTTCGGTCTTCTGTATACGCAGCGTATGTATGTGATATACGGTGCTAAAGCCTTTTCGGAATCCGGCTTGTTCGGGAGGCTGGAAGTCGTCAAAACGGTTCGTGATGACTCTTGAAAACAGCTTGTAGACATGACTCAGAAGTGAGATGGGCCTGTAGTTCTTCAATAGGGTATTGTCACCCTTTTTGAAGAAAAGTATCACCACACCTCTGTTCCATGCCTGTGGCGTTTTCCCCTCGAGTATGACGGAATTAAACAGCTTCTGAAGGGCCTTATGGACCGGTTTTCCACCCGCCTTCAGAAGTTCGGCCGTAATTCCGTCATCGCCCGGCGCCTTGTTGTTTTTAAGGTACTTCAGAGCCATCCTAATCTCGTACGGGCTGACGTCCGGGATGTCTTCGGTATAGTGTCGGATCAATCTAGCTCTTGGGTCGTTTGCCAGATTCGCAACGGGTTCGCTTGTTGAAGTGTACAACTGTCCATAGAACTTCTCGACCTCTCTCAAAAGCTCTGGTTTGGCGGATACGATTCTCCCGTCATCGGTCTTCAATTTCGTAAGCTGACTCCGCCCAATAGACAAATATCTTGCAAAAACTTTGGAGCCCTTGTTCCGCTCAATCGATTCCTTAATACGCTCTGTATTAAATTGGCGTAGATCGCACTTCAAGGACTTAGAGATCCGTCTATTGAGCTGCCGGTACATAAGCGCGTCATCTGGAGACTGCAGAATCATCTCGTGCCTTGCGTCCATGAGCTTAAGAGTAGGGTCAGAGAGCTTTTCGGTTCTATTTCTACGACGGGTCTTGAAGATCTTAGACCCGACAGTATGGACAGTTTCCACAAACCCATCGTTGTAATCGTCCACGGAGCTCCCTAGGCATTCGAAACGATTCTGAAGTTCAATCTGAAAGCTCTCGGGGTTATGGACCTGGATCGGTGCAGGACGGAGCGTAGACTTCATCAGTCGAGATCTTTCCAGCTTGATATTTAGATTCAATGTGCCACTTACCATGCGGTGATCGCTTCCGGTTTTCACCGCGTTGATCACAGAGACATCTTTGAATATTTGCTTCCTCGTCGACATAATGAAGTCAATCTCATTTTTAGTTGCACCATCAGGGTTCAGCCAGGTCCATTTCCTATGCTCACGCTTTCTGAAGAAGGAGTTCATCATAAAGAGCCCCTCCTTCTCCACAAAGCTGGCCAGTCGATGGCCCCGGTGATTGCGACTTCCAAGTCCAAATTGCCCCACTTGCAGTTCATCATCGTCTCGCTTGCCCAGTTTAGCGTTAAAGTCCCCCATGACAAAAGTGAAGTGAGTTTTAGAGCCATGCATGGCTCTGGAGATATCCTCATACATGGTCTCCACCTTATCGTCGGAGTGTGCCGAGGTCGGGGCGTATACCTGTACGACCTTCAACGAATACCCTTTGGATATTCTGAGTATAAGGTACGCCACTCTGGTCGACACACTCTCGATCTTCACCACGTTGTTCACAAGGGACTTGTGGACGATAAACCCGACACCACCCTGGGACTGTCTATCGCCCTCCCGGAAATAGAGCAAGTTACCGGATTTGAGGATTATCGAGTCCGGGACTCTCTTCGGATTTCAGATAACCCAGCGTAACCTGCTCAATTCTTCCTCGAGTTCGGTAATCTTCTCGTCGGTCCGTAGTGTACGCGTGTTGTACGTTGCCAGGTCCAGTCGTCGTTGTTTGTGGTAGCCGGATCTCTGCCGGGGATTCTTAGCACCCCACGCCCTGCCGTTACCTAGGCCGCTACCTTGACCAGAGCTAGCAGTGCCGCCGGGGACTAGGGCCATTTCTTCTTTGTGCTATCCATGTTGGGGGGGTTTGCCATAATCGCCACGCTTGGCAGGCGGGTTGGCGATCGCAGTATGGTACGGTATATGTATAACAGCAAATAAAACTCATTATACAAAGTTAGTCGTAAAGGGGGTAGGCACTAAAATATTAAAGTACCAATAATAATGAATAACTTTTGTTCTACAACTTTCCCCAAAAGTCAATAGTTTAAGAGGAATAGCTCTTCAAAGATTTCTTAAAAAATACGCTAAAGTCTATCTATACTCAGTTATAGCAGCTCAGCAAGCTGGTTTAATCAGCATCATTATAAGTTTGATGGAAATCGGTTCAGCCGTTGCGTAATTATCAGCTGTTTTCTCAGTTAGGTTAGGTAGGTGTGCATTGTACGGCGTTGCAGCTATTGTAAGATCATGGAAGTAAATTTGCTACTTAACTTAACTGAGAAAACAGCCGGGCCCACGTTGTATAAAATATCAAGTATCGAAAATGTATCAAATACGATTTATTTTCAATAGCAAGTTTCCTAGTTAGGTATTTATACGAATAGTAATAGTGAAATATTTATTGAACTAGACTCGTAAAAACAAATACAATAGAATTTCATAACCACATATTTTTTTGAAAATTTCAGCGATGTATCGATTGTTCTTTTCGATGTAAGTATCGAGTTTGAAATTAATATATTTTTTTTAAATATTAATTTGATTTATATCGATACTTTTTGGGACTTCCTGCATCCCTAAGTGAGGCCGCACACCGGCACCACACGCTACACGCAACATACATTTAGGGCGCCACAATCATTGCGATAAAATTTACGCGGCGACAAATGTATCGTGTTCGTGTATGCGCACATCGGAAACACAGTTGTAACGTGGCACTAGCAACAGAATGTCGATATCATCGTCTGACGACGACGATTTTTTGATGTGGCGATTAATGAGGAAAATAGACGTTATTGGGTTCATCCGTTTAATCAAAATTGTATAGGTTAGGTATAGGTAGGTACTTCCTTTCATTAGATTTTTCGCCGATCTTAGTCCATATCATTTCTGTAATCCATCTGTTGCTATACACAGTGAGCGTGTGATTATATAAAATAGGGTTAAATTCAACCTCTGCAATAAACTCAACGTAAAATTCAATGTTGTCTTTCATTTTTGTAAAGCGCGGCAAACGTCTCACCACAAACTGCACCTACTACAACTGTGTCCTTGATGTGCGGGTTTACATACAAATATACGGGGGCGATAAATGTGTCGCGGTTCAAATGTGGCGCTACAATTATTGTAATACAAATGAATCTCTGGTGTGCGGCCTCACTAACTCGATAAGACATCTTGCCGCTGACGCCACGCCCCGCCCCGCACCTACCGCATGCATCCCGCTCCAATACTTTTTCGCGCGTATCATCAATAATATTTTCAATTTTAAAAGCGTAACATTAACATGTTTAATTTTGATGAAAACATGATTGTAATACACAAAAACCTATTATTAAACAAAAATTTCACAGTTTCGATTTTTAACTACTGAGAAAAACATTATTATTAAAACGTAAGAAATAAATGTTTAATTTTTGTCTTAAATGTCTAAAAAGACGCACTAAAGCTTAATCAGATACAACCACCATAGTTACCATTTTTGCTTATCTAGATATTGAGAACAGATGAATACTTTGAAGAAAAACATACATACGAATTTGGTTTCAGTTTAATTTTGCTATTAGGTGATAGCATTTGAATGCCCCTCAAAATTATACTAACAAGGTATTTGGTTACCTATTTTGCTTTTAGAAAAAAGCTAAGTAGTGTACGAAATCTCATTTTTTTTTAAATAAACGGTTACCACCGCGGGTTTTTTACATCATATATCTAATTAATATTTGATACTTAATATCAATATCCAATAAAATAATAAAAACAACGAGTTATCGAATTATGTCCAGGTTTAGCTAATTTGATTGGCCTATCAAGCTAAATCTCGTGCGTTGTTAATCTATACCAGTAATAAATCATGTGGTTTTAAGGAATTTTTGTTTACACCCTGTATTTGAGTTTTCTATTGACCTCAATGCATTCTGAAATGTTTTGAAACGTCATTCTCGTGAACGGGTGCCGTCTATCGGGACTGGTCAACTCTTAACTGCTACGGCAATCCTAAAAGGCATATTTTTATTTTCTATTTCTTACTCTTATGCGTGTTTATTTCTTACATTAACCTGTATTATTTCTCAGACTACTGTAATGGAATTGTCAAGATCTACTTTTAATTTAAAAAGAGTATTCATGAAGTTTCTAGCCAGCTCTGATTCATAGAACTTACCTTACTACTAGGCATGCGAGTTAAATACCATTCTATACTCATTTACAAACCAAACTATTTTAGATTCATTCAAAAATATTTAAAAAACTTGTTAGAATTTTTAAACATTTTAATGGTGTATCATAACAACTTAGACAAAGTGGGTCAACTCAAAGTCAACAGCTACATCTTTGATCAATGACCTGTGGGCAACATCAATGACCTACAATACGCTGACTCATTCGTTAGTCAGTTCCTACAAGAAATGGTGCAATAAACATTGGTTTATTTGGAATAAACATATTTTTCTAATTAGAACGTTAGTTTCATTATACAATGTATCTTTAGATGATGTGCATAGATGAAACTGGGTGAAATTAGACAATGATTTAGAAATTATTATTTTTTTTAAATATCGAAAAAATCACTTAAAAATTTCAAAATTTGTTAAAAGAATCGTGTTATCTAATTTGATGACTGTTTTTAAGGGTTGCGCTTTATTTTTTATTTGTTATGCAACATCAATGTTCAGTCATTAAGTATTATTGTTTTTATTTAAACGAAATACACACATTTAATATAAAGTTTTTATTTGGTATAATAAAAAAGCTAAAAAAGCGATATTACTTCATTAAAAGATTTGTTTTTAGTTTTTTTCAATAAATTCTTGTCTCGTTTCACCTATTTTCATCTGTACGTAGGTACTATCAAGGGACACACTTTAGGTACATAGTTAAATTCTATTGTAATTTAAATTGTTTTATGACCTATTTGCTTAATTGTTGTCACACTGAAATTAACTAATATTCTGTTCATTTAGTTACTTAAATAAAGATTTAATAAACATGGATTAGTGGTGATTACTACATAGTATAAAACAAAGTCGCTTCCCGCTGTCTGTCCCTATGTATGCTTAGATCTTTAAAACTACGCAATGGATTTTGATGCGGTTATTTTTAATAGATAGAGTGATTCAAGAGGAAGGTTTTAAGCTATAAAACGTACACATGCGAAGCCGGGGCGGGTCGCTAGTACTTATTACTTAAAAATCACAAAACATTGGGATTTACTAAAATGACGGATAATTCTATTGTTAATATCAATTTGCAGATGTGTTTAACGCTTATTTAGATTAAACAAACATGTCAAATTTTTTCACCTTTATTTAACTAAGTACCTAAACAAACAGTATCGTCAGAATGTAATCATCATTATCCTCTTGCTCTTATTCCAACTTATTTGTGATTGGCGCATCATATGTTTTTCTTCCATACATCTCTATTAGCCCGTGAGGAGCTCGTGGCTAAATAATTACAGCCGCATAGACCGATCTTCCGGGTTAAGCCACGCTTGCCGAGGTTGGTCTGTGGATGGGTGACCATTTACCATAGCGAGTTTCCTCCGTGCCTCGGAAAGCACGTAAAGCCGTTGGTCCCGGCTGTCATTTGTAGATCTTTGACAGTCGTTACTGTTGCTCAGAAGCCAGAAAGTCTGACAACCAGTCTTACCAAGAGTATCGTATTACCCAGTTACTGGGTTGTGGAGGTCTGATAGGCAGTCGCTCCATGTAAAATACTGATATTCAGCTGCATCCGGTTCGACTGGAAGCCGACCCCAACATAGTTGGGAAAAGGCTAGGCAGATGATGACATCTCTATTAGCCATCATCTCAGTAGTCACTCTCTTTCTAGTCATATCATCTTTTACATTATCCATCCATCGTTTCTTTGGTCTTCCTCTACTCTTATAACCATCCACATTCATACTCAAAACTTTCCTCACAACATGTTCCTCATTCCTCCACATGCCCATACCATGACAACTGGTTTCCACACAATTATGTGTCATACTACACATAAAAAATTCATGGAATTTCATATAATAATTCTCAGTATTACTGGTGTGAGTAATTGGTGAAAGTAATTTGCATATTTCAAATGAAATGAATGTGTTTCTTAGTACCTATGCTAGTAATTGTTATTTATGGACAATAACTATGTCAACATTAACATTGTGAAATACAAACAAGGGGAAACCCAACAAGGGGATTTAAGGCCGATTTTTCATTGACAGATAACTTTTTCTTTCAACTATTTAGTAATGTTATCTTTAATCACTACAAAACCGATCACAAAGGACGTATTTTTTGCTTAGAACCAAAACAGTGCAGAAATGTGCTCATTATTGCACTGTTTTATACTAATGCACAGTTTTTTATTTAGATAAATTTACCACAGATGTTTAATGTATCCCATTAAGTTTAATATAAAATGTGTATGCAATGCATTAGATCAAAAAGATACTGGCTGAAAATAAAAATCAGCTAAATAAAACAGACTTGGTAAAAAAAAAAAACAAATGGCGCGCATTTTGTACCATTGTAAAACTTTGATACTTCAAGAATGATTTTAAAAAAAGTTTTATGGATATTTTATCACGGTAGGTAGATTGGTAGTTGAAAGAAAAGTAGATTATGCACCTTGCTTAAGTGAGTAATTAATGCACTCGTGTTAATTTAGTGCCCTCGCATGTGCTCGGGCACCAACATAACACTCGTGCATTAATAACTCACTTTGCGCTCGGTGCAACAATCTACTATTATCTCAGGAATAAATAAGGCAGTTTGACATATTTTCTAAACGAAAGCTGTCAAATGTCAAAGGACATCATTTTGTACCCAAAAATGAAAAATGAATTTCATTTTAGTAGAAAAAAACTTTCAATTAATGTTAATTCGTACCAGGAAATGGTATTTTCTTTTTTTGGCTTTAGATTTTGGGTAATTTTTTTTTAATCCTGAACGATCTCCTTTATCCCTCATAAAAAAGTTGTGATGTTTCAAACATAGGGCCTTAAATGTTTTACTTTTTATTTTCACTTAAACTTTATGTTTTACCCAACAATGTGATGAGGCTTGTCAATAGTTACAAAAAATTGTGTGATTAGATTAGAATGTTTATTAACTTTTAAAATAGATGTAACTTGTAATTTATGAAGAATTTAGGAAACTTTTTTACCATTTTTTTTAGATAAAAACTTTTTTTAATCTTCTTAGGCCTACCAATGTTAGTGCATTGTTTAATTAATACTATCCTAAGTTATAATAAGAAAAAAGTATTGATAATCAGTTAGAAATTAACAAAAAAACTTTTTTTTTTTTCTTTTTTGTAGATTTTACTTTTCTCCGTGATATAATTTTTTGGGGACCTGACTCTTACTGAAGTGGCCTCTGTCTTAGGACTGGTGGCAACAAGCACATAGGTTTTGTTTTTTTTTTTTTCATTTTTCGTTACTCTTTTCCAACATCCATGAAACGGAGTAACCAACTACAGCCAGTGAAAATCTGTGTCACCTTAAGCAATTTTTTTTGTATTTTCTTTTTATATTTTTTTTTTTCATTTTTTATTACTCTTTTCCAACAGCCACGAAATGGAATAACCAACTTCAGCCAGTGAACATCGGTATCACCATAAGGAAAATCCACAGAGAAGTTTGTTTGTCTTCAATCTCTTTTTAATCATAACTTTTTGAGCTATGTATAATGTTGGTTAACACAAATACATAATGTATAACCAATTCCATTAAATAGTTGTTATGAAACTTCTAGATCAAACACATTCCATTTGGGAAATACAACAATTAAAAAGTAATTTTATGTTTTTTATTTCAAAAACTTTCCTGTAAATTTTAGCTGACATAGACAAGTACACCAACTAAAACTGAAGAAGGTTGCACTTTAAAATCACCAAAATATTAAAAAAAAACTGACCTGAACTAAACATCCTTCCCAACATGGTGTTAGGATGAGCTGTAAACTGCGCCGGGTCCACCACGAACCGCGTATTATCCACCACGAGCGTGATCCTGTCTTCACCGAGCTGGTTCTGACTTTTCTGACCATTCCTCGGAGGTTCTTGCGCTGTAGACGTCGACGGAGTTGGAGTATTCGCGCTTAAATTTTTCGGCGGCATCGTTGGACGCGTTCGGATATTCGGACCAGTACGCTTCGATAACCGCTTGCGACGCTCCTCGTCCCTTCGGTATTCCTCGGTATCACTGCTACTGTCTGGGTAGAAGAAGGGACGTCTTTCGTTCATGGCCTCAGGGCCCTGAGTCTGGGAGTCTGACATAGGCGTGTGCTCGTCCCCGCGAGCCCTTACATCACGGTCGACGCTCTTTTGTTCACCCGACGGCGATCCGTTACTGGAGGCCGTTTTCGATTTTTATTACAACTCGAGTAAAATGTAAAGAAAGGATTTTCGCAAAAACGTCAACGTAACAACTTTGACAGTTTTTAGATTTGTTGTCAGATGTAAAAATATTTTTAGTGGCGTCTGTGTTGCCAGTTGAAGAACTAATGGGAAAAACAAACGTTTGAAAAAATATTGAAACAATGACATTTTGTTGCTCTATCAGCCAATTATAAGATTTACATATTTTACGAAACGCTTCCTGTAAGCATTGTGCACAAAAAATGCTTACATCTCTTTCGACGTTCGGCACGTGTGAAAGCCATGTGCAGCCTTTTATCGAGTAATGGAATATTTCTGCAATTTAGGTCCATTGTGGGATTCATATCAATTTGGCGCACTAAAAATAAACTCGTACAAAGTTCCAAATTCACAATCGCTTAAAAATAACACCACATGAACGTAAAAATAGTTTTATGACAACCTACGTACGGCAATACGACCTATGTCTTGAATGTATTTAAAAAAAAGTTAAAAACTTGAATGAATCGGCTGTTGACCTTTCCACTGTCAAATGCGGAAATTGGTTAAATACTATAATTGTTTTTTCTAAATAATGTTAGTATAAACATCCCACCTAACAGAGCTGTGAATAAATGTGATAAACAACCCAAAACAAAAGTGCCGTGACTCAAACAATTGTGTAAAAAAGTGTAATTATAAGAAGACGCTTGTAGGGCGTTACTCATATTTAACTGTAAAATTTGTTACAAATGGAACCTAAACAGGAATATCATGATCCTGATTACCCTGAGGCTCTTATCTGCGTCAAGGAGGAGCCCCCAAGCTTGTCAGAAGATGAGAAAGTTGAGAAAATCAAAGAAATAATCCGGCGGGAATTTTTGAATGAGCTCGAGATCCGAGAAAATGAAGTGATGTTGATAGATCAACGGTTTGTTACGTTTTTTAAAGTTTTTATTTATATATGTAACCTTATTTGTGATAAATTAGAAAGTCTATTATTCATATAACGGTTTTTTAGTACCATGTGGTGTTTTGTTGACTAGGTTTTCCCTCTGAAGTAAACTTAAATGTGTCATTGTGTTTATTACTCATATTGGCAATAGTATGATTTTTTCTGTTGAACTTGACAAAAGCAACATGTATTATAAGTCTATTATTATTTCCTTTATTCATTTTTTAACATATTACATTATATTTTTAAATATGAAAATAAAAACACTTAAAAATAGAAAAATAATATACCACCGGCATCGGGAATAGGGTCAAGCTGCCAGCATTCAGGGCTCCAAAGAAAGGGCCTCCTCACTATGCGTGCCGTGTCAAGGAGTACTGCTCTCTATATCAAGCCCTTGATCCAGTTGCCTAACGAGAGCCTCTTAAGGTGCAAATTGAGGCTCTTGGCTATTAGGCCATTTGCTGTAACGACTATCGGGACAATGACTGCTGAGTCCACATCCCACATGCCGACAACCTTGTGTGCTAGATCAAGATATTTTATTTGTCTATCTTTCTCAGCTTTCAGAGGTTCTCGTCATGTGATTATAAATCTTATTATTAAGCCTTGTTATTTGTAGGATACTTTTTACTCCAGATTGTTTACAATGATACAATATTAACTAACAATATTTACATAACAAGCTTTCGAAAAAAATGTGTATAGTTTATCTCAAACATTGTGATTACAAACAATGAAACAATATTTTTAGGGTCTTTCTTTTCTAAGGTCACTTCATAAAACTCACACCACATTCAAGAAAGATAGACAGAGTCCGCCCCTAGATTTTAGAAAACGGTACCTACTGGTCAAAAATCCATATGACCATTCCCCAAAACCAACTTAAAAGTTATGACTCACGACTGAGTCATTGATATAGTGTCATTATCTGATAACTAGAATTATAATATTTATTGAATATGCATTAATGAGTCAACATCTCCTGAGCATATGCCCTTTGGAGGTGCGAAACACATGTTGTATCGATTTAAGTTGCATGTTGCATTTTAATCACACCTGCATCATCAGTATTCAGCAGAAAGATGTCCACTGCTGGACATAGGCCTTCCCCAAAAGAGAGGGTTTGCCATAATCGCCACGCTTGGCAAGCAGGTTGGCGATTGCAGTATGGTTGTTAGAGTACTCAGAGAATGCTGCTGCCCATCCTCTAGTGAATCCCTTAGTCGCCTTTTACGACACCCACGGTAAGAGATAAGGTAGTGTTATTCTTTAAGTCCGGCTCTACAAAGACACCTGTAGCACACTTTTTTTTTTTTTTTGGTTTGAAATCATCATATGACTCCTTCCGGAGCGGAAGGGAGTGTCAGACTCTTACTGACTAAAACCCATCCATGTTCCTCCTAATGCCCTTTGCGTTCCAGGGCCGCGGTAACTCTTTCGAACAAATTCCGCAACCCTGGCAGGACCTGTATGACACCTGTATGTGCAATATTTGCGGTTGCGAGGATGGTACTGCATCCAAGCTAGCGAACTATACTTGAGAGCAAATAAATCGAGCCACTTCTATTTTTTTGTTATTATTTTTGGTACCTATTGTAGAACAGATCAATTCGAAACATATCGTCTAAAAGGTGATTTGATAACCTTTACAATGAGGGTAGTTTTTTGTCAACTTCTTATACAAGGTTAGTCAGAAAGGAGGTACTAATCCGAAAGGGTGTTAAAGTACACATAATAATGAATAACTTTTGTTCTACAACTTTTCCCAAAAGTCAATAGTTTAAGAGAAACTGTTTTTCAAAAATCTCTAAAATCTATCTATCCCCAGTTATGATCAGCTGTGTTTACATTTGAGGTCATATTTGGGGTCATGAATTAGAAGCACCATTTTCTGAATTTGTAACTAAAGCAGGGATGAAGAATTTTTGAAAAAACTAAAATAAAAATCATTTTATTTGGAAAAAAAATATATCGAATTTTGAAATTTTAACACTTGCTTTCAAACAGTCATCAGCGATACTATAAGTGGGCTTCGGATTAGTACCCCCTTTCCGACTAACCTTGTATAGATAGGGTGACTGGTAATTAGTGACCGATACTGCCGATACTTTAACACATGATTGTACTCATGATAACAAACAACTTTCCCAAAGAAACATTATTTATAAAACAAAAAAAAATGTTTCCATATTACGAGCCGCGTCCATTCCGTAACGGTTTATTAATAAATTTTAAATGAAAAAAATTAAATAAAAATAATGTTGCTTTGGGAAAGTTGTTTGTTATCATGAGTACAATCATGTGTTAAAGTATCGGTCACTAATTACCAGTCTATATAATCCATGAAACCAAAACTAATAACCAGGACACGTGAAAAAAGGAGTGGCTCGATTTATTTGCCCCCAAGTGTAGTTTGGCAGAATTAAAACTAAATATTGTAATTGCATATTTGTATGTCATGGATTCCTGTACACCTGATTACATTATTTATCATTAATATTTTCCACGGTCTGTACCCAATGTATGTATTGATTCCTAGGATGACCACATCGCGTCGTCTGCTGCACCGTCTCCGGTACGCTCTAGTCAGCAGCTACTATAAGGAGCAGAAGCTGCAGCTCTCCAACGGGCAGGTGCAGGATGAGATTGCTGCTCAGCATGAACCGAGAGCCAGGACTGAGGTGAGGATACTATCTATGATTAAAAAATTAACATATACAAGGTGTAACATAACATACATAACATAACAAATAACGCACAACCTATTAAGGGGTCACTGTACTCATCATTATGCAGTGGCGTGCCTTCCATACAAGCCGAAAAGCCCGGCTTTATATCAGGAATGCGAGATTAATAAAAAAAAAACTCATGTAAAGTAGTATTGAATTAATTGAATCATCATGTCTCATAACAACTAATACCTACTGTATTAAATAAAATGTTTAAACTCCGCGCGTAATAAAGCGAGCCTCCGTGTGGAGCTACGTTGCCAGGTTTACATAAACAATATTTTTCGCGTCGCGCCTCGGCCGGCCTCCGTAACGTAACGTTGCCAAACCGCCTGCAAGATCTTGCATTACGGTCGCACGCGCTGGCTTCTTACGCGGCTTAAGACGTCTGTCTCTTTTCCTTCAATTTCATTGATAAATCGCGCGTAGATATTCACATACGTATAGCTACCTATAGCTAACTTATATGAAGAGAAAAGCCGGGCTTCTGACTCTGTTAGTTTGACGAAATTGAACATTACGTCAGTGTGCTTACGAGTGCAATTTGTGTGGCATGCGTGTTTAGGCACATAGATGCCGCGACGTTTTGTATTTTGACAGAAATGATACAATTTCAAATTAGTTCACATAATTATTGTTTTGAGCGATAATGGAGCATTTTTTGACGCGCTATATATTTTTTCAGTTTCTGTGATTTAAAGTATTGTGTAACTTTTAGTTTGTTTTAACGTTCGTGATTAAGTTTCTTTGTGAAATAATTGTTCCTTGTGTGTGATGGATTAAAGTGTGCAATCGTTACGCGGGAAGGTAAATACTTTGAATTTTGCAGACAAATACCGTTTTATTACTTCACCTAAACCTACTCCTGATTTGAGTATTTCTAGTAAATCAAAGTCACATAATGAAGAGTTAACACGGCTGTTTACATCGAAAGTAATTATAAATTGTTTTTAAACTTTTGCGATTTGTACACATTATAAAAATACATATAGATCGGGTCTATTATAAATTAACAATATTCTTTTCAACATTATAAACATTGCGTAATTCTAATTATACTCATCAATTTTATTACTGAGCCATCTATTGGCGACGACGGGCGATTGTGTCATTTTCCCCGTCGAACTCGAAGAGCGCAAAAAAGCACCTGTAATGCTCATAGATGGCTCTTAAACCAAATTGTATGTGATTTTGCAAAATCACACAATTGTATTAATTGCACTCTATTTATTATTAGGGTGAAAATAATACTTGTGTGATTTCGCGAAATAACGAATTTTGTCAAATTTTACAGGGTTTTTTTTTCTAAAAATCTATCGGGCTTGCCCTAACTTTGAACCCTAGGCACGCCACTGTCATTATGAACAACTTTTACTATGGGACCAAACCAGAAATCGCGAAAAAAAATCAGCTGTTCCCTACAACCATATTGTATAGTTGTTCGCACAACTCGTCAAAATGTAGGGAACAGCCATTGACTTACTTAGACAATGGGAACAGCTGATTTTTTTTTTCGCGATTCCCCTTAATTGTTTGTGTGTTATTTATGTTACACCTTGTATGATAAATTGCCATAGGAAATGATTCCTATATGAGAAGCTTGTGGCTGATTACTAAGCGCGCGGATCATAAGATCAAGGTTAAGCTTCGCTTGCCACGGTCAGTCCGTGGATGGGCGCCCGTTCGTGACACATTGAGACCCTCCGTGCCTCGGAGAGTACAGTCACTAGCACAGCGCCTATGACAGTCGATACAGGTAGTCCAGAAGCCCAAAGATCTGACAAGGGGTCATCCATAAATTACGTCACACGTTAAGGGGGAGGTCAACAAAGTGTGGCATCGTGTGACAAGAGGGGGGACGAGTTATAAGCTTCGTGACGTCACATGTATAAATCTAAAGTATTAAACTCTCAATCACCGTAATTATAGATACAATAGATAAGGACGGCGGACGGTACGCAACCGGTTAAGACTCTAAACATCAACTTTAACGAAAAAAAATCAAAATTGCAGGGAGGGGGGGTCACACAAATGTGACCACCTGTGTCAAGGACGGGGGAGGGGGGCTTCAAATATCATGAAATTCGTGTGACGTAATTTATGAAAGGTATGGATCCCCCACTGGGTCTAACCTTAGGATATTGGCATTGTCCAGTAACTAGGTTGCGAAGGTCTGTTGGCAGTCGCTCCGTGTAAAATACTGGTATTCAGCCACATCTGGTTAGACTTGAAGCTGACACAACATAGTTGGGAAAAGGCTAGGCAGAATGAATGTGTGAATATCAATTCCTAAACTCAATTCCAAGGTTGTGCCCCTGGCCTTTGGGGCCCTCAAACTAGTAAATAACGGGCTTTAATGAAGGACTCGATCACTTGCTGCCCCAGAACCCTAGAGCATCTACGCCGTAGGGCTGCTTGCTCTATTCCAATTAGACAAAAGAAGTCCATTAAATCATTTTTTTAATCTATCTATCTATATTAATAAAAAGAAAGGTCCTAACTGACTGATTGACTGACTCATCAACACCCAGCTAAACCCTTGGACCTAGAAAGCTGAAATTTTGCACAGAGGTTCCCTTTATAATGTAGACAAGGAATAAGGAAGGATTTTTCGAAATTCAATCCCTAATGGAGTTAAATAGGGGATGGAAGTTTGTATGGAAAATCGTCACTTAACGGGTTCAAAATATCACGCAAGCGAATCTGCGAGCAAAAGCTAGTGTTCTCATAATTTCTGTCTTCTTTTTATTACTAAACTTGATCGCGTTTAACCCTAATCACAAACGCAATGAGGAGGTCTACTCCCTAAGCACGAAGTCCATGGTTTCGGCCTTAGTTACGAGCATTTCCTACTCCCTATCACCTACGGACATACGATTATTTCGGGGCCCGAACCTTAGTTCGGGCCCCGAAATAATCGTATGTCCGTAGGTGGGACAACTGTCAAATCGTGTTGTCATTCCTTCTTAAAGGAATGACAACACGATTTGACAGTTGTCCCTACTACCGATGTGTTTTTGCCCGTTCGAAAAGTTGAACTTGACACTAGTTTTGTTCACTCCTACGTTTCGGGCTACTTTCGGACGGGCAACTAACTTCGTTGACGGACTTAAGGAGTAGACGTGACAGGGTCTAAGATGGGGCACACGAATCCAAGTAACAAAGATATAGAGGGATTCCCCTATACCCCTCTGGCTCTCACATACACACGACGGAACACAGTAAACTGCTTGGCGCCGGACTTTAATATGAGGGTGGTAGCTAGCAGTGGCGAAGGCTCCATACAACTCGATTCCTATCGGCTTCCCTTTCGAAACGAGTAGTTACTGGAATTCACGCATCACACTTGAGCAAGGTAAGCATTATTAGGCCCGGCTTCCCTTTTAAAAAAATTCACCCTACGCCACTGGTAGCTAGCCAAGCGGACCGTATAGATCCTACCACCAAGCGAACTAATATTATTTCTACAACTTCTCTCCTAATGAACTTACTTCTTCACCAGGTATCAACAATCCTTCGCGACGGTCAGCGTCGCCTGCATCCGTCAGTTCGCAAGTTATTGGGCAAACAGACTGTCGACCTTGAAGAGATATTCAAGACGAGAGCACCGAGGAACAAGACCAGGAAGGATTATTCTGTAAGTCTGATTGTCTATAATAGCTACTACTCGTATTATGCTTTCCTACGATAGCGTGGTAGAGAATTTGAATTAGGTCAGTGAGACAAACTAAAGTATGCAGTAAGCTGCTAACGTGTACTTCATAAATAAATAAACATAAAAACCGGTCAGGTGCGAGTCGGACTCGCGCACGAAGGGTAACGGCAAAAAAAATTATGTCTGTTGTATGGGAGCCCCCCTTAAATAATAATAATCTTTATTGTACAAATAAACTTAAGCACTAGCTTCCACACTAGGATTCCCTGTGTCGTGGAAGCTAGGCGAAACCACTACATAAAATATACATATTAAGAAAATACAATAATACAATATAAAACTTACAACTAACACAAAAATACTATACATAAACAATAAAATATCTAATTCACACGAGAAGTCGGCGTCGTGTGTCGCGCGGTGTCCGGTAGCCGGCCTCGAAATCGTCGGAACGCAACACCTCTCGGCCAAAATTCCTCCTTCATGAAGATCGATAGATGTTCAGTAGAAATTCTCACCAGAAATGAATTGAAATTCACATGGTGGCGAGACTCCAACCGCTCGACCCTCAGGCTGAAATTGGTCTTGACTTGGATGTACTCTACAATCTCCTGGGCCATTGTAGAGTAATGCAGCAGAGACACGTACAGCAGCGTCGTTGGTACAGCGGGACGCAGTAGGTGTTTCGGTCCGGTCAGTGCAGTACCGCACTGGTTCCGAGAAGTGGGCTTTCTCTTCGTCTTCTTCTTCTCGACCTTTATAAAGCCCTCCTTGTCGCACTTGTCCTTCTCTGGATCCTGCAGTTGCAGACCACTATGAAAGGATTCACAGTGGTACAGTCAGCATCAGAAGTAGATGAACAACTCAGGTGTCCAAATAATTAAACACATTCGAGACACCAAAAACATCTATGCAACAACTGTTCAAATTGTTTTGAGCATCATAAACTCCAAATATATCTGAGCAGTCACAATGTCAAATTTTTATTTACAAACTAAAGGTCTATGGTAAGTAAACAAGCTAAACATTCAAAGGTAACTAAGCAACACGTTATTCAGAAAGTCAGGATAGCAACGTAAAATGAATTGTATTTGATTGTACTTAGAGTCATAAATTAAAAGTTCAAAAATAGATACAATGTGTACTGTTGTGTCAGTACAGCATTTTTTCTTTTTCTTCATATAGCTATATCCCTTTCATTTCGTGCGTGACGTCATTGACGTGTCTTTTGTTTATAATATAATCTGATAGTCAAGTTATAGGAAAACATCGTAAGGAAATTGAAACGAGTATTTATTCCACGCGAAAGCCATTAAATTCGAAACAATTAATTTGAATGAAACTGACATTTTTATTTGCTGCATTTTCTAGTATATCATCAGGAATTGAATTCGTAATAAATACCTACCAAATACCTCGGTTCATTTTAACCATGTTTCGGATTGATAACAATGCTCAAAAAAGTAAAAATCTGTTAAACGTCAATTTAATTACTCGGTTAAAAGATATCTAACGATGTAAAATTAGCCCGACTAAGCACGCACTGAGTTTCTATATGATTTTACACATGCGGTTTCAAATGCTTCTTTTTCTATCGTGTCGGCACGAGCTATACAAGAATAGCTCATGCCGTGGTGAAAAGATTAGCCAGTCAGCAAGGATGGTAGCGAGGCTGACTGCCCAGGGTGCGCCGGACGTACTGAAGTATCGTCACTCGTGGAGACTCTTTTCATGCACCCCTTTTTTTTCAAATGCTAAAAGCACCATACAGCTTATCTATGAACATGCACTGTAGCCTGATTTTAGTAGTCAGTTATCATCGAATCGCATCGAATATACCTTTACCCAAAATCTAGCACGATACGTTTTAAAAGTCATTTTAAAAAGAACCGCTAGTGCGTGCGCTGGTATAGAAAGCCATACGCGTTACATTTTTTAGTGGCTCACCGCCTGCCTTTAATTGCAATGCCTGCATTTTAATCTTAATAATGTCGCAGGACACTGTACACCTTACAGCGATAACACACTGGTATGGCGCGGCGGTCGAATCCATATTGCAACAGAGAGACCCACTGGCAGTGCGAACAGTAGCATATACGTGCGTTCGGTTTTTTTGAAGCGCGAAATGTAACGCGCTTGAATGCGCGCATGCAAAAACTTAAAAAAAAGGTAAAAACCGACTGCAAAAAACATAAAATCAACAGTTTCAGAAGTCGGTGGCTACAATTTTTTTCAGTGTAGAATTGCACCGTCTTCTGATACTGTTAATTTTATCTCATGGTAATTATTTTACTCCATATAGTTTTTTTTTGAAGTCGGTTTTTACTTTTTCATAAGTTTATTTTTTATTAAATACGTTTTAGTGCCATAAATTAAACTCTCTCTCCTCCATACTCTCTCCCTCTCTCTTCATAATCCTTATTTTTGACTTTGCCGTAGTCGGGTATAATAAGCCCTTTCATGCCTACCTTACACGACATAATTCAAAGATTCCGGAAAGTGGGGGGCGGGGGAAGAGTTCCGTTCCATATCTCTGAAGTTCATGGTCTAATCATAACAACATTTATAAGGGACTAAACGGAAAGTACCTATACCCTCTCAAACAAAAAAATATTTTTCAAATCGGTTCATAAATGACGGAGTTCTGAGGTAAGAAATATAAAAAAAAAAAAATTACAACCGAGTTGAGAACCTCCTCCTTTTTGAAGTCGGTTAAAAACGAGCATAAAACACCAAGGTCTGTAACCGCCCTAAAACGGCTAGGTTTGTAACAGGCCTTAGTATCACTGAGCAATATATTGAGAAATGGTTATTGTTTACATATTTTTGAACACTTTGGTTGCTTAGTTACATTTGACTACCTCAGTTGACAAGATGATTTGTTTGCATAGAAATATTTGAATTGCGAGTGTTCAGATGATTTTGATACATTGGATGCTAACAATAATTTGAACGCTATTGTTGTGCAGATGTTATTGTGTTTTTGAGAGTGTAGAATTATTTGAGTATCTGAACTGCTTCTATATATCTGATGGTGACTGTACTGCTTACCCGCTTTTTGCTGCTTAGCTTGCGACGCACCAGATTTGTTGGCGGCGCCGGCGGCAACAGCAGCATAAGCTTGTTATTATGTTTGTTATGTTAGCATAAATATTTGTTTTATTTTAATTTAACTATTTATTTTTAAAGTAAATCTATAACTAAATATTCTGTGAATATTTCAAGCGTCTAACCTGTTGCCGTTATCAATATCGAGCAAAAACGAGCAAAAAAATCACGTTTGTTGTATGGGAGCCCCCTTAAATATTAATTTTATTCTGTTTTTTTGTCTGTGAAAATTTCAACTGTCTAACTGTCACGGTTCATGAGATACAGCCTGGAGACAGACGGACAGCGGAGCCTTAGTAAGAGGCTCCCGTTTTACCCTTGGGGTACGGAACCTTAAAAAGACATCTCATCTATTTTTAATGGTATCCTAACTAATATTATAAACGCGAAAGTAAAAGTAAGTTTGTTTGTTACCTTTTCACGCCTAAACCACTGAACCGATCATCCTGAAATTTTGTATACACGTCAAGTGTACAGAAATGTACATGGGGTACCTTTCATCTCGAAAAAAAGTACTGTTCCCGAGGAAGACAGCATAAACATTCTTATGATAGTAGATGGCGCCACATGTCTTTCGAATCATGATTGAATTATATTATCCCGAAAAATACGAAATACGTGATAAATGACATTCATGCGGACGAAGCCGCGAGCGACCTCTAGTTGGTGATAAATATTTGATATATATTCAAATTCTAATGGTGAATACAGAGTATTAATGAATTACAGAGCAATAAATTATTGCTTCCATTATTGCCAATAATGGAAGCAAATTATAGTAGATTGTTGCACCGAGCGCAAAGTGAGTTATTAATGCACGTGTTATATTGGTGCCCGATTAGCACGAGTGCATTAATTACTCACTTAAGCAAGGTGCGTAATCTACTTTTCTTTCAACTACCAATCTACCTACCGGGATAAAATATCCATAAAACATTTTTTTAAACTTTTCTTGCTAAATATGAAGTATCAAAGTTTTACAATGGTACAAAATGCGCGCCATTTGTTTTTTTTTTCACCTCGTCTGTTTTATTTGGCTGATTTTTATTTTCAGCCAGTATCTTTTTGATCTAATGCATACATTTTATATTAAACATGATGGGATACATTAAACATCTGTGGTAAATTTATCTAAATAAAAAATAAAAAACAGTGCATTAATGTAAAACAGTGCAATAATGAGCACATTTCTGCACTGTTTTGGTACTAAGCAAAAAATACGTCCTTTGTGATCGGTTTTGCAGTGATTAATGATAACATTACTACGTAGTTGAAAGAAAACTAATTTTTCCCATTTGTCACCACTGAAGGCAACTGGGAACGAAAAGAGTGATAATTCCCGATTGCCACCCCAGGCAACGCTAACAATGGTGGCAAATGGGACATTTAAAAAAAAAACATTTGCGGCCAGCCTCGACGATGGGGGCAACTAGGAATTAAAGCCTTACCTCCGGTTTCTAAATTGAGAATTCGGGATTAGCAATACTTAAGTAGTATTTGAATACGGAGTTGTCAAAAAAATGCTTGAAAATCAGTCATTTTACTGTCAACTTCGTACTCAAATGTTACTTAAGTACTGCTTATCCTAGAATTCTCAATTCAGAAACTAGAGGTTAGAGTATAAACTAAAGTCAAGCATTTCGCGAGCGCGCGATTTCATCCTACTAAATCTAGATCGATGATATACATATACATGTCTCAATTATAGTAAGTGCTCTATTGTGTACCAATTCTACACAGCGACTGGAGCGAACTTTTCCTAAATAATTGACTGAGTTCTCAACAGTAACCCTGAAGTTTTTAGCCAGTTTTTCCTCATAACCAGTGATCGGAAAAGGGTGAGCTAATTTACCTAAACTTCAAAGAACAGAGACAAATACTGGAGACTTCCTTACAACAACATTTTTTTTTCGGGAGAATTTTCTCGGAGATTGTCTTTCATTTGTTTTCAAAAAATAAAAGACAATCTCCTTTTTTGAAAACAATAAACAATCTCTTTTTAAAAACAATGAAAAACGTGTCATCTGGTTTTGTGACAATTTTGGGAAACAAAAATAGGAAACGAATTTACTTAATTGTTTTCTGTACTATTAACATTAATATTAAATGTTCTTTAGTGATGTCCCGAAACCTGGAATAATTTTCACGAAAAAAAATGTTGTCGTAAGGAAGTCTCCACTTTTTGTCTCTGTTCTTTGAAGTTTAGGTAAATTAGCTCACCTTTTTCCGATCACTGCACTGCTCATAACTGAAGCGCCAAATCCTAGTTAACCTCAGTAGAATTTGCTAGTAGATTTGGCGGTTTATGATATTCTAGGCTCCGGCGTCGTTTTATAGCTTTAAACCTTTTGGAAGAAATTACCTAAATTATGATGAAAACCGTATCAAAATCCATTGAATAGTTTAGAAGTAAGCGAACAGAGAGACGCGAAAAGCGACTTCAATTTATGCTATTTAAAGATATCCATGCAAAATTGCCTTGCTTTTTTTAACAGTGAATATCATGAACCAAGGATCAACGAGTAGCATTATCCTTGTGCTAGTTACATTATAGAAAGATCACCAATATAAAGATAAAAAGATAAAGAATCATTTATTTGGACACAGCATAAAGAGACACAACAGATAAAAGTGTGATATAAATAAAAAAGTCTTGGGTATGTGTCTCACGGCTGAACCAAAAAGGTGTCCAGATCAGCTTAATGTCAAGCACTATAAGTACCTACTTGACGCTGGTTTTCGTCTGGAACCTTTGTGCTCCACGGATGTCAGTCAGCGGTCATGCCCGTTCACTTAAACCAACATGTGTGTGTATATGTGCAGTGTATGTAAAGAAAGAAAATAAATAAATACACAATAAATAAGGAACAATCTAAAACTGTATGTAATATGTATAATATTTAATATGGCAACATTTTGTTGCGTCGACATCGTCGCTCACGCAGGCATACGTTATCTGTGCTGTGACTGTGATATAACAACACGCCTATATACCCCGAAGGATTGGGCACAGCTGTATAGTACACCCTCATTTCGCCGTTATGTTTAAGTCCCATGTAATAGGGGGCAAGACTATTGCCATCAACCAAGCAACAACACTTTGCCCGACCTAGGGATTGAACCCAGTACCTCACGCGTACAACCACTAGATCAACGAGACAGTCTTTCATCATCATCATTCAGCCGAAAGACGTCCACTGCTGGACATAGGCCTCCCCCAAGCATTGCCACATCGACCGGTCCTGTGCTTCTCGCATCCAGCGGATTCCCGCATTTCACCACATCATCGGTCAACCTTGTGGGAGGCCTACCTACAGTGGCGTAGCTACCGTAGCTAGGCGGGGCAGTGTACTGGGGCCCCCAAGCGCGAGGGGCCCTTCGACCTCCATGAACGACGTTCGAAAAAGTTATACACTCCTAAATTTAATTCACCAGAAAAAATTTAAGGGCATGGTCAGTTACCTACTGTAATAGAACATATAAAGAGAAAAAAAAAAGAAAATTATTTTGTTTGAAAACTGTACTTCAAAAACATCAATAATTGGTAAGAAAGTTCAATCACATTGACAATGATATTCGTACGCGCACGCACACACGCAACCCTTTTATCTATTCATTCAAAAAAAAGCCCGCGCAATACATAGGCTGCGCACGAGACGGACGGCGCCAACTAGTCTGGCTCCCGCACCACTCTCGCCCCCACCCACACCGGCGCGTGCGCGTGTCGCCCGCCGCCCGCCGCAGTCGGCCGCCCGCAGTAATTAGGTTAAGTTGCGTGACGCGCGGTGCAAGCGCAACCTCTCGTTACCGCGTACTCGGTTTTTGTTGTATACGTAATTACATGTTGTGTTGATGAATACTAAATAGGCTTAATATTCGGTAAACTAAGGTCAAAGCAGACTGCATCGCGCCCTCTCCACCGAACCCGTCTCCTCAGAACGCAACAGAGAGGTTATTAAGTTTACGCGAGCGCGCAATACGTATTACCTGTTAACATCTGTTATTAAATTGATAACTACGATGGCTTCATACGATCATCAGTTCACGTCTCGAGAGTACCCTTTGTGTTAATACTTCATAAAAGGCCGGCACGCAGGTGAATCTTATCTAGATAGGTCGGAGCGAAAGTACCTAACCGAGGAGTTCGGGAGTCGGTGGACAGGCTGCGGCGGCCTAATTGCCTGGCCCGCGTGCCGCCTGACCTCACACCCATGGATTTTTACATGTGAAGTGAAATCAAACGGAGAGTGTACGTGAGTGAGCCCGATAGTCGCAAACTTTTAAAACAACTCGAAGTAAAAGGGCAAAGTGATGTTCTAATATCATTAAATAACTATCTTTTAAAAAGTGCTCGCTTGTGTGTTGATAACAAAGGGCGGTGGCCATTTTGAAAAATTGCTGAACTGTAAGTTTTTAATAACACTGTAAATTACCACCCTTATCAGCTGATTTCAATCCTTATCAGCTGATCCTAATCACTGTTAGCTAATCCCTTCAAATTCAAATCCCCATTGTCTCAGAACAAATTCTAACTTTTTAAATACGTGGAGTGGAGTGAGGGAGAAAGCATTTCTGTGTGTGTGTTGCACGGATTTCGCGCTATCGACTCGCTCGCACGCATTACATACCGGTATAGCTGACTGACGCTTGACTCACACAAGCGTATAATGGTGCATGATGTGTGTAGCTTACGCGCGGTGGGATGAATTTCATTGATAGTCCGTGTCGTTGACGTAGTATTTCTAGTATTAGAGTATTATGTGCATAAAATTATTCATATTTTCAGGATCAAACAAAAGTAAATAACTTTGTTAGATTTAAATAAATTATATTAATGATTTTACATTTCAATAAGTATACCGCTTCCGTATGTACCCTTAAATTTTTTCTGGTGAATTTAATTTAGGGGTGTATAATATCCTAGTTGAATAAAGAATTTTTGATTGTAACTTTTTAGCCCCTAACCAACGACTTTTACGTGAAAGCGTGACAAACAAACAAACTATCATATTTATAATATTACTAGCGACCCGCCCCGGCTTTGCACGTATACGTTTTATAGCTTAAAACCTTCCTCTTGAATCACTCTATCTATTAAAAAAAAACCGCATCAAAACCCGTTGGGTAGTTTTAAAGATCTAAGCATATAAGTCGCGCGGAGAAGGTTTGCCGATAGCCTCATGACGTCACGCGTCGATGGTCGGTACGATTAGTAGGTAGGCCAGACGAGCGCGGATAGCGGTCGGTGAAGTAGGAGGGGCAGTCATCGGCAAACCTTCTGCGCGCGACTAGTACATAGGGACAGACAGACAGCAGGAAGCGAATTTGTTTTATACTATGTAGTGATTAGGAATTACGATTAAATAATTATCTGCTGCGTTATACATAATCCTTATTAGTAAATAGCTTTGCTTTATTACGCCCTGCTGTGGGCGATAAGGAGCTGATGATGAAGTAGTTTTGCTCCTTCAAAGTATTCAGTTTAGTTTAAATAGGGCCCCAATTTCATTTTTGCCCCGGGGCCCTTGGTTACGTAGCTACGCCACTGCGTACCCACGCTGCGTCTTCCGGTACGCGGTCGCCACTCCAGAATCTTTCGGCTCCATCAGCCATCCGTTCTGCGAGCAATGTGCCCCGCCCACTGCCACTTAAGTTTGGCAATTCTTCGAGCTATGTCGGTTACCTTGGTTCTCCTGCGGATCCCATCATTTCTGATATGATCACGCAGGGTAACTCCGAGTCCCTCTCCATTGCCTTTGGGTGATCTTGAGCCTTCATAAGAGGCCCATTGTGAGCGACCACGTTTCAGTGCCGTAAGTAATCACTGACAACAAGCACTGGTGACACAGTCTTTGCACATTATTAATTAAATATTTTCTCTCCCACAGGCGATGCTACAGAAACGCAACTACACAATATCAGCGGACACGACAAAGACTCTGCGTCCAGACCGGAAGCCGGACGAGTTTGAGATGACAGAGGAACCGTGTACCAGCCGACCGAAGAAGGTACCCCGACATCTGGAGCCTAAAGTCACTAATGTGGTGACGTTGGACGAAGTGACGAGGAACAAGATGAAGTATAGATATAGGATTGTTATTGGTGAGTATTTACAAATCTGCATTCAAATAAGTTATTTTTAGGTTATTTTCCAATTCGGTGGTGACCTCTCGCTTCCGGCCGTGGTTCTGTCCACGGTCGGGAGCGAGAGTGCGTGGGAAGCCGTCGCCTCTTTTTGCGAGGTGGTGATGGAGACCAAGGAGGGAGCGGAGAGGGAGAGAGAGGCGACGGCCACTCTTCCTTCCCGCGCCAGACGCACCGGGCGACGATCTCCGGCCACCCTAGTGTGTGGCCTGCGAGATGCGGGTTAGGGGACCCGTCGCCCGACCAGTAACAGGCCCGAGAAGGCGGCGCACAGTTTTCCGTGCGCGCCGACCAGGAGGACGTGGGGCCCCACAGAAGGAGAGGTCCGCCGGGGTCTGGCGGACCGAGGCCTGCCGGGGTTGCGGTGCATGCAGCTGCGAATCCCGCGACCCCTGCCAAGGGTCAGGAAGAAGGAACACCGTGGGTTTTTAGCCGGTAAGAGTCCGGCGTAACCCTTTGCCTTCCCTGGGTGAAGGGTATCCATGAGGATTTTCCAACGAAAAAAAAAAAGGTTATTTTCCAATATATCCGTGAAACTTAGCTAAACATTATGGTAAGCTACGGATAGACTATCCCTTTGGGTAAAAAAGGTGGAGAAAAAAAATGGTTAGAATATGCACGGGAAAGACAAAAATGTTTTTTTTATTTTTTTCATATATTTTGCTAGACAGATGAACCTTGACAGACTGAAAATAAGGTTGGTTTTCTATCCGTCATTTTACTGTAGGATAAATCGTGAGTGGATTCGAGTCGCTTGACAGCAGAAATAAGCGGTCAAATAGTTCCTTCCACGGTCACACAGATTTGAATTGACCTAACTTGAAGTTAAAGGTACGCTGTTTGTGAGGGCTTTTCGCATATCGTAATTTTACTTTTTATTTACGCTTCTAACTAATTACAGCCGCATAGACCGATCTTCCGGGTTAAGCCACGCTTGCCGAGGTTGGTCTGTGGATGGGTGACCATTTACCATAGCGAGTTTCCTCCGTGCCTCGGAAAGCACGTAAAGCCGTTGGTCCCGGCTGTCATTTGTAGATCTTTGACAGTCGTTACTGTTGGTCAGAAGCCAGAAAGTCTAACAACCAGTCTTACCAAGAGTATCGTATTACCCAGTTACTGGGTTGTGGAAGTCTGATAGGCAGTCGCTCCATGTAAAATACTGATATTCAGCTGCATCCGGTTCGACTGGAAGCCGACCCCAACATAGTTGGGAAAAGGCTAGGCAGATGATGATTTACGCTTTTTGCAAATGCACCCTTAAGAGGGCTTCTGGCTCGTTCTTGAGGGGCTATTGACTCGATCTTGAGGGGCTAGTGACTCGCTGCTCATTATCATGATTCGTATTTGAATCTATTGGTTTCTTTTTGAAGGGCTTGTGACTCAGGGCTCGTGACTCGTTATTAAGTAGTCGTGACTCGTTAGTAAGGAGTCGTGACTCGTTATTAAGGAGTCGTGACTCGTTATTAAATAGTCGTGACTTGTTGTTAAGGAGTCGTGACTCGTTATTAAGGAGTCGTGACTCGTTATTAAGGAGTCGTGTCTCGTTATTAAGGAATCGTGTCTCTTTATTAAGGAGTCGTGACTCGTTATTAAGGAGTCGTGACTCGTAATTAAGGAGTCGTGACACGTTATTAAGGAGTCGTGATTCGTTATTAAGGAGTCGTGTCTCTTTATTAAGGAGTCGTGACTCGTTATTAAGGAGTTGTGGCTCGTTATTAAGGAGTCGTGACTCGCTATTAAGGAGTTGTGACTCGTTATTGAGGAGTCGTGACTCGTTATTAAGGAGTCGTGAGACGTAATTAAGGAGTCGTGACACGTTATTAAGGAGTCGTGACTCGGTATTAAGGAGTCGTGACTCGTTATTAAGGAGTCGTGACTCGGTATTAAGGAGTCGTGACTCGGTATTAAGGAGTCGTGACTCGTTATTAAGAAGTCGTGACTCGTTATTAAGGAGTCGTGACTCGTTATTAAGGAGTCGTGACTCGTTATTAAGGAGTCGTGACTCGTTATTAAGGAGTCGTGACTCGTTAATAAGAAGTCGTGACTCGTTACTCGTTTTTGAGGGGCTCAGCTCAGTGACTAATGGTTGACTGATCATTACACATTGAGACTTCTCAGTGCTTCGGAGAACTCGGTTAAACGTTATTGATTCGTCTTTCTAAGCCTGCTGAGTATAATGTAGCGGTCATAATTGTAATTAGAAGTCATTTACAGCGTAACAATCAACAAAGAACATCTTCCAATGACTCAATTATCTTAATTTCAGGCAACACATCGAAATACGCTCCCCCCGCGTCCCGCGCGGACCGCTCCACTCACAAGTGGTTGCTGTACGTGCGCGGTCCGCCGCACGCGCCGGACATATCGCCCGTCGTCACGGCCGTCAGCGTGCGACTGCACCACTCCTACGCACCGCACCACACCGTGCATATAGAGTAAGTTAAACAAACATATCGCCCGTCGTCACGGCCGTCAGCGTGCGACTGCACCACTCCTACGCACCGCACCACACCGTGCATATAGAGTAAGTTAAACAAACATATCGCCCGTCGTCACGGCCGTCAGCGTGCGACTGCACCGCTCCTACGCACCGCACCACACCGTGCATATAGAGTAAGTTAAACAAACATATCGCCCGTCGTCACGGCCGTCAGCGTGCGACTGCACCGCTCCTACGCACCGCACCACACCGTGCATATAGAGTAAGTTAAACAAACATATCGCCCGTCGTCACGGCCGTCAGCGTGCGACTGCACCACTCCTACGCACCGCACCACACCGTGCATATAGAGTAAGTTAAACAAACATATCGCCCGTCGTCACGGCCGTCAGCGTGCGACTGCACCACTCCTACGCACCGCACCACACCGTGCATATAGAGTAAGTTAAACAAACATATCGCCCGTCGTCACGGCCGTCAGCGTGCGACTGCACCACTCCTACGCACCGCACCACACCGTGCATATAGAGTAAGTTAAACAAACATATCGCCCGTCGTCACGGCCGTCAGCGTGCGACTGCACCACTCCTACGCACCGCACCACACCGTGCATATAGAGTAAGTTAAACAAACATATCGCCCGTCGTCACGGCCGTCAGCGTGCGACTGCACCACTCCTACGCACCGCACCACACCGTGCATATAGAGTAAGTTAAACAAACATATCGCCCGTCGTCACGGCCGTCAGCGTGCGACTGCACCACTCCTACGCACCGCACCACACCGTGCATATAGAGTAAGTTAAACAAACATATCGCCCGTCGTCACGGCCGTCAGCGTGCGACTGCACCACTCCTACGCACCGCACCACACCGTGCATATAGAGTAAGTTAAACAAACATATCGCCCGTCGTCACGGCCGTCAGCGTGCGACTGCACCACTCCTACGCACCGCACCACACCGTGCATATAGAGTAAGTTAAACAAACATATCGCCCGTCGTCACGGCCGTCAGCGTGCGACTGCACCACTCCTACGCACCGCACCACACCGTGCATATAGAGTAAGTTAAACAAACATATCGCCCGTCGTCACGGCCGTCAGCGTGCGACTGCACCACTCCTACGCACCGCACCACACCGTGCATATAGAGTAAGTTAAACAAACATATCGCCCGTCGTCACGGCCGTCAGCGTGCGACTGCACCACTCCTACGCACCGCACCACACCGTGCATATAGAGTAAGTTAAACAAACATATCGCCCGTCGTCACGGCCGTCAGCGTGCGACTGCACCACTCCTACGCACCGCACCACACCGTGCATATAGAGTAAGTTAAACAAACATATCGCCCGTCGTCACGGCCGTCAGCGTGCGACTGCACCACTCCTACGCACCGCACCACACCGTGCATATAGAGTAAGTTAAACAAACATATCGCCCGTCGTCACGGCCGTCAGCGTGCGACTGCACCACTCCTACGCACCGCACCACACCGTGCATATAGAGTAAGTTAAACAAACATATCGCCCGTCGTCACGGCCGTCAGCGTGCGACTGCACCACTCCTACGCACCGCACCACACCGTGCATATAGAGTAAGTTAAACAAACATAATATAGGACACCTTAGTCCAATCCACAATATAATTATTGATACACAATCAGCACTTATTCAGGCACATTTTAGCACAAAGATACACACAGAAACACGAATAATGCATTAACACAACACAAAACAACACGACACGACCTTACAGCGCGCGAGCAAAATGGCGGACTGACGCCGCAACTTTTTTTGTGACGTCCATTACTTGTCAACCGTACTTTTTACAATGTCAACACTCTGGACTTTATTTCTGTCTTTTTTTCTCTAGTTTAATCTGTCCAAGTTTTAGCGAGATACACAAAACTTTACTATGCTAAACTTTTCGTTATATCGCGAGCGGGAAACGACGATGACGTACTGGACCCACGGTCCAGCTTAACAGACGCTGACTTTTGACAGCTGGACCGTGGGGGCAGTCTAACAGCGGAAGGGATATTACGTGTATTTTTATCATGAAAATCGCTTCTAACATTAAACATATGCAATTTTTTCCGAACATACATAATATTTTCAAAGATATAGTGTGACGGCAAGGTAAGTATATTAATATCTTTGAACACGTTTTTAAGGGACTCGCGGGAACCCATATTGTAGATTGCACGGATTGCTCTCTTTTGTAAAATAAAAACAGAATCAACGTCAGCTGCTGAGCCCCACAACAGAATGCCGTAGGACATAATGCTGTGGAAATATGCGAAGTATACTAACCTAGCTGTAGCTACATCAGTCAGCTGCCTAATTTTCCTAACTGCTCAAAGTTAGAGTTCGCAAAGTTCGTTCACTTAGGTTGTCTGGGAGATGCAATATTGAACGTTGCGAACGACGCCTTAGCCGTTGGGTTATTTTATTACTAGTTCGTTAAAACCATATTTTTAATAATTCTCTCTGTAAATTCACGGCTCATCTTCCGTGTGGAAGATGTCCGGTCCTTTGGAAGGCATACGGAGGACACAGGTCCAACGCGCAGAGGCCCCTTTGAGAACTTAAATCTAAAATGGGATGGGGCACCATAGGGCATGCAATTATCGAAAGTTTTCGATAATCGATAATCAGATTTTTATCGGTCAATTTTCCGATAAATACCGATAATTACCGGTTTTTATAATAATATATGAAAACTAGTATTTCTCTGATTAAAATGATGGTAGTACCTCTATGAATACCCGAAACATTTAAAAAAGGTTTTGATCAATAAAATGTGAATGTTTATACCAAGTTACTTAATTTTAAGAGGACTTTAAAAATAAAAAATAAAAGTTTCTTCAATTTGTCATTTTGTATTATTCGTTAACATTATGAATCTAATAAGATTATTACTTAATTAGTAATTTTCTTATTTCTTACAGTGTAATCTAAAAACGTAAAACGATAATTTAAAGTTAAATAAATTGAATGACGATGAAATGAATGAGCGGCGGGTAGAGATTTGTAATATCGGAATTTTTCGGCAACGGTTGTTCATCCGATATTTAGATTTTTCATCGATGTCGACATCGGTTTTCAGATGTCAATGTCTACAGACATTGATATACAACTACAAAGTACAAATTATACGTTTGATTGGTTGGTGCCAGTTATTAGATGGTATTAATTTAGATATTTCGATATAATATTCTTTTGTAACTTTTAACGAAACGTCAAAAGTCCGCACTCGGGGTCTACCAGCGAGCAATGGAACGGAGTATTCTTGGAGTCAAACTTACAGACCGTATAAAGAACATTATACTTCGTTCCAAAACTCAAATCGCAGACGTAGGTAACACAGCCGCCAAACTAAAGTGGAACTGGGCAGGCCACATCTGCCGCATGTCGCAACAAAACTGGGCAAAAGCAGCCACTGACTGGGTTCCGAACAACAGGAACCGACGACGCGGTAGACCCAGAAGGAGATGGCGTGACGAACTGGACTTCTACATAAAGGATTGGCCAGATATTGCAAAAGGCCGGGAAAAATGGAAAGAGGGAAGGGAGGCCTTTGCCCTGCAGTGGGTGCGAAGCCGGTTGACAACGTTGTCAACCGAGCGGTTGACAACCATATTTTTGGATAACAACCGTTGTCTACGGTTGTTTACCATTTTCGACGGCTTGAAATGGATAATAACCTGTTTTTTTTTAATGGAATCAGTTTTTGTCTTCAGGTAATAGATAGCATAAATAGCCCCACTTTAACCCTTTGAGGTTTAAATATCATGTCATGACCTAAAAAAAATTCGCGAAGTGTGAGTTTGGTCACGACGTGACCAATTTAGGCGCGTCGTGTTCCTTACCAAATTTGGCAAAGTAAAGTTGTGTTTGACACGCTAAAATTTTTTCGGATGCAACTAGAATATCAGGCAATATAAAAAGCCCATGTGTCAAAGCTTTAAAATGTACGGTTGACAAGTAATAAGAAAAATAAAAAAGGTGCCGCGTCATCGACATAAGGAAATCTATGGACTTGGCATACCTACAAAAAAAGCGTGTATACCTAAACTTTGCTGAGAAAATAAAATGGCGGTTACTAGAGTAGGCCCTATCGATGTTTTTTAAAAATGACATCGATAAAACTTTATAATAATGTTTTTCTATTATCATGGTACCTACATAATTGTACATACCACTTTTAAGTGTTGTAATTGTTTTCTTACTATGACCGTAGTTTCCGAAATTCAAATTTTCTTTCGTTTTTTGCAATTTGGAATACAGTATTTAATTAAATGTTGATTATAGTATAACTCGCGACCGTATGATCACTAGAATCAGTAATCGCATAACTGTCTAGACCGGACACACGGCAAATTGGTTTTGTCGTTATGTCCAGTCCAGCTCTTGATTTAGGTATATAATTACATTGCTGACCACATATGTTAGCGGTCAATAGTATGCTTGGCGTTGTGGCAACGGCGATATGTCTTGGTGGCAACGTCGCATATACCTATAAGGGCCTTTTTAGTGCCATGCGCGTTCGTGCCCACATGCGTGTGTCACCCGCACCCGTGGTGCCTGAATTTCACCTTTTCAAAGATGTATATAATGTGATGCGTGAAACACGAACGAAAAGGTAAACTGCGGGCGCCACGCATGCGGGTGACGCTCGCACGCGGGGTTGAACTCGCATGACAGCGAAAAGGCCCTTAGGGCCTATTCACAGTCATGCGTCATGACACGGTGGCGGCGCGGCGACGGATTCGTCGTCGCCTTGAGCTCTAAAACAGAGGAGACCTTTCTTGCTTGATTTGCTGTTGTCCACATGGTTTCTTTTTACTGTTACATAAGGTGGTTCCGTCAAGGGTCTGTATAAAACTTTATCCTGTGTAGTATATTATTATTTTTCATTAAAGATTATAATTGAATACCAATTAAATTTTTATCGCTTATCACATTTTTATCAACATGTTTACGACATACAAAGCTGCAATTTACAAAAATTTTATGAAAATATGATTTCACAGGCGGAACCACCATAATTAATATTTTTTATATTAATGTTTCCAACCCTTTTTTGTTTACAAACCTCTCCGAACATGCAGATGATTGTGGGTTTTAATAAAAAGTCAACAATAATTATAATAAAGTATTTAATATTATAAAATAAATCAAAGTTATTCATTTCTAAATAATATTAATTTGTTCAAGTAATTTCTGTATGAAATTCTTTCAGAATATTTCTTCGCATTATATTTGAATCTTAAATTCATGTATATTTCATATTAATAATATTACTAAAATGAGTAATTCTTTTTGTCTTTCTTCTAATATTCTCATTCTCTTTATTTTCTTTAACTGATTTTGACACTTGTCCTTTAATTTCTTTATCATTTCTGTGTGGACCTGAAATCAAATAAAATAAAATTAAGCTTTACAGATATTAAAAACAAGCAAGTGATATCTCCCACCCAGTCTCAAATCAATCTATGAGATCAAATTCGGTAAATTAATAATGATGGTAAGAAAGGGATCCCTTTTTTCCATAATAATACTTTGCCATACAATTGTCAACAATGTTGGGCTAATTATTGTTGAGACTAGTTTTGTTTTCCGAGCGTAGCTAGGCCATCCATAAACGACAACTGGTTAGGTTAGGGTTAATTTTTTTTTTTTTTTTTTTTTTTTTGGTCGCGGTGCATGCAGCTGCGAATCCCGCGACCTCGGCCAAGGGTCAGGAGAAGGAACACCGTGGGTTTTTAGCCGGTAAGAGTCCGGCATACCCCTCCGCCTTCCCCGGGCGAAGGGCATCCATGAGGATTTTCCCACGAAAAAAAAAAAAAAAAAAAAAAAAAAAAAAAAAAAAAAAAAAAAAAAAAAAAAAAAAAAAAAAAGGGTTAATTTTTTTTAAGACCCGTTAGTACAAATTTGGCTTGTAACTTCTATTTTTAGATAATGTAGAATAAAACACCCTACCGAACCATACCTACAAATTTCATTAAATATAACGGTATAGTACACGCAGTGTCTAGCATTTTAGGAGTTACTTATTATGCGTATGAATTATGTTTATAAAAATAATGGTTTAATATAATTATGCGTAAATATGCTTTAGAATCATTGACTTAGAATAAGTATGGACCTCGGGTCATCGCTCAAAAATGTCCGAACCGAAAGTGAGTTAAAACACGATGAATTTGAAAAGAGCTACACTTGCGCGCGTCATTCTTCTTTTGGGCGAACAAGCAGCTACACCTCAATGTCACATGTCAACAATGCCGTTCTGTGTAGTGAGATCGTGTAAAAACTACTCAAAAAAGTGAAAAAAGTTGATGGTGTATCACATTTTCAGTAGGTATATTATTGTTTTACAATTTTAAAGTATTATTTTGTTATGGAACATTGTATTTTGCTTAAAATTGAATTAATTGCAAGAGCAAAACACACAATAATCCAACTAAACAAAAAGTATCTTATTTTCCTTCCTTTGTTTGACCAATTATGTCAACTTCATTTGGTTGGATTACCATAAGAAACTTGACATATTTGTCAGACATTAGAACAAAGATTCCAAAGAGTCGTTATTTTTACGCGATGTTTTTTTGTATTGCGATTTTGAACCAATTGCAATTTGTTTTGTTCTATTCATTTAAACAAATTAATTTTAAACTTGCATTGTATGCAAACATATTATGTACGAAAATATGTATGTTGTCCTTCCGTTTCAAAATTGTATTGGTTTTTCGGTCACTACCAAGTTTCCGATCGAGCTGAAATTTTGCAGGTAGGTATGTGCATCTTAGATCATTAAAATGTCATTGAACTAATTTGATGATGGAGCCGAAGATTAGGCAGGCACAGGAACAAATGGTAGGCTTGTCGAGTTTCAGCTCATGTATTTTGTCATTATAAACACTTTTCATTACATAAATAATGACGTAGGTCCGATAGTAGAGCCGGAAAACGGGCTCTGGAACTCCCTAATGGCAAATAGTGAACACGTGACGTTTGGGCTCGTTTGTTTAGTTATCATAAACTCTTTTAAATACACATGACAAAAGATAGTTTCATTCAAAAAAAAAAAAATGTGCCTCTGATTTAATTTCAGTTTTCTTTGAGATCAATTAGATGAAGATGATGATGATGATGTTGATGCTGATGGTGATACTTCAGCAAAGGAAGCGAAATCGCGTTTTTGAAAATGACGATGTTGTAATTTTGCAAGAAATGTTCTATGCTCTTTCAGTTGGTTTAAATATTTAGCGATCGCAATAAAATAATATAACAAATAATAAAATCTTTTAAAAATTAAGTTGCTCTATTACTCCTATGTTCTCCAAATTTTCGTTTAATATTAAATGAAGTTTCGAAATTTGAAAAATTGAGCAGTGCTGTCATGTTTTCGTATGGTAAAAATTGTTGCAAGCAAAATTAGGCATTATGATAACGACATAGGAATTCGTACATCGTAAATGAGCTTGTTGGTATTTCTAAGTTTATAATATGTCAATTCAGGACACTTTTATCGTGAATTTTGTACTACACTCGTTGTCCATACTTATTCTAAGTCAATGTTTAGAATATTATGCTTGAACATCTGTGGACAATTTTAAAAATAATATCCTCACAAACAATGCAGTTTTGACGTAAGAGGCAATTCTAAAGATTAAAAAAAAACGGTACATGTGTTGTTTTTAGAGAACACATTGACCTAAAACAATGTTTTTGCATCTTAAATATAAGCTGCCTATCAGTCGATTGTCACGTAAAAATAACACTGTAACATAGAATTGAGGTTTCTGATCTGTGATATGCTGTTACTAGTGTTTACATTTTTTGATAGCTGATGCAGTGCATATGCAGATTTACTTAATTGTTTACAAATTTCTGCTATATGGTTTCCAAGTCATTTTATTATTATAATCTTCATCAGTATCAATCACGAGTAATATAGACATTTGTTTAATTATATTTTAAAATGTGAAAATATTTTGGAAACAATAAATTATTATCTCGTTTATTCATTATCATTTATCCAATTTATAATATTAAATAGCGAATCATTAATATCATTTTCATAATTGTTTTTATTTTTACATTCTAAAGCCGTTCTATCGTCTAATAAAAGAACCATTTATCTTTTATTTCTTTCAAAGAGATCATTTATGTATATAATATTACTTACCAGTAGGTTTCTTCAGGGTAAAGCATCGTCACGTAATGTTATTTTACCCAGTGTTCGGTTGAAACACGATTCTTCGAAATGAAGAGAACAAATAAAAATGTTTTTTGTTGTCGTCCTTAAATTTTCAACTCCGATGGATTCCAACCAAAGTTTTCTGTTACCTTTTCTAGTAGGCAGCCTTAAAAGTAAAACATAAAACTAAAAAGGAGCATAAAATAGCATTATCGATAAACAAAACAATGTCTAAATGCACTACTCTATCACTTGACTCTTCAATAACAACAAAACATCAACAAAATGATTTATTGAAGTACAAATCTTGAAAATAAAGTAAAAACGAAAATTATGAATGCTTTACTGTTGAAAGTCTTCAACAATAAAACCAGCATTATCTAAATCTAAACATTTTTCAGTTAAAATAAAATACGTACAGTGCAAAGTTATGTTTGGGTGTTTTCCGCTTCTTTTGATGCCACATCCGATTATATTGCAATTCGGCATCTTGCTATCGACGATTCCCACAATAAAACCAAGTTTAAGCGTAATAAAACTGCTATTTACTCCAAAAATCAACAAATTATAACCACAGCACGAACGCATTTGACAGTCGACGTACCCTTAGATAATAACAAACAGCGAGAAAATAAAATGGCGACCGGCCGCACTTAGGTATTTTAATGTCGCCAGAAATGACGGGTTGCCATTACGGTAGCTGTCAAAATACTACTATCCTTTTTTACATATGCAAAATTAAAAAAGTTAGAAAGAGATGGCAGTATTTTTTTGATATTGGCGTCGATTTTCCTCACATTTGCATAACTATTTTTTATATAGTAGAACGTTTCATGTCTATATTATTTATTATGTCTATGTGCCGCGTTAGTCCGCCATTTTTTTGTCGCCGTAAATAGTCATGTTATGTTGTGTCGTGTTAATTTTGTGAAAAAATAAGTGTTTTTGTGTGTGTTTTTGTGCTAGAACGTGTCTGTGTATGTACTAATCATAAATTAATAATCATAATGTGAATTGGACAACAATTAATATGCAAAATTGCGAAATGAAAAAGCCGTTGAGTCGGCCGCCGGTGCCTGCCGCGGAGTCATCGCAACATTATCGGTAAGTTTTTTTAATAATTAAACTAATTATAGGACATTAATAATGTTTATATGTATCGTCTTATTGATAAATAGGCATTATACTGTATTTTTTTCAAAAAATCAAAAATTCACATTTTTTTATTATCAAGAGGCCCCCAAGGGGTGGAATTTTTCGTAAAATTGATCATTTTGATTGTTGATTATCTTTACGTATTTGTTAGGCAGCATACCTTTTTTTGTGCTTAATCAATTCGTAAATATCTTCAAAATGTAGAATGTAACTTTGTATTTTCCATTTAGTCAACATAATTTGATCTGTGACCCATTGTTTGAGAGAGTGTTTTGCGCTCCTCGTGTTCCCGTGTTTGTTTTGGTTAGTCGTTACTAATTAACTAAACAATTATAACAGCCGAGACTGTTGTTTACGATAAGTATATGGACCACCCATTAGTATAAACAAAAAACCCAAGCCACTTCGCATAAACACTTCTCCAAATACAAGTCGTAAGCCGACCTTTTTTTTTGTTTACAACGGCCCACCCACAGCTGTCGGCACTTAACTGATAAGCTTGTAGTATCATAAATATTTGTTTCGAGTACTGTTCTTTTGTTTTATTAGTGTGGAATAAGGTGTATTTATGCAAATAAAACAATAGTTTTGTTAAATAATAGTTTAGTTTTATTATGAAAAATATAATTTTCGCAAAAAAATGCGAAAATTTCCCTAAACGGAAAAATACACGAAAATTGCTAATACATTGTAAGTCTAATTATACTAATACATATATCATCGGATAGGTAATTGAATAACGATTCCAACGACGTAACTTGTAGAGAGCTAGCTATCGTAGCATAAGAGATATCGACGTTTTAATTACGCGAATTAATCCGCGAATTAAAATCACGCACGCGGTGCACCGCCCATTTTGACAGCCACAACTTAAGGGGGGACTCGATTGTTTTTTTAAAATTAATTATAGATTCTTTATTTTAATGTAAAGTAACTTTTATGAGAGATTTCTTTTAGCGTACGTACCTTAATTTTGAAATGATTACTTCCGAATTGAGAAATTGGGTAGTACTGGCAACGTCGCTCACGGTCAAGCGACGACCCGCGCGCAAAATAGTTTGTAGTTAAGTAGGTACGAGTACCTAATTATTTACGAGTTTCGTATAACGTAGGTAGGTATCTACCTATCGGATAAAACGGGATAAATAGAGACCTACGGGTGAATAGATACAAAACTTTAAACGAGTTTTCAAGGTTGAATTAATGTAGGTAGGTACGTGTCAGTAGGTCAGTACTAACAAGGTAACATAATTCTTAATTTTAATTCAGTAAAAAAATTCGAGTCCTTCTAAGCAACAAACAACATTTTCAGTATCGTGGAAAAACCATTTTTAAAGTTACAAATAAAATATTTTAGGCTCAAAACATAACCACCCTTTTAGCTTGCAGTCGGATAAACGACCGGTAGTCAACCGTTGTTTATAGGTTGTTATCGGCTACTTTGGATAAATATCGGTTGTCAACCGCTGTTTTACAACTATAAGTGGGACACAACAGGCTGATAATAATAAAATAATTCTTTTGTAAATGGAATAGATCCTAACTTCAGATAGGCACTATTTATAATTTAGCCGAAGTAAATTTATTGCAAATGCTGGTTAATAACTACAAATAATTTTGAACAATAACTTTCATATCTTGAAAAAGAAAATGTGACCTTTTTTTCACTGCAACAATAACTATATTTAAAATATTTTCTGAGCAAAGGTATTTTAAAGAATAGCGCCAACGATACATTCGTAGCGCAACGGATTAACGAACGCAATATTCGCTTTATCTCTTTCTCACGGCCGGGACTACGTAAAGTTGAAAAGAGAGGAGGCAAATATGTAACTCGGTTGCTAGTTGGTTTTGATGTTTGGATTATAGATTTTATATTTTAGGGCCGATTTTTCAATCCTCAGATAAATTTTATCTAAGGAATAAATATGACGGTTTGACATATTTTCTATACAAAAGCTGTCAAAACGTCAAACTTATTCCCCAAATAAAAGTTATCTGACGATTGAAAAATCAGCCCTTAGATGAATCTAAAACCAATATCGTGTGTTTATTACGATTTCGTTATTCGGTTGGTTGGTGAATGTGAACTCGAGATTTGTTCGTATTTGATTAGATGTGGTGAAAACCGTTATCTCTAAACATCACATAGATGTCATCCGATTTGGATGGCAACCGATTTTAGATGTGATTTGATACATCGAACTCATGCCTAACGGCGGGCGAGCGTGGAATGCTATGGATAGGCAAGCACAGGATGAGGTAGCAGCATAGCGATATAGCTGCAGAAAATCGTTGCACGCGTACAATCTGAACGGAACGAACGACACGCGGCGTCGTAACGAAATTAATTGAATCCTTTTTACTTTTATCTTCTATCTTTTTATCTTCTATATTTTTCTTTTATCTTTTTTTTTACTTTTATCGTTTATCGGTATTTTTATCGAAAATTTTCGATAATTATCGTTGGCTAAAATGAAGCGATTATCGGTAAATTATCGATAATCGATTATCGGTTTGCATGCCCTAGGCACCAACCGGCGACTATCCACAGCTGTACTATTGGAGTACAGTCATGGACCGTCCCAGGTGGGTGCAAGACTATTGTAAAATGTGGTGAAAAATATCTGGTCTATGGGGAGGGGTGTTTAGTGCATTGATTAACTTATATTCCCGGGAGAAAACGGCGTCTGCCTTTCAAGTTTAAAATTGAAAAGTTTTGGCAGACGGTGACTCGCCAGCTCACTAGCTGGACCCTCTGAAAAGCCGCCAGTTATTAATAATTTCTTGTTATTTTATTCCAGCAAACCCCCGTACCACGTATCTCGTCGCGGTTGGGGCGAGTTCCCCGCTAAGATAGAGCTTCATTTTGCGTTGCCGGAGCGCAACCGACCCGCCACTGTCGAACACACCATCAAACTGGACCGCAACTACACCGGCATGCAGATATTAGGTGAGGATGCGTAGAGACGGGAAAGTCGTAAAAGTCGGAAAGACAGAGTTGGAAAAATACTTAAATATCGAATAGTTATAGCATGCAGATATTAGGTGAGCATGCGTAGATAGTAAGACGGGATAGTCGTAAAAGTCTGAAATCAGAAAATAATTTAGTATTGAGTAAGAAGTTGAGTGCGAAGTTGTAAGGCAACTAATAACGTAACCATGTTTTTTTAAGTGTTTGAGTCGTAAAGGTCGAAATGAAAGTCAAAGAGCAGAAACTATTAGAGCTAGCGCGCACTGCGATGCGGCGATTTGCGATGCGTTTTTGTCACCGCAAAGAATAAAATAAATACTAGTAAATTTGCATACGGTGAATTATTCGCAGTGCGCGCGCTTCCATGTGGTTTCATGGAACGCAGATTTTGCGAACAAAAATCGCACGAATTTTATCCGCAGTGCGCGGTAGCTCTTACTCGATGTTTGATCTTATCATCCAATCTACCCATACTATGCATTTCATTACAAAATATGCTTCTTATTTACATTAAATATTAAGATATTCTTCTTATTCTAAAACTATTCCCCGTGTCGGACTACAATATAAAACTTCCTCGCCGCAAGCGCATTTAGACGAGGATAGTTTATCGAAGTGAGTTTCGTTCTGACTTTGTCTTTCTCGGCGGTGAAAACAGACATGAGACTCGCTTCAAAAAACTATCTTCGTGTAAATCAGTCTTTAGTCTTTGTGAGACTGATAGTAAACTTATCAATCGAAAATTTCGAGCAACTATATCGAACAGTTATGTACTCAAAAACACCATAATAATTAAGAATTTACCATTTTACAGGCGCTGAAACTCTCGTCGACGTCTGGCTCTACAGCACAACAGAAATGATACAATACGAATTCAAAGAAGACGACCAAACTGAACCCCCACCAGAGACAATCATAGAACAGAAAGAAACAGAGATAATAAGCGAAACCATAGACAACTGCGACACACACACAGAAAACTGGATGGAATTCTTCTCGAAAGGTCCCACAGAGGTCGACGTTGACGAAATGATAATCAAACCAATTAAAAAAGAGCCAGAAGATGACCATAAACCGGATTTGGATAGCATCATAGACACGAATGTTATTGAAAGAGGTCCAGATGAAGAAGTTTGTAGTGAAGTCAATATTAAAACTGAAAAAGAATGGGATGTTAATTATAAAGTTGATGCTGATATACCTAATGAGATTCTTAGTCAACCGACTTCACCGAAAAAGAGGATAGTGAAATATATAGATCCAACCACAGGAAAAATTTATTACCTAGAGATGGATAGAGCGTTAGATCTAAGTAAAGTTCAAGAAATTGTTATAAATAATACAAAAACAGCTAAAATTAGTCCAATAAAATCGAATGGTTTGAAAAACTTTAGAAAGAAAAAAGGTGGTGTTTCACTACTAAAGCCTGAAGTCAAAAATATGCTAAAAAACACAGAAAATAATGTCAAAGTCCAATCTAATTATTCGCATATTGAAAATGATCATTGTTACTTGGCAACACCGAGGAGGTTTGATAGTGTTGCCGCAGTAGAAATTAAGAAAGAAAAAAGTTTGTATGATTGTCTTTGCGCTGGTGTTAGTAGGCTGAATACTGTGAGGTCTGGTGTCAATTATTTGGTGAAAAAGATACCGTTGATTAGTGATCAGGCCAGAGATTCGGATTATGTGAAACATTTTCCTTTTGTTGTTGAAACTGAAGAGAAGTATTGGAAGCTAGATTTTGCTAAAAGAAGAAATATTGAAGTAAGTGGTACTTTTATTATACATACATTAGGTTTTGCTCATAGCTTCGCTTGCGTGAAATTTTAAACCCTCGTTAAACCCCTTTTTAGGTGTAATTTTAAAATCCTGTATTTTATTATTTACTTTGAAGAGTTATTGTGTTAAGGTGAAAGATACGGGCTGTTCCCAGCACTTTTCCCGCTAGATGGCGCTGAAATCATTATTTTGAGTTTATTTCGTTTTATGTGAAATCTGAGCATTACTAAGTTGTAGAAGTAGTGTTCGCGACACCTGGTCATTACCTTTTAATGAACTTGATCATAACAATGCCTCAAAATCCACCCAATTTGACACAGAATCCCATAATAACATCTGTCATTGAATTTACACACTTTTACACACACATAGACGTATTCCCTACGTTTACAAAGTTTACCACTAGATGGTGTGTATTTAAAAAAGGGCTAAAATATTTTGTAGAAATACTCTAAATAGGGGTAGGCAGAACGACACCTACGATAAATTAAAACTAGTACTATTTTAGGAAAATAAAAGTTATATTTTAAGGCGTAAAACATTTAATTGATTAATAAAAAAAGGAAATAAATAATGTCAAATATACACAGTAAAATATAGTTTTATTTTATTACCTAAGTTTTTAGTAAAACAAAAATCTAAATCTTTATTGAGTTCAATAAGGTATTATTTCACCTTTTATAGTAAATACAAATTAAAAGCTTTATACAATGATTATGTAGATTCTAAACAAACTACTACAAAAAAAATTCAATTGAACAAACATTATTTCTTCTTGTCTTGAAACCACTGCTTCACAGGTGCTACAAAGAAAAATAACTTTACTTAGTATATTTGTAAAAAATAACTTTACGTATATTAGTACCAGCGTCACCATCATTGATTTTGAAGTTAGATTTCGGTGAGGTTGGCGGTGTTCGATTTAGCGGCATATTGGGCGTTCAAATGCACCAAAAGCAAAATAAAGCAACAATGAATGCGGATTTTTCTTTAATTAAGCAATGTTGCAAGCAGCAATTTGTGCAAGTATTAATTATAATATTTCAGAAATTTCTCCAATTTTTTCGTAAAAAAATCTCAGATTTTTCTGGTATTTTAGCAGCATAATAAAAAACATTCCAAAAAGTAATGAGTTTTGCGGAGGTTTGAACTTGATAGTCACACGATCACGTTCACTTACAGTCCGGCCCATGTGCCATCGGACCAAGTCGTCGTTACTAAGAGAGTTGAAAATAGCGTTCTATTTAATAAAAATAGGTACTGTAGCTGCAGGTGCTGCAGGTGCAAAGCTTGTCCTTGCATTCACTTTCAAGGACACTTGGCCCGGCGCACGCTAACACGATTTTTTATAACAACTTGTCTTGATTTGCTGTTGATAATTTTGATAATATTGTTAATTGTGTGTTGTAATTGTTTCAATATTTTATCACTGAGATGGTAATCACTAATTAATTGATCGTTTCACTGATAGTTTACACAATATTTTGCACAATTTTTTTTGAATTTAAAACACGGAACGTTCAAAAATACGTCTGCTCGCGACGGCATCTCGGCGGGGGGCTATATGCTTACAAAGTATTCTTTACCTGGTAAAAACATACCCCAAGATTGCTTTTTCACGAAATTTAATGTTGTGGTTACTTTGGTGACTTACTGAATAATTTAATTCATGGTTGACCATAAAATATACATAATGACAACATCGACACGTAGGTTAGGTACGTAATTAGTATTGTAACGAGATTGCAGCGTCTAAAACCCAACTCACGGGCCAACTTGCTGTTTCTAATACTTACCGTCGAAATATACCTAGGTAATTTTATTTTACAATAAAATTGCGTATTTTGAATAATTAATAAAATTATTTACCTACCAATAATAAATTGCAATAATTATATTCAATTGAAATCAATTACATAAGTACCTACTAGACATATTGCAATTTGAATAAATTAAAATTGCATACAAAATATAACACGCAACAAATTCCGCGCGCAAATCCTAGTGCATCAACATTACGTTCAACAAATTGAAAATGTACATGCATTCGAATCATAGTCAAATTAGCTGGCAACGCAGCCGCCGTCAAGGTTACAGAAGACCGGCAACGCTGCATATTTTAATATCTATTTACAATATCGCCTGCACGCCATCTATCGCTTACAATTTTAAACTATAACAAACATGGCGCTTAGTTTGCTTGTCAAAACAAACCCACACATGTAAAGAAGTGTCAAATTTTGTCTGAATTTCATGATTGTTTTTCTCAGTAATTAGTGTAAGTTATTTCCTAAAGAGTGAATTCGCGAGCACATTTGATTGTAGAAAAGTGATAAAATGATTCGTTTTAAACAAAGAGTGTCTATTTTTAGCGTATAATCCCTACAAACATTGTATGGACGGTCCATCGGTACATGCACCTTAAAGGGGTTCGAACATTTTTCTATGGAAGCTGGCATAGGCCCCGGCCGCCATTTTCATTTTTTTTCAAGATTGCGGCGCACGGTGTAACTGGTAAATATGGGTAGAGGACACTCAAAAAAACCAAAAAAAAACTTTTTTTTTTCAGCAATACGGTGCTCTAAAGTGTGACGTTGCCAAGATATTTGGACTTAAAGATTTATTTATATGAGAACAATGCCAATAATTAAAATAAACTAATTACAGCTTTACATGTTTTCTTTTCTATTCAAATAATAATTCCAATGTTGATTTAACTATTTATTAGAAGAGAGTCAAACTAGGAGCACGAAACAACAACTTTAATTAATTACTTACCTATTAAAACGTATTGCTGACGTTTTTGGTTTGTTTGAATGTCCTCTACCCATATTTACCAGTTATAAAGTGCGCTGTAATCTTGAAAAAAATCTTTAAGTCCAATTATCTCGGCAATGTGACACTTTAGGGCACCACAACTTATTTGTGAAATGGTATAGTCAAAACATTCAAGTGTCTGAACGCGATTTTGTGATTTTTGATACGAGTATCGTCTTGCATTTAAAATTTCTATGTTATTTTCCAGTGGTCCAGAGCGAAGTTAATAAACAGACTTCTATCGGAAAACATCGCAATTACAGAACCAATATGGCGGACGAAGCAAATCCTAGCTTACTCCCGCCTCCACGGACACTACCCCATCAGATCAGAAACCATTCACATCAAAACTGAAACAGACGAGTGGTCATCATGGAATGACCTTGAAAACATCAGAAAAATGGAATCCAGCATCAAAGAGCTGTACCCAAACCCAGCAGACATCAACACCTTATCTCTCTTCGACTCTTCAGCCTTCGCTAACCGTAGTCGGAATTCTGACAGTTTGTCAGAAGTTATCCCCCTGTCGGATGATGAGGAGGTGGATGTGTTGTCGTGTGGGGATAGGGTGAGGGTTAAAACGGAAGTGGCGGGGGACAGTGGGGGGTTGACGCTGCTTCCGGTTGATGATGATGAGGATAGGCTCCGGTTTATGTTTATTGAGAGGAAGTGCGCTGATATTGGGATTGAGTTGAGGAATGAGGATGTTGGGAATGGATATTCTTATAGGTGAGTTTTGTTTTGTGAATTTGTAGTAACATATACTCTTAGAGCGCTAAATTAACAGAAAAAAGTTTTACAGAATAATTTATTTGACAGTTTTCGTTTTCAAAAGCTGTCAAATTGTTTGACACAAAAAACAGAACCAATCGTTTTGACAGTTTACGTAAACAAAAACTGACTTAGAGCTCTTACACACGAGCGGCATGTTCCCAACGGCAGAGGTAACTGCAGCCGTCGACGCGCGTCGGCGGCAACCGTCGACGCGTCGACGGCAGCAGTCGACCTATAGCGACACTTGCAGTTGTTGCCGCTGCCGCTGATCTTCGAAGTTGAAACGTCGACGGCTGCCGTCGACGCGTCAACGGAAGCCGTCGACGCGTCGACGGCTGCAGTTACCTCTGCCGTTGGGAACATGCCGCTCGTGTGTAAGCGCTCTTAGGCGGCTGTAGTGCGTAGCCGCTCTAAGTTTCTTCCGATAATGGAGCTTCTAATCCGTAACCCCAAATATAACCTAAAATATAAACACAGCTGATCATAACTGAATAGATTTTAGCGTATTTTTTATGAAATTTTTGAACAACTATTTCTCTTAAACTATTGACTTTTGGGGAAAGTTGTAGAACAAAAGGTATTCATTATTATGGGTACTTTAACACCCTTTGGGATCAGTACCCCCTTACCGACTAACCTTGTATAAAATTATGGTTTAAGGCCTATCCGCACACAACAGTGCCGGCACAGTGCCGACACGTGCCGATCTGCAACATTTTGTATGACGCTATCCGTACTCGTCAGTGACAGTGACGTTCCGGCGCAGCACTGACATCACGGAACGTCACTGTCACTGACGAGTACGGATAGCGTCATACAAAATGTATGGTACAATATCATATTTCACTGACACTGATCGATACGTTGCAGATCGGCACGTGTCGGCACTGTGCCGGCACTGTTGTGTGCGGATAGGCCTTTATGGTTAATTGAGCGCCGCAAGTGTGTAGAAAATGACTGCCAGTTGAACTCTACAATCCAAATATTTACTAGCAACCTATTATTCTAAAATTAGACTGCATTATAACATCTAATCATTTTATAATATCCACAGTGCTGTCCACGCCGTGATGTTGTCAGCAATGCGCAGCTTTGCAGAGGAGTTAGTACGAAGCGCACTGGCCGTCAAACTGACAGAGGACTCCTCACATACCTCTCCTACTGTGTGGGCTGGGTGAGTTACTGACTCTTATATAGACCAACTACGATAACATGACACGCCCCGCCAACATCTGTCTTTGTTCATCTTATCTTTGGGGGAGGCCTACGTTCAGCAGTGGACGGCAATAGGCTGATATGATGATGAAATACCATGGGCCCTAACATGTTACCCTGCGGTACTCCAAAAATAAATTTGACAAAGCTGTGTTTAAAACTGTTAGTAGCCTCTTTTTGATTGTTATTCCTGTCGTAAGAGGCAGTCTACTTCTAGTAACCTAATTGAGACTGTATTGATGCAATAAATAATTATTTACTTGAGAAGTAATCGGTGGTCCACCTTGTCGAAGGCTGTCGGAAAGTCCGTGTTTTGTTACTAGCTGAAATTTATGCGTGTTCGTCTTCATACTCCGTGTTTAATCTCTTGATATGTGTGACGAATTTTATCTTTTTTTGTTATGAGAAATAAGGCTAAGCAAAGATATTGTTCTGCCTTGCTTCTTCCCAACTATGTTAGGGTCAGCTTCCAGTCTAACCAGATGCGGCTGAATACCAGTATTTTACACGGAGCGACTGCCATCACACCTCCGCAACCCAGTTACTGGACAATGCCGATATCCTAAGGTTAAACCGGTTGTCAGACTTTCGGGCTTCTGACTATCCGTAACTATTACCATGGGTATATTCGTTTGACACTCGGGACCGACGGCTTAACGTGCTCTCCTAAGCAAGGGAGGGTTTCGATGTGTAGCGAGCGATCACCCATCTACGGATTGATCGCGGCAAGCGCAGCTTAACCTTCCAAATCGTATGACCTACGCGGTCCTAATGGGCTTATTACACTTGGCTGAATTTAGTCGTCTTAATTCAGTCATTACTGAATTTAGTCAAGTATAATTGCAATTAGCAAGCTAGCATCCTAAATTCAGTAGCAAGGATGGTTTCTGACTGACTGAATATTTTAGAAGCCTAATTAGAAACACGTTTAGGAAGGTGTAATCGCATTTAGTTATTGACTTCAGTCGCTGCGTGAGGATGTATAGTTTTATTTTGTATTCCCGAATAAAAAAGTGAAGTTGCGAGTGAAATGACGAAAGAAAAAGAAGTAAGTACATCTTTGGGACAAAAATGACAAAAAAATCCTGAACAAAAATGTACGAAATGAGAGCTTTCAAGTGCTACTGAGTTCATATAAAAATATAGACGAATCGGCACGTCCGACTCCGTCGCGCTTTAACTGGTGATTGATTCAGTAACTAAATAAGGACAGTGTGATCAGAAGCTTCTAATTTGCCCTTCTGAATTTGAAGACTAAATTCAGCCAAGTGTAATAAGCGCTTAAGCACCTCCTCTCAGCTAAACAAAGATGTAAAGAGACGTTATTAGTATGTATTTGTCCGCAGTACGTCGTCGAGGCGCTCGCTGGTGTGTGCGCGCCACGTGTACCTGAGCACGTCGCACAACGTGCGCACGCGCGCGCTCACTGCAGCCGACACCGCCGCGAGGAAACGACTACCGTTTGCGCTATAATATACATACATACACACAACATGTTTTATTGTACCTTATTATATACCATGTAGTTTGATGATCGTTTACCTTCTGCCATGTCAGAATAGAAGACGGTTGTTGGCAAAGAAAGAGAAACCTAAGCCCTCTTATACACCACAGGAGAACTATATTGCAGTTCTCGTGAGCGGGTAGGTATTTAAAACCAAGTTCGGTGTAGCGAGCCGTATTAGAGCCCAAATACACGTCCGATAGTCTGATCAGACTATCTGAAGAACTCTGCGTCATACATTTGTTTGAACATGAATTACACGTACGATCAGACTATCGGATCGGATGTCAGAATCGTAAGCATCGTCCGGGCGTCGTCGTCGTCCAGAAAAAAATCGGACACGATTACGGTACGTGTATTTTATGAATCCGATCAGATAGTCGGATACGGCTCCCGGAAGCAACTATCGGACGTGTATTTTGACCATTAGGTGAGCGCAAGATAAGTCTGCGCGCGGCCGAAATCGGAACGAATTATGGTCACCCAGTTACCGTTGTATTAATTTTATCACTACTACCTAGGTACCTGATTTTAGAATTGTTTGCTAGGAAAATAGGTATGTTTGGCGAAAAATAATTCTGCAATAGAATTAATGATGATTACTAAACTTTAACGTAAATAGCAGTTCTTTAAAAAAAAAAACGCAAAAGATAGGTGCCCCATTTTAATGCTCACCACAAATAAGTATACTTTTCCTTATAAAGCGGTAGGTACTTGTGACATTTCGCGATCATGGCAATACTTAGCACGCCCTCCGTCGCGCGCAGACTTATCTTGCGTGCCCTAAAGCTCATGCTAGGAAGTAATTATTTTTTAGGGTCGCCGAAATCGATAAGGACTATACTTATTTTGATAATCGAAATTGACTGGTAACGTTGTTAAAATACCTTTTTTTAACGTGTAGAAATTAGTCCGTGGGGTCACGGATAAGAGCGAAGCCACACGATGGGTTACCGGTGCGTTGCGACACCGAGCGGTGACGCTGAGTCGTCTTAAATCACAGTGACATGCCACACGGTGCGTTGCGGCGACGCAAAGCTCACGCAAGAGACATGGGAATCGGAGAGACGAAGCGGGGAAGGATGGTGCGACGCCGACATCGCAGTCGTTCAAAGATTGACACACCCTGCGACTATTAAGCAGCGTTGTGTTACCACACCGCATTGCCCGTGTAGCTCTGTCACTCTCAGTGCGTCGAAAACAGCGGCGCGACGACGCAACGCATAGGCGACGCGACGCGTGTGTTGCCTCAATCTAAGAATACAATTTCAAAATTTTATTCATTCATTCAACTTTAAAATTGGAAAAGGATTGAACTTAAAAATAGGGATTTCCTGAGACTAGTTATCTACCTAACCGATCTAGGACGCTCACATCCGGCTTAGCTTGCAAAAACTATAATGTTTGACCCAAAGGTTGACTAGTATGTAGTTAATGCTAATGGCATTAAGTCTGCCTTATGTACCACCAATGTACATGAAGTTTTAGTAAATAAATAAAATATTGGGTGTCTATGCATAAATAAAATAATAATACAATATTTTACTATATATTTCGTCGAGAAATCATAACAATTTACACTATTCATTCCTTATTAGACAAATATTACTCTCTTATACATTTCTACACGTTTTTAGTTTAACGCAGGTACTTACTTTCTCTTGATAGCTGCCCCCTAAAAGATTGATAGGATGAAGAATATTTCAAAAGTATTCGGCTCTCATTTCAAAACCTAGTAAGGGCTTAAAACGAAATTTTACAGGAGAGCCGCATAAACGTAAAATTCGGTCATCTTTTGAAAAGTACTTAAGTTAGATAAAACCATGTGGTTAAAGTGACTTACAACTTTGTACAGTCACCATCAGATACATAGAAGCAGTTCAGGTACTCAGATAATTCTACACTCTCAAAAATACAATAACATCTGCACAACAATAGCGTTCAAATTATTGTTAGCATCCAATGTATCAATATCATCTGAACACTCGCAATTCAAATATTTCTATGCAAACAAATCATCTTGTCAACTGAGGTAGTCAAATGTAACTAAGCAACTAAAGTGTTCAAAAACATGTCAACAATAACCATTTCTCATTAAATTGCTCAGTGATACTAAGGCCTGTTACAAACCTAGCCGTTTTAGGGCGGTTACAGACCTTGATGTTTTGTGCTCGTTTTTAACCGACTTCAAAAAGAAGGAGGTTCTCAATACGTTTGTAATTTTTTTTTTATATTTATTACCTCCGAACTCCGTCATTTATGAACCGATTTGAAAAATTCTTTTTTTGTTTGAGAGTGTATAGGTACTTTCCGTTTAGTCCCTTATAAATTTTGTTATGATTAGACCATGAACTTTAGAGATATGGAACGGAACTCCTCATCGGATCAAAGTAAAATCCTCAAATAACTAATATTGCTTTGTTTAAAATATGTGTTGTTGGTAACTGACTATTAGGGGGTGCATCAACCCCCCCCCCCTCCGTTCACTTTCCGGAGTGTTTGACATATATCGTGTAAGGTGTAGTATGAAAGGGCTTATTATACCCGACTACGGCAAAGTCAAAAATAAGGGTTATGAAGAGAGAGGGAGAGAGAGTATGGAGGAGAGAGGGTTTAATTTATGGCACTGAAACGTATTTAATAAAAAATAAACTTATAAAAAAGTAAAAACCGACTTTAATAAAAAACTATAAGAAGTAAAATAATTACCATAAGATAAAATTAAGTTTCAGAAGACGGTGCAATTCTACACTGAAAAAAAATTGTAGCCACCGACTTCTGAAACTGTTAATTTTATGTTTTTTTTTAGTCGGTTTTTACTTTTTTTTAAAGTTTTTGCATGCGCGCATTCAAGCGCGTTACATTTCGCGCTTCAAAATAACCGAACGCACGTATATGCTACTGTTCGCACTGCCAGTGGGTCTCTCTGTAGCAAAATGGATTCGACCGCCATGCCAGTGTGTTATCGCTGTAAGGTGTACAGTGTCCTGTGACATTATTTAGATTAAAATGCAGGCATTGCAATTAAAGGCAGGCGGTGAGCCACTAAAAAATGTAACGCGTATGGCTTTCTATACCAGCGCACGCACTAGCGGTTCTTTTTAAAATAACTGTTTTAAAACGTATCGTGCTAGATTTTGGCTAAAGGTATATTCGATGCGATTCGATGATAACTGACTACTAAAATCAGGCTACAGTGCATGTTCATAGATAAGCTGTATCGCGATTTTAGCATTTGAAAAAAAAGGGGTGCATGAAGAGAGCCTCCTCGAGTGACGATACTTCGGTACGTCCGGCGCACCCTGAGCAGTCAGCCTCGCTACCATCCTTGCTGACTGGCTAATATTTTCACCACGGCATGAGCTATTCTTGTATAGCTCGTGCCGACAGGATAGAAAAATAAGCATTTGAAAACCGCTTGCGTAAAATCATATAGCAACTCAGTGCGTGCTTAGTCGGGCTGATTTTACATCGTCAGATATCTTTTAACCGAGTAATTAAACTGACGTTTAACAGATTTTGTACTTATTTGAGCACGGTTATCAATCCGAAACATGGTTAAAATGAACCGAGGTATTTTGTAGGTATTTATTACAAATTCAATTCCTGAAGATATACTAGAAAATATAGCAAATAATAATGTCAGTTTCATTCAAACTGATTGTTTCGAATTTAATGGCTTTCGTGTGGAATAAATGCTCGTTTCAATTTCCTTACGAGATGTTTTTCTATAACTTGACTATCAGATTATATTATAAACAAAAGACACGTCAATGACGTCACGCACGAAATGAAAGGGATATAGCTATATGAAGAAAAAGAAAAAATGCTGTATTGACACAATAGGACACATTGTATCTATTTTTGAACTTTCCATTTATGACTCTAAGCACAATCAAATACAATTCATTTTACGTTGCTATCCTGACTTTCTGAATAACGTGTTGCTTAGTTACCTTTGAATGTTTAGCTTGTTTACTTACCATAGACCTTTAGTTTGTAAATAACTATTTGACATTGTGACTGCTCAGATATATTTGGAGTTTATGATGCTCAAAACAATTTGAACAGTTTTGTTGCTTAGATGTTTTTGGTATCTTGAATGTGTTTAATTATTTGGACACCTGAGTTGCTCATCTACTAATGATGCTGACTGTACTAGGTTTTAAAATGATCAGAGGCAGTGAATGGCACTTACTAGTTATCGATGCTTAAATATATCTGCTTATTATGTGAGTTTTCAACGCTGGTGTTTTTTATATTTGGTACAGACTTTCTAGGTTAGCAAGATTATGCAATAAAATGTTTTTTATCAAGTGTCCCTTATTTACTAGGTTTTGAAATGGGACAGCCGTATTATCAGACTACTAAGGCTTAATATACCGCACCAAAGATTAGATAGAAACCGCAGTAACTAGTCTGTTTCTGTTTGTCTATCAACAAACGGAATGAAGACATCTACAATTATGGATAAATGAAAAATTCGGTAAAGAACCTAGCATTGGTTTGGTGCGAATTCTATTGAACACCTTAACTAAAAATCAAAAAACCCGACTGCATAAAAAGCGAAATAAAAAGATGAAATAGAAAAGAAAAAATAATAACTGTAAAAGGTAAACAATACGTAGGTAGGCAGGTACACGTCTTACGTCGGTTTTCAAAAAAACATGCAAGTCGGAGGCTATCTACGAAATAAGTAGTTACCGTCCGCGAGGCCTAAGCATAGCTTTGCATTTGTGTGAGAATGAATGCAGACGCGTCCTTTGCTTGGTCTAAACTGGTTTATACCTACTGCTTTTTGGCAATCGATTCTATGTGCACTCACACAAATGCAAAGCTCAGCTTACGCCTCGCCAGTTGTAATTTGCAAACTGACTGACCCAAAAACATACGTAGCCTCCGACTGCATGCTATGATTTGAACTGTACCCCGTCTTGCAACGATCGTGGAACAGTGTATTTTAGGTAGTTTCTACGATCAAGATCAATTATACTTAGAGCTAGCACGCACGGGTGACTTTTGTCACCATGACAATTTCATCACTCGTAGAAAAGGTTAGTCAGAAATGGGGGTACTAATCCGAAAGGGTGTGAAGTACCCATAATAATGAATAACTTTTGTTCTAGCACTTTCCCCAAAAGTCAATAGTTTAAGAGAAATAGTTCAAAAACTACATAAAAAATAGGTACGCTAAAATCTTTCTATCCTCAGCTATGATCAGCTAGCTGTGTTTACATTTTAGGTCACGAATTAGAAGCTTCATTTTCTGAAGTCATAACTAAAGAAGGGCGGAAGAATTTTCGAAAAATACCTATAAAATAAAAATAATTTTACATGGAAATAAAAATTATCGAATTTTGAAATTTTAATACTTGCTTTAAAACCGTCATCAGTGATACTTTAAGTGGCCTTCGGATTGGTAGCCCCTTTCCGACTAATCTTGTAAAATCTAAGAGTATGTATAGAGATGCACCCAGTTATCATGTCATAACACACATACCAATGGACTTGAAAGAGTGACAAGATTTTCACGGTGACAAGTCACCCGTGTGCGCTAGCTCTTACTAGGCAGACATAGGTATAGCTGTATTGTAGTGATACAAATAATTGTATCACTACAAAGAGAACACACAAAATTAAATGACTTTTAAATCAGTTTTACATTTTTATTTGTTTTTTCTTTACAAATACACAAAATATTTTCGAGACTAATATACTATGTATATGACTATTTACTTCTTGTATTGCTTCTTCCTGTATTCTCTGTAAACTTAAATTGGCAATAACATAACACTAAAGATTACAGCTTACTTAAATATTAGCTCGGAACCGTATCAGTATGCCGTACCGTATACCGCTTTATCTCATTACGATTTGATTTCAAGCTATTGAAATTTTTCCAAAACCCTGCAAGTAGGTTCATAGAGTACCTAATGCTGCTTGCAGACGATGCGTAGTAGCTTGCACAAGTATTACTGTGCATAAAATTACATCATGTGAACACTTTTTGCTTAGTGCGAATAGTAGTTGTTTATTGCGGAAGCCGGGTCTCGCTCATTGGGCATCATTTGAGCAATGCTCGCTACTGGCTCCAGTTAAGTCCATGCTAGCACTAATTATGAGTAGTGGTGGTTAATAAAACGTATAGCGCCAAAATATAACAGACTACGTGCATATAGCGTTTGCTATAGCGGCTCTGACTTCGCGCTATATTATAACGCCTCAACCTACTCAACGAATAAAGTCTAAACGCGCACAGCGGGGCCAGAACGAGATAGCAAGATAGCGTAGCGACTAGCAAAAGCGCGTAAGGGAATGAAATATTATTATACCCTTTAGTGTACAGCGCGTTGCGAGATAACATTTACCGCGCATAATCAAGTCCGTTTAGCGTGTTGTTAAATAAAATTATAACGTCTCCGCGTTCAGACTGCGCGTGAGTTTTGTAACACCGCGTTATAATGATAGCGTATAAAATAACAGACTATATGAATATATTTTATAGTTTATAACACGTCTACAGTTTATAGCGGATTTGAACATCACGAATTATGAGTACTAGCACTAATTATGAGTACTAGCACAAGCTACTGCGTATCGTCTGCAAGTGGCTTATCGCACACTTACAAGCACCGAATTGGGAACGTATAGTCAACGAATTTCTAGCATGGAAGTAATCTTGATGTGAAGTCGTTGAGACAAGGCGCTGCCGAAACAATGCCGAGCTGATATATATGCTATAACCTTAACTCGAGACTTTAAATAGAATGTCGCTAGTATTGACTTTTATATTACAAACCGTTTGTAAATTACGTCACATTTTCTAGAATCAGTCGTGAATATTTAGAGATCGCCTTGTTATATCTTTCTTCTTAATCTAAGGGTTTATTAAATTGCCAGATTGCTTAAAAATCGTGTTACCTACATATAGCCGCGTGAAATCTACATTCACGTTGCGAGGTGTGTATCAAATTTGTCACCGGCCTTCCTAATATCAAAATTAAAATGTTGACTTGTGGAACCGGCTTGCAAGCAGTGTAAACACCCGATGTCTGCAAGTTATACAAATTATGCGAGCTGTTGAGTGCAATGAATTGCACAGTAAAACTGCGTCTTGTGTAATTTCTTAGATCTTTAATTAATTAGAAAATGATTTAGGCTTTAATTCAGTACTGAACTATTAATATACTGGTGACTTTTTATACCGTCTGGAAAAAAAGGGTTTAATGGGTGAACGGAGTAGGCTTTGGCGCCTTTTGGTTTTTTATTTTTCATTTTCTTATAATTAAATCTAAATAAAATCATATCACAGATACGTCATCTGCCTAGCCTTTCCCCAACTATGTTGGGATCGGCTTCCAGTCGAACCGGATGCAGCTGAATATCAGTATTTTACATGGAGCGACTGCCTATCAGACCTCCACAACCCAGTAACTGGGTAATACGATACTCTTGGTAAGACTGGTTGTAAGACTTTCTGGCTTCTGACCAACAGTAACGACTGTCAAAGATCTACAAATGACAGCCGGGACCAACGGCTTTACGTGCTTTCCGAGGCACGGAGGAAACTCGCTATGGTAAATGGTCGCCCATCCACAGACCAACCTCGGCAAGCGTGGCTTAACCCGGAAGATCGGTCTACGCGGCTGTAATTATTTAGCTACGAGCTCCTCTCGCTCCTCCTCCTATCGCAGATACGTATGATTTGAAATTAGATATTATGTAATCGATGTATTTATTTCAACATTTTTGTTTTATTGTTTTAGTATAAAATTTTACTTCAAATAAGTAGTACTTATTGATAGATCAATTTGATTACAGGCGCAAGAAAAAAAAACTTGCTTCTACTTCGTTCACCTATCATAACCGATTTTTTTTTACAGGCGGTAAAATTTCATCCGGTATAATAATTAATAAAATAACCGCTCACACGTTTGTTGCCCTCTTCGCCTATGTACTGGCGGCTTTTCAGGGGGCCCAGCTAGTGAGCTGGCGAGTCACCGTCTGCCAACACTTTTCAATTTTAAACTTGAAAGGCAGACGCCGTTTTCTTCCGGCAATAGAGGTTAACCGATCCACAAAACACCCCTTTCTATAGACCAGATATTCTTCACCATATTTTACAATAGTCCTGCACGCACCTGGGACGGTCCATGACTGTACTTCAATAGTGCAGCCGTGGATAGTCCCGGGTTGGTGCCCCACCCCATTTTAGATTAAAGTTCTCAAAGGGGCCTCTGCGCGTTGGACCTGTGTCCCCGTGTATGCCTTCCAAAGGACCGGACATCTTCCGCAGGGAAGATGAGCCGTGATCATCAAGAGATACAGGAATAAAATAATTAAGTTTCATATAAAACGTTAGAAAACATGAAAATTGTCACGTAATTTGCAAACAGTCCCTTAACCCTTTGACTGCCACGACGTGAAAGTTACGACGTGTCCACATCTCCACGTCACAACGTCGTCAACGTGGAACGGTGCGGTGACGTGTCACGGTGCGTTGACGTAACGTGCAAATTTACGTTACCGTATCGTAAAAATGCACGTCAGGATCATTGTTAGATTTATCGTTGACCATGTAGATCCTGAATTTTAATAAGAAAAACAGTAAGGTATGGTCTTAAAGCATCTGAGCACAGACGGCGACTAAGGCCGCGTTTCCACTGACGCGGAGCTGGGCGGAGAGGAGCGGAGAAGAGCGGTGAAAAGTGGTCAGTGTTTCCACTGAAGCGGAGCTGGGCGGAGAGGAGCGGAGCTGGGCGGAGAGGAGCGGAGCTGGGCGGAGAGAACATCAGAGAGATCAATGAACTTCTCATCCATTTTGATACGTATGCACCTAGTGACGTAACGAAACTGCACGCGAGTCACGCACCGCCCCGCTCCGCACCGCCCCGCTCCGCACCGCCCCGCTCCGCACCGCTCCGTACCGCCCCGCTGACCTCCGCTCTGCACCCCAATGCTCGCTGTCCTCCGCACTGCACCGCCTCGATGTATGAATATCCGCTCAGCTCTGCTCCACCCCGCTCGTACTGTTTCCATTGAAGCGGAGCGGAGATTTCAAGCATAGTCATTGGTCAATTTGTGCACCGCTAAGCTCCTCTCCGCCCAGCTCCGCGTCAGTGGAAACGCGGCCTTATTCTTGGGCGTGGAGAGCGCGGGCGGAGCGCATATACGTGTGCGCTTGCGGCTAGAGGCGGAACGTGGTACGATACAGTAACGTAAATTTGCACGTTACGTCGACGCACCGTGCCACGTTGACGACGTCGTGACGTGGAGATGTGGACGGGCCCTTAGCAACGCTGGGGGCAGCGCCGGCGCAGGTAATCTCGGCGCCTTAAACGAATAACTAGACTGGCAACACTTTGAAACAAAAAAATTTGCAACAAAATACTATACTACTGTTGGCGCTGACTCGACCCCCCCCGCCCCCTAGTAGTCCGCCTTTATGGGGCGAGCCTATTGCCATTTATCGGACACGATTTCAAACTGAACTGCTACTGAGAATAGAGAGAAAATATATGGTAGTTAACCAAGAGAGATTATGAGTTCGTAGGTCAAACTTGCAAGATGTAAAGAGCTAAATCTACTAAGAAGTAAAATTGCAAGAGATTACTTCTTGCAAGTAACTTCTGCAAGATTTACAGACTTGCCGCAAGCTGCCCATGAAAGTTTTAACAATTAATTTAACGTGCTAGTTTAGTTTTTAGTGTAGTAGGATTTAGCACTTAATGTACAGTATGTCAGCATTTTACTAATTTTGAATCAGTTCGACACGTTTGGTGCAGTGGCTAAGCGATTGATTTCTGCGCTACGGGTCGTGGGTTCGATACCCGCACGGAACAAAAAATTGTATGGCTTACAGACAGTTGTTTCGGGTCTGGGCATTTGTGTATGTAAACGCATCCACGATAAAAAAGAAATCCTAGTGTATGGTAAAGATTTTTAAAAAAGAAAAAAATAAAGAAAGTTTTACAACACGTGGCCGTCAAATGGCTAATGTTTAAATTTCCTTTCAATCTAGCTACAATCAAACTCTGACTAATGAATCATAGCATGTTTTACTTATTTTTATTTCAAATGTTTTACAGTTGGTGCCTGCAAAATTTTCAAATAGCACGTATTGTGGGCCCTTCGGGTGTCAGTGGGGCGAGCTGGACCCACCAGGAGGGGGGGGGCGGGGTGCGGCACAACTAACTGGCCCCACCAGGCAGGGGGGCGGGGTGCGGTGCACCTAGCTGACCCTACTAGGCGGGGGCGACGCACTCATCTGGCCCCGCTAGGTGTGGAAAGCACAAGCTGGCCCCGCTAGGCAGGTGCTCACACCCAGCTGGCCCCACTAGGCAGGTGCTTCCACCCAGCTGGCCCCACTAGGCGGGTGCATTACACCTAGCTGGCCCCACTAGGCAGGTGCTTCCAGCCAGCTGGCCCCACTAGGCGGGTGCTTCCACCCAGCTGGCCCCACGAGGCGTGGGCGGACAGGCCCAGCTAGGCGGGTGCCGGAGCCCCCAGAAGGCCGGCCCCCGTGGGTGCAGCAGGCCCAGGGCTGGGCGTGGGCTCCTTGTTGGGTCGCCCGTGCCTCTCGCTTTTAACCTTCTCGCCGTTCACGATGGCTTTTATGTCGTCTGCGTCGAGGGTTTCATATCTGGGGATAAACGAAGATATAAGGGCTCGAGTTTAAATAGCCGCTAGGATTGGGAAGGTAAAGAAAATAGTGTCGATATTTTCCGGTAAGTGAGATGCATTAAAAGTGTCGTTTTAGTGTGTGAAGTGAGTATGTTGAAAGAATGAGTGAACGGCGATTAACAATAGTAGATTGTTGCACCGAGCGCAAAGTGAGTTATTAATGCACGAGTGTTATGTTGGTGCCCGAGCGCATGCGAGGGTACTAAATTAACACGAGTGCATTAATTACTCACTTAAGCAAGGTGCGTAATCTACTTTTCTTTCAACTACCAATTTACCTACCGTGATAAAATATACCTACTCAAAATAAAAACTCAAGTTAATGAAAACAAGGTTATCCTGCGACTTTTGCGGCAAAAGGTTATTAACAATTTCATTTGCCGCTGTTTTTATACTTTCTGGACTTGAATTCATATCGCTATCTATTTCCATTTTTTTAAACTTTTCTTGCTAAATAAGAAGTATCAAAGTTTTACAATGGTACAAAATGCGCGCCATTTGTTTTTTTTTCACCATGTCGGTTTTATTCAGCCGATTTTTATTTTCAGCCAGTATCTTTTTGATCTAATGCACAAGAATGCATACATTTAATATTAAACTTAACGGGAGACATTAAACCTCTGTGGTAAATTTATATCTAAATAAAAAATAAAAAACTGAATTAATGAAAAACAGTGCAGTAATGAAATTTCATACAACATTTCTGCACTGTTTGCAGTGCAGTAATGAGATTTCATACAACATTTCTGCACTGTTTTGCTTCTAAGCAGAAAATACGTATTTTGTGATCGGTTTTGTAGCGATTAATGATAACATTACTACGTAGTTGAAAGAAAAAGGAATTTACAAGGCGTATGTCAGTGGAAACGTCAGTAGAGGACGTCCTAGAAGGACATACATCGATGTTATTGGTGATGTTCTTCAAAAAGGTCAGGTGCGTAGTACTCTCAACCGACGTGTATGACAAGATGTATGAACGTGGACGAAGCGAAAGGAGTATGTAAGGATCGTAGCATGCGGCGTTCTACAGTTTCTGCCAACGGGAAGAAGGCATGTGTTCTTTTTTGTATGTATTGTATTGTAAGAGGTACTGACTTGAGCAACGCTTCAGCCAAAGCCTTGTGTTCTTTGGCGTGGTTGCGCAGGATCGTCTTAGCGCGGTCGTAACTATCTGATAAGATCTTCTTTATTTCTCCGTCCACCTACACAAAAATATATAATGTGTTGAATAATCGTAACAGTAATATAATATATCGTCGTTGCAAATTAATCCTGTGACATTTGTTGTAGAAAATGAGTTTTTCAGAAATTCGAATAGCGGTTTTATGCGTTAGCGTTACAGGTAAAAAACTCCCATGTGAATATCTTCATAATTCACGGACTTACAGCGGTTACGCACTGCATCCGATCCGAATCCGTGAAAATACGTTCCGAAGTAGCCATAGAACTATTTGTATGGTAGTTTACGCACTACATCCGGCATCCGTCATCCGATTTCTATCCGTCATCCGTGAGTCTCCAATTCGGAAGAAATATTGACGAACCGAAGTAGCCGTAGTAATGTTTGTATGAAAGCTTTCACATCACCTCGGATTCAAATCGGACGCCAAATGGATATGCCAAAGATGCCTGACATGCTTGGATTTGAATCAGAGATCGGAATAGTGCGTGAGCAACATCCGAATTTGGTCCGAGATTTCTACTCTAGATCGGTATTTTCACGGATTCGGATCGGATGCAGTGCGTAAAGCAATATCCGAATTCGGTCCGAGTTTTTTATATCCGTATTTTCACGGGTTCGGATCGGATGCAGTGCGTAATCGCTCTTACATCTCATTTTAAAATATCCGTAGTGTCCATTACATTACTTTGTTCATCAAAACGTTCGTTTTTCTGGGAAATATACTTTTTACACATAGGAGATTCTAAATTTGCAACGACGATATACAAGGTTAGTCAGAAAGGGGATATTAATCCGAAAGGGTGTTAAAGTACCCATAATAATGAGTAACTTTTGGTCTACTAATTTTTCAAAACGATTTGTTCAAAAATTACTTAAAAAATGTGTTAAAATCTATCTATCCTTAGCAATGATTAGCTGTGTTTACATGTTAGGTCGTATTTGGGTTCACAAATTAGAAGCACCATTTTCTAAATTCCTATGGAGAAAAGCCGACAAGAAACTCCATGGTTACTCTTTTAAAATCCATATCTTTAACAATTTGAGTGGGTACAGTTACGACTTAGAATAGTTATGAGAGAGCAAAGTAGACTTAAGAGCAGGAACCACACAAAAAAACAAAATGAAAAATATGGTCACAAATTAACTAGGTATCCAGGCATCTAGCAAGTCTACAAAGCTCTCACATTTACAAAAGGTAAAAGGACGTTAAACTATATAAAACAACTGACATGGTTAATTGTCACCAAAATTAACCATGTCATACATAACACTTGCTTTAAAACAGTTATCAGTGATACTTTAAGTGACACGCGGATTAGTACCCCCTTTCCGATTAACCTTTAATAGATGTTTGTCCACTCACCAATTCATTGGTGTACGGTCCGAGCTGCTCCTGCTGCTGCAGCGAGTTCCGCTGCGGCTCCATGGTGCGCAGGCCCACCTTCTCGCTCATGCCCCACTCGCGCACCATGTGGCACGCTATGGACGTCGCCTGCTTCAGGTCCGACGACGCGCCTGCAACACATGCACTTATGAAATACCACTACCACAGTTTTGCAAGACTTACTTAGGGCCGGTTTCCACCAAAGCGGAGAGGAGACGATAGGAGATGTGTTTTGAATAACCAATCAGATTTCGTTATTTCAACATCTCCTCTCCGCTTAGCTTCGGTGGAAATGGATCAAGCGGAGAGGAGAGACGATGTCTTATTTTTCTACAGAATTTAGTGCCGCGAGCGAGCAAGCGGCGCGGCAGAGCGGAGATGTGTGTAGTCGGGCGGCGCCCGCACTCGAGCGCCTTAGCACCCGCTTAGAAGTATCGCGCGCACGTAGCCTGACTTAAGAGCGTTTACGCCGTTCGGCATTTCATACAAATTTTCAAGTCCTTATTTTTTGATATGACTGAACCGATTTTAATGAAACTTCATACCCATTAGCAGGATACATAGGACTAAAAAGTTAGTAGAAAACATTTTCGAAAAATAGTGTTACAGTTAAATTAGACCGATTTTAAATTTTCCATACAAACAGAAATTTCCAATTATCTTTTTTTATGGAAGACATTTCAAAAATGTTTTCTACTAACTTTTTAGACCTAAGTATCCTGCTTATGTGTGTGAAGTTTCATCAAAATCGGTACAGTCATTACGAAAAACAAAGACTTGAAAATTTGTATGAAATGCCGTACGGCGTACACGCTCTTAAGCGTATTTTGCGTCGCGTTTCGATAGCTAATTTGTCGAATATATCCATGAGTCAGTTGTCGAATGTTTCGATAAGTGTCGAACGTATCGATAATCGAACGTATCGATAGACAACTTGTTGAACATTTCCATAAGTCTGTTGTCGAATTACGCGAGTGATCGTGGAAAGTGAGATTTTGGTCGAATGTAATACCCAAATCTTTAATTGTAGTAGATTTTGATATAATATTACAATCTATAAGTCGCGCGGAGAAGGTTTGCCGATAGCCTCATGACGTCACGCGTCGTTGGTCGGTACGATTAGTAGGTAGGCCAGACGAGCGCGGGTAGCGGTCGGTGAAGTGGGAGGGGCAGCCATCGGCAACCTTCTGCGCGCGACTAATAGTTTATAGATAAATTCAATGGGGTATCGCTTCCGGCCGAAGGTTTCGATAAGTTAACTGTCGAACGTTACGATAAGTAACTTGTCGAACGTTTCCATAAATTTGTCGAACTTACCGATGGTTAATTGTCGAACATTCGTTAAGTAACTTTCGATAAGTAACTTGTCGAATACTTCCATAAGTCAATTGTCGAACTTTTCGATAAGTTAACTGTCGAACGTTTCGATAAGAACTCGTTTTTTTTATTCAGACACCGTCCTAATAGGTGAGAATAAAACGAGTGGAGGTTACAAACATTACCAAAACTCAGTTGTCGAACTTTTCGATAAGTCATTTGCCGAACGTTTCGTTAAGTCATTTGCCGAACGTTTCGATAAGTAACTTACCGAACGTTTCGATACTATTTTGACCCTTAATTTTGAATGTATTTAACTTGACACAAAAACATAAGTTATAGCAAGTTGCAAAAAAACAAAATTCCCATACAGCAAGCATTGAAATTGAAATGAATTAAGAAGTGGACTTCATAATATACCTGAAGTGATTTTCTCGGGTCCGAACACCAGTTCCTCAGCAGCGCGGCCACCCATCATAGTGTCCATCATGGCAAGCAGCTGCTGCTTCGTCACGTGGTATCTATAACATACGCGGTCATTAGCAGAGTCAATAGGTTCACGATCCACCGAGCTCTCCCGTCGTAGAGCCGGTCGTCTCTTCAGACTCCGCAGTCACACCGATCATTCAGCCCCCATCAAGCTGGCTCCCCCATTCCTCTGCTAACAACGCCCTGCACCTCTTGCTCCCCCCACTAGGAGTCGCCCTTAGTGCTGTTGTTGCAGGTAGTCATGATGTGACGTGTAGTACAAGTAGTTAGCTTAGGTTAAGTATTTTACTTCCCCATCATTGGCTGGAGACCCTTCAGGTCTCACTAATAACTGCCTGGTTACGTAGAAGAGGTCCGTAAGGACAATCTAAAGAAGTGCAATAGAAAAAAAAACACGCTCGCATGTTGATCGCCGTCCATGCTCTCCGATGCTTTAAAACTTTAATTTACTGTTTTACCACAGTCTACCTATATGTTACTCCTTACAGTCGGTCAACGTAGAACATTGTCGCAGAGCAATCGTGCGGGGGGTTGCGGGGTGAAGGGGCGGAGGATACGTCCCGAGTAGCCATACTGCAGCTTGGGACATAACCTCCGCCCCTACATCATTTTGACATTTCATAGGACCTGTCAAATGTATGGGCGTTGACACACTGTATGTACACACATCAAAAGTGTCTAGGGATCAAGCATTTTTATGCGGATTTCTTGAGATTGAGATGTGGCTTTGTAATAAATTTATGATTTTATAAATTTATATGGATCCTTTTTGGTGCATTTCATAATTTGAATCAGGAACTGTGAATCAAATTCGAGTAAAAGATGAAAATCAGCTGTCAATATTTTCCCTATAAAAACATACAACGCATTGAAGACATTATTAGTGCTACTGTTTCCCTACTACTGATTAAAACCAACGTTATTATGGAGCGGCGACGTCATTTAAGCAGGGAAGAAATGCTCAGAGCCGTGGGAATGATAGAAGCTGGTTCCCGGCAACGTACTGTGGCTTTAGCTCTGAATACAAGTCAGAGTGTTATCAGTCGACTTTGGACACGTTACCGAAGCACTGGTACCGTGGCTGAGCGCCATGGAGGACGGTATCGCTGCACCACACGGAGACAAGACCGATACATTCAAATCTTAACTCGAAGAGCTCCAACAATAACCGCCATGATGTTAGCCGTGAGGCTTCATCACTCTTCAGGGAACTTAATTAGCGACCAAACAGTCAGAAACCGCTTGCATGAAGTGAACCTTCATTCCCGAAGACCGCTACGGGTACCACCTATAGCAATGCACAATCGTAGGATTCGATATCAATGGGCTCTTGGACACAGAAATTGGGCAGAAGAACAATGGCGTTTCGTGTGCTTTTCTGATGAGTCTCGTTTTGGTATGAGACCGGATACAAGACGTATACGACACTGGAGAACCCCTGGACGCCAACAGCGATTAAAATCCTGCCAGGAAGTCCATCCTTATAGTGGTGGAACCATCATGGTATGGGCGGGTATTTGGATCGGCGGAAGAACTGAGTTGATTTGGATCAGAGGCAACCTCAACGCTCAAATTTATGCTGAGACGATTGTATCAGACGTCATCGTTCCTCTACAAGCGCAAATCGGTCCCTTATTTCAGTTAATGCATGATAATGCACGACCGCACACCGCAAGAGTTGTAAGACAGACTCTCGCCGCAGCTAACATCAATGTCCTGCCCTGGCCTGCTCAGTCGCCAGACTTGAACCCGATTGAGCATGCATGGGATATGCTACAGAGAAGAGCTCTGCCGAATATGGAGGGTATCCAGTCGCAAGAAGACCTTTTTTTGTTGTTGCAACGAACATGGGCGGCCATTCCACAGCGTGATTTGGATGAACTCATTTTGAGTATGCCAAACCGATGTTCTTGTGTTGTTAGTGTTCGCGGTAGAAACACGGATTATTAATTGTTTAAGTTACCCAATAAAATTTTAAAGAAAACTGTTATTTCAGTCTTTTTTTCGAACTTTTGTGTTAGTGGTTCAAATGTCAAAAATCCCTTTATTAGGAAAATGGCAAATTTCTTTATTAATGCAAAGGTGACTTGGTTTATCGTTACTGTGACAAACGAAAACACTTTATTTGATGAATCCTTAAAGAAAATTTTAATTAATATCAATCAGGAGAAAAGTTATTGCAAAAATATATGTTGATCCCTAGACACTTTTGATGTGTGTAGTAAGTAGGTACACTGTGGTTTTACTTACCCTCGTAAACACACAACGTGCTGAAAACGCAATAGTTGTAGTATAAAAATAATGATATGCGTACCTCTCTTTGGCGGGTATATACGCGGTGTGTCCCAGTGAAGGCCCGCGAGGAATTATGGTCACCTTGTGTAGCGGATGTGAGTCCTGTGGATAATAGTCAAACATTATAATACTATTAGTTGTTCAAGCACTACAAGTTGTTTTAGCATTTATTTACTAATTAAATATACAGGGTGTAAACAAATTCGTATAATTCTTTCAAACCTCGTGATCTACTGATGACACAGATTAACACTAAAAGAGATGTTTTCAAATCAACTAAAAAAAACCCCAAAATAAAATCTTGTTATCTATTTCTGAGTCATTTTAAAGCCCCCAGTTGCTTTCAATCATTTATGAATGGCTTGAAATATTCACTCACTTCTCTCAAACACTTATTTTTAAATTTATGAAACCCTATTACGTATTTTAGATACGCAACATAACACAAGAAAAAAAAAACTTTTTATTTTTAATCAATCTGAATCCCGTGCAGGGTTAATCTACACCATAAATAAATCATGTGGTTCACCTTGTTTATAAAGATTTTATAACTCAAAAAGCAAAAAAAAATACTTGTGATACGTAAAAATACTTGTAACGAAAATACGAGTGAATAAATTATGAATAAACGTAATAATCACATTTATACCGGTCAGAAGAATCCCACTGTTGGAGAAACCCATGACCCCTCTTACCTTGGTGAAGTACGCAACGATGGCATGTCCCCCCTCGTGGTAGGCGGTGATGGTGTTGGCCTCCTCGTCGGGCAGCCGCGAGCGACGCTCTGGGCCCATGAGGACCTTATCCCTGGCATCTTCTAGATATCTCATTGAGACAGTCTTCGCGCCGTCTATTGCAGCCCTGTAGATAGAAAAGCATTTCTGTTTCATCATCATTTTAAAAGGGAGAATGGATGCCCCAGATCTTTATAACCAAATCTGCAAGCTATTTGTCCCTAATAATTACTGCGTAGCAGGAGACATAGCAGTGCCCTTCATGTGGAACTGTTGCACACTCTCAGTCACCCATACCCCGGACACTGACTGCGCTTAATGCTCTCCTGGATTCAAACCCAGATCTTGATTTGTTTGGGGATGCTGTAGTATCACCTTCATGGTCATTCACCTACCTACTGGCCATTTTTATATTTTATACTTTTTGATTGATGAGTTTGATGACAGATGGGATTCTAATTGAGACTTGGCTTTTGGATTTTGTTTTGGACACCATGGGGATATTTTTTACGAGACAATTATTTTCTATTTATTTTATATTCATAAATGTTATAAACTGAAATTTGAAAATTTCTATAGCAGAACAGTTTTTGATATTTTACTGAAATGAAGCGTATCAAGTTAAATAAAAAGCATTTGTGGAATTTCTACGTGTTTCCCTTGGTGTTATTAACAGCTGTGGCATGTTATCCAACTGGTAAGCCAGATAAAGAAGCTGCGCCCCGCAGTGGCGTGCACAGAGATTTCAGACAGGGTATGCAGAAAAAAAAAGCTGGGTTCGTCATGACCACGGAATGCTAATTCAGGTTTACCTAGAAAACAAACTACATCAATCAACCGTTTGAAGATGTTTCTATTTCTGTCATCTTTCACGTTGTGCCTTTCAATATTTAACTATAGTACGAGATCCGGCCTAACATCGACCTTCCCTCATCTGTTTTTCTAACGAGAGGTATTTTATTTGAAAGATTTTGTATAAATAAACAAGTCCCGCATGGGTTGCCTAATCAAAAGTGGTCCAGGCTACCATTAATTAAAATTCTAAAAAAATTTAAAAAAATTACTCCTTCCCTCATCTGTTTTTCAAAAAACATTGTTACCAATCGAAAGGAAAATATGTAAGTTAACAGAAAAAAATAGGTTGCCTATGTTTTTCTGGGCACATTCCAGGGTTGCCAGGCGCAAAAAGGTGAGTTGGTATGAGTAATTTACCCTCATCTGTTTTTTGATTGAAAAAAGGATTAAATTAAAGATAATTTTACTGTGAACACGATGATATAGGGTTGCCTAAAAAAAAGTGGTCCAGAGTTAGGGTTGCCGCGATTTAAAGTTTCAATGTTTGAGCAGGTGAGTTGACCGCGACATAGAAGCACTACACGTAGTACTCAGTACAATAGAAAGATATGACATGGCAGCTGCTGGTGGGCCCATTGCCGAGTAAAAATGAGCGCGCATGCGCAATTTTCTATATGTTAGAGAGTGACTACTCTACAAAGTAAATTATGTAGGGTAACTGGTAATTAGTGACCTATACTTTAACACATGATTGTACTCATGATAACAAACAACTTTCCCAAAGAAACATTATTTAAATTATATATTTTTTTTCATTTAAAAGAACAATGGGTAATTTTGTTTGAAACCCGTACCCACCTTGTAGCATTTTAGACTAGGTGTCATTTAGAAGAGGCATAAGTGAACAACTCAAAAATGAATGAACGAATGAATGAATGAATGGGAGACCGAAGTTATGATCACTTCTATTTTGCATTTTCAATCGTTTATGTAGTGTTAAAATTATTATTTTAAAGGCCCAATGAATAACCAGTCGTTCTGTTTCATAGAGAGAGACTGACCCAGCTTCCTAAGATTTACTTTTTGTTACGGAAAATATTAATTAAAACGCCATGAATTCAATTAAGTACAGCTTGCTTATTTATTATGGTACACAAAATAAACATCATCACTAAATGGTATTGTTGCTCTCAATGATTATTTCATCCCAAGCATTTGCCGGACCGAGAAGTTTATTTTTTCGAATTTTAGTAAAAACTAAGTAAAAAGTGATAAATAGGGTTTTTTTAATTAATTATCACATATGCACCGCCTAATTATTAAAAAAAAATATTCATTTAGATAATCATAGAATACCTTATATATTTTTTATGTTTTGCAATACTTAATATCAATATTTTTATTTAAAATGTCTCCTACATTCGGCGTATGCACATGTTTGCAATTCCCTTCCGTTTTGTGTGTTTAATGTGGATTTTCGGTTGTGTTAAGGTTCGCGCACATTATGTCGGGTCGCAGCGGGGCGGAGCGGGCCGCAGCGCAGCGCAAAATGCTTACTTAGGGCGCAACTGGGCGGGGCGGGCCGCATCACACTCAACCAAAATCTGCGGCGGAATATGCGGCCCGCTGCGCCCCAGCATAGTGTGCGATAGTTCATTTAAAATACATACGAGCGATTCGAGCTGATTTTTGCGCTGCGACCCGACCCGCTGCGGCCCGTCATAATATGCGCGAATCTTTAAGCTTCAGAAAGTGCGGTAGAGTTGAGCGTGTTCCTCCTCCCGTCTTCCTGTTTAGTTTTCCATCCGGAAACTTCATTCATGCATGCATTCCTAATTCCCATTAGAAAACCTACTTAGGTATAGCAAAATATATTATAAGCATAGATGTTTAGGTGCATATGAGAGTGTATAGATAAACCTACGTTTAAGTAGGTACCTATAGCAGAATATTGGGCTAGTTCAAGGGATATGACTAAATGCCGCGCGATTAAATGGGTGAATTCACAAAGGCTTTTCAGCATATTTCAACGTCGAATAACTTTTTTCTCCCGTTAGATACAGAGTTTTTGTATTATAACTTTCGTGAGACACATTCATATTTATGATTAATTACGGTTTACTCACGTGCATTTTTCGGGATTGCCCGACTAGTTTCGGACCCAAACGGAGCCCTTAATCATGAGCCGATCACGCGGCGAGGTCGCGAGTCGAACTGACGCTGCACCGCGCCGCGTAGCGTTGCGCTCGCGACGAGAGGGGCGCGCTCTGTTTCGGTATTGCTCGTGCGTCTTCGTCACTTGTCGTGTCCATGTTGTTTGAGGAAAGAGTGCCGGTGCATGCCGCGCTAACTGTGTCACACTCCAGACTTATCTCACTTTTATATGAAGTAGACTTCAGAGCTGGTTTCCAGGCAGGAGGCAGTGTCCAACCACCATCTCTACTAGTCGGGCAATCCCGAAAAATGCACGTGAGTAAACCGTAATTAATCATAAAGATACAGAGTTGTCGCCATACAAAATATTTATGTATTTTAAAGACCTTTCTAATGGTACTAGTCTCAATTTGCTACAAGGTGGGTACGTTTTGTTCCATGTCCTTTATTAATAAACCGTAACGGAATGGACGCGGCTCGTAATATGGAAATATTTTTTTTTGTTTTATAAATAATGTTTCTTTGGGAAAGTTGTTTGTTATCATGAGTACAATCATGTGTTAAAGTATCGGTCACTAATTACTAGTCATCCTATTTAAAGTCATGGAAAATAATATATTTTATAGAATAAATGTATCTGTGAATGTATCCGATTTCATTTCATTCCTTAAAACCACATGATCTATTAGGATCATATTGTATGGCGCCAACTGACATATAACTTACACCAAAATTTCCAAAATGTATTAATAGAAGTCTGTCAAGATCAATTTAAAACAAATTAAAATAGTATATTTTTATTTTATTAAAGGTAGTATAGTGCCTGCGCGTACTTAGATGACTATCGTAGCAAAAATGTATGTAAAAGTTCATCATCAGAATAGATTTTTTTTCTCTTATAGGTACAACGAATTGAACATTACAAGAAACTGAGTTCACGAAAGTTCACGCTTGACTAGAAAATTTTATATATCAATATTGTTTTCATGAAAGTTTTATTAAATGCCCTCTAAGAAAGTTTCCCTGTAACACCTTTGATTTGGAATTTCCCCATAGTGTCCCAGTTAAATAAATCACATTGTATACAGGGTGTAAGCGAATTTGTGCAATTCATTCAAACCGCATGATCTACTGGTGACACAGATTAACATGGCATGGGTTTTTTTTAAGAAGCAACAGAAAAAAACCATAGAAAACATGATGTTCTGTTTTGCGTCATTTTAACGCCCCGAGTTAACAGACTGCGCGGATAGTTCGGGGGCGTTAAAATGACTCACGTTAAGAACACCATATTATTATTTTCTTACATCTCCCACGTAAATCATGATGTTTTAAGAAATTACACGAATTCGGATACACCTTGTATATTAATTATTCTGTAAATATTTTATTTTCCATGACTTTTATATAATTTACTATGAAAAATATTCTCGGGCGTAGAGTGGTCACTCTCTAACATACAGAAAATTGCGCATGCGCGCTCATTTTTACTGGCAATGGGCCCACCAGCAGCTGCCATGTCATATCTTTCTATTGTACTGAGTACTACGTGTAGTGCTTCTATGTCGCGCTCAACTCACCTGCTCAAATATTGAAACTTTAAATCGCGGCAACCCTAACTCTGGACCACTTTTTTTTAGGCAACCCTATACCATCGTGTTCACAGTAAAATTATCTTTAATTTAATCCTTTTTTCAATCAAAAAACAGATGAGGGTAAATTACTCATACCAACTCACCTTTTTGCGCCTGGCAACCCTGGAATGTGCCCAGAAAAACATAGGCAACCTATTTTTTTCTGTTAACTTACATATTTTCCTTTCGATTGGTAACAATATTTTTTGAAAAACAGATGAGGGAAGGAGTAATTTTTTTTTATTTTTTTTGAATTTTAATTAAGTGTAGCCTGGACCACTTTTGATTAGGCAACCCATGCGGGACTTGTTTATTTATATAAAATCTTTCAAATAAAATACCTCTCGTTAGAAAAACAGATGAGGGAAGGTCGATGTTAGGCCGGATCTTAGACTACTAGGTATAACTGGCTATTCAAACTAGTCTCTATTCTACCTTTACCAAAAGTTTGGAACTTTTAAGCAGGATTCTAGACGTTTTTCTGAAGAATCATGCTTAGCAGCCGCTTTGTGGAAATTATTTAAATCTGAGTATCCACTAGGTCCAAACATTATTTTTAACTTGATTTATAAACAAAATGCAAGGGAAACAATACAATGTATTTGAGTGTACACAACGAGTTAGCCAGTAACAGTCAGCATAAAACATTTTATGAAAATAACTAGTATTTATTACCTTTTCTTTGAGTTAAATCCAACCCGGGTACACACCTTCCCTTTGCAATCAATTTAACTGTTTCCTCAAAAGATAACGTGAAAACGCGGCCGATTTTAATTTATTTATTACACACATTTCGCCAGCACAGGTCTCACAGGTATAATTTTCCATTTTTACAATAAACTTACTAAATAATTAATCGACAGTCAATCACTTGCGCCAAAAAAACAATAAGGCGAAAAAACTTTGCAATTTAATACGTTACGAACTAATTCATACGAACGATCAACGAATGAATCATTTGGTTAATCCGACTAAAATAAGTCGACCCTCTGCAATCAACAATTCACGGGTGCTTTTACGTGTTCTCAATTTGGACGGTTTACAATGTAAGCTATGCCTCTAAAACTCCAACACGCGCAAACATGTTCACGCACACAGTCACACTTTTGCTGCGTACTACACGAGATGCGTTGTATGAAGAATAAGCAAGGCGTAGTACAGCTTATGCTCACGGTGCGCGGGGGCGCAAATGTTCGCCGCCATCGAGTTAGTTTCAAAATAAAGTAATAGATGGCGCGTAACAAAATAAAGTAATAGATGGCGCGTAAGCTAAATTACCACGATTTTTTTGAATTATAGTTATTTATCATTTAGAGGGGCATGTTTGTATGTATGGAACTACAGGGTATGCAGAGCTTATTTGCATGTATGGAGTGCACGCCACTGGCGCCCCGGTGGTAACCCCTTCTCCCTTCTTTTCACTTCGTCTCCTGCCCTACCTACACTTGTGAGATCGGCGATCGGACCTGCTGTCGTCTACGTCTACTACTATGACTACGACTAAATGCTACAGCCGGTCTGTTTGCTGCCGCCGGTTTCGATCAGATGGCTGTGTGGGCCATCGACGAACGCCGTGAATACAAGAAGGAACTCGCTGACTACTCCAAGGGACGTGACGCTGTCCTGCCTCTTATTCTCTAACCATTTCTATTATTTGTTATTTATGTACTAGGTATTGAATGCCCTACACATTCTTTACAACTGGTGTAGCAGACGTGCTCTCAGGAGATCCTGGGACCGTCTGTTACATTACAATGCATGGAAGACGATTCTGTCGGAATATATAAAGCAGGGTTGGCATGTTTAAAACAGTGTTTAAAACAGTTTGAATTTAAACCGTGTTTTTTATTACAAGTTTAAAAACAAAGATTAAAACAAGTTTTAAGCATTGTATAAAACAATAAGAAAAAACAAGCTTTAAAACTACTTTTCATGGCGAATGAATGGATATAAAATGAAAATAAATTAATATTTAGGAGTCTAAATAGCTTGACATAAAACCAGTTGAGTCTATGCTATTGCTATGTTATATTTTATTTTTGAAACATGCATTAGAATATTCAAAATTTCAATTTCAAATCAAAACAATAAAATTCATAGTTCATAGGTAATTATCCGCCGGTATAGTCCCGCTAGGTAAGTCCCTATGTCGCCCAATTTAAAAGTCAAGATTAGTTAGAAGGTTAGAACATACAGGGTGAATGTAAAGCGTTCAGTATTATTAGAGATCATCATCATCTGCCTAGCCTTTTCCCAACTATGTTGGGGTCGGCTTCCAGTCGAACCGGATGCAGCTGAATATCAGTATTTTACATGGAGCGACTGCCTATCAGACCTCCACAACCCAGTAACTGGGTAATACGATACTCTTGGTAAGACTGGTTGTCAGACTTTCTGGCTTCTGACCAACAGTAACGACTGTCAAAGATCTACAAATGACAGCCGGGACCAACGGCTTTACGTGCTTTCCGAGGCACGGAGGAAACTCGCTATGGTAAATGGTCACCCATCCACAGACCAACCTCGGCAAGCGTGGCTTAACCCGGAAGATCGGTCTATGCGGCTGTCATTATTTAGCCACGAGCTCCTCGCTCAGTATTATTAGAGATACGCAACATAAATGTTTATCCATTGATCGTTTTTTGTAAATATATTAATTTACTATGGCGAATTTGAAAAGATCTAGTCTAGAAATGAAACATTATAGGTCGAATTAATTTGAAATAATGCCCTAAACTAAAAAGAACAAAAACCACACTTGTTTAAAACAATTTGAACTGTTTGTTTTATAAAATTAAAAAAAAACGTTCTTTTTCCAACCCTGGTATAAAGTACTAGCTTTCGCCCGCAGCTTCGCTTGCGTGAAATTTTGAGCCCTTGTTAAGCCCCTTGTTAGGTGCAGTTAAAAATCTAAAAAATCTTTCATCCCCTATTTCACCACTTACAGGTAGAATTTCCAAAAACCCTCAAACACGTGTATATTTATTTCTCACCAAGAGCCTACATTCTTAATTCCATGATTCTTACTTCAAAAGAAACAGATTTCTCATACAAACTTTCAACACTTATTTCACCCCCTTAGGGTTTGAATTTTCAAAAACGCTGAAACACGTGTAGCTTTATTTCTAACCAGAAACCTTAATATTTAATTTCATGCATCTTACTTCAAAAATGACGGACTTGCATACAAACGTTAATCACCCTTTTCACCCCCTTAGGGGTTGAATTTCGAGAAATCCCTTCTTAGTGGATGTTTTCGTCATGTAAGGAACCTACTGTCCAAATTTCATACTTCTAGCTTTAGTGGTTTAGGCTCTGCGTTGATGAATCAAATGTCAGTCAGTACCAGTCTCTTTATATATAAGAAGAAGAAGATTGTGAGAGGAATGTAAGAATGTGTTACTTGTTTGTAGTTTGCAATAGGTAAGTTATCTTTAAGTAGTATAATTGGTTCCGGCCGCAACGCCCCGCACGATTGCTCTGCGACAATGTTCTACGTTCTACGTAGACCGACTGTAAGGAGTAAGATATAGGTAGACTGTGGTTACACAGTTTTAGTTGTATATAATACTCTGCCTTAATAGTCTAATATTGTTTTATATTTATAATTTTGATCATTTTCTAAACTGTAAAGTTTGAGCATCATGCAGCAATTAATGATACACCTTTAATCATATCATATTACTGCCCATTGTCTGGTAGTATGAGTCTGTCATGCTCACTTAAATGTCCTGCTGATGGTGGCGTTGTATATCCGGTCGTTGGGTTCCCTACAATATGGTTGAGCTAAGCGATGCGGATGTGCACGTCATGCTCGTGAACGGGTGCTGTCTGTCGGGACTGGTCAGCCCATAACTACTACGGCAATTCTAGAAGGCATATTTTCTTTTCTATTTTCTACTCTTATGTGAATTTATTTGTTACGTTAACCTGCATTATTCTCATTCTATGTCGCACGCTACTGTAATGGAATTGTCATGAATAGTCATGATCTACTACATATTTTAAAAAGAGTATTCATGGAGTTTCTTGCCGGCTCTTCTCCATAGAACCTACCTTTTGGAACCGTGCACCTAGTTTTGACGTTTTAAAAGTGCCTGTAATCTGGTCTATTTGAAATAAAAAACTTTGACTTTGACTCAGTGGTCAACTTTGGGTAGAGTTTAATGACTCACTTGAGCGCAGCCTGGTTGACCATATTCTCGAGGTCGGCTCCTGTGAAACCGGTGGTTCCTCTCGCTAGCACGTCGCTGTCCACATCGGTGTTGGCTCGTACCCTCGCTAGGTACAGCTCCAGTATCTCACGACGACCTCCGTAGTCAGGGGTGGGGACAGTCACCTGGAATCAACTACTTTGTTTACTACTAATTACGTTAAATGAGCCGGTGGGCTCGTGGCCAATTAACAATCGCACGGATCATGTTTATCAAGGTTAAGCAGCGCTTGCCGCGGTCGGCCCGTGGATGGGTAACCATTCGTTACAGGGGGCCTACTCACTAAGTCCGTCAACTAAGTTATTCGCCCGTCTGAAAGTAGCCCGAAACGTAGGAGTTAACAAAACAAGTGTCCAAGTTCAACTTTTCAGATGGGCAAAAACATATCGGTAGTAGGGACAACTGGTAAATCGTGTTGTCATTCATTCTTAGTTCGGGCCCCGAAATAATCGTATGTCCGTAGGTGATAAGGAGTAGGAAACGCTCGTAACTAAGGCCGAAACCACGGACTTCGTGCTTAGGGAGTAGACCCCCAGATCCAGACCCCTCCGTGCATCGGAAAGCACGTTAAATCATCACACAAACAGTCGTTACGGGTAGTCAGAAGCTCGAAAGTCCGATAGCCAGTCTAACCTTAGGATATCGGCATTGCCCAGTAACTGTGTTGCGGAGGTCTGATGTCAGTCGCTCCGTGTAAAATACTGGTATTCAACCGCATCTGGTTAGACTGGAAGCTGCCCCAACATAGTTGGGGAAAGGCTAGGCAGATGTTAAATAAGCCATCCTCCCTGTCCAATGTAAGCTCGGCAGCGGAGTCAGCTCGCTACGCAGATCATACGCTGGAGAGTAAACGGACTAAATGCGTTTATAATGACATGGATGTCATCATACATAAACGCATTTAGTTAATGTTGGGCGTTATAACATATAACAGCTAATATAATTCATTATACATTTCTAATATTCTAACCATTATTTATTTGCAACAAAGACTGTTATAATATATATTATTGTCTATAGGTAGTAGTCGCCCGCCACTCGCGTCGAGTCGTTAAGTCGGCCGAAAGCGTCACGCAATTATGAACTTTGACCCACAAATAACAAGAGCAAATTTTTACCACCGTTAAAATAACATAAATATTTATATAATATTAGTGTGAACTTGTTCATATTACTGGCAAAATAATATTGTCGTACTTTACATCGTATTAAAGCGTCACACAATTATGAACTTTAACTCCCAAATAACAAGAGTAAATTTTTATTACCGTTAAAATCATATTATATTAGTGTAAACTTAGTTTCATATTACTGCAAGTCTTCTGCTCTATTGATAATTAGTGTTCCTTCAATACAATACAATATAACATATATTACAACAGTTAAAAACAACAGTTTGAAAATTATAATATAATGTATAATGCATTAGGAAAATATATCAGTTACGCCCAACATTACATTTAGTCAATATTTAGTCAGTAGACGATAGTGATTGATGGTGATGCTGATAGACGAAGGTAATTCGTGATGATGAATATTGATAATGATGGTGAATGATGATGATGCCGATGATGTTGAATAATGATGGTGATGATGATAGACGATGGTGATTGATAATGATTATCGACGATGGTAATTGATGATAATACTATTAAACGAAAGTGATTGGTGATGATGACGGTTGATAATGATGGCGAATGATGATGGTGCCGATAATGATAGATGATGTTAATAGTTTTTTTTTTCTTTTCTTTTATTAGTTGCATAATTTTACTATTGTAAAAATATTATGATTTTCTTTTTATAAACTCAGTTAATTTATTCACCTGACAGACAGAACTGTGTTGCTGAGGGGGGAGTTTGTTGCATCGTTGCTTCTTCACAGCATAAACTCTAGGAAGCGGGCGACGGGAGGGCTTTTTAGTGGGGTGTCTATTGTATTTGACGTTCAAAAAGAACTAAAAGTAATTCTGGTCTATTTTGAATAAATGAGTTTTGAGTCGAGTTAAGTTGATGATGATAGAGAATAGCGATTGATGATGATGATGATAGACGCTGGTGATTGATGATGATGATAGACGTTGGCAATCGAAAATGATGATGATGATTGCCGATGGTGATTGATGATGATGATGATAATGATGATAGACGATGGTGATCAAGATTATAGACGATGGTAATTGATGATTATGGTGATAGTGATTGATGATGATAGACAATGATGATTGAAAATGATGATTATAATGATGGTGGATGATGATGATGGTGGATGATGATGATTGATAATTATTATGAATTCTAATGATGATGATGATTGATGATCATGTTATCCAATGATGATGATTGATAATGATGATAATTGATAATGATGGTGAATAATGATGATGGTGATTGATGATGATGATGGTGATGATATGTTGATAAACGAGTATTCGCGTCATTTGGTTTATAATTCAATTGGTATTATACCGTTTTAATTAACTATAGATAAATAATTTTACTTTTCGAATTTTCTTTTCAGAGCCAAGATAATAGTGTTTTGAAAAATGGTCTGTCATGAAGTAATTGGAACTTTGTCTCACACCGATAATTCAGTCCTCATCAAGCTATCCCCCCAAATATATCGCCAATAACTGCCGGGTTACGTAGAAACGGTTTGCAAGGACCATCTACAGCAGTCCAACAGAAAAAAACTTGGCATTTTGTGATCCATGTGTGGCGGCATCTATCACGCCAGATGCGAACTACGAAACACACCGGTAGTGTAGCAGACTAGTGACAATAACGACAACTCTCATAGTTGACGCCATGACAGTTCCTACATCGCGATATCAAGATTTAACACGCAGATAGTATATATACAAACGCCCAACATCAACCGTTGGGCAGGGGGGTTACATTATCTGTTAGAGCAGGAATGTTTTAATATTATTCCGAGAGTAGGAAAGTGACAGCGCTAGACAGCTCTCTAGCGCCATCTCTTACCCACTCTCGTAATAATACTAAAACATTCCTGCTCTAAGAGATCATGGTAACCCCCCAGTAGCCCGCCAGGCACAAGACTCCGCCTGGTTGGAGGATCCTCCCTTTGGTTGGAGGAACACCACACCTCGTTCCACCATAAATGTATGTGGGGTGGGGTGGATGACCGAAAAAAAACTGTTTTTTCCGTCTTTAAATCTTCTTTATTATTTTAATTGTTTAAAACATTTTTTCACCTCCGAGTCGTCTTATCGTCTTCTTTTCTTTCCGATCCTCATTCTCCCCCTTCTCACTCTTACACACACTCTCCCTTTCACTCATCGCTGCATTCATACATAATTACCTTTATATTTAATTACGATGCGTTCATAATTAACATCCTACATGTATGACCCCAACAAAATAATATTTACCTCGACATCAAACCGTCCGGGCCTCAGCAACGCTTGGTCCAGGTCGTCGCGTCTGTTAGTGGCTCCTAACACGATGACACCCTCGTTTTGATGGAAACCGTCCATCTCTGATAGCAGTTGATTGATGGTCTGCAAGAAAACTACAAGTTTAAGAAGAAATCTTATAAATCTCGGCGGAGACACCCATGAGGCGAAAATACAAGGTTAGTCGGAAAATGAGTAACTAATCCGAAAGATTAAAGTACCCATAATAATGAATGACTTTTGTTCTACAACTTTCCCCAAAAGTCAATAGTTTAAGAGAAATAGCTGTTCAAAAATTACATAAAAAATACGCTAAAATCTAAGCTACGATCAGCTGTGTTTTACACTTTAGGTCATATTACGGGAATTAGAATTTCCATTTTCTAAATTCGTAATTAAAATAGGGACATAGAATTTTTGAAAAACCTTAATTTTTTTTTTACATGGAAATAAAAAAATATGAATTTAGAAATTTTAATAGGTACTTGCTTTAAAACCGTCATCAGTGATACTTTAAGTGGCCTGCAGATAGTACTCCGTTTCCGACTAACTTTGTATACACTATCGAGAACTGTTTGAATCCCTCTCAGATGTGCAAGCTAAAATCACCTAAATAATTATGTAAATATTAGCTTTTGCCCGCAGCTTAACACACTACTGTTTATATAATAATATAATTCAATCGTGATTCGAAAGACACGTGGCGCCATCTATTAACGTTATTGTTGTTTTCCTCGGGAACAGTACTTTTTTCGGGATGAAAGGTACCCTATGTTCGTTTCTGTACACCTGACAACATATATGTAAAATTTCAGAATGATCGGTTCAGTGGTTTAGGCGTGAAAAGGTAACAAACAAACATACTTTCGCATTTATAATGTTACTAAGGATTCTTCAAAATAAAATAAGAAACGGGTATCTTATTAGTTGGACTCGATTCTGGAACTAATAGGCATGTTGACAGCATCAATAAATTGCAAATCTAATTAGTCCGCCAGTTAGAGTTTTGAAAAATAATGGACACGTATTTTTTCTTTTGTTAAATCTATGAATATTTGGAAAGATAAAACGCATCAAAACTCGAGATTGTGGGCTTGTGACGTCAGAAGCAAGTAAAAATTGTACTTGCTTGTGACGTTTTGCCAATTTTAAAAGTGTCGTATCTTCGTCAATTTTAGTTTACGTAATAAAAGAAAAAATACGGGTCAAATATTTTTTGATTATCTAACTGACTAATTCGATTTTTTCAGTCAAATACCCTATTGACAAAAAGCCATTGCAGTTTTTTCGTGTCTTTTTTTTGTGTCCCTGTCTCAGCTGATCTTCCATAACTCCTAATCTGCTACTGACCTGGTTAGCATAGGGATGCAGCACGCTGTTGGTCCTCTTGGCGCCGACAGAGTCGATCTCGTCGATGAATATCACGCACGGAGCGCGCTCTTTGGCTGCCTCTGTCAAATAAACAGTGTAATATAGAATCAAAGTGTACCTACTTACTACATACAGCGGGTCAACGCCCATACATTTGACAGGTCCTATGAAATGTCAAAATGATGTAGAGGCGGAGGTTATGTCCCGAGTAGCAGTATGGCTACTCGGGACATAACCTCCGCCCCTTCACCCCGCAACCCCCCGCACGATTGCTCTGTGGCAATGTTCTACGTTGACCGACTGTAAGGAGTAAGATGTGGGTAGACTGTGTGATACCTTATATGTATATAGAATCAAAACTGTGTGATACCTTTAGCAGTGTACCTATTTACTACATACAGTGGGTACTAACGCCCATACATTTTAGAAATGGATTTTGACCTTATTTTTGACATCAGTGCCTCCGAAAACCATGGAAATGACACCCATGACGACTAATTTACTAATTTTCATGACCGTCATTTGGGTTTGGATTTTGACGTCATTTTCCGCATCAGTGACCCTAAAAACCATGGAATTAACACCTGTGATGATTAAATGAAAATTTTCTTCGTGGGAAATGACTTCCCACGAACAATAATTAGAACATTTAGATAACCGTCATCTTGAATTAGTACACCGACTTTATAATAAAAGTCTCCTAATAGGTATGTCGTGGCCATATCGTAGAATTGATCACTTCATGATGTGGCCGGCCATTTCATGAAATGGTTGTATTTCATGAAATGGCCAACTAAAATTGGCCATATCGTTGAAACGTCAACGTTTAATGATATGGCCATCCACGTTTGGCCATATCATTAATGTAGGGTTTCCATGATATCAAAGGTTTAATAAAAAATCCAAATAAAGGAAGCACGTACCATGCAAGCAAAGGAGTAGACTACGGAATTTCGACCCACAAAATATCGATGCACGTTACCGCGAAAGTTTAATAGCTTGATTCACCAACAATTAAGGGGATCTGGCGCTCGGCGGCCGCTGCCGCGGCACGCTCGCTTCGCTCGCTCGCCTTCGCGCGTTATTGGTCACTGTTCTAACCTAACCTAACCCAAATGATTCAATATACTAAATAGTAAATGTTTGCAGTAACGTGCATCGATATTTTGTGCTGTAGTTTCACAGGTTAACCAGATAAATAATCGAACAAATAAAATTCTATGAAAAGTTCACCCGCAGTTACCATGAAGTCATATTTTGAAATCCAATAATAGTCCATTAATTTTCGTTACGTGGTCACCCTACTTTACTTATTATTATTAGCTTTTTTGTCAGAATAATTGTCCGCCGCCATGATGCATCACAAAAACAAAACGATATCAGCGCCTCTAACGGTGAATAATGTAACTATTTTACGATATGATCACTAATGTTTGACCATATCATGAAGTGGCCGTGCGTTTAGCTGATCATATCGTTAAACGCTGATTATTCATTGATCTGGCCAGGCCATTTCATGATGTGGTCAGCGGGTATTGGCCATTTCATGAAATGCAACCATTTCATGAAATGGCTGGCCACATCATGAAGTGATCAATTCTATGATCTGGCCACGACAGGTACATACATATACTATTCATAAATTATCTTAATTTCTATGAACGATATCAATCAAATTCGAAATCAAAAAGCGGAAGCCTTGGAATTTATACATAAGCTCCGCCCACTTCCCCCCGCAGTCCCTGCACGATTGCTCTGCTACAATGTTCTACGTTGACCGACTGTAAGGAGTAATATATAGGTGGACTGAGGTACGTATGTATTTTGGCTAGTGAAACCCTCTTGTTTCTTATAAAACCCTTAAGTGATGTACAACTTACTGAACAGATCCCGTACTCTCCTCACGCCCTGCCCCACCAGTATCTCGTCGAACTCTGGCCCCGCCGCGTGGAAGAAGGGCACCCTCGCTTCCCCGGCCACGGCTCGCGCTAGTAGCGTCTTGTTACTGTGTGTGTGATGTACAACTTACTGAACAGATCCCGTACTCTCCTCACGCCCTGCCCCACCAGTATCTCGTCGAACTCTGGCCCCGCCGCGTGGAAGAAGGGCACCCTCGCTTCCCCGGCCACGGCTCGCGCTAGTAGCGTCTTGTTACTGTGTGTGTGATGTACAACTTACTGAACAGATCCCGTACTCTCCGAGCGCCCTGCCCCACCAGTATCTCGTCGAACTCTGGCCCCGCCGCGTGGAAGAAGGGCACCCTCGCTTCCCCGGCCACGGCTCGCGCTAGTAGCGTCTTGCCGGTGCCGGGCGGACCCACCAGTAGCACGCCCTTGGGCAGCTTGCCGCCTAACGTTGAGAACTTCTCGGGGGATTTTAGGAATTCCACCTGGAGGAAACGAAAAATTACTACTACTGTAAAGAACAAACGCGTACTTATACATTAGTGTCGAAAATTCCAGATAAATGATAAATATTGAAATGTGAATGACTTTTATCAAACAAGTTCAATGGAAATTTAACAAAAAAAAAAAAAACATCCTATAACATAGTCGCCAGCAGTGGCGAAGACTCCATACAACTCGATTCCTATCGGCTTCCCTTTCGAAACGAGTAGTTACTGGAATTCACGCATCACACTTAAGCAAGGTAAGCATTTTTTGGTCCGGCTTCCCTTTTAAGAGGAGAGTCCTTAAGAAACACCTGAAAAGGCACTTACTGTTTTCGAAATTTCTATAAACTCTCCGCATGGAATTACATAAAAAAAATAATGAAGAACCTTAATAGATGTGCCAACAGTTTCACCGCGAGATATTTGCGAAATCATCATTAATTTCGAGAAAAAAAAATGTTAAATTCCCTCAAAAACATCTAAATCGACCTTTTCTATTTGCAGAATTTACTTAATTTTAAAGGAATATATAAAAATCTATTTAGTTTAATCGTGACACGAAAGTATGAATAACACGTTTACCGTTTTATTATTTTAATAAATTAAACCAAATGAGAGTAATCTACGTCTCAACATTGTTAATTTTTTACGGAAATTGTTTTCCGTTCCCCATACATTTTAGTATGGAGCAATACTCTCCCGTAATTTGTTTTATAAAAGAGTACGCACGCGAAAAATTTTCAGTGCCATCCTAGAATCCAAGGTGACAGCACGTCCGTTTGTAATTCGAGCCGAGCTCTCAAAACGTCTACGCACAAGGCATAAGGGTGGGTTGCGAGTGTCGTGACATGACTGCATTTTTTCAATCTTCGAACAATAAGACAGACGACTCGGACAGTGACCGAATTGACACATTTTTTTTTTTTTTCACTGAATATTCGGACACCATCAAATTATTGAAGCTTTTTAGTACAGTCAGATAAAAAAGTTTTAATATGTGGCAAAAAAAGCCTTACCAAAACTATTTGTGGCTTTAAGGTGGCATCTTTCGGTAATAAATAGCTTTGTGGACTCACCACTTTGAACTGCACCAAGAGTATTCCTCAAAACGCACCAACGATGAAACATAGAGAAGAGCATGAAGGATTCGTAATGAATTATATCGATAAACGTTTTAAATTCAGCTGCATTGTGTATTTATTAAAACTACTGGTAAAACTGCAACTAGGTGCTTAAGCGACTTACCTCCGGTTTCTGAATTGTGAATTCTAGGATAAGCAGTACATAAGTAACATTTGAGTACAGAGTTGTCAAAAAAATGACGGGTTTTAAAGCATTTTTTTGACAACTCCGTACTCAAATACTACATAAGTATTGCTTATCTTGAATTCTCAATTCAGGAATCTGAGGTTACTACTTAGCCCAAGAATGGTAAAAATATAGGTTTTGAAATTGAATCATTTGTCGTTTTCAAAAGTACCAGGGTGACAGAAATGAACAGAAAATGGGCGCCTAAACGATGTCACTAAGTTGTGCACCAACGATTAAACACAAACCCCCTTATTACAAAAGATGGTCTAAGAAAAACCTAGGTTTTACAATAGCCCCGTCTCTTTTTGTTATATGACATAAGAAAGTGATGGGTATATTTTAAACCTGGGTTTACCTTAGTCTTGGTTGAAACCATCTTTTGTAATAAGGGGGAAAGATGAATATAAAGTATTCGTTATTATTCTTATATAAAATACTAGCTTTTGCCCGCGGCTTCGCTCACGTTAATTTATGATAAAAAAAAACGAATCCCTTATTTTTTTGATCCTAAAATATAGCCTATAGCACTCAGGGATAACGTAGCTTCCTATTGGTGAAAGAATTTTTGAAATCGGATGAGTAGTTTCAGAGATTACCTCCTACATACAAACAAACAAACAAATTCTACCTCTTTATAATATTAGTATAGATTATATAGTATATAGTATAGACGATAGAAAACTTAAAACTGTCCTATATATCTTACCTTAAAGGTCACTGTCACTTAGTCAGATCATCTAAGCGCCTATTTTCTGTTAATTTCTGTCACCCGGGTACTTTTCAAAACAACAATTGATTCAATTTCAAAACCTGTATTTTTAACATTATTGAGCTAAGAGTAACCTCCGGTTTCTGAATTGAGAATTCTAGGATAAGCAAGCAGTACTTAAGTAACATTTGAGTACGGAGTTGTCAAAAAAATGACGTATTTTAAAGTATCTTTTTGACAACTCAGTACTCAAATACTACTTAAGTATTGCTTATCCCGAATTTAATTCAGAAACCGGAGGTAAGTCGCTTAAGCACCTAGTTCCAGTTCATTTCTGCTTTCCTGGTAGTTTTAATAAATAAACAACAGTTGAATTTTAAAACGTCTATCGATATAATTTATCACGAATCCTTCGTGCTCTTCTCTATGTTTCATCGTTGGTGGGTTTCATGGAATACTTTTGGTGCGGTTCAAAGTGGTTGCGCTTCGAGGAATACCCCATCTTTATTTACTCGACTGCCAAGGCGCGTATCTATCTATGTATGTGGGTTTATAATATTATTTATTAAAAACGGCTGCTTTAGTTATAATCCGGTTAAAAACTGTTTTTTTATAACTAGAGGCTGGGCGGAGGACGGATTTCCACAATTATTAAGGTATCGTTGAAAGTTTTTTTATCTGGCTGTACAAAACACCTTTTTTTATTGGTGTCCGAATCATCAGTGAAAAAAATATTGAAATTAAAATACATGTGTCAATTCAGACACTGTGTCCGAATATATGGTGAGTTTTATACAGTGGTGGACATATAATTAGAAACACCAAGTGTGACTTTTATTTTTAGTACAAATTACCTTGATAATTAATGTTTTACGTATCATAGAGGGCTTATACCTATTTATCTATAATGTATCCACATCATGAAGTATTACTATGTCAGTTTTGGAAATATCATACAGCCGTTTATGGAAAAACTGGTATACTTTATAAAATAAAATGAAGCAGCACAACGTACTAAGGTGGACAACTAATTAGAAACAGAAAAAAAACATTAGCATAAATATGAACAAAAGTAACGAAACAATAAATAATAAAGTTAAATTGTAAAAACGTTTTATAATAAACAATTAATGTTTGGTTGGGAAGCCTCTGCTGTCGATTACAGCTCTGCAACCACGTAGCATTGATTCTGTCAATGTTTCATACATTTCTAGGGAATTTTTCTCCAAGCTTCTACAAATGCGTCTTAAATTTATTGTGGTATGATACTAGTAGTAGTACGATATTAGTGATATGTTTATTGGACAATGTTTTCTATACAATGTACCACAAACTTAGATTTGATTCAAATCTGGACTATTTGCAGACCTTTCTAACACCGACACTACAATAATCCAAACAACGTTAAAGCATTTCTAAGAGACTAATTAGTGTCGGTGTTAGAGTGGTCTGCAAATAGTCCAGATTTGAATCAAATCTAAGTTTGTGGTATATTGTAAAGAAAACATTGTCCAATAAACATATCACTAATATCGTACTACTACTAGTATCATACTACAACAACTTTAAGACGCATTTGTAGAAGCTTGGGGAAAAATTCCCTAGAAATGTATGAAACATTGATAGAATCAATGCCACGTCGTTGTAGAGCTAAAATTGACAGAAGAGGCTGCCCAACCAAACATTAATTGTTTATTATAAAACGTTTGTACCGTTTAACTTGATTATTTATTTTTTCGTTACCTTTGTTCATATTTATGGTAACGTTTTTTTTCAGTTTCTAATTAGTTGTCCACCTTAGTACGTTGTGCTGCTTCATTTTATTTTATAAACTATACCAGTTTTTACATAAACGGCTGTTTGATATTTACATAACTGACATAGTAATACTTCATGATGTGGATAAATTATAGATAATAGGTATAAGCCCTCTATGATACGTAAAACATTAATTGTCAAGTTAATTTGTACTAAAAGTAAAAGTCACACTTGTTGTTTCTAATTATATGTCCACCACTGTATATATATATTTTTCACTTATTATTAGTATAATGATTTCCTTATTTTACCACGTTTCATGGCTACGTCAAGGCCGTGGGCAGACATGCCAATTTTGATGTTTGATAGCTTATCAGCTGAAGGGTTCTCTATTTCTTGTTAATATATTTTTCTGCATATTATTACTATTTCAGATGGAAATGGGAAAACGTAAAGAAAATTACAAAAGTTTTATCTTGATTGTATGCTTCCGGATAAAACAGATTCAAGATTAGACAGAAAAATGGAAATAAATGAGCCCAATTATTTGATTGAGGCAATTAAAAAACGAAAATCTGAGAGAAAATCAAAGAAACGGAACAGCGAAAATGTTTTATCTGATGTCAGCAGCCCCAAGCGCCAAGCAATAAATAAATAAATTAAAGAAAATATTTTATCAAGCATTAATTTTTGTATGTACTAAGATATATAATTTTTTTATAATAAAATATAATTTTAAAATATCAAACTGAGAAAAAAATGTTACTATACCCAGTAATTGAGTTATGTACATTAATTGTTTTTCATTACAAATCAATCACACATTATCTCATTTTCATTTTTATGTTGGCTCTTATCTTCCCTCGCAACATTTACATACTTACCCTAAAATATTCCCAAACAAAAATTATGCGTCATTATATTCGAAAATAGAAACACAGAAAATCAACAATAATATATTACAGTAACTATTCTAAGTTTAAATCTGTCAATACCGATTACACTGTGACCCCACCCTTTGTTCATGACATCCAATACTATGGGCATGCGTGCCTCCCGGTGCAGTGAATAAATAACTAATACATTGCGCGTTTTTTGCAACATACTTACTAGTCCTTCAGAAGCGAACGCGCACTGAAGGTTTATTTAACCCGGCGCGCCACAATATAAACCTTCGGTGCGCTTTTGTTTTTCGGTATGTGTACTACTACATTGTGTGATGCAGCTGTATTAGTAGAAAAGTCGAAGTGTGGGTTCTAAAATAAGTTCTCACGCTCGCAAACCTTCCTCTTAAGAAAATTCACCCTACGCCACTGGTCGCCAGGTTGCAAAAAAGGGGTTTACCTCGCAAAACGTCGGTCAATCCTGAATTTTGTGTATGTGTTATGTTTTATAAGAACACCACTTATGAAAATTTCAAGTTTTCGACCTTGAGTGACTCGGCGCGCTGCGCCATCTCGGATTAAAGACCCCAAAAATGAGTTTTTATTGAATAACTCCTTATCTATTGCTTTTACGCCAAGAATAGATCCGATGAATTTTGTAGAAAATTAAATTCCCTACAATTATTATCTAATCACTTTTTTCTATAGCTAATAGTTTACGATATATTGCGCTTTAAAGTAAACAAAAAACACAAATATAAAGCAGTTCTTATTTTTCATTCTCGACTTAAAGAGAGAGGTGAACTTTTGAAGCCTATAACTGACTGACTGTCTGTCTGTATGTCTGTTTGTGGCATCACATAGCTCCGAAACGGATGACCCGATTTGTGAAAGAGTTAATCGGGATGGTTTTATGCAGAGATCGGAATAGGTAGAGTATATTTACCTAAACTTCGAGGAAGGAAGTAACATAGAGTGGATAATACCTCCTCTAAAATCCTGAAATTATAATGACGTTTTAATCCCGGGATATAAAAATCACGAATTATTTATTGGACTTCATTTATAGTTACAAATTATTGATTTGAAAAATCATGTAACATTTTTTAGGGTTCCGTACTAAAATTGTGTCAAATTCAAGTGTTTTGTTTTGAGTAGGTAAAATAAAATTAAGTTGGCTGGTTCATTTAAAACTTGTGCTTCAAATAATAATAGTTCGTGATTTTTAAATCCCGAGATTAAAACGTCATTATAATTATTCCGGGATTTTAGAGGAGGTATTACCACTCTATGTTACTTCCTTCCTCGAAGTATTGGTAAATATACTCTACCTATTCCGATCACTGGTTATAAGCTATGTTTGATAGAAATCGGTTCAGCCGTTGCAAAATTATCAACTCTTTTCATAATCGGTGTGCATTGCACGGCATTGCAGTCGTTGCAAGATCATGGAAGTAAACATACATTGTATGGCAGAGATCTCTACACCAACTATGAAAGGAGCGTGCAGAAACAAGTGCTTTTTGATTAATTATAGTGCAAACATGTCAGTTGTTTTATATAGTTTAGCGTCCTTTTACCTTTTGTAAATGTGAGAGCTTTGTAGACTTGCTAGATGCCTGGATACCTAGTTAATTTCTGACCATATTTTTCATTTTGCTTTTTTGTGTGGTTCCTGCTCTTAAGTCTACTTTGCTCTCTCATAACTATTCTAAGTCATAACTGTACCCACTCAAATTGTTAAAGATATGGATTTTAAAAGAGTAACCATGGAGTTTCTTGCCGGATCTTCTCCATAGGAAACGACTAATTGGAACCGTGCACCTAAATTCGACTTTTCATAAGCGCCTGTAATGGTTTATGTGAAATAAAAACTTTTGATTTTGATAGAATCACCCCTACGCGATTATGTAGTGTCTTTTACAAAACTTTGTGCTCTTAAATATATCGCATTAAAAACCGTGGTATAACGATAACTTCTCAAATATTTTTGGAATTTATTTTATTGGAATGACTGATATATTATTGTGTTGATACTTTTTGTTTTTTTTTTCTTTATGTTCATTTGACATCTATTTAATATTATAAAAATATTGAATCGGGTCTTCTCGCGTAACAAACTTTAAGAGGCACAAAATACCTTTTCCTTGCTTCACGAAGATGACAACTGCTCCGCCACTTCAGTCTACCCGTGACCACGGCCGGTGAAATTCGGCCGAAACGTCGGGATAAAAGGTATTTTGTGCCTCTTAAAGTTTGTTACGCGAGAAGACCCGATTCAATATTTTTATAATGTGTACAAATCGCGAAAGTTTAAAAACATCTATTTATTAATCTGTTTAAATGTATGTAATTTTTTGCATGGCGTAATCCTGAATGTGGCGATCATTACAATTTGTTTATTGTAACACCATGTGTACCTATATTGTTTTCACGGTAAGTTGATTAATTTGGCAGATGTCAGTTCATGACATGAAAATAAATTGCAATGGCGATTGTTTCTGACAATTTAATTCAATATGTATTAAATCAATTTAAAAGATTAGTAAAGCGTTACCCAGAAGGTTGTTTTAAAATCAGAAACATAGAAACAATATAGTTTTATGTGTTTAACGCCATAATTATATATTACATAAATGATTTTGAAAAAACCCCGACGCGTTGTCAAACTTGCGTCAGATGGTACCAGTTGCCAGAGATGTGCGTATCGATAAAATAATTTCGATAAAGGAGGATGGGCGTTTTGGTACTCATGTTCAATCAAAATGAATTTACCATCGTTGGATAGCTCTTTTCAAGAGTACAAAAAACTACTATAGCAACAAACCCGTATCAATTGTCCGTTTTGAAATATAGTCTTCAGAAGATACTGGATAGTCAGTTCGAAATAGAATTTAAAAAAATCATATCGCCGGTTTCGCTTGACCGATTTTGATGATACTTGCACAGATTTTGAGTTAAATAAAATTCAGTTAACGGATGAAAATCACAACAAAATCGGTTTAGTATTTTTTCAGTTAGGGGTGATCTATCTATTAAAAAAATCGGACGCGTTTTTTTTATGCCTAAAAATAAAAGTCGTTTCCCAGCAATTATTTTTGGTCAATGTAATTTAGTTTGATGTACAGAGTGCGTAGATTTCGGCTATGCGGGTCTTTTACACATTCGTCTACACACTGTATACTTACATACAATAAACGATGAAACTTACTTCGAACTTTTTTTATTTACCTAGATAATGAAAAATATTAATAATAATTATTGTAATACCATGCCAAAATGGAGAAAAATGACAATAAAAGTATGTGTACTTAATAGGATGTAACAAAAATAACTAACTTTCAAGGAGGATTACTTCGATCGGACCGCGAATCGGGACTAGCGCCATGGTTATTCTTAATCTACACAAAAATACCTTTCCAACGGTGTATCGATCATTCCGATTGGAGTCAGTACCAGACTCCATACATTTGTGCCCATCATCCTTTATATTAACAGAATGAATATTTTGACTATCCTAATAATTATACATAGACGATAGGCTCAGTTGATTGAATAATTAAAATAAGGCTCATTATAGCCCAGTTTCCTTGCAAAAGGTCGGTCAGTCCTAAATTTTAGATATGTGTTATGGATATGTGTTCTTATAAAAATTACAAATTTTGTACCTTGAATGACCTCGGCGCGCTCTGCCATCTTGGGTTAAAGAACCCAAAAATCAGTTTTTATTAAATAACTCCCTTAGGGTTTTATGCCAAAAAATATTCACATCAATTTTGTAGAAAATTAAATTCTTATTTTTCATTCCCGACTCAAAATCAGAGGTATTTTATAGGTTTGAAGCCCATGTCTGTCTTTATGTTTGGCTGTCTATTTCTCTCTCTGTCTGTGTGTCTGTTTGTGGGCTTTTCATAAAAACACCTAACATAACACATCCAAAATTCAGGACCGACGAACCTACCGAACCTAACGAAAGATAAACCTCTTTTTCGCGACCCGGCTACTGGGCTTATTTGGTGATAAATAAACATTTACGTTGAGGAGCTCGTGGCTAAATAATTACAGCCGCATAGACCGATCTTCCGGGTTAAGTCACGCTTGCCGAGGTTGGTCTGTGGATGGGTGACCATTTACTATAGCGAGTCTCCTCCGTGCCTCGGAAAGCACGTAAAGCCGTTGGTCCCGGCTGTCATTTGTAGATCTTTGACAGTCGTAACTGTTGGTCAGAAGCCAGAAAGTCTGACAACCAGTCTTACCAAGAGTATCGTATTACCCAGTTACTGGGTTGTGGAGGTCTGATAGGCAGTCGCTCCATGTAAAATACTGATATTCAGCTGCATCCGGTTCGACTGGAAGCCGACCCCAACATAGTTGGGAAAAGGTTAGGCAGATGATGAAATAAACATTTATGTTCACTCATCCCATACCTGCTGGATTCATTATCACATCAGCAAGTAATCGTCTATTGTTGAAGATATGCATGCTAATTGACTTAATCCTAATTACTTAAATCACAAGTATTTGAAATGTACATAAAATCACATTACAATAATTTGTCAAATTCTCACTGAAATTTTACAAATTTTATCGATAGTTGAATCGACTACAGTCACATGTCTAGCAACTCCTATTGACATGTGTCATTTTAATCTTCTTATCGTGAAAACAATATACCTATATTACGCAAATAAAGAACATTGAATTGAATATTACTCACAACATCCTTAAGCTCCTGTTTCGCCTCATCCGCACCCTTGACGTCATCGAAGGTGACAGATATGTCCTCTGGATCCACCTCCACTTGGTTACCCAGCTGGATTCTGTCAAATAACTCATTATTATTAACCAGGTCTATGTTGCTCCTTAATCTCGTGGAGAAACAGCTCAGTAGTTACCTGAACACGGTCCCGCTGACGGACGCCATGAGGCTGACGAAGATAGCCAGGAAAAGCACGATGGTGAGGAGCTGCTGGACCAGTTTCAGGTATTTGGAGGCTTTCGTGCCGCGGACATTGTCGGGGTGGGATCCTGAGGGAGAATAGTAGTATTGAGAAAAATAACATTGGTGTCATCGGGCCGTGCCAGTGTGTCACTTCGGAACATTCTACGGGCTTCCAGGGCCTTCTACACCGGCTCCCACCCGGCTCAGCCTTTTAATTAAATAGATTTAATTTTATTCATAAATCTAATATTTATATTTGGTTAAGTTTAATAAATGCAAAATAACATTAAAATAGACTTGTAAATGCAGATTTCTCGAAAAAAATTATAAAACAAGGGTCTCAGACTTTAAAATATACTTTTTTTGGCGCGTACTAATCTTTGATGTCTATAGAATATTCATAACACGAAACGTGACGAAAATTGTCACAGAAAAAAATGGAGGATGCACGTAGGAAACAATAAAAACACGTTAAATACTATTTTCTGCGCTCCCATTTCTAGAAGACCGTTAAGTGAGTAAACCTGATTTTTAATTAAGAGCGAAAACGTATAAAATCTGTAATTAAGGTTACAGCACATTAGAGCCACCCGGCACCCTCGCCGCATCGCCTCATCGCTCGGCGTCCACTCGTTGTCAGCAGGTGGTTCACGGGTGGACGCCGCGTTATCTCCAGTAAACGTCGCGTGGTCAACCAGGGGAGTCGTCGGAGGATTCCACTCGATGGCAGCGCACGGTTCACTCGGGACTTGCGACGCAAGGCAAGCATGCGAGTAGCGAGTTGTCACCGAGTGGTCAACTCGTCGTCCGCGCGTGGACGGCATACGCCCGAGGCGATCCGGTGACGCTACGGAGTTGATGTAGTGAGCGCACATCCATACAAGTATAAACAATACTAACCGTACGAGGCGAGGCGTTGCGGGTCGGGTGGCTCCAATGAGCTGTGACCTTTAGTCTTACAACTCATTAAAAATTATACAATGAAAGCTTAAACGTAGCCCAATAATTTGGTAAAACAAAAACATCTGTATGTCTTCAGAAGTTCTAGAGCCAACAATTTCACATGTTTTTGCTCGTAACTCAAAATTAGGTTTATTCAGCGGTCTTTTAGACCTCGGACGGCAGTTTTATGGATATTTTGACATCGCTAGTCAAACAATTCTATGTCGGGTACCATCTCACCTGCTAAATACCCTTCAGCGAAAGCAATCTTGATCTTATCCTTCTGCTGATGCGTGAGATGGCCAGCGTCCTCATTGAGGAGCTTCTCCAGACGTGGAGCTACTTCTGGTCCTAGTGGCTGCTGCTTGTCTGATGGCTCATGTGCGCTTAGTCCTAGAAGAGACGGAGATTAAGTATATGGTACCTAATAACACTTTTGTAAGATATCAAATCGCTACATAATACAGTAGTATAAATTATCCTTGCACGAGATTTTGCTCGTTGGTCTAGTGGTCGCAAGCACGACTGCTAAGCGTGAGATCCTGGGTTCGATTCCCAGGTGCCTGATTCACCTAACTAAACAAGTTCAGTTGCAGTGTAGTTTCAGTTAAGTTTTGATCAAAACGATGCTTTTCATATTCTCTTAATAAGCGATCGCTGTCAGATACGCTCGCGTGAACTAAGAGCACATCACGTTTTTTTCAGGCGCCGTCGACGCGCGTTTCGCTATCGCGCGTTGTCGGCGCTTCTAAACTTGAAATAGGCAGATTACTTGCGATTGCATCGCTGCAAACTCACGAAAATCGCGCTACAGACGCGCGTGAGCAACTCTCCTTGCAAAATAAAACGCGCGTAGCACGCGCGCGATGGAGCGTGTATCGCGCTGTACGTATGTGTTTGCAGCTAAAGAGACGCGCTGTGCGTCTGTATCGATGTAACTCCGCAATTTGTGCCCGGTTGATGGCAATAGACTCGCCCCCTATTATATGAGAGTTAAACGAAATGAGGGTATACTATCACAGTTTAAGAATCATACAGTTGGGAAACGCCTTTGATGTTGGACGATACCGCCGCCCGTGTAGGTACCTACGCTATTAGTCGCAAATGTGCAAGGGTTGTCAAAAAAGAAAAACAAAATAAATGGGATTACCTACATAATATTATAATCATATAATTAATAAACAATAATTAAATTATAATGTAATTATAAATACTATATAATACATAAAATCTCACGTCTGTATTCCCCGAAGGGATGGCAGAGGTGTACAGTACACCCACATTTCGCCGTTATGTTTTACGCCCCATGTAATAGGGGGCGAGCCTATTGCCATTGACCGGTCACAAATCCAGACTCCGGGCTACTACTGAGAAATTCCACACGGAAAAACCCAATAACACTTTGCCCGACCTGGGAATCGAACCCAAGACCTCACGCTCAGCATTCGCGCTTGCGACCGGTAGACCAACGAGGCAGTCCTCAGGCAACGTGTCCTTGGTTTTCGTGGGTGCTGATGCCGAAAATGAGGTCAAAGTCAAAGTCCAAGAAGGCGGCTGCGAAATTTTACAAAATATGCGTCATTGATAAATGATATTTATTTCTGTAAATAAATCTGTTGCAGACACTTTTACAAGTCAATGTGATGTTTTTTTTAAGACTAGATGGCGCCGGCTTTTCCTATCTGACTAGCTCTGAGAAGAAAAGCCAAAAAAAACTCAAGAGGTCAACATCTCTTTTAAAGTCCAGACATTGTGGTATAAAACTATGCGAGTGTAATGCGAGTGTAAAAGAGCCATAGCAGGTTTGAGTTGACCTGTCCCAACTGACGACACGCATGCATCAGCCATCGTGTAGCTCAAACTTATTTTAGGGAGCTCAACGACCCGACGCACGACGCCATCACGCCACCAATCAGCCGGACATTTGCGTAGGTTACAAAAAAAAACTCAAACCGCCAAACAGTTTTACGAAAATTGTGTTTAAAGCTAGCCTACATAGTACCTACTCGCATTCACAATTTAATAAAATAAAAAATATTATAAAAACAAACGACAGATTAATAATAATAGTCGATAAAATGTCAAGGTAAACAAATAATAATTCAATAATAATAATTATCAATAAATCAACATGCAGAATGTCAATAAAAAAAAAACAATTAGAAATGAAGTAATTTCAATGATGTATCTGTGATAAGAGCGAGCGGCTCAATTTCAAGCATTTTTGTCGTCCATATAATCTTTAACTTTATAGAAACCCTTATTGCAAAGTTTCTGCTTTACGAAGGACTTAAAATTTATTGAGACTTAAGTCTTGAATATTGCTTGGAATCTTGCTATCTTAGAATAATAACGCCTAGAAACCTAGTACGAGCACCAAAAGTGAAGCAACTCAAACTATGCCGGATACGGCAAAGTTAGCGAATCGAGCCGTCAGTGCTCAATGTCACGCTCTGTTGAACACAGCTCCCAAGAAATAATTCAAAACGACAATTTGTTGAGTATAAAGATGCTATAGCACATCCGGAAAACATAAAAAATTACATAACGTTGCATTTCACAAATTGATACTAACATTAAATCCATTATTTTTACGTAAATCGATCTCCAAATCAAAATTTTCTTAACCTAATTTATTACAACGAAGTGTTGCCAGTTGTAAAGAAAAATTACCCATAATACAGTAGACACTAGACTAACACTTGGAGTCTATTGTATTTGATGCCCATTTTATTGTAGAAAAACGTGTTTATATGTTAGAAATAACAAACACATTGTCACAGCAGACCCGGCTTAAAATTGTAGGGTGACGATTTTGAAATATTTAAAAAAATATCATAATTTGCGAAGGTTTGTCGCATATACATTAAACTAGTTTAAATAGATACGCGACATAGACTCGCAAATTAATAAATTATTCTAAGTATAATTACGAGTTTAGTTAAAAACAACACTAAAACTTTTATAAAGTATTACGATAAGTATGTAGTAGTGACAGTGTTTTTTATTAATGAAAAAAATAGATTCATTACTTAATTTATGTACGTAACATTTTTTATATGCAATCTATGCTATGGCCCAAATACATACAATTTTTCCCCGAATTTAGGGGAAATTATATTTACGAGCAACATTTTTTTTACGTCTGTGTGCGTGTCAGTCTCCGTAATTACATGCCGCTCACTCACACATAATTACGAATGTTGCTTCAGTTTTTTGTAGGGAGCGTGTATGAGACTATCCTTCTAGGCGTTATTATTCTAAGCTTGCTATAGAAACGTATACTTTGGCACCTAAATGAATTAAGTACCTACTAACTTTTTGGAGCCTAGTCATTGGTAGTATATGTTTATTTTTATTTCTAATATTGACGCTATGAATGTCGCTGTTCATAAAGAACAAACTAATATTTTTCTTAACCTACATCAAATTTTCAGAAATATATTGAGATGCGACCGTCATTATATTAATTTCTTCTTTATTCATTGGTGTCGTTTCCATGAATCAGCACTCCCGAAAACCATTTAACCAGTTTAAATTGTTTAAAGTTATTTAAAAACTAGCCTTTACGACTGTAGTAATTAATGGGTTTAAATTCGTACGCGCAAATGTACCAGATCCGGACGTGTCTGCCCTCAGCGTTCGAGGGCGCAAACTAAGCGTGATCGGGGGCCGCGATCCGCGCCGCCCACTTCCCCGCGAGGTCCCCGCTCTTGCTCTGCGCAAGTACATTCGTTTCCCAACTGTATGTATTGTTAAACTGTGATACTATACACCTCTGCCCAACCCTTCGGTGAATACAGGCGTGATGCTGTGTTATGTACACGATTAAAAAAACTAAATGAACAAAATATAGCACTACAAAACAAAAGCCATCAGGTTAATCAAAAAGCATGCAAAACATCATATTAATAAAATCTGGTCTGGTGGGTCTGGGCGTTTGTATATGTGAGATTTGTGTTTATAAATGCACCCACGATACAGGAGAAATCCTAGTAAGGGCAAAGATTAAAAAAAAAAAAACTTTATGCTTGTGCACTCACTCAGCATCAAATTTATTGGGACGAACAGACTGTTCATAATTGGGTGAATATTCGAAAAATGTTAACAAAAATTAAGAATGTCATTATCATCATCACAAAGTTAAGAATGCAGATGTATACTCCAATTATAATAATGAAAACTTAAACTATACCACTGCCGTCAAGCAATAAGATAAGAATAAAAACAATCTGAAACTAATATAATGTTAAAAACCCAGGGAGAACAACGATTTGTTAAAAAAAATCGAATATTCACCCAATTACCTAAACAACTAAAGAAATTAAACCTTATCTCAATGCGATAAAATTCTTATCAGAATGACAGTTGTCGTGTACTGTGTTCATTCTGAAACACTCCTTGTATCATTGAGATACAGTTTAATTTTCTTAGTTGTTCAGATCATTTTGACCAGTCTGTTCGTCCTGATATATTTGATGCTGATTGTACTAACAAACCATTCTCATTTGAAACTTGCCTCTTATGCGTCGTTTTATGTCGTCGTATGCAGCGAGTTGAAAAAATAGTGAAAATGATGGAAATAATAACGAAATACAGACGTAGAAACACATGGACCTTGGGTCAGTGCTCAAACATGTCTGAACCGAATATATGTAGACTGTTCTGTTCTACCTAGCCTTTTCCTATGTTGGTGTCATCTCCCAGTCTAACCAGATGCCACTGAATACCAGTATTTTACACGGAGCGACTGCCATCAGACCTACGCAACACAGTTACTTCTTCTTCTTCTTAGGCCTCATTTACGGAGACGCGGGGAGTCGCGTGTCGCGTGCGGCTCGCGGCGCGTCGTACGATTTTTCTGTTTAGTTCACGGCGGCGCGTGCAGCGGCCCGCATCATCACACGCAAACACAAACATATGGCAATGTACGATGTTGTTTATGAAGACGCGGCGCGTACGACGCCGCGGTTGACGCTACGTTTTACAGTGGACGGAGAATTGCAGGAATAGCTGGTCGCAACGCTGCGTGCGCCGCCGCGATAAACGTCGCGTGCGACGCGGTGATGCCATCCGCGGGCTCCGCCTACATTTCAAGCAAACGCGTGTAAAATCGCTTCTCCGTAAACGCTCTCATACAACGCCATAATTATGTTTGAATTCAGTGCGGGCCGCACAACGCGACGAGCGACGTCCCGCGTCTCCGTAAATGAGGCTTTAGTTTTATAGTATGGTAAGTTACCAGAGTAAAATTAATTAGGTTACCATTGGTAACCTAATTATTTTACTCTTTTTAGTTTTTTTTGAAGTCGGTTTTTACTTTTATTTAAAAGTTATTTTATTTTTCTATTTTTAGTGGCATAAACAATACACAAACATGCAATTACAGCAATAACGGGTAATTTGCTGTTATCCATTGAAGAATTCTATTGTCAATCTCCGAGGGTCTTCATCAGATCTTCACCAAATTTAAGTGGGACTATGTCGGCAGAATAGTCTTTCAAACAAAAAAAGAATTTTGCAAATCCGTCTATATATGACGGAGTTATGCACGAACATACATAAAAAAAATAGAAAGATCCGAATTGAGAACCTCCTCCTTTTTGAAGTCGGTTAAAAACCGTAAAATAGCTATATTATCCAAGTTTTTTTTTAAAATATTTTATATTCTTTTTATAGTAAAGTTTTGTAGAGAAACGTCAGGACTGACCTTACATTGAGAAGGGACTGGTACTAGTACAAAGGGTCTTATTCACTTTTTTCGTGAATAAGACCCTTTTTACTAAACCCTTGGTCTATGTGTTTCTACATCAACTACAAGCTATTATTGCAACACTCGGTTTCGAAGAACGATTAAATACCTTACGAGCCACACGACAGCAGTGTAACCAGGTCTGAACGACTATACAAGTGTAACATAGATATCGCACAACCTCTTAAGAGGTCACTGTACTCATCATTATGAACAACTTTTACTATGGGACCAAACACGAAATCGCGAAAAAAAATCCGATGTTCCCTATATTTATGTTCGCATAACTCGTCAAAATACTTTGTATACTACCTATCTGCGTGTTAAATCTTGATATCGCGATGTAGGATAGTTCGAAAGTGGCATGATAGATGTCGCCACATGCTGCGTATTTCCCATATAGCGTGATAAGTGCCGCCACAATTATAGTAACCATGTTTTGTTTTTTAATATATTTGATATTCTTTGTATGGTAACGTTTGGTACAGATTTGTCAGGACTTACCTTACATTGAGAAGGGACAGGACACTTTTTTCGTGAATAAGACCCTTTTTACTAGACCCTGGGTCTATGTGTTTCTACATCAATGACCACGCTATTATTACAACACTCGCAACTTCGGGAACAGTTTAATACCTTACGAGTCACACGACAGCATTGTAACCAGGCCTGAACGACTATATACTGACCGAAGAACTTACGGAGTCTGTTAATTATATTGGGGTTACGTTTCCAGTCATAACCTGGCATATCCAGGCCAATATTGACTAAGCCCCGTTACGCTAACGTTGAGAAGGGACAAGTACTAGTACAAAGGGTCTTATTCATTCGTGAATAAGACCCTTTGTACTAGACTCTGGGTCTATGTGTTTCTACATCAATGACCAAGCTGTTACTACAACACTCGGTTTCGAAGAACGGTTTAATACCTTACGAGCCACACGACATCAGTGTAACCAGGCCTGAACGACTATATACTGACCGAAGAACTTACGGAGTCTGTTAATTATATTGGGGTTACGTTTCAAGTCCGCGTGAATGCCGCGCTCCGTCTTGAACCCGCGCACTTGTACCGCGTACTGGAATCTACTGTCCTCTATGCTGCGTGCTAGCAAGCCTGCGAAGTTGTTTGTGAAACTGAACCTGTGGGGGGAAAATTCATGTTATTGGCAACAATGGAAGAAGGGCTGAATATTTCACGATATTTTGTTAAACATCGATTTCTAAAGTGTTGATCAAGTGAACAAATTCCCCCTTATTACAAAAAATGGTCTAAGAAAAACCTAGGTTTTAAAATAGCCCCTTCTCTTTTTGTTATATGACATAAGAAAGTGATGGGTATATTTTAAACCTGGGTTTACCTTAGTCTTGGTTTAAACCATTTTTTGTAATAAGGCCCTTTAAGTTATAAATCAGTGACATTCAGATTCGTTGCTCATCTGAAGTGTTGACATTTTGAACCGTTTCCCCCTTATTACAAAACATGGTCTAAGAAAAACCTAGGTTTTAAAATAGCCCCGTCTCTTTTTGTTATATGACATAAGAAAGTGATGGGTATATTTTAAACCTGGGTTTACCTTAGTCTTGGTTTAAACGATCTTTTGTAATAAGGGGATATATGTTTTAAGCTAATGTTATTCTGATTCATTGAAAAATTAAACTGTTGATTATATGGTATTGATATTTTGATTGCTGATGTTTTGGTTTTTGAAGTTGAGTATCCCACCCTGGAAGAAGTGCTCTACCTACAGGTTACGAAGAGCAGCACGCGCATGCACTCTAGAGTAGTAAGTTAAAAACCGCCATTGAGGAACGTCAGATATTTTTAATAATTTCCCTTTTTGTTTAAAGTTTTTTGTGATAACTTAATAACTGATTGTGATTCACGTCTATGTTTTTAAAAAGTACCTTAAGTTCAAGGTACACAAGAATATAAATACACGTCACGTTAAGAGAGATACAGGATGTCCCGAAACTGTAAGTCAAACAGAGATGAAACTATAAAAAAAAAGTTAAATCGTTTTCGAGTTTCGAAGTTACCATGAATATTAAAATATTATGGGTTCGAACACTTATATTTTTCAAATTTCTGAAATAAGGTATACAGTATTCCAAAAAGCTTGTCAGAAAATATAAAGGTCACAGCTAATTAGAGCCTCCCGGCACCCGACACGCATCGCCTCGTCGCTCGGCGTCCACTCGTTGTCAGCAGGTGGTTCACGGGTGGACGCCGCGTTATCACCAGTAAACGTCGCGTGGTCAACCAGAGGAGTCGTCGGAGGAGTCCTCTCGATGGCAACTCGCGGTTTACTCGAGACTTGTGCGTTGGCAATGCGCAGCAACGCAAGGCAAGCATGCAGAGAGTTGTCACCGAGTGGTCAACTCGTCGTCCGCGCGTGGACAGCATACGCCTGAGGCGATCCGGTGACGCTACAGAGTTGATGTAGTGAGCGCACATCCATACAAGTTCATATAAAGAATACTAACCGCACGAGGCGAGGCGATGCGGGTCGGGTGCCGTATGGCTCTAATGAGCTGTGACCTTAAATCTACTACTACTAAACCTTTTTATGTAAGTACCTGGTATTCTTGCCAGTGAAGTCAACCGTGACTGTGGGTAGTTGACTCCATCCATTCTTGTTTTTTTCGAAGGTGTCTGCGGAGATGTGAGAAACCTTTCTGACTGAGCCTACGTCTCGTAGCATCGGCCGACATGCCCTTGTCGCCAGAGTACGAAGCTCTATGGTTCTCATCTCACTGAAAAGAAAAAAAAAACGAATCAGAAAAATAAAATTTCAAAAATTTTCACTTAATGAATTAAGTTTTTCATTAAATTGGAAATTTTTACTTAACAGAAAATAACAATTGTTTTTAATGTTAATTGTTTTCTTTTTTTTAATCATAGCCTTACTTTAGCACATATAATGTATGCTAAATGTCAAATAAATATTAATCTTTCACCATAATTTTTATTTTTAATTTGGAACCAGTGTGTACTGTCACTGGTCCCAAATTAAAAAAAAGTGGACATTGATAGTAGACCGCTGATATTTTTTTTTATTGTTGATACAGTGATAAGTTGATAACAGATCACAGAAATTTTCTGACAGAAATTTTCGGTCACTATTATCTCGAAAATACGCAGAGATAAGCAATAAGTTTCTTCGAGCCAAATACTCAGAATTATTAGTTTTCTAACATGTGTGATTGCCATCTCGACATCGCTTAAGGTTTTTGAGAAATTGAATAAAATGTAATCACTCCCATACAAAAAAAAAGAAATATTTTTTTTTACAGAAAAGTATTTGAAGTAGGACAATAATATTTTTTTGCCTTATCTGTTATCACTGTATCAACAATAAAAAAAAATATCATCGGTCTACTATCAATGTCCACTTTTTTTTAATTTGGGACCAGTGTGCGTCGGCCGTATTGTACATGTACATCGAAGTATAATACATTGTCATGTTTGAACTGTCCGCTTTACGCTCCGCTCTAAGTTCCGCCTCTACATGAACAGGTCTTTAAAGCCGCGTACAGACATCGCGAGGCGTGCGTCGCGAATGGTTCGTCACGCATGCCTCAACCTGAGGCATACGACGGTACATTTAAGCATGCGTCCCGAACGACACATGCTCAAGCTGAGCACGCAAACAAGCACGCACGGTGTTCATGAGCGCGCAACGCAAATAACACCCGTCCGTCCAAACGGAGCACACGGCTCGCACTGAAGCGGCGTTGGCAACGATCGTATAGGCCTCTCTACACTCGCGCGCGAATCACGGCGTGAAGTCGCGACGCGGATAGCGGTGCGAATCACGGCAAAACTGCGAAGTTCCACATTCGCAGAGGTTCGCGCCAGTTTCACAGTATAGTTCGCGCATAAAAATGCTAGTTCTAGTTGGTTAGACCAATTTGTGGTCATTTTCAAAGCTCACGTGCGTAATTCAGTATCTTGTACCATTACGTTATATTCTGTCTCAGATTATAAAACAAAAGGCAGATAGACTGCACTGAACTATAATGTGAGGCACGTCTTTAGACATGTGTGCGTGACAGCACTATAAGAACACGTTGCCTCTTTGTGCGTGTACGGTTGCCATGATAATGACAAAATTCCCATAATATTTCATTATATTAAATAAACAATTTACTGTCTTCGAAAAATGCAGATAAGAGTTATAAAGTATATAAAGTGAATCTCTGCCATTGAGTCAGATTGTATTTTAATGCAAGTACCTACTTTAGAAATTTATTAATCTCAGATTACAGAATAGAAGATGATAAATAGAAATATTTTGTGGATTTATGGCAGTAATTTAGTATAGTCGTGAATGGGTGTAATTATGTTTTTGATAGCTATATTTACTTTATGTTGACAAATCGACTGACGTACATGATTATTATTAGAGACAGACAATACAATAAGTAGTTTTAGTTACGAAGACACATACCAACAAACGGACACACATACCTACAAACATACCAACCAAAAAACGCGATAAATAAAAAACTATAACTAATCGAAATAAATATTTTTGTAAATCGTTATTCCTGTATTCTTTACTTATTTCCTAACTTAGGGGGTAAATGTTTCAATATAAACAAGCAACACCGAATGATTTTTGTAAAGGGTTTGTGTTCCAAGATGTCACTAATATTAATCACGTAAAATAATATCCAAATAGATAAATAATCAATAAAACCCATGAAAAGATACTCCATCTTCTTTATTTTGTTTTTGGGAACAGTTTTTGCAATGTTTAAAAACGCAAGACGGCATTATTATCAAAAATATTAAAATGATCTATGACGTCCTAACAATGCGGCGCTTCGTGTCATACTGACTCGAGATTGTATTCGCTTTTGAATTTGTATTTGCTTTTTTGGCCGCACTCACGCTGTTCCTGGCGGTCTATCTGCCTTCTGTTTTATAATCTGAGTATTCTGTATAAACAGACAACCGCTCGCCGCACTCGACTTGACGCGACTGAGTCGAATGCGAATGTGGAGCCTAGTCGCTTTCGCGGCTTGCGAACCCTTTGTCGCGGGACAAAAAACCGTCTATTTTCGGGAACGAGGCGCGAACGCGACGCGGAGCCGCGAAGAATATGCGAATCGGATCCACACTCGTGGATCGCGGGTGATTCGCGGCTCCGCGCGCGATTCGCGCGGGAATATGGAGAGGCCTTATGAGGCGAATGTTCACAGTGAGCACACACGTCCACACAGCCCGAGGCATGCGTGACGAACCATTCGCGACGCACGCCTCGCGATGTCTGTACGCGGCTTTAGATAAAATTGCTCATAAAAAACTTATCGATAATGCACTTGAATTTGACCTTTGCTAGCTTGTACTGGTTTTGATAACATGTATGTGAATGTATGAGAAATGTAGCAGACTATTTTTTGTTTTTGTTCTGTTAGAGAACTGTTATAACAAGCGCCCGAAGCACGCACACAGTATAGATCAACTACGATAGTATGGCACGTTCTTCCAACATCTGCCTTCAACGTGTATGTGCATATGCAACGAGTCGCTGTTTGTGTTTGACATTTAGTATACAGGGTGTAAAAAAACCCATCACATAGCCGAAATATACGCACTCTGTACACCAAACTAAATTACATTGACCAAAAATAACGACTTTTATTTTTAGGCGAAAAAACGCTGTTTTTTGTAGCGCGCAATGTAATGCATTTAACCGACTGTGCCTGTATGTGTCGAGCAGCGGGTCCATAGCTGAGCCAAGGCGGTCGTGTGCGTTTGATATTCATTGCGTTTTTGTAACTTCAAATGCGCGGAAGAAAGTTTAGTATTATCACTTAGAATTCGTTTATGGAAAAAACTAAAAAAAAAAATGTATACCTTCAATATCTCCAGAATCAATGATTTCCCAGATATGGTCTGCCAGAAAAAAATGATCCCAATGATGGGTAGAATATGTGGTTTCCATTATCGTTAAGGGTCTTTTTACACCCGATATTTATTGCTCGACTAGTGCATAATTAAAGTGACCGCTCGACAAGTGACATTCATACAAAAATACAAACGGTACCATACTGTTAATTAGCGACGTCAAATCTGTGGAGCGACTGTAACATGTTTTTGTTTAAGTTTGCCCTACAGTTGCAGCACACATCTGCGTTGAATGACGCGTTGTAAATATTCTTTCTCACACATTTTAACTCGCACTGTCAATGGTGGGGCGTGCCATTTTATCGTAATTGATCCCTACTACGTTTCGGGCGCATATTAAAACTGTGGGGTGCATGAAAAGAGGCTCCACTTCTGACGATACTTCAGTACGTCCGGCGCACCCTGGGCAGTCAGTCCCGCTACCAACCTTGCTGACTGGCTAATCTTTTCACCACAGCATGAGCTATTTTCGTATAGCTCGTTCTGACACGACAGAAGATTAAAATTGTATGAATTTCTATGCAATAGCGTCATCAAACGTTGGTTGGCCTTTCCACGCGACGTATTAATATTCGGCGTATTTTCAGCGGCTACTACTACAACTACTCAGCGTATTTTGCGTCGCGTATTTTGCGCTGTATGTCGCAAGATACGCCAAGTGTGTTTAGGCCCTAAAGAGAGGGTTATGTGATATGTCTACTATTAAACAGCAATAAAGAGTTGAGTAAATGCAGAATAAAATAATACAGTAAACAGTAAGGATGACTACCTATACATATTTGCATATAACTTTATCATGGGTATAAATAAATCATCATACTATACTAGATTATTATTAGGAGGAGCTCGTGGCTAAATAATTACAGCCGCATAGACCGATCTTCCGGGTTAAGCCACGCTTGCTGAGGTTGGTCTGTGGATGGGTGACCATTTACCATAGCGAGTTTCCTCCGTGCCTCGGAAAGCACGTAAAGCCGTTGGTCCCGGCTGTCATTTGTAGATCTTTGACAGTCGTTACTGTTGGTCAGAAGCCAGAAAGTCTGACAACCAGTCTTACCAAGAGTATCGTATTACCCAGTTACTGGGTTGTGGAGGTCTGATAGGCAGTCGCTCCATGTAAAATACTGATATTCAGCTGCACTCGGTTCGACTGGAAGCCGACCCCAACATAGTTGGGAAAAGGTTAGGCAGATGATGATGACTATACTAGATTATTATATGTATGATTTATTTTTACCCATGATTATCAGACTAATTAACAATCGCGCGGCTCATATGATTTGCAAAGTTAAGCTGCGCTTGCCTCGGTCATTCCGTGGATGGGTGATCATTCGTTACACATCGAGACTCCTTCGTGCCTAGGAGAGCACGTTAGGCCGTCGGTCTCGGGTGTCATACGAATACCTGTGACAGTCGTTACGGGTAGTGAGAAGCCCGAAAGTCTGACAACCGGTCTAACCTTAGGACATCGGCATTACCCAGTAACTGGGTTGCGGAGGTCTGATGGCAGTCGATCCGTGTACAATACTGGTATTCAGCCGGATCTGGTTAGATTGGAAGCTGACACCAACATAGTTGGGAAAAGCTAGGTAGGTTATTGCGTCATCGAGTAATATGTATTCTGGATAGGAGGATCTTATAAGAAAGACGCCGGATACTAAATGTTACAAAGACAAAAAAATTATGGGCAACATAGTCCTAGTGTCAAAATCTCAGATTATAAAAAAAAAGGCAGATAGACTGTACTGAACCATAATGTGAGGCACGTCTGTAGACATGTGTGCGTGACAGCACTATAAGAACACGATGCCTCTTTGTGCGTGTACGGTTGCCATGGTAATGACAAAATTCCCATAATATTTTTCATTATATTAAATAAACAATTTACTGTCTCCGAAAAATGCAGATACATACAGAGTTATACATATTATTATGTATATAAAGTGAATCTCTGCCGTTGAGTCAGATTGTATTTTAATGCAAGTACCTACTTTAGAAATTTACTAATCTCAGATTACAGAATAGAAGATGATAAATAGAAATATTTTGTGGATTTATGGCAGTCATTTAGTATAGTCGTGAATGGTTGTAATTATGTTTTTGATAGCTATATTTACTTTATGTTGGCAAATCGACTGACGTACATGATTATTATTAGAGACAGACAATACATTAAGTAGTTTTAGTTACGAAGACACATACAAACGGACACACATACCTACAAACATACCAACCAATAAACGCGATAAATAAAACACTATAATAAATATTTTTGTAAATCGTTATTCCTGTATTCTTTACTTATTTCCTAACTTTGGGGGTAAATGGTTTCAATATAAACAAGCAACACCGAATGATTTTTGTTAAGGTTAATAATAATCACGTAAAATAATATCCAAATAGATAAATAATCAATAAAACCTATGAAAAGATACTCCATCTTCTTTATTTTGTTTTTAGGAACAGTTTTTGCAATGTTTATAAACGCAAGATGGCATTATTATCATAAATATTAAAATTATCGATGACGTCCTAACAATGCGGCGCTTCGTGTCATACTGACTCGAGATTGTATTCGCTTTTGAATTTGTATTTGCTTTTTTGGCCGCACTCACGTTGTTCCTGTCAGTCTATCTGCCTTCTGTTTTATAATCTGAGTGGGCAACATAGTCCTAGTGTCAAAATGTACAAATTGCCTAGTGCCAAAATGTCACTTTGCCCAAATGCCGCTATGATAGAATACATTAAAGCTGTAATGTTCAATTGTACAAATTGCCTAGTGCCAAAATGTCATTTCGGCCAAATGCCAAATCGTTTCCTTTTTGATTTTTGGAAAAAAATAAACTATTCTCCTCCATTGTAACAAAATGGGTTTAGAGAATGATTGACACAGAACAGAATAAATGAAATGACATTTCAATCATCTTTTTCAAGGATATCGGACTTTCGAGGAGTATTTATACTCAAAGAGCTTAAATAGAAAAGAGATTTTAATTAGATATCCAGTGCAGAGAAGTACCTATGTTGATATCAAGTAAGTAGCAGATAGGTGTATGTAGGCTCAGTCGTTAGTGATCCTACCTTCAAAGCCCAGGTTTGCGGGTTCGAATCCTGACTGTGTGACTATTGGCCCACGATGCATTTTGGCACAATTATGTTTTATCTTTTGTACATTTTGACAATCTAACAATCAGACCCTTACGCATTATATCACAATTATTTTTTGTCATTTGCACATTCATGTACATTAAGACTTTTGTACATTTTGACACTAGGGCTATGTTGCCCATTGACTTTTTGTCTTTGTAACATTTAGTATCCGGCGTCATAAGAAATCCATTCTTATTTACATGTAGGGCCTTTTCATTGTTATGCGTGTTTGCGCCCCCGTGCTGGCCGGCTACGCATGCGAGCTGCCCGCAAACTATATCATACATGTTTTTATTGTCATGCGCGCAACACGCACGCGGCACACGGGCGGATCGCGGGTGGCTCGCACGGATGCGTGCCGCCCGTGTGCGTGTGGCGAACCTTGACAGTCAGTGTTGTTTTTACTGTCCAGTGGGTCGCACCAACGTTGCCAGAAGGTTACTTTTGTAACCTTTTAGGTGATTTTTAACTTCTTCAGGTTACTTCTAGGTTACACGACTCGAAAGGTTACTTTTAGGTGATTTTGCGGAATTTGTAAAATTACCAAAGGAACCAAAAAAAATGCGACAACATTTGAGCCAAAGAAAGCGATGCTCAAAACTAAAATAAAATAAGAAAATAATGGTAAAGGCGAAGGTCATCTATTGATGTATTTTATACAAAACATTTTAAAATGATTCTTGTAAGAATGTTTTCAATCGGTAGGTTAGGTACATAACAGTAACCTTATTGGAAATAAATATGATTCGATTTAAAAAGTATGTGCCCGACCCAGTTCTCGAAAATGGTCATATCACGTTGTATTGGGATCGATCTATCATCACTGACAGGACTATTGTCGCCAATAAACCTGATATAGTGGTGATAGATCGATCAGAACGCCGCACAATGATTGTTGATGTTACCATCCCGCATGATGAAGACCTCGTGAAAGCTGAGAAAGACAAACAAATCAATTATCTTAACTTAGCGCACGAGGTTGTCAACATGTGGATTCGGAAACCATTGTGCCGATAGTCGTAACGGCCAATGGCCTAATGGCCAAGAGCCTCGACCAACACTTAAAGAGGCTCTCGTTAAGGCCTCTACACACCAAAGCCGCCGGCCCGGCGGCTTCACCCGGCAGGTTATTGCCAGCGGGTTATTGCGTCCAACTAAGCGAGCGAACATGACGCAAAACAATTAGTGAGGTCCGCCAGGCTTGTTTTGCATCATGTTCGCTCTCTTAGTTGACCGCAATAACCCGCTGGCAATAACCTGCCGGGTGAAGCCGCCGGGCCGGCGGCTTTGGTGTGTAGAGGCCTTTAGGTGGCTGGATCAAGGGCCTGATACAGAAAGCAGTCCTCCTCGACACGGCGCGTATCGTGAGGAGGTTCCTGTCTCTGGAGCCCTAACTACCGGTAGCTTGGACCCTGCTCCCGATGCCGGTGGACCCCTATCATTACATTCCTTATTGGAAACAAATGTGATTCAATACATTACATTCCTTATTGGAAACAAATGTGATTCGATTAAAAAATTAATTTCAACGACACAATGTTTTATTCCGACTTCCACGCGGTCGAAGTCGCGGTCATTGCTAGTTTTGGTATAAAAGCAATCAGAATGTGTTCATGTCTTCTTCTACTAAGTTTTGAATTTATTTGAATAGTAATAAATTATTTATAAATAAATGTTTCAGTCATTGAATCACCTTAAATAATGACAGTACATTGGATATTGACCTTTATTTCTCCAGCCATTTAATTTAAATTGTGTATAAAAGGTAAACAAACTTTTGATCGTGAAAAATACACATTATTGGAGAATGTCAACAACTGTGTTTAAATGCGTATTTTTTAAACAATTCTTATAGAAAGAAAGAATAAATGTTATTTAGCCAATGACACAATGTCATAAATAGAAATAATAAAACATGCCCATGCCAAAAGGGTCACCAAACCAACATATACTGGGCGTCAACACGCCGAGCAGATTTTCTGGTAGTACACTTGCAGTGACTAGGGATGAAACGATACCACTGAGGTATCGATTCTTTTACTCGATACCGCATCGGTCGTAAAGTATCGATACCTACTCGGTATCGAATGAAAAGTATCGATATTTACTCATATCGGTCAATTTATTCATAGAATTAAAGACAAATAAAAACAGCAGTAAGTACTGATATTACGTTAATTGATGAAACAAAAAAGACTCACGAAATAAAGTCGGTTTTTAATGTGATCCCCAAAAATTATATTTTTTCAAGATGTTTGCCTATTAAACGATTCTTTGATACAATGATTGTCGCGCGAGCTTTGAAAAACAATCTCTCATAAGTACTTATGTAATAAAATATAAATTAATGTTCTACCGACTAGACTAATAATCGAGACAAAAGTACTCGTATCCTACCGAGTACCGATACGAGTACTTTTGACCGATACCTACTTGGTATTTGGTTCCAAAGTATCGATACCAAAAGTATAGGTATCGAAAGAAAAGTATCGAGTACGTACTCGTATCGTTTCATCGCTAGCAGTGACACATAGATGTTAGTAAATGATGATTAGATGATGATGTTAATGTAAAGCTGTAAAGCTCGGCTGTCCCATTTCAAAACCTAGTAAGGGACACTTTTAACAAAAATTGTTTTATTGCATAATCTTGCTAACCTAGAAAGTCTCTACCAAATACAAAAACACCAGCGTTGAAAACTCACATAATAATCAGATATATTTAAGCATTGTTATCTAGTAAGTGCCATTCACTGCCTCTGATCATTTTAAAACGTAGTAAGTCACTTTAACCACATGGTTTTACCTAACATAAATACTTTTCAAAGGCTGACCGATTTAACGTTTATGCGCTCTTCTGTAAAATTTCGTTTTAAGCCTAGGTTTTGAAATGGGACACCTGAGTAGTGCAGCAATTTACTTGATTATTGTTTAATGCTTATCTTACAAAAAACATATTTCAATATCCTTGTTGGCACCTTCTACAAAAATTGCAATGTGTTGTTTTTATAATTTTTAGTTTTTGATGCAATTTTAATCCTTATTTCAAGACACGTAAGCTGTAAAAACAGTTTTGTGATAACTTCAATATTTATTAAATTTATTTATTGCTATCATAAAAATATTCTAAAGGTGCTGCCTCACTGGGAGCATTCGCGTGTAATGTACAATACAAGATTAAACTTTGAGCATTACTAGTTAACGATAATGGCGAGCGCTTTAAGACAAACTTTTAGCTCAGTAGAAATATAAGCTAAAGCAGTACCTCAACTTACTATAATCTCAAGAATTGAAACACTCACACAGACACGCTCTGTATACTGAGTAATTTTTTGTTTTTGTATAGAACTGCATCCCAAAAATACCTTATTTGTCTTGTTGCAGTGCGTGTCTGTGTGAGTGTGTCAAATCGGACGATTGTAGGTAGTTGAAGTACTGCTTTAGCTTATATGTCTACTGTGCTTTTAGTAACACTTTTAGAAAACAGTTTTTATGTTTCCTGTAAACTTAATATGAAACATAGCAATTTATGAAAGCATAGCAACTGTATGTACTTTGGAATAGTCCGGAATAACAAAACTGGGAAATTGCCTATTGTGTAGTTTAGAATTACAAAACTATTAGGCCATTAGTGCTGAGTGTGGCATTGTCTACACATACTGTTATTGAGACGATGTTTATATTAATAAAAACATAACATCATGACTTGTTTACATTTTAAATGAAAACATTTACTCTGAATACTAATAACATAATCTTTCTTACATAATACTATGAGAATTCTTTTGTTTTTAATAACCATTGTTTCTTAATACTCTTTTTGTGACCCATAGAACAAAGTATATGAAAATGTTAACAAATCATGCACTAAAATCGACAAAAGTTTTATGTAATTGGCAAAGGTATAAACGTATACAGCCTTGTCGATCAACGTTACATACCTTAAGACATTTTTATCAAAATTCCTGAGAGTTTCCTCGAGACTTTCCTGACAGACTGTTGCGTCATAAACTGCCACTGAACCCTCCTGCACCCTCACATTTTTATTTCTCCCGCTGTTATGCTTACGATGACGAAAAACATTTGAGTATCTTGAAGATAACTGACTAAAACTAACTAAAATCTGCAATGACAAAAGGTTATATTTAGTGACAAAACAGTTTTCGTTTTTATACAAGTAATTGTTGTTTTACAACGTCGGACGGCTGCCGCCGGCTACTTACCTGGTTTTGGGTGTTTAAAGAATTCAATGAGAACATGTTATGAACATGTAGATGGTTTTTGAGTGGTTTTTTTCTTTCAGAAGTGCACTCGAAAATTTTGTAGGCTCTCACGTCAAACTTAATTTTCGCAGTGAAAAAAATGGCTTTAGTGTTGCGATCTTGACATACGATTTTACAAGTCGAAAAGTCGATTCTGCAGTTACTAATAATTGGATTATGCCATTGACTTTGGCCTATTGCTGTGTTACCCTCTTTTACACCGAAAAACAAGTTGTGATATTTTATATAAACAATATTTGTGCAAGAGTTTTTAAAACATGCGATGTTGCTAGACTTGTATCGGTAGTGTTTACAGGTATTTAGAGACGACGCTATTATTACTGTGTTCGGTGGTTAAGAAAAACTGATCCCACGATTCCCAAGTATGCAACGAATGCGATGCTTCATTATTTGTAAGACATGTACAGTGGTGGACATATTATTAGAAACACCAAGTGTGACTTTTATTTTTGATACAAATTAACTTGATAATTAATGTTTTACGTATCATAGAGGGCTTATACCTAAAAGCTATCCCGAAGGACAGCTAATAACAAAATTGAATTTACTAATAGGATTAATAGCTTTTTAGCTTTCTGGGGTGATTCTATCATTACAGTTATAGCTAATATCAATATGTAAGTATTGTGGGCAAGGTAAATGGAATAAATAAAACCAACATAGACTCTCCACCACTGAGAGTACTTGTAATTGGGTTAGTGTTAGTAACATGAACTAGATCACAACATAATACTTTACACAACCATTATTAAGATGATAAAATAAGAACAAGAATCCCTAGCCAAAACAAACAACTAGTATAACAATTGTGAACGTCCGTCCCATTCGACGGTCTGCCCGAGAATGCCCCCTCTATTCTGCCTCTGTCAACTTGTTCTTATTACAATCCGTTGTCAGTACTTCTTAATCATAAACAAGTTAAATAAATAAGAAATAATTATCCAAATATAATTCTTACAATTTTAGACTATTCCTTCATTTATTAAACATATTTTGCTTCACTTTTAATTGTAGTCAAATAACATACTTTTAAATGTATTCTATTAAACGTTTTTAAATTAAACATAAATAAATTAATAAGCCTAAGTATAAATAGTTCCGAATAGTAGCGGTGTAAAAGGTATGATTACCCTAAATGCTAACATACCTATTTATCTATAATGTATCCACATCATGAAGTAAGTATAACTATGTCAGTTTTGGAAATATCATACAACCGTTTATGTAAAAACTGGTATACTTTATAAAATAAAATGAAGCAGCACAACGTACTGAGGTGGACAACTAATTAGAAACAGAAAAAAAACATTAGCATAAAATATGAAGAAAGGTAACGAAACAATAAATAATGAAGTTAAATGGTACAAACGTTTTATAATAAACAATTAATGTTTGGTTGGGAAGCCTCTGCTGTCCATTACAGCTCTACAACGACGTGGCATTGATTCTATCAATGTTTCACGAAAATTAACATTAAAAAACGGTTACTTTATTGTATGGCTATATTTACATAAAGTGTACATGGTGCTAGCCCAGGCTCCATACATTTCTGAAACATCTCCAAACGATAATAATAAAGTTAAAATATTAAATTAACGCTAAACGCTTTACATAATTATAATTAAATGATGAAATACTTTCAAGATAACGTTTCCAAATTGTGAACTTTTTATAGCTACTTTATAAGTTTTATCAGAAGAAACTAAATCGTTTTATTATTCAGTTAGTCGAATCAAAGTAAGAAATCCTTAAACGATAAAAAATATATTATTCTTTGTGGTTACTTCTTGAATGAGGATTAGGTTGAGGTCAGAATAATGCGCGAAAATAGAATCTTTATTCATAATTTTATATTTTATTAATTAACAGCAAATGTTAATAATATTTACCACGGGACATTGAAAGTCAGGATGAGCATTTAGTCGGATTTCCTAATATTATTCTTTTGAATTTCTCAGTAATTACTGAGATATTTTAGGTACAAAACGTTAAACGCGCCGTAAAATTACTGTCGCTTAGAAAAGTCAATGAAACTAGTCAAACTTTAGGTATAGTTGTTGAGGTATTATTATAATGTCATAAAAATAATATTGGCACAGTTATCAGCATAAAATATAAAAGATTTTACAAAACTTTTGTCACAAATTCATGGTTTTCGAACAGTAGTCATTTAATTCATGATCTACATTGTCTATGCTTTATTTGGACAGTAGAATCCAAAATGGCGACGAGCGATGACGAGCCTATGCATTTATATGAAGTTTTTCAAAACTGTTTCAATAAAATAGCTAATAAACAACAAGGTGAGTGAGAAAATGCATACCGTGGCTTGTCTCGCGTTCCTCGAACAAACTTTCCCGGTTCAGTGAAGTGTTTCATTGTGAATATCAGTCATAGTGTTTGCGTGTTATGCCATTACTGTGTTGAAAAGCAACAGCATTTTTCAAAATACGTTTGAAAAATCCATCCTACGCGTACTAAAAGCAGTTGTTAACCTTCTGCAATCATTAACGTATGCGTTTAAATTACGTAGGATGTTTTAGGGACGCGTTTTAAGCGTTCAAAGGCTATGTTTTGATCGTATACTACGACATCGAATGTGCCTGACCCATTGTGCTACAGCGATTTCAGTGCGAATCTGAATTGTTTTACGGGATTTATTTGCAATGATGTCTCCGCTCACAATTTAATAAGGTAAACCTATCGATTTCGTCATGAAAAACCGTAATTTTCGGAGATTTTCTCAAGAAAAAGGTGGTCTTGTCATATGCAAGTTGCTTGATGCATTTTTTTTTTACCATCGCCTGTATCAATGGACACAACGTTGTCAGCCTTTAATATAGAGGTGCACACGAGTATTTAGTTCGCAATTCGTTGTTTTTATGTTCTCTTTGTGCCAATGTTTACAGCGTAATTTTTTTGTTTATTTACACACGTAAGGCGCGGACTTCGAGCGTCTATGGAATCGACTACGTACCGATTTGTATGTTAGCAATGCACTATTAAAAAAAATAACTACCTAGTGGAATTACGAAAGGAATTTTCTGTGATGGAATTGTATTGAATGCTATGTCTGCTACACCATGTTTTTCTGTTCCATTTGCATAATTAGATATTGATCTAGATGTATGATTCAGACAGTAACACCCATCATTGGTTATAATAATATGAATCATTAACTCTCTGATGCTGTGCTTTTTAATTTAACTTTGTTTGCATTTTGTCATTGTTATTTTTTTTTTAAATATAATTGTGTTGTATTAAAAAATATGCTTGATTAATCACTAACATAAATTATTAACCTCTATTGTGCAGAGTGTAATTGTTTCAGACAAACTTTATAAAATGGTTATGATAAAAATGTTACTAAGAACTCACTTAGCCAATCTGACTTAATCACTCATGGCAAAATCAAGAACACAGTAAACATGTTGTGAGCCAACGCTCCAAACGCAACATAACGCAGGCAATTTAAAACCATTATTTATAAAAATATATGTAGTTTTATTTTTTAATTAAAAATATGCTACATGGTACAAATAAGCAGTTAACACTTTGACAACTGCACATTGTCAGTGAAATTCTAAAGCCTCATTTACACGGAGATAGTTTCACGAAGCGAGACTCATTCTGTCTTCGTCTTTCTCTACGATGAAAACAGATAGGATGAGACTCGCTTCGTGAAACTATCTCCGTGTAAATAAGCCTTTACAGTGCGTAAGTCATTTTGTGACAAAAACAGACAACACTGGGAAAGCCACAATTTTACTTGAAATGAAAATGATTATTAGGATTTTCAAAGGTTTCAATCATCAAAGAGTTCATTTGTAATGATAATTAAAAACAATATTGTGTTCAGTGTAGTTACGCTTGTTTTAAATAGTTTTTTCAATCTCTTGTAAAGTAGCCATTTTTGACTTCCGCACTGTTAGAATTTCACTGACAATATACATTTATTTATCAGCCAGTACTGCGCCCTTGTGCACGCACCATTATGTACATGTGTTTTTATACAAAAATCATGCAAACACGCAGTGTGTGCACCCGCTGTGAGCACATAGCATTGCAGAAGCATGCTGTCTGTGTATTCCCACAGTGAACGGATTAAGTTATTTGCTGTTAGATTAGTTGCATTATGAATGAAAATGGCCTCCAGATAAAATGTACTTACTGAATATTTACAGGATCTATCAATATGCTCTAAGAGCTAACAGATGTCACTACTTGACTCATGGACAGGATATTCAAGGAAATGCCATTGTTTATTTGATAAAATAATTTATCTATAATAATATAATGACTGACTCCTTGGTCTAGTCATTGTTTGCGCGACTGCAGAGCATGGGATTCTGGGTTTCAATCCTCAGGTCAGATCAAGTGTTATTGGGTTATGAATTTCTCAGTAGCAGCCTGGAGGCTGGATTTGCACCTAGTTAGTGGCAATAGGCTTGTATCCTATTACATGTGACTTGAACATAACAGCGAAATGGGGATGTACTATACACCTCTGCCCAACCCTTTGCGGTATACAGGGGTGATGTTAATATGATGACCACTGTAGCATTACTTAAAATAGACCTAAAATATTTTAGCTGTGCTTAAAACAACAAATATGCTATTACACTCATTTTCAAAGCATCATTAATTAATATATTTTTGCTGGTAACACCAGTTTGGATGTTATTGCTGTAAAATCACTGTAACAGTCGTCTTACAGCTGGCTCTTTGTCATTTCAATGATCTCCCATTAATATTTTGACGATCGATTGATTGGTGTGGTAACACCCTTACATAGAGTCATTTCCCCCTGGGATTGACTCTTTGTAGTTGGCAGCTCATTGCAGGTTGTCCAGGTTAAGGATTCTGCATATTTTAGGCGGTTCAGTGAGTCCGGAATAGTGAGCTGCACCACCAGTGGATTCGTGTGATGTTGGAGAAGCTTTTTGTAGGTTTTAGCACAGGATCTAATTTCGTCCTTCACTGCGCTCAATTCTGATGATGGTGAACCTCTTGAGTTCTTTATGAATCAGGGAGCGTTGGTTATTTGCTTTAGGATGGAGTCTTCTACTCTTTTATTATTTTATGTTGTAGTACTAAGTGGAACCCCTAAGTTGAATGCCATACGCCCAAATAGGCTTTAGGATAGTCCCGTCTATTATAATCTTAAACTTTTTATAATAAGAAGGGAATATTCATTATACCATACATACTTTTAACTTTATATGGGCCATACGTACATTATAAAACTCATGTCTAAATCATTGTGGATTTTGAATTCATTTAATTAGCATAACACTTGAATAAATAATATTCTTTCAATACAAATAACTAGAATAATGTATGCATACAAAAATATACCTCAGTTATATGGTGATAAGGTTTAAATTTGATTTTGGCTTAATTAGAGTGGTCTAGTATGGAATTGTCTATAGATACGGTTTCCAAAAGTTGGAAAAATAGTTATTAGATTATATTGGAGTCAAAATGGATGAGATCTTTCTTTCCAACCATCCAGAACTTTTTGGAGCCGTCTCAGGTGTGCAGATTTCCTCACGATGTTATCCGTCGGACCTTTATCGAAACCGTAATTTTTTCGAATTGTAATTTTCGTCAATCAATAGTATCATCTTCATTTAAAGTCATTTCTGTACTTCCCCCAAGGGTTAGGCAAGGTTGTATAATATGTGCGTGGGAAGCCATCGCCTCCTTCTGCAAGGAGGTAATGGCGGCCAAAGAAGGAGCGGAGAGGGAGAGAGAGGCAGCCGCCACTCTCTCTTCCTGCGCCAGATGCACTGGGCACCGGAGGGCGCGCGATGATCTCCGGCCACCGTAGTGTGTGGCCTGCGGGCAGCGGGTTAGGGGACCCGTCGCCCTACCAGTAACAGGCGCGAGAAGGCGGCGCGCAGAAAAATCATGAAATTTGTGACGTAATAATTAATGGATGGCCCCTTACAGTGAAAAGGCTATAGGTATAATAGGTCTTTCGCAGACTCCTAGGCCACTGGCCTCTCCCAGATGGCGCCACAATACAGACTATAGGGACATTCTGAACTTGAAAACCTCATCAAACCCGACCCATCCGTTCCCGAGATTTGTTTGCAACAAACACAGCAATAAAATGATCGAATCGTCGTATGCGACCTAGAAACGCCTATTAAGTATATTTTTAGTGTGACTGATGAGTCAACGGCCATATCATATCAATTAATACTATTCTCACAGTTATGTCTGTGAATTGTAAAATTTAGATTTATTTTGTGTTTCATTGAGGTTATTTTAGCGGATTTTTGGGTTGGCTATGAGTGAGGAACACGCGAATTTCTTAGTTTGTTATTCAAGTACTTAATCGTTATTTTGAGAATATGTATTTATGGTACTAAGTATATTTAATATTATTGAATCCCCAAAACTTTACGAGGACAGACAATTTTTTCTCTCTTTTGAATTCGTTAGTATAACCCTCCACCCGGTGTAGGCGAAGGAATAAGCCTTACCGGTTAAAAACTCAAGCTGTTCCTTCTTCTGACTTATGATCAGGGCCGCGGGATTCGCAGGGATTTGCTCCGCCAGCCTTTGGCGGACCAATTTTTCTGTGGGGCCTTGCCCCACATACTCCTGAGGACGCGCCCGGAACACGGTGCGCCGCCTTCTCGGACCTGTTACTGGTCGGGAGGCGGGTTAGGAGACCCAAAGGCCACACTACAGTGGCCGGAGAGAGTCGCGCGCCCTCCAGCGCCCGGTGTCTGGCGCGGGAAGGGAGAGTGTCAGCCGCTTCTCTCTCCCTCTCTGCTCCCTCTTTGGTCGCGAGTGCAATCTGCTGCTGTTGGTTCAGACCTAACATGATGCACTCCAATCCACTTGTCTAACATGTCCCTGGCAACTTTTTTTTTTTTTGGGATATTCTGGGTATGCCTCTTACCGGCTAAAAACCCACGGTGTTCCTTCTCCTCCTTGGCCGGTGTCGCAGGATTCGCAGCTGCATGCACCGCGACCCCGGCAGGCCTCGGTCCGCCAGCCCCTGGCAGACCTCTTCTTCTGTGGGGCCTTGCCCCACGTCCTCCTGAGAGGCGCGCACGGAACACTGCGCGCCGCTTTCTCGGGCCTGTTACTGGTCGGGCGACGTGTCCCCTAACCCGCCGCCCGCAGGCCACACACTACGGTGGCCGGAGCGTCTGGCGCGGGAAGGGAGAGTGGCAGCTGCCTCTCTCTCCCTCTCCGCTCCCACCTTGGTCGCCATCACCTCCTTGCAGAAGCAGTCGACGGCTTCCCACGCACTCTCGCTCCCGACCATGGACAGAACCACGGCCGGAATATTCTTGGCAACTCCTCTTTCCTTGGGAGAGGCCTATGTCTAGTTGTGAACTACGAAAATAAACCATCAAATAGGTATAAGTAATTTTTCTGCCATTAACGGATTAGTTTAGGTAGATAGGGCATTAACTCCACTGCACTGGAGGTCTGACAGCACAAGCTAGTCTGAGTAAAATCATCATCATCATTCAGCCGAAAGATGTCCACTGCTGGACACAGGCCTTCCCCACAGGGTTGGGGAGGGGGGGTGCCGTAATAGCCACGCTTGGCAGGCGGGTTGGGGGTCGCAGTTTTTTTGTTAAAGTACTCAGAGAACGCTGCTGCCCATCCTCTAGATAATCCCGTAATCGCCTGGGGTAGTGCTATTCTTTAAGTCAGGCACTACACGAAACAAATCGAGTAAAATCAGGAACTATTTCCTATCATTAATTAAAACTGGTCTCATATCCAGCATTGCTTAACCTCAAGCGCCTGACCGAATACACTTAAAGCAAACCGGTCACAGACAATAGGTCGAAACAGACTATAAAATAAAAAAAGATAATTTATGCCCATAACCAGGTTAGTCGATTTTCAAATTGAATCGACTTCCTGTCTAATTCGAACAGATGTTATTGTTTACCGTTTGTTGTATTATAATCTGTGGCATCCTGATTAAACAGGTTTACTTTTTAGCGGTTCCGTACGCAAAGGGTGCCAGCGGGTCTCTATCCTTTTTTACCGTAAGATGATTCCTGACTTTTCTCTACCAAACATACAAAGAATATCAAATCAAACTCAAAACTTATTTATTCATAATATACCAGAATTACTTAGTTCTTTTTGAACGTCAATGTTACAATAGACAGCCCACAAAAAAGCTCTCCCTTCACCGCTTCCTAGTGTTTCTGTTGTGAAGAAGAAACAGCGCAACAAACTCCCCAGCAAGCCAGCAACACAGTTCTCTCCGTCAGGTGAATAAATTAATTGAGTCTGTAACAGAGAAAAACATAATATTACATACACTCACGCCTTTTTCCCATGGGGGTAGGCAGAAACTGTAGAACGCCACATGCTACGATCCTTACATACTCCTTTCGCTTCGTCCACGGTCATACATCTTGTCATACACGCACGCCGGTTGAAAGTACTACGCACCTGTCCTTTTTGAAGAACATCACCAATAACATCAATGTATGTCCTTCTAGGGCGTCCTCTACTGGCGTTTCCACTGACATTCGCCTTATAAATTCCTTATTTACAATAATAAAATATGCAAATTATGGAAAAGTAACAATTAAAAAAAAGGATATTTGTGTTCTCCAAGACCTTTCTTTTGATACCAGGGGGGCTACTCTCTAAGTCCGTCAACGAAGTTAGTCGCCCGTCCGAAAGTAGCCCGAAACGTAGGAGTGAACAAAACAAGTGTCAAGTTCAACTTTTCGGACGGGCAAAAACACATCGGTAGTAGGGACAACTGTCAAATAGAGTTGTCATTCATTCTTAGTTCGGGCCCCGAAATAATCGTATGTCCGTAGGTGATAGGGAGTAGGAAACGCTCGTAACTAAGGCCGAAACCACGGACTTCGTGCTTAGGGAGTAGACCCCCAGACACGTGATGATTATCTCAGTTTAATTTTTTCGAGGTTAGAATCTTTGGTTTAAATTCCGTCATAACCATTTTTGATAAATTTTACATAGCCTATGTTACCCGGGCCATTATTACTTACGAATGTATTGACACCTCATTCATTAAAATCGGTTCAGTAGTTTAGGCGCTACGGTGGAACATACAAACATACATACGTAGACTGCCAAAATCATTACCCTTTTGGCTTCGCCGTAGTCGGGTAAAAATAACTGAAAGACCGCCTCCTTGGTGTAGTGGTTGCGAGCGCGACTGTTTAGCGTGAGGTCCTAAGTTCGATCCCCAAGTCGGACAAAGTGTTATTGGGTTTTTCCGTGTGAAATTTCTCAATAGCAGCCCGGAGTCTGGATTTGAGCCCGGTTGATGGCAATAGGCTCGCCCCCTATTACATGGGACTTAACATCAGCGAAATGTGAGTGTACTATTTTATTTATTTACTTTAATTAAAACGGTTTAGACCAATTACAATAATTAAAGATAGTAATAGAAAACGATACATACATACAATACAAGGACAAGAAAATAAAAATTAAAAAATAATTCTAATAAACTCTTTCATAAATCCCTTACAGTGCTTCTGACAGTATATTCTTTCACTCGTTTATGATGCATTCCTCTCGCAGTACTCCAGACCTAATCACCCTCCATTCATCCGCAAACATATCAAAATTCGGTCTGGCGTCCAGGAGGGCATTGAGCGCAGTGAGACTTCGCGGTATGGGTGATCGTGAACGAGCCACAGTACGACTTGTCGGAACAGCAAACAGTTTATGTTTTCTGCTCCGGCGGTAATTATTTGGAACAAATAATCGGCACAACTCGCAATTAAGATCCGGGGCATCTACTTTCCCTCCCTATATATACACCTTATTGTTACCTTACCATATTGTTTTTCTTTTTAATTAATTTTGTACTCAAGACTTGGTACTTCATTACTCACGTCTGTCTGCGGTCAAGACTACATTGTTCTCGCATAACTATCCTAAATCATAGTACTGTACACGTAATTTGTTAAAGATATCCTTTTTAAAAGAGTAACCATGTAGTTTCTTGCCGGCTCTTCTCCATAGGAAACGACTAATTGGAACCGTGCACCTAAATTCGACTTTTCATAAGCACCTGTATTGGTTCATGTGAAATAAAAAAAAAATGATTTGATTTGACCTCTGCTCAACCCTTTAAATTTTTGAAACTATTTTTATATTTTAAACTTTAAATAAACCCATGGGTTCAACATTGCATAATCACTGAACCGATTCCACCTTAGTCGATGTATCGATATATTTTTTCCACCAACAATTTTACGTTCGGCGTACCCCGTTAAATTGATTTACTATCGCCAGACTACATCTATTTCTGATCAGTATATTATATGGTTATTTTTGTTAGTTTGTGTAAATTTTTGTTAAAATGTTAACTTTTTTAAAGCTGTGTGGTTGAGAGATTATGGTCTTGTTTGACTTTTTGGGATATTTTATTATTAGGACTAAAGCAAATGACAGACGATCCGCGAAATTAAAAAGTATGGAAGTAGACATAGAATTTGGCCAACGAAAGTTGACCCTGAATATAACCGCAAAATTTAAAAAAAAAAAAAACCGTGACTTTTTTTATAAAATAAGTAGTTACTTTAATTTGAAAAATAATGAGAAATGAATACGAAATTAAAAAAAAACCGGCCAAGTGCGAGTCGGACTCGCGTACGAAGGGTTCCGTACCATTATCTATAAAAACGGCAAAAAAATCATGTCTGTTGTTGGAGCCCCCTTAAATATTTGTTTTATTTTAATTTAAGTACTTAATTATTTATTTTGAAAGTGAATATACCTATAACTAAATATTCTGTGAATATTTCAAGCGTCTGTTGCCGTTATCAATATCGAGCAAAAACGAGCAAAATAATCACGTGTGTTGTATGGGAGCCCCCTTAAATATTGATTCTATTCTGTTTTTTAGTATTTGTTGTTATAGCAGCATCAGAAATACATTATCTGTGAAAATTTCAACTGTCTAACTATCACGGTTCATGAGATACAGCCTGGTGACAGACGGACAGCGGAGTCTTAGTAATAGGTTCCCGTTTTACCCTTTGGGTACAGAACAAAAAACCCTAAAAAAAAAACACTAGCGATTAATGACTTCGATAAAACGAGATCGCTATACTAACGAAGCAATACAAACTTCCCACCACAGATTATGAAATAAGCATACTAAAAAAAAAAAAACTGTGCCAAAATTCAATCAATCATAACGACAATAGTTACCGAATAATCTCACCGTATTTGGTATAGTCAGTGATTGCCTTTTGAAAACTAACTGTATAAACTTTAGGTGACTATGAGGGTATATTTTTAACTGTAAACTTATTTTTAACCTAACGATTCCTAAAATTTAGTTGACTGGCAATCAGTTGAGGAAACGTTAGCCGTATACAGTACGTGTGAAATTACTTTGCCGCTCTGAAACCAGGCTTTGAGCGTTCTGTACCTCACTTCATAGGCAAAGTTATTTGGTACTCGTAAAATAACTTTGCCGCTCTGAAAATGAGCGTTCTGTACCTCACTTCAGAGGCAAAGTTATTAGGTACTGGTTGATATCTTTGCCGCTGTGCAACGCCCTGAGCCGAAGGCCGAGTCCCACTAGGAGTCGCCCTTAGTGCTGTTGTTGCTAGTAGTCATGATGTTAGTGTAGTATAAGTAGTTAGCTTATGTTAAGTATTTTGCTTCCCCACCATTTGCTGGAGACCCTTCAGGTCTCGCCACTAGAAACGGTCTGCAAAGAAAGAAGTCGAACTGAAAAAAAAACCTGTTAATACAGTACTGATTTTCCTCAAAATATTGAACGATTCCCACGACTTATCTTATAAAATCTCTTAGAAACATGCTATAAAGTAATGTTTACTAGCGTCCAATCAATCAAATACGTACGACAATCGGCATTGAACTATCTCGCCGTATTAGGTGCAAGCTTATGATTGTACCCGTTATGTGGACCTGGTCTAAGTTAGAGGAGAGAGCGATAGCGTTTAGCGTAGCGATAAGAGTTGTGGCTGCAGTCGTAGCGTGAGCACTGAAGACAAGGTTAGGAAGAATACTTAGACAAAACTATTTATTTTACTTTAGTTAAAACGGTCTTCGAACAATTACAATAATTAAAGATAGGAAGAGGAAAAGGAATAGAAGAAGATACAAAAAAAATAAAGAGAAAAAAAATTAGAGACAGCTCTTTCAAATCCCTTACAATGCTTCTGACAGTATATTCTACTTTCACTCATTCATGATGCATTCCTCATTCATGATGTAAAAGTATTAACAATGCCATATGTCATTTTGTCTATTTTTCTGTCAATTAAACCCTTGCCTTCCTTGGTCATACGACGCATGTAGTGAGAAGAGTAAAAGATAAGCGAACATAAACACATAAAGGGTTCGATTCACAGAAAATTTGTCGGTAAATATATTTGTGTTTGGTTTAATAGACAAGAGCTAGTGATAAGCGAAGAGCGATGCGAAAAAATATATTTTAAAGCACCGTACCAATGGATTAAGCATGGTGCATGTCAGAGGCGACCGCGATAAATCAGTTAAGCAGATCGTTCTTCTTCTTTATAACGATGTTTTGATCGCGATTCTAGATCGTAATATTTATTTTGCGTTTGATCCATCAATACCCTGATTTAAATGCTTAATAAGTATCATCAAATATCGTGATAAATGTTGAGCGTGCATCATTCGCATTATGTTTCTGTGGATATTAAATGATAGGGACAAGCGGTTTTAGATGAAACTTAACACAAAATGTTTTTCTTTAAATATTTGAGTAAACACCTCACATGTTACTCTTAATTAATATCCTAGTTCGTTAAAGTGCCGTAGTATTTCCTGTGGGATACAACTTGCTGTAAGCATAAAGTCACTTGCATGAAGATGATCATAAATTAGAGCATTCACTTCTAACAGATCTCGTTGTTTCCCTAGTATGTGCCATCTATCGAACCTAACATCGGGCTTTACGCTCGGTATTAAGGTACTATTACGCCGGCGACAGGAAACTGCTACTACTGGTTCATACAAACTAATGTGACTTGCAGTCTGCAGTTTGCTGTCGCCTGTGCAACCGCATTTACTTTAGATATAACCTCCTTTTAGGGTGCAGTCGTCGACTGCGTATTACTATTGACTACATATCGCTCCCGCTCATGACTTGCACCACTTACATATTGTATAATGCAGTATTCAGTACCTGTATGAATTAATGTACCGCATTACTATGTTACATTGAGTTAGTTGTGTACCATTGACGACTTTATACAGCGTGTTGACAAAACTTAATAGAGTAAATCGTCGCCAGTGAAAACCTCGGGAATGCATTTGGTCATTTTACGGTTCCTGTGGGCTTTCACGTGGACGAAGTCGCGGGTAAAAGCTAGTCAATTATAGTTATTACGAATTTTATTATCCAATTAAGTAAGAGGAGCTCGTGGCTAAATAATTACAGCCGCATACACCGATCTTCCCGGTTAAGCCACGCTTGCCGAGGTTGGTCTGTGTATGGGTGACCATTTACCATAGCGAGTTTCCTCCGTGCCTCGGAAAGCACGTAAAGCCGTTGGTCCCGGCTGTCATTTGTAGATCTTTGACAGTCGTTACTGTTGGTCAGAAGCCAGAAAGTCTGACAACCAGTCTTACCAAGAGTATCGTATTACCCAGTTATTGGGTTGTGGAGGTCTGATAGGCAGTCGCTCCATGTAAAATACTGATATTCAGCTGCATCCGGTTCGACTGGAAGCCGACCCCAACATAGTTGGGAAAGGCTAGGCAGATGATGATGATTTATTATCCAATTAAGTACCTAAAGGTACAATTCCGTGCATCGCGGCCGATCGCAGCCGCGTGCGATCTATCGCGTGCGTCTGACGCGCGCGGCTAATGCGTCAATAGTCGTGTCTATAATATACTGACTAATCTGTCGTTAGCCGCACGCGTCTGTCGCAGACTTCGGAAGCGGTGTCATGCATTTTCATACACTGACTATTGATGCATCAGCCGCGAGCGTCTGTCGCATGCGATAGATCGCGCGCGGCTGCGATCGGCCGCAATGCACGGAATTGTACCTTAAGCCTTAATTTCAGTGTCTACAAAATAATTTCACATAGAGCGGCTCTTATAAATATAATACCTACCTATAAGCCATAAAATAAAAATGTTTTGATTTGAGGATGCCATTAGCGCAGTTTTTTTTAATTTGTTGATTGTATGGGTGAACGGCGATCAACAAAAGGTATTTATAAGGCGCATGACAGTGGAAACGTAGAGGACGTCCTAGAAGGACATGGGTTCCTTCTATTTGGCAGAATCTTGATACTCCGATTTTTATTTGGCATAACTCACATGGCATAATCTTATTTAATCGAATATTTTTAAGGCATAAAAATTATTTAGCATACCTTTTGTTTGGCAGAATATTTACGTGTCCGAATTTACAATGGCATACTTTTATCTTGGCAGAATTTTGTTTCGCATAATTACCTTTGCCATAATTAATATTATGCATAATTTTGTTTAGCATAACATTTATTTAGAGATACGATTATTTGGTATGGGTGCATACAAGCATACAAATTTGTGTCATAAAAAGTCAATACGTTGTGCTGCAAAATTTTGTGACAGAAACGAATCGCTGCGAAACCGACTTTACGCAGTCTTGTCTGCCCTACCCCTAGAGTGTAATTTAAACCCGCGTAGGCGCGGAGGGGTAGGGCGGCCGGCGAGCTGAGGAGCAGGTGGTTTGAAGGCCCGCCAACGCGGCTGAGGCTGGCCGGCGAAGCCGGCCAGCAAGCCGAAGCTGCGGTGGTGAGCGTTAAAACCATCTGTGACGATAAGCTCGCGTGGCGCCGCCCAAACCCCGCAGCGCCGGAGCCGTGACAGAAACAATGCTTGCTGCATGTTGCATGCCTGCTTGCATGCTGCATGCCTGCTGCATGCCTGCTGCATGCCTGCTGCATGTTGCATGCCTGCTTGCATGCTGCATGCATGCTGCATGTTGCATGCAGCATGCATGCAGCATAAAGCAGCAAAAAATCAGTTCTGCCTTTTAATGACTATCGATATAAAATGTATGCCAAAAGACGATTCTGACTGTGAATTTTCTGCGATATGATGTTTCTGCTTTTTAATTATTGTGGATATAAACATTATGCCTAAAGATGATTCTGACTAACAAAATTATGAGTTTTGAATGTATGACAACTGAGTGTATGCGAAATGATTTTCTGCGAAATGAAGTTTATGCTATCCGTTGTTATGCAAAACAATATTATGACGTAAAAAGTTCTGCTATAAAAGGTAGACCCGAAGGACATACATTGATGTTATTGGTGATGTTCTTCAAAAAGGACAGGTGCGTAGTACTCTCAACCGGCGTGCGTGTATGACAAGATGTATTAACGTGGACGAAGCGAAAGGAGTATGTAAGGATCGTAGCATGTGGCGTTCTACAGTTTCTGCCTATCCCCACGAGAAAAAGGCGTGAGTTTATGTATGTTATGTCTTCTTTATGGCGGCAATAAGTGAGTTTTCCTTCTCTATTTCTTTCTATTAAGAATAGATCGTCTTCTCACCACTCGTATCGTAAAAGACGACCTACCGGACATAATTTTGTCGTCACATTATCTCGTGCCGTGACAAGATTAGCCATACATTATTTCGTCTCGACACGAGCTTTCTGCCTAGCCTTTTCCCAACTACTTAGGGGTTCCAGTCTAACCAAATGTGGCTGAATACCAGTATTTTAGACGGAGCGACTGCCATCAAACCTCCGCTACCCAGTTACTGGCCAACAGTGGCGAAGGCTCCATACAACTCGATTCCTAACGGCTTCCCTTTCGAAACGAGTAGTTACTGGAATTCACGCATCACACTTGAGCAAGGTAAGCATCTTTTGGTCCGGATTTCCTTTTAAGAAAATTTACCCTTCGCCACTGCTGGGCAATGCCGATATCTTAAGGTTAGACCGGTTGTTAGACTAAAATTTGCTGTTTCATTTTATTACGCAACTTTAATATTTTTTTCCCGAATCCAGAATTAGTCCCATAATAAAGAATGTACAGAATGATGACTAAGAGTTCATGATCTTCTTCTTCTGTCGTGTCAGCACGAGCTATACGAAAATAGCTCATGCTGTGGTGAAAAGATTAGCCAGTCAGCAAGGTTGGTAGCGGGGCTGACTGCCCAGGGTGCGCCGGACGTACTTAAGGCTTGTATTCACGCCAACGACCTTGAGCATTTGGTACCGTACTGACTTACGACGAGTCGACGACACAGAGGGACGAGTGCGAGTGTGACATAGACGCAATCTGTAATTTGACGCATTTTTAATTTAATATAATGAAACTAATACATATTTTAAAAAAAGTAACAAGTCCAAGTTATTGGCCTTTGTATTGCAAAGCAGAAGATATTTTTGTTGTAGGAGTAAAATGGTTTCATCTCAACGATTTGGAGGTGATTTGGTGGTTTTTTCTTATTATGTGATGCCGATAGAAAAAATCTGGCAAGTCCAAGTTACGTATCATAGTAGATTACTACCTATTTTTTTAGATATATTTTCTCTGTAAATGCCGACGAAAAGTTGCTTCATCTGCACGCTTTTTTTCCGAGAGGACCCTTAAGTATCGTCATTCGTGGAGGCTCTTTTCAAACCCCCCAGTTCATGGTTTTCGGATCTAAAGCATCCAACCAGTCATGCTGTGATCAGCTCCATACAAGCGAAGCCTTAAGACGAAAGAATTCAACTCATACGCATTAGGTATCAAATGAATATGCATTGAAGTAAAACATTTACATATAATAATATCTCCATATATTTGCCTGCGTAATACATGTTAAAGTCGTATTTTTCCATGTTCTCTATGAATTCCATGGAATTATGACAGATCGGAGACGTCCACCGCTAAGCAAAGTTTTTGCAAGATTAATTGATAGAACGGACGATTTTAGAACAGATCTGTGAACCCCCATATCCTCTAGAAAGTTCTATTGCGCAAGTTATGGCTTGCTCAAAAAAATAATGGAAACATATTTATTTTAGATTCGCACAGACAGATATAGAAGATGAATGAGGTAAAAAAAAGAAAAAAAAAGTTAAGAAAGAGAAAGAAAGATTTTTATTTATTTTATTTAGGGCCGATTTTTCAACCGTCAGATAAATTTTATACAAGGAATAAATATGACGGTTTGATATATTTTCTATAGAGAAGCTGTCAAAACGTCAAACTTATTCCCCAGATAAATGTTATCTGACGATTGAAAAATCAGCCCTTAGTCTCGCACTGATAGTTTCAAACATTGAACAATAAACAAAAAAAAGACAACAAAAATTAAACAATCAGCACGAGCCCTTAAAAGGCTTCTAAACGCATTTGCGTTCACAAATGCGTTCGGTGCGGGCGGCGCGGATAGTGGACGCAGCGCTATGTGAAATCATACAAAGCAAACTAAAATCCGTTGTGTGCTGTGCGTGCGGTGCGTCCGGTGCGGGCCAATGGACGCGTACCTTAACTCAGCATAATACGAAGACATTTAAAAGAAAACAAAATGCCGCAGATGTGATGAAGTCGATCGAGATCACTCAAACCGAAACTGACTTCGACCGAGGTTGAAAGAAGGCCATTTTTAGGGTTCCGTACTCCAAAGGTTAAAACGGGACCCTATTACTAAGGCTCCGCTGTCGGTCTGTCCGTCTGTCACCAGGCTGTATCTCATGAACCGTGACAGTTAGTTGAAATTTTCACTGATGATGTACTTCTGTTGCCGCTATAACAACAAATACTAAAAAACAGAATAAAATAAATATTTAAGGGGGCTCCCAACAACAAACGTGATTTTTTTGCTCGTTTTTGCTCGATGTTGATAACGGCAACAGGTAGACGCTTGAAATATTCACAGAATATTTAGTTATTTATTCACTTTAAAAATAAATAATTAAATTAAAATAAAACAAATATTTAAGGGGGCTCCCATACAACAGACATTTTTTTGTCGTTTTTATAAATGATGGTACCTTCGTGCGCGAGTTCGACTCGCACTTAGCCCGTTTTTTTTTCTCCGTTCCGTACCCTCGACCTGTAGCGCAGACGTCAATTGCTCAGCCGCTACACAAAATGTGTCGATTTTTAATTTCGTCTAATTTTGACAACACGCTGTAGATATAACCCGACCAAATACGGTGTGTCACGTATGATTATTGTAAGTGTTACACGACGGGTATTAATCATTTTTGGACGGCAGTCGTGCGATGACGGTGTACTGTTAGTCAGATCATTTGTAAAGTAAACTGTGAAGAGGGACATAGAGATTTCTACCCTAAGAGCGGTAACGAACTGCATCGGATCCGAATCCGTGAAAATACGTTCCGAAGTAGTCATAGAACTATTTGTACGATAGTTTACGCACTAGATCCGACTTCCGTCATACTTCCGACATCCGTGAGTCTTCAATTCGGAAGAAATATTGACGGACCGAAGTAGCCGTAGTACTGTTTGTATGAACGCTTTCGCATTACCTCGGATGCAAATCGGACATATGCCAAAGATGGCCCCTGAATTGCTTGGATTTGGATCAGAGATCGGAATAGTGCGTAAGCGATATCCGAATTCGGTCCGTGTTTTTTAGACTCTAGATCCGTGTTCAATGTTATTCGAACACCCTTTTGCTGATCTAGCGAATCAATTAGGATTTAGGCCGCGTTGAGTGCGCGCCGAAGTCAGTGCATATTCGGACAGCAACCGGGTGCATTCGCCAGCATTTTCATTAGCCATCATTTTAGCGTAGCCTTTTATTCGTTATAAAATAAATGGTTTTTAGCAAATTAAATACAGCGTTTTAGTAATCAATCCAATAGTCAATACCACTTAGGTCGCGACCCGAACAATCCGTATTTTCACGAATTCGGATCGGATGCAGTTAGGGTTTCTGTTTTCTCGACATATTTTTTTTCTCGGGTTTCGAGAATTCTCGAGCCCGATTTCTCGGGTTTCTCGGGTCTTTCGAGAAATTTTTAAAAACCTTAAAATATCTACTTATGCCCGGTTTCTGGGAGACTCTTAAACGTAGTTTATCTGTTCGATAGCGCTATTGGTTCGATAAACTAACTCACTGCGTTTCTGGACACCCCAGTCAGAAGATAATCCTAGTTCAAACTTCAGATAACTTATTTTTCCGGTTTCTGAGGTACTCCTAACCGTAGTTTATCTATTCTACCGCTATAGGTTCGATAAACTGACACATTGCGTTTCTGGACACCCCAGTCAGAAGATGATCTTAGTTCAAACTTCAGTTAACTTGACTGACCAATTTGCGGCGTTTATCGGTTCCAGAAGTTTATTTGTTGTTTTATATCAAGTTTTTGAAGTTTTATTATTAGTATTTTATTTTGGATACTGAGTTTTGGATTCCCAGTGAAATGGACTCGAGTAGTTCATCTGAGTCTGATTTGGAAGTGCTGGAGACTATTTCAAATATATCAGTACCAATAAAAAGGCATCGAAGAAATCCATCCGAAATGTTCACGTATGAAGAGTTTAACATGAGATACTATCACTTTAAGAAAGGCACTAATGATATACATTTGTGAAATAACCAATCCTGCCCTAGAACCCAACCACAAATAGGTACGTTAGCCTAGAAATATTTTTCTTTCAGATATACATATAAATAAACTTTACTGCCCAATATTATAAATTACAATAAAAATTTAAAATATTTTGGTTTAATAGTTTTATTGTGTTGTTGCTATGATGAAAAATAACAAAGAGAAAATGTTGTGATTTAAATTTATACGTATTTCATGTAGGTATGTAAGTAATGGTTCGTTTTAAAATCATTGCAGATTGCAGGGGAGATTATTCATTTAAACCTGGGGCCTACCTGCCAAAAGTTGTAAAGTTTAAGGCGAAAAAAATATATTTAACTGTGCTTTAAAAAGAGACTCCATCTAGTGGTCAAATTACGAACTTACTTATTGTTTGGATAATAGTTATCTAGTCGTCGACTTTGTATTCAGAAACCCAATAATATATGAATGGAATTTATCTTACAGTTAATTTTTATTTGACGTTTTATATCACATTATAAAAGAGTACTTGGAGTTGTAGGTAGGTATATTAGGTGTCTGTGTCGCTAGGCTCGCTTAATCGCGCCTCGTAAAGAGAACGATCAGAAGCTAGATTACGTAACGTTTAAGCCAATTTTACAGCAATAAAAGAAAATCTTTGATTTCTCGAGTTCTCGAGTTCTCGAAGTGTTTTTTCTCGTCTCGAAGTTGGCATGATTTCTCGGCATTTCTCGACTCGAGAATTCTCGAGCAGAAACCCTAGATGCAGTGCGAAAAGCAATATCCGAATTCGGTCCGAGATTTTTATATTCTTATTTTCACAGATCCGGATCGGATGCAGTGCGTAACCGCTGTAAATCATCAGGACTTCAGGAGCCCAATTCTTGTAAAGAAAAATCTTGATAAATCGCAACCGAATCAAGGCAGTTCATTCAAACAGTTTTCAATTTCAAAAGCTGTCAAATTTTTTGACACAAAAAATAAAATCAATTATTTTTACAGTTTTCGTAAACAAAAACTGAATAACGGTTGTGTTTCGTTTGCGTTTGGCAACAATTTTGTTACCTAGTCGAATTGGACTCCAGAGTCAGTGGGCCTACTCCCTAAGTCCGTCAACGAAGTTAGTCGCCCGTCCGAAAGTAGCCCGAAACGTAGGAGTGAACAAAACAAGTGTCAAGTTCAACTTTTTGGACGGGCGAAAACACATCGGTAGTAGAGTAGGGACAACTGTCAAATCGTGTTGTCATTCATTATTTGTTCGGGCCCCGAAATAATCGTATGTATGTCCGTAGGTGATAGGGAGTAGGAAACGCTCGTAACTAAGGCCGAAACCACGGACTTCGTGCTTAGGGAGTAGACCCCCAGATACAACTCAAAATCCTAAAATCACATTGACGTTTTATTTACAAGTAAAAAAAACCAGCAAGGGCTTAATTCTCCTAAAATAAATCTTGATAAATCACAACTAAACCAAGGCCGAACCGTTCATTCAGACAGTTCTCAATTTCAAAAGGTATCAAATTGTTTGACACAAAAATTAAATCTTCTTCTTCTTCTTCTTAGCGTGTCGATGACAATCTACACCGTGTCGGCCCAGAACTCAGCAACGAGTTTAGCACTATCCGTAGCGTCCATTAGTTCTTGAGGTGTACAGGTAACAGGGCAGGCGGGGCATGATGTTAAGTGCGCCATAGTTTGCGGAACGGCCACACATACCTGGACTAACGCTTATCGCCGAGATCTGTCACCCGAAGCACGGTAACGCAGTGTTTGTTGCTCCCGGCGTAAGTATACTATCCACCAAAAATTAAATCAATCATTTTGAAAGTTTTCGAAAACAAAAACTGACTAACGGTTGTGGTTCGATTGCGTTTGGCAACAATTTATTTTAGGAGATTTGGACCCCAAGTGGCAGTCGTACTCGCGCACCGATGGTTCCGTACACTAGAAGGAAACGTATAATTTTTTTTTTTTCATTTTTTTTAACCTTACAATTATTTTTTTTTATTTGTTATGTTCTCGCTTGACCCTCGTCGCACCTCATGGTAAGCGCAGACAGGGTCTAAGATGAAGCACACGAATCCAAGTAACAGAGATATAGAAAGATTCCCCTATACCCCTCTGGCTCTCACATACACACGACGGAACACAGTAAACTGCTTGGCGACTTTAATGTGACTTTAACTAAGATTGTTGTAAAGGATATTAGTCCGATTTCTAAAAAACTGTGCTAGTTACAGACATCGTTTTATATTTTCTGTAATATTTACATTAAACCTCTATCAACTAGATTTATTCCTGATTTTCCGTTTTGCAATGTTCGGAGAGGCATAAAAGCTGCAGGAACCTTATCTGCGCGTACGCACCATGACTTTCCGTAACATCCAGTTGGCTAAAGGTCACAGCACAGAGTGGTTGCTTAGTGCGGTATTTATTATTAAAATATAAACCTGTTTTGTATTGTAATCAGGTACTGTAATCATAATATTTATGTAAGTAAAAGGAAATATTTTAATTAATATTCTTATGTAACGCAGATTTTTCTCATTGGCCTTGTGAAGGAACGAGGCAGTGTTCCTCCAACCAAAGGGAGGATCCTCCAACCAGGCGGAGTCTTGTGCCTGGCGGGCTACTGCCCAACGATCAATGTTGGGCGGTTGTATACAACACTATTTTAGTATACACTGAAACCGAGACACCCCAACAAGATTTTAATCATAATTACCGGAGTATCTATTTTTTTTAATAAATCTCCCAAGTTACATCTTAGTTTATGTCGCGTTAAGTTTCCCAGTAGAGTGTGAAATGTGTGAGATATGCTATGCAGGGGTTGTCTAATACACGGAAACTGACCGACCGGACCGTATCAAGCCTCTAGGTGTCTATTCCCGTCAACTGTTATGCATAGAAAGAAACCTATTGAAATAAAACAGAAATTTATGAAAAAAAAAATGCAAGGCTTAACTTGGTATAAAAACTATGTCAATCGATTCTCCTAGTGATTCTGAACAAACTAGTTTCAGGTTTAGTGTACACTAAAACTAAACTTATACATATATACTATCTGCGTGTCGAATCTTGATATCGCGATGCAGGATAGTTCGTGTGAGGCGTGATAGGTGTCGACACTTGCTGCGTAATTCCCATGTGGCGTTATAGGTGCCGCCACAGGCTAGGAACTACAGAACTCCGCGTGCTATAGCCCTCTAGCTCTCACACACTCGGGAACACAGTTAACTGCTTGGCGCCGAACTTTAATGTGTCGGTAGTAGCTAGCCAGGCGGACCGTATAAATCCTACCACTATGCGTGCTGTGTTTTGTATAATCTTACAACACGTGTCTATTCCCAGCGTGTGGTCAGGAATTTGTATATTCTAGCCCGTAACACGAGATAAATAAGAGCTAGTCTTTTCATACATGCGCCCCGGTTCGAGTACTACTATTTTTTCTTCAATTGATAATATCAAGTAGGTACGTAATTAAAATGTTATGATAATTTTACAATTAAATAAAGTGTTGTGTAATTGAATTACTATCGCACGGGCTTCGAACCCTCTATCTCTTGTTTACGAGTGTCACTTGACTTTGTACGCTATTGTTTTTGTTATTACAATATGTACCTAATTATTTTCTTTAATTCAGCATTCATTTCTTTTTTTTTAAACTTCGCACCATACTAAGATTTCTCCTGTATCGTGGGTGCGTTTACAGACACAAATCTCACATACACAAACGCCCAGATCCGAAACAACTATCTGTAGGCCATACAAATTTTTGTTCCGTGTGGGAATCGAATCCACGACCCGTAGCGCGTGTCAATCGCTCAGCCACTGCACCAAACGTCGTCACATTGCAGTCATATCGCAGCTTTGTGCTGGAAATAGGCATCTCTCTAATACCAAGCTGAGGTGACCAGTGATACGTAATTTTACACGGAGCGACTGCCATCAGACCTCCGCAACCCAGTTACTAGGCAATGCCGATATCATAAGGTTAGACTGGTTGTCAAACTTTCGGGCTACATACCCGTAATGTCATAGGTATTCGTATGACACCCGGGACCGGCTGCTTAACGTGCTCTCCGAGACACGGAGGGGTCTCGATGTGTAACGAATGGTCACCCATCCACGGATTGACCGCGTCAAGCTCAGCTTAACCTTGCAAATCGTATGATCCAGGCGGTTTTGTGGCGAAACTAGGTGTGGTGTTCCTCCTACCAAAGGGAGGATCCCCCAACCAGGCGGAGTCTTATGCCTGGCGGGCTACTGTCCAACGCTTAATGTTGGGCGGTTGTATAAACGAGGTTAGTCGGAAAGGGGCTACTAATCCGAAAGAGTGTTAAAGTACCCAAGTCAATACCTCGTTTAACAGAAATAGCTGTTCAAAGATCTCAAAAAAAAAATGCTGCAACCTATCTAAGTATCCTCAGTTATAAAAGCTGTGTTTACATTGTAGGTCCCAAATATGATCATGAATTAGAAGCACCATTTTCTGAATTTGTAACTAAAGCAGGAATGAAGCATTTGTGAAAAAACTAAAAAAAATATCGACCTATAATTACCGAATTTTGAAATTATAACATTTGCTTTAAGACAGTCATCAGTGATAATTTAAGTGGCCTGCGGATTAGTACTTACCCCCTTTTGACTAACCTTGTATACCATTTGCGTGTTAAATCTTGATATCGCGATGTAGGAATGAATAGTTCGCATGTGGCGTGATAGATGCCGCCACAGTTTAATATTCACGTATGTGGCTGCACTTTTAGTTTCAATTGCTTATGTGTCGCCCGGTCACGATCCACCGAGCTCTCCCGTCGTAGAGCCGGTCGTCTATTTACTCCGCAGTCACACCGATAATTCAGCCCTCATCAAGCTGTCTCCCTCCCAATCCCCCGCTAACAACGTCCTAAGCCGAGGTCCGAGTCCTAATAGAGGTCGCCCTTAGTGCTGTTATTGCTAGTAGTCATGATGTTAGTGTAGTACAAGTAGTTAACTTAGGTTTAGTATTTTACTTCCCCACCATTGGCTGGAGACCCTTCTGGACTCGCCAATACCTGACTGGTTACGTAGAAACCAATTACAAGAAGTCCTAAAGAAAAAGAAGTTTTTGTGTCGCAGTTCGCGTCGTTGCTAACTGTAGCCTTATGGGGGATTTACACGGGTCGATTTTATCCGTGCGGCAAGTCATCAGTCGCATCGCTTGTAAAAATCGAATCGCCACCCCATTTACACCGAATCCGAATTTGAAAATCGCATGCGACTTGTTCATTTCTGGCAGAACAACACGGCGCAAAACACACCTCATGCGGCGTTCGATCGCCTGCAACGGACCATTTACACGGTCGATTTTAGTCACCCGCTGCATGCGGTTTGTCGCCGCACGGCAAAATTTGGATGGCACCCAACTTTGGGGCCTGCGATTTTAGTCACTTGCGGCCTAGTCGAACTGTCATTTAGACGGTCGATTTTCGCCGTGCGGTCTAGCCGTGCGGTGAAAATCGACCCGTGTAAATCCCCTATAAGTGTAGCTTTACACTCACTCTGCCTTGAATCATACCGTTAACGATTTCGGGTAGTAGTCATGACGTCAAACTAATACATATCAAAAGCCCTGCTTACCTCATTACTCGTAATAACAAACAAAGGAATCTCATCCACACGCACGCTGTTATCAGTGACTTATGACTTACTGACTTCTGACACTTGTCTATGCGTAGTAGCAGGTTATCGTTGTATGTAAGTCAAGCTGTAATTATGATATATTTGCGGTGATAATGTGGTTATATTGTTAAACAAAGTGTTGGTACGACACGCCACTCTGTCTGGGTAATACTGGGGCTATCGGTGTCCAACGCTTGGAATAACCTCTTCTGAAAGACGTCCCGTTAAGTGACGATTTTTCATACAAACTTTCATTAACTCCCTTAGGGGTTGAATTTCGAAAAATCCTTGCTTATTCCTTGTCTACATTATAAAGGGAACCTCTGTGCAAGATTTCAACTTTCTAGGTCCAAGGGTTTGGGCTGGGCGTTGATGAGTCAGTCAGGACCTTTCTTTTTATTTTATTAGATATTATCAAGATACGATTTTCTTGGTCCAACAACTTTAATATTGTTAGAGTAGGTTTATTTATAGATTTGTATTAACAATGATAGTCCATGCGTTAAAAACGGATAATTATACTTCAGTTGCAACAACAAAATAAAAAAATTGTACATTCAAAGACGTCACAAAAATATCAAATAAAAAAGCCACGCAATACTAACAATATAAAACTATTTATTAATTAATTTCGAAATTCGAACGCACCAGGATTGGCGGGCGCTCCACCCAATAGGGGCTCGGCGCGAGCGCAGCTGAACAAATATACATATTACGATACGAATTAGGTTGTAATGACGCGAGAACTAAACGTGGCTGCGTATTGATGTTTTTAAGACGATTTTAATTATTGTCTATAGTTACAAGTACAAGACAAGAAAAGAGGAGCTCGTGGCTAAATAATTACAGCCGCATAGACCGATCTTCCGGGTTAAGCCACGCTTGCCGAGGTTGGTCTGTGGATGGGTGACCATTTACCATAGCGAGTTTCCTCTGTGCCTCGGAAAGCACGTAAAGCCGTTGGTCCCGGCTGTCATTTGTAGATCTTTGACAGTCGTTACTGTTGGTCAGAAGCCAGAAAGTCTGACAACCAGTCTTACCAAGAGTATCGTATTACCCAGTTACTGGGTTGTGGAGGTCTGATAGGCAGTCGCTCCATGTAAAATACTGATATTCAGCTGCATCCGGTTCGACTGGAAGCCGACCCCAACATAGTTGGGAAAAGGCTAGGCAGATGATGAGTTACAAGACAAGAAAAGAGAGGATTAAAAAATAAGGTTCTGGAGTGGCGACCGCGTACCGGAAGACGCAGCGTGGGTAGACGACCACAAGGTGGACCGATGATCTGGTGAAGGTCGCGGGAATCCGCTGGATGCGAGAAGCACAGGACCGGTCGATGTGGCGATGCTTGGGGGAGGTCTATGTCCAGCAGTGGACGTCTTTCGGCTGAGTGATGTTGATGATGATGATGGAAAAAAATTGCATTTGCAAGGTTAAGCTGCGTTTGCCTCGGTCAGTCAGTGGATGGGTGACCATTCGTTACACATCGAGACCCCTCCGTGCCTCGGAGAGCACGTTAAACCGTCGGTCCCGGGTGTCATATGAATACCTGTGACAATCGTTACGGGTAGTCAGAAGCCAGAAAGTTTGACAACCGGTCTAACCTTAGGATATCGGCATTGCCCAGTAACTGTGTTGCGGAGGTCTGATGGCAGTCGCTCCGTGTAAAATACTCGTATTCAGCCGCATCTGTGGGTCTATTCCCTAAGCACGAAATCCGTGGTTTCGGCCTTAGTTACGAGCGTTTCCTACTCCCTATCACCTACAGACATACGATTATTGCGGGACCCGAACTAAGAATGAATGACAACATGATTTGACAGTTGTCCCTACTACCAATGTGTTTTTGCCCGTCCGAAAAGTTGAACTTGACACTTGTTTTGTTCACTCCTACGTTTCGGGCTACTTTCGGACGGGCGACTTACTTCGTTGACGGATTTAGGGAGTAGGACCCCAGGTTTGAGTTGACCTGTCCTAACTGACGGCACGCATGCATCAGCCATTGTGTAGCTCAACCTTATTTTAAGGAGCTCAACGTTGCATACACAGGGTTTGAAATTATCAAGATAATTATTGCGATAATTATCATGATAATTATCAAACAGCCTAGCAATCCTTTTTTAACTGGTATTCCATAATATCAACATTTACGTTAGAAGCAAGTACATTAGTAAATAAATTATACACATTTTACAATCAACTTACCAGTGGAATATCATCCTCATCAACCTCAACTACGTTAACTGGATGGGAACTGTCTGTATCTGAAGAATCGAAATTCAAAATCCAACTTAAATCTGTGTTATTAACTTATTATTCTCAGTTTGCTGATTGAAGTATTTAAAAGTTCCAATACACGCAGTCGTTGAATGCGACACATTAACGAGTGCCAAATCTTGATAATTATCTTGATAAATATCAATGATAATTATCACTTCGAACCCTGCATGTACATTTAATGAAATCATTTGAATATACCTATAAAGTAATCACTAAAAAAACAGATCAATGACAAAATAGTAATTCAATACTAATGATTGGACGTCCCCTTTATGATAAAATTGTTTGTTATGGATCAGTTCCTATGTTGAAGCATCGTCATTGATACGAGAGTCGATTGACTGGGTCACCTATTTGATTTGTGAGTAACCGTGAGTTTGTAGTCAGTTTAAGTGCTGCTGATAGTGTCTCTAGCATGATGGTTGTAAAGTTCATTTGTAGCAGGCCGTTACTGTCCCATGACTATGTCGTTGGTCTAGCGGTCGCAAGCGCTAAAAATAAATTAACTCATTTATTTTCAGGCTACTTTGGCCCATAGACATACCTTACAAACTAACATAGTACAGGGTGTTAACGAATTCGTGTAATTCCTTCAAACCACATGATCTACTACTGATTTAGACAGGCCCCGCAAGGGATTTAGCTTGATTAAAAATAAAATTATTATTTTTTCATGCGGCTTTGTTACCGATTCTAAACCACCTAAAAAGGATTAAGGTAAAAGCACTAATGCCCGACAGTATAAGAGCAACACAAATTTAATTCTTCAATAACAAATGTAATTTAATCACAAAACACAGTTAAATCTTTTTAAATGCTAAAGTAACATTTAGATATTTAGATTTCAACATAAAAGCTTTATTTACTAACATATTTCATACTTTAATTTACATTCTTTTACAGTTTGTCGTAGGAACTATTAAATGACATCACAAAAAAACGAAACCACTAATAGTAGACATCCCTTAGCGCTAATACTAGACGTGTCTAATATTAGTGCTAATGGATGTCTATTAATAGTGGTTTGATATTATTATTATCAAGTTTAAAAAAAACAATACTGAAATACTATAATATGAAGTTACCCGTGAACTTGTAACAGAAAATGCAATTTAGACTTAATCCTATCACTTTTTATAATAATTTTTGACATGTCTTAAACGCGTACGGCGGCATAGTGCTCAAAAATAAATCTGAAATCAAAAGAACTAACAGTTGACACCCAGTATACCCCAATAGTTGACACCCTGTCTACTGTTGGATACGATCATTTGAAACGAACAAAAATTAAACAGCACTTTATTGATAGGATATAGAGACAATAATTGCATGAACATGTGCTGAGAAAATCTGTTTGGTGAGACACCAGTAGATGACACATGTGTCGGCTTTTAGGTTTTTACTAATTTCAGGTACTAATAGTAGACACCCTTTAATTTGTTAGAAAACCTAACCGAAATAAGAAGGCTATGGTCCTGGTATGTCAATAACTTAATACATTTCTATAAACAACACAAAAAGCAGCAAAAATCGTAAAAATGTAGAACGAAATCATACCAACTATATGTCGGCGTCGTTAACATTTTCTTTTAGAATCACATTGCATTTGTTCTCTTTCTCACATTGTTTACTGCAAACTGACGTAATTTTTAAATTTGCTTAAATACGTGAATGAAAATTTTTGACCGCGTATCTTAGATATCTAGGTGTCTGTTACAGCAATCTTGAAGTAAATTCAATGATTATTATTCTTAGTAGAAAAGGTTTTATTCGAAAGTGTCATCCTTTAGTTCACTGTCGGGCATTAGTGCTTTTACCTTAAGTAAAAAAATAAGAATTTACTTTTTTGAAAAAAAAAAGTTTTATTTGTGTGAACATTTCGATGCCACGCATAAATTAATGAAAGCACGGCGACACGGCTGGCAGGCACGACTGATGCGATATCGCTCTTTGCAGTCAGATAACTCAAGGCTCTAAAATTACTCCAAAATAGAAAATCAAGATTTAAAAAAAAAAAAAAAAAGATTTTCAAAAATTCTCATTTATGGTTAGTCTGTGTCACCTGTGATCACGTGGTTCGAAGGAATTACACGAATTCATTAACACCCTGTATATTAAATAGTACAGTTTATGTTAGTGCTAGTAAAAACACTTCACTTGCGCACTATGTCATCCGCTGTGCGATCGTGTGGCACTTGTCCGCGGAAGCGACGGAACACCACACCCTGCGGCCAAAAGTCCTCTTCCATGACGAAGTGCAGAACACAAGGTGGTACTCGTACCACGAATGCCCTGAAGTTGACTTAACGGAATTTGGTTGCACCCCTAATCTCAATGATTCTTAATTTCATTCTATCGTTTATCGGATTGTTTTTATTTGGCCGATTTTAAGACGAAGTCTTTATAACTACTCAGTTAATTTTAATACGTAGAAGGAATATATTATCGTCGTCTAAAAGTGATAAACTGATAACTCCATTTGAGAAATTTTACAGGTAATGAATAAAATGTAATAATTTCTAAGTAAGTAGTTTGTTAATTACATATTTTACAAAAGAAGAGCTTTCTGGATAATATAAGACTACTATCAATACACGTGATTTTGATTTTAATATAATGAATAGAAAAAAAAAACAGTTTCATTAATTGTCCGTGAAATCATATTGAAATAGAGTTATCAGTTTTATCACTTTCAGACGACGATATTTAAAAAAAAATGAATCGCGAATTTACGCGATTTTACATAAGTTTTGTTCAAATTGCAGTTTAATTACGTAATAAGTACAGTTGTGAAGAAAAGTGTTATGCTCAAAAAAATTTGGTTGCCTAAACGTGTTTTTAAGTTCATTCATTTTCTATAACATATAAGTACGTAATTTACATTTTTAAATATTTCAAAATAAAAACCATAGAAAAATATAGTAGGTAGCCCACCGGCATCGGGAACAGGGTCCATGCTACCGGCGGGCGGTCAGGCCAAGGCAAGGGACGAACTCCCTAACAACACGCGCCGTGTACAGAATTACCGCTTCCTGAATCAAACCCTTGATCCAGTTGCCTAACGAGAGCCTCATCAGATGTTGGTCGAGGCTCTTGGCTATTAAGCTATTGGCTGTAACCACTATCGGCACAATAACTGCTGAGTCAACATCCCACATGTCGACAATCGCGTGTGCCAAATCAGGATATTTGTTTTTTTTTATTATTAACTTGGCTAAGAACTATGCATACCATTACGTCCCCAACCCCGTAAGAGCGATTACGTACTGCATCTGATCCGAATCCGTGAAAATACGGATGTAAAAAACTCGGGACCGAATTCGGATATTGCTTTACGCACTGCATCCGATCCGAATCCGTGAAAATACCGATCTAGGGTAAAAATCTCGAACCGAATTCGGATGTTGCTTACGCACTATTCCGATCTCTGATTCAAATTCAAACAATTCAGGGGCCATCTTTGGCATATCCGTTTGGCGTCCGATTTGAATCCGAGGTGATGCGAAAGCGTTCATACAAACAGTACTACGGCTACTTCGGTCCGTCAATATTTCTTCCGAATTGGAGACTCACGGATGCCGGATGTAGTGCGTAAACTAGCATACAAATAGTTCTATGGCTACTTCGGAACGTATTTTCACGGATTCGGATCGAATGCAGTGCGTAACCGCTGTTAGTATTTCGGTTTTCTACCAGTTTTTTTTTTTCGTAATAGTTTTTTTGTTTTTGTTGAATTCACAGTTGTAAATTATTCTTGAATTATAACTTGTCAGGTAGACGGGCACAGCTCTTATTAAAGTGCAGTAACTTATTATGTTGCTAGTAACAAGCATCTAGCTAATATATTATGGATACTTCAATGGTTTTTTCTACATGACAATTAAGTATGATCGCCCGATATGGTAAACGTCACTTGTTTTCACACATACGATTAATTACGTCTAAATCTAAGGTCTTTTTTGTTGGGTTCTGTTTTAGACCTAGTATTCGTTTAAAATCTAGGGTTTTTTTGAGATTTTTTATTTCCCTTGTGGACGGGCTGGAATGTAAAAATTTCCTCACTGCACGCTGGGAATAGACGATTGTAGTAAGATTCAACTCATTCAATAAAACCCAGCACGCTTGTTAATAGGATATTTTCGGTCCGACTTCTATGTTCTATGTTAGGAGATGTGGTTTCCGCACTTAGTCCTTTAAGTGGACTATTGTACGTGTTCGGTCCGACTTGCTAGCAACCTTACATTTAAGTCCGGCGCCAAGCAATTTACTGTGTTCCGTCGTGTGTATGTGAGAGACAGAGTGGTATAGGAAAGTCACCATAAGTACCTATATCTCTTACTGGATTCGTATGTTCCATCTTAGGCCCTATCAGTGCTTATCATCAGATGAGACGAGGGTCAATCGCGAACAAATTTAAGAATGAAAATAAGCTATTCTTTTGCGTTCTGTATTTTCTCGTTTTTACTTGCATTTTTCCAAGGTTTTCCTACACTGTTGGGTTAAACTTATGGTTGTCTAACAGTTATTTCATTCTCTCTACTCATATCTCATTCTTTCATGTCTGTTTTTGCTGTAGTTTCATAAATTTTTTCTTCTTCATCAGCGTAGAAGATCATCATCTCATCATCATCTTCCTGCCCTTATCCCATGTTATTTGGAGTCGGCGCAACACGTTTTCTTCTTCCATTCCGTTCTGTCAGCCGTCATGATATCACTGACTCCCTTCTATTTCATATCATTCCTCACACACTCCATCCATCTTTTCTTTGGTCTCCCTCTTCCTTTCCATCCATCCACATTTATATTCATAACTCTTTTGGTCACATGCATTTCATCTCTCCTCTTCACATGCCCATACCAAGACAAACGGTTCCCTTTCAACTTTTCTGTCACTGGCGCTACTTTCAAACTTCCTCTAATATACTCATTTCTGACCTCATTCATTCTGGTCACTCCACACATCCATCTCAACATTCTCATCTCCTCTACATGTAATCTTTTCTCATCCGTGTTCTTCACGGCCCAACATTCCGATCCATACAGTACGACAGGTCTTATCCCGGACTTGTAGATTTTCCCCTTTAACTTGAGAGGCATCTGTGAGTCGCAAGTAGATAATAATATTAATATCATTCTTCTTCTACCTTTGTCTTGTCCCATTATCTGCAGTCGGCTCTTGTCTGCCGTCCCTATTTATTTCGATCCAGAGCAGTTGCATTGCAGCGTCTATTTCGCTCTCCTTCAGATCCTTTTGGACTGAAGGAGACCCAAATTATTATTAAAATAATGTACCTACATAATTTTATTATTGTCTCGTCCCCTTTAAAACTACCTTTTTACAAACCTCCATCTATTAGTCCATTCAAAAAGAACAAATCGGAATAAACAAAACGATTTATAAAACAAAAACACATTGCAACCTATTCTCAACCTTATTACCGTGACAACAAGATATACAACTGTTAAAAAGTACAACATAATTAGTATTATCAGCACGGCCTTTCGCACGTCGCTACATGATGCGCTTGCGTCGATTTTTTATCACATTTACATAGACTTTTGGCTTGTAACTAATACTTATTTACTTGATCCTACTGTTTAATGGTATATTAAAGTAAATAAAGTAAATATATTATCCTTATGATGAGAATTGAAGAAATACTAGCAGGTGCTTGTTAGTCCGCGCAACCTGTGTCACAGTTGAGGAGAAAAACAATTTTCTGACGTTTGAAGAATATTTTATTACTATCATCTAAACGGTTTAGCTAAATATTGAGGTTTTGGTCAGCGAAAATGACTAACAATATTTAATGAAATGATATAAAATTTATTTCTGTAAATAAATCTGTTACAGACCCTTACAAGTCAATGTAATGTTTTTTTAAGACTAAGACTAGGTGGCATATTATAAGTTATAACTAATCAGCAATGTGTAATTGCAGAAAAAATTGAGTCAGTTTTTCGACTGTAATGTGAGTTTAGTAGCTAGCCAGCCCGTATAAGACCGTAAAGATCCTACCACCATACGTGCTGGGTTTTGTTGAATCTTACAACACGCGTCTATTCCCAGCGTGTGATGAGGATGTTTTAAATTATCTAGCCCGTGACCACACTGGATAATTGTGGTGATCTATTAAAAGATGTACATACATAATTTTGCCATTCCACGGATGAAGATACCTTCGTAGGGTGGCGCCCTTGTCTTTGAAGCCCTTGAACAGTAACTGAACAAATAAAGTCCTTTCAAACCTGTTTTATAGCGTTCCGTACTCAAAGGGTAAAACGGGACCCTATTACTAAGACTCCACTGTCCGTCCGTCCGTCTGTCACCAGGCTGTATCTCATGAACCGTGATAGTTAGACAGTTGACATTTTCACAGATGATGTATTTCTGTTGCCGCTATAACAACAAATACTAGAAAACAGAATAAAATAAATTTTTAAGGGGGCTGCCACACAACAAACGTGATTTTTTTGCCGTTTTTATAGATAATGGTACGGAACCCTTCGTGCGCGAGTCCGACTCGCACTTGGCCGGTTTTTTATCTTGGTATAATCCTCATGAATACCCTCCGCTGGGGAAGACGAAGTATTATACGACTCTTACCAGTTAAAAACCCAAGGTATTCCTCCTACTGATCTGTGGCCAGGGTCGCGAGATTCGCAGCTGCAGACTCCGCAACCCAAAGCATCTTGCAGCAATGCTTTGATAATGTGAATATGTATGTTGTGTGGGAGCCCCCTTAAATATTTATTTTATTCTGGTTTTTAGTATTTATTGTTATAGCGGCAACAGAAATACTTAATCATCTGTGAAAATTTCAACTCTGTAACTATAACGGTTCATGAGATACAGCCTGGTGACAGACGGACGGACAGCGGAGTCTTAGTAATAGGGTCCCGTTTTACCCTTTGGATACGGAACCCTGAAAACGAAGACACGGGCTATAATAATTAAAAAACCTACATTTAATTTTTATCATTGTTGACATAGGTATAATTTTTTGGACAGATGTGATTCTTTAAGCCTACTTTCGTATTACTAATACATATGGCATTAAAACACCACACTGCTAGCACCACTTGTAACTAAAGATATACTATTTAACCAGCGAACAAATAGATGGGAGTCACTAAAAAAGCAACCACGCGCCCTTTATTTGTCCCTCAAACATTTATACCCCGAGCTGACCGGTGTTTACTCTCAGTAAATAAGAGGGTTTAATTGAGCTTAGATCTATTTATTTAGAGTGGACGTAATGGTTTTATTTTACCGCTACTGTAGGCTGATTCATATAAGTATTTTTTTGAAGTAAGAAACATGTGTGTGTCCTACACCTTTCTTTAATAGTACAGTTTTTGATGTAAGAAACATGTGTGTGTCCTACACCTTTCTTTAATAGTACAGTTTTTGAAAACTGTCAAGTTGTTTGACAACAAAAACAAAACCAAATATTTTGTCGACAGTTTCGTTTACGACAATTTTGTTAGTCCTTAAGGTCCGGCTACGTGCAGAAAATTGCATTGACGATTAAAGAAACCTTCAAGAGATATGCATGTTTTCTGCTTCAAAAAAAATCCCATACACGGCGTACTGATATTTTTTTTTTGTTTAGGAGTTTTGTTCTATCGGGTGCTATAGATCTGTGGGCTGATGCGTTTTTCATTTACCTACAATTCTGGACACAATACAGGGTCTAAATGAAATCGTGTAATTTCTTTAAATAATTTTCATCTATTACTGGTATAGATTAACCCCTCATGGGATGTAGACAGGTAAGAAAAAAAAACTTTTTTGCGGCAGGAGTAAGTGATCGTTTCTAAACCAACTAATAAGGTTACAAAAAAAATACTTTTTATGTGATAGATCATTTCGATGCGAGGCATAAATTAATGTAAGTACGGCGACGCCGCTGGCAGGAACGAATAGTGCGATATCGCTTCGCGCAGTCAGTTAACTCGGGGTGATAAAATGACAAAGAAACAACGTTTTTGTTGAATTTGTAGAAATCTCTTGCAGAGTCAACCTGTTTTATCAGTAGATCACGCGGTTTGAAGGAATTACATGAATGCGAATACACCCTGTATACAAGTACATTGTAAACCTTCGGTCGCAGGGCAGTAAGATCCGCGGAACTCATTTTTCTGACTGTCCCCGATTTTTCTTCTTCATAATCTAAATAATACTCAAAACACTTTACCGCCCGACTTTACTTTGTACAAAAGTGAATAAAATCCAACTGAACTAAAAGTGCATAACTTATTACAAGTCGGAACTCGCGCAGTAAGCCTTTAAACACTTTTCCTGTCAACTGTACTTATCAAGATTCGAGATCTATTGATGCAGAAAAGTGTCGCAGAAAATTGGTAGCTGGACGGTATCCACCGCTTAATTTAAACTTAAAAAAAAAACACTTTTCCTCTCCACTGTACTGTCAAACAAAAGTGTGCATAAAATCCGAGCATCGTTCCTATTGAGTACAGTGGAGTACGAAAGCGTTAAATTTTAGCGATTAATCAAATTAGACGCGGGAGGGTACTTCGTGCTGTGAGTGGTATTCATAGACGGGACTCGTTATTGTTCAACAGATTTAATTTTGATTTCAAGATATTAAAATATAAGAAAATTTAAACAGTAGAATTTCTGAAAATCATATCCGACTTGCAAGTAAATTTTTTTTTTTTTACAAAAACTTTGCCCCGCTCTAAGATTTCTCTTGTATCGTGGGTGCGTTTACAGACACAAATCTTACAAACAAACGCCCAGACCCGAAACAACCACCTGTAGGCCATACAAATTTTTGTTCCGAGTGGGAATCGAATCCACGACCCGTAGCGCAGAAGCCAATCGCTTAGCCACTGCACCAAACGTGTCGTCTTTCACAACTTGTACGGAATTACAATCATTTATACTTGTCTTAATTATTCATACTTTTTAATTGCGATGTACTTATAAGTTGCTGATTGACTTATAAGTTGTCAATTACAATAAATGATATCGATTCCTTTGTACTATTTTTTTTCTTTTATAGAAGTAGATAAATCATCGTAGAAATAATTGGCATTCTTTTCAATGATGTAATAAGACTTACGTTTCCTCATGCCTGCCCTATGAATACGGCGCTGCTCACCCTCCCAGTAATCGCTTCAGTTCACGGTCGACAATATTTGTAACATTAACGACAAAAACACGCCGACTCTATTTCTAGGGGGACTCCGACTTTTTAGTATTACCCCTGTCACTAGAAAAAGATATGTTAGAAGTTTTATTAAAATTAAATGATTTCTTATTTGTGCTTGTTCTCCCAATATGTAATGTAGGCGTCCTCCACTACATTCAACTTCAAAACTCATTTATTCAAAATATACTTGGGAGCAAATAAATCGAGCCACTTCTATTTTTCACGTATAAGTATAATTGTTATTATTTTTGGTATTATGGAACAGATTAATTCTAAACATATATCGCCTAAAAGGTTATTTGATAATTTTTACAAGGAGGGTAGTTTTTTGTATTTTGAATTATATAATTCATGAAAACAAAACTAATAACCAGGACACGTGAAAAAAGGAGTGGCTCGATTTATTTGCCCCCAAGTGTAGAATAGAATTACTAAATTCTTTTTGAACGTCAATGTTACAAAAGATAGGATAGGAAGACGCTCGCCCTTCACCGATTCCTAGTGCGAAAGAAACTCCCCAGCAATACCCCTTTGGCTTTCACCACACACACACACACGACAGCACACAGTAAACTGCTTGGCCGGACTTTTAATGTTCACGTGGTAGCTAGCCAGGCGGACCGTATAGATACTACCACGTCGCGTGCATGAAAAGAGCTTCCACTCCTGACGATACTTAAGTACGTCCGGCGCACCCTGGGCAGTCAGCTCCGCTACCAACCTTGCTGACTGGATAATCTTTTCACCACAGCTTGAGCTGTTTTCGTATAGCTCTTGCTGACACGAGAGAAAGAGAATCCCGTCGCGTGCTGTGTTTTGTATAATCTTACAACACGCGTCTATTCCTGTTGAGGAAGTTTTATATTCTAGCCCGTCCCCACAAAAGGAATAAGATTTAGCATACTTTCAAGTATATTCCAGAACGATATTTCTGTTTTTTCTCTATAGTGTCATGCGTGTTACGCGTGTCGTAATGTCAGTTAAGCGCACTCGAAGCGTGCACGCGTATGATCGCGTCGCACGTTGATTTGCGTGTCAAAATCGTAACTTATGTGTACTTTAAACTATCATCATCTGCCTAGCCTTTTCCCAACTATGTTGGGGTCGGCTTCCAGTCGAACCGGATGCAGCTGAATATCAGTATTTTACATGGAGCGACTGCATATCAGACCTCCACAACCCAGTAACTGGGTAATACGATACTCTTGGTAAGACTGGTTGTCAGACTTTCTGGCTTCTGACCAACAGTAACGACTGTCAAAGATCTACAAATGACAGCCGGGACCAACGGCTTTACGTGCTTTCCGAGGCACGGAGGAAACTCGCTATGGTAAATGGTCACCCATCCACAGACCAACCTCGGCAAGCGTGGCTTAACCCCGAAGATCGGTCTATGCGGCTGTAATTATTTAGCCACGTGCTCCTCTGTGTGTACTTTAAACTATCATTTTTTTGTATTTCTATTACATGTGCAATGTATTTGTTAATTCTGCTATGGTGCAGAGATGCATGCAGGTAGGCTTTCACTACCTATTCACGTATAAATTTTATATCAGAGAAGTCACTATTCCGGAACTATTTATTGACGCAGTATTTTTATAGAAATACATTGGCTTTCTATGAGAATTTAGGTGGGGACGCTAGCTTGACGGTGGCGTTAATATGTCCCACCAAAACATTTAAATACCTCCAATTCTATGAGATCACTATTTATGAGATTTTATATTTTGAGCTGAACTCCTTTGTCAAGGCTGTAGTAAGTAGTTTTCGAATTACAAGGTGGGGACGCTAGCTTGACGGTGGCGTTAATATGTCCTACCAAAACATTTAAATACCTCCAATTCTATGAGATCACTATTTATGAGATTTTATATTTTGAGCTGAACTCCTTTGTCAAGGCTGTAGTAAGTAGTTTTCGAATTACAAGGTGGGGACGCTAGCTTGACGGTGGCGTTAATATGTCCCACCAAAACATTTAAATACCTCCAATTCTATGAGATCACTATTTATGAGATTTTATATTTTGAGCTGAACTCCTTTGTCAAGGCTGTTGTAGTTTCCGAATTACAAGGGACGCTAACTTGACGTCAGGTAAGTAAGCGTGACCAATAACTACTCATAACTTGAGTCACAAATTATTTCGTTTTGGTCAGTATTTTTTGGATATAACAACAATCCTAGAATCGTTGATGGGGTCGCTAGCTTGACGCTAATAATATGTAGGTACTAGCATAGTAAATTGGGTTTTAAATTAATTATACTCATCCCTCTGACTGACCGCCTCGTTGGTCTAGCGGTCGCAAGCGCGACTACTGAGCTTGAGGTCCTGGGTTCGATACCCAAGTCGGGCAAAGTGTTATTGGGTGTTTCCGTGTGAAATTCTCAGTAGCAGCCCGGAGTCTGGATTTGTGCTTGGTTGATGGCAATAGGCTCGCCCCCTACTACATGGGACTTAAACATAACAGCGAAATAAGGGTGTACTATACAGGGTGTAAAAAGACCCATCACATAGCCGAAATCTACGCACTCTGTACATCAAACTAAATTACATTGACCAAAAATAATTGCTGGGAAACCACTTTTATTTTTAGGCGTATAAAACGCTGTTTTTTGTAGCGCGCAATGTAATTCACTTAACCGATTGTGCCTGTGTGTGTTGTGCAGCGGCTACACAGCTGAGCCAAGACGGTCGTGTGCGTTTGATATTCATTGCGTTCTTGTAACTTCAAAAAAATTGAAAATTTTGATAATGTTTGTTTGGAAGAAAGTTTAGTATCATCACTTAGAATTCGTTATTGGAAAAAACTAAAAAAAAATGTATTCTTTGACCTTCTATATCTCCAGAACCAATGATTTCCCAGGTATGGTTTAGAAGAAAAAAAATATCCCAGTGATGGGTTGGAATACGTGGTTTTCGTTATCGTTAAGGGTTTTTTTTACACCCGATATGTATACATCTCTGCCAACCCTTCGGGGAATACAAGCGTGATGGTATGTTACATTCATCCTGGAAAACTGTTGAATTTCGTTATCTAGGTCATAATATAGGTACTATTCCTACCGCTCATGTAAAACACATAAACATTAATACTACCCTCTTCGTCAGACAATAAATAAAGGGGTGGCTTGTGCCGTATTAAACCAGATTATTTTCTGACCAATCCACCGTGAAACTATGGGGATGATATATTGCCGCTACACAGATTCATATCTGTCTGCAGGGATGATTTAGGGTTGATTATGAGGGTGAATATTGTGTATTTATTGAGTGGTAATTTTTCTTTTTTAATTGGCGAGATTTTTATGGTGATGTTTTTTTTGCTTGTCCTTTTTTCAACAAAACCGAAACAAAAAAAAAACAATATGGACTAGGATATGTCCGAACGGCCAGAGTGCTGCCTGCGATCTTACTTTTTGCTGCCAATTTACCAGAGCTTAATAAAATATAAAAAATTAAATGTTTAATATCAGATTTTTTTGAAATCCATAGAATGTTGGTACAATGAAACCTAAATCTAAGTGTTAGTAATTTGATAGAACTTTTTGAAAGAAGAATCGTTGAAATCGCATTTAATTAGCTTGAGAGAATTGAAATAAAAAGGTTGAAAACGGTGCTTGCAATTTTTTTTTACAGCATCGTTTATTTATTTAATTAAAATTAATCAACGTTTTTACTAGACAAAGAATGAAGTAGGTAACAACTTATTTTTTAAGAATTTTCTTTCGTAGAAATGAAGAAAAAAGGCGAAGAAGCGGCCTTGCCCGCACATTATCTGACAGAAATTTCCGATAATTTGCGGCTGAGATAATTGGTATTGTATCAATTACTTAATAAATGAAAGCTGCTTCAAACATAACCCTGTCTTTACATTTGATATCAAAGTAAAATGGCGAACATAATATTGAATTATATATCCTTTGAAGTATTTAACTAACTATATTAGATGGTTAATATGAAACGTGCTTAAACAATACACGTTATAAATGGCGTGTGCACTGTGTACTTTAACATTGATGCTAATTAATTCTAAAAATCAAAAATCCGACTGCATAAAAAGCGAACTAAAAAGATGGAAACAAGATGATAAGGTAATGTAAACGTAGGTTTCCAAAAAATCATGCTATCATGCATTCGGAGGCTATCTACGAATTATGTAATTCGAAACCTGACTGGTCAAAAACATACGTAGCCTCCGACTGCATGTTATGATTTTATAGCATGATTTTTAGGGTTAGACGAATCGATATACACCTCAAACATTAAAATCCATCCAGCCGTTAGGATGCTTCGAGGGTATAAAAATCCCACACACATACACTTAGGCACATAGTTACATAGATACGCGTAAAAAACATAACCCTGTCTTTGCTGTCGCGCAGTCGGGTAAATATAATCGTTATTTTTAGAGTAACAATTTAAATTTCGTCCAGACCGTTCATTTAGAATCTATCCGTCGAAATGTCTGTCAACAAAAACAAACATTTCGTTTGACAGACGGTTGTGGATCGTTCGTGGTTTGTCAACAATTTTGGTAGTAGAATTAGCTTCTCAGATCGCTAATATATCTAAAAGTATAGCGACTTGCACGCGTAAACGCCTTGCGCAAACGGTACTGACGATAAAGTTCTGCCGTTTGCCGCCTTATGCCCGCTTCCTGTGGACAAAAACGGATCGCTTTGGTTACCAATGGTAGCATTTCTTATTGCCAAACTAGGCACATAAGTTAATTTTACCTGTGATAGCTACAAACGTATTGGAGGGTCTACAATGTCAAGCTCTCTACTCAGCTCTTTTTCACATGCCGTGTTCTTTCTATACTTTCTATAAAATAATACAACATTTTTAATAGTATTTAGTTCGGTACCTTTCGGTCACGTATGATTACCGAGGGATACAAAAAAATATCGTCGCGGGCGAATCGGCGGGCAAAAGCTAGTGGTATAAGTAAATGTGACATATTGACAATGATGTGCGCTAACAAATTGACCGCAGCCACGTGGCGGTCGTGCGCCGTTTTAAGTGTTCGTATGTCACTGTAATTTACTAAGCATCCCTAATTTGAGGGTACTTGTGTTTTTTCATGCGGTGTGAACATGGGTAGTATATTTTAGATCGTTTTAATTTTTTTATTTTGTTGAAGCAATCGCACAAACTTTACTCGTTTTTAACTAATTTCGAAAAGGAGGAGGTAATGTTATGTTATGTACCAGTGGCGAAGGGTAATTTTTCTTAAAAGGGAAGCCGGACCAATTATTTGTTTAAATGATAATTGAAAATAATAGAAACTAGTATATTTGCCATATTTCGAAAGGGAAGCCGACAGGAATCGAGTTGTATGGAGCCTTCGCCACTGTTATGTACACCGATTTCTCCGAGTTTTGTGGACCGATTTGAGTAATTCTTTTTTATTTGATGCGGAATACTCTCGAGTTGTTGCCTTTTGAATTCCATTAAATTTGGTTGAGAAGTGTTTTTATAATGTGTGAATCATTTACTTAAAGGTACTTTTTTCAAAACTTAATAATTAAAATTTTAAAAAAAGTTTATCGAGTTATCTTTATTATCATACAAAAGAACCATTTTTGACCTTTAATTTTTTAAAGATTATTTCTTTCAAATGTTGTCAATAACTGCGGTGAACATGGTCCATTCTGAAGTTCCAATTTTCGATGACGCGTCCTAGCATTTCGAGTGGTATTTGATGAATAACGCGAGTAATGTTGACTTCCAGTTGCTCAATCGTACGCGGGTTTTCAATATAGACTTTGGACTTTACATAGCCCCAAAGGAAAAAGTCTAGGAGTGTGATATCACAGGATCTAAGCGGCCAACTGACCGGTCCGAAGCGCGAAATTAACTGTTTATCAAATTGTTTTCGCATTAAAGCTATGTTTTCACGTGCTGTGTGGCAAGTGGCGCCGTGTTGTTAGTACTAAATGTCCTGGAGATCACGGGCTTCAAATTCAGGAAATAAATAGTCCGTAATCACGGCACGATAATCAAACGAAAATACGTAATCGAAAATTGGAATTGCAGAATGGAGCATGTTAATTAGCCTCCCTGCCAACCAATATGCATTTACCTTACAGTCTTGCACATTTAAAAGTTTTCTACCCTCCTTTCTTCGATTTTATTACCCGTCCTCATAATCATTTAAATTACTAAGTAGTTAACATATTTTTCTATATCATTTGTCATCAAATTCTTCTTTGAGTTAGTCTGTAATGTTTTCATTATTACAATGTAAAAGAGCAATTTACCATCGATTGCTTCGAATTGGATTGTGACCCAAGTTGAAAGCGGTGAGAGGAGATAGATAATGGCGCGATGTTTATGCATTTAAAGTTACGTATGACCGTCGTTACAGAAGCCCGAAAGTCAGACAACCGGTCTAATCTTAAAATATCGGCATTGTCCAATAACAGGCCTACGGAGCTGCGGAGGTCTGATGGCAGTCGCTTTGTGTCTCTCTCGTGTCAGTACGAGCTATACAAAAATAGCTCATGCTGTGGTGAAAAGATTAGCCAGTCAGCAAGGTTGGTAGCGGGGCTGATTGCCCAGGGTGCGCCAGACGTACTGAAGTATCGTCTCACTCATGGAGGCTCTGTTCATGCACCCCTTTCATCGCTTTGTGTAAAATATGGTATTCATTACTTCTGTTTAGACTGAAAGCCGACTTAGACTCTCCACTAGTGAGAGTTATATTTGGATTAGTAACATGAGCTCGGTCACAATATATTGATTAACACGAGAACAGAAAACTAATAAGAACAAGCTTGTCAGTTAATACAGGCATCTTCGGCTGATTGCACACAGAAAGCCCGTTCCGTCGAATGACAAGAGCCTTATAACATCGGGTGTGTTGATTCATAACAACGACTACCCGTAGAAAGAAAGAAAGAAAATACATTTAGCACAGACTAAAAGGCACACAATACAAAATAAAGCATAAAAAAAACAAAAAAGATAAATTAGCTGGAAAGTGTGCCTCACGGCTGCGCCAAAAAGGCCCAGTTCAGCAAAAAATGCCAGACAACTAGTGCCTGACGCTGGTTTTCAACCTTCTTTTTCTTCTAAACGTTGCCCAGTGTTGCCACCTGCTGACAGTGGTAAGATTTCAACCAAAAAATAAGCCAGAAAGCTTTTCCATCTTCTCGCTTTATAACTTTCGTGAGACACATTCATATTTATGATCAGTTACGGTTTACTCACGTGCATTTTTCGGGATTGCCAGACTAGTTTCTGACCCAAACGGAGCCCTTAATCATGAGCTGAACACGCGGCGAGGCGACCGCGCATTCCCGCTATATCCTTTAAATTATACCACACAACCAATGCTTTTATTATGAACAGTATATAATTTGTAGCGTGCTTTCAATTTGTACCGTGGTAAGTTATCGGAACTATCGATGAAATAATGAATTAGCTACTTCAAAGGTGCTTGTGGTTTGCATAATATCATGCAAAGTGGGCAACCGTTGCCGATGGAGAATCTGAACATTTCCTGGTTGATTTAAAACTGGATTTTTCTATCACGGAAGTGTAATAACTTTCTTGATTGTTTACGGTGATCGTTCGTTACACGTCGATACCCCTCTGTGCCTTGGAGAATACGTTAAACCGTCGGTCCCGGGTGTCATACGAATACCTATGACAGTCATTACGGGTAGTCAGAAGCCCGAAAGTCTGACTAACAGCGGTTACGCACTGCATCCGATCCGAATCCGTGAAAATACGTTCCGAAGTAGCCATAGAACTATTTGTATGCTAGTTTACGCACTACATCCGGTCATCCGATTTCTATCCGTCATCCGTGAGTCTCCAATTCGGAAGAAATATTGACGGACCGAAGTAGCCGTAGTAATGTTTTTATGAACGCTTTCGCACTACCTCGGATTCAAATCGGACGCCAAATGGATATGCCAAAGATGGCCCCTGAATTGTTTGAATTTAGATCAGAGATCGGATAAGTGCGTAAGCGATATCCGAATTCGGTCCGAGATTTTTACTCTAGATCGGCATTTTCACGAATTCGGATCGGATGCAGTGCGTAAAGCAATATCCGAATTATGTCCGAGTTTATTATATCCGTATTTTCACGGTTCGGATCAGATGCAGTGCGTAACCGCTGTAAGTCTAGCCTTTGAATATTGGCATTGCCAAGTAACTGTGTTGCGGAGGTCTGATGGCAGTTGCTCCGTGTAAAATACTGGTATTCAGCCGCATCTAGTTAGATTGGAAGCTGACCCCAACGTGAAAAAGGCTAGACAGAACGAACGTTTTACTCACGTGCATTTTTCGGAATTACGCGACTAGTTTCGGACCCAAACGGACCCTTTAATCTTGAGCTGAATACGAGGCGAGATTACGGTCGAACAGTTAGTTCGACTCGCGACTTCGCCGCTGTGTACAATCCCGGCACGCACCTCTGACTTATCGGATTCATGTGTGGATTAGGAATTGATTCTCAACGGTGTGTCTAATGCATCAACCCGCACTATTATTCCCGTGTAGGGACGGGCTAGATGTAAAACTTTCTCCCCGCACTCGGGGAAAACAAGCGTGTTGTAAAATTATACAAAACAGAGCACGCATAGTGGTAGGATCTATACGATCCGCCTGGCTAGCAAACACAAGTCCGGTGCCAAGCAGTTTGCTGTGTTCCGTCGTGTGTATGTGAGAGCCAGAGGGGTATAGGGGAATTCCTTTATATCTCTGCTACTTGTATTCGTGTGTTCCATCTTAGACTTTGTCTGCGTTTATTATCAGGTGCTACTGGTGTCAAACTTGACCAAGTCAAATTACAAAACAGGCCAACATGATGGATTAAGGCCTTAAGCATTATGATTATGCTTTATGCTACATCTATCTATGTATATGTCGCAGACAAATTTCGGTTTATAGAATTAGGTAGCAGTGATTATAGCATTACAGTTCAAACCGATGTCTGCTTATCAGGGGCAACGTGGGCATGGTAAATAAAACCAACATAGACTCTCGACCACTGAGAGTACTTGTATTCAGATTAGTTGTTAGTTACATGAGCTAGGTCACAACACAATATAGTTCAAACAAGATCATAAAATAAGAAGGACAAACTAGTCAATTAATACAGGTTAGACTTCTACGAGGGTTCGACACGGAATGCCTCATCAGCCTGTTCGTCCTAAATCGACCACACACATTGTTATTGGGTCACACCGACATCTGTCATCGCGCCACAACCAAACACTGAAGTAGTGCGTTTAGCAATAATTTAAAATAATGATTAACAAAAAAACAATGATGCTTGACATTTCACACGCTCGTTCTGCGACATATATAAAAATTAATCCCTATTTTCCTTGGTCACGGCATCACGCGTGAGCGGCGGGCCCGATTTCGCTAATTTTTTTTTGCTTTGTTTGTAATTGTCAGGAGAAGGTTCTTATGAAAGAAAATTTTCTAGTCTGTCCATATTCTTCATTTGTTTACCGCATGCATGGAAATGGTTTTAACTTTTTGTTACTATTTTGATTTTGTTTCTGAAGGTAGGTAGTAAGTAGGAAAAAGTGCATTGCAAGGCGTGCCGGGTACAGCTAGTAAAATATAATAATTAGCGTGTTGTCAGTAAGTCACCCTTCCCTCACTAAGTCGGTTCGGTACCGTGTAATTTGTAACAGCAAAATATGGTACCCCTCGCCTTTTGTAAGCAGAGCGGAAAGTTAGCACAAGTGACAGTGGGGAGAGTAATGATTTTAATATTATTTTAGTTATCCCGCCTGCATTCAAATTTGACAACGCCTAAGTTCATGCCTAACTCTCTATACCTTAAGCCTCTAATTCAGATAATTTATGTAAACAGGGGATAACAGATCGAAAAAATATCTTATTAATGATAATTCACGAAAAATGGCGGAAAAAAAGGTTCGATTCTCTTTTATGTACTGATTTTAGAAATAATAGTTAAAAAATATCATAACGTAAATAATTTTATTAAGAAAGTTATTAAAAAAAGGAGATTTTCTTGTATAAATTATTTTATGATACTGGTAATACTGTAGGAGTACCAAACATTTTCAAATTTCGTTTGACAAAATGTTAAAGTCGCGTCTCTTACCGTTTTTCGCTGCGTGCTTGTGAATTTTGTTATTGTGCTATATTATCATCGTGTTAAGTGTTTCATCTTGTTGTTGTTTGTTATATTTCCTTGTTTTTGTTGTGTTTCTTGTTAACTTTAATAATTTTATAGATGATTACATAGTAAACGATTACTGATAAAAAATGTTTTGTACCACTGAACTGTCATTTTGACAATGACATTTCTTTGTTTACATAAATTATCTGAACTTGATGCTTAAGGTATAGGATGTACTTAGACAGAAAAATGCGTTGCACCCACCTTAAACACCTGCTTGAATACATAGGACATGTCCTAAGTTTACGACACCGATTTTCCGATTCTTAGCGCTAAGCAACTGCTTATCGAGGGTCAAAACAGAGGCAAAACGTTAAAGAGAAGGAATTTTAGCATTCCTCTCGCTCTATCCCGTATAAATATCACTCACACCTCAAACGTCAAATGTAGGAGTAACTTTACTTATTCTAGCTGGTTCAGATTAATTTTATATTTAAGGTCACGGCTCATTAGAGCCACCGACACCCGACCCGCATCGCCTCGTCGGTCGGCGTCCATTCGTTGTCAGCAGGTGGATCACGGGTGGACGCCGCGATATCACCAGTAAAAACGTCGCGTGGTCAACCAGAGGAGTCGTCGGAGGAGTCCATTCGATGGCAGCGCTCGGTTATCTCAGGACTTATACGTTGGCAATGCGCAGCAAAGCATTACCATCAGGTGTCAAACTCGAACAAGTAAAAAAATAAAAAGAACTTCATTTATTTACTCCTCGTACATATTTAACATAATTAAATAAAGCAAATATCAAAAACTACACATTCAAATATTCCCCTATAGCCAAAACGATCGATATACCGAAAAAAACCAACACAAGTTGTAACTAACAATCAGAGTACTCGTTCTGCCCACCCCTGTTCGTTCACTGTATAATTTGGATTAAGCATTCGCTTTGTTATGTAGGGTAGCATTGTGTAGAAGAAATTACGTCATCCGTTTGACGGTAGGTGACAGCTATTCAAAATGATAGTGTTATAAAAATATGGGGGATGTGGAATTGAAAAAAAAGTCATTAAGTTCTTCTATGATCGTCCAATGTTGAAATAATGCATTGAAGGTTCGCGGCTATATGCAGTCCTATTCTGTTCCTTCTTAACCGACTTCAAAAAAGGAGGATGGTCTTGTGGCGGCATCTATCTCTCTACATGCGAACTATCCTACATCGCGCAATCAAGATTTAACACGCAGATAGTATAATACAACCTCCCAACATCAACCGTTGGGCAGTAGCCCGCCAGGCACAAGACTCCGCCTGGTTGGAGGATCCTCCCTCTGGTTGGAGGAACACCACACCAAGTTTCTCCACAGTCTCAATTCAACTAAGTACATGGACGCGATACAAAGTTTTTTTTTTTCTATTGTATTTCTGTAAATGGTCCTAGGGGACCGTTTCTATGTAACCGGGCAGTTATTGGCGAGATCTGAAGGGTCTCCAGCCAATGGGGGGGAAGTAAAATACTTAACCTAAGCTAACTACTTGTACTATACTAACATCATGACTACTAGCAACAACAGCACTAAAGGCGATCCCTAGTGGGACTCGGACCTCGGCTTAGGGCGTTGCTGGCGGGGACTTGGGGGGGGGGGGGGGGGGAGACAGCTTGATGAGGGCTGAATTATCGGTGTGAAGAAATACAGTTGTTTTGATTTTTTATTTATATGTACAGTCGCGGCCTTGTAATGTTTATCAGATTTGAAATTTGATTCCTTCTCACACTGTACGCAATAAGGTTTAAGATGTCATATCAACATACATAAGTAACTATTACTTTTTAAAATTGTGAAGCGTCGATTATAACAAAAAGGCTTTTAAGAGGGCTATCGCATTTTCTCACCTCTCTCGCTCGCACAGGACCATATTTTTTAAGAATGTTAAATTAAAAGATGCATTTTTTAATAATGTATTCAATGGGCTCCCTTTAAAATAATATTAATTTAATGGGTATAATTATTAAAAACATTTTTATTGTGACATTTATTAAACTTATCTCAAAAACGGATCACAATAATTATTGAGCTGAGTTTATTAGGGAACACGACAGTAATGTGTTTTTAATAATTACCTATCAAATTAATATTATTTTAAAGGGAGCCCATTGAATACATTATTAAAAAATGCATCTTTTAATTTAACATTCTTAAAAATATGGTCCTGTGCGAGCGAGGCAGGAGACAAAATGCGATAGCCCTCTTAACCACTTGTTAAGAACTCCTTTTTGGATATGTGTTGTGTATCTAGTCAAAAGTTGGATATGTACAGGTAGCGAGTTTGATTGAATTCCTTTGGGCGCGTTATGTCCACTTCGCAAATGGTCAAGTTCGCAATTGGTCCAATACACAATTGGTACAGTTCGCAAAAGGTCAAGTTCGCAATTGGTCCAATTCGCAATTGGTCCAGTTCGGAAATGGTCAAGTTCGCAATTGGTCCAATTCTCAATTGGTCCAGTTCGCGAATGGTCAAGTTCGCAATTGGTTCAATTCGCAATTAGTCCAATTTGCAATTGGTCCAGTTCGTAACTGGTCCAATACGCAATTGGTCCAATTCTCAATTTGTCCAGTTCGCAAATGGTCAAGCTCGCAATTGGTCCAATTCTCAATTGGTCCAGTTCGCAAATGGTCAAGTTCGCAAATGGTCAAGTTCGCAATTGGTTCAATTCGCAATTAGTCCAATTTGCAATTGGTCCAGTTCGTAATTGGTCCAATACGCAATTGGTCCAATTCTCAATTTGTCCAGTTTGCAAATGGTCAAGTTTGCAATTGGTCCTATTCGCAATTGGTCCAGTTCGCAATCAGGGGGCGTCCTTGATCACGAGAGGCGTTTTTTGGACGTTTTTTAACTGGACCATTTGCTAATTGGATAATTTGCGATTTGGACAATTTGCGATTTGGACAGTTTATGATTTGGACTTCGTGACAATTGGACTTTTTGCGTACATATTGGACATAATGCGCCGAAAGGATCCAAGTTACCAAATGGATTGATTTGTTTTTCTATGGTACCTAGTATTTATATCCTCTTTAAATAGCCCTTTTATGGCAATTATAAAACAGTCTTTGCCGTGTTAATTCTTTGCGAGCGATGGAGCGACCTTATGAAAAAGTAATGTGCAAGCAACTATAGACCTTAGGGTGGTAAACATTTCTAGTCCACGACTGTATTGTATGTTCACCAATTTCTCCGGCATTTCCCAACCGAATTGGATGATTCTTTTATTTGAAGAAGATTACAATATTTTTTATTAATTGTGTGTATTTCGTTTAAATAAAAACTATAATGATGGCTAAGAATTGATGTTGCATATCCATATCTATAATATAAAAATGAATCCCTATTTCCCTTGGTCACGGCATCACGAGTGAGCGGCGCGACCGATATCGCTAAGTTTTTTTTGTTGTGTTCGTAATTGTCTGGAGAAGATTCTTAGGAAAGAAAACTTAAATATTTAAAAAGAAAACTAAATTATCTCAGTATGTCCATATTCTTCATTTGTTTACCGCATGCATGAAAATGGTTTTTGTTACTATTTTGATTTTGTTTCTGAAGGTAGTTAATAGGTAGGTGTATAGTAAGGAGGAAAAAGTGCATTTCAACGCATGTCGGGTACAGCTAGTTATCAAATAAAAAGCAGCTCTTAAAAAATAGTTATCACGATAAACAATAGGATTCTTTGGGAAAATAAAATGTTATTTTTTATCAAAGTTATAAAAAAGTCTATAATCGTTGGTCTTATTTCACCAATTTTCGTCTGTGCACATTATCCAAGTACACACTGTATTATTTCTAACACAAGTACAGTCAGCACCACAACAAACATCTCATTACTCTTAAAGGTTTTACTCTTTGCAAACAAAGGATGATGATCGCCATAACTGAAATTAATGAGTTTTGTTTAATAAATATCTACCCTCACTGAGGCGTTAACGGTCCACAATTATAGAATTAATTTAAATAATTCTGAGCAACGCCTCTGCCTAATTTAGCGGGTAGATAGAAACAGACTTTGTTTTTGGGTCCATTTAAGTTTTTATCCTTTCTGTGGTCCTCAATAAAATAAATCCTTTTGTTTATTATTATAACAATACTGACTCGTGTCTATTCGCGTAGAAAAGGACAATGCTCATGGATGTATGGAGTCCCGTACCATGCTGCATCAAAGTCAAACTTTGTTTTTATAGACTACACTTATCATGTTAACTCCTACAAAAGTTATTTTTGTAAACAAAACGCGAGTTTCGGAGATTTTAGAAATAATGTGAATAACCTGACAATGTGGACATGTCATACACGATTTGTTATTGCTCTAAAAAGCAGTAATCCGCATCTATTGCATTCTACATCTCTATGACCGGCTGTGAACGGCCAATTAATGATAGATAAAAAAATTATAGTTTAAATAAAAATTCTCATCTATTCTAGTGGTTTTTAATTAATGTAGAATCGGCATTTTTTTTTAAAGATGTGATCATGACACTTTAAAAATTCAAGCATACAGTAATCATAAATCATGTGAAACGTAACGTCATGTAAAGGGAATAAAACAATATCAACACTTTTTTTCTTTAAATTACTTAAATTCTAAAAAAATATTATAATATTTTGATCTTGAATTCTTGATACATGACAGTTTTTGGTACCACTTTTGGTCATTTTCCTTCTAAAAGGCATAATATATCTTTTTTGTCCCGACGTTTCGACCGAATTACACCGGCCGTGGTCACGAGTAGACTGAAGTGGCGGAGCAGTTGTCATCTTCGTGAAGCAAGGGTATCTTCAGCTACCCTCATTTGAACTCGATTTTTAATTATCGTCGGCACTTGGACACACTACACTAACTACGTATTTACTCTTTACACTCGCCTGAGAGCGAGACGGTTGGGACGGTTTTCCATCGACTTTCTAATGACTGAATTTCAAGATTAATTCCATTCTATTCTTTTGTTTATCGTCATCATATCAGTCTAAATGTCGTATGGAATGTGATGCTGAAAGATTGCTACAATAAATAACCGTAATACTATTAACCTACGGCTATTATCGACACTCTTTTCAACTGGATTGATATTGGAGATCGCGTTCTGTATTTGTGCAGTTTTAAAAACAAGTTAAAACTATTTCTTATGCAGTTAAATGACGTTTTTTAAAAACTGTTTTAACCCTAGATTAACTTTGATGTGAGAGCTGTTCTAGACAAATAATAAACCCACATCGTAACATATTATTCAGTTACACCACCACTAAAGCTTAACCCTTTTTAACCAACTGACAATATGAACTCAGAACCCTATTTAACTAAGTTAACAATAGATTTTTAAATGGGTTTATCAAAATGGTGAGATTTTTAATTCTCAATTTATTGTGTGAGGCTTATGGAAGAGTTTTTATTATTATAATGTTTTTGTTATGCAGTTGGTTGATACGATTACACTGTTGCGTTTTAAATGCTTTCCGAACTATTAATTCTCAATACGTTGTGGATTTATTTAAAAAAAAATGCGGTCCCATGTTGGGTGCCAATTTTTATGATTTTGTTTCAAGAGTCATAATTTATTGCTAAGTGTTTTATCGCGATCATGAGTATGTCTGCGTTCATTAAGGCATAGTTAAAAGCTAAAAAAAGAAGCTTTAAAACAAACAATTACGACAAATAGGTCCCGACTTTCTCATTCCAGACTTCGAATTCTTATTCGACTTCAGAATCGTCGATAAAGGGAAACGAGACCGAAATCGAGTTCCTTAGTTTAGTTAAGTAATTATATTATATACCTCTGGTTTCTGATTTGAGAATTCTAGGATAAGCAGTACTTAAGAAACATTTGAGTACGGAGTTGTCAAAAAATGATGGATTTCAAAGCATTTTTTTGACAACTCCGTGTTCAAATGTTATTTAAGTACTGCTTATCCTAAAATTCTCAATTCAGAAACTGGTGGAATATCTATGTTTAAGTTAAGGTAAATAATAATAATCAGCTCATGATTAAGGGCTCCGTTTGGGTCCGAAACTAGTTAGGCAATCCCGAAAAATGCACGTGAGTAAACCGTAACTAATCATAAATATAAGGTATCTATAGGTATTTTGTAGCCCGTGAATAAAATTTATTAAAATATTGAAAAAATGCGGTGAAATTGAAAAAAAGAAGAATTTAAGTGATAAAAATGGCATAACACGCAAACAAAACACTTCACGAATTTGTTCGAGGAACGCTAGAGCAGTTACGAATTATTAAAACAGCATTTTTATATTAAAGTATAAATAAATAATGTGGATATCAATATCTCTTGCAGTCACAGAAAAGGCGGGATACCAATCGCCATATGGGGGCATGGACAATGGAATGGTGAGTTGTTTTTTTTTTTACTCTTTATGACAAAGGAAATTGATGTGCTGATTTTTTTTGTTTATATTTTTTTAGGTTTGATGTAGTTTTAAGATTTTTTTTTGTTCTCGTTTGTGGAAGTGGATAGATTTCTAGTCAAACTTTTTTTTCTTTCTTGTTTTTTTTTTTTTTTAATATAGTACAGATTCTTCTCCATTTAATAAAGTATGTAAAGTGAAATCCGTCCTTTGTTCCTATATCTGTTTTACAGTCTTGAGAACCAACACACTGAACAGAGAAATACACGCAGCAATTTTTTTTAAATATCGTATTCGCTAAATATGCGATATGTTCGCACATGCTATGAAAACAATATTTAAAGATTCCCATTACAACTCTTTCGTTAATTCACTTTACTTTTCACTATATGTATACATGTTTTTGTATATGACTGTACCATAAAAAAGGCATCTTTTTATGCTGTTGCAGCGGTTATGCACTGCATCCGATCCGGATCCGTGAAAATAAGAATAAAAAAAACTCGGGCCGAATTCGGATATTGCTTTTCGCACTGCATCCGATCCGAATTAGTGAAAATACGGATCTAGAGTCTAAAAATCTCGGACCGAATTCGGATATTGCTTGCGCACTAATCCGATCTCTGATCCAAATCCAAACAATTCAGAGGCCATCTTTGGCATATGTCCGATTTGAATCCGAGTTAATGCGAAAGCGTTCATCCAAACAGTAGGTACTACGGCTACTTCGGTCCGTCAATATTTCTTCCGAATTGGAGACTCACGGATGACGGAGAGAAATCGGATGACGGAAGTCGGATCTAGTGCGTAAACTATCATAAAAATAGTTCTATGACTACTTCGGAACGTATTTTCACGGATTAGGGTCGGATGCAATGCGTAACCGCTCTTATAATTAAAAAACATAGATCTGAAAATTACGCAAAAACAAAGGCTCCATCAGCTGCTTACCGTCCTGCAATAGTAACAACCGAGTTGTACCGAGGTTAACGGGTTACTGTGGTTGCCGTAGGCGATAGGCTAACACACCTCATTCTTATGCAGTTTCCGATCTATACGCCAATGAGCCTTTACTATAGTCCGGCCGCTTAAGTTTTTTATTAAAGGTAAACAAAACTTTTGATCGTGAAATTTTCATTTGCTTTAGGAATCCATTAAATACAGGGTATGTTAAGCGAACGTCCAGAGGTAAAGCACTAGTGGTGGGCGTTGCAAAGACGAATCGTTTTCAAAAACCGTTTCGTGTTCTGCTGCGACGATAGGACCGTTTTACGTTCTGAGTCAAAACAGTCTTCGTTGTTCAAAACAGTCTTCGAAAGTTTGATTGCGATATTTTACTTACGACTAAGAAAATACAGTCGGGAATGCAATGATTCACTTCAAGCACTCGTCTCGTCGCGAATCTGCGTTCCATTCATTCGTAAAACAGTTCTCTAAATTATTTCAACGAAATGTAGTCGATAATCTTTTCGACCTTAGTAAGGACGTTGTCGTTCGCGACGCGTACGAACTAGTTGTAAGCAACCGCAACCATTTCACTCGACGAAACGTATCCGTTTGTTTACGTTTGTGTTTTGGATGCTTTCAAACCAGTTGCAACGACAACCGTTTCGGCGACTAGTTTTCGTCTTCAGAACACTGCTGCGTTTCGTCTTCCAAAAAATGTACAACGACTCACCACTATAAAGCACCTTTACAAGTATCTGAATCATGCATGTATGTTACGCGATTTTTTCGAACTCTGACTTCAATGACATTTTTGATCACAGTGAAGTGGAGTTTTTAAAAATAAACTAAAAATAAATATTATCGAATTTTGATATTTTAACACTTGCTTTAAAACCTTCATCAGTGATACTTTAAGTGGTCTGCAGATTAGAACCAAATCTGAAATCGCGAAAAAAAAAACAGCTGTTCTCTACATTTATGTTCGCATAACTCGTCAAAATGTAGAGAACAGCTGATTATTTTTCGCGGAATCAGGTTTGTTCTCATAGTAAAAGTTGTTCATAGTGATGAGTACAATCTCCCATTTCGGTTTGTCGAGGGTTTACAATTACACCCTGTATTCATAGAAACTGTACAGACAACAAAGAAATAAAAACCGTAACAATACAAAATAGACAATCCCGAAAAACTAGCAGAAAAATAATATATTTATAACTTCACATACGTCAGCAAAAAAAGGATACAGATGCAAATCCAAGATATGGAGGTTACGCTACATGTTTCGCTGACCGTACAGCAAAAAGGGCTCCGCTCAGGAATCGAATAAATCAGAATCGTGTACGATTGAGGGTATATTTATATTGGGAGGTTGCAGAGAATGTTAAAGAATTTGAGGAGGGTAGTTTTAGAATTAATGAGTTACTGTTCTGTATTTTTTTGGATGAATATTTGAGATGGTGATATAGTTTGTTTAATGAAGCAGTGATAGCCTAGACTGCCTTGTTGGTCTAGCGGTCGCAAGCGCGACTGCTGAGCGTGAGGTCTTGGGTTCGATCCCCAGGTCGGGTAAAGTGTTATTGGGTTTTTCCGTGTGGAATTTCTCAGTAGCAGCTCGGAGTCTGGTTTTGTGGCCGGTTGATGGCAATAGGCTCGCCCCCTATTACATGGGACTTAAACATAACGGCAAAACGTGGGTGTATTATACACCTCTGCCTAACCCTTCGGGGAATACAAGGCGTGATGATATGTCAATGTTAGCCTAGGGTGGCCAAACTTTTTTCATAATGGGCCAGAAAACCCATTCTTTTGCAGGGGCCATAATTTTACGAAAAATATGCATTTCATTTTATTAATTTACTGCAAAGGACATTTAGTAATGGTGGGCCCACCTCTCAATAGAAATAAGATACTCATATTACTCATGAGTGATTAGGTATTTTTATGCAGAATAAAACTTAGTATTACAACTAAGGTCAAAAGTTAGTACTTTCGGAGTACTACCATAGAAGTGATCCCAATCTAAGCAATTTTGATCGTAGTTTACTTCATTATAAGATAAACATTACCCAGACTCAAACCGGATAGCACGATTGGCGCAGTGGTGGCGGTGGCGCACGATTGACTGCTGCGCTGCCTGACGCGGGTTCGATTCCCGCACGGAACAAATATTTGTGTGACCTACAAGTAGTTGTTCCGGGTCTGGCTATTTGTATTTGTGAGTTTAAATGTTTGTAAACGCACCCACAATACATGAGAAATTAGAAGTGAGGGGCTAAGTTAAAAAAACATCTCGTTTATATTCATTTAATAACTCATCACATAACTTTAAGACGTCGTATCTCCGAAAGTACTAACATTTGACCATAGTTTCGTTAGTAACTAATGTTCCGCTTAAAAATCCCTATCCAAGGTTGGGCCCAGACCCCATACATTTGTTTCCCACTCGTCTCGATGTGTAACGAACGATCACCTATCCACGCACTGACCGTGGCAAGCACAGCTTAACCTTTCAAATCACATGTTAAGCGCGGTTGATAATTAATTTAAAGTTGAATTACCCACGAGCCCCTGAACTTTTACTTTAATAAAACATAATAAAAACAATAAAAAAGAAATAAACATCTCAATGACTCATCGATATAAAGAACAACACTTTTGTCTCAATATTGTCAATAAGTTCCCAACAATACATAATAATATAATAATGATATACAAATTAATTCCCGTACAAATCTATATTTAACTATAATAAACACGTTACTACAGTCATTTGTGTTTTATGGACGATTTTTATGATTAATGAGTGAATGGAGTGCTCATACTGAACGTATTGAATTTGTGGTGTGCGCGGCTGGTAGGAAACGTATGTCATTAAATACTGGCTCGATTGGCGTTGTGGCTGAGTGAGCTTCTGCGCTAGGAGGCGCGGGTTCGATTCCTGCACGGTACAAAATAGTTATTCCAGGTCTGGGTGTATCTGCATGTCAGATTTGTGTTTGTAAACACACCTACGATCTGGCATCCACTGCTTACATGTTATACGATGTGTGAATCTCTCATCATTTTCCATCTAAAGCTTCACGTCAAACTACACGTAGCTAGAATTTTTCATCAGACCTAATTACAAAACATCCTACCTCTATAGTTAGACCGGTTGTTAGACATTGCGGCCTTCTGAGTTTCTGACTTTTCGTAACAGCTTTCATTGAAATTGATATGAGACCGACTACTACTCACTATCCGCCTCCGTGTGGTGCCGGACGTAAAGAATAGCACTACCCTATCTCTTTCAGTGGGTGTCGTAAAAGGCGACTAAGGGATTCACTAGAGGATGGGCAGCAGCGTTCTCTGAGTACTTTAACAACCATAATGCGATCGCCAACCTGCTTGCCAAGCGTGGCGATTATGGCAAACTCCCCCAACACTGTTTGGGTGAGGATTATGTCCAGCAGTGGACGTCATTCGGCTGAATGATGATGATAATTACTCACCAGACCTGGCTGCCGCAAGCCCGCCTTTTCCCCGCACCTTGATCGCTCTGCGCGGTATCTATTTAGCTATGAGCCCTGATTTTGCAAGTAACATCCGAGCCCGCAACCTATCACTCCATTTGTTATCTACTCCATGACAGTTTTAAGGAACCGGTCTCCTCTCAATTGTCCGGACGGACGGACGGACAGGTGGTTGGAAGATGTACCTACTGTGACGTTGATAGAGAAACTCGTATTTTACTTAAGAAAAAGTCATTTTTACGTAAAACATCTTCCAAGATGTATTATAAAAATACAGATTTGAGTCTAATCGAGTAGAAACTTTAAAAGGCACTAAAACCCTTTTTTTCCCGTCGTTTCGACCGACCAGGGGGCCTACTCCCTAAGTCCGTCAACGAAGTTAGTCGCCCGTCCGAAAGTAGCCCGAAACATAGAAGTGAACAAAACACGTGTCACATTCAATTTTTCGGACGGGCAAGAACACATCGGTAGTAGGGACAGCTGTCAAATCGTGTTGTCATTCATTCTTAGTTCGGGCCTCGAAATAATCGTATGTCCGTAGGTGATAGGGAGTAGGAAACGCTCGTAACTAAGGTCGAAACCACGGACTTCGTGCTTAGTGCAGCTGTCATCTTCGTGAAGCAAGGGTATTTTCATCTACCCTCACTTGATCTTGATTTTTTATAAAGTTATCGTCGGTACTTCGAAACACCACACTAAAAACGTCTTTACACTCGCCTAAACCGTCCCGTCGACGGTAACACTTGCTGATGACCGGATTCCATGATGTTGATAGTTTGTATCCATCTTCCCGATTGAAATTCTTGTACTTATTAATTTCAATCGCTTTATTAACGATTCTGGGATAGTAGTGACGATCGGTGAATTAGACGAATCGCGTTTTTTATTTGTACTAACTTTGCACCACTCTAGGATTTTTCCTGTATCGTGGGTGCGTTTACAGACACAAATCTCACAAACACAAACGCCCAGACCCGAACCAACTATCTATAGGCCATAAAAATGTTTGTTCCGTGTGGGAATCGAACGCACGACCCGTAGCGCAGAAGCCATTCCGGCTGTCCCATTTCTAAACCTAGTAAGGGCTTAAAACGAAATTTTACAGGAGAGCGCATAAACGTTAAATCAGTCAGCCTTTGAAAAGTAGATATTTATGTTAGGTAAAACCATGTGGTTAAAGTGACTTACTAGGTTTTAAAATGATCAGAGGCAGTGAATGGCACTTACTAGGTATCGATGCTTAAATATATCTGCTTATTATGTGAGTTTTCAACGCTGGTGTTTTTGTATTTGGTAGAGACTTTCTAGGTTAGCAAGATTATGCAATAAAACGACTTTTGTAAAAAGTGTCCCATACTAGGTTTTGAAATGGGGCAGCCGTGAAGTTGCTAGACTAGACGATGTTCCTAGCGTGTTAGTTCCATAAGTATTGCATAGATGGCGTTGATCTCAACAACAGTAGAATTCTAACATTCTGTCCTGAATCAACTGGGTATTTGTATAGACGCCAGACCATAAAGCTACTATAATCTGTCAAATTTCTTTACTAGATTTTCATCTTTATCGCATTAGGTTCAAGGTTGAACATAAAAACACAAGGACCAAGAATCTAGTTCAAAATTCACAAAAAAGTGTTCTGAGTTTACATACAACACCAGAAAGCGCGCCAAGGCACACTAAGAACTTAGAAATACTAACAAATTTAAATTCTATTTCGTCATCACAATGACTAATTTAGCTTACAACCATACGAAGATTCCACTGCATCCATTGACGTAAATTAGTCTTCTTTTTTTCGCGTTTTAGTCTACATACGGAAATTTTTGAGCGGTGACCTGAGTTCCTAGTTCCTTGTTCCGATCGGGAATTGAACCGGTAGTCTGTGGCGTAGAAAGCCCAAGCTAATAGCAGACGCTAATCCATTTGTCTACAGCAATAATAGGGGTTATTATTACTCGACTTAGCGACTTAGCGGGTTCGATTCCCGGTTCAGACAAGTGATTATTTAAAAGTCTTTGAATGCAGTTCGTATTATTTTTAAAATAAAAATGAAGTCTTCATTCAGTAATTTTTTCTATCTACAGTATTTAAGGTACTTCCCCTCCATGTGGCAAAGTCGTGGGACGCCCTGTATACAAAAACCGAGACACTCCAACAAGATTTTCATCAGAACTGCCTGAATATGTGTTTTTTTTTTATAAATCTCCAAGTTACACCGTAGTTTATGTCGTGTTAAGTTCTCTAGTAAAATGTGAAATGCCTGAGATGTGCTATGCAGGGGTTGTCTAATACACGGGAACTGACCGAGCGGACCGTCTCAATCCTCAAGGTGTCTATTCCCGTCAACTGTTATGGGTACCTACTGAAACAAAATTGAAATTTATGAAAAAAAAATGTGGTGTAAAAAATATGTCAATCGATTCTCCTAGTGATTCTGAACAAACTAGTTTCAGGTTTAGTATATACTAAAACTAAGCTTGTATATTAAAAAGAGTATCCATGGAGTTTCTTGCCGGTTCTTCTCCATGAGACCTACCTTTTGGAACCGTGCATCTAGTTTTGACGTTTTAAAAACACCTGTTATTTGGTCTACTTGAAGTGAAAAAGTTTTACTTTGACTATATTTTTACACCATTCGGTACAGATCCCTAATAATAGTTAGGTATTCTTAAAATGACATACCATTAAATGAATTCAACCTTGGTACTTACCCCCTGTGGCTTCATAGCGTGAATATAGTCTTAATTAACATATCTGACCGTCTCAAGAACTAATTAACGAAAGAGAAATATTAATGGCCAATTATGTCTAATAAAAATATTTTATTGGTGTATTTAATTTAATTATATTAAATGTATTGAGAAAACATCGTGGGGAAACATGCACACCTAAGAAGGCTCTAAAAATATTCTCAGTGGCGGTGTAGTCCGCCAATCCGCTGCACGAAGCACGAAGTCCGTGGTTTCGGCCTTAGTTACGAGCGTTTCCTACTCCCTATCACCTACGGACATACTATTATTTCGGGGCCCGAACTAAGAATGAATGACAAACAACACGATTTGACAGTTGTCCCTACTACCCATGTGTTTAGGCTCGTCCGAAAAGTTGAACTTGACACTTGTTTTGTTCACTCCTACGTTAAGGGCTAATTTCGGACGCGCGACGGGAGTGAACAAAACAAGTGTCAAGTTCAACTCTTCGGACGAGCCTAAACACATGGGTAGTAGGGACAACTGTCAAATCGTGTTGTCATTCATTCTTAGTTCGGGCCCCGAAATAATCGTATGTCCGTAGCTGATAGGGAGTAGGAAACGCTCGTAACTAAGGCCGAAACCACGGACTTCGTGCTTAGGGAGTTGACCGCCTGGAACGCAAAGGGCATTAGGAGGAACACGGATGGGTTTTAGTCAGTAAGAATCTGACACAGTCCCTTCCGCTCCGCTTAGAGCGGAAGAAGTCATTACGCCTGTATTCTGCAAAGGGTTTGGTCAAATGTGTACAGTACACCCTCATTTCGAGGTTATATCCTTAAGTCCTATGTAATAGGAGGCGAGCGTATTGCTATCAACCGTGCACAAATCCAAACTTCGGGCTTCTACCGAGATATTGCACACAGAAAAACCCTCGCTCAAAATCGTTCCTGTCTTAATTTTTGACAAAATACTTAATTATATGCCTTTTTTAATTTGATCCTTGCTCGAGGCACTCCTGACCCTAGCAACAACACAGGTAGGACGATTAGGACAAAATACCTATTATGTCAATACGAATAATCCCGAATAACGTGTCGTGGTGGCCCGAAGGTTATCTACAGACCCGCTTGTAAAGCACCGGGTTGCGCTTGCGGATTCAAACCCAGGCATGTACTAATGCGACTTTTTCAATGTTGTATAGTGGAATCTGCTTATAACGACTACGAAGGGACTTGCGATATTTGGTCGTATTAAGCGGTCGTCGCTATAAGCATCAGTAGGTGTTCAAATACCATGTAACTAATAATAAATTATCTATTAATAAAAAGAAAAGTCCAGACTGACTGACCCATCAACGCCCAGCCCAAACTCTTGGACCTAGAAACCTGAAATTTTGCACAGAGGTTCCCTTTATAATGTAGACGGGGAATAAGGAAGGATTTTTCAAAATTCAATCCATAAGCGAGTTAAATAGGGGATGAAAGTTTGTATGGAAAATTATCACATAACGGGTTCAAAATTTCACGCAAGCGAAGCTGCGGGCAGAAGCTAATAACTTATAGAAAGACATTTTCCACCATATGTCTACAAATTGAATGACAATCGCCATTTATATCACCGATTTAAACGTAAGTAATGCCTTGAAGTGATGTTAATTTACTAACAAAATAAAGGACTCGTCGTTATAACCAGATGAAAATCCTTATTTTTCCTTGAAATTACGTCGCTTAAAGCAGTTGGGTGCTATATCCGGAGTTGTGTGGTCGTTTTAAACGGCCTTTTCTCTTAACAATTTCAATGAAAACCAAACTAAATGGTGTTCGTAAGTCGCTATAAGCAATTCGTCCCTTTAAGCGAAGTCGTAATAAACGGTTTCCACAGTACCTATGTACTTTCTTAGTTAATCTAAAGGTGTGTACGGACTGCGCGTTCCTGTGTTACGCGTTGTCGGAATACGCTGTCCACGCAAACATTGGATGCGCGTACAGTTCCTGTACGGAAACAGACAACACAGTACTGTTTGTACTTGCCGACTGACGGCGGCTCGCGGCGCTCACGCTTCGAGCTAGCTCGCGTAGCACGCGTTCCCTAAGAGTGTACGCGTAGCTGCAAGTATGGACATTGGACATGGCGTTCCAGGACACGCGTAACCGACTACGCGTACCAATGTAAGCGCTGTCCGTACACACCTTAAGACGCCACTAACATACGGTGAACGAAAACATCGTGAGGAAACCTGGACTTAATGTTCAGAAATCGGGGACCCGCAGTGAGCAAGCGTGGTGATCAATGCTCGTTCCTTTTCTCTAGAGAAGAGGCTTTTGCCCTGCAATTGGGCAGTTAGGCCCGGACTCCACCAAAGCGGAGACGAGACGAGCGGGGCAGAGATGTGTTTTAAAAAACCAATAGAATTTGGTTATTCACACATCTCGTCTCCACTCAGCTTAAGTGGATACCACTGAGCGGAGATGTATCATATTTGTATGGCGCGATGAAAGCGGAGATTGAGCTGGGCCGCGGTACAAGGCGGAGATGTGATCTTTGCCTCGCAAGCTGACGATGGCGCGCAGCGGGGACGAGATGTATGCGGTGCCTTTCGTGTCAGATCGCACTAAACTGTGCGTTCACATCCAACGCTCGCCGCACACAGCTCAGTTCCGCTCTTGTCAGCGCACATTCTACCCTAGCCAGCACATATCTCCGCTACAGTCTAGCCAGTACGCATCTCCGCACAGTTTCGATGAATACACTCGAACTGAAAAACATCTCTTCTCGTTTCCGCTTCGGACATCTCCACAAATCTCCGCTTTGCTGGAGTCCGGGCCTGACAGGCTAATATTTATTTTATTTTTATACGAATATTCCCGAGGACGAACAGAGTCGAGCGTGCTCCTTGTAAACACGCGTTCGTAAGTCGGAACATCTGCTCGTCGTACGGCATTCCGTCAACAGGTTATGTTGCGGTCAGATCGTGTTATTAAATATTCCCGAACAGTAACATCATTTAGTGATACTAGGGGTGTGTCATCAACACGTGTGGAGGTCCTGGCGATTTTTTTTATTTGAAAGTAATTTAAAATTACAATTTGCCAAAAAAAAAGAAATTAAATACATACGGCACGGGTTGGGTAGAGGTGTATACAAGGTGTTAAAAAATCAACTCTAAGAATTTTATGGGGTAAGGGCTCATTCACACGAGTTCCATCATTGACGATTCGTCATAAAACACGATACGTCATAACGGATGGACGTTCACATTGCATACGGAATCGTGTTTTATCACGATTCGGCAAAATATCCTAATTGATGTTCACATTCGTTTCGTGATTCTGTTTTGGATGAACTATAAAACACGAAGGATTCGTCACAAAAAAAAAGCACGATTCGTGTTTTTTGACGAACGACTTTTTAAAAAAAACTATACAAGCTTAGTTTTAGTATACACTAAACCCGAAACTAGTTTGTTCAGAATCACTAGGAGAATCGATTGACATATTTTGTACACCACATTTTTATTTATTTTTATTTTTCATAAATTTCAATTTTGTTTCCGTAGTTTTCTACCCAGTTGACGGGAATAGACACCCTGAGGCTTAAGACGGTCCTCTCGGTCAGTTTCCGTGTATTAGACAACCCCTGCATAGCACATTTCAGGCATTTCACACTTTACTAGGGAACTTAACGCGACATAAACTAAGGTGTAACTTGGAGATTTATTTAAAAAAAACACATATTCAGGCAGTTCTTATGAAAATCTTGTTGGGGTGTCTCGGTTTTAGTATACAGGGTGTTAACGAATTCGTGTAATTCCTTCAAACCACATGATGTATTAATGGTATAGATTAACCCCGCACGGGATTTAGATTGATTAAAAATAAAAACAAAATTTTTTTCTTCCCAAATAATTTTTTTCTGTGATAGAAAACTTCGATGCCTTGCATAAATTAATGAAGGCACGGCAACACAGCTGACGGGCACGACTAGCGCGATATCGCTCCACGCAGTAAGTTAACTTGGGACGCTAAAATTACTCAGATACAGAATACCATGGTTCATTTTTTGAAAACGCTTTTTTGTTGTTTCTGAAAAAAAACGTATGCGGGGTCAATCAGTGTCACCAGTAGATCACGCGGTTGGAAGGAATTACACGAATTCGTTAACACCCTGTATACTAAAAATAACGTTGTATATAAAATACTTCAAAGTAATATTCGTGAAACTACACCCTCAAAGTCGTATGTATACTATGTATCTATATACAGCGTGTCCCAGAAAGTAGTGTCAAGCGGAAGTCCAGAGGTAGAACATCCTTTGAGGTACCCAAATCACCCCCATGTATGTTCCGCGATTTTTTGTAGTTTTCGAGTTATGAATGTTTTTCATGTTTTTTAATCAAACTCTGACTAGAACGACATTTTTGATCATAGTGACGTGAATAGTTGAGATGCATGAGTATTTTTTTTTTTCTAAATTAGCTGATTAGAGATCCTTTCGAATGCATAAACATTTGTAACCATAGATGTAACGAATGCGTTACAAAAAAATTTTGAATTCTCATAAAGTTAAAATCCTGCATGTTTCCTAAATCTTTGTGGGTGATTTAAAAATAAATCTTCCTAAACTTTTTTCATCAGATGTATTTTAAAAACTTATCCATTTCATCAGCTATTTATCCTGTAAATTTCGTTGAGCTATCTCTACGACATCACAATAAAAATTTCATTCAAAGTATACAATATCGAAAATTCCAGTTGTAAAAGGGTGAATGAAAAATTGATTAAAACTAACTAATAACGTCTTTTTTAGTAACCCTCGACGTAAAAAGAGAGGTGTTATAAGTTTAACGTGTGTGTCTGTGTGTCTGTCTGTGGCATCGTAGCTCTTAAACGGATTTTGATTTAGTTTTTTCTTTTGTTTGAAAGGTGGCTTTATTGAGAGTGTTCTTAGCTATGATTCAAGAAAATTTGTTCAGCCGTTTGAAGATCATCAGCTCTTTTCTGGTTGTTGAAGGGATATGAGCAACTTCTACTGGTCTGATCGATTCGAAATTTACTATCCTGTGACTTCAATGATATTACAATAACATGGTAACCTTGACCTGATACTCAAGCATCATCTGAAACAGCATGATACCCAACTTACAGTAGAGGTATTGTGTGCCTATTGATTCTTTAAGTTTATGATAAGTTGTAATGACCTCCTTCTTGTCATATGTCATCAATATCATTGAAGTCACAGGATAGTAAATTTCGAAACGATCAGACCATTAGAAGTTGCTCATATCCCTTCGACAACCAGAAAAGAGCTGATGATCTTCAAACGGCTGAACAGATTTTCTTGAATCATAGCTAAGAACACTCTCGATAAAGTCACCTTTCAAACAAAAGAAAAAACTAAATCAAAATCTGTTTAGGAGCTACGACGCCACAGACAGACACACAGACACACGTTAAACTTATAACACCCCTCTTTTTACGTCGAGGGTTACTAAAAAAGACGTTATTAGTTAGTTTTAATCAATTTTTCATTCACCCTTTTACAACTGGAATTTTCGATATTGTATGCTTTGAATGAAATTTTTATTGTGATGTCGTAGAGATAGCTCAACGAAATTTACAGGATAAATAGCTGATGAAATGGATAAGTTTTTAAAATACATCTGACGAAAAAAGTTTAGGGAGATTTATTTTTAAATCACCCACAAAAATTTAGGAAACATGCAGGACTTTAACTTTATGAGAATTCAATATTTTTTTGTAACGCATTCGTTACATCTATGGTTACAAATGTTTATGCATTCGAAAGGATCACTAATCAGCTAATTTAGAAAAAAAAATTACTTATGTATCTCAACTATTCACGTCACTATGATCAAAAATGTCGTTCTAGTCAGGGTTTGATTAAAAAACATGAAAAACATTCATAACTCGAAAACTACAAAAAATCGCGGAACATACATGGGGGTGATTTGGGTACCTCAAAGGATGTTCTACCTCTGGACTTCCGCTTGACACTACTTTCTGGGACACGCTGTATATCAACGGTGAAAGGCAATAAAAGGGGATGAAACTGTGGGCGGATATAAATGGGGGGTGGGGGGATAAGTTGCTTTTAATTCGCCGCATTGTCTTTGTTGCCTCTTAGTTGGAAGACGTACAGTTAGGAACAGAAGTGTTGGGAGTGTATTTATTTTTGGAATTAAGGTAACAGTACCGAGCTGTCAGGACTCATGTTAGGCCTTTCGTTCACGGCACGGTTTCTTAACCGTACGGCGTATTAGCCGCGCCGTAGAAATATCATGTGAGCTTGTACACGACACGGCAAACCACCAGCCGAAACTGATTTATATCCATTTTGTAACACAAAATCAGCGTTGGAAAGCTGTCATGCAATAATTGCCCGTCGCGAAAACGCTCGGTGCCGTTAACATACTCTCATAGACTGTCATATCATACAGCACTAATGTAAATCAAACCGTGCGCTAAAGAGGAGAAGCATCGGTGCATACGGCGGTGCAGGCGTGCCGTTGGGCCGCCGTATCCGTCAATAAACTTCTATAGTAGTCCATACAACACTGATGACCGTGCCTACACACGGCTAATTAACCGTAGGTTTTTACGGCGAAAAAACGTGTATGAACAAGAGGCCCCAGGGTGAAAAGAGTAAAAATAATCTTGCATCTCTCTGGTGTGTTCGACAGTACTCCGGCTGGCTATAAAAGTGAAGCGGCAACTCGGACGAGTGGCTAGCGCTAGTACATATGTATGTAGACGTATGAAGGAGAGTATAGTGCTACCTGATAGCGTGTCCTTAGGATCGCGTTCTTAGAACCTCTGGAATTCACCATCTTCTAAGTTTTTTTTTGTTTTAACTAAAAATTTAACATCGTTAGGCCCGGTTTTCACCAAAACGGAGAGGAGAGGAGACGAGAGGAGATGTACTTTGAATAACCAATCAGATTTCGTTATTTCCACATCTCCGCTTTGCTTCGGTGGAAATGGATCAAGTGGAGAGAGGAGATGTATCATTTTTCTATAGAATTTTGTGCCGCGAGCGAGCAAGCGGCGTGGCTGAGCGGAGATGTATGTAGTCGGGCGGCGTCCCTTTCCCCGATGCCTTCTCCCCGCGCCTCGCACATCGGAACTGACTGATTTCGAGCTCTCACAGCTCACATCCCCGCTACGCACAGCTCACATCTCCTCTCCGCTACGCATGTCCTCTCCGTTTTGGTGGAAATAACCTGCCAGCTTCGCAGCACATCTCCTCTCGTCTCCTCTCCTCTCCGATTTGGTAGATACTGGGCTTTATAGTAAAATGTGGCGTTTTGAAAGATAATATAATGCAATACTTTGCCTGCACTAATAATAATAAAATTAGATCACGATCTACCATCACTGACAGGACTATTGCAGCCAATAAGCCTGATATAGTGCTGATAGATCGATTGGAGCGCCGCGCAATGATTGTTGATATCACTGTCCCGCATGACGAGAATCTCGTGAAAGCCGAGAACGATAAAAAAATCAAATATCTTGATCTGGCACACGAGGTTGTCGACATGTGGGATATTGACTCAGCAGTCATTGTGCCGATAGTCGTTACAGCCAATGGCTTGATAGCCAAGAGCCTCGACCAACATCTGATGAGGCTCTCGTTAGGCGGCTGGATCAAGGGTTTGATTCAGAAAGCGGTACTTCTGGACACGGCGCGTATTGTTAGGAAGTTCCTCTCTCTGGAGCCCTGACCTAGTAACTTGGACCCTGTTCCCGATGCCGGTGGGCTACTATTTCTAGGGTTCTTTACCCAAAGGGTAAAACGGGACCCTATTACCACAGTGTACCTACTTACTACATAAAGTGGGTCAACGCCCATACATTTGACAGGTCCCATAAAATGTCAAAATGATGTAGGGGCGGAGGTTATGTCCCAAGTATGCAGTATGGCTACTCGGGACATAACCTCCGCCCCTTCACCCCGCAACCCCCGCACGATTGCTCTGCGACAATGTTCTACGTTGACCGACTGTAAGGAGTAAGATATAGGTAGACTGTGCTATTACCACAGTGTACCTACTTACTACATACAGTGGGTCAACGCCCATACATTTGACAGGTCCTATGAAATGTCAAAATTGGTAACACTTGTCATAGGGTTGTCACATAAAACAAATTACACAAACTTTGTCAAACAAACGTCCAAATTAATTAACGTTTTATAGAAACAGTGACACGCAAAAAGAAAACCACGCATGTGTCAGGGTATGTAGAATTGTAATAATTAAAGCTTTTTATATTATGTTCCGTTTATTGTGTTTCTTGTTTCTTTTTAATTGTGAATTAATAGGATTTTGTATTGAATAAACATTGCCACAGATCATAACTTTCGTTCGGAAATCATGACCCATGGTTGTCTGTTCGTTTAGAAATGCTTTTAAAAGTAAAAAGAAACACAATAAACGGAACATAATATAAAAAGCTTTAATTATTACAATTCTACATACCCTGACACATGCGTAATTTTGACGATTGACAAAATAATGCAAAGGTATGTAGCCGCAAGTTCGCCATCTTATGCTGGAATTTACTAACAATATTTAAAACTACAAATTTTGTCGAGGTTTGCAGTCGCAGTGGCTAACGCTTGCGGGGGTAGGTAAGAGTAATAAATGATTCCCAAATCCATGAAGGAGCCATAGAAAATTACTTATTATTTATGGTTAATACTTCTATGGTTTTCATGGGTGCTGATGCTGGAAATAAAGACTAAGTATTCCTCGACAATATACGGCGGTCAAAAAAATTTACCAGTTAAATTTAATTTGCCAGGTAATACGTGGTCCATATCTTGGTGTTTGAGAATGGATCTCGTTTTTGTAATCAGCGTCCCAGAAAATCATGAATTTGACACCCATCACGGCTAATTTGAAAATTTTCATGGCCGCCATCTTGAATATAGATTTTGACCTCATTTTCGTCATCAGCATCCCCGAAAACCATGGAAATGACACCCATGATGGTTAAATTGACATTTTAAAAGCTGCCATCTTGGAAATGGATTTTGACCTCATTTTCGGCATCAGTACCCCCGAAAACCATGGAAATGACACCCATGACGACTAATTTGACATTTTTATTGCCGCCATCTTGGATTTCGATTTTGACCTCATTTTCGGCATCAGTACCCCCGAAAACCATGGAAATGACACCCATGACCACTAATTTGACATTTTTATTGCCGCCATCTTGGATTTCTATTTTGACCTCATTTTCGGCATCAGTACCCCCGAAAACCATGGAAATGACACCCATGACGACTAATTTGACATTTTTATTGCCGCCATCTTGGATTTCGATTTTGACCTCATTTTCGGCATCAGTACCCCCGAAAACCATGGAAATGACACCCATGACCACTAATTTGACATTTTTATTGCCGCCATCTTGGATTTTGATTTTGACCTCATTTTCGGCATCCGCACCCCAGAAAACCTTGGATTTGACACCCGTGACGACTACTTTACTAATTTTCATGGCCGCCATCTTGGATTTGGATTTTGAAGTTATTTTCGGCATCAGTGACCCCGAAAACCATGAAATTAACACCCATGATGATTAGATGAAAATTTTCATGGCCGCCATCTTGGATTTGGTAATGATAATCATTTGAAAATGTATTTATGCCGCCATCTTGGATTAGTAAACAGACTTTATAATAAAATTCGGTATAAACAACATACTATTAATAAATTAATATAATTTCTATGAACGATGTCAATCAAACTCGAAATCAAAAAGTGCGAGCCCTGGAATTTATGTCCTGAGTAGCAGTATGGCTACTCGGGACATAACATCCGCCCCTTCACCCCGCAACCCCCCGCACGATTGCTCTGCGACAATGTTCTACGTTGACCGACTGTAAGGAGTAAGATATAGGTAGACTGTGCTATTACTAAGACTTCGCTGTCCGTCCGTCCGTCACTAGGCTGTATCTCATGAACCGTGATAGTTAGACAGTTGAAATTTTCACAGATGATATATTTATGTTCCCGCTATAACAACAAATACTAAAAAACAATAAAATAAATATTTAAGGGGGCTCCCATACATCAAACGTGATTTTTTTGCCGTTTTTATACAGGGTGTTAACGAATTCGTGTAATTCCTTAAAACCACATGATTTACTACTGGTGTAGATTGGCCCTGCACGGGAATTAGACTGATTAAAAATCAAAAAATAAAAATGTTTTTTTTCATGCGGTAGGGGTGATCTGATCGTATCTAAACCACCTAATAAGGATTCAGTAAAAAAATAACTTTTTTTTTTTTTGCAAATAAATAGTTTCATGCGCCTGAGCATTTCGATGCCACGCATGACTGAATGAAAGCACGGCGATGCGGCTGGCGGGCAAGACTAACGCGATATCGCTCTTTGCAGTAAGGTAACTCGGGGCTCTAAAATGACTCAGAAATAGAAAACAAAGATTTTATTTTCAATTTTTTTTCAGTTGATTTTCAAAAATTCCCTTTTAAGGTTAATCTGTGTCACCAGTAGATCACGTGGTTTGAAGGAATTACACCAATTCGTTAACACCCTGTAGATAATGGTACCCTTCGTGCGCGAATCCGACTCGCACTTGGCCGGTTTTTATTAATAGAAATGTTCAAAGATGTTCAGTTTTTACGTAAAATATGAACAAATTCGTAAACACGAAGATTGCAGAGGCGCACTGATGTCGTATTAGTTTTTTTTTTCTCTCGTGTCAGCACGAGCTACTTATACGAAAATAGCTCATGCTGTGGTGAAAAGATTAGCCAGTCAGCAAGGTTGGTAGCGGGGCTGACTGCCCAGGGTGCGCCGGACTTACTTAAGTATCGTCACTCGTGGAGGCTCTTTTCATGCACCCCAGTCGTATTAGTACATGGTGACAATGATACTTAGGGGCCGTCCATTAATCACGTGATGTTTTTTAGCATTTTTAACCCCCCCCCTCCCCTTTGGTGATACGTGGTGAGGTTTAAGACTACCCCTCCCCCCCACCCAAAATCACGTGTATTTTTAGTACCTACAAAGAATCTTAAAATTTTTAGAATATTATCTTTTTAAATTTGCGTTTGTTTGTGAGATTTGTGTCTGTAAACGCACCCACGATACAAGAGAAATCTTAGGGTGGGGCAACGTTTTTTAAAAAAAGAAAAGAAAGAAAAGAAAAATTCTTTCTACTCTGCAAATAGATCTGTAAACCCGATCATCTAGTTTAGACATTGTTAAAAACTAAATACACGTGATATCTTACTACACCCCCCTCCCCCCATGTGATATTTCGTGATTTTTGCCAAACCCCCACCCCCCCTTTTCGAGCCTCACGTGATTAATGGACGGCCCCTTACTTTCATACAGACCTTTCTAAAATAGTTCACAATCCAATTATTTCATCTACAACATTTCCTGTACAGTTCTTTAACATTTCATGAAAGGTTGAAACTCCGTTTGATTCCATCGTAAAACTGTAATTGTATACCCAGAGGTCCGGACTCCGGACTCCGGGTCCCTTTTAGCGTCATTTACTTTAAACGCCCTAAGGGATGAGCCTTTTACTGCGTCATACGTCAAGTGTTATTTAGTAGGATAGGTTCTGGATAGGTTAATTTTTATTTTATTTTGGATAGGTTGATTTCCTGTAAAGGACAATGCTCATGGATGTCTGGAATCCCGTACCATGCTACATCAAAGTCAAACTTTGTTTTTTATAGACTACACTTATCATATTAACTCCTACAAAAGTTTTTTTTGTAAACAAAATGTGAGTGAGTTTCGGAGATTTAAAAATAATCTAAATAACCTGACAATGTCGACATGTCATACACGATTTATTATTGCTCTAAAAACAGCAATCTGCATCTATTGCATTCTACATCTCTATGACCGGCTGTGAACAGTCAATTAACCATAGATAAAAAAATGATAATCGTTTAAATAAAAAATCTTTTCTAGTTGTTTTTAATTAATGTAGAATCGGTATAGTATATTTTTTACATGTTTTTTGAAAGATGTGATCATGACAATTTCAAAATTCAAGGTTGTTTTAATCATATCATGTGAAACCGAACGTCATGTAAAGGGAATTAAACAATATCAACACTTTTTTAGATTAAATTCAATTCCCTGTTTAAAAATCAAACCCCCGACGCGTAATGTCGTAAAAAATATGAAAATAATTACTAAAATATTTTGATCTTGATGCGTGAGACTTTTTGGTACGACTTTTGGTCATTCTCCTTTATTTTGGGTATTTTTGAAGCAGCAAACTAGCATGTAGATTGCAGGTTTCTTCGGGGCAACTGATTGAGTTCACCTTAATGTATCATCAATAACAGTCTACTTACACAACAGTCATATTTGATAACCAACTGTGTTACTAGACCACGATTTTAAGCTTTCATGTAAACACCAATGATAATATAAACTACTATAGATACGTTGCCCGCGCTCTGTAGTGGCTAGATGAATGCAAGGTAATTGCCTGACATCCATTTAGTCGCGTAGCAACCGTTGCCGCGGCTGTACGTGAAATTGAAATAACTTGTGTGTAATAACTTTCTCTATTAGCGAAAAAAAATGCCGTCCTGTGTGTATAGAATATGTAATAATTATAGTGCAACTGTAAAAGATAAAAAAGTGTCATTTCATGCGTAAATATCAAGAAAAAATATTTATTTAATTTAATTTTTTTCGATGCAGCATAATGGCGGCTAGCGAGGAAAATCGGCAACTTTGCATCAGTGTTTATAAAACCTACATTGTTTTTATTTCGATTAATTATATTACTTATTTGAATATAATAATATGTTTTATTAAACCTAATGATCAATATAATAGACCAATACTCGAATCGTACCTATCTCAGCAAGAGGTCATCACAGACATTTAACATAGGTATGAGATTCTTACTTGATTTCTTTGATTATACAGCGTGTCCCAGAAAGTAGTGTCAAGCGGAAGTCCAGAGGTAGAACATCCTTTGAAGTACCCAAATCACCCCCATGTATGTTCCGCGATTTTTTGTAGTTTTCGAGTTATGAATGTTTTTCATGTTTTTTAATCAAACTGACTATAACGACAGTTTTGATCATGGTGACGTGAATAGTTGAGATACATGAGTCATTTTTTTTTCTAAATTAGCTCATTAGTGACCCTATCGAATGCATAAACATTTGTAACCATAGATGCAACAGATGCGTTACAAGAAAATATTGAATTGTCATAAAGCTAAAACCCTGCATGTTTCCTACATCTTTGTGGGTGATTTAAAAGTAAATGTCCCTAAACTTTTTTTGTCTAATGTATTCTAAAAACTTATCCATTTTATCAGCTATTTACCCTGTAAATTTTATCGAGCTATCTCTACGACATCACAATAAACATCATTGAAGTCACAGGATAGTAAATTTCGAAACAATCAGATCAGTAGAAGTTGCTCATATCCCTTCGACAACCAGAAAAGAGCTGATGATCTTCAAACGGCTGAACAGATTTTTTTGAATCATAGTTAAGAACACTCTCGATAAAGTCACCTTTCACACAAAAGAAAAAACTAAATCAAAATCCGTTTAGGAGCTACGATGCCGCAGACAGACACACAGACACACACGTTAAACTTATAAAACCCCTCTTTTTGCGTCGAGTGTTACTAAAAAGACGTTATTAGTTAGTTTTAAACAATTTTTCATTCACCCTTTTACAACTGGAATTTTCGATATTGTATGCTTTGAATGAAATTTTTATTGTGATGTCGTAGAGATAGCTCGATGAAATTTACAGGGTAAATAGCTGATAAAATGTATAAGTTTTTAGCATACATTTGACAAAAAAAGTTTAGGGAGATTTATTTTTAAATCACCCACAAAGATGTAGGAAACATGCAGGATTTTAACTTTATGACAATTCAATATTTTCTTGTAACGCATCCGTTGCATCTATGGTTACAAATGTTTATGCATTCGATAGGGTCACTAATGAGCTAATTTAGAAAAAAAAATGACTCATGTATCTCAACTACTCACGTCACTATGATCAAAAATGTCGTTATAGTCAGAGTTTGATTAAAAAACATGAAAAACATTCATAACTCGAAAACTACAAAAAATCGCGGAACATACATGGGGGTGATTTGGGTACCTCAAAGGATGTTCTACCTCTGGACTTCCGCTTGACACTACTTTCTGGGACACGCTGTATACTCGTAGATAAAGATTTTTATGTTTATATTACATTTTGTTTTATTAATTAAATAGCTATAATTACTGTTGCTAAATACTGCATTCATAATTTTAAGGATAGAGAATAATATTATTTTACCCAAAAATCTACTACTTACCTACCTATATCAACACGAGAAAATTGAGTGTCAATTTTTCCCCACATGCCTCTTTTTGTACGCGCTCGACCAATGAGCATGCACCAAAAAATAATGACGTAACCTAAGATACATATTTATCTCTCTCTAACAACAGGAATTCCTTATGTGACATTTAATTTTCTTTCCTTTTTCGTACGTTTATGTAGCTATCCAGCTACCGACAGTATTTACGCTGATTTTGAGTGCCGTGATGTTGATGCATGACGCGTCTATTAATAATACGTCATTGGTAAACACACGGTGTACGATTAAATACATCGAACACTTATTTTATTACGTTAGCATTTTTTCGTTTATTTGTCGTACACATAAAAATTTTATGTTTAAATACACATCTTAAAAAAAAAACTATACTTAAAAAATATAAAAAAAAGTATCGAGAACAGGGTCCACACATTATTTTTATCTAATGTAAGTTGACACATTGTCCCTTATTACAAAAGATGGTCTAAGAAAAACCTAGGTTTTAAAATAGCCCCGTTTCTTATTGTTATGTGACAAAAAAGTGATGGGTATATTTTAAATCTGGGTTTACCTTAGTCTTGGTTTAAACCATCTTTTGTAATAAGGGGGACTGAGTTCACCTTAACCCGTTATAATAAACACACATGTATTGTTACAATTATTAAACAATTTTTTATCAAGAATCTATCAAGAGTATTATTTCTTCATCTCAAAAAATAATTGAATTAGCAGGAATACTAGATTTATGCATCTTTTATTTAATAATAAATTTGTTACAAAGCACAAACAATTTTTATTATATTTGCATTTTGACCACACAATTACGTATACATTTCGGACAGCGACAAATTATCTCTTTTTTTTTACCATGTCCCACAAATGATCTTCCCCTCACCACAACGCACAGTCAAAACCTATTTCACCACAGTACGGTGTGGCGGCCACATCGTGCGCGGCGTCAAACGGCCACCACCAGCCCGACCGTCGCCATCACCACCACCACCAGCACCACCAACATGCAGACGTGCCACCACAATGGGTGAGACGGGCGTTGTCTATGTGTTGTTTTTGAGCACGTGTGTATAGATTTTTGAGCACGTGTTGTTGTTGGGTTTGTGTTGTCCTGTGTTTAGATATAGTTGTAATATCACTGTTGTTTTTTAGCACGTGTTCTGTGTTTTACACTTTTTTGTTGTAGATGTGTGTTTTTATGTTTAATATGTGTCATTACCATCATTATCATTTAAGCACGCGTCCGGCTTTAACACTTTTTTGCCTTAATGATTTTTCGTTACACATGAGGTTTAGTATTTTTTTGTTTTGTTGTAGTAGTATCAGTAAGAAGATTTCTTACTTTAAGTCTTATTTAATTAGGTGCCGGTGAAAGTAGAATGAATGCCGTGGAAATGCGTTCCTTGCGAAGTATGTGCGGTGTAACTTTAAATGATAGATTGAAGAATGATGTGATAAGACAAAGTTGTGGTTTAAAAGATGATGTAGTGACAAAAATTTAAAGGAGTATGCTTCGGTGGTTTGGTCATGTTGAGAGAATGAGTGAACGGCAATTAACAAAAGGAATTTATAAGGCGTATGTCAGTGAAAACGCCAGTAGAGGACGCCCTAGAAGGACATACATCGATGTTATTGGTGATGTTCTTCAAAAAGGACAAGTGCGTAGTACTCTCAACCGGCGTGCGTGTATGACAAGATGTATGAACGTGGACGAAGCGAAAGGAGTATGTAAGGATCTTAGCATGTGGCGTTCTACAGTTTCTGCCTTCTCCCATGGGAAAAGGGCGTGAGTTTATGTATGTATGTAAGTCCCTTTTTCCTGTAATTTTTTTGACCACCCGTTTACTTTTTGTTGTGTAAAACCACGTGCTTTCAACATCTAATTTGGTTGTCTTGTAGATATGTTTTTTGTCTGTGTTGTCTTTTAATACATCAGCAAGCAGTTTATTAAGTTCTGTGCCTGCCTAATCTTTCTGTAACAAAATACATTCGTGTTCAGTGTTGTTACATGTTGTTAACACTTAGTCTTGTGTTTTTATTAACAAAGTAGTGTAGTGCCGATTTGTGTTGTCTTTTGCACATGCTTTATAAAATCACCATCATTCACCTATCAGAAACCTGTATTTATCCATGTCACATTGCTTTTTTTGGATATTGCACTTTCCAGAATCGTTTAAAATTTGAATTATATCTACTACCTGCTTATGAGGATCATTGGATACAAAGTTAAGCAAGAATTATCAAGAAAACTCTGTGTTGCCAAGTTGGTTAAACAATTTTGTATATTTAAAGATTTTTACACAAACTAGAAATAGACAGCCAAATAGTTAAATACAACAAACTGTTATATTTAGACACGTGCTTTTTTTATGACATTTGATTTTCCTACACTTAATCCGTCCAGAACTCCAGGTATAGTAAGGCTATGTTTTTAGTCAGCGTATAATAATTATTTTTAGTTTATGTGTTGTTGTGTAAATGTGTGTTTGTGTTGTTTATAATGACGTATTGTCCGAAGGTGTTGTTTTAATATTTTATTTTCTTTGACGTCATACGGTAATAGCTATATTATTCTGGTTATTCATCACTTTTGGACATAGGCCTCGCCCAAGCCATGTTGGGTGGGGGGGGGGGGGGGGGGTTTGCCATAATCGCCACGCTTGGCAGGCGGATTGGCGATCGCAGTATGGTTGTTAAAGTACTCAGAGAACGCTGCTGTCCATCCTCTAGTGAATCCCTTAGTCGCCTTGTACGACACCCATTGGGAAGAGATGGGATAGTGCTATTCTTTATTCCGGCGTCACACGGCAGTGGTTACTATTGAACTATTAATATGACTTACATTATTTTTCTTCAATTTTATTCTTGTATGATATGTGTATTTAGTCAGCATATACTTCCCGGTACTTAAGGTTTGGAAAGGTTTGGAAGTACATAGTTCTACCTAGTCTTTTCCCATCTATGTTGGGGTCAGCTTTGAGTGTAACCAGATGCAGCTGAATACCAGTATTTTACACGGAGCGACTGACATCAGACCTCCGCAACCCAGTTACTGGGCAATACCGATATCCTAAGGTTAGACCTCTTGTTGCGGAATTTGTTCGAAAGAGTTACCGCGGCGCTGGAACGCAAAGGGCATTACGAGGAACACGGATGTGTTTTAGTCGGTAAGAGTGTGACACTCCCTTCCGCTCCACCCAGAACGGAAGAAGTCATTTGATGATTTCCCATGCTTAAATCTTGTCAGACTTTCGGGCTTCTGACTACCCGTAACTACTATCATTTCAAACTCAAACTCAAAACTCATTTATTCAAAATAGACTAAGAATAAGTATAAATTTTATTTACCAAAAAAGATTTCTACAGAAAATCCTTAAATCTATCAGGTGTTCATGTTCTATACGATTGCTTATTAAGGACAATATTAACTGTGGCTTCCACACTAGGTCGAGCCTGTCCCGCGGAAGCCTTAGTGCTTAAAAAAAAACATAGGTACAGTTTGAATTTTGCCTCGATCGTATAAAAAGTAAAAAAAGAAAAAACAAATTAAATAGCCATTTCCAGCAGTAACATCGGTATCGGAGAAAATGAGTAAAAAATTAAATACAAAAATAAACATTTTTTTTTTCTGTATAGTTTTGTCTGTGTGAGTGTGTTATGAAAAATGTAAGTATGTGTGCGTGTGTGTATGTATGTATGTGAGTGAGTGTGGGTGGAGGGGGATGATGTTCGTGTGTGGTAGTGTGTGTGGCGTGAGTCGAGTGTTGGTGAGCGAGGTTATGTTATTTCGTATTTGTGTATAACTTGTAAGATTGTTATATTACTTTAACTAGTTTTTCAGTTTCTTTGTAGGAAAGAGTCAGTAGCCAGTTCCGGATAATTTTTTTAGCTTGTTTCGTAGTACATAATTTAATGTTACATAATTTACATTTACATAATTTTAGACTAGAATTACTTAGTTCTTTTTAAACGTCATAACAATAGCCAGGCCCCCAAAAAATCCCTCCCTTCACCGCTTCCTAGTGTTTATGCTGTGAAGAAGAAACGGCGCAATAAATTCCCCAGCAAAATAAACTGAAAATAATACTGTCATATGCATACTTGTGACGCACCAAACAAAAAATACTCAAATACAACCATCAGAAAACTCGGTGTAAATAAGCTAAAGTTAAAATAAATACGCATCGAACTAATAATAAATATTAGTGTGACAATTTAGGGTTTCAGAATCTGCTGATCCTATCTGTAGGTAATGGTGATATTACTCGTTTCACTTCTACCTTTCAATTTGTATGAAACAACCAAATTGAACCATGTAAACATAAAAGAGAATCATTCAATATTATTGATCAATAGCATTTGCCTGGACAGGAGCAGCCTGCGAATGGTGACTGGAACGATAACCGGACACTGCTCACTAAACAAACACTTCCACACGATAGGCATAACGGACAGCCCTCTGTGCAGAGCATGTACGGGGGCCGAAGAGACGGTCGTACACGTGCTCCTGGAATGCACAGGGGTCACCCAAATACGAGAAGCAACCCTTGGCGCACCGAAATCACTCGCAAATGTTCTGAGCGGACTGAGAGCCCTAATCTGCTTCTGGAAGGAGGTGGGCTGGCTGGAATGATGGCCGCCATGGCCCACGTACAATGGTCCACTTAAACGACTAAGTGCGGAAACCACATCTCCTAACATAGAACATAGCATATGCTCTCATTTTTGCAGCTTTCAACCAAAGTGAATCAATTTGGTTGAATCGTGTAATATCACCATAACTCTACTACATCAGTTACACGTGTAAACGAATATTAATCATCGTAACATACAAAGTGCATTAATTAAAACAATACTACACCACTTATATCATTAATACACGTGCTTTATCTACTCTAAAAGTAATACATTTAATACTATTGCGAAATTACTTACATCACCGTACAGTTCCGGTTGTTGTTGAATGAGCAGAGAATAAGTTATGTCGAAAGAATATTATTGATATATAAGGTTAGTTGGAAAGGGGGTAGGTAGGTACTAATCCGAAAGGGTGTTAAAGTACCCATAATAATTAATGACTTTTGTATACAACTTTCCCCAAAATTAAACAGTTATGATAAATTATATTTATTTCTGTAAATTTTTTTTTAAGACTAGATGGCGCCGGCGTTTCCTATCTGACTCGCTCTGAGAAGAAAAGCCGAAACAAACTCAGAGGTCAACGTCTCTTTTAAAGTCCAGATTTTGTGGTATAAAACTATAAGTTAAAGAGAAATAGCGGAAAAGCTGATCAAAAATTTCCCAAAAAATAATCTAAAATCCATGTATCTTCAGCTATCATTACTTAAACTATGTGGCGGCATCTATCTCGCCACATGCGAACTACTCGTACGCAACACACCGATGGTGTAGACGACTACAGCGACAATAGCGACAACTCTCATAGTTGCCGCCATGACAGTTCCTACATCGCGATATCAAGATTTAACACGCAGATAGTATACAAGCTTAGTTTTAGTAAATACTAAACCTGAAACTAGTTTGTTCAGAATCACTAGGAGAATTGATTAACATATTTTGTACACCACATTTTTTTTTTCTTAAATTTCAATTTTGTTTCAGTAGTTTTCTACCCATAACAGTTGACGGGAATAGACACCTTGAGGCTTGAGATGGTCCGCTCGATCAGTTTCGTTGTATTAGACAACCCTTGCATAGCATATCTCAGGCATTTCACACTTTACTAGGGAACTTAACGCGACATAAACTACGGTGTAACTTGGAGATTTTTTAAACTAAAATCCACCGAGCTCTCCCGTCGTAGAGCCGGTCGTCTTTTCAGCCCCAATTCAGCCCTCATCAACCTGTCTCCCCCAAGCCCCCGCCAGCAAACGCCCTAAGCCTCGTGCTCGTCCCACTAGGGGTCGCCCTTAGTGCTGTTGTTGCGGGTAGTCATGATGTTAGTGTAGTACAAGTTGTTAACTTAGGTTAAGTATTTTACTTCCCCAACGTTGGCTGGAGACCCTTCAGGTCTCGCCAATAACTGCCCAGTTACGTAGAAGGGGTTCCCAAGGACCATCTATAGAAAAAAATACCGTTGTGCAGTAGCCCGCCAGGCATAAGACTCCGCCTGGTTGGAGGATCCTACCTTTTCGTTGGAGGAATACCATACTTTGTTCCTCCACAGCTATAATGGTCTAAATCGATACCGGCCCGTATCAGGCTAAGCGTGTGCTGAGACGCAGGTGACGCAGCGCAGCACAGTACAGATTTTGCCGCGCAGGGCAGGCGACGCAGACATAGCCCACGACCGCATGCTGCGACGCAGCTCGAAGACACATTCGAGTTTTAACAAGTACAAAGAATAGACGCGTTCGAGTTGACGAACGTTTTTTTTTTAATAGTCTGACTGATTAGTATCATACAAACAAGGTTCACAACGCACTAATTCAATTAAATGTTCTGTCATTGCAATAAAATTCGAATTAGCGGTAAAAACACATGTCGACATGCACGCGTCGCGCAGAAATCTGTGCCGGCACTACAACGAGGCGTAGGGCAGGACAGACGCATGTCTGCGTCGCACGCGTCTGCGCCGCAGCGTACGCAGCTCTTAGTACGTTCATGCATTACAAAATCTGCTCTGCTCTGCGCTGCGCTGCGTGCATCTGCGTCACCTGCGTCTCAGCATACGCTTAGCCTCAGAGTTTGACTATCACTACCGTTAATGTTGAAGGAAAACATCGTGAGGTCCTGGGTTCGAACCCCAGGTCGGGCAAAGTGTTATTGAGTTTTTCCGTGTAGAATTTCTCAGTAGCAGCTTGGAGTCGGGATTTGTGCCCGGTTGATGGCAATAGGCTCGCCCCTTATTACATGGGACTTAAACATAACGGCCAAATGAGGATGTGCTACTTCTGGCCAGCCTTTCGGATAATGTAGCCGTGATGTTATATTATGATAGGTGTAAGTCGGGTTTTAGGGGGCTATTACACTATCTAGGATCATAATTATGTCTTATTTAACCTCTAGAGTCATATCTTTGTATGGAGATATGATTTATATGTCTATATTACATTATCATATAGGGTGACTGGTAATTAGTGACCGATACTTTAACACATGATTGTACTCATGACAACAAACAACTTTCACAAAGAAACATTACGTATTTTAAACAAAAAAAAAAAACATATTACGAGCCGCGTCCATTCCGTAACGGTTTAGGTACTAAGAAATTTTAAATGAAAAAATAAAGTATAAATAATGTTTCTTTGGGAAAGTTGTTTGTTATCATGAGTACAATCATGGGTTAAAGTATCGGTCACTAATTACCAGTCACCCTATACAGGGTGTCCAGTAAATAGCACGACATACTGCAGGGGGTGATAGCTTGGGTCAATACCTACCAAAACAACACAATATATGTTCAGCAAAATCTTACGGATTCACAGTTTTACAAAATTTTCCGAAATGTCGAAAAATTTCTACCTTGAAACAGATTTTTGATCATCTCGTAACGAAAAATTCCTTTTCTAGTTTTTTTTTTTACATCAAATTATTCGTGAATAGTTACTTTACTCATTGATAAGTTTTTTTTCTATCAAAAACAAGAATGTTTTCAAGAAATACAATTTTTTGTATAAATTTTTACAGAACAATTTTATTATCGCTTAACTTTAACCTACAGTGGTGAAAAAAAAATGTATGTGGCAGTTTTGTACAACAAACTTAAAATATAGCCTGTTTAATGGTGATTTTGGTAAGATACAATACTAATGCATTTTCATTAAAAAAATCAAAAAAATGCTATTTTAGGTCCAGAGAAGCTGATTTTGTTGAAAATGTAATTAACGTAATTTTGACAAAAACCACTACGAGAATAAGTAATAAGCTGCTCATTTACGCGAATCATTATAAAACAAGTTGTGACATGTAAAATGCGACATGCACGCGTAATAGGTAAGGGCGTTCGCTACGTTACGCGGCGGGTACCCGCCTCGCGTGTGTGTATTGAAAGATAGTATGTACAAACCCGTCGCACGCGTCCGCGCCAGTTAGCGCTGCTCATACTATCTTTCAATAAACACTCGCTAGGCGTTACTTCAACACTGCCCCCCTCCATCCGAATCCCCTAGTCGTCGCAGCGGCCGACTACAGTCCCTCTCTCATAAGTAAAGTTCGCCGTCCCAGGCACACACTTTTAGAACCCGATGACGAAATAACCCTCCTCCAGGAGGCGAATAAATCGACCAGCACACTACACAACAAACGCCGCCGTCCGGCATACCATCCTCGCCGACGAGGCCCGTCGCGACGCTACGACACTAACATCATGACTACCTGCAACAACAGCACTAAGGGCGACCCCTAGTGAGACTCAGACCTCGGCTTAGGGCGTTGCTGGCGGGGACTTAGGGGGGGAGACAGCTTGATGAGAGCTGAATTATCGGTGTGACTGCGGAGTCTGAAGAGACGACCAGCTCTACGACGGGAGAGCTCGGTGGATTGTGACCGGCGGCGGTGGGGCGTCGCGACGGGCCTCGTCGGCGAGGACGGTATGCCGGACGGCGGCGTTTGTTGTGTAGTGTGCTGGTCGATTTATTCGCCTCCTGGAGGAGGGTTATTTCGTCATCGGGTTCTAAAAGTGTGTGCCTGGGACGGCGAACTTTACTTATGAGAGAGGGACTGTAGTCGGCCGCTGCGGCGACTAGGGGATTCGGATGGAGGGGGGCAGTGTTGAAGTAACGCCTAGCGAGTGTTTATTGAAAGATAGTATGAGCAGCGCTAACTGGCGCGGACGCGTGCGACGGGTTTGTACATACTATCTTTCAATACACAGACGCGAGGCGGGTACCCGCCGCGTAACGTAGCGAACACCCTTATCCATTACGCGTGCATGTCGCATTTTACATGTCACAACTTGTTTTATAATGATTCGCGTAAATGAGCAGCTTATTACTTATTCTCGTAGTGGTTTTTGTCAAAATTACGTTAATTACATTTTCAACAAAATCAGCTTCTCTGGAACTAAAATAGCATTTTTTTGATTTTTTTTAATGAAAATGCATTAGTATTGTATCTTACCAAAATCACCATTAAACAGGCTATCTTTTAAGTTTGTTGTACAAAACTGCCACATACATTTTTTTTTCACCACTGTAGGTTAAAGTTAAGCGATAATAAAATTGTTCTGTAAAAATTTATACAAAAAATTGTATTTCTTGAAAACATTCTTGTTTTTGATAGAAAAAAACTTATCAATGAGTAAAGTAACTATTCACGAATAATTTGATGTAAAAAAAAAAACTAGAAAAGGAATTTTTCATTACGAGATGATCAAAAATCTGTTTCAAGGTAGAAATTTTTCGACATTTCGGAAAATTTTGTAAAACTGTGAATCCGTAAGATTTTGCTGAACATATATTGTGTTGTTTTGGTAGATATTGACCCAAGCTATCACCCCCTGCAGTATGTCGTGCTATTTACTGGACACCCTGTATATCTATGACTCATAGACCTATGGCCATGACCGCTGATTGACATCCGTGGAGCACAAAGGTTCCAGACGAAAACCAGCGTCAAGTACATACAGTGCTTGACATTAAGCTGATCTGGACACCTTTTTGGTCCAGCCGTGAGACACATACCCAAGACTTTTTTATTTGTATCACATTTTTTATCTGTTGTGTCTCTTTGTGCTGTGTCCTAATAAATGATTCTTTATCTTTATCCTATGATACATGATAGTGTAATATCCCCCTTACAAAAAAGCGCGTCGTATTCCTTTTAACAAAAGTTAATTGAGTAACTTTTTTAATTCGATTAAGTATGTTAACCTTTTAGAAACATGCTATAATAACGTAAACCACTAATCAGTACCTACACAACAAAATTACAGAAAAAAAAATGTTCCATTAACCCAAAAATTAATAAACAAATCAGAACGTGTTCCTACCCTCCGAATGCAATCAATTTCAATGAATTAGTAGGTACAATTTAATGCAATATTTCGCAATCTTTGTTAGTCGATCAGTCACAAACGTGTGGACCACGTGTTTAAGTACACGTGTCGATATTAAATATAGGTTATGCACCTTAATATGACATTAAAAGTTGAACCTATGGCTATAAAACTATAGCTAGATCACGTGAATTTACGTTACTACGTCATAGCTACTGACAGCCGCCTGAATGTGTAGCCAACTTACAGTTATAATTATGAATATGAAACGAAATATTTTTCACCAAAGGCTCTTTAGCCCTCTAGATCTGGTGAACGGGAGATGTCTTGATCGTCTTCCACATATCGATTCGAGACTGCTGTGCGTAAGAGCATGTAGCCGTTGGTCTCATATGAATCCATAATAATGACAGCCGTTACGGGAGTCAGAAACTCAGAAGCGCGGAATATCCGACAACCGGTGTAACCTTAGAGGATTCGGTGTCCGTAATTGTATTACGGGGGTCAGATGGAAAATTCTGATGTTCTGTTGCGTGAGGTTAGGCTTGAAGCTATTGGAAAAAAACTATGTAGAATGATGAGAGGTTAATTGCAAATACGCCGTATAACTAATATCAGTGGATGCCAGATCGTAGATGTATTTATAGACACAAATCTGACAGAAAACTGATGTCTGTCTCGTTAGTCTAGTCCTAAGTGCGGCTATTGAGCCATCAGACCTTCGCAACACAGTTACTGAGCAATACCGATATTCTAAGGTTACACCGATTGTCAGACTTTCGGGCTTCTGACTACCCGCAACGACTGTAATAGGTATTCAAATCACACCCAGGACCGACGGCTTAACGTGCTCTTTGAGGCATGTAGGGATTTTATTTACTGGGTAATGCCGATATTCTCAAACTACTTTATTTATTACTAGCTTTCGCCCGCAGCTTCGCTTGCGTGAAATTTTGAACCCGTTATGTGACGATTTTCCATACAAACTTTCATCCCCTATTTAACTCCCTTAGGGGTTGAATTTCGAAAAATCCCTTCTTAGTGGATGCCTACGTTACAAAAGGAACCTACTGTCAAAATTTCAACTTTCTAACCCCAGCGGTTTAGGCTGTGCGTTGATAGATCAGTCAGTCATTCAGTCAGCTTCTCCTTTTATATGTATAGACTAGCGACCCGCCCCGGTTTCGCCCGGGTGCAATGTATTATACATATAAACCTTCCTCTTGAATCACTCTATCTATTAAAAAAAACCGCATCAAAATTCGTTGCGTAGTTTTAAAGATCTAAGCAAACATAGCAGTGGCGTAGGGTGAAGTTTCTTAAAAGGGAAGCCGGACCAAAAAATGCTTACCTTGCTCAAGTGTGATGCGTGAATTCCAGTAACTACTCGTTTCGAAAGGGAAGCCGATAGGAATCGAGTTGTATGGAGCCTTCGCCACTGATACATAGGGACAGACAGCGGGAAGCGACTTTGTTTTATACTATGTAGTGATACCCATGCATACCTATCTATCATGGTAAAATATGCAAGCACTTTTAATTATTGTCGCCTGAACTTCTGCCTACTCCATTTATAACGGATAGCGAACCGTTTCATAAGAAGTATAGATTAAAATCTATATCCATCTATTTTTGTCATTTATACCTGTGGATATGGGCACGTACCATTTTTTTTTGCTGTGATAGTGATGTGATTGTGTCGATAAATGACGATATCGATAGGAATGAACTTGAAAAAAAAAACACCATGATATTTATAATGACATGGTGGCAACATGAAATTCAATAAAAGTAGTCATTTTTTAATGAAGACTTGGTAAAGTTTTATTCCATTAATTCACTTTTATACTTATAGATTCACAATTTTAAATATTTCTCTAAATACGTTACAAAATATATGAAAATAGTAGCCCATCGGGATCGGAAACAAGGTCCAAGCTAGGTGGTCTAGCCAGAGAAAGGAAACTCGGTAAAAAAAAAACTACCTTACGCCTTTTTTTTGTACACCTACGGGCAGATAGATAGCATTCCATCGCAGGGCCCGCATTGGTATACATAGATCTTAAAAATAAATCTTCTCTCATGTCTGCACGACTATTCGAAAATAATTCAAGCATTGGTAAAAAGATTAGTCAGTCAGCAAGGTTGGTAGCGGGGCTGACTGCCCAGGGTGCGCCGGACGTACTTAAGTACCTCCCATTAAACGTCTATTATGAGCATATTGTCAGGTGACTGTCATCTTTAGCTCTCAATTCGTAACCTACTCAAAAACCATAAACCAATGCGTGTGACCAAGTATACAGGGTGTAAACGACTTCGTGCAATTCCTTGAAAACCACATTACCTACTGGTATAGGTTAACCCCGCGAGGGATTTAGCTTGATCAAAAATAAATTGATAAAGTTCTTTTCTTTTCTTGCGGTAGGGGTAAGTTTTCGCATGTAAACCACCTAATAGTGAATCGCTAAATAAAAGGCAAAAAAAAGTAATATAAAAACAAAAAAAAAACACTTTGATGTCACTTAATTATAATTGAATGAAATCTGGCAGGCACAACTAGTGCGATATCATTCCGTTCAGTCAGTTAATTCGGGGCGCTCACAAGGCCCAAAAAGAGATAAGGACTATTATGTCTTGATTTTTTTTCCTCCGCTTCCATCAGTTTCATCAGTAAATCATGCGGTTTAAAGGAATCATTCGTTCACACCCTGTATAAACAAGTCTTGTATAATTTAATGTAGATCTCCGTCGTGTGTGGTTCGTAATTTATATTATTGTCACAATGCGAGTTGATATATTTTTTGTTTAAACCATTGTGGTAATCAGAAAACAATTTAAACTGATTTTTTGCCATTCATGTTATGGAATGCAAACTTATTTTGTAATTGCAGAATATTTCTGGATACACACTTATAGAGCGAGAGAGTGGCCGATATTCAGCAGCTTTAGACCCAATTTCACCATACATTCACATTTTAACAGACTGCTTAACAGTACATTGAAATTGACATTGACTGCTTAACTGAACATTAACAACTAACATTGTATGGTGAAATTGGGTCTTAGGCTGTAAATGATGATAAAACATTGCAAGCTTATGGTCCAGATACACGCAGCGAAATACTTGGCAAAAATTTGCGCAAAAAAAGAAGGTGCACTGTACGGCGTTCACACGACAGCCACTTGCATCCGCAAATGACTTTTACAAATATTGATGCAAACGGTGTCGTCGGTATTAGCCCGACTGCACATTATCAGAAATTTCTGATAGAAAGGTTCTGACGCGTGAATCTGCTAATAGATTTTGTACTAGACCCCGCACACTGGCTGAATTTGAAGGATCCCTTTTCTTTCTTCTTCTGCATATCGTCCTTGCGGACCGTTTCTACGCAACCGGGCAGTTATTGGCGAGACCTGAAGGGCATCCAGCCAATGGGGGAGAAGTAAAATAGTTAACCTAAGCTAACTACTTGTATAACACAAACATCTTGACTAGTAGCAACAACAGCACTAAGGGCGATCCCTAGTGGTACGAGCACCTCGACTTACGGCGTTGCTGATAGAGGGTTGGGGGGAGACAGCTTGATGAGGGCTGAATTATCGGTGAGACTGATTTGCCGGTTCCGGCAGCCTCCGGGCTCTAGTACAAAAAGTAGTGCAGCGGGCATTCGCGCACGCATTAGAAATTTTCTGGCAGAAATTTCTTAAAATATATGCCTGGGCTAACAGTCGTGTGCACTTGATATTCGTACTCCAAAAAGCAGACAATTCGTACTCTTTTTAAGAACAATCACCTACTCATTGTAGATGTCCTCATATAGTTTTGTTAGTCGATATACAATCGATAAATGAAATGCCGTCCTTATTCCAATTGAATACTGAACCAACTGTTAATAAATAGGACACGTTAAGTAGACACGACTTCGATGTAGATTAATTTAACATACAATATACCGTCGCTACGCTTGTCAAAACCAATACGTGCACGGCCAAAAAATCTGACATGTACACGAAAATACAAAAAAAGTACATTTTGAGCTTAATGAAGTAATACCGCTGAAAGGTTCTGGAGTGGTGACCGCGTACCGGAAGACGCAGCGTGGTTAGGCCACAAGGTGGACCGATGATCTGGTGAAGGTCGCGGGAAACCGCTGGATGCGAGAAGCACAGGACCGGTCGATGTGGCGATGCTTGGGGGAGGCCTATGTCCAGCAATGGACGTGTTTCGGCTGAATGATGATAATGAAGCAATACTAAAAAAAAAATTTTATCACTTTAATAATAAAACACGATGTATTGATAGCCTTTTCAATTTTTAGATATTTCTTAAACTTATTAGTTATTAGGTAAAACAGTCCGCATCCTAAAAAGTTGATAAAATCCACGTAAGGGTTTTGGCAAATGCACCGACGATACATTGGTTCCAGTATCAGTTTCAAAAGTAACTTAGCATGACCTCGGCAAAACGACACTGGTATTTTTTTTTATCGATAGTTTATAACTTGCACTACCCCATCCCTAATTCTCATAAAATCCTATTTCCCCCTATGCGGGGGTGTCGCGGGGATCGGGGTGTAAGGGACCGACCGACCGACTCCCGCGCACCTGGCGCGTGCGACGCCAATCGCGTGCGCCGGCGCACCCCGGGTTAATACCGCATATGTGAGTGTGTTACTTGAATACTTGTGTGAGTATGTTGGTGTGTGTGTGTGAGTCAGTGGTTTTGTTTGATTTTCTATGTTAAAGATATTGATGATTTATTGTGATCACCGTCTTGATCTGAACTGTTTTTCCTGGCGATGTGGGAGTAAAAATAATATAAGAATATGTCAGCTGCCTAGTCCTTGGTGAAACTTAGTTTTCGTAAAAGATGGAAGCCAGATTCGTCTTCGATCTTTGAGTAATCACTGAAATAGTTAATGATTTTGTCTATCCAAGAATAATAGGCATATCCTTTCGGAGTGTATTGTGTTGGAGTCCAAAGACGTCAAGCTTTTGACAATACCTATAATGTAGGCTTCTATAATAGCGTTCTAGCCTCACCATTATCGGATGAGGCTAGTTCACTTTGTCATATTATTATTATGGGTATAATGGCATGTAGGCTAGTATATAATACTTTTGTATTCAATCATCGGGGTGACATAGTCTTTATAGAAAAAAACCTTGTAAATAAATAAAGATTAAAAAAAAAGAATAATAGGCTCTCAGAATCCCGGTCAGGTAATCAGTTAAGTTTCTGTAACGTTGCTTGATACTGTAATTTTAGCCAATTAAAATATTGTGCTCTGCATTTATAGATTTTGAAAAGAATGTACTGTCAGTGATAGAAAGGGCAGTTTTCACAAAATATTTTTATGATGTCATTCGATTCTATTTCCCATAAGAATCAAAAGACTCTTGAGGACCAACTGAGGTTGGAGTACTAGAAACGTTAGAAATCGCCAAAACTTATTTGTTCTAGGGTAGTAAGGGCAGCTACCTTAATATTTGTGGCTACAGAAAAATGTTCTTGAGTGTCTAGACACACTATGCCGAAAATACGCGACCGAAGTTCGGCATGATAACGCCTGCAACGCTTTTTAAATTACCCGCGACACACCAGGCTGAAATTACGTCGCGTTTTACCTATATAAAAAACATGGACGCCGAAGTTCGGTCGCGTATCTTCGGCATAGTGTGTTTAGACACTTAGTGTGGCGCCACACCATGCCGAAATTACGCGACCGAACTTCAGCATCTATGTTTTTTATATAGGTAAAACGCGACGTAATATCAGCCTGGTGTGTCGCGGGTAATCTATAAAGCATTGCAGGCGTAATCATGCCGAACTTCGGTCGCGTATCTTCGGCATAGTGTGTTTAGACACTAAGACTCGGCCCATAATTTTTGAAAATATTAGGAACTGCAGTCACAGATTTTAATTTTTTTTCGGTTTAGACGTAACTTTGAACGAAATTTATGTTTTTCGCGATTTCTGACGTTTTTAGTAATCTAAGCTCATTAGGTCTGGAAGAGTATTTTGGTCCTTAAAAGAAAATACATCGATTAGCACTAGGTATACAAATGTTTTGTGACAATTGCCCTTTTTTCGCTAATTTTGAATTGTTTCCAAAGACTAAGTGCAGAGCAAAATATTTTCAAATAATGTGGCCTGTCGCCATAATAATAATAACGTTTATTTGAAATATATGGAACCATAGAACGTTTCCTGTAGCTACAGCGATTAAAATAGCTGCTCTTACTACCCCATTTCAATTTACCACCCTGTATATCTAGAATTGGAATAGGCATGTTGACAGCATCAACAAATTGCAAATCTAATTAGTCCGCCAGTTAGAGTTTTGAAAAAAAATGGACACTTATTTTTTCTTTTGTTAACTCTATGATTATTTGGAAAGATAAAACGCATCAAAACTCGAGAGCTTTTGCTCAAGGGCTTGTGACGTCGGAAGCAAGTAAAAATTGTACTTGCTTGTAACGTTTTGCCAATTTTAAAAGTGTCGTATCTTCGTCAATTTTGTTTTACGTAACAAAAGAAAAAATACGGGTCAAATATTTTTTGATAATCTAACTGACGGACTAATTACATTTTTTCAGTCAAATACCTTATTTACTACTGTATATCTAGAATTGGAATTGTGTATTTAATTCAAGAGTACGCATTGTACCATGACATTTTAGAAAAAATGGATCAAAATCAGAAATATGTTTAAGATTTACCCTATTTTACCCCTCATAAAACTAATGACTAGTACACAATCATGTTTATTACTGCATCCTGTCTTGTATAAAAAAAGTGTTAAAACTCACATAGTCATTGTGTTCATAGCTTATTTGAGTCAGACAGGTGGCACTAGTTAGCTGGGCTATTTTATAAGACAACGGACTAATTAATTGGTTTTTTATTAATATTGGAATCTAGTTTGAAGCCTAATAAATATTCAAGTCATTTTTATTTTTTTACTTCATTTGTTTCTATTAGGATTCTTGATGAGGCTCTCTGCCTTATTGGATTCGTGGTCCAGAGGTCGGTTGCAAATTCCGATCCTGGCAAAGTGTAAATCGTCGCCTGGGGGTGAAAATCTCGGAAATAAAAAATAAGATTGTTTATTGGGTCTCAAACGATTACATTTACAATTTTTAATGAAACAGCCCCAGTAAGTTTAATAATACTTGTGTTGGGGTTGTCTCGCTCTTTCCCATGATGTTTAACAATAATGAGACTTTCAAAAATTAAAATTAAGAACTTTTTTAAAATTAAGAAGAAACAATGAACAAACTATTGAAATGAAATGATATTTATTTCTGTAAATAAATCTGTTACAGACACTTTTACAAATCAATGTAATGTTTTTTTTTAAGACTAGATGGCACCGGCATTTCCTATCTGACTAGCTCTGAGAAGAAAAACCGAAACAAACTCAGAGGTCAACGTCTCTTTTAAAGTCCAGACATTGTAGTATAAAACTATGTGAGTGTAACAATGTAGGGCAACGTCTGGAATGGCTCAGGTTTGAGTTGACCTGTCCTAACTGACGGCACGCATGCATTAGATGCATTCGATGTCAATTAACATTTGGGAGTAGGGTGAACGAAAGACAAAATGTAAAATTGCGAAAATCGAATCGATGCAAAACATTTTTGTGGTTGGAAAACGTGCGATCAATTCAGTCAACTTAAAACCTATTACCGATAGCATACCGATATCAACAGTCATAGACTAAAATTCTACAAATAAATGAGAATTCCAACTTGTCAAAATGGCTCAGTACATAATGTAACCAGAATACCGTTTTGGCTTCAGTCAACTTTCAATCTCATTTCAATATAATCTCTCGTTTGACGTTGTTTGTTAACGAACAAGAATACCATCTATACATATAAAAGGAGAAGCTGACTGACTGACTGACTGATCTATCAACGCACAGTCTAAACCGCTGGGGTTAGAAAGTTGAAATTTTGACAGTAGATTCCTTTTGTAACGTAGGCATCCACTAAGAAGGGATTTTTCGAAATTCAACCCCTAAGGGAGTTAAATAGGGGATGAAAGTTTGTATGGAAAATCGTCACTAGCTTCGCTTGCGTGAAATTTTGAACCCGTTAGCACAGCCGTTAGTTCAAAATTTCACGCAAGCGAAGCTGCGGGCGAAAGCTAGTTTGTCATATTTATGAGATTGAGACTAGATTGAAACTATATTTTGAACATTTTTAATTACAAGAATTGACCTTCAGATCTCTGCCCACCCCAAAAACACCGTACCGCAAGAAGATAGCTAACTGTATCATCAACAAAAAAAAGCACATTACTCCTGCACCTAACGCTATGAGAGAGCGAGACAGCACTATATGACGCGCACTTGAAAGAGATAGATGTATGTACGAGGGTGCGCATGCGACCCTCCGTTGCAGGGTAATGCACCATAGCTATGGGGTGGGATGTATGGTGCATTTTATGGTGTAATTGTAGTGACCTTACTGACTGGTTAGTGTATGGGGTTTTTAATGATTCTTCGATAAATTCATAAGTTTATTCTGATCTCCCATTGGTTAGATTTTATATTCTTTTCACCATAAGATGAGTCCTGACAGCTCGGTCATTTCGTAAATTGTAGCCGTAAGGAGACTGCTATCGAAAAAACGTACACGACATCATCAAATACCGTAAACTTGCTATAATATCCATGTTTTGTTTTAAAAAAATATTTGTTTTTCTTTGTATGGTAACGTTTTGTAGAGAAACGTCAGGAATCAACTTATAGTGAAATGGGTATAGCTTTAGATAATAGGTACAATATAAATATTAGCCTGTAACTGTTCCACTGCTGTGCAAAGGCCTCTTCTCATACAGAGAAGGAACGAGCATTGATCACCACGCTTGCTCACTGCTGGTTGACGATTTCAGACCATTAAGTCCAGGTTTCCTCAAGATGTTTTCCTTCACCGTATGTCAGTGGCGTCTTAGATTAACTAAGAAAGTACAAATTACATTGAAAAAGTCACTTTGGTACATGCCTGGGTTTGAATCCGCAACCCGTTGATTAACAGGCAAGCCTGTAACCACCGGACCAGCAAGAGGTTTTTTTTTTTAAACTTTTCCCCCACTGTGATTTCTCTTGTATCGTGGGTGCGTTTACAGACACAAATCTCACATACACAAACGCCCAGACCCGAAACAACTATCTGTAGGCCATACAAATTTTTGTTCCGTGTGGGAATCGAAACCACAACCCGTAGCGCAGAAGCCAATCGCTTAGCCACTGCACCAAACGTGTCGTTAATTAATTTTTCTTATTCACTATGTAATCAAATTTTGTAAATAATTTAATTGATGAAAGTAACCATGGAGTTTATTGCCCGTTCTTCTCCATAGGAATCTACACTTTGCAACGCGGCAGTAACTTCTTTTTTTCGACAATTCAAGAGTGCCTGTAAATGTTCAAATTCTTTAACTTTTGACTTTATCATGCATGACTGGTTAAATCGGATACTATAATATTATAAATGCGAGAGTCTGTCTGTCTGTCTGTGAGGTTTTCACGCCTAAACCGCTGAACCGATTTTGATGAAACTTGGTACAGAGATAGTCAGGAGCCCGAAGAAGGATATAGGCTAGTTTTATCCCGAAAACCGTGAAATATCTACGAGATAAAAGAGATCCACACGAGCGAAGCTGCGGGCGACCTCAGTATTGTATATGTAAGAAAATACTTTTTCATTGTTAGCTGCATTTTAAATTCAGTCTCACCCTAACATAAGGCTCAATTTTATTTGTCTCCATTAAAATACAGAAAAGAAAAAGCAGGACCTCTGAGTTTGTTTCAGTTTTAATTTTTTTCTCAGAGCGAGTCAGATAGGAAATTCCGGTGCTATCTAGTCTTAAAAAAAAACATTACATTAACTTGTAAAAGTATCTGCAACAGATTCATTTACTGAAATAAATATCATTTCATTTCATACAAAGTTTAAAAAAAAAAAAACATTAATATGATTGAAATAGATTCAGTAGCCGATTATTACAAAACTCCTTTCAGTGTTTGTTTATTATTTTACATGTTGCATCCATAGCTCCCTAAATAAAAAAATCAATTTTTATTAAAAATAATTATTTATTAAAAATCATTTTTTATTAAAAATCATTTTTAATTAAAAATCAATGTACCATGTCCATGAAATCCCTAATTTTAACTACTATACTGCATTGTAACTAATTAATTACTTAACTTTAAAAATCATAAGTTCCATGTAAGTATTAGTAACCCAATGATCTTCACTCCTGAACACGACTCGCGAAACTCAGGTTGTCTACCTGCCAACTTATAGAGAGAGAGATAGATATACCTTATAATGGTGTGTCAGAAAGAGATAGAACACGCCCCCCATGCTGACAGATGTTCGGAAAGTATTCGCTTTGTATGCGGGAGGTTTTTTTTTGTTGAGCGTGGGTGGAGTGGGAGCGAGTAGCGGGTTGATACGCTTATGGAGGAAGCGATTGTGTTTTTAACCGACTTTCAAAAAAAGGAGGAGGTTCTTAATTCGAGTTGTATTTTTTTTGTTTTTTTCTTCTTTATGGTCGCCGTTTGTGAATAAATTTTTGTCTTTTTTTTGTTTGAAGCGTATTATCTCGAAGTGGTTTTATCAGAATATTAGAAGAATAGTAATTTGGTTTCGAAATAAAAAGACAACAATATAATATACACCTATTAAAGTTATAAGCAGGGATAGTAAAAGCAAGAATAATCAAGTTAAATTGCCCTACTATCGATACATTTCCTATTCTATTTTATTATTTGGGAATGAAAAATCCTACCCTCTCTCTTATAAGAACACTATAAAAAATAAATCTAAAAAATAATTAAAGGGCACTTCAAACGAAGATGGCCTATTACAGAGGCACTTAATTCTAGCTCTTTAAAAGTCTGCCAGATTCAGTACCCTCACTGAGTTCGCCCCTAAATTATTAAGTAATTTTAATGTTGACACAAAAGTAAGAGAGTGGTCAAAATTCTGTACTCGGATTATTTTTCCCCGCTCAGACACACATGACAAGAAATTACTGTCAATTTTTTTTAACATTTGCACGAAGACTCTTATACATTTTTTACTAGAGCCAGTAGGCTGCCAAATCCGGCAAATTCTGACAGTGTGCGTGGTTCCATAGGGGCACAGTGCCTTAAGGCGCGTGTCAGAAATTATCTAATAGATTTTTTCGATAAAATCAACGCACTGCATTTAGAAGAAATTAAAGGCCAAATTAATGGCATCTCGTAATACAATTTCATAATGTAACAACCGCTACTGCAACAGACTACAGCTACATTCTGTGTGTCGGTCTTTAGTGTTAGATTTGTCGCTTCCAGTGGCACCTCATCCCACTCTTTCTACCCATCACTTCCTGTGTTCGTGGGAACTATCTCCTCACTATGACTCCGTGACATTCGTGTACACTTTTACCGTATAATATTAGTATTTTATGTTAGATCACGATCGCTACGAAGAACAAAACTAGGGACTCAAGTCTACTAATTTATATGATATACAATTGTCGTTCCACCGACACTCTATTGAGGTTCCATTACGATTGTGACAGAGTAGATATTATAATTCAATGTCAGTTGAATCACAGTTCAATGGAAAGTCAGTGGAAAGCCACTATACTAAAATAACTAGCAGAATACCAAATGTCTAAAACTATTCTATCGAAACACTATCGACCCTATCAAAGCGTTCGTACCAGAGAGATTTAAATAGAGATTCATGTCGAAGTCAAAAAAATGGACCGGCGGCTAAGCAGTGGTCCTACTCCCTAAGTCCGTCAACGAAGTAGCCCGAAACGTAGGAGTGAACAAAACAAGTGTCAAGTTCAACTTTTCGGACGGGCAAAAACACATCGGTAGTAGGGACAACTCAAATCGTGTTGTCATTCATTCTTAGTTCGGGCCCCGAAATAATCGTATGTCCGTAGGTGATAGGGAGTAGGAAACGCTCGTAACTAAGGCCGAAACTACGGATTTCGTGCTTAGGGAGTAGACCCCCAGGCCCCGTGGATTCTAGCTAAAACACGGCAATCTCATTTCTGTTCCCAAGCATTTTTAAGGGTGCCTTTCAACCAACCTTTCAAGATGTGCTATGTAGCTATGCTACGAGAATGTGAAAGCTAAACTACAAAACTATGTGACCGTTTCCACTGATGCTAAGCTATGTAGCTGTGCGAGGAAGATGCGGAGCTCGAACTATGCGACGTATCGACAATAGGGAAGGTACGGGGAGCAGCGGACATAGCTACACCACTCGCGACCATCCATAGCACGCATCCACATCATACATCCTTCCATGTAAAAATCGTAGCTTAGTTGAATCGGTTTCCACCAGTGCTATGCTGTGTGGACTAATGAATATGATTGGTAGATATCAAACACATCCATAGCTACGTTGCATAGCACATCTCTTGTGGAAAAGCATCTTTAAAGGGATTGATATCAATCGGATTGGTTAGCAGCATTTCACACACATTCAGGCCAAAGAATACTAAGTATTACTTCCAGAACCTGACTTTCCTAAGGATTGTGAAGGACAGAAAGACTCTGGTTGTTTGTTTTGTGATTTTCCGAAATCATCGTCATCTTCTTGCCCTTATCTCATGTTACTTGGGGTCGGCGCAACACGTTTTCTTCTTCCATTCCGTCCTGTCACCCGTCATGATATCACTGAGTCCCTTCTCTTTCATATCATTCTTCACACAATCCATCCATCTTATCTTTGGCCTCCCTCTTCCTCTCCATCCATCCGTCCACATTTATATTCATTACTCGATTTTCAAAAAAATAGTCTAAATTCCTTGCGAGGTCTGGATCGAAGGACCAGAAAATTATTGTATCGACACAAATTGCTTTTATGACCTGAGTTTTCCTGCACTGATCGCATACTTATTAGCAATCACACATAAACAAGCCAACATACAAGATTTACCAATTAATACTACATACCTACATCTGGCCGAACATGCGCAGCGTGACATAATTTTGCCGTCGCATTATCTCTAAGAGAAATCCAATTATCTCGTATCGCTACGAGATATTGCTACGACAAAATTTTGACGCGTTACGCACGGTAGATTGGCAGAAATAACACAACACCATAAAAGTAACATTTTGTCACATAATTCGTGGGAAAATTGTCCCATGAATTCCTATTTATTGTTTATTTACATTTAAAATTACAATAGTAACAGATGTTTCAGCAAATTACTTTATTGATGGCTTTTACGGTTTATGACTGCACCGAGCAATGTAACAAAAAAAAAAATTTTATGTCAAGATAGTTTGCTTTTGTTGCAAGTTATATGTAGACATTATTAAAGCATTATGTTGTAAATAATATTAAATAGTAATAGTTTAGTGTAGAATGGACAAGTTAAGTGGCGGGAAGAAAGTCATGTTACTAGAAGAGTCACAAGCCCCCACTCTCGAGTTTTGATGCGTTTTATCTTTCCAAATATTCATAGATTTAACAAAAGAAAAAATACGTGTCCATTATTTTTCAAAACTCTAACTTGCGGACTAATTAGATTTGCAATTTATTGATGCTGTCAACATGCCTATTGCAACACTGCATATCACAAAAAACACAAAACCTAAATTTTATACATGTAGGTACTAGGACACCTTAATTACAAAGAAATAACATTACAAAAGATAATCCAAAACCTTCTCATTATCCCAAAGCAAAAATATTAACTCAAACTCATATAACAACCGATAAATTCAGACGAAAAAATAGAAGATTTCGCCTATCAAATCATACCTGTTCCACGACCATATGCTCAAATCTCAAGCTCGCCCCCATTGTTCCCTCAGACCGTACAGCGAAAAAAAAAAAGAATCTCCAAAACATCTGGCGCTCAACACCCTCTATACCCACCCCCAACGTGAGACAGACATATACAGAACACGTAAGAGCGAAAGAGACAGGTGAAGCTAACAAAGCGCCCTAGGATTGAGAAAAAAAAATCAAATGCGCCCGCGCCGTTCTCGTTCCGTTTCCGAATTCAAATTTTTGATTTTATATTGAATGGGATTATTATTTGGGTGATGTGAAAGTAGTTAGAAATGTATTTCGGTTTTCATTATCGTCATTATTTTCTTACTAAGCCTAATAGGACTTATACAGGGCGTCACACGACTTTGCCACATGGAGGGAAAGTACCTTAAATAGTGTACATAGAAAAATATACTGAGTGAAAACTTCATTTTTATTTAAAAACAATACGATCTGCATTCAAAGAATTTTAAATAATCACCTGTCTGAACTGAGAATCGAACCCGCAAAATGTGAAAAAAAAACTATATTTTTATAGTAGGTACTGATCAAAAGGCTCGATCATACTCATTTATTTCTTCTAAATAACATAGCGTCTAAAATAAAAGGAAGACCATGAAATATAACATTTGGTTAAAAAAAAAAACAGAATAATGAATAGCATATTTCTGACGATGTCGTGCTTATAACAACTGACTTTATGTACTATTTTCTGCTCTATTATCATTTCAAAGTATTACTAATAAGTACCTAGAGTACCTACACACTTGAGAAATTATTATTTGTGTACAACAGGAAGGGACACATTTTGAGCATTTAATAAATTAAATGGATTATAAGTTACAGTTTAACGCACCATATTATTTTAAATAAGTGTTTAATTTCATGGTCTTCCTTTTATTTTAGATGCTATGTTATTTAGAAGAAATAAATGTTTAAGATCAAGCCTTTCGATCATTACAATCAAATTACAGGTTTTTTTTTTTCAAATTTAGTGGTTAACGTGGTCTCCGATGCACGGATAGGTCTCGATGTGTGACGATCACCTATCCACGGACAGACCGCTCCAAGTGCAGCTTAACTTGATACACAAAATTTGCTACACTTGATGTTTTAAAATATTAGATTATTATTTCGATTCAGTAGAAAGTTCTACCTATCTGTAGGTAGGTATATGTAATATAAAGACAGGTTGGCTAACAAAAGAAATTCAATCGAAGCCAACAGCAATTTTATACAATTAGGTTATTAATCTTTTGGTCTAAACACGCAATGTCTGAGAGATAGAGCTATTAACATTCCCAACAAAATACTGAGAGTAGTCGCGGCCAGAAACTAGCTGGCCGCTACACGCTCGATCTTATTTGCACAAATACTAATTTGCACAGACAAGTATTAACGTTAGGACGGCAAAATACTAATACCGCCCAAACGGCTTGCACAAACGCCTAATTTGCACAAATAAGTATGTACGTTACGACGGCAAAACGGTATACCACACATTGCCATACCGACAATCGTTTCCGCAAGTCGCTGTCGTGTGGGCGCTGTACATTTTCAAATTCAAAAACTTTATTTCGGACTAGCTTTCGCCCGCAGCTTCGCTTGCGTGAAATTTTGAACCCGTTAAGTGACGATTTTCCATACAAACTTTCATCCCCTATTTAACTCCCTTAGGGGTTGAATTTCGAAAAATCCCTTCTTAGTGGATGCCTACGTTACAAAAGGAACCTACTGTCAAAATTTCAACTTTCTAACCTCAGCGGTTTAGGCTGTGCGTTGATAGATCAGTCAGTCAGTCAGCTTCTCCTTTTATATGTATAGATAAAACATTAAATAAAAGTCATCCATATAAAATTGGTGTTGTTTGAGTAAAAAACAAAACTTATAACTATGTTAGTAGGTAAATAAGTTATATAAATCCTCTTCTAAAAACCGAGCACCGGGTAGACAAATGAGTGTTTACCCAGTGCTTCAGTATAGGACTGTCTGGTTTTCCAGCCATTACCCTCAAAATAGTGTTAGGACTCCCCCGCACTCTGCCCATCATAGACGCAACTCTCTTCCGCATAATAGCGTAGAAGTCATCTTTCATCATTGCACCTTATTTTTTGCGCAAGTTTTTGCACATATTGCGCAAGCAAGTCGCTAAGCTACACGCTGAACCTTGCTTGCAATGTTTTATCATCATTTACAGCCTAAAGCTGCTGAATATTGTCCACTCTTTGCTTGTGTCAATTTCTTTGTGCGCTTTGCATGATATGCAATTTACTTTAAGCCCGATTTTTAACCGACTTCAAAAAGGAGGAGGTTCTCAATTCGTCTGAATGTTTTTTTTTTTTTTTGTATGTTTGTTACGCGATATCTCCCCCAATTATGAATGCATTTTGATGATTCTTTTTTTGTTTGGTAGCCTATACTTCAGAGGTGGTCCCATATAAATTTTATTGAAATTGGTGCAGCACTTTTTGGAAAAATCAACAAAAACAAAAAAAAAAAATACACAAATCGTATGTAGACGACGTTCTAGTTGTAGTGCTGGTCCGAGAATTTGTACACTATTTTAATTGTAATTTGTGGCACTAAAAAGTATAAAATAAAAAAACTTTAAAAAAGTAAAAACCGACTTCAAAAAAAACTAAACGGAGTAAAATAATTATCATTTAATAAAACTACCAGTTTCAGAAGTCGGTGTTCTACGCTGAAACAAATTGAATGCACCGACTTCTGAAACTGGTAGTTTTATTAAATGATAATTATTTTACTCCGTTTAGTTTTTTTTGAAGTCGGTTTTTACTTTTTTAAAGTTTTTTTGTATTCGTTAGATAACTTTTATCAAAGGAATAAAGACTTTAAAACAGCGTTTGTATAGAAAATCAATACGTCATATTTCGTCACCCTCTGCGCTAACTGTCGTAACTAGCAATTGATAATTTTTCAGAGAAATTCTCACAGAGTGACGTATCTGCTTCAAATTAATTGAAATAAATAAATATAAACCTTAGGGCTTTAGGGCAACTACTAACTTAAAGAGTAAGCCAAGAGCAATATAAAAAAGTTATTAATTCATTAATAAAGCCACAGCTAGCGCAACTACTGAAAAATTATCAATTGCTAGATACGACAGATAGCGGGGAGTGTGACGATTTATTCCTTTGATATCTGATGATTGAAAAATCAGCTATTGGACGGGTCCTACGTATACTAGTATAAGTGCAAAAACCCAACTTTACAGTAGAGTGGTTTAAAGGTTCGAAAACTTTTAACTTTGACATAAATCAATAGAAATATTTGAAATTTTGGAATGGACCATACCACACCATTTGAAAATTTCAAATATTTCTTTTGATTTACGTCAAATTTAAAATCTTTAGAACCTTTATAGCGCTCTCCTGAAAAAATGGGATTTTGCACTTGCACTAGTATACGTAGGACCCGTCGTATTGATGTTGTCGATATTTATAATAGTTTTCCTAATTTAGTATTATGTCGTGTTATTTGTATGAAATGTTGATTTTTTTGTGAACATTTTACTAAATGTTATGTCGTCAAAGTTTGTGTCAACTTTACTCCTAGTATTATTTTTCTCGTCGATAAAATTACGTCTAGTTTCATCCAATTTCATATTTATGTACACTTTATGGAGACTTAGCGAGCTTACACACGAGCGGCATGTTCCCAACGGCAGAGGTAACTGCAGCCGTCGACGCGCGTCGGCGGCAACCGTTGACGCGACGACGGCAGCAGTCGACCTATAGCGACACTTGCAGTTGTTGCCGCTGCCGCTGATCTTCGAAGTTGAAATGTCGACGGCTGCCGTCGACGCGTCAACGGAAGCCGTCGACGCCTCAACGGAAGCCGTCGACGCCTCAACGGAAGCCGTCGACGCGTCAACGGTTGCCGCCGACGCGCGTCGACGGCTGCAGTTACCTCTGCCGTTGGGAACATGCCGCTCGTGTGTAAGAGCTCTTAGAGCGCACGCACTGCATCCGATCCGGATCCTTGAAAATACGGATATAAAAATCTCGGATCGAATTCGGATATTGATTACGCACTAATCCGATCTCTGATCCAAATCCAAGCAATTCAGGGGCCATCTTTGGCATAAATCCGATTTGAATCCGAGGTAATGCGAAAGCGTTCATAGAAGCAGTACTACGGCTACCTCGGTTCGTCAATATTTCTCCCGAATTTTAGACTCACGGATGACGGAAAGAAATCGGATGACGGAAGTCGGATCTAGTGCGTAAACTACCATACAAATAGTCTACTTCGGAACGCATTTTCACGGATTCTGATCAGATGCAGTGCGTAACCGCTCTTACACTCTATATTTTGCTACTGCTCACAACCACTCACCGAACATCAGATCGCCCAAAAAGATTGACGAGTACTGTAAGAAGTATTTATTCCTATAAACCTTTCTGATAAACTAAAACTAACTCTAATATAAATGTTTTTATTTTTCAGGTAAGTCCTCTATCGTTAATTCTTGAAGGTATAGTATCGTTAAGCTGTAGTCGTAAGGATTCGAGCAGACGTCTTGCTATACTGCAGTTAGCACATCCGGTGGTACCGTGTAAGTTATAGGTGGTAGCGGGTATTATCTACGCGAAAAAAGTGTGTGAGTACGTTAATATCACAAAATATGATTTTTGTGGCGTTTTGTTAGTGAAGTGTTTTTTTCATAGTTTTTTTTTTATTGCGGAGTTTTTATTTATACAGTGTAAAAAGACCTATCACATAGCCGAAATCTACGCACTCTGTACATCAAACTAAATTACATTGACCAAAAATAATTGCTGGGAAACGACTTTTATTTTTAGGCATAAAAAAAAACTGTGTTTTTTGTAGCGCGCAATGTAATGCACGTAACCGATTGTGCCTGTGTGTGTTGTGCAGCGGCTACACAGCTGAGCCAAGGCGGTCGTGTGCGTTTGATATTCAGTGCTTTTTTGTAACATTAAATGCGTAATTTGTTAGGAAAAATTGAAAATTTTGATAATGTTTGTTTGGAAGAAAGTTTAGCATTATCATTTCGAATTCGTTTTTGGAAAAAAACTAAAAAAAAATGTATACTTTGTCTTTTTACACCCGATATATTTATTACTTCAATGTACAATGATAGTACATACGGCATTCTGTATCATCAACCTTTGGGCCAAAGAGAACAGCATTGAAAGGAGCAACTACTAACTGACTCTACGAAACTACTACTACGTCACGACTAAACGAACTACTGTCAACTACAAAAAATAAAATAAGGATATTTATGACAAAAAAAATTTATTTATGATTAGTTACGGTTTACTCACGTGCATTTTTCGGGATTGCCCGACTAGTTTCGGACCCAATCGGAGTCCTTAATCATGAGCTGATCACGCGGCGAGTTAATTTTTTTACTATTGCGTTTTTGATATTGAGTACTTTTAGTGCACTTATTGAATAAAGGCGAGTGAAAAATGGATCGGTACTTACAATATAACCTCTTTGATTGATGTTGAGCAGGATGCAATATTCGTAGCATCCTGTGTATACGTCACATCTCGTTTTGTAGGCGTAATAAGTTAACTACAAATTGCTGGGAATGCCTATACAGGATGTAAACAAATTCGTGTAATTTCTTTAAACGACATGATCTACTACTGGTGTATGTTGACCCGCACGGGATTTTACTTGAATAAAGATAAAAAAACTTGCGGTAGTGTTAGGGGTTCACACCCTACACATTACTCTGAGCGTATTGCTATTGAAGAATTAGTTATTTTAGCTTTAATATTGAATCTAAGACTGTTTGTTTTAAGTAATTTTAAACTACCTATTTCCAAGCGGGATTAAACTCATTCCTAATTTGTAGCCGAACAGGTGCTGGCCTGGAAATTCAAGCTCCAGATGAGCAAAATTTTTATTTTTTTTATTTTTTCTTATTACCCCATTGACGTAGTGTCACGGACCTCGGATCAACGCTTAAAAATGTCCGAACCGAATGTACACTGAAACGCGAAAAGGTTAACTAATTTACGTCAATGGTAGTCGAATCTTCGTACGCTGAAAAGCTAAATTAAGCATTGTGATAACGACATAGGATTTTTTAGGAGGAGCTCGTGGCTAAATAATTACAGCCGCATAGACCGATCTTCCGGGTTAAGCCACGCTTGCCGAGGTTGGTCTGTGGATGGGTGACCATTTACCATAGCGAGTTTCCTCCGTGCCTCGGAAAGCACGTAAAGCCGTTAGTCCCGGCTGTCATTTGTAGATCTTTGACAGTCGTTACTGTTGGTCGGAAGCCAGAAAGTCTGACAACCAGTCTTACCAAGAGTATCGTATTACCCAGTTACTGGGTTGTAGAGGTCTGATAGGCAGTCGCTCCATGTAAAATACTGATATTCAGCTGCATCCGGTTCGACTGGAAGCTGACCCCAACATAGTTGGGAAAAGGCTAGGCAGATGATGATGATGATAACGACATAGGATTTAAATTAGTTTAGGCGGTGTACCTTGGCGCGCGCTCTGGTTTTGTATGTAAACTCAGGACACTTTTTCGTGAATCTTGTACTAGACTAGCGACGGGCAAACTTTTTTCAACAGGGGCCAGAAAACGCAACGAATTTTGAATAGGGCCAGAATTTAAAAAAAGAATATGCTTTTTTTCTGCACACACTAACATTTTTGGCTAAATAATTACTAAAATAATTACTACTATTTATTGTAGCCATACTCTTGCTCTAAAGGGGAGGGTTGGCGGGCCGGATTAAAACACTTAGCGGGCCAGAATTGGCCCGCGGGCCGTAGTTTGCCCACGCCTGTACCTTAGTCTATATGTTTCTACGTCAATTGATAGACTTGAGAAACGTCAAAAATTAGATGCACAGGGAAAGCGTTAAGATTGTTGTTTGTTATCTCAAAGGACACTGCGTCCGTCGAAGTCCCCATTTAGTCTATGACAGGGCTATTTAGTGATTGGCACTAGACAAGAACAGATGTCCTCTGACTTAAATGCTGGCTACACTTAACATATCCGGTGGCTGCGATCAAGGCATAAGCAGTAGCGATATTAGATAAAGTGATTATCGTTAAACCGAAAATACATTCTTCTGATGTAAGGTTTAAGCTGTTCCTTTTTTATTTTTGGTAAACCAATAACATCTGGCATATGTAATATACTCAAAAGTACCGTAAGCTGGTTTCGGGACTAATTTGGAATTATCGATTAAGTATTTTGACATCACTTCGATTTTAGCACTTGTTAAAAATGTTGTTCTCTCAATCACCGTAAATATAGATAAACAATAGCGGTGTCGTCCTCGGACGACGGGCGGTAGCACACCGATTAAATTATTGACTTATTCTGTTCAAAAAGCCAAAAATTACCAAGCGACATGTTGGTAACTTTACACTAGAGCATTTTAAAGTTTTATTTAAGTTCATAATCTTTAAATGCCAGTTTATTATAAGCCTTTAAACTGCACTTAAAATTCGTTGGAATCAAGTACCTAGTTATGACAAATAGGAGATTTTTTTATATATTTTTCCAATAAAAAAACTTTAAAATATTCTAGTGTAAAATTGCCAACATGTCGCTTGGTAATTTTTGCCTTTCAAGCTTCGATATGGTTTTAAGGAAATATACGAATTCATTTACACCAGAGATGTGCAAAATAGTATATTAAAAGTATTTAAATTCAAAATGCAAATGCTTGGTTATATTTTTATTTCAAATAAAAATACAAAATCGTTTTCAATTAAAGTATTTAAATACAAAATGCAAAATACGTATTTTCAAAATAGGTTTTTCAAATAAAATACCTTTTTTCACTGATTTTAACACTAGTATTTGATCAAAGCATGCATATAAAGAACAAGTCCTAATGTAAGATTCTCGCACAGCCTAAACCGCTAAAGGTAGAAACTTGAAATTTGGAGAGTAGTTGTTTTTTTATTGCGAACGCGCACTCTAAGGGAGTGAAAAGAGGTGATAAAGTTAATTTGAAAAATCTTATTTCCAGTATTTAAAAACTTGAAACTTGGCACAAATACTCTTTAAAGTAAATAATAAGAATTTAAGAATGAAAAATATGAAACATGAATTAAAAAAATTAACAAAACCATTTTGCATTTTACAAATATTAAATATTTTTAAAAAGTATTTCAAATAAAATGGAAAATACATTTTGAAAAAAAGTATTTCAAATGCAAAATAAAATAGGTATTTTGCATTTTGTATTTGTATTTTAAATACATGTATTTCAAATAATTCACATCTCTGATTTACACCCTAGTTGTATTTGAATAACTTTCATTAGTCATCTCAACCCGCTATCCGCTTACACCTTGAACACCATTCCGATACAGTTGCGCCGGGGGCGATAAAACGTCGTTTCGATTCCCGTGCCGGAAATAGCCCCGGTCAAGAACCTGCGCGAAAAATTCGCTCACATCGCGCGCATGCGTGTGCGCACCGCGCGCATGTGTGCGGGCGCTTTGTTGTTTCATTGTAGTTGGCTAAGTGGTTCGTCGGTAAAAGTGTATAATATGATAAGTTATTGATAATGTATAGGATTTTGAAGATTTTTTTGGTTTATACTTCATTTACCTATCCTAACTTATGCGAAAGTAAGTTTATTTGTTTGTTACCTTTTCACGCCTAAACCACTGAACCGATCATCCTGAAATTTTGCATATACGTTGTCAGGTGTACAGAAACGGACATAAGGTACCTTTCATCTCGAAAAAAAGTACTGTTCCCGAGGAAAACAACAATAACGTTCATAGATGGCGCCACGTGTCTTTCGAATCACGATTGAATTATATTATTATAGAAACTTTAGTAGTGTGTGAAGAGTTTTTTGAGCTTAACGCGAGCGAAACTGCGGGCAAAAGCTAGTAAATATGTATTTTTAACTTGAAGTACTTCGTATTTTTATTTTTTTTTATTTATTTTCCTCGTTTCTCCATGGTTTGTAGACCGATTCGATTAATTCTTTTTTTATTTTTTGAGGAATACTCTCGAGTTGGTCCTTTTTTTTCTTGAAACATCCTCATGAATACGAAGGGTTATGCCTGACTCTTACCGGCTAAAAACCCACGGTGTTCCTTCTGCTGACCTTTGGCTGGGGTCGCGGGATTCGCAGCTGCATGCACCGCAACCCCGGCAGGCCTAGCGGACCTCTCCTTCTGTGAGGCCTTGCCCCACGTCCTCCTGAGAGGCGCCTCCTTCTCAGGCCTGGAGGCCTACTCCCTAAGTCCGTCAACGAAATTAGTCGCCCTTCCGAAAGTAGCCCGACACGTAGGAGTGAACAAAACAAGTGTCAAATTCAACTTTTCGGACGGGCAAAAACACATCGGTAGTAGGGACAACTGTCAAATCGTGTTGTCATTCATTCTTAGTTCGGATCCCGAAATAATCGTATGTCCGTAGGTGATAGGGAGTAGGAAACGCTCGTAACTAAGGCCGGAACTACGGACTTCGTGCTTAGAGAGTAGACCCCCATGTTATTGGTCGGGTAATGGGTCTGATGGTGCACTAGTTTTAGCATTAGTCAGTTCTTTTAAGCATAGTGGACCTTGAAAGTGAGCTCAGAGAATAATGAACGCCTCTTCATAATCCCCTTTCTTTAAATTTCAAACTTGATTCGCTCTTTACGAAACGAATTGCACCGAATTATACATGTGTGCGTGAGTGTGATACGCAAGTTATTATACACACGTATAGGTTGCGCACGCGATCCGAATGAATGGCGCGATCTCTTTGTTTTTGAGCGCTGCGTCTGAGTTGCAGGGTGGGCGGCGTTGAAGGTTCGATTGTCTTTTCAATTTTGTGCAAAATTGGAACTGCGAGAGCTTCTAAATTGCCTTTATGGTGAATGAAAATATTGTGAAGAATCCTGTGGCCTGCACCAGGTCACCAAGGTGGACTACGGCCCAATCCCTATAATAAGGTTGAGCTACACGATGGCTAATGCATGCGTGCCGTCAGTTAGGACAGGTCAACTCAAACCTGCTATGGCTCTTTACTCAAAGGTCATTCCAGACGTTGCCCTACATTGTTACACTCACATAGTTTTATACCACAATGTCTGGACTTTAAAAGAGACCGTGACCTCTGAGTTTGTTTCGGCTTTTCTTCTCAGAGCTAGTCAGATAGGAAATGCCAAGCATCTAGTCTTAAAAAGAACATTACATTGACTTGTAAAAGTGTCTGTAACAGATTTATTTACAGAAATAAATACTAAATTTCAAAGCAGTGGGGCTCATAGCTACCGCATAGAGTGATCAAATTGCGAGGAAAAGGTAGTCTTGCGGCAACCAGCACCGCCATCATCATTCAGAACGATTTAAATCGGTGTCGAACGATTACGAGCTATATTTTCTGCGGCGGCGCCATCTAGTCTTAAAAAGAACATTACATTGATTTGTAAAAGTGTCTGTAACAGATTTATTTACAGAAATAAATATCATTTAGAAAAAACAGACCCGTGCCCAGCGTTGGGACCGGATGATTTTACAATTAGCTGGAACACAGTCCCCGATCCAGGAATAAGGGGCCTTATCATTTGTTGCTTTTGCTACCACTACATTAACCAATAAGCCAGTATAGCAATCAAATTCACACCGATAACTCAGCCCTCATCAAGCTGTCGCCTTCCCAATCCCCCGCTAGCAACGCTCTAAGCCGAGGTCCGAGTCCCACTAGGCATCGCCCTTAGTGCTGTTGTTGCTAGTAGTCATGATGTTAGTGTAGTATAAGTAGTTAGCTTAGGTTAAGTATTTTACTTCCCCACTATTGGCTGGAGACACTTCAGGTCTTGCCAATAACTGCCCGGTTACGTAGAACATTCCATAAGGACTACATACAAAAAAAAAATTGAATTTAGTCACCGGAATCAGAAGAAAATTCCATAAAACAGAAATTCTCTGATCAAAAAACTCATGCGCAACATAAGTAACCTAATCGTGCGCAAATAAGATGTTCAAATATTAGTTCTGAGTCACTTAGCACGTGTCCGCACGATAAGATATAAATATGAGTATCATTTGGATAATCGTAACCAGGAGGAACCCTACACTGAAGTAGGTACTTATTAGTAATAGTTGTGAAATAATAACTTCACATATAAATGATATTTATTTCTGTAAATAAATCTGTTACAGACACTTTTACAAGTCAATGTAAGTTTTTTTAAGACTAGATGGCGCCGGCATTTCCTATCTGACTCGCTCCGAGAAGAAAAGCCGAAACAAACTCAGAGGTCAACGTCTCTTTTAAAGTCCAGACATTGTGGTATAAAACTATGCGAGTATAACAATGTAGGGCAACGTTTGGAATGGCCTTTTGAGGAAAGAGCCATAGCAGGTTTGAGTTGACCTGTCCCAACTGACGGCACGCATGCATCAGCCATCGTGTGGCTCAACCTTATTTTAGGGAGCTCAACGACCCGACGCACGACGACACCAATCAGCCGGATATTTGCGAAGGTCGCAAAAAAAAATATATAATAAATGCTATCTACATACATAAACTCACGCGTTTTTTCCTTGGGGATAGGCAGAAACTGTAGAACGCCACATGCTACGATCTTTACATAGTCCTTTTGCTTCGTCCACGTTCATACATCTTGTCATACACGCACGTCGGTTGAGAGTACTACGCACCTGTCCTTTTTGAAGAACATCACCAATAACATCGTTGTATGTCTATCTTGCGTCCTCTACTGGCTTTTCCACTGACATACGCCTTATAAAGGGGTTTGAACATTTTTCTAGGAAGCTGGCATAGGCCCCTGCCGCCATTTTCATTTTTTTTCCAAGTTGCGGCGCACGATGAGACTAACATATATGGGTAGAGGACACTCAAACAAACAAAAAATATTCAGAGATATAGTGCCATAAAGTGTCACGTTGCCGAGATATTTGGACTCAAAGATTTTTTTTCAAGATTATCTCGATACAATATCTCGGTATCGTAACACTTTAGGGCACCATATCTCTGAACATTTTTTATTTGTTTGAGTGTCTTCTACCCATATTTACCAGTTACAAAGTGCGCTGCAATAAAAAAACTTTAAGTCAAAATGTCTCGGCAACGTGACACTTTAGGGCACCATATCGCTGAATATTTTTTGTTTGTTTGAGTGTTCTCTATCTATATTTACCAGTTACAAATTGCGCTGCAATCTTGAAAAAAAATCTTTAAGTCCAAATATCTCGGCAACGTGACACTTTAGGGCACCATATCACCGATATTTTTTGTTTGTCTAAGTGTCCTCTACCCATATATGTTAGTGTAATCGTGCGCCGCAACTTGGAAAAAAAAAACAAAATGGCAGCGGGGGGGCTATGCCACAAAGGTTCCCCTTTCTTTTGTTAATCGTCGTTCACTCATTCTTTCAACATGACCAAACCGCCTAAGCATACTCCTTTAAATTTTTGTCACTCCATCATCTTTTAAACCACAACTTTGTCTTATCATATCATTCTTCAATCTATCATTTAAAGTTACACCGTACATACTTCGCAAGGAACGCATTTCCACGGCATTTATTCTACTTTCATGGCTCTTCTTCCAAGACCAACATTAAAAAAAAAACAACTGTTCCATACATTCCCCCATCGAAAGTGGCGCCACTTCAGAAAAAAGCGTTATTTCTGTCAACACACAACATATTGAAACTTCGTACGTACAACATTTTAGTCAAGTGTTGTAGAAATTTACGAACACCAAAAAACAACACTTGACATCCTAGGTTAGAAGTTTTAGTAATTAATGCTAAAAACGGCCGTTTTTGGTACTAATCGCCAAAACTTCGAATCCAGAAGCTCTGGTGTTGATATTTGGTGTTAGAAAATTTTTACACTTGACTAAAATGTTGTACGTACGAAATTTCTATGTTGTGTGTTGACAGAAATAATGTTTTTTTCGGTAGGGGAAGCGCCTTAAGCAACATTGATTTTTTGTGCAGTTTTTTTACGTATTCTCGCTTTGTTTCTTAGTAAAAGTTGTACAGAATCATGAGCAAATATCATGGTTTTCGGATGTAATAGGGAAAACTCTTAAAATAAAGATGACACCTTGAACTTCGAAATCTGAATCTCTATAATGATGTTACATAATAGACACGGCGGTGCGTGTCGTAACATGATATCCACAGATACTTCGCGATAGAATATAAATGTGCACATTATAATACGTGAGCGAATAAATAAGTTGACAATGATCTTGATGGGTACTCACGGTTCTCGAGTTTTTAGAAGATTTAGAGGATTCTAGACTGTTTCCTTACGTTTAGAATGATTTTTAATAGATTTTACAGAAATGTAACATAACCGGTTCATTACTGTTTCACTGGCAGGGGCATCTTTTCACAATGTGAAGGGTTTAGACCAGTCTTTCTCAAAGTGGGCGATGACGCCCCCTTGTGAGCGCCAGACGCCTACTGGGGGGCGGTAAAAGTAATGATTGCTATTGTGGTGTGGTAAAGTTAACATTTTTAAGGGGCGCTAAAACATTATTGATTCTCAAAGGGGGCGGTAGACAAAATAAGTTTGAGAACCTCTGGTTTAGACCTTAGATAGTCCACTACTCAGGCCTGCAAGCCTGTATAATTTTTCCTATCGCATTTTCTTGTGCTGAGACGAAATAATAATGCGAAGAGAAAATTATGTCACGCTGGACATGTTAGTCCGACTGGTGTTAGTTGACGGACGACACAAATCATCAAGATTTTTTATGGCGCTCTTTCAGTTATGCAGGTTTCCTCACGATATTTCCCTTCACCGTTAACGTAAAACGCTAATCAAATTCTGATCCGCGCATGAAACCGCAAAGTCACGAGATGCGGGCTGAGATCGAACTTTAACCCTCATGCATGGCTTCATCTACGATGACTAGGGGTGCTAATAACGCAGCGTTTAGTGAAACACATTTCGTTTTATATTCGTTATCATAACGGAGGAGCTCGTGGCTAAATAATTACAGCCGCATAGACCGACCTTCCGGGTTAAGCCACGCTTGCCGAGGTTGGTCTGTGGATGGGTGACCATTTACCATAGCGAGTTTCCTCCGTGCCTCGGAAAGCACGTAAAGCCGTTGGTCCCGGCTGTCATTTGTAGATCTTTGACAGTCGTTACTGTTGGTCAGAAGCCAGAAAGTCTGACAACCAGTCTTACCAAGAGTATCGTATTACCCAGTTACTGGGTTGTGGAGGTCTGATAGACAGTCGCTCCATGTAAAATACTGATATTCAGCTGCATCCGGTTCGACTGGAAGCCGACCCCAACATAGTTGGGAAAAGGCTAGGCAGATGATGATTCGTTATCATAACTACAAGATATTTTCTTTTTTTTAATAACTTTGCTCCACACTAGGATTTCTCCTGTATCGTGGGTGCTTTTACAAACACAAATCTCACATACACAAACGCCCAGACCCGAAACAACCATCTATAGGCCATACAAATTTTTGTTCCGTGTGGGAATCGAACCCACAACCCGTAGCGCACAAGCCAATCGCTCAGCCACTACACCAAACGTGTCGTCTAAAGATAGCTGAACAACTAGTCGGCAGTTGCACTGTCTTGTCACAGTCTCGTCAACGTGACAACTGCTGACTAGCGGCGTTATTAGCCTCCCAGGGGCACAATTCTCCTAAAATAAATTGTTTCCAAACGCAAACGAACCACAACCGTCAGTCAGTTTTTGTTTTCGAAAACTGTCAAAATAATTGGTTTTGTTTTTTGTGTCAAACAATTTGACAGGTTTTGAAATTGAGAACTGTCTGAATGAACGGTTCGGCCTTGGTTCGGTTGCGATTTACCAAGATTACTTTTAGAAGAATTGGGACACAGTTTGACAACAACCAAAACAAACATTTAGTCTGACTGACTGGTAACAATTCTGTTAATAGTACTGTAACCCTCCTGTAGCTACGATCATTTGTCACAATTTTCTCACAGCTCGTCTCACAACTCGTAGTAACTCAAAGACCACAAATTCGCCACACAACGGTATCGATATGCAAATATTTCGGCCAGGTGTGCCGCTCTGACCGACAGGCTGGCTAATTATACCGGTCACGTGGACACGCGTCTGCATCGCTCACGGGGTAAGCAGACGTCTAAGTAGACGACGTGTAACATCACGGAGTTATACAATACGGCCGACGTAGCTTGGCGAGTCTGAAGTTAGTTGTTTGGCTGCGCAATGAATGTTTTAGAAACGAAATTGTCGGCTGTACTCTTCTGTCAAATGACACGTTTGGTGCAGTGGCTGAGCGATTGACTTCTGCGCTATGGGTCACGGGTTTGATTCCTGCACGGAACAAATATTTGTATAGCCTACAAATAGCTGTTTCGGGTCTGGGCGTTTGTGCATGTGAGATTTGTGTCTGTAAACGCACCCACGATACATGAGAAATGGTTGTGGGGCAACGTTTCATAAATAAAGTAAAGAATGAAATATTTCGGGAGGTGTCTTGTTGTGTCCGACAGGCTAGCTAATTGCACCGGTCACGGGTCTATGTATTTTCACAACGTCGTGGAGTAGGCAGAGAGGACTCTTACACCACGTTTTTTTCCGGCGATGTCTACGCGCGTCGCACGCAACTATAACGCGCTGCAAACGCGATGTTATCGCAACCAATGTACCTATTCACACGTTTATAAAATTGTAGTATGCAGACGACGACTTTTTCGCGAGCTGTCGACGCGCTCGTAGCGCGGAGTTACATCGATACAGACGCGCTGTCACAGCGCGTTTCTTTAGCTGCAAACACATAGGTACAGCGCGTTTTAATCGGTCACTTGCCGACACGCGCGTCTGGAGCGCGATACACGCTCCTTCGCGCGCGTGCTACACGCGTTTTACTTTGCAAGATAAGTTGCTCAAGCGCGTCTGTAGCGCGTTTCTCGTGAGTTTGCAGCGATGCAATCTAAAAGTTATCTGTAATCTGCCTATTTCAAGTTTAGCAGCGCCGACAACGCGCTATAGCGAAACGCGCGTCGACGGCGCCTGAAAAAATTTGGTGTGTAAGAGCTCTTTAAGTTTCGAATTCACCTCGATATATTCAATAATATCATAATCATGACTCGTCTCGTTGGTCTAGCAGTCGCAAGCGCCATTACTGAGCGTGAGGTCCTGGGTTCGATCCCCAGGTCGGGCAAAGTGTTATGGGGTTTTTCCGTGTGGAATTTCTTAGTAGCAGCCCGGATTCTGGATTTGTGCCCGGTTGATGGCAATAGGCTCGCCCCCTATTACTTGGAGCTTGAAACATAACGGCAAAATGTGTGTGTGGGAATACAGGAGTGACGTTATGTTTTTTTTTTAATGTGTTTTCGATATCTAACTACTGCAAATCGATTGAGCATATTCTCACTACTCGACCAAGAGACATCACTCACTACTCGGCAGATGTTTCAAGACCTGACAATCGACTCGATATAGATGTGCCGCGCTAAGTTATGCTGGGGGTTTAAACAATGCACCCGGTTTTATACGTGACAACCCTGTTTCGAGTGTCCAGTGGTATGTAGGCAGGTTGGGTTGTATTAACCGTATAATGATTGGACCAATTTAAAGGAATCTTACCCTTAGTGGATAGCCTGGTATTTCTTTCAAATCAGTTGTCAGTGTAACTTTCTGATATTCAGTTGCATCTGGATAGATTGGCATAAAATATGTAGGTACGTTTGATTCTATTTATATTTTTACTAGCTTTTGTTCGCAGCTTCGCTTGCGTGAAATTTTGAACCCGTTAAGTGACGATTTTCCATACAAACATTCATCCCCTATTTAACCCCCTTAGAGCGATTACGCACTGCATCCGATCCGAATCCGTGAAAATACGTTCCGAAGTAGTCATACAACTATTTGTATGGTAGTTTACGCACTAGATCCAACTTCCGTCAACCGATTTCTCTCCGTCAACCGTGAGTCTCCAATTCGGAAGAAATATTGACGGACCGAAGTAATGAACGCTTTCGCATTACCTCGGATTCAAATCGGACGCCAAATGGATATGCCAAATATGGCCCCTGAATTGTTTAGATTTGGATCAGAGATCGGATTCCTTCCTTATTCCTTGTCTACATTATAATAAAAGGAACCTCTGTGCAAAATTTCAGCTTTCTAGGTCCAAGGGTTTGGGCTGGGCGTTGATGAGTCAGTTAATCTGTGTTGCTGGGGAGTTTGTTGCGCCGTTTCTTCTTCACAGCATAAACACTAGGAAGCGGTGAAGGGTGGGAGCTTTTGGGGGTGCAGTCAATTGTAACTACCTAAATTTGACGTTCAAAAAGAACTAAGTAATACTAGTCTTCTACTTTGAATAAACGAGTTTTGAGTTTGGAGTTTGAATCAGTCAGTCAGTCAGGCAGGACTTTTCATGTCTTTTTTGTCTATTGGTAAGAACTTAAAACACATTTCTCGTTCGGAACAGTTCATGTCATTGGACACATGCAAATTTTTGCTGTGATTGAATAAAAAATTTAAAAAAACAACACATCCAGATGCGCAGCGGATGACAAAAAATATATTTAAATGCATTTTTTTTGTTTCGATACATTTAAATTTTTATTCAGAAAACACATTAGCACTTTTACGCCATTTGTCTTTTTTTTTGGTTTTTGTGAATCGACCTCTGACTGACATGTCTAGAAATACATGTTTACCGTATGTTTTAGCTTTTTTTAATTCTGTTTTATTTTTGACATTTTATTTTAAACTATTGGACACGTTTTTTTTCTGTAGAATGTGATTCTACTCCATACTGTTCTTTATATTTGCCATATTTTTAAAATAAATCCGAAAAAAAAAACTAAAAGGAGGTCAAGTGCGAGTCGGATTCGCGCACGAAGGGTTCAGTACCATTTATGTATATAAATAAAAAGAAAAGTTCTGACTGACTGACTGATTGACTGACTCATCAACGCCCAGCCCAAACCCTTGGACCTAGAAAGCTGAAATTTTGCACAGAGGTTCCCTTTATAATGTAGACAAGGAATAAGGAAGGGTTTTTCGAAAGTCAACTCCTAAGGGAGTTAAATAGGGGATGAAAATTTGTATGGAGAATCGTCAATTAACGGGTTCAAAATCTCACGCAAGCGAAGCTGCGGGCGAAAGCTAGTTATCTATAAAAACGGCAAAAAAATCACGTTTGTTGTATGGGAGCCCCCTTAAATATTTATTTTATTCTATTTTTTTAGTATTTTTTGTTATAGCGGCAACAGAAATACATCATCTGTGAAAATTTCAACTGTTTGACTATCACGGTTCATGAGATACAGCCTGGTGACAGACGGACGGATGGACAGCGGAATCTTAGTAATAGGGTCCCGTTTTATCCTTTGCGTACGGTGGTACGGAACTTTAGTTGTAATGATTAATTGAATGTTTACGTGATTCCTTAATAAGAGAAACCTGGCCATTTTGGTGTCAGATTTCAATAATTATTTTTTCACCTTTTTTGTACATTTCCATAAATATTTTTCCTGATATTTTTATAATTAATTCGTTCACCCTAACACCAGCAAACAATAACATGTAAAACCTTGCCGCCTCTTAATCCACTCCCGCGCAGCTCGCTCGTACATGAAACAGGATTCCGTTAGCGCACCTGCCGCCCCCACCAATCACCGTGTTGTGCGCCTTTTATTTAGTTTCACTTGTATGAGGTACATCACGCTTGTTAGCTTTGGGGTGAGCAGAGTTATAGGTGATTTTTATCTAGTACAGTCTGTTCCCTAAGATAGCTGACCCTTCTATACAAGGTTAGTCGGAAAGGGAGTACTAATAAGAAAGGGTGTTAAAGTACCCATAAAAATTAATAACTTTTGTTCTACAACTTTCCCCAAAAGCCTAAAGTTTAAGACAAGCTTTAGAAGAAGAGCTGTTCAAAAATTACATAAATAAAATAACTTTAAATAAAAGTAAAAATTGATTTCAAAAAAAAAAAAAATTGTAAAATAATTACTATAATATAAAACTTTTAAAAAAGTTTTAGAAGTCGGTGCAATTTTACACTGAACCTAATTGAAGGCACCGACTTCTGAAACTGTTAGTAATCTACTTAGTAATTAATTATTTTTTTAGTTTTTTTTGAAGTCCGTTTTTACTTTTATTTAATTTTGAAGTTCATTATTTTTCTATTTTGAGTGGCATAAACAACGCATAAACATGCGATTACAGTAATCGCGAGTGATTTGCTGTTATCCATTGAAGAGTTCCATTGTCTATCTCCAAAGGTCTTCACCAAATTTATTTGGGACCATCTCGGGAGATACTCTTTCCTTTCAAACCAAAAAAGAAAACATTAAAATCGGTTCAATTGGCGACGATATTGCTGAACAAACATACAAAAATAAGTCAAATAGAAAAGCTTCTCCATTTTTTAAATCGGTTCAAGAAGAGAGAGCGAAGAGCTCTTCCAAACACCATTCATAATGCGCACGGCAAAAGAGTGTAACTCACTACCTGCGTCTGTGTTCCCGAACGATTACAATCCGAATCTCTTCAAAGTGAGAGTGAACAGGCTTCTTCTGGGTAAGCTCGCTCCATCGTAGACTTTGTCTCTGTCACCTCTGACCTCGACCAGAGACAAGATCAAACCAATCACAAATAAAAAAAGAAAGCAAGAAAAAACATTTATTCTAGACTCGCACAAGCAGTTACAAACATAAAAACAATATACAGAATTAAGTAATAAAAAAACTTTAAATAAAACTAAAAACCGACTTAAAATAAAACTAAAAAATAGTGAAATAATTAGCATGATATAAAATTAAGAGTCAGAAGTCGGTGGCTTTTATTTGTTTCAGAATTGCACCGACTTCTGAAACTGTTAATTTTACATCATGCTAATAATTTCACTGTTTTTTTAGTTTTTTTTGAAATCGGTTTTTACTTTTATTTAAAGTTTTTTATTGAATACGTTTTAGTGCCATAAATTACACGGTTAAGACTACAAGTTTAAATGACACGATCTTTCCAGCAACTAGGTAGTTTTCTTTAAGAATAGGTATTAACGTATAATTATCATGACGGCTCCTTACAAATACATCAAATTTTCTTTGTTCTAATGTTAATGGCTAATGTTTCTGTGATGACAGTTAAAACAGAGATTGAAAGTCCTCATCAAAACGTGCGTTGAAGGGAACCACAAACCAAAACGTCATCTAAGTATTGTATTTTTTGTTTTTATTGATTTTTTTAAAAAGCGCTTTATTATTTTCGATAAAATTTATATGGGACCACCTCTAAAGTATGGCCTACCAAACAAAAAAAGAATCATAAAAATCCATTCATAATTGGCGGAGATATCGCGTAAAGGTGCTCCCACACCGGTGTTAAAGATGTTTACAAACATTAGTTAACATTTCCTAAACAAACTTATATAAAAAAATATCTGCAAAAATCTATTGAAACATTATCTAATAATCTATATTAGACAAATTAGATTATCTGATATTTTTTATCTTTTCCTAACATTTGTTAGTGTTAGAAAATGTTTGTAAACATTTTTAACAGCAGTGTGGGAGCACCATTACAAAGATACAAAAAAGAAAAAAAACAACGTTTAGACGAATTGACGACCTCCTTCTTTTTGAAGTCCGTTAAAAACTACAAAACTGCTGTTTACGACATTAAAAAAAGAGAGTTAGAGTTTGAATGTCCATAATAATCAACTGACCATGCGAGATAAAATTGAAAACTTTAAAAAAATATTCCCTACTTCCTTCCCTGCGATCCCCACGGGTCCCCAAACCCATAATTTTAATTTTAATCCCATCAAAGACCAAGTTGAACGACCGTGACACAAAAAGACGCGAGGGGTCCGTTTGTATAGCGAATAGTATTGAGAACCCCTTGTGTTGCGCCCGCGCAGGCGCACCGCACTTTGTACCGGGGAAGTGCTTTGGACTTTGGAAGAGAGGTTTTTAGTCTGATATACATGGAGTAGGAAACTAGTGAGACGATCTGGACATTATTCCAGATATTGTCCAGAAAAAAGTATTTATGATTATTTACGGTTTACTCACGTGCATTTTTCGGGATTGCCCGACTAGTTCGTCTCGCGACCTCGCCGCGTGATCAGCTCATGATTAAGGGCTCCGTTTGGGTCCGAAACTAGTCGGGCAATCCCGAAAAATGCACGTGAGTAAACCGTAAATAATCATAAATATGAATGTGTCTCACGAAAGTTATAATACAAAAAGTCTTATATTTTTTGTTATTGTTGATTTTTTCAAAAATCACTGTATCAATTTCGATAAAATTTATATGGGACCACCTCTAAAGAATGGCCTATCAAACAAAAACAAAAAATAATAATATATCAAATAATAATCAAAATCCATTCATAATTGGCGGAGATAACGCGTAACGAACATACAAAAAAAAGAACACATTCGGACGAATTGAGAACCTCTTCCTTTTTGAAGTCGGTTAAAAACCGCATCAAAATCCGTTGCGTAGTTTAAAAGATTTAAGCGTACAGACGACGGGAAGCGACTTTGTTTTATACTATGTAGAGATTAGTAAGGATTTATACTTTTCTGCACTCTGGCATAAAGCGGACTAAATGGCATAAGACATTCTCTACCAGTCAACCTTTTTACCTACACATTCTGAAAATGCATCCTTAACGATCATAGCAGGGGCCCAATTCTCCTAAAATAAATTGTTGCCAAACGCAATCGAACCACAGCCGTCAGTCAGTTTTTGTTTTCGAAAACTTTCAAAATGATTGATTTTGTTTTTTGTGTCAAACAATCTGATAGCTTTTGAAATTGAGAACTGTCTGAATGAACGGTTCGGCCTTGGTTCGGTTGTGATTTATCAAGATTTATTTTAGGAGAATTAGGCCCCAGGTTGCTTTCTGTAGTTACTAGTGCTACTACTAGTATGGGAGAAAGGTCTAATTCTATACGTAAGTAACGTACATATTAATCTCATAATCATTTCCTTATGTTCTCGTTACATGGTAACAGGTTATTCGACTCCCACACGCCTATATTTAATAACCTATTTATTATAATTTACGCAATGTGCATGAATGATTGCCCTAGCGACTGTGACAATGCGGTTTAGGTATGAAAACATGCGCACGCGCCGCTGCAACTCCGGAGTGAAATATAAAAGAAATTGTGGCAGAGTTTCCTCGGTTCGTTCCGAGGAAAGTCGTCTTCCGGAATAAAAGGAAGGTTATCTATCAATTCGTGTTTTTTCCCGGTCACGATCCACCGAGCTCTCTCGTCGTAGAGTCGGTCGTCTCTTCAGACTCCGCAGTCACACCGATAATTCAGCCCTCATCAAGCTGTCTAACAACGCCCTAAGCCAAGGTCCGTGTCCCACTGGGGGTCGCCCTTAGTGCTGTTGTTGCTAGTAGTCATGATGTTAGTGTAGTATAAGTAGTTAGCTTAGGTTAAGTATTTTACCCCCCCCCCCCCCCCCCATTGGCTGGAGACCCTTCAGGTCTTGCCAAAAACTGCCCGGTAAAACTGATAAGATTACTTATTTTACTTCTTTAATTTTCCTTCAATGCTGCCTTTTTCATTTTTAATGTGCGTACGTCTAAATCCAATATAAAAATAAGCACATAATGCCGTGAAAGCATACGCGTCATTATAGTTTAGACTGCCCCGCCATGATAGTCTATTATTTTGCTTGAAAATGCCATAAAATAAACGTCTTCTTCGAAAATAATTAAATACTTCTTCCCTACACAAATACAACGAAAATCGCAATTAATCTGCCATATACAAAGTAAACGAACTGCCCCACTTAAAACCAAAACTTTCGAAAAAAAAACACCCTTAAATTCCTTTAATCGTGAACCCGAAGGCGCACGAAGAACTCCGAGCAAGCCCGAACGCGAACATCTGTCGCCGGCGCGTGCGTCGTTTCCGAACCTGTATGGCCGAAGATTTGTACAGGTGGTGCGTAGGGTAGGTAGGGGGGGGATATGTATAAAGGAATTTTTATATATATGTTTATTTGTGTCGATGACCTTTTATACGGACATTTTTTGATAAGAATTATTTTGATAGAATCAAAGGTACATTGTTTGGAGTTTGTATCTTGTAGGTTAAGTAATTTGTGTAGGGGTTGTGTCCAGGTTATTAACCTTAGTATATCACCTTGATTCCGGTTACAATCGTGTGCTAAGTTGGTTAAAAGTTGGTTAAATTATCAGATTGTATAAAAAACACAAAAACGATAAACATATTTAAAGTGAAGCTAAAACGCATGTTGTTAGAAAAATGCTATTATACCTACCATTAAAGAATTTATGGACGATAAATTCTAAACATACCTACCTACTATGTATGCCAATAAATAAAAATAATAATAATAATAAAAAAAAAACATCGTCTAACTATGTTCCTATGTATAAAATAATGTTCCTATTACACCTAAGTATTATAACGTGTAATCGCCAATGTAACCTAATTTTAATGTGATGTTTATTTTTCTAATAATTTAATAACTTACAAATAAGTAGGTACTATTATTGTATGCCTTGCAACACCCTTACAGGGTCTATGTATGTTTAAGATAACTATTCTATAAGTTCTCTGTAAACTACATTGTGCAATAAATAAATAAAGTTTTGTGCTTCAAAAATTGCGAAGTGTGATCACGTGATTGGTCATATGATGTGATCGAAGGATTTTCGGCGAATGATGTTCCCAGCGCGGGCTTTCTTTGGTCATAGCTAAGTCATCAACAAAAATTATCACATTTTTAATAATAACTAGCGACCCGTTCCGGCTTCGCACGCGTGCAATGTATTATACATATAAACCTTCCTCTTGAATCACTCTATCTATTAAAAAAAACCGCATCAAAATCCGTTGCGTAGTTTTAAAGATCTAAGCAGACATAGGGAGGGACAGACAACGGGAAGCGATTTTGTTTTGTTCTCATCATCATCATCATCATCTGCCTAGCCTTTTCCCAACTACGTTGGGGTCGGCTTCCAGTCGAACCGGATGCAGCTGAATATCAGTATTTTACATGGAGCGACTGCCTATCAGACCTCCACAACCCAGTAACTGGGTAATACGATACTCTTGGTAAGACTGGTTGTCAGACTTTCTGGCTTCTGACCAACAGTAACGACTGTCAAAGATCTACAAATGACAGCCGGGACCAACGGCTTTACGTGCTTTCCGAGGCACGGAGGAAACTCGCTATGGTAAATGGTCACCCATCCACATACCAACCTCGGCAAGCGTGGCTTAACCCGGAAGATCGGTCTATGCGGCTGTAATTATTTAGCCACGAGCTCCTCCTCCTCGAGTTCTATGTAGTGATAGTAAAACTTTTATTTCAGACAAAGTCCATAGTCCATACTAACCGTAATAATTTACTTAAAACAAATCGGCCAAGTGCGAGTCGGACTTGCGCACGATGGGTTCCGTACCGTGGGAATAGTCGCGTGTTGTAAGATTATACAAAACACAGCATGCTTGGTGGTAGGATCTATCGCATTCACCATGCCGAGTGACCTCGTGGAGGGCTCGTTTTAAATGTAGGTTTTTCTTGGAAAGTACACCGTCATGAAACAATCAAACACCTATTTTATGACGTAGTAGCGTATTTTTCACGGTTTTTAACCTAATGCCAGGAAACCTCCTCGAGTGTTCACTCTTACAGCGGTTACGCACTGCATCCGATCCGAATCCGTGAAAATACGTTCCGAAATAGCCATAGAACTATTTGTGTGGTAGTTTACGCACTACATCTGGTATCCGACATCCGATTTCTATCCGTCATCCGTGAGTTTCTAATTCGGAAGAACAATTGACGGACCGAAGTAGCCGTAGTACTAATTGTATGAACGCTTTCGCATTACCTCGGATTCAAATCAGACGCCAAACGGATATGCCAAAGATGGCCCCTGAATTGTTTGAATTTGGATCAGAGATCGGAATAGTCCGTAAGCTACATCTGAATTCGTTCCGAGATTTTTATTCTAGATCGGTATTTTCACGGATTCGGATCGGATGCAGTGCGTAAAGCAATATCCGAATTCGGTCCGAGTTTTTTATATCCGTATTTTCACGGATTCGGATCGGATGCAGTGCGTAATCGCTCTAAGAATCTCTCTCAAACCTTCTCAAAAGCGATGATGTTATGCAATAAGGATACCATTCCTACATTTGTACTACGACATAACCACATTTTCCACGCAATCATCGGAACGGTTACAACCGTATCTATTCTAGAATAAAAGGCATAAAAATAAAAGCCAGTGATAGGCATAAAACTTAGTTAAACGTGTGTCGCTTCAGCGTATTTCCTTTGAATACGTCTGATTACAGAGTAGGAATAAATTGCTAAACTATAGGCTTGGCCTGTAAGCTTGGATAGCGGTGATGCTCAAAGTATATGGAATAAGAATTTTTGTTTTTCAAAAATAATACATACTAGCTATTGCCCGCAGCTTCGCTTGCGTGATTTTTAGGGTTCTGCACCCAAAGGGTAAAACGGGACCCTATTACTAAGACTTCGCTCTCCGTCTGTCACCAGGCTGTATCTCATGAACCGTGATAGTTAGACAGTTGAAATTTTCACAGATGATGTATTTCTGTTGCCGCTATAACAACAAATACTAAAAAACAGAATAAAATAAATATTTAACGGGGCTCTCATACAGCAAAAGTGATTTTTTTGCCGTTTTTATAGATGATAGATAGTACGGAATCCTTCGTGCGCGAGCCCGACTCGCACTTGGCCGGTTTTTTTATATCATTACCACGCCTTCTCGCCCTCTTACCCCCTTATTACAAAAGATGGTCTAAGAAAAACCTAGGTTTTAAAATAGCCCCGTCTCTTTTTGTTATATGACATAAGAAAGTGATGGGTATATTTTAAACCTGGGTTTACCTTAGTCTTGGTTTAAACCATCTTTTGTAATAAGGCGCTTAGGGTCTGAATTTTGAAAAATCCCAAGATAAGTAATAGGTATGTTTTTCTGTCAAAAATTAAATTATAAAAAATTGTATCTCTATTGCTCTAACCTTATATCTTAATCGATCTTAATCTGCTTGGCGCCGGATTTTAATGTTTTTTTTTTTTTTAAAAAAACGTGGCCCCACACTAAGATTTCTCTTGTATAGTAGGTGCGTTTACAGACACAAATCTCACAAACAAACGCCCAGACCCGAAACAACCATCTGTAGGCCATACAAATTTTTGTTCCGTGTGGTAATCGAACCCACGACCCGTAGCGCAGAAGCCAATCGCTTAGCCACTGCACCAAACGTGTCGTCCAAATGTTCAGGTGGTAGCTAGCCAGGCGGACCGTATAGATCCTACCACCAAGCAAAGTTTTCTCTGTTGTTATTATACCTAGTAACTCTACATACTCGCAAAGTTTGAGCACCACTGCTCCACAATAGTAGATATGAATAAAAGATAATTAATAGACAGTATCGACCTTGATGCACTTATAATGTTTTACTTGACACGCTAGCTTTTATAATAGGGATGGATTCAGTTGCAAACGAATATGAAGCTTATTTTCTAAGCAATAGGTTAGCGTTCAGCTCGAATTGATGGTACGTGGTTACCGTCGCCTTTATACACCTACAACACCAAGAGGATTGATGATGCGTTGCCAACCTTAGTGCGTATACAGGTAGAAAGCGGGTTGCCGGCGCCGATCTTCCAGCGCTTGTCGGTGCTGTACCGCGCAGTTAGTCGGCGCAGGTAGTCTTTATACTGTGTGGCGAACCAGCGGTGCGAGCACGGTTCTTTTTATCGAGTCGATTCGAGAAATTTATCTATTCCAAACGTCAAATTTGACATAAGATATAGATAAAACGACAACGGTGGCTCGGATTGTATTTTATCGAGGCCTCGATATAATCGACAAATCTTATCGATTATGTCGATCTTTGACAGTTCTTATTGGTAAATTCCTCGAATTATCACGAATAGTTGTCGTCAGTTAAAAGTTGGTAGATAAAGATTCTTTGAAGCTATTTTTGCAAAAGAAATGGATTTTGGAGAAATCATCTTGTTAGATGCTGAAAGCAGAGCGCATCGTGACATGAAAAGGATCCACAGGCGGAGTTTAAACTTAAATTCGCGTCTCTTAAACGAAATAGTTTTCAGTCGCGAGAAATAACAAGGGAAAGATTATTTCATAAATAAAATAAAGTCTACATGAGTGAATGATACTTTTAAATCTGGTGTTGTCATTTGAAAAGTCAATAAGCTGTAGAGAAGACGTAGCCGTCGACAAGGCTCGATAAAGTTACCGAGGCAAGTTCCATCCTACCGACTCTCGATAAAATTCGGTATGTTTAAAGTTTTATCGATTCGAGAAGTTTATCGATTAAAGAACCGTGCTCGCACTGCAGCACCGATTACGAGTGTGTTGCACAAATAAGAGTGCAGGTCTTAGAATTTCAAAAGAAACCGTACTTAAAAACAAATGAATGCCAATAAAATAGCAACTGCACTCTCATCCCCACACATAATTACTTACCCCCAACATTAGACACATTATATACTCCTCAATTTGACTTCATCCCCGTCATTATATTATCTAAATCGCTCCGTACATCACGGCTCACAATGGGGTCGCTCCCCCACACCCCCGCTCCCCAGACCCCCGCCACGTCGCCTACACGCGTAATATCTTGCTAGATTTATTGGCCCAGACTTGATTCAGTTAGCGGATGAACAGGGGTAATGATTTTGTATTATGTTTGGGTATAAGGAGCCCTTAGGAAGATGGGAATTGCTGGAGAAAAACAATCTAACACGCAGCTTAACACGAGCCTCTCTGAAGCTTAGTAACTAATGTTTAGTCTAAAGCTATACCTACTTGGACCTCTACCTACCCCATCATCATCATCATCCGAAATACGTCCAAGGTTGGACATAGGCCTCTCCCAAAAGACCCCTTTTTATTATTAAACACCCGGTTTGCCGTAATCGCCACGCTTGGCAGGCGGGTTGGCGATCGCAGTATGGTTGTTAAAGTACTCAGAGAACGCCGCTGCCCATCCTCTAGTGAATCCCTTAATCGCCTTTTACGACATCGACGGTAAGAGATGGGGTAGTGCTATTCTTTAAGTCACTGCGCCAATACCTACCCCAATACGATATAATACAAGACAAATCGATTTTGTTTGTAAAAGAACTCACTAATCGAATTCCAATAGCCGAAGGAGCCAATCAAAGAACTAAATATCACGGTGCATCGTTAATTTTATGGCGGGTTCAGACTGAGTTAGCTTTTAGCTACTCGCTCGTTATGTTCTAGCCAGTTTATCTACACCTCACAAGAAGCGAGAACTATTGTCGAAGCAAGCTGGAATTCAGCGTTTCCCTTCTCTATTATTTCTCTGACACAAATCGTCACATGCACGAATACCGATACCCGGAACAAATATCTGTAGGCCATACAAATATTTGTTTCGTACGTAAATCGAAATCATGACCCTTAGCACAGAACCCAATCGCTCAATCACTGGACCAAACGTCAACGTCGTGTCGTGTATTGATAGTATAAGTTCCTTTGACTTTGCTTAAGGGTTTTAATTTTCACTTTCTTTTTTTTCTTACGGAATAGGTAATGTCTTGCGCTGCAGTATCCGTAAAAAATGATTTACTCTTCTATCTCTAGGGACTTTTAAAGTTACGTTTGTTTGAGTACTTTTTTGTCTATTCTTTTTGATCACTTACTCAGACTGAACTGCAGTCACTCTTCTTCGGAATTATCTCAAATTAACTGTATTTGCACTGGTTAGAACTACATGCAAACACATACTTTTTATTTATTATTTATTACATTAATTATGCCTTTGGTAAGCATTACAGTTTCCCAATTCACTTACTAGGGCATAGATATATGAAAAGCACTTTAATTAGTGAATTAAACTTATTAACTAAAACATAAAACGAATAATTACACTTATATCTTTCCACTAACTCCATTGTCGCTCTGGAATTCCCTCAGCGTGCATTGGGAATAGGTCTGACTTTTACAAGTGTGTCTACGCTTTGCTTATGCTATAAGACATCTCTAAGCAGTTAACCGAAAGAACTCAATTGATGTTCACACCGATAATTCAGCCCTCATCAAGCTGTCTCCCCCCAATACCCCACCAGAAACGCCCTAAGCCGAGGTCCGAGTACCACTAGGAGTCGCCCTTAGTGCTGTTGTTGCTAGTAGTCATGATGAAGTATTTAGCTTAGGTTAAGTATAATACTTCCCTCCCATTGGCTGGAGACGCTTCAGGTCTTGCCAAGAACTGCCCGGTTACGTAGAAACGATTCGCAGAGGCATACAAGCAGTTCAATAGAAAAAAATAAAATCTACTGATCAAGTCTGAACCCAACCTAGTGTCTATATCGTGGAATCGCTAATTCAGTCGGAATAGCGTTGTAATTGTTAGCTGAATGTTTAATACTGAGGTAGACTGGGCTGGGGGTATCTAGACCGGTGGCCTCTCTTTGTCCTTTAATTATCACTGATGGTAACAGCACTAGATATACAAAGCAGTATCTCAACTACCTATAATTGAAAATCAAATTCTAATATCGCCGGGCTAATTCAAAAACCAACTAACTGCCCTAGTCATGATTTCGAGTAATGGCGTTTTGAAAGTTTGTGTCCTAAAATCTCGTTTACTATCTTATCTAAAATAGTATATCAAATTTTAGGACAGAACTTTTGGGAAATTAAATGCCCAGTAGGTACTCCAGTCAACGGAACTTTTGGGAAATTAAATGCCCAGTACTCCAGTCAACGGAACTTTTGGGAAATTAAATGCCCAGTACTCCAGTCAACGGAACCTCTGGGAATGAAAATCCTATTAGTCCAGTTAATGGAACCTTTGGGAAAGAAAAACCCAGTAGTTCCATCATGGAACAACTTCAACGGAACCTCTGGGGATACACGCACAAATCCAGACTCCGGGCTGCTACTGAGAAATTCCATACGGAAAAACCCAATAACACTGTCCGACCTGGGTGTCGAACCCAAGAAATCACGCTCAGCAGTCGCGCTTGCGACTATTAGGCCCGGACTCCACCAAAGCGGAGGTGTGCGGAGATGTCTCGTAAACAACCAATAGGAATTCGTTTTCTTCCTTCGTTTCAATCCTATTGGTTGATCGAGACATCTCCGCACATCTCCGCTTTGATGGAGTCCGGGCCTTAGAGCCATTACGCACTGTCGATTGGTCGCCGGAGACTTGGTCGACGGCGACTGTGAAAGTGTTTACGGACTTGGTCGACTCGCCCCGCAGTGGCGACGCACAAGCGACTTCTGGTCGCCGGCGACCAATAGAAGCACGGGTTCAAATGGAAGCGTTCACACTGCGAGCAACTGTCGAGACGACCGGACATCGCGCACAAAAATGGCTCCGGCTTTCGATACAGAGAACTTAATATTGGAAATACAATACCGAAAAGCAATTTGGGATTTATCCCGTGACCAATATTCCAATCGGGATACCCTATACTCTCTTGCATTTCTATTCTTTTATCTTTATAATGAGTAACGCTACTATTGTAATAGTAGCTTCTTCGACGTCCATTCTTCATGAATGTAGGTACAAGATACACTACGCTCGGCTTGGTCTCCTGCCCATTTTTTTTTCTTGTGAAAATCCTCATGGACGCGAAGGGGTATGCCGGACTTTTACCGGCTAAAAACCCACGGTGTTCCTTCTTCTGACCCTTAGCCGGCAGCTGCATGCACCGCAACCCTGGCAGGCCTCAGTCCGCCAGCCCCTGGCGGACCTCTCCTTCTGTGGGGCCTTGCCCCACGTCCTCCTGAGAGGCGCGCACGGAACACAGCGCGCTGCCCTCGGACCTGTTACTGGTCGGGCGACGGGTCCCCTAACCCGCCGCCCACAGGCCCCACACTACGGTGGCCGGATATCGTCACGCGCCCTCCAGCGCCCGGTGCGTCTGGCGCGGGAAGGGAGAGTGGCAGCTGCCTCTCTCTCCCTCTCCGCTCCCTCTTTGGTCGCCGTCACCTCCTCGCAGAAAGAGGCGACGGCTTCCCACGCACTCTCGTCCCCGACCATGGACAAAACCACGGCCGGGAGCGATGGTCTCCTGCCCCTAGTCGCCTATGTTTTGGTCGCCGAGAGACCAAGTCTCCGGCGACCAGTCGACAGTGCGTAATGGCTCTTCGACCAACGAGGCAGTTTACTAACTAAAAACTATTATACTACCATTAAATCAAGTAGTTACACAGACTTATTCAGAACGATGACTTGTCAAAGCACAGTAAATGAAAAGTGTGTAGTAAAAGTCGAAGCACCAAGTTGAAACTGTTTGAAACAAAGTTTCACCACTTAGCGAGTTCAATCGATGTTTCCAAGTACGTTCTTAGATGGTTGTATTAGGTGTTGTGAAGGAGATTGAGACAATCTCTATCGCCTTTTGATTTCGAATTTTAAAACTTATGAGAAAAATTTAAAGTTCAGAAAGATAATTAATTATTCATTGCAATGCACTTTTTCCTACCTACTACGTATCTATTACTTACCTACTACCTACCTTCAGAAACAAAATCAAAATAGTAACAAAAAGTTAAAACCATTTTCATGCATGCGGTAAACAAATGAAGAATATGGACATACTGAGATAATTTTGTTTTTTTTAATATCAAAACTTTCTTTCATAAGAACCTTCTCCTGACAATTACGAACATAACAAAAAAAAATAGCGAAATCGGTCCAGCCGCTCACGCGTGATGCCGTGACCAAGGGAAATAGGGACTCATTTTTATATATTTTTTTTGTAGTAAGTAGGTATTCAGCTTAAATAGGGTAACCTCATCTTTGCTTGGTGGTGGTGGTGGTGGTGGTGATAATCAACTCAATAAACCCGTGGTCAAAAGATCATAGCTACCACGCTACTGTACGATGGAAAGTGCTGGACATGTCCATACCGAAGAATTCATCAAAGATTTTCTTTTTTCTACCTATAATTTTATTACATTCTTCAATTATAATTAACAGAACCATTAAGGAAAATTATTGACTGGCAGCTTATACTGGCAGCTTCTGATGATACTGCTTGCATGTCAGGCTTCTCTGTTCCCCCAGAAAAAAAAACAACAAATCTACTATACTACTTCTACGTAAGTTGCGCGAGTTGACTTCTCCGACTTGCACTGTGCCTTTCACTACAGTAAATCGAATTCTGAAAGTTTTTATCGACTTGCTGCAAGCTGCAGATTTTTTTAACAAAAGTTGTTTTTATTTTAAATATGTACTCAAGTAGAAAGTAGTAGTGTTGGGTAGGACATGACTTGAAAAAGAGTTTGTAAGAGTAGCCTTTTTTTTGCTCTGAGCCAGTACAATGTACTACTTCAAATGAGGTGAGGCGTACTGAAGCTCGGTTATACGATTGAAGTAACGAGTACTAATATGACATTTGATGTCATTGGTTTCGATGTACTGATTACGTCTTTCTCGAGTCCCGGTCACGTAATGTCCATTGCAGAATGAATGACGAGCTATTGTAGTATATGCCTCACTCCCTCTCTTTCTCACCCTATAGTTTACTTACCGAGAGTAACGAGTAACGCGACTATCGCGACATAAAAGTTGAAGTAGTACACTTTTAATTTTCGAGCCACTCTTACATTTTGACGTCATGTACGGGACGAATGTACCGCCTCTTGTAAGTCCTACTCAACACTAGAAAGTAGCTTGCTTTAGTAACTTGCTATCCGTCCATGCCAGTTGCCATCGTTTTACGTAATACCTCCCTCGCGGGTAACTTCGTGTGTAACAAACTTTGTCCGCACAAGTTTTCAAGTCGGTGAGGCCTATGCAACATGGTGGCTCTTGCATTTTTTATTATACTACCTTATATTCACGCTATATTACAAGGGGAATTCGCTGAGAGCCGGAGATTCGGATTTTCGGGGAGTTAGTTTTATTTAATGCGCTCAAATCTATCTGTGGCGGCATCTATCTCGCCACATGCGAACTATCCTACACGCAGATAGTATACATACAACCTCCCAACATCAATTATTGGGCAGTAGCCCGCCAGGCACAAGACTCCGCCTGGTTGGAGGATCCTCCCTTTGGTTGGAGGAACACCACACCAAGTTTCTCCACATATATATCCTCAGCTATGATCAGCTGTTTACATTTTAGGTTATATTTGGGGTCACGGATTTGATACTCCATTTTCGTAACTAAGAGCTCAAACACACCACGTTTTTTTCAGGCGCCGTCGGCGCGCGTTGCGCTGTCGCGCGTTGTCGGCGCTGCTAAACTTGAAATAGGCAGATTACTTGGGATTGCATCGCTGCAAACTCACGAGAAACGCGCTACAGACGCGCGTGAGCAACACTCCTTGCAAAGTAAAACGCGTGTAGCACGCGCGCGAAGGAGCGTGTATCGCGCTACAGACGCGCGTAAGCAACTCTCCTTGGATTTAAACGCGCTGTACGTATGTGTTTGCAGCTAAAGAGACGCGCTGTGACAGCGGGTCTGTATCGATGTAACTCCGCGCTACGAGCGCCTCGACAGCTCGCGAAAAAGTCGTCGTCTACATACTACAATTTTATGAACGTGTGAATAGGCAAATTGGTTGCGATAACATCGCGTTTGCAGCGCGTTATAGTTGCGTGCGACGCGCGTCGATAGCTCCTCAAAAAAACGTGGTGTGTAAGAGCCCTAAGGCAGTTGTCTCACCGCCGGCGAGGAAGCGACTAACTATCGTCTATTTTCTCGCTCAAGAAACGTTCAATAGATAAACATTTCGTGTAAATAAAAGAGATGCATTATTAATAGTTGATCGCTGACTGTTTGCACTGCCGGCGAGGACTCGCTCCACTAGTTTGTCGCTGAGCGACAAGAGCTATCAAAGATAATCCTCGCTCAGCGATACTTGCTCAGCGATGCTTGCTTGGCGGTCAGAACTCACGCCGAGAGACCAACCAGCGGTCATTTGCGGGTGGTCCGAGTAATCGCCCGTCGTACTCGCACACTCGCTTATAACCCAGCGACAAAACTATCGGAACGGAATTACATACTCGCTTCTCGCTGCTCGCCAACTCGTTTCTAGTTTCTAGCTCTACTCGCTTCTCGCTCATCGTCAGCGGTGGGACAAGTGCTTAATGAAGGGATGTCCCTACTACCGATGTGTTTTTGCCAGTCCGAAAAGTTGAACTTGACACTTGTTCACTCCTACGTTTCGGGCTACTTTCGGACGGGTGACTAACTTCGTAGACGGACTTAGGGAGTAGGCCCCAGGGACAAAAGCGACGAAGTCAAATAATAATAACAAAAACAAACAGATTTTTCCTTGATTTCCAAGATAAGGAAATCTGGATCGGGTTTTAACTTCAAAACTCATTTATTCAAGATAGACAAGAATTACTTAGTTCTTTTTGAATGTCGAAAGTTACAAAAAACAGCCCCCAAAAAAGCCCGCCCTTCACCGCTTCCTAGTGTTTATGTTGTGAAGAAGAAACGGCGCAACAAACTCCCCAGCAACACAGATCTGTCTGTCAGGTGAATAAATTGAGTCTATACATGAAAAAAACATAATATTAATTACAGTAATAAAATTATGCAAATTTAGGATGATTAAAAAATAAAATGGTGCAAAAAGTACTCTAATAATACTCATTACTTTTATTTGGTATGACAAGCAATGATATTGTATTATACAAGCTTAGTTTTAGTATATACTAAACCTGAAACTAGTTTGTTCAGAATCACTAGGAGAAACGATTGACATATTTTTAAAGCACATTTTTTTTTTCATAAATTTCAATTTTGTTTCAGTAGTTTTCTTCTACCCATAACAGTTGACGGGAATAGACACCTTGAGGCTTGAGACGGTCCTCTCGGTCAGTTTCCGTGTATTAGACAACCCCTGCGTAGCACATCTCAGGCATTTCACACTTTTTTAGGGAACTTAACGCGACATAAACTACGGTGTAACTTGGAGATTTACTAAAAAAAACACATATTCAGGCAGTTCTGATGAAAATCTTGTTGGGGTGTCTCGGTTTTCGAATAAAGTAAAAATAAGGTTGTATACAAAAAGAAGTAGATAAGTATGTCATTGATGCGCCAAAAATGACTATTCAAAATTACACCAATTGTTGTAATTGGAAATAGCCATCTCTTTCACTCTCGTATTTATTTAGTATCTTCGTCTTACTCATTAGAGATACTAGTGAAAATAATGCAGGGTCGAATTTTAAACGCCATGTTCTAAGAAAGTAACATAACGCCGGGTTAATTGAAAACCAACTAACCGCCCAAATCATGATTTCTAGTAATGGAGTTTTAAAAGTTTGTGTCCTAAAATTTCATATACTATCTTAGATAATACAACCTTATTTTTACTTCATACGAAAACCGAGACACCCCAACAAGATTTTCATCAGAACTGCCTGAATATGTGTTTTTTTAGTAAATCTCCAAGTTACACCTTAGTTTATGTCGCGTTCAGTTCCCTAAAAAAGTGTGAAATGCCTGAGATGTGCTATGCAGGGGTTGTCTAATACACGGAAACTGACCGAGCGGACCGTCTCAAGCCTCAAGGTGTCTATTCCCGTCAACTGTTATGGGTAGAAAATTACTGAAACAAAATTGAAATTTACGAAAAAAAAAGTGGTGTAAAAAATATTTCAATCGATTCTCCTAGTGATTCTGAACAAACTAGTTTCAGGTTTAGTATATAATAAAACTAAGCTTGTACAGTACCTACACGAGATTTTAGGACACAAACTTTTAAAACGCCATTACTCGAAATCATGTCTTTTAATTAACCCGTCGTATCTACTTCTTTTTGTACATAATATCATTGATGACAAGCGTTATATTATACATAATATTCCCTAAGATATAAACAATGAAACATGCAATATAAAATCACACACGTACCTTCTTATAATCATATTATCATCACGCTATCACAACGCCTCAACCAAAACTCCGAGCAAGCATGACCATTGAACAAAAATAATTTCAATATTAACAAGATAATCCAACATACAAAACTTTTTCTTACGTTAACCTCTGTAAACGTAAAGCTCCCTTACTCCTCAACTATCTCTTTCTAATATCCCCATCTCGCTCTACAAAGCGGGGGGAGCGGTTTGGCAACGTCGCGTCATGACTCAAGCATGTAAAATCCGATTAAGTTCAGAAGTCAGTCAGCCGTTGAGCGCGGTACGTGTTTAATAACGTTCCTAATTTGTTCGTGTTACCTTTATATAGACAATAGGCGTGTAATGGCTAATAATCCACTTAGATTTTTTTATATTGTAAACAATTTTGTTGGGCGAGATTCTTTGTTATCTTCGTTGGGAAACAAGTGTTTTAATTATTCTGCTTAGCCTGTTGGAATAGGTGGGTGTGATACAGATTAAGATGTAAATAATTAACATAGGTAATTTGACTTCACATTGAACTCGTATAAGAAAAAGTACATCTAAGTAAGATTAGTTGATTGACTGAAATGGGACGTGTTATTTTCTCCGTTAATAGCAAGATGAAAACCTTTAGTGCAACAAAAGACACGAAATACAATAGGTAGCACTACAAAACCAATATGGAAAAGGAAAAAAAAACAATCAATCTCTCATTTATTTTTGTTAAACATAGGTATGGTTACAGAAAGTGGCTCGTGGAGGCTCTTTTCATGCACCCCACGGAAAACCGAAAAATTTGGTTAAAATTACAAAATCTGCGGAATATTGTGATATAACATTTATTTTTAAAATCAATAGACTACCGAAAAGTAAACATTATTTCTGCATAATTAATTCAGATTTAATTCAAATTATTATTGTGCATCATAGAATTTTACGATTAGCTGTTTTTCGGGAGATTTTGTATTTTATCGGGAGTCTGAACATCACTTGAAATGTGGGGAGAATTCCGACAAATTCTGACTATCTGGCAACCCTAACTGCGACGGAGCTGGGGGCCTACTCCCTAAGTCCGTCAACGAAGTTAGTCGCCCGTCCGAAAGTAGCCCGAAACGTAGGAGTGAACAAAACAAGTGTCAAGTTCAACTTTTTGGACGGGCAAAAACACATCGGTAGTAGGGACAACTGTCAAATCGTGTTGTCATTCATTCTTAGTTCGGGCCCCGAAATAATAATCGTATGTCCGTAGGTGATAGAGAGTAGGAAACGCTCGTAACTAAGGCTGAAACCACGGACTTCGTGCTTGGGGAGTAGATCCCCAGAACCCTAACTGTGACGGAACTGTCAAAATATTATCGGCGATATCTCGATTTCGGATTTGGAATAGTGCGCAAACGCCAGGAAACTGCACGGCGGAAACACAGCCTTATCACAAAAATATAATTACCAGATCACGCCAAAAACATTACGTTTACTATGGACATTGATACCTTATCGGCTAATACGAATAATTAGAAATATCTCCTTGATAGCGTTGGTGATGTCATCGTATATTTGATAACAAGGAATTCTTTTTATTTCTGTTGTGGTTGAACAGGATCTAAGTTTAGTAGCTGATTGTGAACTAATTTTAATTGTATTACCAGTTTTGTGGGTCAATTGGACACTGAAATTAGGGGCTCGTGTTAGAGCGGTTACGCACTGCATCCGATCCGGATCCGTGAAAATACGTTCCGAAGTAGCCATAGAACTATTTGTATGGTAGTTTACGCACTACATCCGACTTCCATCATCAGTTTTCATTCCGTCATCCGTAAGAGCGATTACGCACTGCATCCGATCCGAATCCGTGAAAATACGGAGATAAAAAACTCGGACGGAATTCGGATATTGCTTTACGCACTGCATCCGATCCGAATCCGTGAAAATACCGATCTAGAGTAAAAATCTCGGACCGAATTCGGATGTTGCTTACGCGCTATTCCGATCTCTGATTCAAATTCAAACAATTCAGGGGCCATCTTTGGCATATCCGTTTGGCGTCTGATTTGAATCCGAGGTAATGCGAAAGCGTTCATACAAACAGTACTACGGCTACTTCGGTCCGTCAATTGTTCTTCCGAATTAGAAACTCACGGATGACGGATAGAAATCGGATGACGGATGCCGGATGTAGTGCGTAAACTACCATACAAATAGTTCTATGGCTACTTCGGAACGTATTTTCACGGATTCGGATCGGATGCAGTGCGTAACCGCTGTAAGTCTCCAATTCGGAAGAAATATTGACGGACCGAAATAGCCGTAGTACTGTTTTTATGAACGCTTTCGCATTACCTTGGATCCAAATCGGACGTATGCCAAAGATGGCCCCTGAATTGCTTGGATTTGGATCAGAGATCGGTTATGTGCGTAAGCAATATCCGAACCAAAAGTTTTAAGCTGCGCTTACCGTGATCAGTCTGTGGGAGAACCCTCCATACCTCGAAGAGTACGTTAAGCCGTCGGTCCCGGGTAGGGTTACCATATGCCAGGCTTTCGCCTGATTTGCCAGTCATTTTAGCAATTGATCAGGTGTCCGGCCGGCATTATTCTAAGTCAGGCATTTTGAACTTCCGCGCCGGTTGCGTGCGGCGCGTGGACTGAATGAATGAGAGAGAGATTTTTTTAAATAGGATTCCATTTTCAGTATTAAAAAAAAACATAGTCATATACTTATGTAAAAATTGATGTTTTAAATGAAAATACAAAAATATTCCATTCCCAATGTCTTTTTTTCTTAGTACTATGTATTTGTTTTAAAATCCTTAAAACCTTTTTTAGTCAAAACTAGGCATTTTTACTTCATAAGTCAGGCATAGATTTCTTCAGAGATGGTAACCCTAGTCCCGGGTGTCATAAGAATACCTATGACAGACAGTCGTTACGGGTAGTCAGAAGCTCGAAAGTCTGATAACCGGTCTAACCTTAGGATATCGGCATTGCCCAGTAACTGGGTTGCGGAGGTTTGAAGGAGTCGCTCAGTGTAAAAACACCGGTATTCAGCCGCGTCTGGTTAGATTGGAAGCTGGGGGTCTACTTCTACTCCCTAAGCGCGAAGTCCGTGGTTTCGGCCTTAATTACGGGCGTTTCTTACTCCCTACCTACGGACATACGATTATTTCGGGGCCCGAACTAAGAATGAATGACAACACGATTTAACAGTTGTCTTTACCACCTATGTGTTTTTGCCCGTCCGAAAAGTTCAACTTGACACTTGTTATGTTCACTCCTACGTTTCGGGCTACTTTCGGACGGGCGACTTACTTCGTTGACGGACTTAGGGAGTAGACCCCCTTTTGTCATACGAATATGTATGATAGTCGTTATGAAGTTAGTACGTTCGAAGATCTGACAACTGGTCTAACCTTAGGATATCGGCATTGCCCAGTAACTGGGTTGCGGAGGTCTATGGCAGTCGCTCCGTGTAAAATATTGCTATTCAGCCTGCATCTGGGTTGATTGGAAGTCGATATCAACACAGATCGGATGATTTTTTGTTAAAAAATTCATCTGAACCCAAAATTCTCAACTAGTAAAGTGGATCCACATCACTAGGTCATCAAACCATAAATAAGCGAAGTTTATAGTTGTTCTCGAGACAATAAAACCGATGGAATTAGATACTCGTTTAATCTGCTCTCTGGTATCTAGACGGTAAATAAACAAACTGAATATGTCTTTGGGTACTTTTCCAATTTTTCTCTCTTTCTTTTTTCTTTTTCTTTGGGTACTTTCATGCCATATTTAAAAGGAGTGACGGATAAAATTGGTACAGTACTACAGAAATACGCCATTAAGACTGTATATAGTCCTCTCTCCAAGGTATCAAGGCAACTGCGTACTCCAAAGGATGTTATTCCTCTTCAGACACCTGGCGTATACAAGATTGACTGCAGTTGCGGTAGTTCTTATATCGGGCAGACCAAAAGAACAATAGCAGAACGGGTCAAGGAACATATCGCCGCAGTCAAAAACCGCCAGATCAATAAGTCCGCAATAGCCGAGCACCTTCTGGAGTCCGGTTCCAATCACTGAATAGAACTACACTGTCCAAAAATCCTCTCCACCGATCGTCACTATTATCCCAGAATCGTACGTGAAGCGATTGAAATTAAGAAGTACAAGAATTTCAATCGGGAAGATGGATATAAATTGTCAACATCGTGGAATCCGGTCATCAGCAAGTGTTATCGTAGACGGGACGGTTTAGGCGAGTGTAAAGACGTCGTTAGTGTAGTGTGTCGAAGTACCGACGATAACTTAATTAACTAAAAATCAAGATCGAGTGAGGGTAGATGACAATACTTTTGCTTCACGAAGATGACAACTGCTCCGCAACTTCAGTCTACCCGTGACCACGGCCGGTGTAATTCGGCCGAAACGTCGGGATAAAAAAGGTATTTAGTGCCTTTTAAGTTTCTACGCGACTAGACCCGAATCTGTATTTTTATAATGTGTACAAATCGCGAAAGTTTAAAAACATTTACTTTTTCAATATTAAGCCACTGGACCGAACTTTAGTGCCCTTACACAATCCTCGCCTTTGAAAACTTCATGAAAATCAATTTTGAGTACGCCAAAAAACAGTCAAGAAATAGTTATGACTATTTTTTGACACCAAATTCAAATTCAAAAACCTAAGCGTTCCGCGGGCAAAGAACCTACTGTTTGTATGAACGCTTTCGCATTACCTCGGATTGAAATCGGACATATGCCAAAGATGGCCCCTGAATTGCTTGAATTTAGATCGGAGATCGGATTAGTGCGTAAGCAATATCCGAATTAGGTCCGAGATTTTTAGACTCTAGATCCATATTTTCACGAATTCGGATCGGATGCAGTGCGAAAAGCAATATCCGAATTCGGTCCGAGTTTTTTGTATCCGTATCTTCACGGATCCGGGTCGGATGCAGTGCGTAACCGCTCTAAGGGGCGTTTTGGGATTCCCACATGAAAATAAATAATTTAATATATGTATAGCCATTTTATTCATAGGTTAAGCGTTCCAGCAGGATACGGAAAAACCTACAGTAAAATTATGACAGCCTAACATTAGTTCACTCGATGCCTCGCTCTGCCTACCCTTTCCCAACTAATAGATAGATAGATATACTTTATTGTACACTAAAAGAAATAAAACAGAAGGAATACACGTAATCAAGAACAGTACAAATGGCGGTCTTATCGCTTAAATCAATTTCTTCCAGACAACCATTGGATGGAAAGAATTGTTAAGAAAAATATAAAGGGCAATTTGCAGCGTACCTACAGCGTGATATTGGTGTCATCTTCCAGTCTAACCATATAGGGCTGAATATCAGTATTTTACACGGAGCGACTGCCTTCAGACCTCCGCAACCCAGTTACTGAGCAATGCCGATGTCCTAAGGTTAGACCGGTTGTCAGACTTTTGAGCTGACCCGTAACAATTGTCATAGGTAGTCAAAAACCGCCAGATCAATAAGTCCGCAATAGCCGAGCACCTTCTGGAGTCCGGTTCCAATCACTGGATAGAACTACACTGTCCAAAAATCCTCTCCACCGATCGTCACTATTATCCCAGAATCGTACGTGAAGCGATTGAAATTAAGAAGTACAAGAATTTCAATCGGGAAGATGGATATAAATTGTCAACATCGTGGAATCCGGTCATCAGCAAGTGTTACCGTAGACGGGACGGTTTATAGTCCAGTCATTTAAGCTTAAATTAGGTAAGAATCTCGGAATTCGAGATACCCAGCTGTAAGTCTGTAAATACTTGTATATTGACACCCTAAAAGTTGTCTCAAAACCTACATATGGTAGGGTGTACGCAACTATTAAATTTCAAGGTCAAAGGTCACAAAAATCGGTTTTTTGCATTTTTTTTGTAAATATCTATTTTCCTATGGGTTTTTTTGCTATTTGTATCTATTCTCAATATTGTAGAATACAGAATTCTCTACAAATTTTGTTTAGGAATTTTTTTATACGGTGAACCGTTTTCGAGATAGAGGGCGGAGAGCGCGCGGTCACAGCATCACTTCAGGTCAACCGGTGCTTCCGGTCGAAAACGCGCCATATACCTTATTGGCAGTCTGTAATGCTCCGGAATCTGTGAAAAGTCTCGATCATCTTCGTTATATGCATTACGTCAAGTCTACAAAACTTAAACCTGTGCAGCTTTCAAATATTCCACCAACAAGTGCAGCTGCTCATCAACATTTCAAACGTGTATATTATCAAGTTCAAACTTGGTTAGGGCATGATTTGAAACCCCAGGTGGGCAGGTTGGGCAATGCGAAATGATTTTCTGGAGCCTACCATGACAATTTTACCACCTGCTCCAGAAGATTTGCTAAATACAATTTTCTGCAACTGCAAGAGTGGTTGTGGTTCGCGGGCTTGCGATGCTCTTTAGCTTGTGGCCAATGTAATGGGCAAGCTTGTCTCAATGCTCTACCATATCAGAGCGACATTAACGAAGATGGAACCTTTGACCTCGAAATCATGGAAGAACTTGAGACAAATGTCGTTGAAGACGATAATGAAGACCAGTTTGAAATTTACCAGCAGCCGGAAGATGACGATGAAGAGTAAGAAGATGATTAAAATTATAAATTGTAGTTTTTGTACACTGTATTCCATTTTTTTACTTTTAATAAAAATAAATGTATTGAATGATATTTTTTAATAAAAAGATTAATTCATAATTTATTTGTTTTTTTTTTTCATTATGTAAAAAGTTATTAATATTAATTAGGTTAAAATTCAAATATAATTCCTACATTTTCATTAACAATTCTGCAATTACATGGGCAGGTAAGTATTGTTAAATAAATTAATACTGAATAAAAAGTGGATAGGTTAGGAAAAAAATGATAAAATATAATGTAATAGTTAATAAAAATTGACAAATATTTATAATAATTGATTTATCGATAGTTCATCAACTATATATGACGCGTTTTCGACCGGAAGCACCGGTTGACCTGAAGTGATGCTGTGACCGCGCGCTTTCCGCCCTCTATCTCGAAAACGGTTCACCGTATTAAAAAAAAATATAAACAAAATTTGTAGAGAATTTTGTATTCTACAATATTGAGAATAGATACAAATAGCAAAAAACCCATAGGAAATGAGATATTTACAAAAAAAATGCAAAAAAACCGATTTTTGTGACCTTTGACCTTGAAATTTAATAGTTGCGTACACCCTACCATATGTAGGTTTTGAGACAACTTTTAGGGTGTCAATATACAAGTATTTACAGACTTACAGCTGGGTATCTCGAATTCCGAGGTGAACTTACTATAATGACTGGACTATTAGGCGAGTGTAAAGACGTCGTTAGTGTAGTGTGTCGAAGTACCGACGATAACTTAACAAAATAAAATAAAAATCAAGATCGAGTGAGGGTAGATGAAAATACTTTTGCTTCACGAAGATGACAACTGCTCCGCAACTTCAGTCTACCCGTGACCACGGCCGGTGTAATTCGGCCGAAACGTCGGGATAAAAAGGTATTTAGTGCCTTTTAAGTTTTTACGCGATTAGACCCGAATCTGTATTTTTATAAAGTCATAGGTATTCGTATGACACCCGGGACTGACGGTTTACCGTGCTCTAAGGGGCATGGAGGGGTCTCGATGTCACCTTGCTAATCATATGATCCCGTTGCAAATTAGCCAGGAGTCCTTCAACGAGGGCACGCCGCAATAGCGGCGGTAAGATGCATTATGGAGTGGCTGGAGAGGCGGCATGGCGCCCTCAGCTTCCGACTGACGCAGGTGCTTTCGGGACACGGTTGTTTTGGGAAGTAACTGTGTCGCATAGGCCGTGAGCAGACGCCCGGATGTCACCACTGCGTTGACTGCCCTGAGGACACAGCGCTGCACACGCTGCAGGCGTGCCCTGCGTGGGCAACGCGGCGCCGTGAACTAGTCGCGGCGGTCGGTGGTGACCTCTCGCTTCCGGCCGTGGTTCTGTCCATGGTTGGGAGCGAGAGTGCGTGGGAAGCCGTCGCCTCCTTTTGCGAGGTGGTGATGGCGACCAAGGAGGGAGCGGAGAGGGAGAGGCGACGGCGACGGCCACTCTCCAATCGCCAATCGCACCGGGTGCCGTCGGAGGGCGCGCGACGTACTCCGGCCACCCTAGTGTGTGGCCTGCGGGCGACGAGTTAGGGGACCCGTCGCCCGACCAGTAACAGGCCCGAGAAGGCGGCGCGCATGTGTTCCGTGTGTACCTCTCAGGAGGACGTGGGGCAAGGCCCCACAGAAGGAGTGGTCTGCCAGGGGCTGGCGGACCGAGACCTGCCGGTGGGGTCGCGCTGCATGCGGCTGCGAATCCCGCAACCCCGCCAAGGGTCAGGAGTAGGAACACCGTGGGTTTTTAGCCGGTAAGAGTCCGGCATAACCCTTCGCCTTCCCTAGGCGAAGGGTATTCATGAGGATTTTACAACGACAAAAAGGAGTCCTTCAACGCGATGTCCACGATACGAAAAACACAAAAAATATACACCTACCCTCCCATTTCGCACGTCATATCCTAATCTACCTGTTACACCAGAGTACTGACAGACTGCCTGGTCGGTCTAGTGGTTGCAAACGCAATTACTGAGCGTGAGGTCCTGGGTTCGATCCCCGGATCGGGCAAAGTTTTAGGGACTATCCAGGTAAGTTTGCGAATGCATACGTGGAGAAAAAATCACAAATAGTTCGCATTCACGTGGCAAGTCTTATATTTCACTATTTCCGTAAATTGTATGTACTTAATTCGCGTTCGGGGTCACCACTTTAGGGACTACGGTATCATTTTGGTAGTGGCTATCGATATCCCTATTTGAGTACTGCCACGTCTGTATACGGGTTATGGGTCAATGAAAGTCGGAGGCTTCTTTACCGAATATAATTCGCAAGAACCCAATAAGAACCGTTCATTAGGACCAGTGCGCAGTAACTGGAGTTCAATGTATACTTCACGATTTAATACATTTTGCTAAACTTGCACTCTGCCTTACATACATGTGTCCTTACAAAGTGTTATTGGGTTTTCCGTGTGGAATTTCTTAGTAGCGCCACGGAGTCTGGTTTTGTGCCCGGTTGATGGCAATAGGCTCGCCCCCTTTTACATGGGACTTGAAACAACTTCATGGGACTTGAAATACACCGTTAGTGGGTATTTTATTTGAGTGTTAATAATCACAACACAACGCACACACACACACACATGTATGTCACAATGTTTTATTTTTATTTTGTATGAGCTTTTTATGTTATCGTTATCAGTTATCTATCACCTTTAAGTTATTCTCTTAATATTAAAAACGGACACACAATTTATTATGTTTATTATTCCAGCGTATGGCGTGGGTTGAAGCTGAAAATCAGCGTCAGGTGGTACACCTAGTGTTATCATCTGACATTATGGTGAGCTGAGGCCCTTTTGGCATTACAATAATTATTATCTGTTTTTTTTTTTAGTTTTAAGGTGTATTTTTGCTGTAATGCCAATAAACGCATTTTTCTTTCTTTCTTTCAAACATAACGGTGAAATGTGTACAATACACCTCTGCCAACCCTTCGGGGAATACAAGCGTGATGTTGTTATGTACGCCACAGTGTCAACGTACGTTTTAACAATTTTCTCTAGAACATTACCTACGTCACTACATATCACGCGTCCCGTACAGACGTGTACTGACGAAGGGTCTAGCTGCCACTAGCACATCATACTCGAAAGCTAATGTAAACAATATTTTTTATTAATGCAAACAATTTCACGGATTACAGCAATTACGCACTGCATCCAATCCGGATCCGTGAAAATAAGAATATAAAAAACTCGGACCGAATTCGGATATTGCTTTGCGCACTGCATCCGATCCAAATACGTGAAAATACGAATCTAGAGTCTAAAAAACTTGGACCGAATTCGGATATCGCTTACGCACTTATCCGATCTCTGATCCAAATTCAAACAATTCAGGGGCCATCTTTGGCATATACATTTGGCGTCCGATTTGAATCCGAGGTAATGCGACAGCGTTCATACAAACAGTACGACGGCTACTTCGGTCCGCCAATATTTATTCCGAATTGGAAACTCACGGATCACGGAGAGAAATCGTATGACGGAAGTCGGATGTAGTGCGTAAACTACCATACAAATAGTTCTATGACTACTTCGGAACGTATGTAGCGTGTAGCGGGGCCATAGGGCCTGTCCACATCTCCACGTCACGATGTCGTCAACGTGGAACGGTGCGGTAACGTGGAATGGTGCGGTAACACGGCACGGTGACATAACGTGCAAATTTACGTTACCGTATACCGTACACGTTTCGCCTCTAGCCGCAAGCGCACACGTATATGCGCTCCGCCCGCGCTCTCCACGCCCGCGATTTAGTCGCCGTCCATGTTCTCCGATGCTTTAAAACCATACCTTACTGTTTCTCTTATTAAAATTCAGGATCTACATGGTCAACGATAAATCTAACAATGATCCTGACGTGCATTTTTACGATACGGTAACGTTAATTTGCACGTTATGTCAACGCACCGTGCCACGTCACCGCACTGTTCCACGTTGATGACGTCGTGACGTGGAGATGTGGACAGGCCCATAAGACTGGGTTTATGGAGCACACGAATCAAAGTAGCAAAGATATTGAGGGACGCCCCTATACCCCTCTGGCTCTCACATACACACGACGGAACACTAATGTTCAGATGGCAAGTGAATTCGAGAAGTCAGAGATTTTATCTCAGAAAGGCTAGCTTGACCAGCGTAACCGTCATCACTCATCACTGCTTTTACCAGTACGGTGACAGTAGAGGTCATTAACGCAGTGTACGTTGGTGATATGATGATGATAAAAAAGATATAAGTATCATTCGATTTTGTTTTGTGACGTCACTTAGGATTGCGAATTGCGATCAGCTGACTGTGTTGACATTGACGATGCCCCACAGCTGCGGTGTATTAAATTGCTAGTTAGAATTCCGTATCTAAAAGTCCAAAACTGAACCCTTATGATAGACACCGCAGTCTCACCAGAGACTACGGTGTCTATCGGTCTGTACTGTACGTCACGACCATTGTTCTCAGCAGTGGCGAAGGGTGAATTTTCTTAAAAGGGAAGCCAGACCAATTATTTGTTTAAATGATAATTGAAAATAATAGATACTAGTATTTACTATTTTCGAAAGGGAAGCCGATAAGAATCGAGTTGTATGGAGCCTTCGCCACTGGTTCTCAGTGACGACTATTGCTATCGACTTTTTTTTAAAGAACTGCTTTTATTTTTATTCAGAATATAAGACACATAATAAAAAGTACGATTACTTGAACGAACGAACAGTAGCTGTGTAACTTTGAATGATAGATTGAGGAATGATGTGATTAGACAAAGTTGCTGTTTAAAAGATGATGTAGTGACAAGAAAGGAGTATGCTTTGGTGGTTTGGTCATGTTGAAAGAATGAGTGAACGGCGATTAACAAAAGGAATTTATAAGACGAATGTCAGTGGAAACGTCAGTAGAGGACGCCCTAGAAGGACATACATTGATGTTATTGGTGATGTTCTTCAAAAAGGACAGGTGCGTAGTACTCTCAACCGGCGTGCGTGTATGACAAGATGTACGAACGTAGACGAAGCGAAAAGAGTATGTAAGGATCGTAGCATGTGGCGTTCTACAGTCTCTGCCTAGAACAGGGAAAAAGGTGTGAGTTTACGTATTGAACGATTGAGTCATCGGCAAATCTGAGTATGTTATCTTGCTAATTATATCTATCTCTAATATTGTGTGAAGTAATTAATCTCATTATAATTATCACGAAACTTAGCAACCGTTATCAGAAAATATATGTTAGGTATCCTAATCTATTCGCAGTTTGTAGACTGATTTGAAAAGGAGAGTCTGAAGGCTAAATATAGGCAATGGTTCTTCTCATTGCTGCAGTTAATAGGGCGGATTTGACAGCTGTCAAAATACTAGAAGTCATCATCATCTGCCTAGCCTTTTCCCAATGTTGGGGTCGGCTTCCAGTCGAACCGGATGCAGCTGAATATCAGTATTTTACATGGAGCGACTGCCTATCAGACTTCCACAACCCAGTAACTGGGTAATACGATACTCTTGGCAAGACTGGTTGTCAGACTTTCTGGCTTCTGACCAACAGTAACGACTGTCAAAGATCTACAAATGACAGCCGGGACCAACGGCTTTACTTGCTTTCCGAGGCACGGAGGAAACTCGCTATGGTAAATTAGAATTATGCGAATTTCTTTAAGATCGAAGCCGTGCAACTGCTGTACATATTTATTTTGTGCTTTTATGCAAACGTCAAATCTGAGCTATTAGATTGCGACAACTGTAGAGCCTTATTAACCTTATACGCTAGATAAGCCGAAGCCTGGATGTCACGCTTAGCGGGTTAAAGGTAGCTTGAGGAGTCAACCCTTAACGAGCATGTGCACATAAAATCAGAATCTAGCAAGAAGCAGTTTAGCAGGAGTGTACTTACATAAGAATATTAAGGAAAACACTTTTAACCATACAATAATATATTTTATAATAGTTACAAAATTAGACTAGTTTTCAGGGCGTGGTTCTTAGACAATACGATACGAGGAGTCCAGGGTTTTCAGGTGTAGTAGGTGTAGTACATAACTAGGCGGCTGCTGAGGATGATGATGATGCGTGAGAGGACGAAGTGCAGCGTGCCGGCCCTTTTATACACACATCAAAAGTGTCTAGGGATCAAGCATTTTTATGCGGATTTCTTGAGATTGAGATGTGGCTTTGTAATAAATTTATGATTTTATAAATTTATATGGATCCTTTTTGGTGCATTTCATAATTTGAATCAGGAACTGTGAATCAAATTCGAGTAAAAGATGAAAATCAGCTGTCAATATTTTCCCTATAAAAACATACAACGCATTGAAGACATTATTAGTGCTACTGTTTCCCTACTACTGATTAAAACCAACGTTATTATGGAGCGGCGACGTCATTTAAGCAGGGAAGAAATGCTCAGAGCCGTGGGAATGATAGAAGCTGGTTCGCGGCAACGTACTGTGGCTTTAGCTCTGAATACAAGTCAGAGTGTTATCAGTCGACTTTGGACACGTTACCGAAGCACTGGTACCGTGGCTGAGCGCCATGGAGGACGGTATCGCTGCACCACACGGAGACAAGACCGATACATTCAAATCTTAACTCGAAGAGCTCCAACAATAACCGCCATGATGTTAGCCGTGAGGCTTCATCACTCTTCAGGGAACTTAATTAGCGACCAAACAGTCAGAAACCGCTTGCATGAAGTGAACCTTCATTCCCGAAGACCGCTACGGGTACCACCTATAGCAATGCACAATCGTAGGATTCGATATCAATGGGCTCTTGGACACAGAAATTGGGCAGAAGAACAATGGCGTTTCGTGTGCTTTTCTGATGAGTCTCGTTTTGGTATGAGACCGGATACAAGACGTATACGACACTGGAGAACCCCTGGACGCCAACAGCGATTAAAATCCTGCCAGGAAGTCCATCCTTATAGTGGTGGAACCATCATGGTACGGGCGGGTATTTGGATCGGCGGAAGAACTGAGTTGATTTGGATCAGAGGCAACCTCAACGCTCAAATTTATGCTGAGACGATTGTATCAGACGTCATCGTTCCTCTACAAGCGCAAATCGGTCCCTTATTTCAGTTAATGCATGATAATGCACGACCGCACACCGCAAGAGTTGTAAGACAGACTCTCGCCGCAGCTAACATCAATGTCCTGCCCTGGCCTGCTCAGTCGCCAGACTTGAACCCGATTGAGCATGCATGGGATATGCTACAGAGAAGAGCTCTGCCGAATATGGAGGGTATCCAGTCGCAAGAAGACCTTTTTTTGTTGTTGCAACGAACATGGGCGGCCATTCCACAGCGTGATTTGGATGAACTCATTTTGAGTATGCCAAACCGATGTTCTTGTGTTGTTAGTGTTCGCGGTAGAAACACGGATTATTAATTGTTTAAGTTACCCAATAAAATTTTAAAGAAAACTGTTATTTCAGTCTTTTTTTCGAACTTTTGTGTTAGTGGTTCAAATGTCAAAAATCCCTTTATTAGGAAAATGGCAAATTTCTTTATTAATGCACAGGTGACTTGGTTTATCGTTACTGTGACAAACGAAAACACTTTATTTGATGAATCCTTAAAGAAAATTTTAATTAATATCAATCAGGAGAAAAGTTATTGCAAAAATATATGTTGATCCCTAGACACTTTTGATGTGTGTAGGCGCACCTCGCTAGTCGCCACCACTACCACCGTCAGATGGAGGCGCGAGGTTCCGGGGGATGTAATCTATGATGCCTTGTACATACCAACCCAACGAAAGCGTACGAATGGCATTCGCCGATGGAACCACTAAGCGCCCTTATATCGTCGCCATGCGTGTATACACCGCACGTCCGTCATCCGAGCGCCGTCATCTCGGTCACCGAGATTGTGAGTAGTTCGGCGCTACCGCTATAAAAATGGTACAGCATAGTGAATTGGTTAACGCATAACGACCTGAAGGTAAATTTGTCGAAAACTAAATACATAAATTAAATAAATTTCAATAACTACAAACAAATTCCAAATAATATCAACGTTACATTTGAAGGAGAAAAAATAAATAAAGATGAAAATATAAAATTTCTAGGACTTACCTTGGACAAACATTGCAACTGGAAGTTACATATTAATAATATATGCAAAAACCTAAATAGATTTGTTTACGCTTTATGGCAACTAAAGATAACCGTCAACGAAAAAGCAGCTCTAACTGCTTATCATGGTCACGTAGGATCTGTACTGAGATATGGATTACTGTTATGGGGTAACTCAACACACATTAGTAGAGCGTTCATTATGCAGAAAAAGTGTATCAGAGCAATAAGCGGCGTCGGGCCTTTTGAGACATGTAGACCCCTTTTCAAAAAACTAAATGTATTGACTTTGGTATCTATGTACATACTAGAAATAGGAATTTTTGTAAGGAACCAGACACAATTGTTTACCAAGGCAAGCGAAAATTATAAATATAAGTCAAGGGATCCTACTAGGTTAAAAATAGATACATGTAGAAGCACATTTCATAAAAAAACAGCCTAATGATGTCTATTAAAGTGTTCAACAATATCCCACGCTCAATAAGAGAACTCCCTTTAAATCAATTTAAAAAAAAGTTAAAACGATGGCTGATAGAAATATGTTTTTATACATTAAGTGAGTTTTTTAACTATAAAATGTATTAATAACTATAAACTCACTAAGCACCTACTTACCTAGTAAGTAATCTAATTTCGCATACCTTGTACAGGTGAGATGTGTTAAGCTCTATAATTTTTTGTAACATCTACTATGTATTCCATATCTCCTGCGAATAAATATTTCTATTTCATCCAGGAAGAAAATGGGCAGTTTTCACAAAACGTTTTTAAGATGCCAATCGCTCAATTTTCTTATAAGGATCAAAATACTCTTTCGTAGGCACCCACTGAGGTTAGAGTACTAGAAACGTCAAAAATAACCGTCTAAAGTTTGGTTTACAAAGTTTTTTTTTTCTGTTTCTGTGAGAGGAGTTCGAAATATTTTGAAAAAATATGGCCTGTCTTAAGAACATTTTCCTGTAGCCACAACGGTTAAGATAGCTGCCCATACTGCCCCATCTCCAATAACCAGCCTGTATAATAATAGTAGTCTGTAAATTTGTAATCCCAAGCGTGGGCCTCCTTTGGGGTCCTGCAACAAACGACTCGGATGTAACCTCGTAACTCACCGCCTTACAACATGCATAGAAATGTGGATGACATTATTATGAAGTATATGTAGGTATACTTCATTGGTTAACTTCTAAAACTTATAGTCTTGTCACAAAACAGTATTTATTATTCAACAAAACTGTTTCAAGGAAACTTTAAAAACTTTAGTCATATCGATTCGTCCAAAAATTTACCATCACACTTAAAAAGAAATACAAAAGTAATTTTTAATGAACAGAAGCGTTTTTCGAGTTCGAAATTCGAAAAAAGTACAGACTAAAGTTGTGTTCGGAAACTTTAACCTCATTTATTGTTACGTTCGAGTCGCCCCGCGCCCCTCTGGAGAATTGGCAACGTCGCTTTTTGTGGCGTGCTGCCAGCCCGCCGGGAGCTTTCGTTGGTAAGTTGTAGGGAGATTTTAGAAGACTGGGGAAATGATAGGTACTTTTGGATGAAGAGTATGTTATTTTTAAAGCTAAAATCAATGTTAAATGTGATTTCTTTTGAGATGTGTGATAGTTTCTAGGCACTGTAGCAACTAAACAGCGGAATATTATGTTCATAGGTCCAACCTAATTTAGTAGAGAATGCTGTTTGAGAATGTTTTTAATTCAAATCCTTGAGAGAAAAAATCGTAAGTGTTGATGCTTTTATAGAGAATTTGATTAGAAAATTGTAATATAAAAGTAATAATATTTATTATACAAATACCTCAGATTTTCATCGGTTTTGACTTCTCTTGTCATAATGTTAAATTGTTTACATTATGTAAACATTATTTCCTCCTATTTAACTCTTAAAAATCGTCATAAAATCAACCTAAATAGTCAGTCAAAAATATTACACCGAACAAATAACTCGCTCTATCGGGGAAATTCACCACTTATTTCTGGCAACACTGCCACTAAGTGAGCGGCAGGCGGCGGCCATGGCAGTTTAGTAGTAGCACCACTGCGTCGTCGCGTGGTCTTGTCGCGCTCCGCGACAAATACTCGTACAAAGTTTAGTGATGTAACAAAGTGCCTGTACTGTGTTATCTAGTGTTGACGTTAGTGCCAGCATTGTCTTGTGTGTTTATGTTCTCGTATGATTGTTCCGCGCTCGGTAAGAGAGTGCGATAGTGCGATTTTTTTTTCACGATTTCTTCCCTCTGTTTTGTCGTGGCGTGCGGATAGCTTTCGGTGATTCGAAATTTGAAATCTTGTGATTATGATTCGTATTTTTTTTTCTTTAATAGTGGTGTATGGTTTGGGTGTTGCGAATTTCGGAATTGACCGGTTGGTGACAAAGGATTTTTTTGTTCGTTGTTTGAAAGTTGAGTAAAGCGAGTCTACATTTTTTTCTTATTTTTTTCTGTGTGGTGTTTTGAAAGTCGAATGTACAAATGTGTTTTGGATGGATTTAACTTTAAAAAAAATAATATTCAATCAAGCGACAATTTTTTTAAGTCTGTTAAGTTTTACATATTTTATCAATTTTAATTTATTTAGATGATATGATTATTTCATTATTTAATAAAGAACTTTTCTAATGCATTTAAATAGTTATTAATCCAATTTAGAATAGATGAACAAAACAAAAGTTTTCAGTACTAATTATATTGTTCAACGAGCCCGATCTAATTTATTTTAGTTCTAAGACAAACGACTAAAGAATATATTTTTTAAATAAAAACATGTCTTGCAAAAGTTTTGCACTAGAACAGAAAATTATAGAATAAATATTGCGACTAGGGTTACCATCCGTCCGGATTTGTCCGGACTTCTAGACTTTTGCCCGGATTTTTTGGCATAGATGGAATACGAGTAATAAAACTTACTTAAGTAATATCAAATAAGTATTTAATTTTTATTAACTTCTCATTCATCTAAAAACAAAATATAAATCTTCTTTAACAATCAACTTAACGAGATCAAACAATAAATCTTCGTATGTTTGCATTTTGTGACTAAAATGTCCGGACTTTTATTGAAATGTCAGGCTTTTTGTCAGGACTTTTCAAATTTCCAAATGATAACCCTAATTGCGACAGAGTTTCTTTATTTTTTCTGTTTTGTTGGCAACGGCTCGCCCCCTATTACATGGGATTTAAACATAACAGCGAAATGTGGGTGTACTATACACCTCTGTCTACCCCTTCGGGGAATACAAGCGTGATGTTACGTATTTCGTTTTACTAGGATTGTAGGCCGTCGGTCTTCTGAAACTAGAAAATCAGAATTCATTAATATGTCGTGTATAGGGACAGATAATGAAGCTCATAGACTTGATATTATCCTATAACCGTCATCTATAGCCTTTTTTGTTTTTAATTATTATTTGACTATGTTGCGTTTGACCCTAGTTGCACCTGATGGTAAGTGCAATCAGGGTCTAAGATGGAGCACACGAATACAAGTAACAAAGATAAAGAGGGACTCTCCTATACCCCTCTGGCTCTCCAGACAGATCGGATCGTAGACAGGGCCTGCACTTCATATTTTGTAACGTTCTATTCAGCTGAATTTATGAACTAAAACGTGGAGTGCACACTTGCAGAGTAGTATCATCAAATGGGCCCCTGGTCCTTTGATCCGCCCCAGGACCATTCTTTGTAGTCCAATAGAAGCCAAAATTCAAATAATTTTTTGAGTTTAAAGACATCATTTCCCCGCGATATGTCGCGTTTCATTGTTTCGGCTTCTGATTGGTCGTCATTGTAGATCCTGGCTAACATGAGTTGCAGTGTTGGGAACGTGTGGCGGGCTTGTCCCATTAACACGTTCAGTGCCGACTCCGACTAGGTATATACTCGTAGTCGCATTCGCCATGCCGGATGCCCTCGTGGAGGGCTCATTTTAAACGTAGGTTTTTTCGAAGATGCGCTGTTAAGAGTGAATTACATAGAAACGACGTAAGGTGCAGGCACGGCGCAGGCGCGTCGCTTTCATACGTTTTGTCGTGCCGCTTCAAATATTTTTCGCACAAAATGAATTTCGCGTATGAAAGTGACGGGCCTGTGCCTCGTCTGCACCTTATGCCGCTTCTATGTAATTCAGGCCTTATAAAACAAGCAATAAGGCCTCCTGAAAATATTATTTTATGTACTACGTAGTAGCGTGTTTTATGATTTTACACCTAATGCCAGGAATCCTCCTCGAGGGTTCACTCTTAGCGCAAACGTAATGCCGAGGATCCTCCTTGAAGGTCCACTAATTATACGTATGGCGGAATGGCGTATGAGCTCTATGAAAAGTGGGGTGGATCATCACCAGCCCATAAATGATAGAATCAGGCGTTACTTTGCGGAAATCCATGACATACAAATACGCAAATAGAATATCTAGCTTTAATTCCGCTGAACAAGATCGCTAGTTTGGATGCAGTATGCAGCACCACCCTCCCGCCCACAAGTATATGCACATGCAGAAAGAGTGAAAAATTAATGCAACATGCAACCGAACCCAATACACGACACGTGTTTCGCCCCTGCACGGGATCCTCAGGATATGTTGACTCCGCGACCGCTAGGACGCGAATTTCGCGTTTCGCGGAATTCAATAACAAAAAGAGTGAAAAAATAATGCAACATGCAACCGAACCAATACACGACACGTGTTTCGCCTCTCCACGGGGCATCCTCAGGATATGTTGACTCCTCGACCGCTAGGACGCGAATTTTGCGTTTGGCGGAATCCAGGCCTTGTCCTCACGCTGGCATCGTGCATATTGGTGGACTACACACCATCCAGAGCTGTTTAGAGCCCTCTCAGGTGTACAGGTTTCCTCACGATGTTTTCCTTCACCGTTAATGCAAATGATAATCAAATTATGATCCGCACATGAACTCTAAAAGTCAGAAGTGGGTGCCGGGATTGAACGCCTGCATAGAACGCAGGCGGTCACTGCATCCGATCCGAATCCGTGAAAATACGTTCCGAAGTAGTCAAAGAACTATTTGTATGGTTTACGCACTAGATCCGACTTCCGTCATCCGTGAATCTCAATTCGGAAGTAATATTGACGGACCGAAGTAGCAGTAGTACTGTTTGTATGAACGCTTTCGCACTACCTCGGATTCGAATCGGACATATGCGGCATAATTATGATATGCCAAAGATGGCCCCTGAATTGCTTGGATTTGGATCAGAGATCGGATTAGTGAGTTAGGAATATTCGAATTCGGTCCGAGATTTTTAAGACTCTAGATTCGTATTTTCACGTATTCTGATCGGATGCAGTGCGAAAAGCAATATCCGAATTCGGTCCGAGTTTTTTACATCCGTATTTACACGTATCCGGATCGGATGCAGTGCGTAAGCAGTAAGCACTCTTAGACTATCACTGCTGATGATAGAAGTTATAAAATATGGCAAATATTTAGAAAATTATATTATCCATCTTAATCCAAACCTCGCGCACCGTCGCTTAACCCTGACGATGCACGCGTGACCTTCCGTCCGCATGACTAATGAGTAATACAATAACAATTATGTCATTTTGTATAACAGACTGCAAGTTTTTACCTTACTCTTGTTATTCAAAAGATGGACGATAACGCGTGCATCTCTATTTTCAACGCCTTGCCATTAACAAAAGAATATTAGCAAAGTATCGTCGATGATGATGACGTCGTGGTGGACCGGAGGTTACAGGGGGCCTACTCCCTAAGCCCGTCAACGAAGTTAGTCGTCCGTCCGAAAGTAGCCCGAAACGTAGAAGTGAACAAAACAAGTGTCAAGTTCAACTTTTCGGACGGGCAAAAACACATCGGTAGTAGAGACAACTGTCAAATCGTGTTGTCATTCATTCATAGTTCGGGCCCCGAAATAATCGTATGTCCGTAGGTGATAGGGAGTAGGAAACGCTCGTAACTAAGGTCGAAAGTCGAAACCACGGACTTCGTGCTTGGGGAGTAGACCCCCAGATCCGCTTGTTAAGCACCGGGTTGCGGGTTCAAACACAAGCATGTACGAATTTGACTTTTTTCAAAATAAAAAGTTTTTATTTCACATAAACCATTACAGGCGCTTATGAAAAGTCGAATTTAGGTGCACGGTTCCAATTAGTCGTTTCCTATGGAGAAGAGCCGGCAAGAAACTCCATGGTTACTCTTTTAAAATCCATATCTTTAACAATTTCAGTGGGTACAGTTATGACTTAGATATGAGAGAGCAAAGTAGACTTAAGAGCAGGAACCACACAAAAAATAAAATGAAAAATATGGTCACAAATTAACTAGGTATCCAGGCATCTAGCAAGTCTACAAAGCTCTCACATTATTTTACAAAAGGTAAAAGGACGCTAAACTATATAAAACAACTGACATGGTTAATTGTCATCAAAACACATTACAAAGAAAATCACTGTATAGTAAGATAAAGATATCTTGAGAGTAACGATAGTAATAAAAAAAAAAGCTAATCGTAATGAGGTTAGTTAATAGACATACACATACGACGTTAATGAGGTACCAGGGAAAAAAAATTTAACGTTAAAATGTACTTTCTTTGTTAATCTAAGATGCCACTGACATACGGTGTAGGAAAACACGTGAGGAAACCTGGACTTTAATGGTCTGAAATCGCCAACATGCAGTGAGCAAGCGTGGTGATCAATGCTCGTTCCGCTGTATGAGAAGAGACTTTTGCTCTGCAGTGGTATTCAGCCGAAAATTATAAAAAAATCATATATCTTGATTTGGCACACGAAGATGTCGATATATGGGATGTTGACTTAGCAGTCATTGTGCCGATAGTCTTTACAGCCAATGGCTTAATTGCCAAGAGCCTCGACCAACATCTGATGAGGCTCTCCATAAGCAGCTGGATCTTGGCCTTTGCCTTGCAGTGGAACAATTTTAGACTGACATCTTTGGAGTCGGTCAGGGCCTCGTCTCCAGTTTGCCTTCATTGGCTGGCTGGAGTGAACCCCAAGAGTGCCGGCAGGACTCTCAACTCTGGCTTGCCTTTATCGGCTGGCCAGAGGGGGGCCGCCAGAGCTATATGCTCGGGGGTGGAAGGGTCTAATGGCGTAATAGCGGGGAAACCCACTCCAGGTCTTTTAGACCCGCGGCGGTGAAACCGGTGCCACACCTCTCTACACCTCTAGCCGCTCACACGTTTGTTGCCCCCTTCGCGTATGTACTGGCGGCTTTCAGGGGGCTCAGCTAGTGAGCTGGCGAGTCACCGTCTGCCAACACATGCATGCCTTGCAGTGGGACAATTTTAGGCTGATGTTATTAAGTATTATGATTAATTTAATTCTTCCGTGGGTCTCGGGAATAAAATCTTCCCGAGCGATGTGCGAACATTTTGGCATCCGTTCATGGAGGCCACGTGTAGAGATGTAATTACAATTGTCCATAATTATTGGTGACTTGTTCTAATTATATCTTAGTCTAGCTAAGAATTGGTGTCTTTTAGAAATATATCTTTATTCGCTAGAACACAGGTTGTCTAAGATTACAATAAAGTTTCACTGCATTTGAGTTTTCGGCCGTGAAAATATATTTAAAGTAAAAAAAGAAAACAAAAAACCGGCCAAGTCCGAGTCGGACTCGCGCACGAAGAGTTCCGTACAATCTAATATATATGTTACCGGCCAAACCCGATTTCAGGACAAACTAGTTTTGCCTAGGCTAAACTAGTTCCTCCTATACGCGGTAGGAGTAACTAGTATAGCCTAGTCTAAACTAATTTGGCCCAAGCCCGATAGGATAAACTAGTTTAGGCTAGTTCAAACTAATTTGTCCTAAGCCCGATGGGATAGACCAGTTTAGGCTAGGCCAAACTAGTAGATCCTGATATAAATACGCACACTCTAGGATAAACTGGTATGGCCTAGTCTAAACATTATAGTATATCTAGAAAGTCAAAATAAATAGATAAACTGATTGAAATACTCCGTAATTGGAAAAATAATATTTTTTATTAAAACCATACTGATTCGTCGTTAAAAGTTATGGATAATTGGTAATACAAACAATCATACCATAACAAATAATAAGTGTTTTTTTAATAGAAGCAATAATGATATCTCAATTATTAAAATTGTTTTTTTTTTACAATTTTTACGGTTTTTTTGGTGGCACTTAGAATTGGCTTATTATTTTCCAGGTGACTAATAACTTAAAAGGCGACTATGTGTTTGCAATGGTTTGCAACTAATAAAATGAGGCGAGGAGCTATAAATAATGACTTGGCGACTAATAAAGGTTACTTTAAACCCTGCAGACAGAAATAGGAGCCCCTCACAGCGGGGCTCCGTCGACTTAAGCTCCACCTAGTTTGAGCGACATAAGCTCCACCAATGATGTTTCTGAGATCGCCTTTGCCTTCGTCAAATGACATGTTTGCTCAATTACTTTCGACTCTGCAATTTTTTTTTGTTTAGACTGTTTAGACTAGGCCATACCAGTTTATCCTAGAGTGTACGTATTCATATCAGGATCAACTGGTTTGGCCTAGGCTAAACTAGTCTATCCTATCGCGCTTAGGACAAATTAGTTTGGACTAGCCTAAACTAGTTTATCCTATCGGGCTTGGGCCAAATTAGTTTAGACTAGGCTATACTAGTTACTCCTATCACGTATAGGAAGAACTAGTTTAGCCTAGGCAAAACTAGTTTATCCTGAAATCGGGTTTGGCCGGTAACATATACATATAAATGAATCCCTATTTCCCTTGGTCACGGCATCACGCGTGAGCGGCTGGACCGATTTCGCAAAATTTTTTTTTGTTGTGTTCGTAATTGTCAGGAGATGGTTCTTATGAAAGAAAATATTGATATTTAAAAAAAAATACAAATTATGTCATTATATCCATATTCTTCATCTGTTTACCGCATGCATGAAAATGGTTTTAACTTTTTGTTACTATTTTGATTTTGTTTCTGAAGGTAGGTAGTAAGTAGGAAAAAGTGCATTGCAACGCATGCCGGGTACAGCTAGTTATCTTTAAAAGCGGCAAAAAAATTAAATAATAAGCCTTAAATATTTATTTTATACTGTTTTTTAGTATTTGTTGTTATAGCGGCAACAGAAATACATCATCCGTGAAAATTTCAACTGTCTAACTGTCACGGTTCATGAGATACAGCCTGGTGACAGACGGACAGCGGAGTCTTAGTAATAGGGTCCCGTTTTACCTTTTGGGTACGGAACCCTAAAAAAGAAAGTCTTCAATAAAATATACAAGTCAAATATATCAATCTACATTGTTCTGCCTACCCTTTTTCCAACATGCGTCTGAATACCAGTATTTTACATGGAGCGACTGTCATCAGACCTCCACAACACAGTTACTGAGCAATGCCGATGTCCTAAGGTTAGACCGGTTGTCAAACTTACAATTGACTACCCATACTGTCATAGGTATTCGTATAACACCCGGGACTGATTTAAGATGGAGTCTCGATATGTACCGAATGATCCACGGATTGACCACGGCAAGCGTAACTTAACCTTGTAAAGGTGTTCGAACATTTTTCTATGGAAGCTGGCATAGGCCCCTGCCGCCATTTTCATTTTTTTTCCAAGTTGCGGCGTACGATGAGACTAACATATATGGGTAGAGGACACTCAAACAAACAAAAAATATTCAGAGATATAGTGCCCTAAAGTGTCACGTTGCCCAGATATTTGGACTCTAAAGATTTTTTTTCAAGATTATCTCGATACAATATCTCGGTAACGTGACACTTTAGGCTACCATATCTCTGAATATTTTTTATTTGTTTGAGTGTCTTCTACCCATATTTACCAGTTACAAAGTGCGCTGCAATAAAAAAACTTTAAGTAAAAATATCTCGGCAACGTGACACTTTAGGGCACCATATCGCTGAATATTTTTTGTTTGTTTGAGTGTTCTCTATCCATATTTACCAGTTACAAAGTGCGCTGCAATCGTGAAAAAAAATCTTTCAAGTCCAAATATCTCGGCAACGTGACACTTTAGGGCACCATATCTCTGAATATTTTTTGTTTGTTTGAGTGTTCTCTATCCATATTTACCAGTTACAAAGTGCGCTGCATTCGTGAAAAAAAATCTTTCAAGTCCAAATATCTCGGCAACGTGACACTTTAGGGCACCATATCCCTGATATTTTTTGTTTATCTAAGTGTCCTCTACCCATATATGTTGTGTAACCGTGCGCCGCAACTTGGAAAAAAAATCCAAATGGCAGCGGAGGGGCTATGCCACAAAGATATCCCCATATATGACGAGCCCACACAACACATAACGCCTGCTAAAGATACCATGGCTTGCGACACATAAAAAATGCACGCTAGTTGACACGTCTTCTAAGTTATAAAACAAAGACATCGATTTTATTAGCGGCATTACATTAATAATTCAACTGCAAGCGAAGATGACGTGGACGTTCGTGTGCCGTGCAACCCTGAAAACTTGTCACTGGCTAGTAATTTTCTAGTATTAAAGAATAGTAATTAGGGTTGTATGCAATGGAGAAATGCCTCGTGGAGTTGCATAGGTTATACGTTATAATTATGGTCTGTTGCTGACGGTATTTAAATAAAAGTACATTAATGTACGAGTTCGTAGCCAACTGCATAAGTGCATACAGCAGCAGCAGACGACGTGTCGCTGCGGTCATGATTCCGAACCCAACTGCAGATGGCTGCAGCAGACGGCAGCGTCGTATTCCAGTTAGTTTTGAATGTTCCGTGAGACAAGATGTCTGTAATACAATTAAAAGTTGCTATGATTGGACCGGCCCAACGGTGGAACTCTCTTGAGGTCCATTGATGGCAACAAGGTACTGGTTAAAAAAAACTAAATTAAAATATAAATGGTCATGATTAGACAAAATTGAATAATACTCATGGAATCCCAAATAAACTGTCCAATATTTCATAACAGTGCACGCAGACAAATATGAATACAATGGTACTTACGTCAAATTGTACTGAGTGAAATTATAAGATTTTGACCGCCGCAAACACAACCACACGTGTCTCTCCTGGCCACGTGCCGCAGTGTCACTGAGGTAAGTGGGGGTGCAACTGAGTCTCCACGGACTCGTTTCGACTAGTTTGGGTGTTGCTAGCTTGCATAGTTTTGGAAATACCTTGGTGGTCCAATGAAAGAGCTAGTCCAATGATCGCAACCTTCCCCTATGTCCTCAGGTGATAGGAAGTAGGAAATACTCGTAACTAAGGCCGAAATCACGGACTTCGTGCTTAGGGAGTTAGACCCCCTAACCCCAACTTAGGAAAAGGTTAGGAAGAACATTGTCACATAAGACAATGTCTTACAAAAAATATATATCGCTACTATCTATCGATGTTGAGCGGATGTGAAAGCTAACGGAAGTAGTTCCCGGCGTGTCACGTTACCGGGAGACGAACCCGACACCTTCGAGAGTGCTAACTCACGCCATTACTGCTAGAATCGTGTTTAAGTACACATAAGCTTTTTTATAGGTAGGTTACAGGCAAAATATCGGCTATCTTATCTCTTTCCGTGGGTCTCAAAGACAGTGTGAGCAATGTCGTATCCAGGGGTTGGCCATAGGAGCGGCTGCCAGAATCGCAGGACCTAGGGGGCGCAAATTAGGTCGCTCAAATATCGTCACTCTCCGCGCTGTCATATTCGAAAAATGTTTGTAAAAAATAAGAGCGTCATTATCATCATCCCAAAGTTCTAAATGCAGATGTTTCAAACTTCAATTATAATAATGAAAAATCAAACTATACCACTGCCGTCAAGCAATAAGACAAGAATAAAAACAATCTGAAACTAATATTAATGTTAACAACGAACGAGAACAACGATTTGTTAATTTTTTGTAAGGAAGTTTCGAATATTCTCCCCATAACTAGCAATTGATAATTGTTCAGTAGGTAGTTGTGTTAGCTGTGGTTTTATTAATGAATTAATAGCTTTTTTATATTGCTCTTGGCTTACTCTTTGAGTTAGTAGTTGCCCTAAAGCCCTAAGGTATATATATATTTATTTCTATTCATTTGAAGCAGATACTCAAACTCAACTCAAAACTCATTTATTCAAAATAGACTAGAATTACTTAGTTCTTTTTGAACGTCAATTTTACAATATAGACATCCCCCAAAAAGCCCTCCCTTACGTCACTCTGTGAGAATTTCTCTGAAAAATTGTCAATGATAGTTATGACAGTTAGCGCGGAGGGTAACGATATAAGTTACTGAAAATATCCGCAGCAGATCACGCGTTAAAATAATGTTGTTGATTTATATGTAAATTAATTATGTCTAGAGATTGAGACCTACAAATATCAGATAAAATAGTTACTGCCCTTTATTTATAAACTATGGCTAAGGGTTGTTTAACTAAAATGGCTCTTAAGTCTATTGCCATCTCTGAATCAGAATCAGAGTATTTATTTGTAAAACATAGGTATTTACTTAAAGGTGTTAGTTTAACATATTTGGGCGCTATGTTTTGCCGTGAAGGCGTACAAATATTAAGTTAAATGAATTAAAAACTGAAATACTTAAAAACTAAACAAACAAATGGTAAAACAAACTAAAAAAAAATATCAATTATCTCTATTTATTGTCATACAAATGACAAGAACAGGTATAATAGAGAATATACATGTAATTCAAAACTCTTTCATTATTTAGTTATACATTGTATAGGAGTCAAGACACAAATTGCATTTTTTTTTTTTTTTTTTTTAACTCATTAAGTACTTATTTTACAATTCATTGTTTTATGTTACGTTTTTTTCGTGGAACGGAACGCAATCTCGAAACGCGTCGTCTTCGAAAATGCCGGAAGTGACATCAAAATCCATATGAATACATCTTTAAATAATCTTTTCTTAGCAAACTGTTTGATTTCTCACTGAGGTTAAGTTAGTAAGTACGATTTCAGCTTGTATAAAGCACAAGAAATAATTTAACTTTTATGATTTGTGGCTAAAAAAGAGATGTAAACAAAGCAGTATCTTGGATTATGACGTCACATTATGACCGCGACAATAAAGAACGTTTGAACTGTAGAAGAAAATTGTTGAAGTTTAATAATTGTTTTGAACAAGAAATAATAGTATCATTTGACTTTTAATACTTTTCTTGGGTTTCTATTAATGTGCTTTATAGATTAAGAGAAAAAAAAAGTTACATGCATATTCCCTATTATTAATTACACAGTGATTAAAAATGACTATCTTTAATGAATAAGGCGTTTAATTTTCGAGAAAATTCTCAATAAAATGCCTTTGTTTATTTACCGTGTTTTTTTTTGGTGACGCACAGTTTGATCGTTACCCAGGGGGCCTACGATACTGATCAAATGCCATTCAGACACAGGCTACTCGCCACAGCCACAAACTATGGATTAACTTTGCCATAAAAAAAACTGTGGTAGCAAGTGGCCGTCAACGACCACACGTAATGATCTTGGATCTAATGATATAAGATGCATGGATTACGTTACAATATCAATTATCAGTTAAGATCAATTATAAGTAAAGAAAAACCTTTTTTTTTTATAAAATTTAAGGAAAATCGCCACGTTGTTCCTTCCATCTCGCTCTACCTTTTTCTTTATTATTTGTTTTGTTCGCGTTTGACCAAAATTTAATGTTCAGATGGTGGCTAGCTAGGCGGACTGTATAGATCCTACCACGTCGCGTGCTGGGTTTTGTATAATCTTACAACGCGTCTGTATATTCTAGCCCCACGGCGAAATGGGGGAGGTAGGGGTGGACCACATTATCCTCTAGAAGTAAAAAAAATCCTAAAATTACATCCATGAGTCATCCTGATCCAGTTTCAGTTAGTTTAACTCTAGATAACACTATAATGATGTATTTTAATTGCACATTAACTGTCGATAGATAGATACCATTTTGACCTCACTACGCATCATAGAATCACTTCACATAATTACTATCTACATACTTGTTTTCCTATCAAACGTACTGCGCATAACATCACGTATGCGCACGCGCATAGACGAGGCAGACTGCGCGCCGCCGGCTGACGTAGCACGGATGTTGAAGTACTTAATGTATGCTGATTCGTTTAAGATAGCACCTTCATCTGGGTCAACAGAATTCATGGAAAAGCTATTCAATCTATTGAAGATGTACTAGTGAAGGAATATTCCGATCTGTCCCCCTGATCTGTCCCCTTCGGGGGGCATTCAGGAATAAAAAAATCGATCTGTTCCCCTGTTACCAAGACGAACGGACAGATCGAACGAATTATTTCTGGCTTGTAGATTGCTTGTAGATTTGAAAACTCCAGGGATATAGCTACCGGAAACAGACTCTGGCAGGGAGTTCCACTCCTTTACGCAGTATGCACAATGGAATATTTGCATCTCTATCACTTACAGACTCACTCGCTCATCAGTCAGATACATACTCGCACTTATACAAAATAAATTGAGGAATTAGATGAGGTGGTTCATAGTTGAAATACGAGTAACTCCCTTAGTATTAATTTTGAGGAACTCAAACGAACTCACAAGTGAGGGGCAGATCGCTTGTGTGTAGTGTGAACCTACAGTACTTGTCATCTTTAAAAAAAACTCTTCTCAATTGCGTGGAGCAACTTAGATTGAAAAAAGCTTCTTGCAAGTCTACAGAATGCAACTCAACCAAGTACATCGATTTTAGAAAATCTTCCAAAAATGCTCGATAAGCGGGTCAAAATAATCGTAAAGTTAGGTGCGCCCGGGCCGACCGGTCCGGCCTCCGTCGCGATGAGCAGGTGTCTCGTGTCGTATGTTCACGCTTAAATGTAACGGTGTTGGCACAGAATAAAGGTAAAGCATTCATTCAAAGAGTTAGTGTTTGAAATTGCCGAAATTGTGGGCAATAGTCGACAATTTTGACGTGTGTTGAAAGAGAGAAAAAGAAAGAAAAATCATTTATTCAACACAAATTTTTACTATACTTAAATATTACTTACTACCTATGTATAATATAAATTGCGCTAAAACGGCGCTGGTTCAACATATGCCAGACGGAATGCCTGGTGCTGGTTTTCAACTAGAACCTAGAGATGCGAGTACGTTTGCTGAAATCGTATTGAGCTATACAAGATGGTAATTTGAGATGGGGTAGTAAGGGCAGCTTTACCGTTGTAGCTACAGAAAAAGGTTCTTAGGAGACAGTCCATATTTTTTAAACATTTAGCTAAGACTGAAAAATTTTGAAAAAAAATCATATAGGTATAAAAAGGACAGTATTTACAAAACATTTTTATGATGCCAATCGATCCTATTTCCCGTAAGTATCAAAACTCTCGACCAACTGGCGTTGGAGTACTAGAAACATCAGAAATCGCAAAAAAATCTTATTTGAGATTTGCTCACCTTAATCGTTTTGGCTACAGGAAAATGTTCTTAGGAGACTGTCCATAATTTTTGAAAATATTTCAAACTGAGTGTTTAATAGCTACAAGCCATATAATAATAACTGCTTCACACCGATAATTCAGCCCTCATCAAGCTGTCTTCCCTTCCAACCCCCCGCCAGCAACGCTCTAAGCCTCGTGCTCGTCCCACTAGGGGTCGCCCTTAGTGCTGTTGTTGCTAGTAAAGTCATGATGTTAGTGTAGTACAAGCTTTGGTTAAGTTATTTCACTTCCCCACCATTGGCTAGAGATCCTTGAGGTCGCGCCAATAACTGCCCAGTTACGTGGAAAGGTCCGCAAACAGCGAGCAACTGACTGTGTTTCAAGTAGGGTTTTCGCGTTCCCGGGAATTCCCGGGTACCCGCGAATTTTCTAAAACGCGTTATTGCTCAAAACACAAGTTTAACTTTGCAATATATGAGAAAAACGATATTTTTACAAAAACATGAAAATTCCCGGGTACCCGGGAATTCCCGGGAACGCGAAAACCCTAGTTTCAAGCAACTTTGCGGCGCATGCGCGGCCAGCCTAAGATACAGATGAATAAGTGGACACTCATACCATTCCTTACTCTTTCAAAACGACTCCCAATTAAAAAATAAGGCCAGAGACCTTTCAAAACTCACGTTTTCCTTTCAATTAGTACCACAGGACCAGGCTGGTCACTTGGTGAAATCGTTTGCTTTGTACCGAAGCAACAGGTGTGGTTTCAATGAGCATAAATGTGGGTAATTATTACATTAACTATGTATTTGAGAATTGGAAGCTTTTAACTTAAATATAGAGGGGTATAAAGGATGTGGAGGAGGTTGTTTCGATGATTGGGGTAAATATAGACAGCCGTATTTCTTTTAGTGGGTGTAATGAGAGACAATTAACTGTACCTGAAGGACGTATTTGCAAAATTGCTTTAAATTAGCTTTTTTTCGGTACATTTTCTGTACAATTCGTGAAACTTAGTTAGATGTTATTGTAAGATACGGATAGACTGGTCCTTTATTTAAAAAACGGGGAGAAAACATTTTTAAATTTGATCTATCTATATAAATAAAAAGAAAAGTCCTGACTGACTGACTGACTGACTCATCAACGCCCAGCCCAAACCCTTGGACCTAGAAAGCTGAAATTTTGCACAGAGGTCCCCTTTATAATGTAGACAAGGAATAAGGAAGGGTTTTTCGAAATTCAACCCCTCAAGGAGTTAAGTAAATAGGGGATGAAAGTTTATATGGAAAATCGTCACTTAACGGGTTCAAAATTTTATGTAAGCGAACCTACGGTCAAAAGCTAGTAATTCAATAATATTAATTTTCTGTGAGTTTCCAGTTCCCCAGGTACAGATTCCTTCTTTATTTCTTTGTATATCTGATTAACTATCCCATAATGCATGATGCTTCCAATAACACCTACAAAAGGCGTTAGGACCAATTTTTCGGAGCCGAGGACCACGGACAAATCACATGTAAGGCCTGTGCCTGTAGGCTAATACACGTATTTTCATGACGCGCCGATCAAGTTACAATGACGCTGTAGTTAAGTTCATGCGAGGGTATCTGACAGCGATCGTCTATTAAGAGAATACGAAAAGCGTTGTTTTGATACAAACTTAACTGCAACTACCTACACTGCAACTGAACTTCGTTAGTTAGGTGAATTAGCCTATTGGTTACGATTCCCAAGGCATTAGTCATTTAACCTGCGCGCGTTGACTTGAGTACGTCGGACGCACCCTGAGCAGTCAACCCCACTACCATCCTTGCTGACTAACTAATCTTTTCACCACGGCACGAGCTGACAGAAGAATTTATTTTAATGCTGGAAAACTTTCATAAGCCCTGGAGTTTAGTTGTGCCCGATAAACGGCTATTAGCTCGCCCCGAAAATAAAACCATTTCCAACCTCTTTGGGAAAAATACAGTCGTGTCATGTATTCCTTTTTTAAATTCTTTTTCTATATTTACAAGACACGTCAGTTTATCGTAGCCATTGAGAAAGCACCACGTCACACCATCAACCCCATGTTTAGGGGATGATTACTACGTACTATGTCCACACCCCTTTAGTTGTTGATGTTGAAATAATAAAAAAACACATAAGTATTTTGTCAATGCCGTCCGTTTTCTTTCAATATTTAATTTGAACGATAATTTTCTGTAATATCGTGGGTGGTATTCTTGTAAATATTAATTAAAAGTGTTGTATGTAGTAATTAGGTTTTTTTTTAAATAGGGGGTTGTTTGTTGTGGTAGAATAACGAAGTGTGTACCTACTCAATTAGTCATGGAGTTTTTGTTGGTCACTGTTTTCGTTTTTAAGAGGAAATTGGGCGTTTATTGTTGAAGTTAACGATAGTAATATAAGTAGTAAATTGGGTAGAAAATGAGGGCGACTATAGTTCTTTTAGACTAGTCTTTAAGTATTATAATTAAACTACCCTTCACTTTTTTTTTTGCAAATCATGTCCATCCAAAGGTTGTCTGGAAGAAATCGCCAAGTGCGATAAGACCGCCCATTGTACATCTCTATTTTATATTAATGTTTCTTGTTTATTTTGTGTACAATAAAGAGTATTGTATTGTATAATTTAGTTTCAAATATTTCTTTAAAATAACATAGATTTGGGCAAAATATTTACTATTTTTTCCTTGAACTACTGGCGCCCTTGTTACGCTCGGGCGCCAAACCCCGTCTTGGGACTAAATAAGTTACTTTCACCCCTAGGGTAACAATACACTATTTTTTATTAATTCCTGGAACTTTCAATTCTGCTTCTATCTACGTTTGAAGCCATGACAAAAATACAGTATAATAAGAGTTTACACCATTGTATAAACAATACGAGATGGGTATGTGAGTGGTAGGCGCCATATGACAGGTGGTCGGGTCGGCAGATGTGGAAGGTCAAGGACGCGAGTTCGGTGCCCCGGCCACAACGTTTTTATTGCATTTTTTAAAATAGTTGTGTGTATTACTGTTATTTTTCCATTTATTTGTGTTAAGGAAATTTTCTGAGGGCTGTTTTGGTCTTTAGGTAGAGAATATAAATTGACCGCAACAGTCCTGAGGTTTCTCTACAAAGAAAATCAATAATAAAATTTAAAAAAAGGGATTCAGTCGCATTTGATTAGACTAGAAGATAAGGCTAGAACTAGAACAATACTTACATAGAATCAAGTATGAATGACAATCAAGATGAGGAAAAATCCATGTGATGATTTGTCCGTATAGGTACCCACGATATAGTAGTATTTCGAGTAGGGCTAGGGAGGGAGAAAATAAAAATAAAAAAAGAGGTTTACAACTTATGACCACCATTTCAATTCCTTGACTAATATAACTCTTACGCACTAACTTACGCATTTTCATTCATAGAAACGCTAGAAATAAGCATTCTTTCTCAACTTCTACGTCAAACAAGGAGTTCCGTGACGTCATACTTACGTATGGAGTAGTACACGTAACGGGGAGGGAATTACAGGGGGTGTAGCAATAGGGGTACGATGGAGGGAATTATTGTTTTAGAAAGGATTTCTCGGTTTGAAGTTCTATTTTTAAAATTCTGTTAGATTAACTTAAGAGGCATCGCCCACGGTGACTTTTTGTAGCGGTGCAGTAACGATGCTGTCGCGCATTTGTATCGATACAGCCGCGATACTGTCGCTGGCTGTGTACCTTCGCCCAGATTCTGTACGCACGTTGCAAACGCGACTAACGCGCGATAGTAGAGATGCTGAAATCGCGCGTTTACAAAACAACTGCGCGACAGCATCGCTACCCAAAGTTGCCGTGGGCGAGGGGCCTTAATTACTCAAGTACTGTAATTATAGACACAATAGATAAACAATGGCAGGTGTCGTCCTGGGACGACGGCGTTACCGCCACTTAGGTACCATCAGGTGGGCTGTTGGCTTGTTTTCCAAACTATTACGTTAGAAAAAGATTGTATGTTTAGTCGAGAATATTTTGAAGACTCCATTTTCAGTTTTGATGGCTTTGAATTGATGATTGATCAAGCTTTATTTCTTTTTAACCGACTTCAAAAAGGAGGAGGTTCTCAATTCGTCTGAATGTTCTTTTTTTTTTTGTGTGTTTGTTACGCGATATCTCCGCCATTTATAAATGGATTTTGATGATTCTTTTTTTGTTTGGTAGGCCATACTTCAGAGGTGGTCCCATATAAATTTTATTGAAATTGATTCAGCACTTTTTGAAAAAATCAACAAAAACAAAAAAAAATACACAAATCGTATGTAGACGACGTTCTAGTTGTAGTGCTGGTCCGAGAATTTGTACACTATTGGAATTTGTAATTTGTGGCACTAAAAAGTATGAAATAAAAAAACTTTAAAAAAGTAAAAACCGACTTCAAAAAAAACTAAACGGAGTAAAATAATTATCATTTAATAAAACTACCAGTTTCAGAAGTCGGTGTTCTACGCTGAAACAAATTGAATGCACCGACTTCTGAAACTGGTAGTTTTATTAAATGATAATTATTTTACTACGTTTAGTTTTTTTTGAAGTCGGTTTTTACTTTTTTAAAGTTTTATTTTTGAAGGTTTTTTTTGTGACCTACGCTAATAGTCGGCTGTTTGGTCGCATCTTTCATCGGATCGGTTGAGCTCTTTAAAATAATATTGAGCTACACGATGGCTGATGCATGCTCGCCGTCAGTTAGGACAGGCCAACTCAAACCTGCTATGGCTCTTTCCTCATTTCAGACGTTTCCCTACATTGTTACACTCGCATAGTTTTATACCACAATGTCAGGACTTTAAGGAGACCTTAAACTCTGGTTGTTTCGCCTTTTCTTCTCAGAGCTAGTCAGATAGGAAATGCCGGCACCATCTAATCTAACAAAAGAAACATTACATTGACTTGTAAAAGTGTCTGTAACAGATTTATCTATACATTTAAAAGGAGAAGCTGACTGACTGACTGATCTATCAACGCACAGCCTAAACCGCTGGGGTTAGAAAGTTGAAATTTTGACAGTAGGTTCCTTTTGTAACGTAGGCATCCACTAAGCGGGGATTTTTCGAAATTCAACCCCTAAGGAAGTTAAATTGGGGATGTAAGTTTGTATGGAAAGTCGTCACTTACCGGGTTCAAAATTTCACGCAAGCGAAGCTGCGGGCGAAAGCTAGATTACAATAAATATAATTTACCATTCTAAACCCATCAAAAAAGCTCGTGCTTTTCTGTCGTTCAAAAAGCTCCAAGTCTACCAACCCTCCGAACTTCAGCCCGTATATTCGCGACAACTTGACACCTCGCACAAAAGGATGCAAGTACATATTTACACCGTACATACGTGTGAATCAGCTGATCGGGTCGGTGTCGGGTTGCACGACCACGGTGGCGACCACCCGCGCCGTGGGAGTGCGAGGGTTACGTGCGTGGTGTGGTAGACTTGCCCGGTTAGGTGGCGTGATTTTGTGCACATGTGTGTAAAACATCCTTTACAATGTTTAGACTGGGTTGTGGATAGGAATGGGCAAGCGTACTCAATAGGGCATGTAATATCGGAAGGTTTTCAATTCCGATACTGATTTCCGATATTAGATCTCAATATCGGAATTCCGATATTAGTATCGGAATTTTGTTATTTCGATAGAAATTGCACATTTTATTTATAAATTGCTCAAATTCGGTATGAGGTTGGATTGAGTACAATAAAAAACATTATTAGTCGTATTCTTTAATTTGCTTCTAAAATTGGTTGTTTTTAAGTATGTCTGTATTTATTCTCTATCTATTTATATTTTAAATTTTTTTAAGCATGCTTAGCGAACTGACAACAGAAATACGGTTAAGTGCGCTATCGCGCTCGGCGCTACACAAGGAGCTAAAATATGGGTTAAGTTTAAAATTCAAATAGCAAAAAATGGCTGATTTCGATATCAAAATATTCGATATTGGATCACTCAGTATCGGAATTGTAATATCGGAACTTGCGTTCCGAGATTCCGATATTGCGATATTCCGAGATTCATGCCCTAGTACTCAAATAGTTATACTTGATAAACAATAAAATATTAGACATGGGTAGCTCGTGAGCGAGTGATAGAAAAGAGCTAGCTCTTTTCGATTGACGTCGCTCTCGCTCACTCACTCACTCGCTAAATAGCTCACTAGCTCAGTTACTTAGCTCTTTTATTTATGGATATAATGAACCGCAACAAAGAGTCCAAAGTTCCAAAAGGCAATTTCAAAAAAATAAAAAATAAAGTTTATTAAATGTCTTTCGCCCTTCGAAGATATATATGAGAAGAAAAGACTTCGAAGCGCGTGCGTCGTGAGTCAAATGAGCTAACATTCGGCGTTTGAGTCACTGAGCTATAGAAGAGCTAGTGAGCTAGAAGAGCGACATAGCTCTTTAGAGCGAAAGAGCTAATCGCTCTTTTTCTTTTAAGGCAGCTATTTTGGCCATGTCTATAAAATATTAATAATTATATCAAACTAGCTTTTGCTCGCCGCTTCATTCGCGTTAATTAAGCTCAAAAAAACTCTTAACACACTACTAAAGTTTCTATAATAATATAATTCAATCGTGATTCGAAAGACACGTGGCGCCATCTATGAACGTTGTTGTTGTTTTCCTCGGAAACAATGATTTTTTTCGGGATGAACGGTACCGTATGTCCGTTTCTGTACACCTGACAACGTATATGCAAAATTTCAGGATGATCGGTTCAGTGGTTTAGGCGTGAAAAGATAACAAACAAAACTTACTTTCGCATTTATAATATTAGTTAGGAAGTTAGGATAGGATTAGGAATTAAGGACACATAACATCACGCCTGTATCCCCCGAAGGGTGGGCAGAGGTGTATTGGTGCTCCCACACTGCTGTTAAAAATGTTTACAAACATTTTCTAACACTAACAAATGTTAGGAAAAGATAAAATATCAGATAATAATAAATCTAATCTATCTTATACATATAGATTATTAGATGATATTTTAATAGTTTTTTTGCAGGTATTTTTTTTATTTATGTTTGTTTAGAAAATGTTAACTAATGTTTGTAAACATTTTTAACAGCTGTGTGGGAGCACCTTATTATACACCCATATTTCGCCGTTACGTTTTAAGTCCCATGTAATAGGGGGCGAGCCTATTGCCGTCAACCGGGCACAAATCCAGATTCCGGGCTGCTACTAAGAAATTCCACACGGAAAAACCCAATATTACTTACTTACTTTGGTTGAGGATCGAACCCAGGACCTCGCGTTCAATTGTTGCGCTTGCGACCACTAAACTAACGAGACAGTGTGATAAACACAATACGGTAAACGGTTTTGTGGGGCATTGATCTCAATTAAGTAAGGTTACTGTAAAGTTTTGTAATAAACAAAAAATAAAAAAAGAAGTAAAAATAGACTTAAAAAAAACTAATAGCAGTAACGTAATTACCATATTATAAAATTAACACTTTCAGAAGACCTTCAATTTATTTCAGTGTAGAATTGCACCGACTTCTGAAACTGTTAATTTTATAATATTGTAATTATTTTATTTTTCACCCATTAACCATGCTCGCAGATTCGAGACCTACTTAAGACAGTGTGTTGGCGTTATTTATGCCGTATTAATGAATAAATACTTTCCAGAAGCCATACTTGTTTTAGAATGACAAAAAAATGTGTCATCTGGTCAGCTGAGATCAACAGTTCATTGAAACGAAACCTTAGATTGATGAAATCAGCTGTGTTGTTGCCAACAAAAAAGAGTATTGTATGAATATTTAATTACAGAGAGATTTTGCCTGCATTTAAAACAAAAAAAAAGAAAGTGTTTCGGATCCGACGATCGATTAGATTTTCGCGATTTGACATTTTGTCTTTCGGTCACCTTACTCTCAAATGTTAATCTACATCTTATAATAGTTCGTTGGTCGACAATACTTTAATCGTATATTCATAAGTGATAGATTGAAGAATGATGTAATAAGACAAAGTTGCGGTTTAAAAGATGATGTAGTGGCAAAAATTGAAAGGTGTATGCTTCGGTGGTTTGGGCATGCTGAAAGATTGAGTGAACGGCGATTAACAAAAGGAATTTATAAGGCGAATGTCAGAAAAAACGCCAGCAGTGGACGCCCTAGAAGGACATACATTGATATTATTGGTGATGTTCTTACGACAGGTGCGTAGTACTTTCAACCGGCGTGCGTGTATGACAAGATGTATTACCGTAGACGAAGCGAAAGGAGTATGTAAGGATCGTAGCATGTAGCGTTCTACAATTTCTGCCTACCCCCATGGGAAAAAGGCGTGAGTTTATGTATGTATGTCATAAGTTTGTTGTTTCGTTTCGATCCGACATTCGTTTTTCGGAGTACCGTCACGGGACGGATGTGTGCAATAGATCTTTAATATGACGAAAGCCGCTCCTAAAATCACCACGCTCAGCGGATCGGTGATCGATGAAGCTTATACGAATAACAATAACCTGACCACACCTTGCAACTTTGACATATAACATATTCAATGCACTTGTCAAAAATTATGACAGTTGGCGAACCCTTTTGCGAAACAAGCAACGCTTACCTGGTCCTTTCATCCAGATGGTCCGACAATTGGTCCTTCGGTCTTTGATTCCTTTCCCAGGGGATTAAAAGCAAGGTGCTAAAACAATTTCTATGGGAGCATAGATCCGTGTATAATTTTGTTTCTTTTTTTTTGGTCCTTATGCTAGGGCTACATTAGCGGGCGATTCGTGTCGCGTTGGCGCGCTAAAACATCGTGTACGCGATGTTCCTGTCTACATAGGCGGGCGAAGATTCATCGTGCCGGATTGTGTTGTTCTCTGTTGTGCGGCCGAGATGTAGGCTGTAATTCAAAATGGAGGAAGTAGTGGCGTTGCATTATTGTCGGTAAATTATTATTTATTACAATTGTACGAGTATCAGTAACAAAATAATATGAAAAAGAGACGTAGGTGTAGCCACCCAAGCGAATATTGTCGCGCCAGTTTACCGACAGTGCCCCGATAGTACATCATCTTCGCCCGAATACTACGCGTTCCAACGATATACCCGGCCACACTCATCGCGTTAAGGATAAGCGCGCACTACGAATTTTAATCGTTGCGATTTTTAAGCTGCGAAATCAAATCGCAAACGAAAATAATTCCTACACGCACTACTATTTATTATCGCCTGCGAAATATAAAGAGGCCAATGACAGTCAGTACTGTGCCACCACGAAAGACGGAGTGAAAATCGAAACATGGATTTCTAAAAGAAAAGAACCATTATAATAAATACTACTTAATTTTACGTAAAAGAATTTTGAAGAAGATAAATACTAAACGTTTCTGGCTCCATTTATTTACGGCGTTAAGACCTTTTAAAGGTTTATTTTACGTACGGTATAACGATCTTCGTGTACATGATGCCTTCGTACAACTTCATAGGGTACAAAACATACATAAGATTTCGCATCTGCTATTTTAAATCGCAAACGATTTCTTTTCGCAGTGCGCGGACTCTAGTATATTGGTGTTGTAAATAGATGGGCGATTATTATCCGCAACGATTAAAATTCGTAGTGCGCGCTTAACCTAACACGAATATTCGCCGTAGCCCGATAATGTGGCCCCAGCATTATTGTCTATGGTTTTGCGGTCAGATTGTTCGTTTAGGGTGGTCGATTTCGAGTGATGAAGATTAGCGAAATATTACTCATGTTGAAAATTGTTTTTTTTTATTGTTAATGCAGTTTTTGTTTGGGGTATTTTTTGTGGGGAAGTAATTTTGAAATTGATTATTTGTGTTTGAGTGAGATTTTTGTTTGGAGATTTTGACTGACTGAGAAAGGGAGGATGTAGATATAGGTACTTAAGTATCTGTTTTTTGGTTTGTTTGTAAAACAGTCTCTTATTTTAGCTTTCGAAGAGGTCCGCACGACTTGACAACATATAGGAAACCTCAAAATTCTTAAGCATTATCTATTTTACTCATGATTCTAATTTTAGGAGGAGCTCGTGGCTAAATAATTACAGCCGCATAGACCGATCTTCCGGGTTAAGCCACGCTTGCCGAGGTTGGTCGGTGGATGGGTGACCATTTACCATAGCGAGTTTCCTCCGTGCCTCGGAAAGCACGTAAAGCCGTTGGTCCCGGCTGTCATTTGTAGATTTTTGACAGTCGTTACTGTTGGTCAGAAGCCAGAAAGTCTGACAACCAGTCTTACCAAGAGTAGGTATCGTATTACCCAGTTACTGGGTTGTGGAGGTCTGATAGGCAGTCGCTCCATGTAAAATACTGATATTCAGCTGCATCCGGTTCGACTGGAAGCCGACCCCAACATAGTTGGGAAAAGGCTAGGCAGATGATGACTCAAGATTCTAATTTTAATATGTTTTAGTTTAACAAAACGACTCTATAAATAGCCAAATTGACAAATAACAGTGAAAATACAAAATAAAACAAGTGAACAAAAACAAAACAGTGATTCAAACAAAACAAAGTGATGCGTCCAAATAAATGCAAGAAATTCAAATTCAAATGATTCCATGACGTCACGATGGCTCTCCGGCATGACGTCACCAACATGGAGACCAACTTCCTCCCCGCTGACCCCCCACCCATGACCGAAATCATATACCAACCAAAGACTGACTTAGCAACCGAATATTTTAATACATTCAACCAAATATGCGAAAATTACCGAAGTGATTCCGATGTCAACCTTCGGCAAACCTCGGACAGTCTTCGGCTATCCTCGGAGATCCTCGACGGCGTTCGTTCGGAGTACGTTAGTACAGACTTTACCGGGAAAGACTATGATTTGAACGCGGAGAAAGTGTTTTTGAGTGGAAAAGATGAACATATATTCCAGTTTGGGCAACCTGATGCCTCTGCCTTGTTGAGGCATAGAGCCAGGAGAAGATATAACGAGGAGCATGGACTGCAGCCGCCGCCGACTACTAGTCAGGAAAGTGGGGTAAGTTGGAAGATGGGCTACCCTACCATCGTTACAATGCTGGATTCGCAGTCCCTAATACTTTATTATTTAAATTGTAACTCTCGTGAGTAACTTTCATATTTATGATTAGATACTGTTTACTCACGTCCATTTTTTGGGATTGCCCGACTAGTTTCGGACACAAACGGAGCCCTTAACCTTTTGACCGCCACGGACGTCTATGGACGTCAAATTAAAACGGGCTCACGACGCCTCCGATGGCATGCCACGTCTTCTTCTATCGTGTCGGCACGAGCTATACAAGAATAGCTCATGCCGTGGTGAAAATATTAGCCAGTCAGCAAGGTTAGTAGCGGGGCTGACTGCCCAGTGTCGTGGCATGTCGAAAACACCACTTTTCTTACAGTTCAAAAGTTTGACGTCCATAGGCGTCCGTGGCGGTCAAAAGGCTAATCATGAGCTGAACACGCGGCAAGGTCGCGATTCAAACAATCCATCCGTAAACCGTAACTAATCATAAATCTGATTATTTAAATATTAAGCTGTAAGTACATAAAATTAGTTTTCTGATAGTACAATGTCTTTCTGTCTCTTTCAGGAGACTGTACCATATTTTTTGAAAATATTTTGCTAAGCGAACACAGATTTAAAAAAAAAAACAGTCAGCTATAAAAAGGGTAGTTTTCACAAAACATTTTCATGATGCCAATCGATCCTATTTCCCATAAGGATCAAAAAAATTCCAGACCGACTGAGGTTGACTAGAAACGTCAGAAATCGCAAAAAAACTTATTTGAGAGGGGTAGTTAAGTAATCATAATAATAATAAGGGCAGCTACCTTAATCGTCGTGGGTACAAGAAAATGTTCTTAAGACATTGCCCATAATTTCTGAAAATATTACGATCTGCAATGACAGATATTGAAAATAAAATATTTTCTTTTTCGGTATAGGTACTTATCGTAACTTTTATTTTTTGTATTTTTATTTTTGACCCATTTAAGTAGTACTCTAACTTCAGGGGATCCGGAAGAGTATTTTGATCCTTATAGGAAAATTAATCGATTGGCATCATAAAAATGTTTTGTGAATACTGCCCTTTTTCACGCTATTTTTTTTTTTTGAAAATCTGTTTTTGCCTAAAGTTAAGCGTGGTCTTTTAAGAACGTTTTCCTGTAACTACAATGGTCAAGGTAGATGCGATTCACGCCCCATCTCACATTACAACCCTTTAATAAATAAATCTGGTATCACTAAGGGTTTTAAAGGTCAGACCGTCTCCAGCCAAACCGATACACAATAGTATCACTAGGAAACGATACTTATTCCAATTAGTATTGCTTTACTAATTAAATATACGACCTCTTACAAGAAAATCTTGGCAATAAACAGAAAATCTTTTGGACACAGAAAAACAACAGAAACTACAACACAATTACTCACCACGTCGTACATATTCTCGTGTCCATCATCATTTCTCATTACTCAAAACATGCGCAAGCGCGTACTATCTCTAGTACTATTAGATAATCATACTTCGACCCACGCGTTTTAAATTTAGAAGACGTCAATTATAGTGGTCACAAACAGAACAGTCACTGCTGTATATAAATACAAATTAAATATTATTTTAGAGAAGGAGAGATGAGTTGTTGATGCAGATTAGAGAAACATGGCAAAAGAAGCAATAGAGAACAATGATGATGAAAATTATGATACTACTAAGTTTACTAGGTTAGCACATTCGAGTCCACCACACTTTTCATAGAGTTCATACGCCATGCCGCCATATATATTGCTAGTGGACCTTCCAGGAGGGTCCACGGCATTACGTTTGTGCTAAGAGTGAACCCTCGAAGAGGGTTCTTGGCATTAGGGTAAAAACCACGTCATAATGTAGTAAAATAGTATTTTCAGGAGGTCTTGTTGCTTGTTTTATGACAGTATATATTCTAAGAAAAACGTACATTTAAATTAAGCCCTCCACGAGGACACCCAACATCGCGATTGCGACTAGAAGGTCCCGGAGGGCATTCGGCACTGAACGTGTTAGGCAAGCAAGAATAAGCGATTCGAAGGAATGAGTGAATTGGTCCTTGAGTGCACCATTGCCTCAACTAGATTGTGGACTACTCATCATTAAAATAATATTGGTTAATGAGATGGCAGCAGCTCTGAATAATTCTAAGATCTAAATCGCAAATAGAAAACATACAACTTACGGATGAAAGGACCAAAGGACCAGTTCCTTCATTCGTAATTTTGCTTAAACTAGATTTAGGACAGCTCTGAAATTATAATAAGATCTATATCTAAGTAGAAATCTAGAAATTTATGGACGAAAGGACCAGTTCCTTCATTCATCATCTTCCTGCCCTTATACCACTCTAGTCGGGGTCGGCACAACACGTATTCCTCTTCCATTCTCCGCCGTCATCTCAGTACTCACTTCTTTTTTACCAATGTCATCCTTCATACAATCCATCCATCTTTTCTTTGGCCTAACTCTACTTGTATATCCATCCTCATTCAAATTTAACACTCTTCTGGTAATATGAGTTTCGTCCTTCCGCATAACAGTTCAGACTAGTTCCTTCAGCCATGAAACTGAATTAATCTTATTTTTTAAAACCCTACTAAAAGCGACCGCCATTTGATTTTCGATCTCTTTCATGCAATATTCTTAGTTATGGCGTTATGAACTTCAGTTGATACTGCAGCTCATCTTTCTGATATAATCTCAATAAGGACCCGTGGAAAGAGATATGGCATCCTGTTATTACATCCTTGCTCAAGCATTTATCCAAAATGGATGCCTTTTTTTGTTCGAAATCGTTCAGTAATTCAATATCCTTTTGACGCCACTTTTGACATTGCTTAATGGATTTTGGTTATGTGATACAAGACCGCCATCTTGTTTCGTCAATGTAATGTGTACGCCCCTTAGGGTAGAATGATTTTGAGACTGTTCAATATAATTGAAGCTAGGAGATGGGATTGAAAAACCTTTTTTATCTTACTCAAGGTGAAAGCTACTGCATTACGGGAAATCAGCAATTCAAATAAAAGACTCAATAACTCGTTTATTCAAAATAGACTAGAATTACGTTCGTTAAGTTCTTTTTGAACGTCAATGGCATAGGACAGCCCCCAAAAGCGCCAAACCTTTCACCGCTTCCTAGTGTTTATGCTGTGAAGAAGAAACGGCGCAGCAAACTCCGCAACAACACAGTTCTGTCTGTTAAGTGAATAAATAAATCAGTTATCTTTCTTAGTATTGGCTCTTGCGATCTCTGACCTGTGTTATACTGGTCACGATCCACCGATTTCTCTCGTCGTAGAGCCGGTCGTCGCTTCAGACTCCCCAGTCACACCGATAGTTCAGCCCTCATCAAGCTGTCTCCCTTCCAATCTCCCGTCCGCAACGCCCTAAGCCTCGTGCTCGTCCCACTAGGGGTCGCCCTTAGTGCTGTTGTTGCAGGTAGTCATGATGTGACGTGTAGTACAAGTAGTTAGCTTAGGTTAAGGATTGTACCTCCCCACCATTGGCTGGAGACTGGAGACCCTTTAGGTCTTGCCAATAACTGCCCGGTTACCTAGAAACGATCCGCAAGCACGAACTACAAGCAGTCAAGAGAAAATAAGCTAGTCCTTTCAAACCACTATCATTCTTCAACTCAACGATTACTTCAACACCGTCTTAGATATTGGTTTTAAATTCTCTCAATATTTTTTGGTCCTATCCGAACTTAAACAATAGTCATGTTGACAGCATCAATATATTGCAAATCTAATTAGTACGCCAGTTAGAATTTTGAAAAATAATGGACACATATTTTTTCTTTTGTTAAATCTATGAATATTTGGTAAGATAAAACGCATCAAAACTCAAGAGGGAGGGCTTGTGACGTCAGAAGCAAGTAAAAATTGTACTTGCTTGTGACGTTTTGCCAATTTTAAAAGTGTCCATCTTCGTCAATTTTGGTTGACGTAGCAAAAGAAAACATACTGGTCAAATATTTTTTGATAATCTAACTGACGGACTAATTCGATTTTTTCAGTCAAATACCTTATTGCTTTTTTCCGCAGTACATGTCATATTAGGACCAATTTTTTTTTTGTTCCTTTTATTTACTTTTGAATGTGAATATCTGGCATACAGTACAGTTACATGACGAATAATCTGATCAATGTGTTAATTCTACCTACTGCATTGCACTTAGCCAGATAAACAGTACGGATTATCCGAATTCAATGATGATTCATTAAAAACCGCTCTTACAGTATAAAGTCTACTCTAAATCTGTTCCCGTTCTTATAATGAAAAATGATTTCATATGAACGAATTACGTAGTGATATCAAAGCGCGAGGGATGAGCGATCGCGTTTTTGTGGGCGGATGTTATAATAATATTGAAACAATGCGTTCTCTAAAGCCGGGTCCGCTGCGCCCTTGTTTTCGTGTTTGCAAACAGGATAACATTGTTTGCTAACCGAATAGGGGCGTGGCCTAACAGTTTTGTTGTCAAAATTGGCGCTGTGGACCCGGCTTAACATTGTTTGCTAACCGAATAGGGGCGTGGCCTAACAGTTTTGTTCGCAAAAACACAATAACATGTTAGAAAGTTGGCGCTGGGGACCCGGCTTAAAGGGTAGGTTAAAAGTGAACTGTCTGAACCCACATGTCGTTATCATATCACCGCATGTCATGATGGCGTTAAATCTTTCCATGTAGGGGGCACAATTTCAAATCAAACTGCTACTATGTTCTTTTTTTTCACTTTTTTGCGTTTGGTTCTAATTGCTCTTGATGATTAGCGCAAATAGGGTCTAAGATGGAGTACACAAATTCAAGCTATACCCCTCTGGCTCTCACATACGCACGACGGAGCACAGTAAACTGCTTGGCTTTAAATTTTTAATGTGAAGGTTATTCAGGTGGACTGTGCTGGGTTTTGTTGAATCTTACAACACGTGTCTATTCCTAGCGTGTGGGGATGAAGTCTTATATTCTAGCCCATCTCTACTTTCTAGCAAATTAACCAAATAACACTGCCTGGGAATCGAATCAAAAACCTAAGCTTGAACCATTAGGACCATTTAATGACTACACGTAACGCCTCATTTTTTGTGAGACGCTTAAATCGCATATATGAACTGCGTTATGTTATTACACCTTGATAAGGCAAAGGGAACAAAATTTCCCACCAACTTTTATGGAAGATGTCGCGAATACAACTGGCGAGGCGTAAGCGGAGCTTTGCATTTGTGTGAGTACACATAAAATTGATTGCCAAAATGCAGTATAAACCGGTTTAAACCAAGCAAAGGACACGTCTGCATTCATTCTCACACAAATGCAAAGCTCAGCTTAGGCCTCGCGGACGGTACCTACTTGTTATATTTTAATTTTTAAACCTGGCAATATCACACTTTTTCACATTTCTATAACAGAACATAAAAATGAAATACCATAAAAAAAATATAAAAATTGACATATTGTTAGTCATTTTTTTTTAATAACTTTTTTTAAAAACCTTATAAAGGGTTAATGACCCAAACTTTTTCACAATCAATTTGAAGTAGCCTTATTCCCGCCATATTCTTGTAACTTACCCCCCACAATCCCAGTACGCAGCAGCAGGAAGCTCTCGATGTGGGAACAATGATTTAACATTGACTCATCGTCTCACTGTTAATTAATTAGTTTATTTTTACAAGTTATGTTAGCTATGCGGATGTCGGGATAAGCTGTGGTGAGTGCATTATGATGAGTTGTCAAGTGACTTTATGATAACGTTGCAGCAATGTCTGGATCGAGTTGTGAATGATCGTGCTATTTAATTGATGACGAATTTTGCATATCATCGTTTAAATACGCTCCTGTTGTTATTACAAAAGAAAAGAAAGACATTTTTTATGCACACGCATACTTAAAGTTTAAACTTAACATTTCACGAAACAACCTTTCTTACATTAGGTAAACTACAGGGTGTAAACGAATTTGTGTAATTCCTTCAAACCGCGTGATCTACTGGTGACACAGATTAACCCTAAGTGGAAATTTCCGAAAATCAAACAAAAAATATTTTTTTTTGTGTTTCAATTTCTGACTCTTTAGAGCCTTGAGTTATTTGACTGCAAAGAGCGTTATCGCGTTAGTCGTTCCTGCCAGCCGTATCGCCGTACTTTTATTAATTTATGCGTGGCATCGAAATGTTCACACAAATACTTAAAATTATGTTTTTGCAAAAAAAATGTCTTATTTTTTACTGAATCCTTATTAGGTGGTTTAGATACGACCGGTAACAAAGCTGCATGAAAAAAAAAAAAAAATTTTGTATTTTTAATCAAGCTAAATCCCGTGCGGGGCCTGTCTACACCAGTAGTAGATCATGTGGTTTTAAGGAATTACACGAATTCGTTAACACCCTGTATATTCTAAATGGACAAAAATTTAACTTAAAGGACAATGCTCAAAAAAACCCAGGCTTGGTGCAAACGGAATGTATATCAAGTTTTTTGTATAAATATGAAATGATTAAATGGCATCAACAAAATCGATGGCTAAATTAAAAAAAAATATATGTTATTTGTTTAATGGCAGCGATTATTTTTAATTAATTGTTTTTCTGTGTGAAACTACGTAAAATCACATGACTTTCTTCGATTATTGGTACGTATTCATCGTTCGCATCACTATAGCGCTCCATAAGACGTCAGGCTAGATCATCATCATCATCTGCCTAGCCTTTTCCCAACTATGTTGGGGTCGGCTTCCAGTCGAACCGGATGCAGCTGAATATCAGTATTTTACATGGAGCGACTGCCTATCAGACCTCCACAACCCAGTAACTGGGTAATACGATACTCTTGGTAAGACTGGTTGTCAGACTTTCTGGCTTCTGACCAACAGTAACGACTGTCAAATATCTACAAATGACAGCCGGGACCAACGGCTTTACGTGCTTTCCGAGGCACGGAGGAAACTCGCTATGGTAAATGGTCACCCATCCACAGACCAACCTCGGCAAGCGTGGCTTAACCCGGAAGATCGGTCTATGCGGCTGTCATTATTTAGCCACGAGCTCCTCTCGTTTTCTAAATGTATACTACTCACACTACCAAGACGATTTCGAACATCCGACGCCATCATTAGAAAACGTTTTATTAGACATAAAAAACCAATAATTGATACTTCAATTCTGTTTACTTTGTTTTTTACTCTAAGTAAGAACTTTACATTATTTTTCCTGGTGCCCATGAAGTCGAACAGTAGTTACTAAAAACTAGTATCCAGTAAGTATGCCAGTTGTAACTATTTTTAGGTTGCCATAAAATAAATAGCGATTTTTCAAATTCAGCCATCAGTTTCAATGTAAAGCGTTTCTTTTTGTTATCTAGTATAGTAATCAGTGATCGGAAAAAGGTGAGCTAATTTACCTAAACTTCAAAGAACAGAGACAAAAACTGGAGACTTCCTTACGACAACATTTTTTTTCGTGAAAATTATTCCGGGTTTCGGGACGTCACTAAAGTACATTTAATATTAATGTTAATAGTACAGCAAACAATTAAATTCGTTTCCTATTTTTGTTTCCCAAAATTGTCACAAAACCAGATGACACGTTTTTCATTGTTTTTAAAAAAGAGATTGTATATTGTTTTCAAAAAAGGAGATTGTTTTTTATTTTTTGAAAAAAAAATGAAAGACAATCTCCGAGAAAATTCTCCCGAAAAAAAATGTTGTCGTCAGGAAGTCTCCAGTTTTTGTCTGCGTTTTTTGAAGTTTAGGTAAATTAGCTTTTAACCCTGCCACTAAACAAATAGCGTTTTTTTACATTTAGCCATATATTTCGATGATGTGAAATGTTGGGTGAGGGGTTGGGTGGTGATGGGAAAATGTTTGCGTTGTCATTTGCCCAGATATCATAATGCATCGGCATACGTTGCACAGATCAGTACGTCTCTACCTTTAATGCTTGCCTTGAGTACAGTCCGCACAGAAATTCCCCAAACTCCACCTTCCAAGAGAATGTGAAAGTACTAACCACGTCCCAAGTCCTAATGAATCAATGGCTTCGATCCAACATTCTTATACCCTAGCCGTTGCATTATTAATTACCGGAGAACAGTTAACAACGGGCCCGAGAACCATTGTTTAACGGGTACGGTACTTTGGGAAGCTGGCCAAGGACTTTCTTCTTAATTATGGTGCGGTACAGTTGACCAAAAAAATGGCCATAATCGCCACGCTTGTCAGGCGGGTTGGCGATCGCAGTATGGTTGTTAAAGTACTCAGAGAACGCTGCTGCCCATCCTCTAGTGAATCCCTTAGTCGCCCTTTACGATGCCCACGGGGAGAGATAGGGTAGTGATATTCTTCACGTCTCCCACACGGAATTAATGTTTTTTATGTTGTTTATTCCGAATTAGGTTTTTATCGAAAGAAAAATGGGAAAAGTTGCCCGGAAAATTGACAAAGGAGAATGACCAAAAGTGGTACCAAAAAGTCTCATGCATCAAGATCAAAGTGTTATAGTAATTATTTTCATATTTTTTTACGACAACGCGTCGGGGATATGATTTTTGAACAGGGAATTTAATTTAAAGTAAAAAAATTATGATATTGTTTTATTCCCTTTACATGACGTTCCGTTTCACATGATTTATGATTACTTTATCCTTGAATTTTGAAAGTGTCATGATCACATCTTTCAAAAAACAATTAGAATAGATTAGAATTTTTATTTCTACGAGTATCATTTTTTTATCTATGGTTAATTGGCCGTTCACAGCCGGTCATAGAGATGTAGAATGCTGTTTATACTATTTTTTAGAGCACTATTAAATCGTGTATGACATGTCCACATTGTCAGGTTATTTAGATTATATCTAAAATCTCCGAAAGTCGCGTTTTGTTTACAAAAAGAACTTTTGTAGGAGTTAATGTGATAAGTGTAGTCTTTAAAAAACAAAGTTTGACTTTGATGCAGCATGGTACGGGACTCCATACATCCATGAGCATTGTCCTTTGGACAGGGCGAGTCAGATCAGTTAGTTAAGAATAAATCTTAGTCGTTCGCCTGTCCTACTATCGCTACACTTAATGCACAATTAATGTTCACATTAACCATAATATTCACCAGCTGGTTTCACCTCTTTGTCTGCTATACCAACTTGTCCATAACGGTCAGGTACACCATAACCGTTTCCACTAACAATAGTAAACGCAAGTGCGCGCTGCTCCATATTTGTCGCATTGCGAGATGTCGAAAGCTCGTGTCGTGTGTAATTGCGATTATTGTGAGCACAGTCTTGTGTGTGCGGCCGACGTTATTCGTACTCCTTGCAACGGGATATGACGTTTTGCGTTCATATAGGCTGAAAAAGAATTCTTGTAAATCCTTCAAACCTCGTAGTCTTCTGGTGATATAGACTGACCAAGCATGGGAAAGATAAAGTAACAGAAAAATAATAGTAGATTGTTGTACCGAGCGCAAAGTGAGTTATTAATGCACGAGTGTTATGTTGGTTGGCACTAAATTAACACGAGTGCATTAATTACTCACTTAAGCAAGGTGCGTAATCTACTTTTCTTTCAACTACCAATCTACCTAACGTGATAAAATATACATAAAACATTTTTTTAAACTTTTCTTGCTAAACATGAAGTATCAAAGTTTTACAATGCGCGCCATTTGTTTTTTTTTTCACCAAGTCTGTTTTATTTAGCTGATGTTTATTTTCAGCCAGTATCTTTTTGATCTAATGCATACATTTTATATTAAACTTAATGGGGTATATTAAACATCTGTGGTAAATTTATCTAAAAAAAAAAACAGTGCATTAATGTAAAACAATGCAATAATGAGCACATTTCTGCACTGTTTTGGTTCTAAGCAAAAAATATGTCCTTTGTGATCGGTTTTGTAGTGATTAATGATAACATTACTACGTAGTTGAAAGAAAAATCATTTTTTTCTTAACGTGTGTCAGTTTATCGCTCCGAGTTAATAACTGCGCGGAGCGATTTCGAGCTAGTCGTGCCCGCAGCTGTATCTCCGGGCTTCCATTCATTTATGCGTAGCATTGAAATGTTGCTATCATATAATTTCTTTTTCATACCATTTTTTTTTTCTTTTCAAATCCTTTGCGTGGTTATTCTATACCAGTAACAGATCATGTGGTTATAGGAATTACATGAAGTCGTGTACACCCTGAATACCACTTTTTTATATGTATAATTGCCTTTTCCTTTCAATTCGAAGGGAATGGATGAAGACAGGACCAAAAGAAACAAAGAAGTAATCTATCCGTAGTAGTGATGTGTAACTCGTCTATTTTAAACGTGTATGAGGAGGGCCTCATTTTACCTCGTGAGGTACTCATAAGGCACTCCTCATTCGAGGAGAGAATTGGTGAAAGACTGGTGAGAGGCAGGTTCACTTGTACGCCACCTCATTCCGCTTCGCTGGGTGAGGGAAAGAGGGAGAAAAGGTGCCGAGTGCGCGAACGAACAAACATTCCTCATCAAATATTTGCATCCCCATCACTTACACACACTCACTTGCTCGTCAGTCAGAGACACACTCGCGCTTACACAAATAATAAATTAAGGAATTAGATGACGTGATTCAAAGTTTAAATACGAGTAACTCCCTCGTTTTTCATTTTGAGGAACTCAAACGAGGTAATTCACGAGCGCACAAAACTAATTCGTAGCTTACCATAACATCTAGCTAGCCAAGTTTCACGGATTGAACGAAAAACAGATCTGTAAATACGTCCTTAATTTTTTTATCCACTTTGCTCTTTCCCCACATATACGACTGCGCACAATAATCGCAATTACGGAGCTTTCTCATCTGTCGCAACGTTAGACAGATAGGGCGCACACTTGCGACTGCTATTGTTGTCAGTCTGATATGGTGCGCCTCCAATTAGAAGATAGACCGGTCTGGTGCCAGGTGGTAGGTCTGTAGCAAGTATGCGGTGAATTTTTAGCTGTTAGAGTAACTAAAAAAACTGTAAGGCTTTGTCCGCACTGCGATATTTCACCGCACGATTTTTTTCTCGCAATTCTTTAACTTATTGAATCTTATAGGCGTAGCCGCACTGGCGGTTAAAAATTTGATGCAAATTGAACGCGATGCGGAGCGGATTTATTTTGTACAGTCTGCCTAGCCTTTTCCCAACTATGTTGGGGTCGGCTTCCAGTCGAACCGGATGCAGCTGAATATCAGTATTTTACATGGAGCGACTGCCTATCAGACCTCCACAACCCAGTAACTGGGTAATACGATACTCTTGGTAAGACTGGTTGTCAGACTTTCTGGCTTCTGACCAACAGTAACGACTGTCAAAGATCTACAAATGACAGCCGGGACCAACGGCTTTACGTGCTTTCCGAGGCACGGAGGAAACTCGCTATGGTAAATGGTCACCCATCCACAGACCAACCTCGGCAAGCGTGGCTTAACCCGGAAGATCGGTCCATGCGGCTGTAATTATTTAGCCACGAGCTCCTCATTTCGGATTTATTTTGTACAGTATGAAGTAGTTATAGCTATGGCCGCATTACGGAATAAAGTTCATGACAAATCTTTTGATACGTCTATCACGCCGCCGCCGTAGTATTAGGTAAATTAAAAAGAAAAACTGTTGTTCATTTTAGACGTTCATCTCAGCCAGGAACTGCATCGAAGTGACAAAAATCGTACGAAATTTTATTCGCAGTGCGTACTTGGTGTAATTCGGATCACGGAATATAAATACGCGAGAACAAGGGACAAGGCCTTAATAAGTTGTTTTTAACCGACTGCGAAAAGGAGGAGGTTATCAACTCCTCTGTGGAGGAACGAGGGATGGTGTTCCTCCAACGAGAAGGGAGGATCCTCCAACCAGGCGGAGTCTTATGCCTGGCGGGCTACTGCACAACGGTTGATACAACTTTATTTTTAGTATATACAAAAACCGAGACACCCCAACAAGATTTTCATCAGAACTGCCTGAATATGTGTTTTTTTTTAATATATCTCCAAGTTACACCGTAGTTTATGTCGCGTTAAGTTCCCTAGTAAAGTGTGAAATGCCTGAGATGTGCTATGCAGGGGTTGTCTAATACACGGAAACTGACCGAGCGGACCATCTCAAGCCTCAAGGTGTCTATTCCCGTCAACTGTTATGGGTAGAAACCACAGAACAGATAAAGAGGTTAGAAAGGAAATAGTTCCTGATTTGTATTAGAACGCGTGTCGCCGCTTTTCTCCCACTCTTTAACCCTACTACAAGCAAGAGCCCAATACGTACGCGCATTACGCACACAAATAAACCACACGCACATAGATTTCGAGTTTGCTATTAGTTGTCACACTTACGCAAATACTGCGTTCGACGTACACTCACATACCCGTAAATTCAAATTTATTTCTCATACATGTTACGGCGACCAAAAGGTCGATTACATATATCGATAAAATTACTGTAATTTTGTTACTTTAAGTTTTGCAATTTTTCGCTCTAATTTTGAAACCCTCGAACGGGGTACGAATAGTGTGAACTTCCTCAACACATACAGGGTGGAAACGTTAAATGTCAACAGGCGATTATTCAGTCAGTTTAAGAAATATTTCAGAACTTATGGCTAATATCAAAACTAGGCCGCCTAGTAACTAAAATAACATAAATATTTTTAGGAAAATAACCGCCATGTATCGAGAATTTTGATTTTACAACCTACTTCCGTTCATTCAGCCAGTATGACATTTTTGTTCATGAGATATTCAAGAAGCTTATAGTTTTTTTGCATTTTATTTTCGAGCTGAATTGTTTACTGAATTACTGGATTAATAATAACTCAATAAAAAAGGATAACCTTTCTTTCTTGTACCTATTGACAAAGTCGGCAACATTTTTTATTTCAACTTTTAATCAATTGAACTGGCTGAAAATAAAAATAACAAGTTACTAAAAAAACGACGGAGTTATCTTTGAGTGCTAAATTCAAAAAATTGTTGTTCTTATAGTTTTTTATTTAATTAATAAAAAAAAATAGACCTAATGCCTATTCCCTTAAAGCGTAGGCAGAGGAGTTCTGTTATACAGCCACAAGTTGTTCGTGACGGTATTTAGCGCCGTGTATTATGGAACATTGTTATTGAACTATTCATATTTTTATTAGTTGAACAAACTGGTTGCAATATTATTATTATTTATTAGACATGAAAATAATTGGCTATCGCATTACGTAGGCAATCTGGAACTACAAAATCTGTCTGTTTTCTGTTCGAAATCCTGGGTTAGATTTATGTAGTGCTCAGGAATTTGGTGATATGAAGGTTTATTACAGATATGACTAAGATAGACCGAAGTCGATTGAGGCTAACTCCGTCGTCATATTAACAGTAAGGAAGAGAGAGATTACGTAGTTATGATTGGTACGATCAGTTGAAAGAAATTCTCATACTAAATGTATGGACGGAGCGAAAAACTAAATTTTCAATATCTGACTTTTCTTTTTCCTAAAGTTATTTATAATATTTTACTCTCCATGTAGTCTAGTTTTGATAATAGCCTTAACTTTTTAAATATCTCTTAAATTGCCGAAAAAATCGTCTGTTGACACTTAACGATTCCACCCTGTATAAATAATAATGTCAAATTAAGGGGGAACATCCGATATAGCCGTGAAATTCAAATTTTCTTTAGTTTTTTGCTAATTGCAGGTCTGTTTTACGTCATAATTATGTTGTTTGCACCCGTAACGATACTAAGTTTGCTAAAAATAATCAATAAAATCATGTCAATTATTATGAATCATCATCGTAATGCTCTAAAACATGTTTTTTTTCGGAAACGATTCTATTTTCGAGCATCGTAAATCTAGAAAAGTAGCTATACTTACGACTTTTGAATATTGAATATATTATTGAATAACCGTTACCGACGCAAATCGCATTTTGAATAGTATAAACGTAAATAAAAGCTATAATTTGCAAAAAACTAAAAAAAAATTGAATTTCACGGCCATATTTAATGTTTTCCCGTAGGCGTATTAATATAATATAATTTAATTAATTTAATTTGAATAACCCTGTGAATTTTAATTGCATAATTTTCTGCAAAATGTTAAGAACAAATTGTGCTTCATTTAATAGGTATCCACTCAATTCTACCAGTTGTCTCAATCCAGTTTTCTTTTGTCTGGACCTGTTGGAAACCTAAAAATAAAATTTAAAATATAATTCGTGGCAATAAACAAAGTTATTTTAATTATAATATTACTGATAATAATCATTTGTAGATATACACACATATTTAATACCGATATTGTTTACAACTTGGTACAACACTATCGATACGTATGGATTTCGCTGTATTAAAACAATTGCTCGCTGCACTCGACTTTCACATTGAACGCAATACATTGCGCTGTCGCTCACGTAGTACAAGATGGTACCCATGTATTGCAAGCAATGTATAATTTTGCATCTGTGTGTGATTGTATCGTTTTTTCTACAAATCACATAATACTATTGCAATAATTACAAATATTACTGTTATTATAAGGTTTTTGGACATGCCGGTGAAAAGAAATCCCTTCTCTGGCTACACTACTCAACTAGCTTCTTTTCCGTCACGTTATAATAATGCAAGACGGCATAATTCTTTTTTATCGGGGATCTCCGTACGCTGTCACAATAAGAGCGCGACTGTTGACCGGTAAAACAAATTTCGGTGGACATATGAGCGTTTGCTCATATGTGCGGCGCGCCTGCCCCGCCCACAAGGCCCTTCTAACGTCTTTTATCTGTTCTGTGGTAGAAACCTACTGAAACAAAATTGAAAATTATGAAAAAAAAATAATGTGTAAAAACTATGTCAATCGATTCTCCTAGTGATTCTGAACAAACTAGTTTCAGGTTTAGTATATACTAAAACTAAGCTTGTATACAAGGTTAGTCGGAAAGGGGGTACTAATCAGAAAGGATGTTAAAATACCCATAATAATAAATAACTTTTGTTCTACAACTTTCCCCAAAAGTCAATATTTTAAGAGAAATACTTAACTGTTCAAAGATTTCATAAAAAATATGCTAAAATCTATCTATCCTCAGATAATGATCAGCTGTGTTTACATTTTAGGTCATATTTGAGGTCACAAATTAGAAGCTCCATTTTCTGAATTCGTAACTAAAGCTGAGATGAAGAATTTTTGAAAAAACTAAAATAAAAATTATTTTACGTGGAAATCAAAATTCTCGAATTTTGTAATTTTAACACTTGCTTTAAAACAGTCATCAGGGAGAATAACAATCCTAAATATTTCCCCAATGATGAATTAATTAACCAAACATTTAAACTAACTCCCAATGTAGCCGACTTCCAATAACTAAAATTAGTCATAATGAGTGAATTATTTTGAGCGGCGGTTAGTGACTAACTGCTACTAATGTTGTACTAAATCGGTTTAACAATGGTACTCAGTGACCTCGGTGTCCTAATATGAAATGTATTTAGCAATGCGAGTTAGAAATACTAATATTAATGTAGGAAATAATCTCAAGGATTAAAGAACTATGCATTTGTACACGAAAATAAAGGTTTTCAGAGAAGATGGAATCGTTTTATTACTGACTATCTTTTATTTAGAATTTGACAATCAACTCTTATGAACGGTTACGCACTGCATCTGATCCGAATCCGAGAAAATACGTTCCGAAGTAGTCATAGAACTATTTGTTTGATAGTTTACGCACTAGATCCGACTTCCGTCATACGATTTCTCTCCGTCATCCGTGAGTTTCCAATTCGGAAGAAATATTGACGGACCGAAGTAGTCGTAGTACTGTTTGTATGAACGCTTTCGCATTATCTCGGATTCAAATCGGACGCCAAATGGATATGCCAAAGATGGCCCCTGAATTGCTTGGATTTGGATCAGAGATCGGATTAGTGCGTAACCGATACCCGAATTCGGTCCGAGTTTTTTAGACTCTAGATCCGTATTTTCACGGATTCGGATCGGATGCAGTGCGCAAAGCAATATCCGAATTCGGTCCGAGTTTTTATATCCTTATTTTGGATGCAGTGAGTAGCCGCTGTAACAGATGAAAAACAGACGTCATTCTATTCGTAACCTGTTCGATTTAAACATTTATGAGAATAGGTAGATTTAAGTAATTTTAATATTTATTTATTTTCACGATTGACAGTTTGAGTTGTGAACGTTATTTACAATTTATATCATTTCAAACGAAATCTACTTGAACATTTATTATCAACAGTTTCCTTATAAATATAAAGTCACACAACGAACAGACAGTTGTAAAGACTTTAATGCTGAATCTGTCAACAAAGCAACGCTTTAGGGCCAAAACACACTTAGCGTATCTTGCGCCGCGTACTGTGCAAGATACGCGACTCAAAATACGCTTAAGTGTGACTATAGCCGCTGAAAATACGCCGAATATAGTCGATCGAGCATATCGGGTGTAAAAAGACCCTTAACGATAACGAAAACCACATATTCTACCCATCATTGGGATAATTTTTTTCTACCATACCATACCTGGGAAATCATTGGTTTTGGAGATATTGAAGGTCAAAGTATACATTTTTTTTTTAGTTTTTTCCAAAAACGTATTCTAGGTGATAATACTAAACTTTCTTCCAAACAACCTTATCAAAATTTTCAATTTTTCCTCACTAACGACGCATTTGAAGTTACAAAAACGCAACGAATATCAAACGCACACGACCGCCTTGGCTCAGCTGTGTGGCCGCTGCACGCATGCAAACGCGCGGCATCGCCACAACCCACATTGCGCGCTACAAAAAAAAGCGTTTTTTTTGCCAAAAAATAAAATTCGTTTCCCAGCAATTATTTTTGGTCAACGTAGTTTAGTTTGATGTACAGAGTGCGTAGATTTCGGCTATTTGATGGGTCTTTTACACCCTGCTGTCAAAAAGAAAAAAACTAAATAATTTGAAAATCAAAGACTCATCTCATTTTCTCTCTCCTCCACAGTACGGCAGCGATGAATTCGGCCACGACTCCCCGAGCCGGTACGCGTCCCCAAAGGGCGCGGGCGCGGGGGCCCCCTACCAGGAGGCGTACTACGCGGGCGGCGAGTGGGCCGCGCCGTACTACCAGCCCCCGCCGGCGTACCAGCACGATCCGTACGCTACGTCGCCGGGTAAGACCTTCACACTTTATTGATGATTAGTTATAGCTTACTCCGACAAGTCCGTGATAAGACCTGTGTGACCTGTCGTACTGTATGGATCGGAATGTTGGGCCGTGAAGAAGACAGATGAAAAAAGATTAAATGTAGCGGAGATGAGAATGTTGTGATGGATGTGTGGAGTGACCAGAATGGATAAGGTCAGGAATGAGTATATTAGAGGAAGTTTGAAAGTAGCACCAGTGACAGAAAAGTTGAAAGGGAACCGTTTGTCTTGGTATGGGCATGTGAAGAGGAGGGATGAAACGCATGTGACCAAAAGAGTTATGAATATAAATGTGGATGGATGGAGAGGAAAAGGGAGGCCAAAGAAAAGATGGATGGATTGTGAGAAGAATGATAAGAAAGAGAAGGGAGTCAGTGATATCATGACGGTTGACAGGACGGAATGGAAGAAGAAAACGTGTTGCGCCGACCCCAAGTAACATGGGATAAGGGCAAGAAGATGATGATATAGCTTACTCACGCAGTTACGCACTGTCTCAAGACGAAAGTCTTTGACCAGTGAGTGTTGCCAGTGATTACTTACGGCACTGAAACGTGGTCGCTCACAATGGGCCTCATAAGAAGGCTCAAGGTCACCTGGTACCAAGGCAATGGAAAGTGAGAAATAATGAGATCCGTCGGAGAACCAAGGTAACCGACATAGCTCGAAGAATTGCCAAACTTAAGTGGCAGTGGGCGGCATATTGCTCGCAGAACGGATGGCCGATGGGGACGAAAGGTTCTGGAGTGGCGACCGCGTACCGGAAGACGCTGCGTGGGTAGGCGACCACAAGGTGGACCGATGATCTGGTAAAGGTTGCGGGAATCCGCTGGATGCGAGAAGCACAGGACCGGTCGATGTGGCGATGCTTGGGGGAGGCCTATGTCCAGCAGTGGACATGATTATGACAGTTTATTCACGTTCATTTCTGAATTGCTCGATTAGTTTTGGACCCAAACAGAGCCCTTAATCATGAGCTGAACACGCGGTGAGGTCGCGAGTCGAACTAGCGCTGCACCGCGAAGCGTTGCGCTCGCGACGAGAGGGTGCGCTGTGTCGGTATTGCTCGTACGTCTTCGTCGCTTGTCGTGTCCGGGTTGTTGAAGGACCGAGCGCCGGTGTATGCCGCGCTTACTGTGTCGCACTTTACACACTGTGTCTAATACTCCTTGCTGGAACTGCCTCTGTCAAAAAATGTAACGCAGATAGAGATGCAAGAAAGCAACATTGCTGTTAGTTTGAATGGTATGAGTGCCGGTGAAATTACAGGCACATGAGAACTTACAACTTTGTCTTTAAGGTTGTCAACGCATCAGCTAGCCTCTTAGTGTTGTGGGTGTATACAGGGTGGTAATTTGAGATGGGGCATGAAGGGCAGCTACCTTAACCATTGTGGCTACAGGAAAACGTTCTTAGAAGACCACCCCTATGGCCCCACGGGCGCCTGGGCCCGTACCCAGCAGTTGGTCAGTAATGGCCTGATTTTTATGTTATCGTTGTTGTGACTATAGTAGGAGCCTGTGTTGAATGTTCTGTGACACACACACACACAGTCTACTGTTTAGCTGTATGCCATTTTGTTCTAGGTTAACTTGTTTTTTTTTTTTTTTTTGACTTAATCGCGTTTGACTAGTTGCACCTGATGGTAAGCGCAGCTAGGGATGGAGAACACAAATCCAAATAACAGAGATATAGAAGGATCCCCTTGTACCCCTCTGGCTCTCACATACACGCGATAGTCCTATCAGGTCTTTTACTATAGTATTGTGATCCATTCCTCAGTATTCCTCCGTTCTGTTCCAGGTATAGCAGGCGCCCCGGTGGGCGAGGCGGGGGGCGGCGGCGCGGAGCTCCCCCTGCCCCCCATGTCGTCGTTCAGAGCGGCGGCGCCGCACCACTCCCCCACAGATCCCATGCTCGTGGCTAAGCCGCCGCTACAACCTGTAAGTCAACTCTTAGTTCTTCAGTATCTATAGTCGTAACGAAGTAAAATCTGTACATTGACTATTTTCCAGAAAAAATAACTGCAAATTGTTGGAAAAACGCTACAGACTATCTCAAAAAGAGAGTTTTTAGAATTTTTGTCTGTCTGTCTGTTTCTATGTTTGAGCTTCACGCCGACACTACTGGACAGATTTTGTTGATATTTGGAAAACATATTTGTTACAGGTCGGGTCAGGCTATAGGGTATAAATTATCACGCTATTTATCATGGGGTACGAGCAATATTGCATTTTGTACGCATTTTCCCTTCAATTTTCCGCGGGCTATGTTCTATGTTAGGTTATATGTTATGTGGTTTCCGCACTTAGTCCTTTAAGTGGACCATTGTACGTGGGCCATGGCGGCCATCATTCCAACCAGCCGTATCCAAAGGGTAAAACGGGACCCTATTACTAAGACTCCGCTGTCCGTCCGTCCGTCTGTCACCAGGCGGTTCTCATGAACCGTGATAGTTAGACAGTTGAAATTTTCACAGATGATATATTTCTGTTGCCCGCTATAACAACAAATACTAAAAAACAGAATAAAATAAATATTTAAGGGGGCTCCCATATAACAAACGTGTTTTTTTTTGCCGTTTAATGGATAATGGTACGGAACCCTTCGTACGCGAGTCCGACTCGCACTTGGCCGGTTTTTTGTTGTGTCTATATATGTAGATAGCCTATGCTTTAATACGGTTCTGACTCCATGACTGTACATGTCAACGAATGTGATTGGTTGACCAAAATACTAATAATCAATCACAACACTTGATTTGACAGCTAATTAGTTATTTTTTGCGTTGGTCAGCCTTCCAGAAACCGGGGTGTTATTATTTCATTCAAGATTTGACAAAACTCTCGAGTCATATCTTGTGACATTCGTAGATACATGGTAGGCCTTACTGCAGAAATCGACAAAAGCGCACAATTGTGCACCGGCTCGAATAAAAATTAACGACTGTTTTTGATATTTGTTAGTTTTAAATCAAACCTCACCTCGATCGTGCAGTTTTGTCGATTTCAAAAGTAAGAATTGACACTAAGTCGATTCGATTCAAAACTCGATGCTGTCGAGAGTAAGCCTGCTGTTAGAGCTGGTCCTCATTTCTCAAAATAATATAACCTGCCTAGCCTTTTCCCAACTACGTTGGGGTCGGCTTCCAGTCGAACTGGATGCAGCTGAATATCAGTATTTTACATGGAGCGACTGCCTATCAGACCTCCACAACCCAGTAACTGGGTAATACGATACTCTTGGTAAGACTGGTTGTCAGACTTTCTGGCTTCTGACCAACAGTAACGACTGTCGAAGATCTACAAATGACAGCCGGGACCAACGGCTTTACGTGTTTTCCGAGGCACGGAGGAAACTCGCTATGGTAAATGGTCACCCATCCACAGACCAACCTCGGCAAGCGTGGCTTAACCCGGAAGATCGGTCTATGCGGCTGTCCTCATTTCTCAAACCCTCAAACAATTTCGTCCACCAGATGTACGGTGGGTCCGCGAGTACCCCGACAGTGGGCGCGGCGGAGGCGGGCAGCCTGTCGTCGTACGGCTCGTCGCCGTCCACCCCGGTGCACTCCCCGCCGCCGCTGCACGCGCGGCTGTATCCTCCGCTGAAGCACTCGCCCGCGCACACGCACACGCACGCGCCGCATCACCATCACCATCATAACGGACAGGTAACAAGTAGCAGATGACGTGCTGCCCTCAATATTCTAGGTCTTCCTGCTGGACTAATAGACCAGCTAGCCTCAACACCAGGTGCCCAGGATGTAGCGGAAATGCGTCTCTATACAAGGTGTAAACGAATTCGTGTAATTCCTTCAAATCGCGAGATCTACCGGTGATACAGATTAACCCTGAAAGGGAATATTTGAAAATCAACTGAAAAAAAAAATCAAAATAAAATCTTAGTTTTCTATTTCTGAGTCATTTTAGAGCCCCGAGTTAACTTACCGTAAAGAGCGATATCGCGTTAGTCGTGCCTGCCAGTCGGGTTGCCGTGCTTTCATTCATTTATGCGTTGCATCGAAATGTTCAATCTCATAAAATTATTCTTTTGCAAAAAAACAAAAATCTTATTTTTTTACTGAATTCTTATTAGGTGGTTTAGAAACGATGACATAAACACAAAGAATGAAAAAAAAAAATTATTCTGTCTAAATCCCGTGCGGGGCCAATCTACCAGTGGCGAAGGGTGAATTTTCTTAAAAGGGAAGCCGGACCAATTAATTTGTTTAAATGATAATTGAAAATAATAGATACTAGTATTTGCATCTCTTTTCAGTCACGGCTCATCTTCCTTGCGGAAGATGTCCGGTCCTTTGGAAGGTATACACGGGGACACAGGTCCAACGCGCGGAGGCCCCTTTGAGAACTTTAATCTAAAATGGGGTGGGGCACCAACCGGGGGCTATCCACGGCTGCACTATTGGAGTGCAGTCATGGACCGTCCCAGGTGGGTGCAAGACTATTGCAAAATGTGGTGAAAAATGTCTGGTCTATGGGAAGGGGTGTTAGGTGGACTGGATAACTTCTATTGCCGGAAGAAAACGGCGTCTGCCTTTCGTATTTGCATTATTATTTCGAAAGGGAAGCCGATAGGAATCGAGTTTTCGAGCCTTCGCCACTGCAATCTACTCCAGTCTAGATCATGTGGTTTTATGAAATTCGTTTACAACCTGTATAATTATGTTAGTCTTACAGAGCCTGATTCAGAGGTTTGGATGCTCTGGGACAACGAAGAAGTGGAGGAACGCAGTTTTTTTTTAAAAGTACTTTATTTGTTTTTTTTTAAAATTTTTGAGAACGGGTGTGGGTGTCATTCTTTTTTCTTATCTAAACGGTCATCGTTCATGTCGATCGAGATTGGTTGTCAACTCAAATCAACATTTTTGCTGCTTAGCCTTTGCCCATTTATGTTGTGGTCAGCTTCTAATCTAACCAGACGCGGCTGAATACCAGTATTTTACACGGAGCAACTTCCATCAGACCTCTGCAACACAGTTACTGGGCAATGCCGATATCCTAAGGTTAGATTGGTTATCACACTTTAAGGCTTCTGACTACCCGTAACGACTATCATAGGTATTCAAATGACACCCGGGACGATTTAACGTACTCTCCGAGGCACGGTCAACCCATCCACGGACTGACCTCGGCAAGCGCTGCTTAACCTCTTCAATCAATATGTACCAATCTAATATTTCGTTTTTATAATGTTCCAGCAATCAAACTGGGTATCAACAGGCGTGTCGTCGCCCCCCTCGGGCTCGACCCCGCACGCCCCGCACGCCCCCCTGCCGGCCCCCGTGCTCCCCAACGGTCACCACCAGCCCATGGCGGTGTTCCAGCCCACCATGGTGAGTGTACGTGTTACTTGTTGACTGTAAAGTAACGTAACGGAACTCTGATAGGGACAAAGAGGTAACAATTGGGCTGTCAGTGTAGAGCTTGGTAACGTACCGGCGGAAATAGTGGAGTTGAAAAATTACTGAACGAAACAAATGATGTCAGGTGACAGTTGAGTGTCTACTATGGGCTAATTCTAATAACAAAATTGTTGTCAAACTGCAAACGAACCGCTACTGTCACAAAAACTGTCAAAATGTTTGGTTTTGTTTTTGTGTCAACCAATTTGACAGTTTTTGTAATTGGATACTATCAAAATGTGTTTTTAGTTTTTTTGTCGGATAATTTGACAGTTTTTGTAAATTAATCGTCAAATAGTTTGGTTTTGTATTTGTGTCAACTAATTTGACAGTTTTTGTAAATGTAACTGTCAAATAGTTTGGTTTTGTATTTGTGTCAACCTTTTTGACAGTTTTTGTAGATGGATCTGTTAAATAGTTTGGTTTTGTGTTTGTGTCAACCAATTTGACAGTTTTTGTAGATGGAATCTGTCAAATAGTTTGTTTTTGTGTCAACCAATTTGACAGTTTTTGTAGATGGAATCTGTCAAATAGTTTGTTTTTGTGTCAACCAATTTGACAGTTTTGTAGATGGAATCTGTCAAATAGTTTGATTTTGTGTCAACCAATTTGATAGTTTTTGTAGATGGAATCTGTAAAATAGTTTGTTTTGTGTCAACCAATTTGACAGTTTTTGTAGATGAATGCTGTCAAAATGTTTGGTTTTGTTTTTGTGTCAAATAATTTGACCGTTTTTGTAAACGAAAACTGTGTGAACGGTTTGGCTTCAGTTCAGTTGCGATTGATCAACGTTTTTGCTAGTAGAATTGATCCAAAATCTAAAAACACTAAAATGACAGTAGAAAATAAGAGATAAAAAAAATGTACTTTAAAAAAAAACTTTGGCAGCCTAATTGTTGTCTCATTATGTTAATAAATACAACATTCTAAAACTGATTTGATACATTTGCTTGAAATATTACTTTTTAGCCAGCATTTTATACAAGCGCTCCCACAAAAAATATGGAATTGAAGGATGTTAGAGAAGTACTATATTTTAGACAAAAACCCCAATTTTGTTGCACACTAGCTAAACCGGATTAAAATTATTGCTATCTTTCATTAACAGGCAAAATAAGAAAGAGATAGAGCATTTTTTTCAACTTTATGATTATTTACGGTTTACTAACGCGCACTTTTCGTGATTGCCCGACTAATTTTGGACCAAAACGGAGCCCTTAATCATGAGCTGAATACGCGGCGAGGTCGCGAGTCGAACTAACACTTCGACTGGTGTTCAGCTCATGATTAAGGGCTCCGTTTGAGTCCGAAACTAGTCGGGCAATCCCGAAAAATGTACGTGAGTAAACCGTAAATAAATATAAATGTGGGGACGGATTTGATACGTTGGCTGTCCTAGGCCTATGAAATATTGCCGCCCCCTACTCGCTGTAAATCACGAAAAATTTTATGAACTATCACTGAGTTGCAAGAAAGGTACCATTAGGTGATCATTAACTAATCCGTCATTATGAATAATGTTTCCATTAAATTGATGGCTATTGCATGAACACTAATTAGGTCGTAGTTTGTTCTTCATTTTCTAATTATCATATACTAGCTTTTGCCTGCGGCTTCGCTCGCGTTAATTTATAATTAAAATATATTTTTAACACTAAAATATAGCCTATAGCACTCAGGGATAACGTAGCTTCCTATTGGTGAAAGAATTTTTGAAATCGGATGAGTAGTTTCGGAGATTACCTCCTACATACAAACAAACAAACAAATTCTACCTCTTTATAATATTAGTATAGATATAGATTGAAATCATGGGGAGTTTGACACATCAAAAATTAATTTTAATGGATAGTTAATCATTCCATTAAATCTAGCTTCTTGCAATGGACAGAAGAGGTTAATGGAGCATTAACATTCTAATGAGAGCATTAAAATTTAATGGACCTTTCTTGCAACTGAGTGTATATGAATTAAATTAAAATAAAAAACAGCAAAAGTCAGTAAATAATAAAACTATCTCAATCAGTGTTTCAAATACTGATGCTTACCATTTCTATTTGTAAGTAACAATGAATCGTTATTCACAATTTGTCTTTTGTCTGGCTTACTGAGCAGCAAAGTTGATCAAATCATCATTAAAAAAAAAAATACACTAAATTTTGCTGCCCCCTAAATTTTACGGGCCTACCTGCCCTATAGGGAAATCCGCCCCTGGTCTTACGAAAGTTACAGTATGAAGAAAATTGAGCTGTCAAACTAGTTTAGATGACGCATCTCAATCTGTTATTCCATCTATTTTGACTACCAATATTCTTCTATCTCTCTCTTGTTTTATGTGTAAGTGAAGGATAGCAATATTTTTCGTTGTTTAGTGTGTATTCAACAGACTCGGGACTATTATCCGAAATGCCTAAAGACTTTCCAATATACACTTAAACTGCAAAACCTTATCTCAAATTGGGTAAGGGATATGTAATTCAGTTATGGGTAGCATCCTAATAGGGGTTAATAATCTTCCGCTCCTAAAACCAAGCCTGTCATGCGGCATCGCGACATAATATCTCGTGTCGAGACGAGATAATTTATAACTTGTCTGGGCACAAGATAATGAAACGACAAAATTATGTCGTGATGCGCATGTTAGCCCAACAGATGTCGCTAGTTGGAACTGAGGTGTTGTTGTTGGAGGTGAGGTTATCTGTAATATACAGGTGCCTAAAAAAAACCATTGGGAATATGCCCAAAATACCACAGGCTTTTTTGTAGGTCACGGCCCCCTTAACTTCGCTATTGCGACTTCACGTCCATTTCATAGGCACCCTGTATAATACGAAGTAATAAAGTATCGGCGTCATCAGAAAGTTAACAAAAAATAATACGAATGAACAGTTTGAATTTGATGCTCTTTTTCGTAATTCTCATTTTAATTCTTGTACTTTTTGGGATCTGTAGTTAATTTTATCTATTTCTAATAGATACAATAAAATTACTTTTTGTAATATACGTAACGGCAAAATGTGGGTGTACCATACACCTCTGCCAACCCTTCGGGGAATACAGGCGTGAGTTAACGTATAATTACTGTTTGTTTACACTCATAAAACCTATCTCTAACTAAATGTTTCTTGCGCTTCAAATCTGTTACCTCAGTCCAAAGTGGCGCCGCTCTGGTGGCAAAAAAAGGAACTTCCCTTCAGTGACCTAAACAGTATTTGTAAATTGTGGAACGTCTTTAGGCATTGAAAGCAAATGTTGAAAATTTGTGATTTGATAAACGTAAAAATTTTTGGAAATTATTTCTTAGCATGTACCTTTTTCGCATGGATGTAACTAATTTTACGAATTTTCCCAATAATTTTGATATGAATTGATTTTTTATAAATAATTACGAGCTTTGGAATTTCTTTTTCTTTTTTTTTTCTGAATTAATATTTCGAAATGTTATACGAACTCCATTGAAATGTGAAATGTACCATTGGCATAAATAGTAAAGCTTTTGGCATTTAATATAATAAAATAAAATAACATTAATTCAAAAAGTTGATAATGTTATTAAAATATACAACGTTTAACATATCTGTTATTACTGTTACATGTTGTATACAGGGGGTTGCAAAATTCAAATTAAAAAAAAGCTCTTTACATAATGTATGTCGTATAACATTTTTGTGTACATTTTTTTGTGTTTATATGTTGTGTTTAATAGTAAGCGAGAAGTGAGGACTCGTGCCATAGACTTTTCTTTATTTTTTTAGTACTTGTAATGTGTAGTCCTATAGTGTGTATTAAAAAAAACATAGTTGCATTGGTAGATAGTTATTTTTTCAATTGGTTGTTGAATGGATAGTTGTTAATCTTTTAGGCTTACTTATCCGGAAAATAAAAACCTTGTAAGTGATACTTTACAAAAAAAAAATCTTTTTTGATAATCTTCCCCACAAAAAAGTGTTTTATATGATAAATATTTTCCTCATTAACTGCTGAAATAATTCGTGACCAATAACTAAAAATGATTTGAAAAAAGTAAAATAAAAAGGCGATGCAATAAAGTCAGTGAAATCATACGCATTAAGGTTAAATATTAATGTAAAAAAAAAACCTTTAAATAATAAAATAACTAAGAAGTGCAATTAAATTTGTGTTTTTAAATAAATATACATACAGGTTGTTCCGAAATTCAACGTTAGGCCGGGAACAAAAGATAGAGCATTAAAGGACAGCAAAAAAAAACTTTTTTCTAATATTTGCTCTTCTTTTAAAATACAATTAATAGTTACATTTATGAGGTAACATGTTTTTCATGGTAAACTCGAAAACCGAAACTTTTATTTCTTTATCCGAACCTTACGTTAAGTTCCGAGACACGTGTATTTTAATAATACAAATTAATGCAATAAAAACAATAAAATAAACGACCGAACGTTAACAGATTTGTATGGGGCTTTTCAATCCGCGAACTTAAACAGGTAAAAAGGCTTATTTAACTCAGGGCGTTAAAATGCCTCATGTTAACATTACAATGTTTTTTTAATGCAAAAGAATCCCATGCAGGGTCAATCCGTGTCCCCATTAGAACACGTATAATAATAAAATATACTTGGGAGTATTGGCTGGAGACCCTTCAGGTCTCGCCAATAACTGCCCGGTTACGTAGAAACGGTCCCCTAGGACGACCTACAGCAGTCCAATAGAAAAAAAAAAACTTGGGAGCAAATAAATCGAGTCACTTCTATTTTTCACGAAGGTATAATTGTTATTATTTTTGGTGTTATGGAACAGATCAATTCTAAACATATATCGCCTAAAAGATTATTTGATAACCTTTACAATGAGGGTAGTTTTTTGTATTTTGAATTATAATTCATGAAACCAAAACTAATAACCAAGACACGTGAAAAAAGGAATGGCTCGATTTCTTTGCTTCCAAGTGTAGTTATAAAACTATGTCAAACTCCAAAATCAAACTACAAGGAACTTAAACAAAGTTATAAAATTCAATGACTAGAGTAATTACGAACAAACAAATAAAATCTATTGAATCGACGTGTTATAAGAATCGTAAGCTAAAACAAACAAATAAATAAAATAAAATCAAAATGAGACGTGTTATAAGAATCATAAGCTAAGTCTTGGCTCGTCCGTGCTCCTCGCTACAACGCTCGCTTGTTAGGGCGCTCCGGCCGAGCAGAGGCAGCTCGACGAGGCCATGGTGTTCCTGAGGGACCACTCCGACTGTGTAAGTATTGCGGGAATTTGTTATACGGGTTTATATGCTGCAGATGTGCTAATTTAGACCTTAATTCTTAAGTCATGCAGACTGATTTTCGTTAGGATATTTCCTCGAACTTAAAAACTCATTTATTCAAAATAGACTAGAATAGAGTATTTGACAGAAAAAGTCTAATTAGTCCGTCAGTTAGATTATCAAAAAACATTTGACCGGTATTTTTTCATTTGTTACGTAAACCAAAATTGACGAAGATACGACACTTTTAAAATTGGCAAAACGTCACAAGCAAGTACAATTTTTACTGGCTTCTGACGTCACTAGCAAACTCTCGAGTTTTGATGCGTTTTATCTTTCCTAATATTCATAGATTTAACAAAAGAAAAAATACGTGTCCATTATTTTTCAAAACTAACTGGCGGACTAATTAGATTTGCAATTTATTGATGCTGTCAACATGCCTATTACTTAGTTCTTTTTGAGCGTTAGGGAGAAGGCTTACGATGCGGTGCGGCTCCGGCGCGACGCCTGAGCGGTGCCGCTGCGGCGTAATACATACAAATGTCCATGATATAACACACGGTGCGTCTCGCTCACCGCACCAAGATGATGGGGGAGGGTGTATGCGCCAGAGCAGCACCGCACCGACGTCATAGACCGCAGATGTGTTGACGGAGAGCTGTGACACGATGCGGTGCGGCGCCGCACCGCATCGTGTGGCTCTTGCGTCGCCGCGTACTACGTGTGCACGCTGATGCAACAAAATGGTTGCGATGCGGCGGCGCACCGCACCGCATCGTTTGGCCTTTCTCTTAATGTTACAAAAGTCAGCCCCCAAATATGCCCTTCACAGCTTAGCAAAGTAAAGTCATAGGTCTGTGAATCTCGCTCTAAGTATCAAATATATTTCAAGTCTTGTATACATTTTTTTTTAAATAAATCATCTGTTACAAACCGTTTAAATAAAACAATAGCTTTTTTTAACTATTCGCTGTTTTTTTTATTTAAGTCTAGCAGGTCACCTGATAGAATCAGTTTTCTATTTTTCAAAATCTACAGCATATAAACCTGAAATTTTATTTAAAATTATACTATTGAGTGTTATTGACTCATTTACTTATAAAAAGTAAAAAATTAAAAATATTAATTTATTTCCACTACACTCAGGAGCAATGCATCCGGGCCACCAACACAAACTTTAATAACTGGGAAACTGAAAACGCTAGCTTATTTGAATAGTATTAAATAGTCTACAAAATACTTTTTATTTGAATAACCTATCATTTTTAGTTTTCGAGATATTAAGAGCGTGTACGCCGTTCGGCATTTCATACAAATTTTCAAGTCTTTATTTTTCGATATGACTGAACCGATTTTAATGAAACTTCATACCCATTAGCGGGATACATAGGACTAAAACCTTAGTAGAAAACATTTTCAAAACAATCGTTATAGTTAAATTAGACCGATTTTAAATTTTTCATACAAACAGAAATTTCCAATTATCTTTTTTTAAGTAAGACATTTCGAAAATGTTTTCTACTAACTTTTTAGACCTAAGTACCCTGCTTATATGTGTGAAGTTTTATCAAAATCGGTTCAGTCATTACGAAAAACAAAGACTTGAATTTTTTTATGAAATGCCTTACGACGTACATGCTCTTAAAGGTTTACATTGGTGACCCGAATTCGTTGTTCCCTAATATATACAGTAAACTTAATTTAAGTAAACGAATTGAAGTACGAGTATAACTATGTATACATAATCTTTTTCAGAAAGGGATATCGGACTAATAACACTTGATATTATGTTTATTGTAAATATATATGTATATTGTGTAACTATAGTAAAAATATACAGGGTGTCTTGAAACTCAACGTAAGCCGGGAAAAAATTAAAGAAAACAGCAAAAAAAAATTTATTTTATATTTTTTTCCCATAAAACTCATTTAGTATTTTGATTTATGACGTAGAATTTTAATAACAATAAACTTGAATGGGAAAAAAACGTTTTTTTCTTAATCTGTCTTATCCTCTGTTCCCGGCTTAACATTGGTTTTCGGGACACCTGTATATTATTAAATAGAAGTTATGTGGCATGGTTTTATGCTGAATGTTTCTTAATTTGCGTTTGTATGTGATCCTTTTGTTTTTAACTATTTTTTATGTCAAAACTTTGTGTTAAATCTATTTTCTCTTCAACGGTAATAACATCTCGGTATTTATAATAAAAAAGAATATAAAAATAGCAGCCCTATCGGGAACAGGGTCCAAGCTACCGGTGGTCAGGGCCTCAGAGAGAGGAACTTCCTAACAATACGCGCCGTGTCAAGAAGTACAGCTGTCTGTATCGGCCCTTGATCCAGCTGCCTAACTAGAGCCTCATCAGATGTTGGTCGAAGCTCTTGGCTATTAGATTTATTCAGACAAAATGTAACATTTTAATTGTTATGATTATTTCGTCTAAGTAACATCGCGGTTAAATCTGACATCAGCTTTTAGGTCATTAAATTTCACTTACTTTTTATGAGGAGTATGTCTCGTTATTCTAGTGGTTGCAAGCTCAATTGCTGGGCGAGAGGTCCTGGGTTCGATCCCCAGATGTAGCAGCCCGGAGAGATTTGTGCCCTGTGGATGGCAATATGCTCGCCCACTTTTACATAGGACTTAGCGGCGAAATGAGGGTCAGCACCAAATATATCAGGTCAGACAGACTGTTAAAAATTACCTGAACAACTAAGAAAATTAAACTCAGTTTAATTTTCTTAGTTGTTCGTAGTTTGTCTCTCAATCTAATGATACAAAGAATGTTTCAGAATGAACATAGTACACGACAACTGTCATTTTGGCAAGAATTTTATTCCATTTAGATAAAGTTACATTTCTATAGTTGTTTAGGTAATTATGAACAGGCTGTTCGTCCCGAAATATTTAATGCTGACTGTACTATGCACCTCTGCCCAACCCTTCTGGGGATGCAGGCGTGAAGTTATGTAGATAGATATATTTAATAAGGTGTATGTTCGATACAGGGAGCGCGTATGGAGGAGCGGCTGGACGACGCCATCAACGTGCTGCGCAACCACGCGGAGGCGCCCGACCTGTACCCGCAGGACATGCACCATCCGCACCAACCACCACCTGGTAACATACCATTATCACTTATATACCTTCATATAACCTTATCTTTATACACACATCAAAAAAAGTTTGCGATCACTAGCATAAGCTGATATAATTTTTTAAACTGAACTTTATGTAGAAAAATTCTTTGTTGTGTTTTCTTTAAATAGATATACCCAGTTTTAAGAATCTAAAAAGAAGAAGAAATCATAATATAATCTAGCGTAACAAAAAAGATTTCGATTTTTCAGAGTGATCGCAAACTTTTTTTAATGCGTGTATAAAATGTTGTGGCGACATCTAGCACGCCACATGTGAACTACGCAACTACGTAGCAGACTACGGCGGACACGAGGGACAATTCTTAAGATGACGTCACAGAATCCTACATCGCGCTATCAAAATTTAACACGCAGATAGTATTTAAACGTACGCTTAACATCAAGCATTGTTCTCCCCCCCCCCCCCCCTAAGTCCCCGGCAGCAACGCCCTGCACCTCTTGCTCCCCCCACTAGGGGTCGCTCTTAGTGCTGTTGTTGCAGGTAGTCATGATGTGACGTGTAGTACAAGTAGTTAGCTTAGGTTAAGTATTTTACTTCCCCACCTACTGCTGGAGACCCTGCAGGTCTCGCCAGTAACTGCCCGGTTACGTAGAAATGGTCCCCTAGGATCACAAACTGAAGTAAAAAAAAAAAAAAAAAACAAGCATTGTGTAGTAGCCCGCCAGTGCGAGCATTGGATGGTTCGCCGTCCGATCAGTACCAGGCCCGGGTCGACAGCGCGTTGTGTACCACGCGCGCCTCAAAGAAATGTCAGCGTAGTAGACGGTATGGTGCCTGCCAGGGTTGCAGACTTTCTTCGGAAGAGTTACCGCGGCCCTGGAACGCAAAGAGCTTTAGAAGAAACACAGATGGGTTTTAGTCAGTAACCCCCTTATTACAAAATGTGGTCTAAGAAAAACCTAGGTTTTAAAATAGCCCCGTCTCTTTTTGTTATCTATAATCTATATAAAATTCAAAGTCCTGACTGACTGACTTAGTCATCAACGCACAGCCTAAACCACTAAAGCTGGAAATATGAAATTTGGACATTAGGTTTCTTACGTGACGAAAACATCCACTAAGAAGGGATTTCTCGAAATTCAACCCCTAAGGGGGTGAAAATGGTGATTAACGTTTGTATGCAAGTCCGTCATTTTTGAAGTAAGAAGCATGAAATTAAGTGTTAAGGTTTCTGGTTAGGAGTAAATGTAAACGGGTTTAAGCGTTTTTGGAAATTCAACCCCTAAGGGGGTGAAATAAGTGTTGTAAGTATGTATGAAAAATCTGGTACTTTTGAAGTAAGACGCATGGAATTCAGTATATAGGTTACTGGTCAGAAATAAACATACACATGTTTCAGGGTTTTTGGAAATTCAACCCCTACGGGGGTGAAATAAGTGTTGTAAGTTTGTATGAGAAATCTGGTACTTTTGAAGTAAGAAGCATGGAATTCAATATTTAGGTCACTGATCAAAAATAAACATACACGTGTTTCAGGGTTTTTGGAAATTCTACCTCTAAAGGGGTTAAATAGGGGATGAAAGTTTGTATGGAAAAACGTCACTTAACGGGTTCAAAATTTCACGCAAGCGAAGCTGCGGGCAAAAGCTAGTATGACATAAGAAAATGATGGGTATATTTTAAACCTGGGTTTACCTTAGTCTTAGTTTAAACCATCTTTTGTAATAACGGGTAAGAGTCTGACACTCCCTTCCGCTCCACCCAGAGTGGAAGAAGTCATAATGATTTCCCATCCTTAAAAAAAGCCCGTCCGGCGTAAAACCCGACTGGTTGGAGGATCTTCGCTCTTTGTTGTAGGAACACAACCTCGTTTGTCCACAATATCTTAATGATATCCCCATGGTACAAAGGCGTCATGTCATGTGTTTGTACCATGTACAATACGGCCGACGTAGCTTGGCGAGTCTGAAGTTCGTTGTTTGTCTGCGCAATGAATGTATTAGAAACGAAATTGTGTACTGCGCAGCTAATCAGCTAACTTCAGACTCGACAAGATACGTCGCCGTATTGTATACAGTTTACCCATGAAATCAACTTTAAGCCGTAATAGAGATATTAAGGGAACCGTGAACTGCAAAAAAATACAAAGAACATTGGGCATATTACTAACGGTTTTTTAAATGAACGTCTTTAAAATGTTTTTATTCCTAACTAAAATTAGTGTTAAAGAGGAATGTGATCTCCAATCCTTAGCTCAGGTTTGTGGAGAAACTTGGTGTGGTGTTCCTCCAACCAAAGGGAGGATCCTCCAACCAGGCGGAGTTTTGTGCCTGGCGGGCTACTGCCCAACGGTTGATGTTGGGAGGTTGTATATATACTATCTGCGTGTTAAATCTTGATTGCGCGATGTAGGATAGTTCGCTAGTTCGCATGTGGCGAGATAGATGCCGCCACATCACTCCCCCCCTGAGACCGGAGGTCGATCGTCTTGATGAGTCAGCGGTCGTTGCGTCTTGAGAACTTGCCAGGGCCAGTGATTGGTTCCTTTAAGTCGAAACCCTGTTCAATATGCCCAAAATCCTACGGACTTTTTTTATAGGTCACGGCCTCCTCAACACCTGTATAGCGGTTTGACATCAATTTCATAGGCACTCTGTATAATTAATAATGTACTTGTTCCAGTATCTCGGCTGGGCGTGGGCGGCGGACTGCCCCAGCTGCACTCGGAGCCGCCCATCAAGATGGAGCGACACGTACTGCCCAACACCAGTTAGTATTACTTCTGACTAGCATTTACAGAACTATGTTGGGGTCAGCTTCCAGTATACTATTAGAGCGGTTACGCACTGCATCCGATCCGAATCCGAGAAAATACGTTCCGAAGTAGCCATAGAACTATTTGTATGATAGTTTACGCACTAGATACGACTTCATCCGATTTCTCTCCGTTATCCGTGAGTCTCCAATTCGGAAGAAATTTGACGGACCGAAGTAGCCGTAGTACGGTCAGCATCAAAAGTAGCTGAACATTAGAGTTTTTAAACTTGGCATTAATTAGAAAACGAATTGTTTTAAAACAAAAAGTTTAATAGATACCTAGAGCTGCTAGATATAGCTCTAAGTATGCCTTAATTTTTTTGCTTTCTATTAATTAGTTATCTAATTAATGCAAATTAATTAATGCAAAATAAAAACTTATATAATTAATGCAAAGTTTAAAAACTCAAATGTTCAGCTACTTTTGATGCTGACCGTACCTACTGTTTGTATGAACGCTTTCGCATTACCTCGGATTCAAATCGGACGCCAAATGGATATGCCAAAGATGGCCCCTGAATTGTTTGAATTTGGATCAGAGATCGGATAAGTGCGTAAGCGATATCCGAATTCGGTCCGAGTTTTTTATATTCTTATTTTCACGGATCCGGATCGGTTGCAGTGCGTAATCGCTGTAATACGGTAAACGTGTAATGAACGGTTATCCATCCACTCACTGACAGCGACAAGCGCAGCTTAACCTCGTTGTTAATTAACCCCCTAAATAATGATCTAAATATATTTAATTTATAAGGTATTTCGTCACTTCCAGAAAAGCGTAAAGAGCCCCCGGACTCAGGCGTGGAGTCGAAGCCGTCGTCGTCGGGCTCAGCCGACGCGCTCGCCAACAAACCACCCAACAACAAGCGATCGAGGCGATAGTGAGTCTATTGTTATTGTGTTACTAGCTTTATATACCACTAGCGATATAACCCGACCGCACATTTCTGTCAGAAAATTTCTGACAAGTACGGGAAGACCCTCTGCACCATACATTTTGTCCGAATCCGGCAAATTTTGACTGTGTACGGCCTCAAGTACAAAATGTATGAGCAGAGTAACGCATCAGAAATTTTCTGGCTGAAGTTTCTGATAATGTGCGGCCAGGCTTAATCTTGTACGGTCTACAGCAAAAGTCGATAAATATTTTGGAATTTCAAAGTTAGCTAAGGAGTGAATTGTTTGTTTTATGGCTAAATATTCAAACGCTGCTCAATTCTAAGTAGCTGCTACAGTGCGTATACCAAAGACGTCGTTCCGGCGCTATGTTGGCACCACTGATTTCTTATAATAAATACATCGGAAACAATAAAAAGTTAGTGATGCCGACATAATGCAGAAGGAACTTCTTTTGGTGAACGCACTGTAAAGGTACAGACAAACTGATCCCACGTATGCGATGCATTATGATATCTAGGCAACTGACAATACAAATATTTTATATGAAAATAAATGATTTAGAAACACTTGTCATATGCAATGCAAGGTGTAACAAGTCTGTTTCTTAGTCATGTACCTACTTTCATAGAAAATGTTTGCATTGAGATGTCATAATGCATCGCATACGTGGGATCAGTTTGTCTCTACCTTTAAGACGCGATTCCATTAGGCAAGTAACTTGTATGCAAGTTGCAAATTGCATACAATTTGAACAAACCTGCATACAAGCTACATCTTGTATGAGGTAGTTTGAACTTGTACATTTTTTATTCAAGTGACGTGCAAATTGAACGCGCAAACGTTAGTTGCACTATTCGAATTGCGAACGAGTGATTGACACCCATGATGTCCAACTCAATCGTTGAACATCTCCACTTGTATGCAAGTAAAACCTGCATGCAATTTGCACACTCTCGAAAACATGTTTCCAATGTAAGCAACTTGTACGCAAATGTGACGTCATACTTGCATGCAAGACTTGCCTAATGGAATCGCGTCTTTAGTCTCGTGCTGTCTTTGTCACTTTAGGGCGAAATTACAGTAACAGCACGAAATTAACAGAAATTTAAAATTGAGTAGCGTTTTAGTATTCGCCGTTAGTTTATGATGATACTATTCTTTAAAGAATCCAATACCAACCGAAAAAAAATGGTATATTTTCATTCAGAATACAATTTTGAAACTTTGAACAATCATCTCTTACTTTTGTTGTTGACTCTACATGGCTTACAGAACGAAAGTTGTCTAACCGTAGCTTATTCCAAAAACATTTCCGCCTCCATTTTCCTTCTAAAAAAATGTGTTAACTTGACCAAATATTTTTAAAAGGAGTTTTAACTGTAATTTGCTTACTGCAAAACTGTTTAGCCACTTTCTGTTCTGATAGCCTATAAAAGTACCTTAAAAATGGACCTTCATGACAAAAATATTACTTAAAAAGATTTTAGGAGAAAAAATCTATCTTCACTACGTTTGATGATCGCAGTATGCTGTTATATTAAAGGAAAAATGTATGAGAACTATCCGTAAGGCGGCAGGCACATGCTTTAAAAAGAGACATCAGCTAATTTCGGCTGTACAGAGTAGGGTTGATGAGGAACTGGTTATGAGGAAGGGGATGCGGATGAGGAACTACTAGAAATACGTTTTGAGGATGCGGAAGAGGAAGATAGAAGAACCTGTGAATTCGAATTGAAATTTTTAATACGCCGTATGTAGTTACGTACGACACCTCAAAAACAAAACAAATTTAAGACTGGCTACAGTGGGCTGGCTACGTACATACACTACACTACACAATAGCGTGCTGTTTTATATTTCTAAAACATGTTGAGATACGTTCATACCTGATCGTGAAAGTACCTAATTCATATTTTTATCCTCTTTTCACTGTAACTATCTAATGCAGCGAGCAAAAGACACAGCAACAACACTTCCTCATAAATTCCTCTTAATGAATGAGTATTTGGAAGAGGAAGAGGAATATTTTATGCCTGATTTTGGGGATGTAGAAGAGGATGAGGAATCGCAAAAAAATGAGGAACTTCCGCATTATGAGGAAGAGGAATCCTCATCAACCCTAGTACAGAGCGTCATCTCTCTCACACATACTAAGTTACGTTTTGTCGCTGACTTGTCAGACAACAAGTTCACAGAGATGAGTGACCGAGATAACGCTTTACGAAGTCGGAGCTTGCCGATGTCTCTTTCTAAAGCTCGTAGGCAGAATTAAAAAGTGTCATTTATACTTTTGGCTCGACGCGTCTTTTTTTCTCATTACTCAAAGCTTTGGATTTTATCAATTTCTGAATAGATTTGGTTGAAAAAGTTCAATTTTCCAAGATACAATAGCATCTACAAGTCGCATTCTGATAAATTTCTGTCAAGTTATTTTCTTTTTTATTTCTGTTGAAGTCGCATTCTGGTAAAGTGATATTTACACCGATTACGTACTGCATCCGATCCGAATCCGTGAAAATAAGAATATAAAAAAACTCGGACCGAATTCGGATATTGCTTTGCGCACTGCATCCGTTCCGAATACGTGAAAATACGAAACTAGAGTCTAAAAAACTCGGACCGAATTCAAACAATTCAGGGGCCATCTTTGGCATATCCATTTGGCGTCCGATTTGAATCCGAGGTAAAGCGAAAGCGTTCATACAAACAGTACTACGGCTACTTCGGTCCGTCAATATTTTTTCCGAATTGGAAACTCACGGATCACAGAGAGAAATTGGATGACGGAAGTCGGATCTAGTGCGTAAACTACCATACAAATAGTTGTATGACTACTTAGGATCGTATTTTCTCGGATTCGGATCAGATGCAGTGCGTAACCGCTCTTACAATGCAAACAGGGCCTACTCGAAAAAGATTTTCTCGATTTCTGAACAAAACAGAAAAGTGAAAATGACGCTTTTTGTTCCTAGCCAGGAGGCAGTACCAAATGAGGACATTTGGTACTGCTGCCAAATGAGGACATTTGGTAGTGCTGCTAAATGAGGACATTTGGTAGTGCTGCCAAATGAGGACATTTGGTACTCCTGCCATGTCCTCAACATTTGGTAGTGCTGCCAAATGAGGACATTTGGTAGTGCTGCCAAATGAGGACATTTGGTAGTGCTACCAAATGAGGAGGACATTTGGTAGTGCTCGCTAGTTTTCGTTCGCCTCCTCATTGATTAGTAATTGCAGAATGATTTAATCAATATACCAAAAGGATGGATAGTCCTGCTTATTATAATGTCTATTATACCTTTTAAGATACTTTTAAACCTAGAATATGATTTTAGTGTTAAGAATTAATTTAAGATTGCTCTAACATTTGAGATGTCGACTTACATCACTTATTTTAGACTTATCTTCAATTAATAAACTATATCGGACTTGTCAACTATACGGTGAGCGCAGACGACAGATTTTTTGGAGCTCGAGTCTCTACAAAATGCATTATTATATTGTTGAAATCAGTCAATAAACGAGTAGGCTATTTTTAGGCATTTTTTTGAAGCAGATCGGTAACTTGCTGGAATCGTGCAGGTTTCTTTAATCGTACAGTTTTTATTTACGAAATCTGTCAAAATCTTTTGTTTTGTTTTTGTTGGCAAACAATTTGATAGTTTTTGTAAACGAAAAGTGTACTACTAGTGAATTACGAGATGGGCAGCGGTGGAGTCCAAAAAAAACCAATTAAATATAATAAAAGATTTATTTTAAAGTTACAATATTGAACTTAGTAACTAAAGCTTAATTTTAAGATGTCCTAACGTCCCGATGTTAGGTGACAAAAGGCGCCGCGAAATGTCGGCGATCAGTTTTTATTAATCAATGAAGCCGTGTTGCATAATCCCAGTAAGCGGAAATCGAACGATGGTGCGCTGCGTGTTAAAGTTGTATCTGAGGGCCTGCTCGGATATAACACCTCCCTCGTAAGATGAGCAACTATTTGTCAATGCCTATTGCAAAAGTTGCGGCTCGTTTAGCTGGTTCTGATAATTCAATAACTTCTTTATTAATGTGTTGCTAGGAATGTGTATTATTCTCCCTCATATTGGAAAAGAGTCCGCTACCTATCCTCGCACCGCTCATTTGTACACATTAACACATTACACATTCCTCGCACAGCTCTAGTGGATAGGGTCACACCGTTTCACATTTTTCGTTAGCAATGCCTTTACTCGTCGTGTAAAATACACGCTAAGCAGTGCACCTGCACTTAACAATGCAATCAGCATTAGGTACAAAGGTATTGTTGTGTGGTAAATACTCGATGAATCCGCAGAATCGGTTTCGACAGAAGTCTCCATTGTGATTTGTCTTTGTATATTATTCAGTGAACTTAAGTCAATTGACGACAGGTGATAATTTGGTTCGTTCTTCTGAGTATAATTAGTCATCCGTGGGAACGCTGTTATTTCAATGATGACACCGTTAACCTTGTCATCGATGTTGACCAATGTAATTTCGGGTGATCTTATCTTGCAGGATTTTGGTATAGTTGCTAGGAAGCTGCCTTGTAATAGTTGATGTCTTTCTTGTCCACAGGATAGCTGAACTTTAGTAGGTTTCGGGAATGAAATAATGTAATGTCTGCTATCTAGCTCTAAAAGAGCCCCCTTAGTCAGAGAGATAGGCGTGATTTGACACGTTGCATCTATCTCCTGAAACTGGATTAATTTATCTATGCAATCTAATCCGGAGCGGATGTGATGGCTGATTTTATGTTCGCATATATGCCATGTATCTACCTTCGGGCATTCTGCCTCTATGTACACGAACTCCTTTAAGTTGGTTGCTACATAGGGATAAGCGGGAAGGATAACATTATTTTCTTTATTTGGTACGGGGCAGAGTCTATATAATTTAAAGGTAGTGGGGAGTGTGATAGGGAATTTTAGGACAACCACGATCTTCCTATCAACGTAATAAGAACCTAAACTAATTATGTCGTAATAATATCTGATATCTAAATCTATTATATGATCTACGCTTATATAAGTGCCGTAATTTGCTTATCATAGTTTTTAAATCCCTAACACTTAATATAGAATGGTGCAATGATCTTGAACGACTAAATGCTAATATATTCTCTAACCTATTAATTTCACTGGCTAACTCCTGTATGTTATCGCTAAGAATAACAAAGAGTTGCGCAAGGTGTGCATATCTTAACGCTCGCTCATTATCCGAGGTAGTCAAGTTAATGACATACTTAAGAGCTTTATCTAATTTATGCTGATTTATAGTTAAATTGTTTAGTAACTGAGTTTGCTGTACGGTAAATTCTTTAAATAATGAAATATGTTCATTTAATTTGTTAGAAATAAGCTTATCATTTTTCTTTAAAGTTCTCATAACATTCTCGAATCTTAAAGCGTCATCGTGATCTAGATTACCGGAAATTGATTTTATTAAAGTACCCAAAGGATTAAATATACCTCGTTTGACTCTACTAGGTTGCAAGGTTTCTAATTGTAATAGGATTCTATTTAACTTATCATGCATATATTTGATTTGAATATTAAATGAAGGTAGGCTGTTGTTAGATAAGATATGCGTAGTTTCAACCAATTGTGTCTGTAAGGCGTAGATCTGTCTTTCTATCAATAGTAAGTTAATGTCTTGTAGAAACGTATGGTGATGGGATATGATTTTTGTAGCTCCTAAGTCGTAAGGTAGAATTCCAGGTCCGTTATCAAGGCTGTCAAGTCGGATCTCTTGAGCTTGGGCCAGGGATGTTATTATCATCGCTAGGTACCTGTAACAATGGGGGGTCTTTATTTTTCTTAGGTCGTTTCAGTCTAGTCTTAGCTACGGGTCCGCGTTTCTTAGATGTGAAAATATGAATAGGTAAGTCAGCTATAACTTCGTCATGGGTAAAACGACTAGCAAGTTTTTGTCGCGATGCAGCTGGATTTCGTATATAAATTTCCTGATTTTGCGAATATTCTATTTCAGGTTCCCTACTGCTGTTACGTTGTATCATTAAAGATTCGCGTTCGGCGAGTGATGAGTCATGAACAAGTGCATATACTGATTCCATTCTACTCCGGTGGTCTAGAACGTACTGTTGCAATAATCGTTCCGTCATATTTACGTCTGTCGGGTCCCGTGGGTCGAAATGTCCGGTGATAAGGTCAAAGGGTCTACATTTGGTCAAACTATGAATAGAACTGTTATAGGCTAATAGTGCATAAGGCACTAAATTAACTGCCAATTCATTTTTATGCTGTAATTTTAATATACGTAAATGTTCGATAAGTGTGTTATGGAAACGCTCTATCATACCGTTTTCGTTCGGGGCGTGAGCAGCAGTAGTGCGATGCTGTATTTTATGTAATCGTAAGAACTCGCTAACGACTTGGTTTGTGAATTCGGTCCCCTGATCAGTTACTAACGTCATTGGATAACCATGATGAGTACTAAATTTTAGCAGAGACTTTACTATGTTCGGGGCGGTACAATCTGACATACGATAGGCCTGGGCGTACTTAGTAAATGAATCTATGAATGTTAGATATTTTTCCTGCTCTATAGTTAAAACGTCAGCGTGGATAATATCGAATGGTTTTGCCGGTGGTGGTACTATTCTAAATTGTTGGCGAATCGGGTTACGATCGTATTTAGCACAACCGCATACAACGCACTCATTTATATATTTTGTTATGTCGGGTTTCATTTTAGGCCAAAAATATTGCTGAGGTAACGCCAGATAGGTTTCATTTATGCCACGATGGTTGGTTTTACCTTCGTGGTATTTGCGTATTATATCCTGTTGGTTTAAGAACTCGGATACATTAATAATTTGTTTTTTAACAAGAAATAATTTCATAGAATTTTTAAATGCTCTTTGTATTATGGGAACAATTTCGTACATTTTATCAATAGGTTGGACTAAGATAGCTGTGCGGATGTTGGGGTCCACATGCTTTTTAATTATATCTACAATGTCTTGGTCAAAGTTGGGACTTACGCATACGTCGGTTATGACTTGAAGGTAAGTTTCGAAGGGTTTTATTACCTTTGGTTTAGGTTTAACCGGCTGGTTAATTATATTTATAATAATTTGTTTGCGAAATTTATTTAGTGGGTCATCACTTATAGGAATATTGAGTACTGGATTTTCTACACTAGTATGTGCAGTTTCAGTATCTGATATGTGTGGTGCAGTTAAAGTCGATGAGCTGTGACGTTCGCGGACTTCTGAAGAATTTTCTATCGACATAGCTTCAGGTGCTGTTATAGTTGACGACGAGCTATGGCGACGTCCTGGTGTCTCGGATGTATTAACTATTAAAGAAATCGTTTCATCATTGTGGATTTCGATCCGTGACAGCGCGTCGGCATTAGTGTTACAACTGCCTTTTTTATAAATGACTGTAAAATCAAATTCAGATAATTTTAATCTCCATCTAGTAAGACGCGAGTTAGGCTCTCTAAGGTTCATGAGCCACTGTAATGGCTTATGATCCGTGACTACTTTGAACTTTCGCCCAAAGAGGTATGGCCTAAAGTATTTGGTGGCCCACACGATACCTAGAAGCTCTTTCTCGATTGTCGAGTAATTGGTCTCACTACTATTTAATGTTCTAGATGCAAAAGCTATTGGTCGGTCATTTCCTATAGGGCCCTGTGATAGCACGGCTCCAAGTGCGAACTGCGATGCGTCAGTGGTCAAAACAAACTCCTTTGAAAAGTCGGAATACTGTAAAATAGGGTCGTTGGTCAAAAGAGACTTACAGTGTTCGAAATTACGTATGTAATCAGGTGTTATAGTAATCTTGGATCCCTTCTTCAGGCATGTTGTAAGGAATTTAGTGGTTTTTGCAAAGTCTGGTATAAATTTGCGGTAGTAACCTAATAAGCCTAAAAATGATTTAATTTGTTTGGTAGTTTTAGGTATTGGATAATTTGAAATCGCGTAAATTTTATCAGGATTCGGTTTCACGCCATTGGGGGTAATAATATGTCCTAAATACGGTGTTTCGCGTTTCAGAAACTCTGACTTATCCATTTGGATCTTGAAATTAGACTCCCTAAGTCGCTGAAATACACTACGCACGTTACAAATAATTTCCTGGAGTGACGTCCCAAATACCAGAATATCATCCAAGTATACTACACAGATCTTATTCAGTAGTCCTCGGAGGACATTATCCATCACCCTCTGGAAGGTTGATGGTGAATTTTTGAGGCCCATCGGCATTCTCAAGAATTCGTAATGGCCATGCTCTACGTTAAACGCAGTTTTATGAATGTCCTTGGGATCTAGCTCCACTTGGTAAAATCCACTAGTCAAATCTAGCGTAGCGAAATACTGACACTTCCCTAGTTTGTCTAATATATCGGTGATATTCGGAATGGGGTACTTATCATCAATCGTCTTGTCATTTAACTTACGGAAGTCAATGACTAAGCGCCATTTTACTTTACCAGATGCGTCACTTTTCTTCGGCACAACCCATATGGGCGCGCTCCATGCAGATGTGGAAGGTCGAATTATTCCTTGATCTAGCATTTTTCTAATTTGAGTTTGTACCTCTTCCCTGTGTATATAGGGGTATCTATAAGTTTTGCTATGGACCGGTAATTCGTCAGTAGTGTTAATAGTGTGCTTAATTCTATTAGTGAATGTTAAGGGCTCATCTTCTAAATAAAATACGTCCGAGTACTCAGTACATAAGTTAATTAAATTGACTGTCTCCTCTGGATTTAAATGATCTATGCGCAATCGCGATAAGACTTCTCGAGTTCGAGCATTGTTATTGGAAGTATCAAGTTTCGTTGCAGGTACAGTCTGTTCGTTAAATATGTTGGCGTGAATTGGTACTGACAACGAAAAAATTATGTCATTATCTGTCGGATTTGTTACTTCTAATGATGCTTGATTATTGTTTGCGACTGTCAGACAGTCACTTATATGACAGTTACATATAATTTGCTGATCGACAAGAATGTCACCTTGGCTTATGTCAGTGGGTACACGTATTAATTTTGAAGATTTTGCCGGAATAATACTTTCATGTAAATTAAGGTATGGAGACTTATACATGTATATAGGGTTCCTGGCGAACTCAGTATTAAGTATAAACGATCCCAAATCGACTTTGGCTAACCAACGTGTTAGAAGATCGCAACCTATTAGTCCATCGAAATACTCATGGAACCTATAAACGTATAACTTAATTGGAACTTTATCCTTTAATTCTTTAAAACACGGTATAGTAATTGAGTATTCATTCCTAGAAGAGGAATTAAAGTTCGTGACCACAAATGGGTCAGGGTCAGGGCGAACATTTGAAAAATACTCTTTCGCGATATCAGGGCTTATAAAGGATTTATTAGCCCCGGTATCTATCAAAAAGTGTAAAGGCCGGAGATCAGGCCTCACGTATAATTTTAAATAAGGTAACTGTCTTTTATTATGAATATTTATCTCTATTCTGGGGCACTCTTCAGGCTGCCCTGGGTAAAATTTTGGGGATTAGCGGCCTCGGAAGAAGGTTCTATACCCTCTGTAGGCTGTATTTCAGGGATTTCCTGCGACAGTTGGTAAGTATCGTACTCATTTTCGTAGTCATAGTCACAATAGTCATAGTAATTTTGATCGTAGTCGTAGTAGTCTTCATAAGTCTCATGGCTATTTATTTGTCTTGTCTTAAAGTAGTTGTTAGGTGGTGGATTACCTTGCGTTCTCCAGTCATGTCTAGTCGGGGGTAAAGGGCGTGCAACAGGGTGGCTAATACCACTCATAGGTCGGGGTTGGTTATTATTATATTGCGGTAGAGCTGCTTGATGTGGCGTAACCCTAAAACCGGTAGACATATTAGATCGCGGTAGTGCCCTAAACATCTGTTGTGTTCTAGACGGTCCCTGGAACGGTCTAGGCTGCTGCATACTAGATTGCTGCATAAAAGGACTTCTTGTTTGAAACGGAAACGTTTGCGGTACATTTTTATGCATTTGCTGCGAAGTAGATGCATGTCCGGGTAAAAATGGTTTTCTAGAGTGTTGGGGTGGAAGCTTCTGCTGGAGGTAAACGATATTCATTTCCTCTTGAGCATATTCTAGAGCTTTCTCTAATGAGGGTGGACGCATACACCTAATCCTTGACCCTAATGGTTCTTCTAAACCTTTTAAATACGTTTGAAGCGCTAATTTTTTATATAGTAAGCGCTTAGCTTCCACTGTAGTTTCGACATTATCGTGCAATTCGACATAAGTCATTATAGTACTTAGCATATTTTGTACGCGTTCATAAAAAATGTGAGGTGTATCTGATCCTTGGGTTAACAACGATAGGTCACTATATAATGCAGATTCGTCTCTATGATCTGAAAAGTTATGAATCAATGTGTTCCTTATGCCATTCCAATCTCTAGGAATGCCGTTCGTCACTAGGGTTCTAGCGGCGGCTCCCGTAATTTTATTTAATATGCCATTTAATAAGGCTAAGTTGGACAATTCATGTCCGGGCGTTGGATTGACGTAATTAACAACTAAGCGATCACAAAGTGATAAAAATCTTATTAAAGTATTACAATTACCATCAAACTCAGGTACCAACCTTAGTGCTTTGACGATTTTATTAATAATTTCGTCCTGATTGACGACGCCTTGCTGCTCCATTATTAAATCTAAGTTACCTACTTCTAAGTTACGAAAAGTGTCCCTCTGCGCGATGCGGGAGGACGATCGTAGACTTTGGGGTTCGATTCCCCTGGAGGATCGCGATGATCGTGGGTGGAAAATTTTGAAGGAAGTAGCGGCCGACTATATGGAATTGTGCAACTCACATATACATATCGATGGCTCTTCGTAGTATCGATTTCTGGATACTCAGGATCTCCAACGGCTGCTCTCGGTTCTTCTCAGATTGCCGACGATGCACGTTAAAACGTGGACAGCGCGCGCGAGTGTCCAACAGGATCTCGGAATAGCTTACACGCACTGACTCGACAATCCTACCGACTGCGCCAATTACGAGATGGGCAGCGGTGGAGTCCAAAAAAAACCAATTAAATATAATAAAAGATTTATTTTAAAGTTACAATATTGAACTTAGTAACTAAAGCTTAATTTTAAGATGTCCTAACGTCCCGATGTTAGGTGACAAAAGGCGCCGCGAAATGTCGGCGATCAGTTTTTATTAATCAATGAAGCCGTGTTGCATAATCCCAGTAAGCGGAAATCGAACGATGGTGCGCTGCGTGTTAAAGTTGTATCTGAGGGCCTGCTCGGATATAACAAGTGTCTAAACATACTATGCCGAAAATACGCGACCGAAGTTCGACATGATTACGCCTGTAATGCTATTTGAATTACTGACGACACATTATGCCGAAATTACGTCGCGTTATAGCGTACAGCCGAACTTCGGTCGGGCGTAAGTTCAGCGACAATTCGGCGGCAAAGTATTCTGTAGAGCACACATTATACGCGACCGAAGTTCGGTTAGATTGCCGACGAAGATCCGGGGAGCAGCGGGAGGCAGGCATGCCCGCGCCCCGCGTGTCCGCTCATAAGTTTGTGCAATTGAATTTCTGCCGCGTAAGTTCGACACTTATGGTGTGTCATATCAGCCGAATACGTCGGAACATAAAATCAGCCGCGGAGCTTCGGTCGCGTATCTTCGGCATAGTGTGTTTGGACACTTAAAGAAACGTGCAGAATTCCAGCAAAATGCCTGCTTCAAAAAAATACCTAAATTAGCGTGCTGGTCAATTGAGTGGTGTGTTTTTCGCTCTGAATGCCACTATAGTTTTATTGATTGAGCATCAGTACTATAATGAGCTTTGGTTCTATCAAAGATTGCTAGAAAGAACAATTTTAGGAAATATTGAAAAGCTAAGAAATCTGTTTTCGATAATTGTCGTCTGCTATCTACCTATTTGACTACCCCGATTATTTTTGAATCGTCATGTAAATCGGTCTAATCGACAAAAAAAATGACCAAAAACTCAAATCTGACTATACTGCATCTTTTACACCGATTCCCATGGCCGAGTCACAAAAGTCATAAAAGTCGTACAAGTCATAAAAGTCGTGTAAGTGATAGTCGTGGGTCCTCTCAAAGCTCGAGCAACCCCGCCATGCCCAGCTGCTCGTCTGCCGATGAGGACGACCTGGACCCTGACACCAAGGCGGCTCGGGAGAGAGAGCGGAGGCAGGCCAACAATGTTAGAGAGAGGTGCGGACCCCACGGGGGGGGGGGGGGAGGGGAGGGGTTGTCACTTTATATGAGGAGAGAAGTTACTATTGTAATATTGCGTTTTTTTGAGTATTTTTGGAGTATAAAATACACTTAATTTATCATGCGGTAATTACATGGTAAATTAATGTTTTTTTTCTTTTGTAATACAGGGGATTTTCTCGTATAAATTGACAACACATCTCTTTTTTTCTTTGTATTTTATCAATTTCAAAAATGACTAAATGGAGGTTTTTATCAGGAAGACGCGTGAATCATTGTAATATGAACCTTATGTCTTTGTAATAAAAGTCACACGACGCGTCTTCTTGTAGTAAAAATACTCTAATAGAAAACATTATTCAGCTAAAAAGTGGTATTATTTAATTTGTACTCAAATTTTAATAGATTGCACTAATATTATTTTATTTATAAAACATTTTTACTTAGTCATCATTGGAATTGAATCTTTCTTGTTTTCGAAAGACAAGTTACATTGTCGTTACGTCACAGAACCTCATGCACTGATTTAAAAAATATGTATTTTGTACTTGTCTTTCTCCATTTCTCTACTATACCGTCTGATGCGTGCTAAGTTTACCGTGGTCAACATTTTCCATCATAGTGAAAGCATCCAGATTTTTTTTTGCCATCATGGCGGCTCCCATTTCACTTTGTCTGTTCACTTTTTCATGAAGCATTACTGGGTTATTAGATAAAGGATAATATGTCCCAACCCTGCTATGGGATCGTGACCATTAACTAGTAACCTTGTGTATCTTTTTGTCAAGATTTTACCTTTGGTTTACCATGGTAAACTAAGCGCTAAAAAGATCTCTTACTCGTCGGAAATATCTGTAGACAGCTTTTGAACGCGTCGGCCTTTCAACAATACTTCAAGTTTTCGGCTTCGAGAATATCAAGGGATAGCCACGCATATAAGTGGCTGTATAAGCAGAGTGCCTTCAGAAATCTTCAGATGCACGCCGGAAGGCACTCTACACATACATTTTGTGCTAGATCCCGTACACTGTCAGAATTTGCGGGATCCAACAGCTAGCGGGCCCTAGTAGGTACAAAATGTATGAACAGAGTGAAAATAAAAAAGTTTTTTTTTTGATAGATTTAATTTTATGTGCGGCCGGGCTTCTTAGCGCTATAACGCACTAGCGGTTAACCGCGGGGGCGGCTAACCGCGCGGCTAGCCGCTTTTCCAGTTTAATATGCAACCGCTTGTAATTGTACGCACTTAACTGCCACAAAATTTCAACCGCGGCGGTTGAACGGAGAACTGCGGCACGCTTCGCGGCTGGCCGTCATCTCGTTTATACGCACTGGCGGCTCAGTATGCGGCGAGCCGCCGATGAATTTGTACGTTTCAGATGCGCAGCCATGAATTTCGACACAGAGAAATTCATTGTTGAAATTCAACAACGAGAAGCTATTTGGAATTGTGGAGGAGCAGTATTTAAGAATAGAGATTTAAAACGGAAACAATTGGAAGAATTAGTAGATATTTTTGTATCTAATATCTTTTTTTATTTTTCTTTCGTTGTTTTCGGTAGTAAAAATAGATAACACAAGCTACCTCGACGGCGTCCATTTCGTTAATGGACCCAACACGTCTTCGAGCGCTCCAACCGCGTCAACCGCTAGTGCGCAAGAGGGCTTATCCTCATTGACTGACAATACCTTATATTATGGCCTATAACAGTACAAAAGCGTTATTCTACAGATATTTCCGTCGTTCCACATATATTTCACGATATATACAAGGTTAGTTGGGAAAGGAGGTACTAATCCGCGGCCCACTTAGTGTCACTGACATTTTAGATGAAGATTTTGAGCAGCTCTTTGTCTTAAACTTTTGGGGACAGTTGTGGAACAAAAGTTATTCATTATTATGGGTATTTTATCACCCTTTCGAGTTAGTACCCTCGTTCCGATTAACCTTGTATATCTCTCTGTACATAATATACTAACATGTGTTATAGTTTCAGACGCACATCATTCTAACAGGGTCACAGTGTGTAAAATATCCTCTATTTTATATCTTATGTTTTTACAATTACGGTTCATTTTTGTGTGTTATTCCTAGGTAGGTGCAAGGTAAGTTGTAGTGAGTTGATTTTTTGCAGAATTTTCCGAAAAATATTTTACAATTAATTGGATTTTCTAGTGAAACCATTGGATGTGATAGTTTATAGGATTTTCAGAATCTAATAAAATTAAGAATCAAGAAAATTAATAGGAAGTCGTACGTACTAGAGCTCAACAACGATAGCATGGCACGTCTCTCTTGACATTGCAAGTAAAAATGTGTGAGAAACAATATTAACAACGCGTCATTCAACGCAGATGTGTGCTGCAACTGTAGCACAAACTTAAACAAAAACATGTTACAGTCGCTCGACAGATTTGACGTCGCTAATTAACAGTATGGTACCGTTTGGAGGTTTGTATGTAATTATCAGAGGTCGGAATAGGTAGAGTATATTTACCTAAACTTTGAGGAAGGAAGTAACATAGAGTGGATAATACCTCCTCTAAAATCCCGGAATAATAATAATGACGTTTTAATCCCGGGATTTAAAAATCACGAATTTATTTATTGGACTTTATTTAGTTACAAATTATTTATTTGTGGAATCATATAAAAATTTTTAGGGTTTCGTACTAAAAGTATTAAATTAAAGAGCTTCGTTTTACATATTAAATACCTTGTTTTACATAGTACGGAACTATAAAAAATGGTATATGATTTTTCAAGTCAATAATTTGTAACTATAAATAAAGTCCAATAAATAATTCGTGATTGTTAAATCCCGGGATTAAAACGTCATTATAATTATTCCGGGATTTTAGAGGAGGTATTATCCACTACATGTTACTTCCTTCCTCGAGGTTTAGGTAAATATACTCTACCTATTTCGATCTCCGGTAATTATGCACTAGTCGAGCAATAAATCCACTAAATATCAAACATGTCAAGTATTGTGACTCGTTGTCATACGCACACACACATTGAATGAAGACAGATGTTGTTGGGGCGTGTCCTGTTATCGTATTTGCTCTATACCTTAAAACTACATATGCTAACCACAACAAAACATTAAAATAAAATACTAAAGAAAAAGTAACAGTCAACATGTCTGTTCGTTGCTATGGTAACAGACAATGACATATAAACAAAGGGGTTCGAACATTTTTCTATGGAAGCTGGCATAGGCCCCTGCCGCCATTTTAATTTTTTTTCCAAGTTGCGGCGCACGATGTGACTAACATATATGGGTAGAGGACACTCAAACAAACAAAAAATGTTCAGAGATATAGTGCCCTAAAGTGTCACGTTGCCGAGATATTTGGACTCAAAGATTTTTTTTCAAGATTATCTCGATACAATATCTCGGTAACGTGACACTTTACGGCACCATATCTCTGAATATTTTTTATTTGTTTGAGTGTCTTCTACCCATATTTACCAGTTACAAACTGCGCTGCAATAAAAAAACTTTAAGTCAAAATATCTCGGCAACGTGACACTTTAGGGCACCATATCTCTGAATATTTTTTGTTTGTTTGAGTGTTCTCTATCCATATTTACCAGTGACAAAGTGCGCTGCAATCTTGAAAAAAAAAAACATTAAGTCCAAATATCACGGCAACGTGACACTTTAGGGCACCATATCACCGATATTTTTTGTTTATCTAAGTGTCCTCTACCCATATATGTTAGTGTAATCGTGCGCCGCAACTTGGAAAAAAAATCAAAATGGCAGCGGGGGGGGGGGGGGGCTATGCCACAAAGGTTCTATCCCCTTTAATATACCAATCTACAATAATATATAACCTGTGTCATTTTCCATAATCATCCAGATATCTTTGAAGTCATATTAACAAATCATTTAATCATTTGCTTATTAACAGCTGAAGGGAACTTGTCATCCATGAACACTTGACGAAGGCACTTGAGCTGTATACGACAATTACACTAGGAAGCAATGAAATTGAGTCACCAACATACCCTTAATATCTCAGGAATTAAGAATGTTAGCTTATTAAAACAAAAAGTATTTTAAAATTTCTTAAAAAGTCTATATAATACTTTTTATTTGAGTAAGCTAGCATTCTTAGTTTCCGAAAAATTAAGCTTTATGTTTGTGACTCAAATTCATTGTTCCCGAGTGTATTAAAATCTACATTTGTGAATGTTGTGTATGAAAATATTGATGTACACATAGAACTCCTGTCAAGACAAATTTCACCACTGTATCGATATTTGACTTCGTGTGTTCGTATTTCCGAAGATAGACGAAGACTGCGCAGGCGCATAGCTTGCGCAGTTGAGCGAGTAAATACCAAGCTTCAGACAAGAGGTATGGGATCATACATGAATCAAAATTTAATGCTACATTACCTGCTATCTACTATCTTTTAGGGTTTTGTACCCAAAGGGTGCCAACGGGACCTTATTACTAAGCTTACGCCGTCTGTCCGTCTGTCTGCCACAGGGCCGTATCTTTTTAATTGTAATAGGTAGCTAGTTGATATTTCCACAGAATATATTATGTTACTATGCCTTCTATCATGGCATAAATAAAAATAATGACAACTTTAAACCCAAAGTTGGTTCGTATACAAGAAATTCCGGGAAAAAATGTATTTTCTCGACGATTTTTGTTCCTGTTCTATCTTAAAAACGGTAATACATACAAACGTGAAACTTTTTATGATTGTAGTGCATACTCTATTGTTGAATATCAAATAATAAAAAACGGTCATTTCACAGACTTATGCGGTGTGTATGGAAACCTTAGTGCGCAAATCCGACTCGCACTTGGCCGGTTTTCTTTAATAAAATTCACATTACATTTGCTTGGCTTGAAGTAATCTGCTTGCTATGAACTATAAATCTAATCGCAGCAGTTTTTATGTTTTTGCATATTAACACTTATGTTCCAGCAATTAAAATATTGTTTACAATGTATACAAACATTTGATCATTTATGTTTTTAGAAAACAAAAAGAATTGAAGAATAAGGGTACGCCCAGTCGAAAGGTAGTTTCACCTTGCAAAAGGTGGGTAGTTCTGAATTTTGGATATGTTTAGGTGCTCTTATAAAAATTTCAAATGTTCGGCCTAGAGTGACCTCCCGTTGCTCCGCCATCTTAGATTTAAGACACCTAAAAATGTTTTTTATTAAATAACTCCTTATCTATGGGTTTCACGCCAAAAATGGAAAAAAATGCTTATGATTTAAATGACTAGACTACACACATACACATTCACCACAACGTCAAACAAAGCTCAGGTGTCTTCGTCACATTATAAATATAATTACGCTAGTTGTAAATATAGGGGTCAGCAGCTCTCTCTGTCTCTCTCTCTCTCTCGCGCTGCCTTCGTGGAGGTGAGACAACAGGTTCCTTTAATCTGCCTGCACATGCGCCACTAAGTTGATCGCTATTTGGTTGTAGGTGCAGTAAAAACAAATGGCGATCAATTTTGTCTCTAGTAAATTTGTGGCTCACGTGTGGTCAGATTCATTTTATTTTATTATATACCCGAGGTCCGTCCTTTTCTGAATTGGTTGGAGACATTGAAATGTGGGCTCTTAATATATGCTGTTGATACACTTAATGCTACTTGATTTTTTTGCTATAAAATTGGCAGAAATTTTGTGATATATTTTTTTGCAATTTGCGGCCCGCCTGAAAACTTAATTCCATTTTATACCGAAAGGCCATAAGGCTCTTTGTGCCTGTGCGTGCTTCACCCACATGCGTGTTGACATCATAAACGGTTGATTCATTATCTCATTGAACCTTTAGACGTGAGTGGTCCAATTCGCGATTATTCCAATTCACGTTATTCACGGTTAGTCCCATTCGCGTTTAGTCCAATTCACCATTGGTCCAATTCGCGTTTAGTCCAATTTATTGTTGGTCCAATTCACCGTTGGTCCAATTCGCGTTTAGTCCAATTCATCGTTGGTCCAAATCGCCGTTGGTCCAATTCACGTTTAGTCCAATTCACTGTTGGTCCAATTCGCGTTTAGTCCAATTCGCGTTTAGACCAATTCGCGTTTAGTCCAATTCGCGTTTAGACCAATTCGCGTTTAGTCCAATTCGCGTTTAGTTCAATTCGCGTTTAGTCCAATTCACCGTTGGTCCAATTCGCGTTTAGTCCAATTCATCGTTGGTCCAATTCGCGTTTAGTCCAATTCGCGTTAAGTCCAATTCGCGTTTAGACCAATTCGCGTTTAGTCCAATTCAAGTTTAGTCCAATTCGCGTTTAATCCAATTCGCTAATTGGATTATTGGACTAATCGCGAATTTAAATTTTTAGATTAATTATTATTTATACGCCATTCACTTTTCAACGTTTCCAACCAAATCTGGAATACCTAGCAATATAACTATAAGAGTATAAGCCTACCATCTAACCCATATATCTGGGTACTAGTTGTTCGTCAGCGGACGAAGGCGACGACGAGGCCGACCCACAGGCGAAGGCGCTGCGGGAGAAAGAGAGGCGGCAGGCTAACAACGCGAGGGAGAGGTAAGACAGAGAGAGATGTAGACTAAAATGGGAGTAGGAGGGAGACAGACATATAAAGAGTGAGAATTGGTTTAGAACACCCAATTTTTATCCTAAAACCAAGTAATAGGCGAATTGAAATCAGAAACATGCCTACCTGGATTTACTTTAAGAGCGATTACGCACTGCATCCGATCCGAATCTGTGAAAATACGGATATAAAAAACTCGGACCGAATTCGGATATTGCTTTACGCACTGCATCCGATCCGAATCCGTGAAAATACCGATCTAGAGTAAAATCTCGGACCGGATTCGGATGTTGCTTACGCACTATTCCGATCTCTGATCCAAATTCAAACAATTCAGGGGCCATCTTTGGCATATCCATTTGGCGTCCGATTTGAGTCCTAGGTAGTGCGAAAACGTTCATACAAACATTACTACGGCTACTTCGGTCCGTCAATATTTCTTCCGAATTGGAGACTCACGGATGACGGATAAATAAATAAATAAAATTCTTTTATTTCAGACCATAAGTCCATTTGGTTAGTACAGCATACAACTTAGAAACTAGTGTTAGTACTTACATCTACCAGAAAAACAGGACAATTATTTATACGCCACAGTGGCATGTTGGCGTACCCAATGCCCCAGTATGGGACTGTCCCACCTGTCCGCTATAGTGCTCAGGATGCTGTTGGGGCTGACGCGTACCCTACGCATGATGGAGGCGCATCGCTTGCGCATGATGGCGTGAAAGCCATCTACGCCTGCTTCTGCGAACATGCCGGAAGCACTGCAGTAGCGCGGCAACCCCATCAACACCCTGAATGCATTATTATATTGAACGCGCAGAGTGCTGTATGCCCTCTGCGTGTAGTTGACCCACAGACTGCATAGAAATCGGCGGATAGAATGCGGATAGAAATCGGATGACGGATGCCGGATGTAGTGCGTAAACTACCATACAAATAGTTCTATGGCTACTTCGGAACGTATTTTCACGGATTCGGATCGGATGCAGTGCGTAATCGCTCTAAAGGTTTATACAGACTTTGCGAGGCATGCGCCGCGACGGCGCACAACGAATGCCTCTGAGTGAGGCGTGCGTGTCGAAAAAATATACCAACATATGCTCGGGTCGAGCCATCGCGTGTGAAGCAAATGCCTCGTTTGTCTGTCTTCATGTTTGTGGCGAGGCATGTGCTACGCACAGGCGCAGTTTCATTTTCTCAGTAGAGGCGTGGGTGGATATCGTACACCTCGAACGTGCATGCGCGACTACGTCTACAACTAATGTAATGCTCGCACTGAGGCGCTTTGATCTTGAAGCGTTTGCCGACATACGTTGGCTCGCCCTCGCACGTGCGTAGCACATGCCTCGCCACGAATATAAAGGTACACACCTTGCAAGGCATTCGTTGTGCGCCGTTCGCGGCGCATGCCTCGCAAAGTCTGGATCCGCCTTAATGTGAACTTGCTAATTAAATACGGAATATACAGGGTGGTAATTTGAAATGGGGCATGAAAGGTAGCTACCTTAAAAACTGTAGCTATAGGAAAACTCAGCGAAAACGAAGTACATTTTCCTGTAGCCACAACGATGTCAGCTGATGTTATTCAACATTAAAATAAAAAATATTATTTTGTTTAAATTTATTAGTGTCTAAAATTATTTTATTTCAGATATTTCACACACTGTGACCCAAAAAATATAATATTGATTGTCTATTAAAATAATTAACAAGCTACAACGCGTGCACGCCGAGTTGAAGCGTCAATTTTTTCTATCGAAATGGTTTATTTATAAAATTAAGATGATTTTTATAAAGAATGAATAAGTAATGTTGCGACCAGGATTAAGTGACGACTAGCGATGGGCGATTATTACTAAAACTAATCGACTTAATCGATTGTTCAGTCCAGTCGATAAAAGTCGATAACAATTGATGTTAGTCGATTGTTATCGACTAACGGCGCGCAGCAGGTGACAATCACTGATACGGTTACCGTATCAACTTTATCTCAAACTCAAAACTCATTTATTCAAAATAGACTAGAATTACTTAGTTCTTTTTGAACGTTAGTTTTACAATATTATAGACATCCCACAAAAAGCCCTCCCTTCACCGCTTCCTAGTGTTTTTGCTGTGAAGAAGAAACGGCGCAACAAACTCCCCAGCAACACAGATATGTCTGTCAAGTGAATAAATTAATTGATTCTATACAACGAAAATCATAAATTTTTTTACAATAATAAAATTATGCAATTACAGGTAAAATAAAAATTAAAAATAAAGTAAGTAGGTAAGTACATATTATATAAATCAATTCTGTATGAATTGGATTAAATCATAATCGTATCTAAGTAATATACTAATTTGTATTCAATTGTGGCGCAGCGCACGTATTACTATACTCGTACTACTACTAAATAAGTAATTACTAAAAGGTGATGCGTGCGGCGTGCGCTGCCGCTGCGCCACAATTCAATAGATAAAATTGCGGCGCAGCGCACGTACTACTATATTCGTACTACTAAATAAGTAATTACTAAAAGATGTTGCGTCGTGCGCTGCCGCTGCGGCACAATTCAATAGTTAAAAGTCCGTGCTCCACTACCAATTGCAAAGGATGTTTCCTTTTTAAATGGTCCTTTAGGTTGGTCGTATTTTTGTGATAGACTACACAATGTGAACAGAATATAAGTACATTAAACTTTTTCAATATTCCTTTCTTTAAATTATTCAAAAAAATCCCACACCAACGATTTTTTAGGCATCGCGTCAAACGGTAATAGCGCGCGCGCGCCTGACCTTGGTCTAAAAAACTCAAAGAACAACTAAAGTAAACAAATTGAAGTAATACTTAAAAACAATTGACGCAACATCGTCCCGCAGCCGCGCGGTCTCTCGCACTGCTCGCACGCACATCGCACGCAGTCGCACACCGCAGGTCAACGCATACCTACGCGCGTCACACACATGCATAGCGGATTGCAGTGTACGTAAATTTAGTAGTTCGTCGATTGTTATTCGAATAATTGTGGCGAGGAACTACTAAATCGACAATCGAATGCGCAACAGTACAATTTTCGATTCAGTCGATTGTTTTTTCTGCAACAATCGCCCATCGCTAGTGACGACTCGATGTGCATGCGTAGTAATATTAATTCGTGCTGAATTTTTTAATAGTTTTAAAGCAGTGTGTTACTCTATACAATTAGTATTAATTCGTGCTTAAACTTAGCTGTATTTTATAAGCTAAAAACAAGCTACACGTATGAAAATATAAAATAAAATTATTGCTTTATACATACAGGGAGTTAAAAAAAAATACTCGTAACAATTTTGTGGGGTAAGTCAGTATCGGAAATTGAACAACTGTCGTAGTATTTTCGAAATTGACGTATTTTTAGCAGACTTCGAAAAGGAGGTGATTATCAATTCGAAGCATATTTTTATAACTTTCCACACAAATCATTTTTTTTTTGTTTTACTGAAAGCTGTTCAAATTCCGATACAGAGCAATACCACAAAAATTTTCGGATAAATTTTTTGACACCTTGTATTTACGCATCGCCTATACTACTTGTACGGAGTAAACACACGCGATTTCAAACTTCAAAACATTTGTAATTTAACCCTAAATTGCCCACGCCTACAGGATAAGAATACGTGACATAAACGAAGCATTAAAAGAGCTAGGCAGAATGTGTATGACGCACCTGAAGAGCGACAAGCCACAGACCAAACTCGGCATACTCAATATGGCCGTCGAGGTCATCATGACGCTCGAGCAGCAAGTCAGAGGTGAGTGTACTGAGCAGTTAATGTTAAACAACTGAGTGTAGTGAGTAGTTAATGTAAAACAACTGAGTGTATGACTCGACGAGCGATAGACCAAACTCGGCATACTCAACATGGCCGTCGAGGTCATCATGACGCTCGAGCAGCAAGTCAGAGGTGAGTGTTATGAGTAGTTAATGTAAAATAACTGAGTGTATGACTCGACAAACCCCCGACAAAACTCGGTATACTCAACATGGCCATCTAGGTCGTTAAACTCGGGCAGCAAGTCAGAGGTGAGTGTACTGAGTAGGTAATGTATAACAACTGAGTTTACTGAGCAGTTAATGTAAAACATCTGAGTGTTTGACTCGGCAAACTACACCAAACTCGGCATACTCAACTTGGCCGTCGGGGTCATTAAGAAGCTCGAGCCATAGCCAGAGGTGAGTGTACTGAGTAGTTTATGTAAAACAACTGAGTGTATAACTCGACAAGCGATGGACCAAACTCGGAATACTCAATACGGCCGTCGAGGTCATCATGACGCTCGAGCAGCAAGTCAGAGGTGAGTGTACTGAGTAGTTAGTTAAAACAACTCTGCAATGTATGACTCTGTAAAAGAATAGAGTGAGATTTACTCGACCTCATCTCAAAGTGAATCGAAACGCGAGTTTGCTCGAAGAGTCAGGGACTCTTCTAGAGTGAGTATACCTCAGTTCAAGGTTTACTCGAATTCAGGATCAGTTCACTCGAGTGTGTTTTAGTTTACTCGAATTCCTGAGTGTACTAGAGTAGTAGGCGGATCTGCTCGGATGTAACGCATATTTCCCCAAATTTAATTTTTCATTATTTTTATTTGCTATTGTTTTTATTATATTTTTTGGGGGTTATGTGTGTCACCTTAAGTTCCGAATAAATCTGTTTTCTTTTCTTCAGGTGTGTAATATAATCATATTTGTTTACAGAACGCAACCTAAACCCTAAGGCGGCGTGTCTGAAACGTCGTGAGGAAGAGAAGGCGGAAGAGGCGCCCAAACTACTGCCCGCGCCTTTACAGCACTATCAACCCATGCCGGTAAGTACGATCACTAAAAAATAAACATTGAAATAGGTTCACAATATTGGCGAAGATACCCTCTGAACAAACATAAAAGAAAGTAAACGTCGATTTGAGAACCTCTTCAGAGAGTTGGGAGGTTTCGCCAAATTAACAGACTCAGTTTGAATTTTCGCCGAATTACTAGACTCAGTTCGTAGTTTTGCGAAATTACTAGACTCAGTTCGTAATTTCGCCGAATTACTAGACTCAGTTCGCAGTTTCGCGAAATATCTACATCTGTATAAGATCTCGAAATACGACCTCTACGCGAATTATTGCGAAACTCCTCGCGTCTTCACGAATATATTACACGATCCTGTGCCAATACATGATTTAGGGTGCATTTCTATCAGAGATGTGTCCTACGGATGTGTGTCAAATGCACCAATAGGAATGCTTGATTTTCAAACCTGACTGTCAAGTTAGTAAATGAAAGTGATCCTATTGGCTAGTATCCGTAGCACACAGCTCTAGTGGAAAAGCAGCCTTACTCGTAAATTACAGAATTTTCAAAGAATCCTTGTTTACAGGGCATGGGACAGTTGCCAGGTCAGCCACCCACAGGAGGCCCGCCCCCGCAATAGCGACGCGCCGCGCGCTAGCTACGCACTGCGACATCACACTGCGACTGACTAGTCGCACCGCGACCAAACAGTCGCACCACACTGCGACCGACTCGTCGCCCCTGCAAGTGTGCTACGGATATTATTTGTTACGGGTTACGTGTAGATGAGTTTTTTGTTGAGACAAATGAGTTTACTTGAGAAAAAATGAGTAAGTTTGAGTATTTTTTTAATGTCAAATGAAAATTGAGTAACAAATGTAAACGTTAAGAATTTATTTATTTATTTGTTTTTATTTTGGAAATAGCAAACGTGGTTTTGTTACGTTACATCATCATTTTAACGCTTTTTTTGCGTAAAAACTGGCAACGAGCAATTTTAAAGCTAAAAGCAATTATATGAGGCAGAATAGTGGAGCTATATTTTTATTTATTGTGGTTTTTTGTTAAAAGTTAAGTTAAAAATTGAATATTTATGAAAATTGCTGATTTTTCTGCCTAAACCAATAAAAAAAAGAAGAAAAATATACAGGGTGTTATTTTAAATCATTTGTTCTGAAGTAGCGTTGAGTTACCCAATACTGATAATTTTTGATTACTATAAAAATGATCTGATTCAATCGTGAATAGCTATCAAAATATTTATTATTATCAGTAACTAAATAAATAACACACTGTATATTTTTGAAGGTTATATTTCTTATTATTATTTCTTTGCTTTGACATTTGCTAAACAATTTTTTTATAAAAAAAAGTTTTTAATAACTTTTTTTTGTAATTTTAACAAGGTTGATTTTTTTTCTTTTACAATAATCACGTCTACACGTAAACCAAAATCGTTGCATTTTATTTTTATTTCTCTTATTATTTGTAAACCCCGTTGAACGGGAGTGGGACACTGTCTTCCCAACGGAAGAATGCCATAAGTAAAAGTTTACATTTTACTTAATCGTAAGTTTATTTTATTATAAGTACACACTTTACTAGCAGATTTTTAACGAAAATCAACGTTTTTAAGTGCCCAGTGACTGTTGGGTTTGGTGCTAAAAATTACCAATTTATGACCATTTTTTTGGCTCTCTATATTAATAATAATTCATTGATAATTTAAAGTTAAGTAAATTATAACAGTTTCAAATCTTCAAATCTAAAACACCTTCTTTTCTTTTTAACAATTGTAAATGGACTTTTAGTCTTTTCTTTTATTTCGGGTGACTATTTGTCTATTTGGAAAAAAAAACATTTTAGTAAAAAAATAAACTTTTTAAAAAAATGTAGAAACAGCAATAATATTTTTCGAGAAACTTATCTTATTTAACAACTACACAAATCAAGGGAAAACAGCTGCATTTTAATCTAATACCGTTTCTTTTCTTATGAAATAGATTTTTTTTTTATTTCTCTTGAAAATCACTTTTATTGCTCATTTCTTACAACGTAACGAATTTATAATCATGACATATACATTAAAACTAAAAACTTTCGAGAAATGACTGTCAGTTACAACATAAAATATATTGTATCTTACCTACCCATACTATACTCCGGCGACACCGGAATCCGCCTTAAACTATGGGTACTAAAAACTGCAGTCTGACGTCATAACTACGTCATCATTGGTAATTTTTCCCGCCCAAACTCAGCTAAAAACTCCACATCGGACAAGAGTTCCAAAGAATTATTTAAATATACTAAAAATTAAATAAAAAAAACTAAAACATTGTAAAGCAGTGCGTAGTGACTTATATTTCGGACTCTGTAGTATATAAGTGTGTATATTACTAGCATATAGGAATAGTTTTATAAAAAACTTAACATCTGTACGACGCGGGATGATAAAAAAGTTTTTTTTATGTCTTAGATCCAAAGACATGATCCATGTAAAATATTAACTTAGTTTTATGTATAGGTATATGAATAGTTATAAAGAAATGAGAAAAAAATGAAAATATTTTTAATTACGATTTTTTTTTGAATTTTTCTCTTTTTCGCTGCCATAGACACCACTTCACCGCTTTATAATGAGTTTTAAGAAGCTTGACAATAAAACAGTTGGTTTTTTTGTGATCCTTTCTCACGATAAGTGGTGTAAAATGTTGTTTTTTTTTTTTGTAAATTTGTAGAACTGTAATGATTAAAAATGAAAGTAATGATTGTGCTTGAAAAATAATGTAATACTTATGAAAATAGTACTTATTGTAATATAAATATGATTTAAAATCTACAAATTCACAAAAAAAAAGAAAAAAATGGCTGCTAACTTAAGGAATGTACTTAAGTAACACTTTTGTACCAAAACTCCAGTGAATCGTATCGTTGACACTTTTTCTGTTTTTTTGACACTATTTTGACACTTAATCGCGGTCTAGATCTACGAGCTATACGTAGTATTATTATTATTTTTTATTATAAATAAATAATTTTCTTTTTTTTTAGAATATATTCGGTAGCTATCGCCTTCAGATCGTAAAGTACTTATGCAGTTTTTTGTGTAAGTTTTTATTATTATTATTTTTGTCATTTGCTATTTTTTCTCAAATAAAATTATATATTTCGCATCGCATGGGATAACAAAATGATTGATGAAATAAACGTTACATAACGGAAATATGGTAAATGACATTAATTTAATTCCGTTAAAAAGATGTAATTTTTTAATGTACCGTTTTCAGACTTGCGATTGTTGCGACTTTTTTTTCTTGCCATCATAAAGTCGCATTTTAATCAATTCTCTCTGTGGAATTGCGACATTAAAAACAGAATCTGTATTTATTTTTAAATATACAAAAGCCAATTAACGCACAATATATTTAAAAAAGTCGTCACAATCGCAAGTCTGATCACTGAAACGAATAAAAACGCATAATTGAATTCAATTGTATATATTTAATAAAAAATATATTTAACTTGTCCGCTCAATCATTTAATTACAGTTTTGGCTGACATTATTTTGATGAAACTAAATTATTATTGTTATATTTGTCATGACATTATTATTTCTTCGAAACGGCTATGATACGTACTGTCACAGTTACTTGTGTAATGAGTTTAGTATGATGTCTTTAGCCGTTTCGACAAAAAAGTCGAACTTAGCCGATTATTATAGGCTATTTATTGGATTACGAGAATAAGGCATCATATCTAATTTATAAAAAGTAAAAAGGCATGTTTTGTATAGAAAAAAAATATGGTTTAAGCATTTTTATCCCACTACTGAGCAAAGGGAGAGCTTTTTTCTCTGCTTTAGTTTTCAGTAAGGGAGATGATATTTATTTTTTTTCACTTTATTTTTGAAATTTTTGAGAGCCTAAAATATAGCCTCAATATGATTTTTAGCCTCTACCTACCATCCAGTCATTAGCCTATAATAATTTAAAGTAAAAATTCCACAAAATGATTGTGTTTGAGTCAATTTTAAAATTCGGGAATTAATTTTGTATTCAAATACAATATTTTTGTGGAACTACCCGACTGAAAAATCTATAAATTTTTAGTTTATAGTCTAAATAGTACTCTGTATTATATAGGTTTAAGATTGATTTTCCCTTGAATCATTGAAGATTACGAATCGTGCATATTTTGTAAAGATAATATTGGTTATAATTTTCAAATTAGCCATGAAATAATACTATTAGTATTTGGATTATTAATAATAGAGGAAATTGTCTAAATGTTTTAAAATCGCAGTTAAAGAAATCTTTATTTTTTTGAAAATTATAATCAATATTATTCTCTTTAAAACATTGATTATTCCATACACAATTTGCTTGAATATTTTAAAATCGATCACAATGAAATGTCTAGAAGTTTTTTTTAAAGTTTTAATCCTGTCAAATCAATGCTGGTCATTCTAACATATATTTGACGGCAAATATTTTAATATTATACCACAGTTTACCTACTTACTACATACAGTGGGTCAACGCCCATACATTTGACAGGTCCTATGAAATGTCAAAATTATGTAGGGGCGGAGGTTATGTCCCAAGTTGCAGTATGGCTACTCGGGACATAACCTCCGCCCCTTCACCCCGCAACCCCCCGCACGATTGCTCTGCGACAATGTTCTACGTTGACCGACTGTAAGGAGTAAGATATAGGTAGACTGTGGTATTACCCTCCCAGTAAGGTATAATTAATACCGAATTACCCTATATTTTATATTTGGCTTTAAAATCATTCTTTATAATTATGTGAACATTGTCGTCAATAAAATACTAATATTTTTAAACCAGCAATTATAACTTTACTATGACAAGTATGTATAACTTAGTTAAGTATATAAAGCCTTTGAAGGTTTTACATACACTTTTATGGACTAATCACTCCTCTTGAAATAAATCCGCATCCTATTTGGTGAGACGATGCGCACGCGTCGATTTTTCGCATCGAATGTATCTTCATACAGACAGTTTTCTATGAGTGAGACATGTGATTGGCTCTGAAAATACGTTATTGAATTTCCATAACACTTCTGATCAGGGTTGCCACTGGTACTTTATAATAAAATACTGTACTTTATTTCGGGCAAACGTACTTTATGCTTTATGAGAGCTAGAAAGTACGTGTTTTTTTTTAGTTTATTCTGTTTTCAAAGTTTTATTAGAAACATTGTTTTTTTTTTTGGTATCCGGTCACCTACGTTACCAACACTAATTTATTTTTTGAACGCATTCTGTACTTAAAAAGAAATGTCAGTAGACATGACATGTCTACTGACATTTGTTTGTTTTTAAGTACAGAAACACATTGTGTTCAGCAGTAACAAATATTTTTTTAGTACTAAAAAATAAAAGTAAATATACTTTATTTGCTGAAAAACGGGTGGCAACCCTACTTCTGATATTGGCAGAATAATAATTGTCTTGCCTGTCAATATTTTAAATGAAAAAAAAAATAGGTATACTTTTTATGTTTGTGTTAAATAAAAATCATTTTCTTTAATCAAAACTAAGTTATACATATGTGTTAAATAGTGAAAATTGTCATTAAAACAACTTAAAAATTGACTTGTAACAAAATCAATAACGAAAATGATCTTACATAGTTCAAAATATCTTTTTAGTATTCTACCTTAGTTTATAAGTCTTACTATCGCCCCTTTTAGTTTAGTTTAGTTGATTCCTCTTCCATTTAGCGATAATTAAGTTTTTTAATTAATAATTATCTATAATTTGTTGTCTATGCGTACTATGTAGGTCTATTTTAAGATTTTTTTAATCTGTACGCATTCGCCTGTAATTTATTCGCAATATGATGCTCAGAATATTTGAATGGTTCAATTAGACACTGGTATGTAAACTATCCTGGAGATTGTGTACAAAATGAGGCTTTTTTGTTGTTTTTTTTTTGTTTTTTCAATGGCAACCCCAGCAGCCTATGTAACATAGAGCATTTGATTATTTTTTCTTTTCCTGTTCAAATGCATAGATTAAAATATAACTACAAGAAAGGTCTAATTATAAAAATGAATAATATTAATTAAATATAAATGTGCCATTCATTTTTTGCTAATTTTGTGTTTTATTTTTACCTACAAGTGATTTATGATTATCTCTATAAAAGATTATAAAGAAACCTATGAGAGCACGTCGTGTTCACGTTGTTGTGAGCATCGCGAAGGCATCAGAATGAGGCAATCCAATCTCGCCGAAGCAAGATTAGCGTTCTTACGTTCGAATATTTCACGGCAGAACATTATTAAGAAAACTCGAATACCTTTGCTCTTACTATTCGAATACTCGAATAATACGAATACTCGAATTAAATGCCCTAGTTGTAAATACTCTTTATATTATTTGATGAGTAAGAGCGATTACGCACTACATCCAATTCGAATCCGTGAAAATACGGATATAAAAAACTCGGACCGAATTCAGATATTGCTTTACGCACTGCATCCGATCGGAATCCGTGAAAATACCGATCTAGAGTAAAAATCTCGGACCGAATTCGGATGTTGCTTACGCACTATTCCGATCTCTGATTCAAATTCAAACAATTCAGCTTCCATTTTTGGCATATCCGTTTGGCGTCTGATTTGAATCCGAGGTAATGCGAAAGCATTCATACAAACAGTACTACGGCTACTTCGGTCCGTAAATTCTTCCGAATTAGAAACTCACGGATGACGGATAGAAATCGGATGACGGATGCCGGATGTACTGCGTAAACTACCATACAAATAGTTCTATGGCTACTTCGGAACGTATTTTCACGGATTCGGATCGGATGCAGTGCGTAACCGCTGTAAGGCTAAATTCAAGTTTCTGCCGCAGTCAAACCGCTAAAAACAAACTATACGTGTTAAAGCCGGTCCACACCATGCAGAGCGGCGGCGGCGCGGCGCCTAAGCGGTCCCGTTGCGACGTCCTACATAGAAATATACATGGTATGTCACACGATGCGCTCCGGCGCCGCGTCGCACGCACACCGCACTTGCAATCAGCGAGACGAGGCGGGGAAGTAGGAGTTGAATGCATTGCAATGCCGGAATGGCACCGCTCCAGCGCGCTTAGGTAGTTGTTGGTGGGCTGCCGCTCACCGTGTTGGCCGTGTGTCTGCCAGTGCGGCGAAATCTTTGCGGTGCGGCGTCACACCGCGTCGTGTAGACCGGCTCTTAGATGCACTACTCACGTAGGCCACTATTATAGAAGGCACGCTAGTGATGTTACTTTACGTCTTATAGTGCGACCGGTACCCCAAGTGTAAAATTATTTCGGTAACTTCTTTAGTTGCGTCACGCCAAATATGTTAAAAAATTTAGGCAACGCCTATAGGCGCGGCGTTCACTAATCTCTTGTTATTTTCGCGATGTGATGCTCAATACAATGCAACGCACTGCGCTGCCCAGCTTAGACGAAGGGTAAGTAAAATCAAGTACTATACTCTGTTCAACGAAAAATTAATCCTGACGTAGCAGCAATTTCGTAAATTGTAGCCGAAAGGAGTCTGTCGTACTGTATGGATCGGAATGGGTCATTCCCAGTTGCCCCCACCGACAACGCCACCACTGGTGGCAAATTGGATTTTTGTATACATTTTAGGCCCGGCGCAGACGACGGACTTTTTGTCCGGCGGATTACCACGGACAAGAATGAAAGTAGTTGGTAGTTGTTGCCATCGCAGACACTAGAGTTCTAATGACAACTACAGACAAAATTACCATCGTGTGCGTTGAGTCCGTGTTAAATTTCGAGACCGGCAAAGACTACCAACCACGTCAATTACTGTCCGCGGCAGTCCGTCGGACAAAAAGCTCGTCGTCTGCGCCGGGCCTTAATATAAAAAATTCCATTTGCCACCAGTGGTGGCGTTGTCGGTGGGGGCAACTGGGAATGACTCGAAAAATGTAAACGGCATTATCAAAAACCGTAAAATAGCTACATTATCCTGTTTTATATTTGGTATTGTTTGTATGGTAACGTTTTGTGGAGAAACGTCAGGGAAAAGGATATAATGGTGCCGATTCTCTTAAGCACAAACTAAACTTAATTTAGGCTATTGCCGTCTTTTTCACTCTGGTAGAATACGAAAGAGACAGACGTAAATAAGAGCTGTCAAATTTAGTTGAACTAAAATTTCCATAATTTAGACATTTAAAATGTGTCGACTAAGGGTCAGCTCACACCGAGACGCGACGCGACGCGACGCTGCGCGCATACTTTAAAAGAGCGACTCAAAATACAACTTTATTTTCTACACGAAAAGATACACATTTCATTGTGAGAATTCAGAATACGTTGCACCACGCAGCGCTGCGCATCGTGACGCCTCGCGGCGTAGCGCGACGCATCGCGACGCAGCGGTATGCGCGGCGTGCAAGAGCGGCGCTGCGCCTCTCAAAGCCGCGCGACGCCGCGATGCGCCGCGAGGCGCAGTCGAGGCCGCCGTGGCAACTTGTTTGTACTATTTCCGTCCAGACTTCGTGTAGAGTTGATGCAGTTCGGTCGAGTGCTCGAGTGAAATTATAATGATTGACTGGGATCTTGTAATAATCGGACTTCTTGCAGAAGAGGCAGAGCAAGAAGAATACAAAAATAAAATTAAAAGGAAGACATCACACAGGAGTATTTGGGTGCATAATTTATGGAGAAATAGAAGAATTCATGGTGAATTTGAGGGTGGACGCGGGCCGGGGCGGAAGCACGTGGCGAATGTAAACACATTCCGCTGCGCCGCGCGGCGCCTCGCTGCGCAGCGAGGCGTCGTGTTACCGAAGATTTTACGATACGCCTCGCGACGTTGCGATGCGTATCGCGGCGGCGCGCGGCGCAGCGCGTAATCACGGGCTTCTTCCAGTATCGTCGCGTCGCGTCGCGTCTCGGTGTGAGCTGACCCTAAAAACACGGCGAGGTTCAAGGCGTAAACTAATTTGACATCTCTAACTTAGTTGTTGTCTATCACCGTCCTTTTCTCGCGCCGTCTGTTAGTAAAAGATAGCAATTCTCTATATTTAATTTAGTTGGTGAACAAGAGAATCGGCACCAATAAGAGGAATTGAATATGAAATTAAATAAAACAAAAATCTTAAAATAAATGTATTTATTTTAAATTCAGCTCGTTTACAAGTGTTTGAGCAAATACAGTGATCAACTTACTGGCAACACAGCCACACTGCTGCGCCGGCGTGCCGTTGATGGCAACACCATGGTGGCGAATCCTCTAATATTACAGTTATACCGTTTTATCTACAGCATACGACACGACACGACAAGTATCGTACGTACACATTTTGTCGTGTCATTGACAGCGGAAAATAGACTTAATATGTACTGTATTAAGGGTTTAAAATCGGACTGTATTAAATACATTGTCCCACAATTGTCCGCAAGGCTACGTATGTATAGCGTAGAAGCCAACTGATCCAAGTAACATTTTTGATGACATTGAGTTTCAACTCTATAACCAAGTGTTTTAAGTCTATAATCCAATTTACCAAAAAATACACCTGGATCAGTTGGCTTCCAAGGTTCAATTCAAGCAATATATTTCCAATATGAGCTGATCTGACACTGTGTTGACATTCCGTACAATGAGAAATATATAGCGTAGAACCCAACTGATCCAAGTGTTTGGTAAATTGGATTATAGACTTAATATACTTAGTTATAGAGTTGAAACTCAATGACACTACAACTATTACTTGGATCAGTTGGCTTCTACGCTATTCATATGTAGCTGTGTCTACTTTATGCCTCTTTTTATCTTGGATTTTGTCAAAATCAATATACTTACTTATGTATATATTTACACTTTGCAAAGCCGTGCGCGGTCCAACCGAAATTGTCTTTTAACTTTATTCTTTAATTTCTAAACAGCTTCAACTCTGGTTATTAAAAAAAAGCAATCAATTGTTGAAAAATGGAATTTAAACATATTCAAAAAAGCTATTTTGACTTGACAATTACAAAATCGACACAAAAAAACAAAATTAATTTCAAATATGACAAAATATCAACAGAAAATAATTTATGTTTTACACAAATTAAAATATAAGATAACATTACGCTTGTATTATCCCAAGGGATGGGTAGAAGTGTATAGAACACCCAGATTTCGCCGTGTATTAAGAGGCGAGCATATTGCCATCAACCAGGCACAAATCCAGACTTCAGGCTGCTACTGGGAAATTCCACACGGAAAAATCCAATCACTGCCCCACTTGGGAATCGCACCCACGACCTCACGCTCAGTAGTCGCGCTTGCGACCGCTAGACCAACGAGGCAGACACAACAGATTAAAAATGAATTTCAAATTTCTTCTTAAATCAATTCTAAAAACTCACGCAAAACTTCAAATAAACTTTTAAATGCGCCGCACACGACTGCAACATGTCCACAAATCGTCCAATACTTGTTATAACAGCTAACCCTATCGTCTGTCTGTCTTGCCCACTCCTCGTTTGCCCGAGAACAGATGTTTGGGCATCTTTGTACCGATGAACCTGTCGGCCTCTCCCTTGAGTCCCATGCGTTTGGTTTTCTTCGCGATCGCCACGTGAGCCATCTTCTTCGCTTTTTGTTGCATCTGTAATGAGGAAAGAAGGTTAAGATTTATTTGGAACAAGTAAACGCTTTAAAAGACATTATAGTTGTATTTTTAATTAGAGTAAAGTGACAGGTCTACTGTCAAGCAACAATGTACTACTGTCAAACAACAGTGCACTGCTGTTAAACAACAGTGCACTACTGTTAAACAACAGTGCACTAGTGTTAAACAATAGTGCACTACTGTCAAACAACAGTGCACTACTGTTAAACAACAGGTCAACTGTTAAACAACAATGCACTACTGTTAAACAACCGTGCAATATGTTAAACAATAGTGCACTACCGTCAAACAACAATGCACTACTGTCAACCAACAATGAACTACTGTCAAACAACAATGCACTACTGTCAAACTACAATGCACTACTGTCAAACAACAATGAACTACTGTCAAACAACAATGCACTACTGTCAAACAAGAATGCATTATTGTCAAACAACAATGCACTACTGTCAACCAACAATGCACTACTGTCAAACAACAATGCACTACTGTCAACCAACAATGCACTACTGTCAGCCAACAATGCGCTACTGTCAAACAACAATGCACTACTATCAATCAACAATACACTACTGTCAATCAACAATGCACTACTATCAAACAACAATGTACTACTGTGAAACAACAATGGTAGGACCTGTTACTTTACATCGTCTGATTAAAAATACAACTTTAGGTGACGTCTATGCCTTTGTTTTCTTACGTCTATCTGATACACCATGGTATAATAATATGCTAGATGCTACGCTAAGTATCTCTTCCCGTGACAGCTAGGTCACGTGATTGACACAACACTACGTAATCGACTGTGAGTGCTGCCGCTATGTATAAATAAATTACACGACCAAAATGCATTATTTCATTTACTTGCTTCAAAAAAAAAGCAATATTGAACTAGTAATTTTATACAGTTTACTTTTTTAACTAAATAGATGAATAACACGAGATAGCAAATAGTTAGGGTAGTTAGCAATTTATTTACATTCATAATGAATTAAACATCTCGTCAATTAACATTCGTGACGTAGTCTTCGGCCATCGTAGGAAGAGAATATCTGGTGTAGCATATTATTAAATAGGGCATGTCATGATAAAATAATATAGAGGAGCTCGTGGCTAAATAATTACAGCCGCATAGACCGATCTTCCGGGTAAAGCCACGCTGGCCGAGGTTGGTCTGTGGATGGGTGACCATTTACCATAGCGAGTTTCCTCCGTGCCTCGGAAAGCACGTAAAGCCGTTGGTCCCGGCTGTCATTTGTAGATCTTTGACAGTCGTTACTGTTGGTCAGAAGCCAGAAAGTCTGACAACCAGTCTTACCAAGAGTATCGTATTACCCAGTTACTGGGTTGTGGAGGTCTGATAGGCAGTCGCTCCATGTAAAATACTGATATTCAGCTGCATCCGGTTCGACTGGAAGCCGACCCCAACATAGTTGGGAAAAGGCTAGGCAGATTGATTGTCATGATAAAATAATATATTTTATCATGACTCGCCCTATTTTGAAATACAAATTCCCAAAAACGCTACAGCATAGTAGCAGCGTCATTATAAATAATATAAGACATTATAAACTAATATTTTTGTATTTATCATGGGTAATGCGCGTCAGTGCAGGTGCTCTGCGCGCGACCATATGACAAACAGTTAATGTGGGCCGCGATATGACTGACACACTGTATTGAACACAAAGTGCAGCTTCGAACGGGCCAAATAGCTTTGTAGATATTTTATAACATAACATCACCTGCATTTTTTTTAAAGCCCCACTCTAAAATTTCTCTTGTATCGTGGGTGCGTTTACAAACACAAATCTCACATACACAAGCGCCCAGACCCGAAACAACCATCTGTAGGCCATACAAATTTTTGTTCCGTATGGGAATCGAACCCACGACCCGTAGCGCAGAAGCCAATCGCTTAGCCACTGCACCAAACGTGTCGCCCTCATTTCAGCGTTACGTTTAAATTCCATGTAATAGGGGGCGAGCCTATTGCCATTGACCGGGCACAAATCCAGACTCCGGGATGCTACTGAGAAATTCCACACGAAAAAACCCAATAACACTGTCCGATCTGGGGATCGGACTCAGGACCTCACCACAGTAGACATATAAGCTATAGCAGTACCTCAACTTACTATAATCTCAAGAATTGAAACACTCACACAGACACGCTCTGTATACTGAGTAGTTTTTTGTTTTTGTATGGAACTGTATCCCGAAAATACTTTATTTGTCTTGTTGCAGTGCGTGTCTGTGTGAGTGTGTCAAATCGGACGATTGTAGGTAGTTGAAGTACTGCTTTAGCTTATATGTCTACTGTGACCTCACGCTCAGACCAACGAAGCCGTCATAATAACGTGTGGTAATTCTCAGCATATACAAATTGTCCCAAAAAGTAGTGTGTCAAGCGGAACAAAGGAATAGTATTTTTTTGTAAATAAGATGAATCGAGAATATAAATTTAAAAAAAATACACCCCTTTATCTCAACTATTCACGTTACTGTGATCAAAAATATCATTAAAGTCAGAGTTTTGTTAAAACATGAAAAGAAATGATAACTCGGAAACTATAAAAAATCGCGGAACATGGTGGGGGTGATTCGGGTATGACCTCTAAGAGCGATTACGCACTGCACCCGATCCGAATCCGTCAAAATACGGATATAAAAAACTCGGACCGAATTCGGATATTGCTTTACGCACTGCATCCGATCCGAATCCATGAAAATACCGATCTAGAGTAAAAATCTCGGACCGAATTCGGATGTTGCTTACGCACTATTCCGATCTCTGATTCAAATTCAAACAATTCAGGGCCCATCTTTGGCATACAAACAGTACTACGGCTACTTCGGTCCGTCAATTGTTCTTCCGAATTAGAAACTCACGGATGACGGATAGAAATCGGATGACGGATGCAGGATGTAGTGCGTAAACTACCATATAAATAGTTTTATGGCTACTTCGGTCCGTCAATTGTTCTTCCGAATTAGAAACTCATGGATGACGGATAGAAAGCGGATGACGGATGGCGATGTAGTGCGTAATCTACCATACAAATAGTTCTATGGCTACTTCGGAACGTATTTTCACGGATTCGGATCGGATGCAGTGCGTAACCGCTGTAAGGGTGCTCTACCTATAACTTCCGCTTGACACTACCTTTTGGGACAACCTGGGGCCCAATTCTTCTAAAATAAATTGTTGCCAAACGCAATCGAACCACAACCGTCAGTCAGTTTCGAAAACTTTCAAAATGATTGATTTTGTTTTTTTGTGTCAAACAATTTGATAGCTTTTGAAATTGAGAACTGTCTGAATGAACGGTTCGGCCTTGGTTCGGTTGTGATTTATCAAGATTTATTTTAGGAGAATTAGGGCCCTGTATTATAGTCACTATTAACTTAGTATTAACATCAAAAAAATAAGCTCATATTTTTAAAATTGCCTCTACATTTTGTGATCAAATAATTCCATCTTACAGTAACCATTTTTAATGAAGAAAGTCGATTCCCCTAATAGGGAATATGCATGTAATTCAAAACTCGTTCATTATTTAAATATACATTGTACAGGAGTCAAGAAACAAATTGCATTATTTTTTACATTTTTTAACTCATTACTTATTTTACAATTCATTGTTTTATGTAACGTTTTTTTCGTGGAACGGAACGCAATCTCGAAACGCGTCGTCTTCGAAAATGCCGGAAGTGACATCAAAATCCATATGAATAAATCTTTAAATAATCTTTTCTTAGCAAACTGTTTGATTTCTCACTGCAGTTAAGTTAGTAAGTGAGATTTCTGCTTGAATAAAGCACAAGAAATAATTTAATTTATATGATTTGTGGCTAAAAAAGAGATGTAAACAAAGCAGTATCTTGGATTATGACGTCACATTATGACCGCGACAATAAAGGACGTTTGAACTGTAGAAGAAAATTGTTGAAGTTTAATAATTGTTTTGAGCAAGAAATAATAGTAACATTTGACTTTTAATACTTTTCTTGGGTTTATATTAATGTGCTTTATTGATTAAGAGAGAAAAAAAGTTACATGCATATTCCCTATTGCGATGTCTGTGGTATGCTGGATGATGTTCAGCACATTGTTGCAGAATGTGTAAAACACCATACGGTGAGAGAATTATTGGTGCAAAAATTTAACATAAACACGTACGATCAAGGACGTTTTTAAGCATATTAGCAGAACCAACATCTGATGCTGCAAAATTTATAGTGGAAAATATGATTTTGCATCAATGATTCTTTCCCTTTTTTTTAAATAAGTCATGTTTATGTTGGATATTAAGTTTAGGTAACGTTGGGCCTCTTTTATGCTCGGAGACAAATGCCCGTAAATACATTGAAAACAAACTTACAATAATAGTACGTATTAAAAATATACTTACAAGAGCATTGCCAACTCCGGTGGTATCCCTGGCGGGTCTGCTGACGGAGCGGCCTCGCTCCTCGACGCGCGCGCGCTTGGCTGCGGGAGCGGACTGGGAGCGGGAACGGGAGCGACCTTGGGAGCGAGTGAAGTGAGCCTCCTTCGTCTCGGACATGTCCACGCCTGGGGATAATGATAAACGTTGTGTTAGTTTACGGTGTCATGATTTTTACATTAGAAATATATTCTTCAATAACGGACAATGAGCAAAACTGTATGGACCCCATTCCCAGAGATGTAGCACCAGAAGTTATAAATGAATGAATGTATAAATGTCTGAATACCCAAATAATAAACGAATGGTTCTATAAAGTAACAATTTTTTTTAATTTCCCCCTTTCTTAGTTTTAATTCTACCTTTGATTAGGAAAATGCATAATTAATGAATGTATAAGAGCGATTACGCACTGCATCCGATCCGAATCCGTCAAAATAGGGATATAAAAACTCGGACCGAATTCGGATATTGCTTTACGCACTGCATCCGATCCGAATCCGTGTAAATACCGATCTAGAGTAAAAATCTCGGACCGAATTCGGATATCGCTTACGCACTTGTCCGATCTCTGATCCAAATTCAAACAATTCAGGGGCCATTTTGGCATATCCATTTGGCGTCCGATTTGAATCCAAGGTAATGCGAAAGCTTTTATACAAACAGTACTACGGCTACTTCCGTCCGTCATCATTTGTTTTTCCGAATTAGAAACTCACGGATGACGGATAGAAATCGGATGACGGATGCCGGATGTAGTGCGTAAACTACCATACAAATAGTTCTATGGCTACTTCGGAACGTATTTTCACGGATTCGGATCGGATTCAGTGCGTAACCGCTGTTAATGTAATAAATATTAATTAATAAGTGACTGAATGAATGAATGAATATTTGAATGAAGTAAAATATGTTCATTTAATTAATTTTTCATTTCGCACATTTTTATAACATTCCTACTTTGGATTAGCAAAATTCGTGAACGAATGATGTACGAGTGAGTGAACGAATGATGTACGAGTGAGTGAACGAATGATGTACGAGTGAGTGAACGAATGAGTGAATATAAACAAAAACTTTCAAAAGTTATTTATTCCACTTTTTTTTAGGATCAGTGTCACTCACACTCACTCAGAAAGGCAAACAGTTACTAGTTTTTCAAACAGGTACCCGCTACCTGCGCTACTGATGTTTGTGAACGCTAATTATTGTGATTGGTACTTTTTTTTTCTCTTTTTTTGTGACATTGTTACGAATGATTTTTGGTTTGGACATTTAGTTAATGAATACTATTTTGGACATTTTATTAATGATTACTAGTTTCACATGCCGTCAATAGGCTAAATAGTTATAAGGGCATTTGTAAGGACATTTAACACGATGTAAATTACTCTATTTATGGTGAATAAATGAATTGAATTGAAAAATTGAATTGCGCGTGCGTGTCTCATACATTCTCATTCAAATAAACATAACATCACGCCTTGTATTCCCCGAAGGGTTGAGCAGAGGTGTATAGTACACCCACGTTTCGCTGTTATTTTTAACCGACTTCAAAAAGAAGGAGGTTCTCAATTCGGTTGTATTTTTTTATTTTTTATGTTTGTTACCTCATATCTCCGTCATTTACGAACCGATTTGAAAAAATCTTTTTTTGTTCGAAAAGGTATACTTCCCGATTGGTCCCATATAAATTTTGTTATGATTAGACCATGAACTTCAGAGATATGGAACGGAACTCCTCATCGGATCAAATCAAAATTCTCAAATTACTAATATTGCTTTGTTTATATTTGTTGTTGGGAACTGACTACTGGAAAAGAGGAGGGGGTGCGTGCCCCTACCCCCCCCCCTTTGGAATGTTTTCATTATATCGTGTAAGGTATCATTCGAAAGGGCTTTTTATACCCGACTACGTCAAAGCCAAAAACAAGGGTTATGAAGAGGGGGGGGGGGGGGTGCAACTCTACACTGAAACAAATAGAAGCCACCGACTTCTGAAACTGTTAATTTTATATTATAGTAATTATTTTACTATTTTTAGTTTTTCTTTGAAGTCGGTTTTTACTTTTTTTTAAAGTTTATTTTTTATTAAATTCCATGTAATAGGGGGCGAGTCTATTGCCATCAACCGAGCACAAATCCCGACTCCGAGCTGCTACTGAGAAATTCCACACGAAAAAACCCAATAACATATACAAAAAATATTGTTAGTGATAATTAAATTGTGTAAAAATTCTCTCTATCTATTAAACACTTCAATCATTTTTGTATTTTCTTTTGTTCCTTTTACATTAAATTGACTTAAATATTAAGTTGGCTTTGATTTGATTCTTTTAGCATGTTGTATGTGGATGAATAAAGTCCACAACATTAATAAAAAAAGTCGCAACTGTTCACCTGGGTGATTTAATTCCAAGATGAACAAAGGAGACCAAATATGTCGCACTAATTCACCTGGGTGATATTGTCAGGTGAAATAAATCTGAGGTGAAATGAAGACACTAAAAATTCCACTTTGTTCACCCAGGTGATATCACTCAGGTGAACAAAGTGGAATAAACCATCTAAATAGGTTATTTTTGCACATTTTAAATGGTTGTAACTTCTCTCCTCAGATTTGCTGCCATTACATAAAATATTACGATTGTTAAGACCTTTCGTTTAAGGTATTTGAGAAGATTCTGCAATTCTGGGGACGTTTTACCCATTGTGCTTTTAGTATTTTGTAAAAAACTAATATTTTTGTATTTATCATGGGTAATGCGCGTCAGTGCACGTGCTCTGCGCGCGACCATATGACAAACAGTTAATGTGGGCCGCGATATGACTGACACACTGTATTGAGTACAAAGTGCAGCTTCGAACGGGCCAAAACCTAGCAATACAAGGCGTCTACATATCGCTGCTTTGGATGAGAACCTTTTAAGATTACATTATTGAAGAAAAATGGCGCCAAAAATCAAGCAATGGCAATAACATTTTGTGATACCACTTCGTAATTCTTGCCGATATGAATGTAAGATTCATTGTCAAAAAAATAAAGGCTATTTTGGATTCCGCTGTCTCGTTATCTAGTTTGAACATTTTGGATTGTGTGGATATTCATGCAAAGCAGCGATATATTAAAAAAAGGATTTACAACACACAATTTAAAAAATCCTGTAAATGAATGCCATGCGTAATTTTTTTTTTTTTTTTTAATTCTTCCGATTTTTTTTTTCATTTTTCTTATTTTGCGATCTTACAATGCCTAACACGCATTTTTCTATGGTTAGCTGACCAATTGTTGCCAACAACAAAATTTATTTTATTTTAAAAGTCTCGTCGCGAGCGCAACGCTACGCGGCGCGGTGCAGCGTCAGTTCGTCTCGCGACCTCGCCGCGTGATCAGCTCATGATTATGGACTCCGTTTGGGTCCGAAACTAGTCGGGCAATCCCGAAAAATGGACGTGAGTAAACCGTAATTCATCATAAATATGAGAACAGTCATTATTATAATTCACTTGAAACGAAAGCGTCGCCTGCTTATTTTCTACACCTCTGAAAGCCAAATCTTCTCCACCCTGCTGACACACTATAAGTCAACAACACTTACCAAGTTTCTCCATTTCTTCTCTCAGTTTCCCGGTGGAGCGGTCTTTGGCTCTCGCGCGGCTGTTCCTCGGCATCACCGGCTTGGTGGATTGCTTCACCAAGCGAGACTCGTCCTTCAAGACGGCCTTCTTGTTGCTGTGGAAATATAAATTATAAGTAATGGTGGGGTTGTTAGGTAGGTGATCTTACATTTTTAGGGAGATTAATATGCAGGTATACTCTCAAAGATGAGTCGTAACATAGCTGTAATGAGACTGTTATCAATAAAACGTAAACGACATCATCAAAACCGTAAAATAGTTTTTTTGCTTTCTATTTCCTTATAAGTATCGAAATACTCTTCCGGATCCACTGAGGTTACAGTACTATACACGTCAGAAATCGCGAAAAACTAAAATGTGTTTAAAGTTACATTGATACCGAAAAAAACAATATTTTGTTTCCAATATCTGTGAATGTAGTTCAAAATATTTTCAAAAATGATGGACAGTCTTTTAAAAACATTTCCTATAACGGTAGCTGCCCATATAACTATCCCATCACAAGTGAGTTTTTTTGCGATTTTTGACTATTGTAGTACTCAGTTGGTCCAGAAAAGTCATTTGATTCTTATGAGAAATAGGATCGATTGGCAACATAATAGTAGATTGTTGCACCGAGCGCAAAGTGAGTCATTAATGCACGAGTGTTATGTTGGTGCCCGAGCGCACGCGAGGGCACTAAATTAACACGAGTGCATTAATCACTCACTTCAGCAAGGTGCGTAATCTACTTTTCTTTCAACTACCAATTTACCTACCGTGATAAAATATACCTACTCAAAATAAAAACTCAAGTTAATGAAAACAAGGTTATCCTGCGACTTTTGCGGCAAAAGGTTATTAACAATATCATTTGCAGCTGTTTTTATACTTTCTGGACTTGAATTCATATCGCTATCTATTTCCATTTTTTAAAACTTTTCTTGCTAAATAAGAAATAACAAAGTTTTACAATGGTACAAAATGCGCGCCATTTTTTTTTTCACCAATTCGGTTTTATTCAGCCGATTTTTATTTTCAGCCAGTATCTTTTTGATCTAATGCATAAGAATGCATACATTTAATATTAAACTTAACGGGAGACATTAAATCTCTGTGGTAAATTTATATCTAAATAAAAAATAAAAAACTGCATTTAATGAAAAACAGTGCAGTAATGAAATTTCATACAACATTTCTGCACTGTTTGCAGTGCAGTAATGAGATTTCATACAACATTTCTGCACTGTTTTGCTTCTAAGCAGAAAATACGTATTTTGTGATCGTTTTTGTAGCGATTAATGATAACATTAGGTACTACGTAGTTGAAAGAAAAAATATTTTGTCAAAACTGCCCTTTTTCTCGCTGACTGTACACTTTTTTCAAAATCTGTGAATGCAGATAAAATTCCGAAAGTAAGGGCTCATACACACGGGTTTCGTCATTGACGATTCGTCACAAAACAAGATACGTCATGACGGATGGACGTTCACATTGCATAAGGAATCGTGTTTTATCACGATTCGCCAAAATATCCGAATTGATGTTTACATTCGTTTCGTGATTCTTAGTCTTGGATGAACTATCGAACACGACGGATCCGTCACAAAAAAATCACAATTCGTGTTTTTTGACGAACGTGTTTTTTAAAAGGCGATACGTGATTTAAAACGTGTCCGACATGATTCACGATTGGTGATGAGTGTGATGAGTGTAAAAAGAATAGCCGCCGTAACAAAAAAAACGAATCGTCTTCGTGAGAATGAGCACTTAGGGGTGGTCTTCTAAAAACGTTTTCCTGTAGCTACAATGGTAGCTGCCCTTCATGCCCCATCTCAAATTACTACCCTTTATAGACGAGATGAGATTTTAATTTGTATTTATGATGGGTAATGCGCGTCAGTGCACGTGCTCTGCGCGCGACCATATGACAAACAGTTATATTGTTTTCACGATAAGAAGATTAAAATGACACATGTCAATAGGAGTTGCTAGACATGTGACTGTAGTCGATTCAACTATCGATAAAATTTGTAAAATTTCAGCGAGAATTTGACAAATTATTGTAATGTGATTTAAGTACATTTCAAATACTTGTGATTTAAGTAATTAAGATTAAGTCAATTAGCATGCATATCTTCAACAAGACACGATTACGTGCTGATGTGATAATGAATCCAGCAGGTATGGGATGAGTGAAAATAAATGTTTATTTATCACCAATAATAAAATAAGCCCAGTAGCCGGGTCGCGAAAAAGAGGTTTATCTTGCGAAAGGTTCGTCGGTCCTGAATTTTGGATGTGTTATGTTAGGTGTTTTTATGAAAAGCCCACAAACAGACACACAGACAGAGAGAGAAATAGACAGCCAAACAGAAAGACAGACACGGGCTTCAAACCTATAAAATACCTCTGATTTTGAGTCGGGAATGAAAAATAAGAATTTAATTTTCTACAAAATTGATGTGAATAATTTTTGGCATAAAACCCATAAGGAGTTATTTAATAAAAACTCATTTTTGGGTTCTTTAACCCAAGACGGCAGAGCGCGCCGAGGTTTTTCAAGGTACAAAATTTGTAATTTTTATAAGAACACATATCCTTATCATGTATCCAAAATTTAGGACTGACCGACCTTTTGTAAGGCAACTGGGCTATAATGAGCCTTATTTTAATTATTCAATCAACTGAGCCTATCGTCTATAATTATTACGATAGTCAAAATATTCATTCTGTTAATATAAATTTATCGAAATTATTTTATCGATACGCACGTCTCTGGCAACTGGTACCATCTGACGCAAGTTTGAAAACGCGTCGGAGTTTTTTCAAAATCATTTATGTAATATATAATTATGGCGTTAAACACTTAAAACTATATTGTTTCTATGTTTCTGATTTTAAAACAACCTTTTGGGTAACGCTTTACCAATATTTTAAATTGATTTAATACTTGTTGAATTAAATTGTCATACACAAGCGCCATTACAATTTATTTTCATGTCATGAACTGACATCTGCCAAATTAATCAACTTACCGTGAAAGCAATATAATGTGGGCCCACTTTCGTTGGTAGTGGTGAAGGTATAACACGTGCTTTTGTGTCTACTTCGAATCTTTTCGATTTTAGTGAAGCTAATTCACTGTGAAAGATTGTGAACTTCAATCGAGATTATTCTTAGTGTTTGTTTTATTGAGTTAAGGTTAGTTTTTGTGTTTGTTTATTATAGTTTAAGAGATTTTCCCCATTTTCGACGATGGATAAAAAAAAGCCCCCTGACCCTCCTGATCCTACCTCCTTTGATTTCACTCCGGTATTAACCGTCACTCTCCCCCATAATGACAACGAACAAGAAAAAGATATGGACACGGAATCTATTAGTAGAAAGAGGCCAGCTACTTCTCCTCCGACTACTGTAATCAATCCTCCCAAATTAGCCAAGAATATAATTGGTAGGCAAACTTATACAGTTAAAGATAACCCACCGTACATTGTACATGTTTCACTCAAAGACGAACAGACTTCAGGTACTGTACTACATCCAGTCAAATTTGGTATGTTCTTGATGCAAAATAACATTAACAACATACGCCCCGATGGGGTCAAACGTTTAGGTAGAAATCGCCTGTCTGTCGAGTTTGTGTCTCATCAGGATGCAAACAGTTTTTTGGTTAATGCTGTCCTCTTGAAGCGTTATAATGTCTCCATCCCTCAATTTAATATCACACGGATGGGTATTGTTAGGGATATCCCTACAGAATGGTCCGAAGAGGAAATAATAGAAAATATCAAGGTGCCTGTTGGATGTGGTCCTGCTATCAAAGCCAGGAGAATGAGCCGCAAGGTGACCTCTTCAGGTGTGCCTGAGTGGAAACCTACACAGACAGTAGTACTTACCTTTGATGGTCAGGTATTACCAAAACGAGTGTACTGCTTTTATTCCGCTCTGCCAGTAGAAAGATACACTTTCCCTACTATTCAGTGCTACCATTGCTGTCGTTTTGGCCACACCCGAACAGTTTGCCGTGCTAAGCCCCGTTGCTTCAAGTGTGGTGAAGATCATCCTGGTGATGGATGTCAAATTTCCCCTGAGTTAGGTTTTTGTATCTCATGTTCTGGCAACCATTTCGCAAATGACAGTGCTTGTCCTGAATTGGGCCGACAGAAGAGTATTAAAGCTCTGATGGCGGACAAATCAATTTCATATGCGGAGGCAAGTCGGGTCTTCCCCCCTGTTTCTAGATCATATGCCGATGTCTCAAAATCTCTCCCACGTAACAAAGCTGCTGTAAGCCAATCCCAAACCCGTTCCTCAAGTCCAATTGTTGATTCCCAAAAATCATACCGTAAAACGGTCTTTCTTAACCCTAAACCCCGTGTCCCCCTTTCGCCTGGCTATGATAAACAGGCACATCAAGCTCTTACTCAAAATTATTCCTTTTCCCCTTCCAAAAATGGCTGTGCTCTTCCATCGGAAGTTGCAGAGCCAGTAATGTATAGCCAGGACTCCTCCAAAAACATTCTTAGTTTAATCACGAACATGCTTATGGCTGTTCTTGCTAATCCTACACAATCAATACCTGACCACGTTGCCTTAAAACTTTCATCAATTTTAAATTTTATACATAACATTCCATCCCCTGACATTTCTTCAATGGAACGTGAGGAGTATTACTCCCAGGAAGCCTGATCTATTCTTTCTAATTAATAAATATAAACCATCAATCTGTGGCATTGCTGAGACATGGCTTTTACCTGATAGTAATTTCAGGATTCCATGTTTCAGTGATGTTCGACATGACAGGTCTGATGGATATGGAGGATGTGCCTTGTTTATCAACAACAAGGTGTCATTCTCCCCAATTCCTCTACCCTTTGTTGGTGACAACATAAATGTTGTTGCTGTGAAGGCTGAGGACATAAATATTTTTTCTTTTTATATTGCGCACCCACAACTCGAATATCTTTCGGTAATTAGAAATTTATTATGTAGTGTAAATGGTCCAATACTTGTCATGGGTGATTTTAACTGTCATCATTATCGATGGGGATCGGACTCATGTGATAACTTTGGCACAGGCTTGGTGGATATATTGGATGATCTGAATTTATGTATTATGAACGATGGCTGCCCCACGCGTATGTCTGCACCAGGTCAGAATAATAGTTGTGTCGACTTGTCATTCTGCTCATCCAATATATCTAGTCTCCTCGTTTGGACTCGCTTGGGTATGACTTATGGAAGTGATCACTACCCCATCATGGTTGAATTTCCCTCGAAAAATCTTCCTGTTAAAGTCTCTCCTCCCCTTTTAAAATACCGATTAAATTCAGTGGATTGGGATTTATATTCCAAAATTTTAGACTTGAGAATGTCTTCACTTCCCAAAATTAACAAGCATAACGCCCAGGAATGTTTCATGTCCTTTTCTTCCACTATCTCTTCTACTGCAGATGATTGCTTCCCTTCTAAAAATACCCGATCTGATAAAATCCCTTCTCCGCCATGGTGGGATAAGGAATGCACTGACATGATCAGGGCCAGGAATGAGGCGGAAAAGACCTATAACGCTGATATGAACCTGGATAACCTCGTTTTCTTCAAGCACTTGTTGGCCAAGTCCAGAAAATTATTTAGAAAGAAGAAAAGAGAAAGTTGGCGGAAGTTCTGCAGTTCTTTGAATCCATCCACTCCAGCGTCGATAGTGTGGCGGAAGGTGAAACGGTTTAGGAGCAGCCTTGCCCCTGTCTCTGCAAACATCCTCTCAGAACACTTAGGATACCAATTTTTTTCTAAAATCGCTCCAGCTTATGTACCAAGTGAAGAGGATTGTTGCACTGACGGCGTTATGGCTGAGACTTATGACTCAATGGACATGCCATTTAATTTGGAAGAATTAAAAGCGGTCTTAACTCACGTCAAAGACTCAGCACCTGGAGTGGATGGATTCCCTTACTCTTTTATTGCCAAGGCTGGTATTAAAACTCACCAATATTACCTGGACTTGGTTAACTTTTGTTTTACTTCCGGTTTCATTCCCACAGATTGGAAGGTTCAAGTTGTCATCCCTTTATTAAAACCCGGCAAAGATCCTAATGATCCTTGCTCATATAGACCAATTGCTTTATCGTCCATACTAATAAAACTTTTAGAACACTTAATTAAAAATCGTTTGGAGTGGTTGGTGGAGGGCAGTGGTCTGCTTCCAGCGGCTCAATTCGGCTTCAGGAAAGGCCTGGGTACAGCTGATAGTGTAGGTACTCTCACATCAGTGATCCGGTTGGCCCTTAGTAGAAATGAGTCGGTGGTTGTCGTTTTTCTGGACATAGCAGCTGCGTATGATTCGGTCCTCCTCCCTGTTCTCAGGCAGAAGCTGCATGAGCTGAGAATCCCGGTTAGGATTTGTCGCATCATTAGTAGCATCTTTGCCAATCGCGTCATTCAATTGAGAGTTCCTGGGGTTGACTCGGAACAAAGAACGGTCTGGAGAGGGTTACCTCAAGGATCTGTTCTCAGTCCCCTATTATATAATATATATACGGTTAAGCTCTCCTCATCCTTAAATTTTAACTGCAAAATTCTTCAGTATGCCGACGATATTGCATTATTGGTCACTAGCAGTTCCATTCAGGATGCCGCCCTATCGATGAATGTCTCTCTGTCCTCACTGAACCAATGGCTTCATGATCACGGGTTATCCTTAAGTGCTCCAAAGAGTACAGCGGTCATATTTACTCGCAAACGTTCGATTCCTCAAGTCGATATTAACATTGACGGACAGAGTATCCCAGTCAAGGAAAAGGCCAGGTTTCTGGGAGTTACTTTGGATTCCAAATTGTCTGGGGTTGACCACATTAATAACTCGGTCAAAAAGTGCGAACGCTCCGTGTCGATCCTCAAGGCTTTGTCTGGGGTGTGGTGGGGTGCCCACCCCTACACCCTAAAACTAGTATACAATGCGCTGGTCAGGAGTGTTTTGGACTACTGCAGCTTTCTAATTGAGCCTTGTAACAAGGAAGCGCTTAGAAAATTAGATAGCATCCAAGCCAGATGTCTGAGAATTGTTATTGGTGCCATGAAATCCTCACCCATAAATGCGCTTCAGGTTGAATGTGCAGAACCGCCTCTAAACCTAAGAAGACAATATTTGGCAGATCGTTTTTTGTCTAAAGTATTCTCCCTTTCGTCCCATCCTTTACTCCCTGTTTTAGAGCAAATCGACCTTTCTATTAACAATTCTTCTTATTGGAACCATAAATCAATTCCTCTATTGATAAATAGGTACAGGGAGCTTAAACACCTCTCCTCACCTGTTTCTCAATATTCAATTCTCCCGATCTTTTCCTCCGCATATGAGACAGTGCATTTCGAACCTAAAGTCGTTTTGGGACTCGGTCTATCGAAAAATTCCCAGGACGTAAAAGGCGACTTTGAGTTTAGTATCAAACACTACTGGGAAGGTTGGAATTTCTTTTTTACTGATGCATCTAAATTATCTCCAACAGACTGCACAGGGGTGGCAGTATATTTTCAAAATTCCAGAATCGCTTTGCTCTTTCAATGTCCGCCAGAAGCATCAGTTTTTACTGGAGAGTGTATTGGTATCTTAGAAGCCATACACTTCATTAAATTTCACCAAATTTCCAAATCGGTTATTTTTTCGGATTCTCGTAGCAGTATTCAGGCCTTAAACCAAAATCTACTTTACAATAAGCTACATAGTCAGATTATAGTTGAAATTAAAAATTTGCTACTAGACTGTTCCCAAAATGGCTTGGTCATCGAGATAGCTTGGATTCCTGGTCACTCGGGTATTGTAGGCAATGAGTGCGCCGATTCGTTGGCTAAGTATGCCACATCAAATCCAGTTGATCGTAAGCACTACATAGCCCATAATTACGATTTGCGGAATGGTGCCAAACCCAAATTATACGACTCATGGGCAAAAATATGGAAGGAGACTTCAAAAACCAAGGGATCTTATTACGCTGCCATACAAAGTAACGTCCAGCGGAAACCGTGGTTTTTCAAAAGCCAAAAACTATGCAAAAGAACTGTTTCATCTTTATGTAGACTAAGACTCGGGCACTGTTGTAGTCCAGTATTTCTGAAGAAGATCCACGTCCGTGACAGTTCTTTATGCGAGTGTGGTCTGGAGGAAGGTACCCTTGACCATATCTTTTTTTCTTGTCCCGCAAATTCCCAATCCATAGACCTGTATCATAAGCTCCCCAAAATTAAAATCCCCCTTCCTATTAATTTCCATTCTCTACTGACCCACTTTTCCCCTAAATTAGTCAAAATTTTAACAACATTTTTAAATGAGAATAATATTAAGTTGTGAATAAGGGTGTGTCATAGTATGTATATATATTTGTATTGTTTTATTAAATTAACTATAATTATTTATTTAAAAAAAAAGAAAAAAAAATGTATGTTTACTAACAACAAATTGTCTTGTCCTTTCAGCTACTAACATAGTCTACCACAAAGTGAAAGTTCGACGGTCGCCTCGCTGCCGTCACAACATGACACTGGCAGAATAGTCGTCACCGGACGGCTCAGTCGCCAAATAAAAAAAAAAAAAATAATGTGGGCCGCATATTGACTGACACACTGTATTGAACACAACGTGCAGCTTCGAACGGGCCAAACAACTGCTATAGTAGCTAGCTATGAAGATAGACTATTTTGGGGCTAAATGAGATCCTTTGCGCATTTTTATTGGGCAAAGCCACTCTCAGTATGGCTAAATCCGAAGAAATACCAGCCTGTAAGAGCGTGTCCACATCTCCACGTGACGACGTCGTCAACGTGGCACGGTGCGTTGACGTAACGTGCAAAGGATGATGGGCATAAATGTATGGAGTCTGGTACTGGCTCCAATCGGAATGATTGATACACCGTTGGAAAGGTATGTTTGTGTAGATTTATGAATAACCATGGCGCTAGTCCCGATTCGCTGTCCGATCGAAGTAATCCTGCTTGAAAGTTATTTATTTTTGTTACATCCTATTAAGTACACATACTTTTATTGTAATTTTTCTCCATTTTGGCATGGTATTTCAATAATTATTATTAATATTTTTCATTATCTAGGTAAATAAAACAAGTTCGAAGTAAGTTTCATCATTTATTGTATGTAAGTATACAGTGTGTAAAAAGACCCGCATAGCCGAAATCTACGCACTCTGTACATCAAACTAAATTACATTGACCAAAAATAATTACTGGGAAACGACTTTTCTTTTTAGGCATAAAAAACGCGTCCGATTTTTTTAATAGATAGATCACCCTTAACTGAAAAAATACTCAACCGATTTTGTTGTGATTTTCATCCGTTAACTGAATTTTATTTAGCTCAAAATTTGTGCAAATATCATCAAAATCGGTCAAGCGAAACCGGCGATATGATTTTTTAAAATTCTATTTCGAACTGAATATCCAGTATCTTCTGAAGACTATATTTCAAAACGGACAATTGATACGGGTTTGTTGCCATAGTAACTTTTTGTACTCTTGAAAAGAGCTATCCAACGATGGTAAATTCATTTTGATTGGACATGGGTACCAAAACGCTCATCCTCCTTTACGTTACCGAAAAGATCTTCCTACCATTCTGCAGGCAAAGCTTAATGTTGTCAAACACTCATCACGCGTACAGTCTGTCAGTCTGTTTAACAAATTACCAGCTGAATTAAAGAATATTCAGAATGTGAACATATTTAAAAATAAACTCAGGGCTTTGTTAATCAATAAAGCTTATTATAGCATTGACGAATTTTGTAATGACAAAAATCTTAAAAATAGTACTTAAATAGATTACCCGTTGTTTTTTGAAATGTTGCTTTTTATTCTTAATATTTTTGACATATGTATTTTTGTAGCTTTTGCTAGGGACTTTGTTCTGTATCAATATGAATGTTAATGTTGTTAAAGTTATTAATATTTTTGATAGACGTTCTAACTTCGGTGATGGGTGAGGAACGAGGTTACTTATATTATAATTATTTACGTTGTTTTTTTTCGTGTACCACTGTGCAAACATTTCGACACAAATGTATTTTTGTTATGAAATAAACAACTTGAACTTGAACCGTATCGTAACACGTTCCGCCTCTAGCCGCAAGCGCACACGTATATGCGCTCCGCGTGCGCTCTCCACGCCCAAGAGTTAGTCGCCGTCTATGTTCTCCGATGCTTTAAAACCATACCTTACTGTTTCTCTTATTAAAATTCAGGATCTACATGGTCAACGATAAATCTAACAATGATCCTGACGTGCATTTTTACGATATGGTAACGTAAAGGAGATGACGAATGGAGATGTGGACAGGCCGTAAGAGCTTATCCAAATAAGGCGCTGAGTCGAGTTGCGCGTAGCCAATCGCGAGATTGTGAGATATTAAAGTATTTACATATCAACAGCAACCCAAGATACTTGCGAAATACACTTCTCATCAAAAAAATCGAAACACTTCCGAAATTATCTTTGTGGCGACAATTAAACAGAAAACAAGCATTAATTCATTATAGAAAAAACATAATTTAGTAGCTGGAAGTTTGGCCTTTACAATGGTGTACGAAACTTAATTTTTTTTTTATTTTTTTTTTTATTTTATCCTACAAATTAATGGAACATTGTTTTGAGATAAACGTGTGTTTAGAATTGGAGTACATTTGTCGTGTAAAAAACGCAAAATAACGCATTACTTTAAAATTTTCTGTTTGTAATTTGTTAATTAGGCTCTGTGACGTCTGATAAAAGTTTTTTTTCTAACACACATGCATAATTCACCCGCAGCAGCCGCCCAAGAAGTGGCATTGCTGGATTCTGGGACTAGTCAGCGTGTTGTGGCTGCAAGATTGCATCTAAGCCTCTTGTCTGTTCATAGAGTGTACCAAAGCTATCGGGAGACTGGTTTATCTATGCGCCATCTAGGATCTGGTAGGAATCGGGTCACTTCTGCGTGAGACGGCCGGTTTATTGCAACCGTTTGTTTGCGAAATCGACGCCTTCGCGCTTTTCAACTGCAGCAGCAGTTCCGAGTAGTTCCAAGGGTGACTGTAAGTGACTCTACGATTTGAAGAAGATTGAAGGAACGTAGACTGGTACCACTCAAGCCAGCTAATGGGCCGAAATTAACAACAGACCATCGAAGAGCGCGCCTTAACTTTGCACGTGAGCACTTACATTGTTCAAACCTACAAATAAGCAAGGTTCTCTTTTCTGACGAGAGTAAAATTATGGAACATCAACATAAGGAATTCTAAACCTTATGCTACCTAATATTAAATGGCATTTAGTATTTATTTAAAAAAAAAAAAACATGTTTTTCTAATAATCCATTCAAAACAAAAATTTGCGAGGTGTTTCGATTTTTTTTGGTGAGCTCTTCGATGGTCTGTTGTTAATTTTGACCCATTAGCTGGCTTGTGTGGTACCAGTCTACAATCCTTCAATCTTCTTCAAATCGTAGAGCCACTTACAGTCACCCTTCGAACAATAAGGAGCTGCTGCTGCAGTTGAAAAGCGCGAGGGCGTCGATTTCGCAAACAAACGGTTGCAATAAATCGGCCGTCTCACTCAAAAGTGACCCGATTCCTACCAGAGCCTGGATGGCGCGTAAATAAACCAGTCTCCCGATAGCGTTGGTACACTCTTTGAACAGACAAGTGGCTTAGATGCAATCTTGCAGCCACAACACGCTGACTAGTCCCAGAATCCAGCAATGCCACTACTTGGGCGGCTGCTGCGGGTGAAGTATGCATGTGTGTTAGAAAAAAAACTTTTTAACTTTAGGCCACAGAGCCTAATCAACAAAATTACAAACAGAAAATTTTAAAGTAATGCGTTATTTTGCGTTTTTTGCACGACAAATGTACTCCAACTCTAAACACACGTTTATCTCAAAACAACGTTCCATTCATTTGTAGGATAAAATAAAAAAAAAAACAAGTTTTTGGAAGTTTCGTACACCATTGTAAAGGCCAAACTTCCAGCTACTAAATTATGTTTTTTCTATAATGAATTAATGCTTGTTTTTTTGTTTAATTGTCGCCACAAAGATAATTTCGGAAGTGTTTCGATTTTTTTGATGAGAAGTGTAGTTTTCGTATTTGATTTATATCGAGAATCACTCAACTCTATACATAAATAACAAACCCATAACCAGAGTTAGTTCTGAAAAGTATCTTGGACTCCATCTGGATAAACATCTGACATGGCAGCCGCACCTTGATAAATTAAGATCTAAACTATCTTCTGTCATGGGTGCGCTTCGAACTATCGTTCGCTGTTTGCCAACATCTGTTAGGTATATACTATACAACTCCATGGTAAAACCTCACCTAGACTACCTAATAGAGGTGTGGGGTACTGCAGCTAAAACAAATTTAAGGCAAATCGAAACATCTCAAAATAAAATAGTTAAATTGTTATTTCATTACCACTATCTAACTCGCACGGAAAAAAATTACAAAGAAACTAAATTGATGACACTATCGCAAATATATAAATATAATACATGCATTTTAGTACACAAGCTATTAAACAAAGATATACACTCTAAAATAACGTTAACAAAAAAAGGACAAATACAAAAACGAATTACTAGACGAAAAAATAACATCTGCTTAAGACAACCACGAACGAACTACGGAAAGAAAAACATATTATACGAAGGAGCACAGCTTTATAATAAATTGCCTAATGACATTAAAGAGATCCAGTTCTTTATGTTATACAAAAAAACCGTAAAGCACCACATCTTAAAAGATTTCTCTCGATTTTAAATAAATTAGACAAAAAAAAAAGTTATTACCAAAATTCATCTGCCATAACCAGATTAAATTATTACTAATTTAAAATACATAGCTAAAACATACATAGCTAGAATTTTATATAATAATAATTGGTATGGACAATGTGTAATTGCTATAGACTTGCCTTCAAGAAACGATATGTAATGGGACACTTACTTCTTCTTATTACCCACAATACTGTAAAAATATTGTACTAATTTCTTACAAATTTATTTACGAGTACGTTCGTCATAACTTTCATGTATTCAATACTTATTTAAGATTAACTTGTATTTCTCATAATAAGTGAATTGTATTCTTTTTGAGGAATAAATATCTTAAACCGTATTTGCTGTTTATTGAGGAATTCCATTAATAATCTACTAAACCCATCATCAGATCTTAACAGCCCAGTCGCCAGGTAGTTTTACCTTGCAAAAGGTCGGTCAGTCCTGAATTTGGGATACGTGTTATATTTAGGTGTTCTTATGCAAATTTTCGACCTTGTGTGACGTAAACCCATAGATAAGGAGTTATTTAAGAAAAACGCATTTTTGGGGTCTGTAATACAAATCAAATCATTTATTTGTGATTCACAGGTAATAATTAGGTCTTATTTATACAAAGGTCATGCTGTGATCAGCCTCATGGGCATACAAATGTCATAAAAAATTTTAGTTTAAGATCATAATTCATTAAAATTAAAGTTATAATCATATAGGTAGATTTAATCGGACATTAACACTTAAAGAATTCGTCAACAGAGTAGAACGAATATTCAATGAGGAATTGGAACAGCTTATTTTTGAAAACACGAATGTCTCTAACTCCTTAATACTATTAGGGATCTTGTTATAAATCTTTGGTGCCATAACAAACACACTATTCTCATACAGGCTAGTTTTATATCGTCTACTAAGGTTATTATATAATTTACTTCTGTTGCGAGACCTATGCTCTAGTGTAAATAAGGATGGATGACACCTGATAAAAATAGCCATTTCAAATATGTATAGTGAGGGTACGGTAAGTAATTTAAAGTTTATAAAGAAATTCTTACAGCTATCAGTTATTTTTAGACCACCTCTTTTGACATTTGAACATTTTATCGCAATTAGTGGCGTTTCCCCAGAAAATTATTGCATATCTTAGCCTAGAAGCAACATATCCATGATAGGCTACCAGTAATGTAGGGAGCCTGACCTTTTTTGCTAGCATATAGGCTAATCCAAAATGGCGGAGCGCGCCGAAATCAAAATCAAAAGTTTTTATTTCACATAAACCATTACAGGCGCTTATGAAAAGTCGAATTTAGGTGCACGGTTCCAATTAGTCGTTTCCTATGGAGAAGAGCCGGCAAGAAACTCCATGGTTACTCTTTTAAGAGGTCACACAACGTGAAAATTAGATTTTTTTTTAAGAACTCCTAAACATAACACATCCAAAATTTAGGATTGACGGACCTTTTGCAAGGCAAGCCACTTTTTGCGACCTGGCGACTAAGTTATTAGCCAAATTAATATGGGACCATACTGAAAGTATATCCTTTCAAATAAAATCACCCAATTCGGTTGAGAAATCGGTAAACATACATAAATCGAATTGAGAACCTTCCTCCTTTTTTGAAGTAGGTTAAAAATTTATAATAAACAAAAACATACCGTATCTGTCTGGCAAGTTCTCTTATTTCCTTCATAGTTTCGTCCAGTTCTATCTTAGGCACAGCGTACATGCCTCCTGCCATGCGGAGCTCTTCCTCCTTTTCTAAGTCAGCCAGTTTCTGTAAATAAATATAAGCATATTAGCAGAAATACATGTCAAAGAACTCTAGGTGAAGATCAACTACGATAAAATGGCCCCCTCCATTTATTTATTTAAAAATCAGAACGGTTTAAAGCCAATTACACTGATAGGTTAGACATAAGTACTGAAATTAATTAATATAATAGAATCTAAAATATTAACCCTTTCACTCAGTCTTCTCGCAATACACCAAGCATTCCAACAATATCACTTTCCATTCATCAGCAAATAGATCCAGTGAAGGATTAGATTCCAGGAGAGCGTTGAGTGCATTCAGCATCCTTGGAATGGGTGACATACATCGCGCAATCGTGCGACAACGCGGCTGCGCAAACAAATTATGCCGTCTTGCCCGGCAATAGTTGTCGGGTACAAAAAAGACACACAGCTCACCATGCAAACTAGGTGCGTCAATGGCTCCGTGTATAATTTTGCAAGCAGTTACAAGTTGGTCTAAGACTCGCCTGACTTGGAGTGAATTAAAGCCCAAACAACCCAGCAAAAATCTAGTCGGATATAGATACGGATAATATACAAACTTACGTTTGTAGAAGTATCTTAAAAATGCTTTTTGTACTTTTTCCAACATAGTGTGTACGATTTCTCATGAGGATTCACAAGCAAGAGCTACAATCAAGTTTACTTCTAACAAGTGTACTATAAAGGAGTCTGATAACTTGATGATCCATTGACACTGCAAGTAAAAATGTGTGAGAAACAATATTAACAACGCGTCATTCAACGCAGATGTGTGCTGCAACTGTAGCACAAACTTAAACAAAAACATGTTACAGTCGCTCCACAGATTTGACGTCGCTAATTAACAGTATGGTACCGTTTGTAAGTTTGTATGAATGACACAAGTGCCTTGTCGAGCGCGAACTTTAATTATGCACTAGTCGAGCAATAAATGTACTAAATATCAAACAAACATGGTGACTCGTTGCATATGCACACACACATTGAAGGGAGATGTTGGAGGGGTAGGTTATTTAATATGTATTTATCATGGGTAATGCGCGTCAGTGCACGTGCTCTGCGCGCGACCATATGACAAACAGTTAATGTGGGCCGCGATATGACTGACACACTGTATTGAACACAAAGTGCAGCTTCGAACGGGCCAAATAGCTTTGTAGATCATCATCATCTGCCTAGCCTTTTCCCAACTATGTTGGAGTCGGCTTCCAGTCGAACCGGATGCAGCTGAATATCAGTATTTTACATGGAGCGACTGCCTATCAGACCTCCACAACCCAGTAACTGGGTAATACGATACTCTTGGTAAGACTGGTTGTCAGACTTTCTGGCTTCTGACCAACAGTAACGACTGTCAAAGATCTACAAATGACAGCCGGGACCAACGGCTTTACGTGCTTTCCGAGGCACGGAGGAAACTCGCTATGGTAAATGGTCACCCATCCACAGACCAACCTCGGCAAGCGTGGCTTAACCCGGAAGATCGGTCTATGCGGCTGTAATTATTTAGCCACGAGCTCCCCAAATAGCTTTGTAGATATTTTATTTTAATCAGAAAACTTTTAAATACTTTAAAATTCAAAAACACAGTCGATTTTCGGAGTTTGATTGACACTTTTAGTCGATCATAAATATTAAATGCATTTAAAAGCAGAACGCGTCAGCCTTAGCATGTCATGTCCCAACCTGCAGTATCGCAACTCGGGACGCCCAATCATTTGCTTCGTAAGTTCCTCACGATTACTTTTGACCGACTGAATGTAATATAAAGATATATGTTATTGGCTAAAGCCGGGGACAAATGATAGAGCAGGACAAAGAGGTTCAGAAAAATGAAAAAAAGTATTTAAGTTGTATAATTTTTTTTTTTAAAACATTTAGTGGTTAGATTTATGAGGAGAAAATTTATTCATGGTAACTGAAACTCGAAAATTTATTAAACGTATTTTTTTTCTGATCTTTCATAAACTGCCCTAGCACTAGTAAATGATAAATTATATTTATTTCTCTAAATAAATCAGTTGCAGACACTTTTACAAGTTAATGTATTGTTTTTTTTAGGACTAGATGGCGCCGGCATTTCCTATCTGACTGGCTCTGAGAAGAAAAGCCGACTCGTGAGCTGAGAAGTGCTACTACTACTAGGTAGTAAGGGGACGTTCAAGTATCACGTAACGCAATTCGGGGGAGGGGGGGGGGGGGGTCTTGTAAAACGTTACGATACGTTACAGGGGCGGGAGGGGGGGGGGGGGTTCGAACAACGCGTTACGTTACATTGTTTTTTTTTATTTAAATAAAAAGCTAGGGAATTAAAATCTTCCAAGTTGGCAAGCTTTTTCGTTTTTGTTTTACATGGAATCCCTCGAATTGTACGACATTTTTATTTTGTTTTCGTTGTCAACTTGTCAGTATTTGTTAGTGTTTAAGCAGAAGTACATTGCTGTAGTCAGTGTTGTTAAAGTGAGTTCATACTGTTATGTCCTTAAAAGATGGAGACTTGCATCATCAGATGTTCTTGGCCTATAACGGCTGTCATGCTGACTTGCCAGCGCAACTGTGCCAAAAAAATGCCAACGAAAGGAGAATGATTATCAAGTATGAAAAAAAAACCAGAGCGAACAGACACAGGATGTAGCTCAGAATTTTAGTGTTATTTATTTATATCATTCTGTAAATATTTCGCTATAAGATTCGATGGCTAAATGTGTGATATTGTGCTATTTGTTTTTCATCAGGAATGTTTTTTTTTTTCTTTAATATATCTTCGAATTGGGTATACCCGACGATATAATTAGGTACATACATACCTACAGTAGATATGTTAATTAACGAAGGGCGTTCCCGTTAACCCGCAATAGTATAGCGTCCATTAATGCAAAAGAGTAAAAATTCGCGAAAAAAAATCTGCTGTTCCCTACATTTTGACGAGTTATGCGAACATAATATGTAATATATTATATGTAGGGAACAGTAGTTTTTTTTCGCGTACTTTTCACTTTTTTTTTATCTTGTTTGGAGTACAAACTTTGTACCCTATACTGTTGCAGATTAACGGGAACGCCTTTCGTTAATTAACATACTGTATGTAATTGTATCGTCGGGTATACCCAATTCGAAGATATATTAAAGAAAAAGAAACATTCCTGATAAAAACAAATAGCACAATATCACACATTTAGCCATCGAATTTTGTAGCGAAATATTTACAGAATGATATCACTAAATATCACTAAAATTCTGAGCTACATCCTGTGCTCTGGGTTTTTTTGAGCATTCTCCTTTGGAAGAATTTGAATGAATGAAAAATCAATTTCAGCGACTTTCCGGTACTTTGCGCAACATAATTGTGACTTTTAAGTAAAAATGGTCACTTGGGTAATACGTAACGTTTAAGAAGGGGGGAGGGGGGTACAGAAAAACGTTACGGCGCGTTACACGAGGGGGAGGGAGAGTCAAAAATCGAACGCCCCCTAACTTACATTAATACAGCATCTTATTCTCCCGATGGGTAATCAGCCTCGCTACCAACCTTGCTGACTAGCTAACCTTTTGACCATGGCTTGACCTATTCTTGTATAGCTCTAAAATAGAAGGTGATTCGAAGGTAACTCACATCAAATATCTCAGGATCGATGTAGTCTGCAATGTTGTGTCCTTCCCAGAACTCTGGGATGGGGTCGTGACGCTCTTCCTCTGGTATATCTGCGTAGTTCTTTTGTAGATCTGCAAATGAAGAACATGCATTATTTACTGTTTACTGATTTATTTACTGTTTACTGAAGGCATAGCATATGCAATCCGTTAGGGTACGTTCACATGACAAGCGTTTAACGCGCGTTTTGCTAACGCGCGTTTACAACTACATACATTTTATTCAGGCCGTACACATGCTAACGCGCGTTTTAATAAAGCGCGCGTTGAACGCTGCGCCAGTGCTCGACTGTTTGAGATCATTGATTTTCTATGTTACCGTTCAGATGAGCGCGCGCTTTTGACACGTATAGACGTATTTTAGGGTTCGCTCGGTTTATCCAGAAATCGTCCGAAATGGAAACGGAAGCTTTTATCTGCTACGAGTTCATCGAGCCAGTAAGTCATCAAATGACTTGATGGACATTCTGAAGTAGTTAAAAAAATTGGGTCCGAATTGCCTTAACTTAGGATACAAAGTGATGTACTGGCTTTCAGTCAGCCTGTATGAAAAAATTGGGTGGACCCAATATCTCCGTCTTCTGTCGCGTCGTTTTTGCCGTCGGTATAAAATCACCGTTAAAACTGTTTCTACCATTATAGAAAATGAACCACGGCCGCCACGGCAACGCGCGTTAAGGGCCCTCGCCCACGGGCGACTTTTTGTAGCGATGCAGTCGCGATGCTCTCGCGCGTAGCATCGATACAGACGCGAAGCAGTCGCTAGCTGTGTGCCCGCGCCCACGGGACCAGATTCAGTCGCGATGCAAACGCGATTCGGTCGCGATGCAAACGCGATTCGGTCGCGATGCAAACGCGATCTGTCGCGATGCAGTTACGATACAAAAATACCTTGGATCAGTACAGTTGCAAGATGGACTCCGTTGAGGCAACATTAGTCACGTTGTCTTTGGTGCTGCTTTTACGTAAGCAGCCGAAGCGTAGGCAACGGAAGCAGCGTCAATATTGGATGCATCCATTTAATACCCAGAGATTACTTTGTGGACATCATGTAACAATGATGCAGTAGCGCGTTAGTAGCGCGACGCGGTCGCGCATTTGTATCGATACAATCGCGATGCAGTAGCGCGTTGCAAATGCGACTAACACGCGTTAGAAGTGATGCTGTCGCGCGTTTGCTAAACGCGCGACAGCATCGCTACAAAAAGTCGCCGTGGGCGAGGGGCCTAAACGCCTTACAAGCGCGCACCATGTGAACACTATACAAAAATTCAACGCGCGGTGAACGCGCGTTAAACGCATGCCATGTGAACGTACTCTTATTGTCCTACTGCTGGGAACGAGCTAGGAGTGAGGCATATTTAACGTAACAGCTATTTAAAACAGGTACCGTATGATAACAGACTGTAACTGTGACAAACAAACTGAAAAAGCAGTTCCTGTTTCACGAGCTAACAAAATCCCCTATGTGACAGTCACAAGCTTTTCTCTATTCATGCTTATGACAGTTACCTTAGTTAGAATAAGATAAAAAATGTTACTGTTACTCTTTGATACCCAGCCGTCACAAGCTCTTTCCTTTTCTCGCATAGGTTTAACACCTTAGTTAGAAAGTAAGTAACAATATCTCCGGAATCAATGATTTCCCAGGTATGGTCTGGTAGAAAAAAATGATCCCAATGATGGGTAGAATATGTGGTTTTCGTTATCGTTAAGGGTATTTTTACACCCGATATTATATTCATTCCATGTTAATGAAAAATAAAGAGGAGCTCGTGGCTAAATAATTACAGCCGCATAGACCGATCTTCCGGGTTAAGCCACGCTTGCCGAGGTTGGTCTGTGGATGGGTGACCATTTACCATAGCGAGTTTCCTCCGTGCCTCGGAAAGCACGTAAAGCCGTTGGTCCCGGCTGTCATTTGTAGATCTTTGACAGTCGTTACTGTTGCTCAGAAGCCAGAAAGTCTGACAACCAGTCTTACCAAGAGTATCGTATTACCCAGTTACTGGGTTGTGGAGGTCTGATAGGCAGTCGCTCCATGTAAAATACTGATATTCAGCTGCATCCGGTTCGACTGGAAGCCGACCCCAACATACTTGGGAAAAGGCTACGCAGATGATGATGTTAATGAAAAATAAAATTTAAAATAACAACTATGCCAGTCTTGTTCTACGTTCACCCATTTTTTTTTCCAGGCAGTAAAAATGTCACCAGTATAAAGATAACATTACTATTCCTATATCTCCACTCACCCAGTACATAGTCATCTCCCTCTTCAACTTCGATCTCTCTCTCCAGTTTCCTCTTCCGCGCTTGTTTGTCTGCTTGCTGCTGCTTCTTGAGCGCCACTGAGGGGGGGATGACGGCAGGTCGCGCCTTGTTGTCGCGGGGGGAGGGGGTGGCCACGTGAAGGCGGTTCAGAATGCCGTCCACCTACGGATTGAATATAATGTAAATAAAATAACTTTAAAAAAAAGGAAAAACCTACTTCAAAAAAAAACTAAAAAGAATAAAATAATTACCATATTATAAAACTAACAGTTTTAGAAGTCGGTGCAATTTTACACTGAACCTAATTGAAGGCACCGACTTCCGAAACTGTTAGTTTTATAATATGGTAATTATTTTACTCTTTTTACTTTTTTTGAAGTCGGGTTTTACTTTTTTTTAAATGTTAAGTATTTTATTTTTCTATTTTTAGTGGCATAAACAATACACAAACATGCAATTACAGCAATCTCGGGTAATTTGCTGTTATCCATTGGAGAGTTCCATTGTCAATCTTCGAGGGTCTTCATCAGATCTTCACCAAATTTAAATGGGACCATTTCGGAAGAATACTCTTTTTATGCGACGGAGTTATGCCCGAACATCCATAAAAAATATATTTACTGGGTGTTAACGAAATCGTGTAATTCCTTCAAACCACGTGATCTACTGGTAACACAGATTAACCCTAAATGGGAATTTTCGAAAATCAACCAAAAAAAAATCATTTTTTTTTTTGGTTTTCCGTTTCTGAGTCTTTTTAAAGCCTTGAGTTATCTGACTGCAAAGAGCGATATCTCGTTAGTCGTTCCTGCCAGCCGTGTCGCCGTACTTTCATTAATTTATGCGTGGCATCGCAATGTTTACACAAATAAAATTTATTTTTTTATCATTTTTTTACTGAATCCTTATTAGGTGGTTTAGATACGATCGGTAACAAAGCCGCATGAAAAAAAAAGAATTTAATTTTTTTATTTTTAACCATGCTATATCCCGTGCGGGGTCTGTCTACACCAGTAGTATAGATTAACACCGCACGGGATTTAGATAGATTAAAAATAAAAATAAACTATTTTTTCCCGATTTTTTTTTATGTCATAAAAAATTTCGATGCCGCGCATAAATTAATGAAGGCATAGCGACACAGCTGACATACACGACTAGCGCGATATCGCTTCACGCTGTCAGTTAACTTGGGACACTAAAATTACTCAGATATAGAATACCATGGCTCATTTTCTGAAAACTTTTTTTTGTTGAATCTGATAAAATACTACGCACGGTCAATCAGTGTCACCAGAAGATCACGCGGTTTGAAGGAATTACACGAATTCGTTAACACCCTGTATAATATAAACATCCGAATTGAGAACCTCCTCCTTTTTGAAGTCGGTTAAAAATATAGTTTACTCAAATATTGGGCAAAGTCGGTATTGCTTGTTTCACGTCTCACACCGCTCAGCTAGGGGACAAGCAATAAATAAATAAATATCAGATATCCACCCTACCTTCTTAGTCCTCATCTTCTCAGTGACTCTGTGTCCCAGCAGTCGCTCGCAGGCTTCTATCTTGAGCTCCTGTACTCCCTCCTCTGTGATGGTAGACATGCGCATCACGGGCACCACCGACAGATCTGAGTTGGGGGCCGCACTGGGGGACAACGGGGGTCATTAAGGATGTATTTACAAAACTGCTATGAATTACAGTGGACCCCCGATAATCCGGCAAAGGTTTTGCAGGGCGAACTATCGAATTTGTCGGATTATAGAGTACTGCCTAAGAGCGATTACACACTGCATCCGATCCGAATCCGTGAAAATACGTTCCGAAGTAGCCATAGAACTATTTGTATGGTAGTTTACGCACTACATCCGGCATCCGTCATCCGATTTCTATCCGTCATCCGTGAGTCTCCAATTCGGAAGAAATATTGACGGACCGAAGTAGCCGTAGTAATGTTTGTATAAACGCTTTCGCATTACCTCGGATTCAAATCGGACGCCAAATGGATATGCCAAAAATGGCCTCTGAATTGTTTGAATTTGAATCAGAGATCGGAAAAGTGCGTAATGCGTAAGCAACATCCGAATTCGGTCCGAGATTTTTACTCTAGATCGGTATTTTCACGGATTCAGATCGGATGCAGTGCGTAAAGCAATATCAGAATTCGGTCCGAGTTTTTTTATATCCGTATTTTCACGGATTCGGATCGGATGCAGTGCGTAATCGCTCTTAGGGAGTAGGTCCCCAGGTTATTTCATTTTAAGGAAATACACGAATTCGTTAACATTATTAAATAAAAGACTTACTTGACCAAGTTTCCTTTGGAGCAGTTTTCCATCAGTTTCTCTATGAGCACCTTCTTCCCCGGCTCCAGGTCCTCGGGCTTCACCACGTCCATCTTGTTCAGCACCACGATCAAGGGCTTGTTACTGAACAGCGGTTTTATGCTCTCGAACAGAGAAATCTGACAGGAAAATGTTTGGTATCAGAAATTAAGATGTTAGTGCAAAAAATTTATTTTATATATATATATTTTGATTATTTCGTTAATATAACAGGTATTGACAAACTTTTAACTAATATCAAAACTAGGTTGCCTAACGAACAAAATGATACTATAATCTTTTTTTAAATTAAATCGCTTTCCCCCTTATTACAAAAGAGGGTCTAAGAAAAACTTAGGTTTTAAAATATAGGCCCGTCTCTTTTTGTTATATGACATAAGAAAGTGATGGGTATATTTTAAACCTGGGTTTACCTTAGTCTTGGTTTAAACCATCTTTTGTAATAAGGCCCCTTATGTCCAAAATTAGATTTTTTGGCCTATAATACGGTTTTTACGGAATTAACCTGATAACAGTATAAAAAAAAAACTATTAAAAGCTGCATAGATTTACTTTTTTCTTTTTTTTTCAATATTATATCCAAACTTTAAATTTTTATCCTTACAATTTTTCGTATTTTTTTCATACTTATATGAAAGTTTTATTGGCGTTTTATTCATTTGGTGGCCAACTTCCAATATCAGTTTTATAATATTACGTATAGTTATGAAATAATCGTTCAAACAGATTGCTTTTCATATTCAATGCATGGGTGTAGTGAGAGTATAAATCAAATTTCGAATATTATAGCGATTTAATTTCGTAAAAATATTTGTCATTTGATTCAGTAGGTAAACTGAACGCATCTAATGAGCTGTTGTTAGTTGTCTCCATTAAAATAATCCGCGGACATGGAACCCGAGTTTTGATATCAGCTAACAGTTTTTAAATTTCTTGAAAAATAACAAAATATTTGCCTGTTGACACTTAACGTTTCTAAGCTATACACCGTGGGCCCGAGGTACCCGAAAGATTTTAACCTTCGATTCCGATGCCTAATTGGATAAGAAAAGCTACGATATAGTTTGTTGCATAAAGCTTAATTTTCGGAATATTCATTATTTACGGAAATTCACAAATCGTAAAATATCTATGGTAACAAGTCCTATGAACGCGGCGTTGCGACTTTTGTCATACCATACCCCTCTCCCCGTATGTCTTATTTGTCGGGGAGGGTTGTGAAGTTGTGTGTTTTCTTATCCACTCACACGATAATTTATAAATGTTGCCGGTTCAACCTAAGGTATTGTTTACAAGAAAGTACTAAAGGATTTCATAAAAACCTACAAAAAAAAATATGTCTGTATTAGACTTTCGTTGTTAAAACATTTGACTCATAATAGCATCAGAAAGACGTGGTTAAAATCTTTCGGGTACCTCAGGCCCACTGTGTATATCAAATATCGGATATTTTGGTATTTATTATGAATATCGGATTTTTAACGCATCTATGTATTTAAAATAAATATATCTTACTTGTTCTTCAATACTGTGTCCGCACTGCTCGGAGGGGTCTATGAAGTACAGCACGGCGGCTCTCAAGTGAGCGAGCGCGGTGACCGCCTGCATCTCTATAACGTTGCGCTCCTCTAGAGGGTGGTCGAGGATACCGGGCGTGTCTATGACCTACAAATAAAAGTTACTGTTAGATAGGGGATTGTCAGGGGTGGAGGAATTTGTGCAGAGTGGAGCTAAGGGGCCGTTTAAATATTACGTAAGCACTATGGGGGGATGGGGGGGGGTCTTTGTTTTGCTTATTTTGGATGACATGGGGTATAGGGGAGTCTAGATGATGATTACGTCATCGGTAGTTATTTACTTTTTTACATGAATGGCAACCCTCACATTGTCTATGCTTGAAAACGAAACGCATTTTCGGGGATTCCCGCAAATAATGCATACGTTTAATCTATATCCTAAATCTATTTTCTTATTTTTAAAATTATAACTATAACATTATAATTATAATATTAAAAAAATACATTTATAATTGAAAAATATTTACGTAAGTATGGGAGGAGGGGATAAGAAGAGCTTTGCTTACTTTTGCTGACAAGTGGGGTGGGGGGGTTAATAATTGTAATAAATCTGCTTACGTAATATTTGAACGACCCCTAAGTAGCTCAATCAAACGTTATATATTTATCTTTACACTAAATCTGGAAGTACAGAATGGGGTTATGGGCGCCATTTTTTGACAACACGTTTGGTGCTGTGGCTGAGCGATTGAATTCTGCGTTACAGGTCGTGAGTTCGATTCCCGCACGGAACAAATATTTGTATGGCCTACAGATAACTGAACGGGCGTTTGTTCATGTGAAGATTTATGTCTATAAACGCACTACGATACAGGAGAAATCCTAGGGTGGAGCTAAGGATGAAAAAAAGAAACCAAAAAAAAGGCCCTAACCAGTTTTTTAATTTTTAAGAAATTACAGGCACATGAGACTAGACAACTTTGTCTGTAATGTTGTCAACGCATCAGCAATCCTCTTGATGTTGTGTGTATAAGGTGTAACAGAAATAACGCGCAACCTCTTAAGGGGTCACTGTATGTAGGGAACAGGTGATTTTTTTTCGCGATTTCGTGTTTGGTCCCATAGTAAAAGTTGTTCATAATGATGAGTACAGTGACCCCTTAAGAGGTTGTGCGTTATTTCTGTTACACCTTGTATATGCAGCGGTAACCACGTACCATCAGGTGGGCCGTCGGCTTGTTTGCAAACATATTAGATAAAAATTAAGTTATAATTATAACCAACGGACCTGCCATCTCAAATACTTGTAGTCCATGTGTCCGACGTACAAACTCTTAGTTGTGAACGCGTAAGGCTGCACCTCCACGTCGGCGCGAGTGATCTGTTGACAAGGAAGAACTAAATTAATTAACATAAAAAAAAACAAATAAGATATTTGACTACTATTAAAAATTAGTGATGCACGATCCGATACTGTACAGTATCGATACAACATGATACGATACTTCGATATTTTGGATCGTTACAAACGAATACGATACATTCTTGGATCAAAAGTACTTGTATCGGAATGAGTGGATCGTATCATATTGTGCTGAGTATGATCAGTCAATTTAATATATTATTGTTGTTTGTTAAATAAATCGCCGTAACACACCCCTCCCCCCTGTCAGCGCTGAGTAACATGGCCTTGCTCGTAGAAGTATTAAGTACGATACGAATCTATATTTCGAGGATCAGATCGAAACCTTTCGATACGATCCTAGAATCGTATCGAATAGTTCTGCCGTACAAGCGATAAACGCAGTAAGTGCAATTTTAGAGTATAGAAAATTAAACCTTATTAGTTAGGCTTATCATATACAGTACATTATTTAAAAAAAAAAAACTCTTACTGCGTTTATTGTATGTACGGCAGAGTTGCGATCCGGATCGATCCACGTTATCGATACAAACGTAAGTATCGTGCATCCCTATTAAAAATGTGCAACAATTTGGTAATATCGAAAAAATAGAGGAGATACACGCTTTTGAAGTTTGTGGAGGGGGCATTCTCTGCCCTTGTCACACGAAACGAAATATTGAACAGAGTGATGTCAAGTGACTATGACGTTTTTAACGTACGACGTCGTTTTTAAGTAGTGTTGTCTCTGTCTCGTGAACAACTTAAAATTGTTTATAACTTGAGCATTTTACTAAATATTTCATTGTTTTTTTTACTGTTGCTCAATATTTTTGTAATACTTTCGAGATGTAATAAAAAAATAATTGTCAAATATCCTATGTATATTGTATATGAAGAGATTGGCTGTCCCATTTCAAAACCTAGTAATCCTTTACACTTAACTACAACAACTACACACTTTTCATAAAATGGTTTTATTGTATAATATTGCTAAACTAGAAAGTCTCTACCAAATACAATGACACCAGCGTTGAAAACTCACATAATAAGTAGATATATTTAATCATCGATACCTAGTAAGTGGCATTCACTGCCTCTGATCATTTTAAAACCTAGTAAGTCACTTTAACCACATGGTTCTACCTAACATAAACACTTTTCAAAGGCTGACCGATTTAACGTTTATGCGCTCTCCTGTAAAATTTAGTTTTAAGCCCTTACTAGGTTTTGAAATGGGACAGCAGAGATATTTTTTTATTATTCGACTTAGTCACGTTTTAGCGCGCAGTTTATAATGGCAAAAAAATAAACTTTAAAAAAAAGTAAAAACCGACTTCAAAGAAAAACTAAAAGGAGTAAAATAATTACCATAGTATAAAATTAACAGTTTCAGAAGTCGGTGCAACTATACACTGAAACAAATAGAAGCCACCAACTTCTGAAACTGTAAATTTTTTATTATGGTAATTATTTTACTCCTTTTAGTTTTTCTTTGAAGTCGGTTTTTACTTTTTTTTAAAGTTTATTTTTTATGTAATACGTTTTAGTGCCATACATTTAACGACACGCACCCCCTCCTCTTTTCCAGTAGTCAGTTTCCAACAACAAATATAAACAAAGCAATATTAGTAACTTGAGAAATTTGCTTTGATCCGATGAGGAGTTCCGTTCCATATCTGTGAAGTTCATGGTCTAATCATAACAAAATGTATATGGGACCAATCAGGGGAAGTATACCCCATCGAACAAAAAAAAAAAAAAACAACCGAATTGAGAACGTCCTTCTTTTTGAAGTCGGTTAAAAAGGGTCTAAGATGGAGCACACGAATCCAAGTAACAGAGATATAGACGGATTCCCCTATACCTCTCTGTCTCTCACAAACACACGACGGAACACAGTAATCTGCTTGGCGCCGGACTTTAATGTGAGGGTGGTAGCTAGCCAGGCGGACCGTATGGATCTAAGCATGCTAAATAACGTACAACACTTGTAAATCTATATCTATACTATAATATTATAAAGAGGTAGAATTTGTTTGTTTGTTTGTTTGTATGTAGGAGGTAATCTCCGGAACTACACATCCGATTTCAAAAATTCTTTCACCAATAGGAAGCAACGTTATCCCTGAGTGCTATAGGCTATATTTTGGGATCAAAAAATTATAAATTAACGCGAGCGAAGCCGCGAGCAAAAGCTAGTAAAATATAAATTACATACCTTGTTGATAAAGCTGGACTTGCCAACGTTAGGGAACCCGCAGATGATGATGGTGCGTGTGTAAGGATCGATGGACGGCAGACGAGCCAAGTGTTGACGGACCTGGGGGGAAGGAACATCAAATTGCGTCAAATATAGGGATAGTTGTTAAATAAGAACAGCCGTATTATTAATATATGGCACCTCTAATATATAAGTCTTTGCCCAAAGGAATGACTAACCTGCCATACAAAAGGTTCTGTTGTGCTTTGCGAAAATGGTTAACCTGGGAGAATTTCTATACCCTTAAAGATTTTTTAAATAAAAGCGCATGTCGATTTGGTGCCCACTAAGATTTTCCTTTTATTTCCTGTGACTTAGTCTTTAATAATATTTCAATAACTTAAGTAACTGTAATCACTGTAATTCAAATAATAGTAATTTAAATGATTGTTATAATTAAAATTCAAATAATTGTAATTTTACCCAAATAATTGTTGTAAATTATAAATTAACTACAATTTCGCATGCCCGTAATGAGTTTGAAATATGTCCTGTGCTATAATTTAATTTAACATCTCATGTACCCTTAGAGCATATACCTACATGTACCCACCATATTTCAGGCAAATAAATGATTTATTATTAATTTGGATATCATTCAACTTTTTGTGTTGAAACTTAATCCTCTATAATACAGCATAACTTAGTTGCATTACATCTGAAAACCATGAAGTCTGCTCATCATACTATACAACTTTTACTATGAGAAAAGCTCTGAGAATGTAAAAAAAAACAGCTGTTCCCTACATTTTGACGAGTTATGCGAACATAAATGTAGGGAACAGCTGTTTTTTTTTCGCGATTTCACATTTGGCTCCACAGTAAAAGTTGTTCATAGTGATGAGTACAATCTCCTATTTCAGTTTGTCGAGTGTTTACAATTTCAACCTGTATACACACGTTTCGTGCTTGAAAAAACACACGCGATTCTACAAAACAATACGCGTTTAGCGGGTGTAACCACGATGTTTTTGGATAGTTTTTATAAACACCAAGTGCGTAACGGCGCACCGTGGGTGTGGTAAGCGAATGTTACTCGACAGTCAGACCGATTACGCACTGCATCCGATCCGAATCCGTGAAAATACGTTCCGGAAGAAATATTGACGGGCCGAAGTAACCGTAGTACTGTTTGTATGAACGCTTTCGCATTACCTCGGATTCAAATCGGACAAACGCCAAAGATGGCCCCTGAATTGCTTGGATTTGGATCAGAGATCGGATTAGTGCGTAAGCAATATCCGAATTCGGTCCGAGATTTTTAGACTCTAGATCCTTATTTTCACGAATTCGGATCGGATGCAGTGCGAAAAGCAATATCTGAATGTGGTCAGAGTTTTTTATATCCGTATTTTCACGGATCCGGATCGGATGCAGTTCGTAACCGCTGTAAATATGGGTATATGATATACCTCCGGTTTCTGAGTTAAGACAGTATTCTAGGATAAGCAGTAGGTACTTATGTAACATTTGAGTACGGAGTTGTCAAAAAAATGACGGATTTTAAAGCATTTTTTTGACAATTCTGTACTCAAATATTACTTAAGTATTGCATATCCTAGAATTCTTAACTCAGAAACCGGAGGGTAATCTTCAATAATTAGTGTAGGTACTGTATTAAAATATTACCTGTTCCAAATACGTAAGGTTGGCGGCCTGCCTCTTCATGATGGTGGCCATGCGACCGAGCGCCGCCCTCTTCAGTTGCTTGCATCGGTATAACGAGTCTCCGTACTTCAGAAGACGAACGTAGTCTTTAGCTACGCTGTGAACAAAGTTTGTTAGGATCTAAATGTTGCTATTTTTCTAGGAAACAGAGCCGAATAAACGAGAATTTATTTTTATGCAGTACATAGCGTGGGCCCAAGGTGCCCGAAAGATTTTAAACGTCTTTCTGATGCTATTATGCGTCAAATGAATATGTTACGGGTAAAGCCCGAATGGCGGTTACACCTAGGTTTACAACTAGGTGCAGCCGGCCACATGCGGTTAAACTTAGATGTATACTACTTATCTTCGGTTAGAACTAGGTTTACCCTTCATCATAGCGGGTAGAACTAGGTGTACCCACACACTGGTGGTTAAGGGGAACTCCGACACGGATAGGTTAGGTTCGAAGGCCGAAGGCCCTTCGTGTTAGGTTCCTTTAAACCCTGCAGACAGAAATAGGCAGCGGGGCTCCGTCGACTTAAGTTACACCTAGTTCTACCCAACTGCTACTGGTTGCACACTTGCACCTAGTTCTACCCTGGTAAACCTAGGTGTACCCGCCATTCGGTCTTTACCCGTAACAAATATATGAATGAAAGTCCAATTCAGTAAATTTTTTTTTGGTTTTTCTTCACTTAATAAATTAATTAACTTTAGTACTTTCTTGTAAACAATACCTCAGGTTGAACTGGCAACGTTTATAAATTATCGTGTGAGTGGATAAGAAACTTCTCACTTCACAACCCTCCCTGATAAACAAGACATACGGCGAGAGGGGTATGGTATCACAAAAGTCACAACGCCGCGTTCGTAGAACTTATGTTACCATAGATATTTTTCGATTTGTGAATTTCCGTAAATAATGAATATTTCGAAATTTAAGCTCTATTCAAAAAACTATATCCTAGCTTTTCTTCTCCAATTAAGCATCGGAATCGAAGGTTATAGTGTTGGGTAGGACATGACTTGAAAAAGAGTTTGTAAGAGTAGCCTCTTTTTTGCTCTGAGCCAGTACAATGTACTACTTCAAATGAGGCGAGGCGTACTGAAGCTCGGTGATACGTTTGAAGTAACGAGTACGAATATGACATTTGATGTCATTGGTTTCTATGTACTGATTACGTCTTTCTCGAGGCCCGGTCACTTATTGTCCATTGCAGAATGAAGGTAGAACCGCACTAGGCGGAACTGCACTGCAGCGGAACTGAGCGACACGACGCGTCAAAATATTCTTTATATGAAATTATATGAGACAACACGCACTACGCGGCAACGGAACTGCACTGCAACTGAACTGCGCGGCAAAGTTGAGCAACTGACCAAAAGTGTAGTTCCGCTGCCGCGGAGTGCGGTTCGACAAACTTCATTCCACTCCTATCGCGGCTGCATAATTTGTAATAACTCATTGAATTTGTATTGAGACATTCTAAAATAAGTATGGAATCTTATAGGATCCTTCTTAAGTCGTGGCAAAAGCGTAAAATACTCGCCTTGTTCATATCGCGAGTTTGATATGTCATGTAGCCATATTCTTTGCTTTTTTCTTGCCTGTTCTTGCTCGATCCTTTCCTCTTCCTCGCACAATAAGGAAATAATAATCATATTATTATCCATTTCGTCGTTCATCTTGCTCAGAGGTTGCCTAGCTACTGAATATATTTTTGTAGCGCCGCTGCAGTTCAAGTGCGGCTTACTATAAAATGACGCGTCGTGAAGTTCAGTTCCGCTGCGGTGCAGTTCCGCCTAGTGCGGTTCTACCTTGAATGACGTGCTATTGTAGCATATGCCTCACTCCCTCTCTTTCTCACCCTATAGTTTACTTACCGAGAGTAACGAGTAACGCGACTACCGCGACATAAAAGTTGAAGTAGTACACTTTAAATTTTCGAGCCGCTCTTACATTTTGACGGGACGAATGTACCGCCTCTTGTAAGTCCTACTCAACACTAGAAGGTTAAAATCTTTCGGGTACCCGAGGTGTATTTTATTTCAAATCGCCTTTACGTAGGATGGAAGGTTATTTAGTTTGTATTTATCATGGGTAATGCGCGTCAGTGCACGTGCTCTGCGCACGACCATATGACAAACAGTTAATGTGGGCCGCGATATGACTGACACACTGTATTGAGTACAACGTGCAGCTTCGAACGGGCCAAACATCACGCCTGTATTCCCAGAAGGGTTGGGCAGAGGTGTATATTAGTGCATCCTCATTTTGCCGTTATGTTTAAGTCCCATGTAATAGGAGACGAGCCTATTGCCATCAGGCACAAATCCAAACTCCTGCTGCTACTGAAAAATTTTACATGGAAAAATCCAATAACAGTGCCCAACCTGGGGATCGAACTGGGGAGTGTATCTTGCGCGGCTCATGTATCGTCGCGGTACGCGTATACATCACAATACATACAAATTCTCCTGCGTGGCCTCACCACGCGTATTATACGTCGCTACGCCGAGCGTATAGGGCCTAGAAGTCTCGCACGCATCTTGCGTTCGATTGATGCGGCCAGTCGCCAGCCTCTAGGTAACGCCGGTACTGTCGTCATACGGAAAAAGGCCGTGACTAACATTTGAGTTAAATACAGATTCGGAATCAGCAAGAAAAACGGTACCTTTTAGTATATGTAAACGCAATATACATATTTTGTACTCTCAGAATGCACACTGGCTAAAGGTTAAAACACGCCTCGTAATGACATTAAAAACACGTAGTGAGGCCGCACAGGAGAATTTGTATTTAGCGCGATGCATACGCGTAACGGGACTAAACATGAGCCGCGCAAGACGCTCAATGCATCTGCAGCCTTATGCGTACTTTGCGTCGCGTATCTTGACTCGCTAAGTGTTATGGCCTTTAGAAATGATTTTTAACATTCTTTCGTAAAAATATGATTAACAACAAATGATAATTCACAACCTTCGTGAGACACATTAAGTTACAGTTTACTCACGTGCATTTTTAGGTACTGCGCGAATAGTTCGACTCGCGACCTCGCCGCGTGTTCAGCTCATAATTAAGGGCTCCGTTTGGGTCCAAAACAAGTTCGGCAATCCCGAAATGCATGGAAGCAAACCGCAACTAATCATAAATATTGTTATATAATATTCAGCTTACGTATCAATAAGATGTCTGGCGGTGTTCAGTTGTCCGAGACCAAGCTTGTAATGATCCTTATCGTACAGCACGTTCATAAGATCTGCATAGAATGGATGCACATCATCTAGTTTTGGGAATTCCTGTTGAACAAATAATTGTATTAATTAACAATGACAACCGGATATTGTATTACCTGGTTTCTTACTAATTTTGTGGTGAAACAGTATGATGGTATAATTATGGGATGTCCCAAAACTCTAAATCAAGCTGGGAATAATGGTACCTACGGCAATTAAAGAAAGGTCACAGTTTTTTTTATTTAATTCTTTTTCTTAAAAACACATTTAAAATAGTTTGATTTATAAGGTAAAATTTTATTCATGGTAACTGAAATAAAAGGACAAAACTGAAAAAAAAACTGTTCACTCCATAACTGCCCTATCATTTGTTCCAGGGTTGATATTGAGTTTCAGGATGTGTATTCATAAAAAAAAGATTTTAGTGGGTATCGCCTTATCTGACATTGTAATCTAATGTTTTTTGTGGGTTGTCCAGCTTCAATTTAAGGTGAGATCACACAGGTTGTCCACCTATACTTAGGCCAAAGACAACCTCTGGTTTCCGAAAAGCTGATTACAGTGCATTCACCAAAAGAAGTCACTTCAGCGCTATGTTGACACCACAGATTTTTCATTATAAAAGCATCAAAAACAATAAAAAGTAACTTTGAAACTCGAAAAAGATAGATAGATAGATATACTTTATTGTACACTAAAAGAAATAAAACAGTAGGAATACACATAGATCAAAATTTTAAAAAAAATATTGTCTCTTCTAAACTCATTGTTTGTTTCCACTTTCCCAGGTTGATGTTAGGACGTCCTGTATATTACATGGCAATGTTATTTTGGTAAGCTGCTCATATTTTAAAAGTAGAAAAATAATACAACAAATGATTATTAGCATTTCAGTTTGTACACTGAAGCTGGGTGACCCAAAGTACATGTGTCAACAATATTGCGCAATTGATGAAATACATCCTAAATCTCAATAACACCTGCTTGAAATAAAAACAACAGAGTCTCACAAACATACTAAAAGTAATTCTGTAGTGGAATCATAAGTATTTACCTGGATAATCCTGGAAAGACGATCGTGAAAGTTCTGCTGCGTAAACTTCACTTTTCTCATATAAAAACCGCGAATCCTCGATATTTTGTAATGTTTATGTACCACTGTAGGTGTTTTCCTCTGTGTTTTAGACAATATTATGTCTATAAAGTCCTGAAATGCAAAAAATATGGGTTAAGTTAGGTTAGAACACCTGATAGACGATTTCGTAAATATTTTTTTATAAAATAGTACTTTTGATTATTTACCTTAGCCGTAGGGACTACGGCGATCTTTTTGAAGTTATATAAACTCATTTTTGCTTATTTTATTACACTTATAAATAAAAAAGAGCTCGGCATGAGCTCAACACGTAAACACGTGTTTTTAAAAGAAAAAGAATTAGTGAAACGTCAACGTCAAAAGAAATACGTTTTGTTATTTCGTTTGTCTCACAAAATATTGTGGTCTTCGGTTTGTTTCGCTGAACTGAAAACCGTCGAATCGAATGCATTGAACAACCCGCGTTGCTCTAAGTTTAGCGCTTATTACACTTGGCTAAATTTTGTCGTCATAAGTAATTCAGTCGATACTGAATTTAGTCAAGTATAATCGCAATTAGCAAGCTAAATTTTTTTCTGAATTTAGGATGCTAGCTTGCTAATTGTGATTATACTTGACTAAATTCAGTATCGACTGAATTAAGATGACTAAATTCAGCCAAGTGTAATAAGCGTTTAGTTGAAAACCAACAAAGAATCGAGAAGATCTAAAACGTTTTATTATAGCAACAAAATAAATAAACGTCAAGTTAATGTCAAATTGCCGAGCCGACTTTAATTATTAATCTGTGGCCACGGCCGAAACTCAAGCAAACGCTACGAAAGGAGGTTATCCTGTATCTGTAATTTAATAGAAAATAATGCCGGTTATTCTATTGGAAATATTACACTACCAAGAAAAATAGAAACAAGAAAGTATTTTGAATTCCCACTGTACAAGTCTCAACAATACAGTGATTTATTGTGAGTAAAATATTGCATCATTTTTCATTTGTTTTTCACATTACGTCGAAAAAATATTTACTAGAGCGAATTTTGAATCGTATTTATAATTTTCTTACTTGTCCTATTATTATCCTTATGTCAACCAATTATTAAGTTCCAAATCGTCGTATACATATAAACGAAATATTCATTTATCTTTACATTTTACTTGATAGCCAAATAAGGGTGATTTACCAGCATTGAGCTATGCTGCGCTATCCTATGCTATGCTCTATTTTAGTCAATTCGCTCCTCTTAGATTATAACGAGGAAACAAACAAAACATGCTGCATTGCGCTCTGTATGTCTGCGCTTTATTTAAAACATAGCAGGGATCATGCAATATGTGCTGACTCGCTCCTCAAATGAGGTGGGCTATGATTTAAAATTAAATGACTGCACATGAGCTAATAATGATCTTTACTGACCCAGTCGCACCGCACACCAGGTATTCGCACAGCTCAATGTTGTTTGTAGAAAAATAAAGCACTAGAAAGTTATCTTAGCTACGCACAGTACAACGCAGCATAGCTCAATGTTGGTTAGTCACCCTAAAGATTGATTATATTGAGAGCAACTGCCATCTCACGGCTTTAACTCAAACCTCATTTATTCAAAATAGTCTAGAATTACTTAGTTCTTTTTGAACGTCAATTTTACAAAATACAGCCCCCAAAAGCGCCCACCCTTCACCGCTAGCTAGTGTTTATTAATCTTAAACCATAGAACGTGAATTATTCTTAATTGAAATATAAAATAGTGAGTGGTGTGTGTGCATTGCAGATATAATTTTAGAAGAAAAGAACCGAAACCAAAATGTATTCAAGACTATGCTCCCTCAAGTCAAACCTCAACCATCGGCTGATATCGTGCAGCAATATGTACAGCAGTGGCATTCTAAAAAAGAAGGAAACTCTCTCAAAAGTTCTACAACCTGGAAAGACGCTGCACGGCTTCCTCGTCACTGATGTAGAACCAATTAAAGAGTATAACATGACTGCGTATTGCCTAGTACACGAAAAGACTAAAACAGAGTACCTGCATTTAGAACGAGATGATAGCAATAATGTATTTTCAGTTGGTTTCCGTACTACACCATTAGATTCTATGGGAACTCCACACATCCTTGAACACACAGTCCTATGCGGCTCTGAGAAATATCCTGTCAGAGATCCATTCTTCAAAATGTTAAACCGATCGCTGGCTACGTTCATGAATGCATTGACAGGCCCTGACTACACATTCTACCCATTCTCGTCACAAAATGCGATTGATTACAATAATCTGCAAAAAGTCTACTTAGATGCTGTTTTTAAACCTAATCTATCTAGGTTAGACTTCTTGCAAGAAGGCTGGAGATTAGAGCATATGAATGTAGAAGATAAATTATCTGAATTAACGTTCAAAGGTGTTGTGTACAATGAAATGAAAGGAGCATTCTCCGAAACAAGTTCGTTGTTCGGACAAAAGTTTATTAACACTATTTTACCAAAAGGCACATATGGTTATGTCTCTGGTGGTGACCCATTATGCATTCCAGAACTCTCTCATGACCATTTGAAGGAATTCCACGCTAGGTACTACCATCCAAGTAACGCTAGAATCTATTCCTATGGAAACTTTCCTTTGGAAGCAAACCTAAAGTTTGTCAATGAGGAATACTTAAGTCAGTTTTCGTTTTTGGACCCAAAGCACACGATAGTACAGCAACAGCCACGATGGGAAGCACCGAAAAAAGCTCAAATAACATGCAGAGTTGACCAATACGGAGTTCCTATTGAAAAACAGAACCAAATTGCTATAGGATATGTCATGTCTGACATAACGAGTATATATGAGACGTTTATGCTAATGGCATTGACGGAACTCATGATTATTGGTCCGAATTCAGCGTTCTACAAAAGTTTAATCGAGAAAAACATATCTGGAGGCTATAATTCCCTCACTGGGTATGACAATCAAATTAGAGACACATTATTTGTAGTAGGGCTACGAGACGTTGAGAAATCAAAGTTTGAAATGGTAGAATCTATTGTCAATCAGACCATTCACGAAATATATGACAAAGGATTTGAAAGAGATCATATCCAGAGTGTCCTACATGGTTTTGAATTGTCAATCAAGCATCAATCGCCGAAGTTCGGGCTCAATCTCCTCTTCAATCTTATGCCATTGTGGAATCATGATGGGCCAATTTTAAATGCTTTGAAAGTTAATCAATTGTTAGATGAATTAAAGACTAATTTAACAAAACCTTCCTATGTGAAAGATGTTATTGAGAAGTACTTTATTCTTAACAATCACAAACTAACCATGACGATGGTACCTGATCCTAAATTCGAAGACGAATTTACCAAAGCTGAAGTGACATTGCTACAAAACAAATTAAAGTCACTGGATTCGAAAAAAAAAGAAGAAATTTACAAAGAAGGTCTAGAACTTTCTAAAGCACAGAAGAGAGAAGAGAGTTTGGAGTTACTACCCTGTTTAAAGATTGATGATATCACTCTTACTAAGACTGCACCTCCATTGAAACACACGGTCGCTAAAACGATTCCTTTACAAATGTGTGAGGCCAATACTAACGGAATAACATATTTCAAAGGAGTTGTTGGAACAGATTGCTTGAATGAGAAACAGAGAGAACTGCTGCCATTCTTCAACTATATAGTCAGTAAATTTGACACAAAAAATTACAATTATCGAGACTTTGACAAATACACAAGCAAATCTACATCTGGATTAGGCTTTCTCACTCATATAACTGAACATATCGATCAACATGGTCAATACGAACAAGGAGTATTTATCAGCAGTCACTGTTTAGACAATAACCTGCCAAAAATGATGGATATATGGACTGAAATCTTCAATAAACCAAACTTTAGTAACACTGAAAGAATGAACATGCTTTTCACGAATTATTGCTCAACTTTAAGCAATGGAATCATTGACAGTGGACATACTTATGCTATGCAGGGCGCCAGAGCGTTAATTAACTCTGTAGACGAATGCAAGGAAAACCTAATGGGTCTACACCACATAATGACGATGCAAGACATCCAGAAGAACCAAAAAATAGAAGAGGTCCAAGATACAATTGATAAGATCGGAAAACAAGTTTTAAATGGAACAAACTTGAGGGCTGCTTTCCATTACTGCCACGACAACACGCAGATTCACGAATGCGTAGACAAGTTCTGCACAGATCTATCTGCTGGTAATGAACACAAAGACATGAATAGGATCAACTGGACCGATTGTAAGGAAATGCCGAAAGAAAATCGCGGCGTGCACATCGTTATGAATATCCCCGTCAACTTCTGCGCTAAAGTCATTCGTACAGTACCTTACACCGATCCAGATTATCCGAAGTTACGAGTGTTATCAAGATTCTTGACATCAAAGTATTTGCACCCAGTAGTCAGAGAGCAGAACGGAGCATACGGCGGAGGTGCAATGCTAACGTTAGACGGAATCTTCAACTTCTATTCATACAGGGATCCTAATTCCAGAGTCACATTAAACGTATTCAACGACACAGCGAAATGGATGTCTAAGAACGCGAAATTAGTTGATGATCAAAATCTTTTTGAAGCGAAACTGTCTATATTGCAGCAGATGGACCAACCAATACCAGAATACATGAAAGGGGTCGATCTATTCTTGTATGGACTGTCCTACGATGTCTGGAAGACACAGAGAGAAAGAGTTTTAGCGGTAGAGAAAAGTGATTTAATTGAAGTCTGCCAGAAGTATTTGAAGGATGACAAATGGTCTGGCACATGCGTGATTGGTGAAGGCTCAAAAGACCTTAAAGAAGGCAAGGAAGTTTGGCAGACAATTAACGGACCACAACAGTAACGAATCGGTTTTTATTTCTGATAAGTCTTTAATCAGTTATTGAAGAAGTGAGAAAACGTAGTTGATAGCTTCTAGTCTTATGTTCTGTATAGATCTTTGATTCATTCAAAATACTTTTTGAGGCTGCAAAGCCTACAATTAGCTGTTTTAAGCGGCCCTAGGCTCAGCCTAATGAAGTTGTTTAGATCAAAATGAGCGTGCTTTCGAGGTTTCGGCAGCTTAAGCCCATCTGCACATTATAAGAAATTTCTGACACATGCGCGAAGACCCTATACGCATACATTTTATATTAGAGCCAGTAGGCTGCCGGATTCGGCAAATTCTGACAGTGTGGGTCTAGTAAAAAATGTATGAGCAGAATCGCGCGTATAATGTGCGACCGGCCTAAGACCCAGACTCCGCCAAAGCGGAGACAGACGAAGCGGAGCGGAGATGTGTTTTAAAAAACCAATAAAATTTCGTTATTAACACATCTCGTCTCCACTCAGCTTATACCGATGGAAGCGGAGATGTGAGGATTGCCTCGCAAGCTGACGACGGCGCGCAGTGGAGACGACATGTGTGCGTCGTGCAGTGAGAGACGTCACACTTCTCATGTCAACTGGTATAACGACATGACTGAGACGTCTACCTTTCGTGTCAAATCGCACTAAACTGTGCGTTCACATTCAACGGTCGCCGCACGCAGCTCAGTTCCGCTCAAGTCAGCGCACATCTCCACCCTAGCCAGCACACATCTCCGCTACAGTCTAGCCAGTAGGTACGCATCTCCGCACAGTTTCGGTGGATACACCCTAGCTGAAAAACATCTCTTCTCGTCTCTGCTTCGTACATCTCCGCTTTGGTGGAGTCCGGGCCTAAATGGTCCTTAATAATTATGTCGGAAGCCCCAATTCTGTTTAGCACTGACTAAACATAGCTAAAATGTTACTATCCCTGGTACATAAAACAAGAAAAAGATGGAATAATATTAGAGCTTTCAAATTAACTTAGGCATACAGGGTGTAAACGAATTCGTGAAATTCCTTCAAACCACATGATCTATTAATGGTACAGATTAACGCCGCACATGATTTAGATTGATTCAAAATAAAAATAAACTTTTTTTTCCAATCGAAATTTTTATGTGATGGAAAATTTCGATGCCATGCATAAATTTTATTAATGAAGTCACGGCGACACAGCGGACGGGCACGACTAGCGCGATATCGCTCCATGCAGTCAGTTAACTTGGAACGCTAAAATTACTCAGATACGAAATACCATGTTTCAGTTTTTGAAAACATTTTTTTCTTGAAAACTTTTTCTTGATTCTGAAATTAGTGTCAGTGTCCAGTAGATCACGCGGCTTGAAGGAATTACTCGAATTCGTTTACACCCTGTATAAACATTTGTTTGAACTAATTCGCCAGTTTGAATGGTGTGATGCAGAACTGTAATTCAGCACCGTAAAGGGTTAAAAAGAGATAGCAATATTTTTAGTTTAGTTTTGTTAATGCGCAATCATCAAACGTTTATTACGCCACGTTCAAACGTAGGTGTAGAATGGAATATGCCAGTAGCTAATAATATCGCCGATAGGACAGAAAATGATTTTTTTTCGAATTTCCTAAACTATGTTTAGTCTCCCCAGAAATTAATGAGTATTACTGTCTCCAAATACTCGTAAAATGAAATATTTTGAGAATATATCTTAATAGTCTTCTTAGAGAGCAACTTAATTGTTAATTTATTACTGAGTAATGTTGAGACTGTTGTTAATAAATATTATTTTTAAATATTAGCTTTGTTTTAATTTTATACTTACTTACACTTTAAACCGCAGCGCAGACGACGGAAAGTGCTCGGCGTACATTTTTATCCGTAGTAACACTTAAAACTGCATCGCATAACGCACCCGAAGGACCAAAAGTACATACAATACATACAATACGGCCGATGTATCTTGTTGTGAAGTTAGCTGATTAGCTGCGCAGTAGACAATTTCGTTTCTAAAAGATTCATTGCGCAGTCAAACAACTAACTTTAGACTTGCCAAGATACGTCCTATTGTACACAGTCTTATTTTCTCGGATATAAAGTACGCCAAGGAGCCGAGGACTGTCCATTTTCGGCGTTCCACACCGATAACTCGGCCCCCAGCCTCCTGCCAGCAACGTCCTAAGCCGAGGTCCGAGTCCCACTAAGATCGCCCCAAGTTGTTGCTAGTAGTCATGGTGATAGTGTAGTATAAGTAGTTAGCTTAAGCAGGGTACTCACCTAGCCGTGTAGCATGTAACGTATCTGATACTGTATCAAGTGAGTACGTAGGCACGAGCTCGCTGCGAGCCGCTCACGCGTGGAGCGCAGTAACCTCGCAGTGACCCGCCGAGTGGCGGTATCACTGCGAACACAAAGGCGGCTCGCAGTGTGCGCGTGGACGGCGACACGACTGCTTGTTGTAGTGAGTACGTAGGCGCGAGCTTCAAACTAACGTCTTCATCATGGAGTGGACGGATGAAAAAGTATTTAATTTAATTGAGCTTTATCAATATACTCCGGTATTGTGGGACCCTGGAATTTCACTTTGCCAGAATCGACGTGGACTTTTATAATTTTCGATGATATTGTACATGAATATGAACGCAGCACTAGCCACCATTTCAGACATGTTGTCGGCGTGATGTCGTCACGAGCACTGCGGATCCGGGAGCTCGTAGCTAGATACGCGGTGACCGTGGACGAGCCGTACCTACACACTTGCAGGTTGATACAGTATCAGATACGTTACATGCTTACGGCTAGGTGAGTACCCTGCTATAGGTTAAGTATTTGGGAATGCCTCCGCTGCCAGCAGCGCCAGCTTCCAAACTGGCTGCCGGCGCCGCGCTGACTACATACACTGTTTTTTTACACCTTCAAATCCTCTTCAAACTCTTCATGACTCACTTCGTCACTCACTTTCATTTTCACAATAAAAACAAATGAAAAACTTAAGGGGATGTTTGGAAGGTTGTTTGGGTTTCCAAAGCAGAGTTTCTGTCTGCAGGCTTTAAAGTAACCTAACACGAAGGGGATGACGGGAGCTTCGTTCGCTCGCTCACTCTAGCCCCCGTCATCCCCTTCGAACCTAACCTATCCGTGTCGGGGTGCCCCAAATTAACGAGCTCGCTTCGCTCGCTCTTGAAATTAGTCGGTTGGAAAACAAGTTACAATGCTTGGCCGAAAATCTAACCTACCTTTCAACTAACATACCTACCAAACAACTTATTACCGCCGCCGATGTCCATTTTGGGTGCCGGCAGCCGATGTTTTTAATCTCGGCTGCCGGCAGTAATGTACCGCCGGTTCCCAATGACGTTATTTTTGGGTGCCGACACCGGCAGCGGAGGCACTCTCTAAGTATTTTACTTCCCCTCCATTGGCTGGAGACCCTTCAGGTCTCGCCAATAACTGCCACGTTACGTAGAAACCTGTAGTTAGTCCACAAGGACTAACTACAAGCAGTCAAATAGAAAAAGAAAACTTGGTCTGCGTTGGGATTTAACTTTACTTACTGGTATGTCCACAGTACCTAGCTTTGTGTTTTCTGAAAAAAGTTTCGAGAAGTTAATGCGGACATACTCAAAGAAATTCTTGAATTAGAGACAAAACACGCTTAGGCTAAGCGTATGCTAGGATGCAGGTGACGCAGCACAGTACAGATTTTGCAGGGCAGGGCAGGCGAGGCAGACATAGGCCACGACCGCATGCCGCGACGCAGCTCGAAGACACATTCGAGTTTTAACTAGTACAAAGAATAGACGTGTTCGAATTGACGAACGTTTTTATTTAATAGTCTGGATGATTAGTATCACACAAACAAGGTTCACAACGCACTAATTCAATTAAATGTTCTGTCATTGCAATAAAATTCGAATTAGCGGTAAAAAACACGTGTCGACATGCAGGCGTCGTGCAGAAATTAGCTAGCTACTAATAACTAATCTGTGGCAGAAATCTGTGCCGGCACTACAACGAGGCGCAGGGCAGGAGAGACGGATGTCTGCGTCGCACGCGCCTGCGCCGCAGCGTACGCAGCTCTTAGGGCGCGTTCCCACTATGTCGTAACGATTAAATTATCGTTGGACGACTGTCGTCTCTAGCTGTTCCCATTAATACGATTGTTTGTCGTCATTTTTTTTTATCGTTTAGCGACTATCGTATCTAGCTGTTTCCATTGGATCGCGACGACATTTTATCGTTTCACGGCGGTCGCTTTGTCGTTAAAAAAAACGTGTGTGTGTGTGTGTCGTAAACGACGAGACGATATTTTTATCGTGGATACGATAGATTTGCGGTCATGATTTAGTCGTAATGATTTTTTATCGTTTTACGACTGTCGTGCTATCTGTTCCCACTGTCATGACAATCTGTTGTCACTGCAAAAAATGTTGTAGACGACAGAAAATCGTGTCGTTCTATATGTGAACACCTCCATTTAAACATATAAGCCACGACACTTAAAACTACACGATTATCTGTCGTCACGACAAAGTGGGAACGCGCCCTTAGTACGTTATGCATTACAAAATCTGCTCTGCTCTGCGCTGCGTGCACCTGCGTCACCTGCGTCTCAGCATACGCTTAGCCTTATCAGCACACTTCTAGAAAATGTGCATTTTGCATGCGTAGGTACCTACGCATGTTTTGTCAGGCAGCTCTCTGCTGACGCCGCCGTCCCCTGCGCCGCTTCCACTGGGGTTGTACACTAATTCTGGGGCCACACTTAGGCCTCATTTACGGAGACGCGGGGCGTCGCGTGCGGCGTGGCTTCTCGCGGCGCGTCTTACGATTTTTCTGTTTACGGAGCGGCGGTGCGTGCAGCGGCCCGCATCATCACACGCGCAAACACAAACATATGGCAATGTATGATGTTGTTTATAAAGATGCGGCGCGTAAGACGCCGCGGGCCCCGCCGCGATAAACGTCGCGTGCGACGCGGCGATGCCATCCGCGGGCTCCGCCTACATTTCAGGCAAACGCGTGTAAAATCGCTTCTCCGTAAACGCTCTCACACAACGCCATAATTATGTTTGAATTCAGTGCGGGCCGCGCCGCACAACGCGACGCGCGACGCCCCGCGTCTCCGTAAATGAGGCCTTACGCCTAACGCCATTAATTACCTAACTCATTAATTTTATTTTGTTAGTGTGGCCCCAATAAGGAAGGAGAGGTTTTTGAACGTTAAAAAGTGTTCTAATGAAACAAATGTCTAGCTATATACAGGGTGACTGGTAATTCGACATATTCTTTGTAAGGGGTTATACTAGAGATCATTGAATCAATAAATTAACCCCCAAAATAAGTGGGTCGCAAAAAAAAAAAGTAAAAATAGAGAGTCTGGTCACATATTAGGTACCTTTTATTTCTGAGACATTGAGAATTTTTGGCATGCATTATCTCAAATGATTGCGTCCGCGAGGCCTAAGCTGAGCTTTGCATTTGTGTGAGAATGAATGCAGACGCGTAAGGTTACAGCTCATTAGAACCACCCGGCACCCGACCCGCACCGCCTCATCGCTCGGCGTCCACTCGTTGTCAGCAGGTGGTCCACGGGTGGACGCCGCGTTATCACTAGTAAACGTCGCGTGGTCAATCAGAGGACCTCGCGCGGTCACCGAGTGGACATCGCGTGGTCAACCAGTGGACTTCACGTAGTCAACGAGAGGAAATCGCGGGGCCCACGAATTTCCGAGTAGTCTGTCAGCAATTGGCACCAGGTCTACACGTGTGTTTGGTTATGTTTATGTCAAATTTTACCAAAATTTGACATATATTTTTGAACTTCTCCATAAGTCTTTCTTTATTCATTTTAAAAGCAAAAACCATACGTCCGACATGTTATAAAGAAGGGCTGGAAATGACGGGTGGGTGGGGAGCGGCGCATCGCTGACGCATTGTCCTCGCGAGAACAACTTGCGGGCCACGCGCGGTCTTCTCGATGGCAGCGCGCGGTTCACTCCAGGCAAGCATGCGAGCAGCGAGTTGTCACCGAGTGGTTAACTCGTCGTCCGCGCGTGGACGGCATACACCCGAGGCGATCCGGTGACGTTACGGAGTTGATGTAGTGAGCGCACATCCATACAAATTCATCATCAATACGAACCGCGCGAGGCGAGGCGATGCGGGTCGGGTGCCGGGTGGGTCTAATGAGCTGTAACCTTTTCTTGGCTTAAACCTGTTTATACTGCTTTTTGGCAATCGATTCTATGTGCAGTTACCTACACAAATGCAAAGCTCAGCTTAGGCCTCGCGGATTGTATTATCAACCAAACATGCTTTTAGAAAAGCATCAATAGAGTGCCCAGAAACGTTTTTTTTCTATGAGAAGTCAAACAAAAAACCGTAACCGCTCATTTCCGACCCATAGTGATGGAGATTAATTTATTGCCAATGATTTCTAGTATTTTTTATTCTTTCAAGGAATAGGTCGAATTACGAGTCACGCTGTAGATGTATGTCTATATGTATGTATATGTATTTCATTATCCTTTGTTCTTTTAACAGAAACAGATGTAACGAAACTGATAATTCTAATTTTTATTAGGAATATAATGTCACTACCACAACATTTCGACAGCCCTGAAAACTACTTCGAAGAATGCCTCGAATTCTTACGGGAATATCAGTATTTATACAATTATCCCAACACAGACATACTGATTCACAATATTTTGGACAAAATCACTATAAAAGACGAAGAAATTGATATTTTTGATGAACATTTCGACTTGAGCGCTGTCAACGATGAATTTTTAAACACTTTTTTGACGAAGCTAGAGAAATTGCAAGTTTTCTACGATGATTTCCGAGAAGATGCATTGGAGAACAGTGTGGATGTGCCTGTTAGTCCTAAAAAGAAACACGAGATAATATATCTGGCAAAAGAAATCAAAGAAATTTGTGAAAACGTCGCGTGTGAAGTTGTCGTCGACTTTGGATCGGGATTGGTAAGCATTTTGTTCTTTTTCTATCATAATAAACTGTATGTAAACGACTATCCTCCGGTTTCTGTTTTCAGAATTCGGGTTATGCAAATACTTAAGTAACATTTGAGTATGGAGTTGTCAAAAAAAAATACGGATTTTTAAAGCATTTTTTTGAAAACTTTGTACTCAAATGCTACTTAGGTAGGTATTTGCTTATCCCGAATTCTCAAATCAGAAACCGGAGGTTAGTAAACGAATTCTTGTAATTCCTTGACGGTTTGACATATTTTCTATACAAAAGCTGTCAAAACGTCAAACTTATTCCCCAGATAAAAGTTATCTGACGATTGAAAAATCAGCCCTTAACCCTTAACCACATAATAAGGTTTCAATAAAAAAATAAGCAACAAAAAACTTTTGTAAAAATAATAATTTATTTGATAGAACATTTCGATGCCACGCATAAATAAATGAAAGCATGGCGGCACAGCTGGCGGGCACGACTAGTGCGTTACCGCTCCGCGCAGTCAGTTAACTCAGGCGAGAAAATGGCTCAAAAACACAACACCATGTTTTCTTTGTTTCCAGGGCTACTTGGACCAACTAATATTTGAAACAACAAACTATAAAGTTTTGGGAATTGAATGTAACGACAGTCATTACGTTGGCGCCAAAAAACGCCAGCGGAAGTACCACGCAAACTCCATAGATAATGTAAAATATATAAAACACACAGTGACTGAAGATTCTCATGGAAATATCCAGGGATATCTACACGATAAGTTTGAAAATCATAGAGAATTTTGCATAACCGGCCTTCATGCGTGCGCCGATTTGACCATAGACGCGATCAATTTATTTTTAAAGATTGCTGATGCAAAAGCAATGGTTATTATGCCTTGCTGCTATCATAAAATGGCGGAAAATGATGGAGTTTTTAAGAATTTCCCTTTAAGTAATTGCTTGAAGGATGTTTTTAGAAGGTTTAATGGGGAAGAGTATATGAGAGTACCTTTCCTTAGGCTGGCTGCTCAACCACCGTCTGTTGACGACAAGTTGGAAGATTTGGTTTTTAATTTATTGTCAAGAGCTGTTTTACAAATGTTCGCGGTTAGACGTGAGTATAAGTACACCATTACGTAGACCGGTTGCTAGGGTTTCATTATCCAGCTTTGAACTCCGATAGGATGAAAGAATGGCCAGCACTATTCTTTAGTTTGCTAATACTAAGCTTCTGTGATCACAAACCCGCTTGTCAAGCGTGATGATTGTGGCAACATTCTTGCGCTTAAGGTTACCATTTCGAAATATTAAAAGTCCTGACCTGAAGTTAGACATTTCTTAGGAAGTCCGAACATATTAGTCACGAAATGAAATAATAAATTCCACGCGCAGCGCACTTTTGTTTTACAAGGGTAGCGGGGGCAGGAAAGGGTGCGTGCGGAAATCCGGGAATCCACCGCTCGCCCCCGTGTCCCCGCAAATGTTTTATTTTTAAGTAATTTAATCCGAGAAAATAAACATTATTTAAAAAAAAAAGACGACGTAAAAAAAACGGACTTAATAAAAATCCGGACGGTAGGGCGAAAGTCCGAGGATGTCCGAGGAGGAGATAAGTCTGGTCGAATGATAACCCTACTTGCAGTGGGGATTTTCGGATAGTTCGGGACTTCTCAAAGCATACAAAATAATAGAACCTATATGTTTTTTTTAGCTAATCTGTAAGGAGCACGTGCCAGCAAATTATGTGAATATTAAATGTATTACATACTATAATCTTTTACAGATAACTGCAAACTAAAAAGGAATAAACGAAAAGCTGTAAAAACTAAACACATGGACAATAATTTTGAAATCTACATAAAAGATGCTACCACCAACGGTTTTACTTTAATCAACAATGAATCTTCAAACGAAAGCAATAAAGTTGAGAATCCTGCATTTTGTTGTGAAGAACTTATGACGTTATGGAATGAAATATCTCAACCGACATTTAAAAAGGCGGGAATTTTTATTCTGTTACAAAATTATTTGCAGCCAGTTATAGAAAATATGGTGTTGTATGATAGACTGGTTTATTTAATGGAGAATGGCGTGAAACATTGTGAATTCAGAAAGATATTGAACGTAAAAACATCGCCCCGTTGTTTAGCTTTATTAGCATATAAATAAATTATTATAAATGTACTTGTTTAATTTATTTAACATTTGTGCTTTTTTATTTTTCTTCAATCTTTCGACCACAGTTCCACAGTCCGCACTCGGAATTTCTGCTTCATAGTAGGTGGCGGATGCACAAACACACCTGAAACAATTTAATTCTATCAAGACTTGGCACGCGAGGTTGTCGACATGTGGTATGTTGATTCAGTAGTCATTGTGCCGATAGTAATTACGGCGAATGGCTTTAATAACCAAGAGCCTCGACCAACACATAAAGAGGCTCTCGTTGGGCGGCTGGATCAAGGGCCTGATACAGAAAGCGGTACTTCTGGACGGTAGCTTAGACTCTGTTCCCTATGGTGGGCTACTATTTTATATAATTTTAAATGTTTTTTTATTTTATATAATTAAATGTTTAAAAATGTAAAATTATGTACCTATTGAAGTAGGTGTCGGACGCACAAACACACAGACCTGAAACAATCATATATTATCTGTAGCCAATAATATTTTTTATGAGTTTAGTCAATACAAATTATTTTTTAATGATAAATGTATTAGAGTGGGATTATTAACATGCTCATCTATATAATTATATAAAAATGAATCCCAATTTCCCTTGGTCACGGCCATCACGGCATTATGCGTGAGCGGCGGGACCGGTTTCTTTTTTTTTATTTTTTTTTGTTTTCCTAATTGTCAGGAGAAGGTAAAGAAAGAGAAGAAAATATATTATTAAAAAAAAAAAAAACTCAGGATGTCCCTATTCTTCATTTGTTTACCGCATGCATTAAAATGGTTTTAACTTTTTGTTACTATTTTGATTTTGTTTCTGAAGGTAGGTAGTAGGAAAGTAATAAGTAGGAAAAAGTGCATTGCAACGCGTGCCGGGTACAGCTAGTAAAAAATAATTGAAGCCTTTAGCACTCCTAGGTCGAAAGAAACACCTAAATTACTGGGCTGCTAAAAATCAAAACGGCTGCCTTTCGGGGAGGAGGGCGTTCGTAGGTATTACAAAAGAAGGTATTTTTGTCGACATGTCGTTAAATTTTCGGTCGTACTAGAAACACTGAACTACAATATTTCGTTTACTATTGAGAATTTCGTAAAAGAGAACTAACATTTACCGCCTTTGGGAAACTAACTTAAGACTTTGGCTTAAGTCTTTTGTATTTATGGCGTAAAATGGTGCGTGTCCTATGTAGATGACCGTATTATCTCGTGTGGGGATGGGCTAGAATAAAACTTCCCCACCGCGCGCCAGACGCAAGACATTTTGTTGACGCGAGTCAACAAAAGCCCGCACGCTTGTGGCTAGGATCTATATGGTCTGGTCCGGCTGGCTCGCTACCCTCGCTCACAGTTATGTAGGTACGGCGCCAAGCAGTTTACTGTTTTCTGTCGTGTGTATGTGAGAGCTAGAGGCGTATAATGGAATCCCTCTATAATAAAATTCTCTGTTGCTTGTATTCGTGTGCTTCATCTTAGACCCGGTTTACGCTTACTTACCATTAGGTGCGACTAGAGTTAAATGTGACCAAGTCTGGCAAAAACAGTTGTTATGCTATACCTGCTGACCCTCAAACTGGAAATGAATAGCTTGATAAGTAGCCGTGTGTACTACTACCTTAGAGCCTATTAGGTATATATGCTCTAAGACTACTACTTTGTAATTACAACACTAAATGACGATGCGTTATATTATAAACCAAAAAGGGGATGCATGAAAAGAGCTTCCACGAGTGACGATACTTAAGTACGTCCGGCGCATCCTTGCTGACTGGCTAATCTTTTCACCACACTAAGAGCTATTTTCGTATAACTCGTGCTGACACGAGAGAAGAAGAAAAAGAACCAAAAAGTTTAACATTGAAGAAACATATATTATAAAAATATAGTTTATGTTTCTACAATGAATAAACAGAATAATAATAGCCGATAAATTGGACGAAGGAAAACAAACTAAAATTGGATATGAAAACCGATTTTACCGGTTTTCGTACTTATTATAAAGGCAAGCACTGACTATGATATGATTACACACTATTTGTTTTTGTCTCTGGTTTCTTTTCTTTCAATAATGTCAAATTGTCAAATTGACATTGACACATCACAAAGTACCGCAGACTATCACTACATGTGAACAGTTTTTTGTGGCTTTTACGTGTAATATTCATACCCTTGTTATTAATTACATTCTCTTTGCGTGTAATTTCCCACTGACTATATCTTAATTGGTTATGAACTAGTTTTCATACCCCTATGGTTTTGAAAATTACGACCCCTACATAAGACACTTTATTTGCCAATTGGTTTCCATAACTATCAATATGGATAGCGAAGAAAATGCCTACTGTCGCCTTTGCGCTGACTTAAAACAATGCAGCGATCTCTCAAACATGGAAGTTAACTTAGAAAAACGCCGAGAAATCGTCAAGAAGTTGAAGAGATTCAACATAAAATTGGATTTTAATAATATGATGCCGAAAACGGTCTGTTTTGACTGCATAAAGTCGTTAGAAGCCGCATTTGACTTTGTGACTACTGTTGACCAAGCTCAGGAAGCATTTAACTGTGAGTATGGCTTAGTATCAGAAATTAAAACGAGTGAGATTGATTTGGATGATGAAAACATGGAATATTACCACCTTGGCATTAGTAATGATGATAATGTTAGTTTTAACGATGAAGACACTACCCTCGAACCTTCAATGGAGACAGGCGAAGACCTTGAGACAGAGTACAAAAAGGTTGAACCAAAAAAATCACCAAAACCAGTTTCGTTAAATAGAAAAAAGTTTTATCCAATAAAAAAACCAAAAAATACAGAGCCAGTCGAGTTTTCGGAGTCTTGGAGTGAATACATCTGGTCTTGTGGGTACTGCGCCAAACAATTTCAAACTGCTGACGAATTGAAAATCCACTCGATGCAGTTCCACAGTACATGTAATGCTTATTGTTGTTTCGATTGTGGAGCAATAGGGTTACATCTTGATAATTTTCTGGCACACATCCGGAGACACCGACCGTTTTTAACGCTCACTTGTCATAAATGCTCTCTAAAATTGAACACTACCACTGAGATGAGAAAACATAAAGCCACACATATCGACTCGGATTACGTTTGCAGCGGATGCAACTCAAGTTTATCCGATCAAGAGAAATTAGATGAACATACAATTACGTTTTATAAGGACAAAGAAGCAAGAGATTCACGGATAGCTACGGACAATGATAGCTCAACATGTGTCTTTTGCCAGAAGACATTGAAAAGTGTTGCGCTACTGAACAGACACTTGCTTTTACATACCGACAGAACACGGGACTATGTGTGTGAAATTTGCAGCAAACGCTTCTACGACAAAAAGACGTTGAGGCAACACATACTTGTACATACAGACGAAAAACCATTCAATTGTGAAATCTGCACTTATTCATTCAAAGTTGAATCAGAGTTACGCAAGCACGTAACCATACATTTTGGAATTAAACCATTTTCCTGCGAGACATGTGGTAAAAGTTTCCGCCGACCAAAAGAACTACGGGAACACAGTTTAGTCCACACAGATTTAAGACCGCATGTCTGTACGTATTGCAAAAAAACGTTCCGTTTCAGACACCTTCTTGTGCAGCATATTCGTTTGCACACTGGAGTGAAACCGTATTCGTGCGATGTTTGTCCGAATACTTTTAGAAATTGGTCGAATTATAACAAGCATATGAAAGAGCGGCATGGAATAGACAAAGCAGTAAAGAAACATACAGTTGGGAGTGTTTATCCTCTAGATCCGGCCACTGGGCAGGTTATTCATCCGGAGACGGACGAATTGATAGAATGGAAGAATAAAATTTTTGAACGAAGAAAGTTGGGTAGACCAAAGAAAACAGAGAGTGAGGAGACTGTTCCTAAACGCAAAAAGAGGGTTATAAGCAAGGAGGGTAATGATGTTTGAAATATTGAATATTTTAATTGTAAATGTCTTATGTGCACTACAAGGAATGTACGATTTTTTACGGTCTGATGTGTCATGAAAGAAACGGATGATTCGCTTGTGCACTTGTCCGTCGTTACTCGGATCGGTGCGGCGCAGTTTAAGGTAGCTCTCTTTGAAACTACACGCCTCGCCCGATCATGAATATTACTGATCGCGGACGCAGTGCACACGCATAAACACGTTTTTCATTACTGTCATCTCGGACCGGAAAAACGGTCCGGAATGGAGAAAAGTAAAATGCCGGACGGTGAGACAGTGCACAAACTAGTATAAACATTTATGGCGTGCCATAGCGGGCTGTAAAAAATCGAACTGCCGGACATTAAAATTCCTTGTATTAGCACACAAGATTAGAACATTGTATGTAATGAGCCCGGTTCTACTGAACATGAACTAAACTAGAAATATTGCTATTAGATCTGTCAAATTAGGTTGAACTAAAATTTCTAAACAGATTTAGGCGCAGGCCAGACAGAACGGGCGCGGCGCGCAACTTGCGCGCCTGTGACACGCTGCGGGCGCCCATGTAGCACGCTACGGGCGCGCCTGTAGTACGCTATGGGTGCCCGTAGCGTGTTACGGTGCGCCAGCATGCGTGTTGGTACCATTCAAGTGTTTGATTTTGATCTGACAACATGTCTTCCTTTGAAGACGAAGTCATGCTAGCCTTGGTGCAAAAAGGAGAAGATTTTTGCGACAAACGTCCGGTCGCGTTATTCACTGCAGACTGCCCGAGCGCCGGTGGAGCGCTGGTGGTGCGCCCGCGTTGCCTTTTCAATGTTCTTTCATACAAAATGTTTGAGATTGACGGGTGCAAAACAGATAGAAGCGGTGCGCCGATGACGTTCTAGAAGTGCGCCGCGCCTGCACTTTTTCTGTCTGGCCTGCGCCTTAGTCGACACCTCAGCAGGGCTGTCTCAACTCGGGGGTGTTAGGGGTGCGAGGCATAAGGCGTAAATTACATAGAAGCGGTGTAAGGTGCGCGCGGGCGCGTGTAAATCACAATTTATGTAGACGCCAGTTGCATTCACAGTGCTCCCGTGAGCCGCGCGCCTGCATGAGGCGGGTGTCGCTGGTGTTTCTAATGGCTCAGTCCGCTCGTATCGTTCACAGTGATGTAGCGTCTGTTAGGTGACTGCGCGTGTGGTTCTAAACCATTTTGATTCACCCGCCGAAGCGTCGTACGATAGCTCGTTCGGCACTACTGTGAACACGCAGACGCCAAAACCCAAGCGCCCGTGCACGCCCCCGCAGCCGCTAGTGTAGTCTGATTGACCACTTTTTTGTTATGAAAGCGACGCGCCTGCGCGTTTCGCCGTTTCTATGTAATTCACGTTTATGGCACAGTAGACATATAAGCTAAAGCAGTACTTCAACTACCTACAATCGTCCGATTTGACACACTCACACAGATACGCACTGCAACAAGACAAATAAGGTATTTTCGGGATACAGTTCCATACAAAAACAAAAAACTACTCAGTATACAGAGCGTGTCTGTGTGAGTGTTTCAATTCTTGAGATTATAGTAAGTTGAGGTCAATGGAAGAATATTTTGAATTTAAAACAAAAAAATAATAGACTTCACTAAATGTTATACATATAATTATAATATGTTTGTTTTTGCTTCGGGTTAATAAATGACCTATTCAATAAAAATAAAAAAATAAAAAATAATTTATTTTATTAAGAATTCTTTTGCAACGCCTGAAAAAGGCAATTAAGTTAAGAGAGCTATTTTATATTGTAACACCTTATGTACACTTAGTTGGCAAAATAAATATCTTTGAATCTTTGCTTTAGCTTATATGTCTACTGTGCATATGGGGCGCCTAGACACGTTAGAACGTGTTGACTAAAAAAACGCTGAAGTTCAAAGCGTAAATTAGTTTGACATCTCTAACTTAGTTGTTATCTATCACCGTCCTTTTCTTGCGCTGTCTGTTAATAAAAGATAGCAATTGACTAATTTTAGTTTAGTTGGTAAACAAGAGAATCGGCACAGAATGACAAATTCAGTACATTTTCATTTGAATACTTATTTAATCGCCAAGATAAAGTTGATTCTTTGTATTGTTTCCTGTTATGGTGGCACTTCACATGGCTATTTGTATTTGCGTAGTTATTTGGCAAACAATTACCACGTGTGGACAGTACATTAGACAAAGTATTGGCCTATTTGTCTATTTGACAAATATGCCCAATACCAAATACGCGTTACCGCGCGCTTGTCGGTTTCTCGACGCGCATCAAAGGGATCAAATAGTAATATAAACCGTCCACACAATGCCCATATTCAGACACCGATAATTCAGCCCTCATCAAGCTGTCTCCCCCCCCTATGTCCACGCCAGCAACGCCCTAAGCCGAGGTCCGAGTCCCACTAGGGGTCGCCCTTAGTGCTGTTGTTGCAGGTAGTCATGATGTTAGTGTAGTACAAGTAGTTAGCTTAGGTTAAGTATTTTACTTCCCCCCCATTGGCTGGAGACCCTTCAGGTCTCGCCAATAACTGCCCGGTTACGTAGGAAGGGTCCCCTAGGACCACCTACAACAGTCCAATAGAAAAAAAAAACCATATTCAGAGAAGCGCACGCGCCGTCGACCTGTACTGATGTGCAGTATTTTGTGTCTGTGTGCGCGAACTGGAACAACTATTGAAAATGAAGTGGGACAACGAAACTTAAAATTCCTGGAATTGTACTAAATTAATTCGTACCTATATAAGGACCCCCAGCATGAATGGTGAACACCTTGCCTTCTGCTGCCAAATGTTTGTTTGTTATTTGGCTGCCATGTGTGGATGGTCGTATTTACCTGTATTTTCAAGATTGCGTGTACGTCATATATTTTTCCAAATACAACAAATACTCAATAGCGAACACAAATAGCCAAGTGAAGTCATCATCTGCCTAGCCTTTTCCCAACTATGTTAGGGTCGGCTTCCAGTCGAACCGGATGCAGCTGAATATCAGTATTTTACATGGAGCGACTGCATATCAGACCTCCACAACCCAGTAACTGGGTAATACGATACTCTTGGTAAGACTGGTTGTCAGACTTTCTGGCTTCTGACCAACAGTAACGACTGTCAAAGATCTACAAATGACAGCCGGGACCTACGGCTTTACGTGCTTTCCGAGGCACGGAGGAAACTCTACTACTAAAAATACTCTACTAAAAATAGCCAAGTGAAGTGCCACCATTATACTATAAAGTGTGTATAATTATAATAATAAACAAGATTGTCAATCGTTGGATAAATCATAATTATGTGTTATTTTAAATCCAGTATAATAATTAAAACAATCCTATTATAGCAACTGTTTTTTTTTTCTTTGTAAGGTTCCGTACTCAAAGTGTAAAACGGGACCCTATTACTATCCTCCGGTTTCTGAATTGAGAATTCTAGGATACGCAGTACTTATGTAACATTTGAGTACAGAGTTGTCAAAAAAATGACGGATTTCAAAGCATTTTTTTGACAACTCCATATTCAAATACTACTTATGTATTGCTTATCCTGAATTCTCAATTCAGAAACCGGAGGTAAGACTCCGCTGTCCGTCTGTCACCAGGCTGTATCTCATGAACCGTGATAGTTAGACAGTTGAAATTTTCAGAGATGATGTATTTCTGTTGCCGCTATAACAACAAATACAATAAAATAAATATTTAAGCTTTTGACCGCTTGGTTTTTTAACGGTTGCCGTGCCCCTAGCGCCCAGCTCATAAATCGGCAAAATAATAACTATGAAAAGATTATTTTAAACATGTTTTGTCAATAAATTTACCTGTGTAGTACTGTAATTGACACACTAGATAAACAATGGCAGCCGTACCGTTTTCGGTACACTTGGGCGGTTGAGATTAATACATTTTAAACGCAGGGTTTTTGTCGTATTTATCCGACATGGGCGAAATGGACACATTTTTTTTTGGTCGGATATATCCGACTTGGGCGGTTAAAGGGGCTCCCATACAACAAACGTGATTTTTTTGCCGTTTTTATAGATAATCGAACGGAACCCTTCGTCCGCGAGTCCGACTCGCACTTGGCCGGTTTTTTAAAACAATTTTGCCACTCTTAGATTTCTCCTGTAACGTGGGTGCGTTTACAGACACAAATCTTCCACATGCACAAACGCCCAGACCCGAAACAACTATCTGTAGGCCATACAAATATTTGATACGTGCGGTAATCGAACCCACGACCCGTAGAGATTGAAGGTTATTTGTAAATTACAAATGACGAACTTTAATATTCATTGTCTATCTACCTAATTGACCGTGTAATCATACGCATCAAACATAAAGATAGATTCCGTGGTCAAGTAGGTAGATAGACGTAATAGTAGCAGCGGCAAGCCGACAACCCTAGCGCCACAGCTAGCGCGTCACTCCGCGCCAGACAGCGACAGAGTTGCGCGTTAGAAGAGAGCGGCAACGTTTAGGTGAATATAGCGTTAGGTACTGAGCGCTTATGCGAGCTGAATTGCACTTTGTTGCTTTGTAGCAAGAGTCGCTATTTCTATTAATTGTTGCGCGAAGTGGTGCTTCTGTACTATTCTGTGCCCGTAGCGTAGAGGACAATCGCTCAGGCACTTGTCCCACCGCCGACGATGAGCGAGAAGCGAGTAGAGCTAGAAACTAGAAACAAGTTGGCGAGAAGCGAGTGTGTAGATCCGATAGTTTTGTCGCTGGGCTATAAACGAGTGTGCGAGTGCGACGGGCGATTACTCGCACCACTCGCAAATGACCGCTGGTTGGTCTCTTGGCGTGAGTTCTGACCGCCAAGCGAGCATCGCTGAGCGAGTATTATCTTTTTGATAGCTCTTGTCGCTCAGCGACAAACTACTGGAGCGAGTCCTCGCCGGCAGTGTGAATAGTCAGCGATTAACTATTAATATATGAATCTCTTTTGTTTAACTGAATGTATATCTATTGTACGTTTTTTGAGCGAGAAAGTAGCCGATAGTTAGTCGCTTCCTCGCCGGCGGTGGGACAGCTGCGTCTGCCGTGACTGCACCTAACATGTCGTCGATATCAAAGGATGGCTATCAAAAATAGTTTGCGATCACTAGCATAATTATGTATGTGAAGATTGCGAATTCAAAGTCCAACTGAAATCTGATTTATATTTATCTAGATAACTATCAATCTATACCTATTTATCATGATACTTATCGCTTGAATCCCGATTAGAAAATTCGGCTTCAAAAAGGCTACATAATTTTACAAAGTGACCGAAAACTTTTTTTTGATGTGTGTACAGCACAGAACTTATAATAAGAGGCATAGAAATGTTACTTAAGCTGAAAGCGCGAGGCGCCTATATGGCTAAAAAGCCAGATATTTGATTTACCGGGCTCAGTCTGAAACGAACCGCCGTCATGACAACTGTTCAATAAAATGGGTTATTGTAGCGTATCCAACTGTGGAAATTGTTCAGAAAAGGGTGACTGTGCTTCTAAAAGGATTACATTTCACTGGTGAACACCGTAATTTAAAAAATAACATAATAATAATAAAAACAACAATTTCGCGGACAAATTTAAAAACAGCACCGAATGTTGTTATTACCAAGTGATTCGATATACATTGCTTGTTTAAGTTCGGAACACAATGTAAGCCACGATTGAGACGCGCGCCGCAATGGATTAAAACAATAATCGATATTTTCTCACCCACAAAACTATGCCATAGTACAGCCGCTGTTGGCAGACGCGAGTTAGTGCTGTGATGTCAGTGTTTCCCAGTTATCGATATATCCACAGTAGTCAACAAATTTTGCTCTGTTAAAATTCCAGTGATAACTTTGTTTCATTTTCTTATTCCGTTTTTGGTGTCATTTCATTTCATAATTTATTTTATTTCAAATCTAAAGTCAACAAGTCAAATCAAAAAATTGAAATGGTATTAAAAAATACTACAATTGATGCCCAAACTATTCTATTCTTTACGTCCGTGTGGTACCGGGCGTAAAGAATAGCACTGCCCCATCTGTTCCAGTAGGTGTCGTAAAAGGCGACTAAGGGAGAGGATGGGCAGCAGCGTTCTCAATACTTTAACAACCATACTGCGATCGCCAACTCGCCTGCCAAGCGTGGCGATTATTGCAACCCAACCCCCCCTCCCCCCCAACATTGTTTGGGAGAGGCCTATGTCCAGCAGTGGACGTCATTCGGCTGAATGATGATAATGATGCCCAAACGGGAAGAAACTTCGAAAAATTTAAAAATTAGGTGTCAGCTAAAGCGTATCATTTCGTAGGTATCAACATTTTTAAAGAAATTGATTTTCACCAATTTGACTAAGTGCCCATGGACAATCATGTAATTCTATCAAAATGTGTAATGGAATGTTATACAACGTGTTACAAAAATACCCCTAAAGCCCAAAGGGGATTAAAAAGTCCATTGTAAAGAGTCTATTGGCAATATTTTAAAATAAAAGCAAGACCCAGAAAAAAAATTGGACAAATCATAGAATAAAATCATCATTGAAGAGCTATCCTGAAAACATAAAAGTAAAGAGTAGATTACCCATAAAGTAATTTACATTCTAAAAAAAAAAACAAAATAAATTAACGCACAGTACAAGATAATGCACAGTTTAATTGATACATTATAATACTGATTTTCGTAAAGGACATCTAACACACTCTACAGTTAAACACATACACACATCTTACATCATTCTTCAACACACGCAATTCCATAGACACAGCCAAACATGTCACATTCTAATACTGTTGGACTATCACGTAAGTCGTCATATCTATGTACACACGGCTACACATCAAGCTATACAAAACCAGTTTATCTTGGCGTCGCTTTGTATAATCTTTTCGCACAAGTAACGGTCAGCTTATACTGGTTATGCATAGCTTGAAGTGTAGCCGTGTGTACACACGGCTACACATCAAGCTATACAAAACCAGTTTATCTTGGCGTCGCTTTGTATAATCTTTTCGCACAAGTAACGGTCAGCTTATACTGGTTTTGCATAGCTTGAAGTGTAGCCGTGTGTACCTATCAACCTTCTTCATGGACTAATTTACATCCACACCAAATAAAATAAATCCTTGTAAATTAGAAATCCCCTAGCGACTGCATCTGCAAATTGTAACAATCGATAACATTTTATCCATCGTCAAGTACTAGCGTAAATGTAAAATAATTGTATATGTGTGAGTATAATATGCGGTACGTATTTATTCAACGCTCTTTCTTAGACTTAAGGTTCATAATTGTTAGTAGTAAATGTTTAAGTGATTGTGTGCGTAATTGCGTAGGTATGGTTCTAGTTTTTTCTATGTATGAGTTAGAGTGAAAAAAGCGGCGACATCGGTTCCGGAAGGAAAAACAATTGATACCTACCATTTCTATTCTCATATTATAAGTTCTGTGGTGTACAGCCATTTAACATGAGAATATGCTTTTTATTAGAATCCCTAATTCATTTCCTTAGTACATACCTAGTGCAATTTCTTAAGTAGGGGAGAAGGAGGTAAGACGGGGTAGCGGGTAAGACGGGGTACCCAGTGAAATCCACAGTTTAAACTGACCAATCACGCTCGTTCATGCATCGTTCGATGCGCCTCATGACACTTGTCAGTCACCCGGCCTTAATTGTTCGCAAGAGCACACGTGTCGAACAAATCTTAAAAAAAACTGTTTTACTGCAAATTGCTTATCACATTTTCTTCTGGTTTGACACGTGACTGTGGTTTGTTAAATATTGCTAGCTGGTGAGGTGTGGCTGTCAATGACGCTTAAACTAACTTATAATAAGGTTGGCATTGAGATTCCTTGAGATTGTCAACTGTTTTTTTTTTCTTTGATTATTGATGGAAAATGGCTCGGCAGGCAAGATGGGGTAATGAAAGAAACAAAGAAGAAAAAAGATGAATTGAAAAAACAGAAGAAAACTGCTACAAAAACTTAAGCGAAAACAACAAAACGACGAAGAGTTTCATCATCTGGAAATGAAAGTGAAGAAGAGGAGGACACACCATATAAGTATTGTAGGGAAGTATATTCCGCTTCCATTGAAGGGTGGATATCATGCTCACATTCTGGAAGATGGTCACATAATTAGCTGTGCAGGAATAGATGATGGTGATGACGAAGCCATCCACGTCTGCGTGTTCTACCAGTCCAAATAATCATCTTTCTCCTTGATAATTCTCATCACCCCATCTTACCGCAGGGGGGTACCCCATCTTACCAGCACCATGGGGCAAGACGGGGCAAAACGCCTTTTTTTTGTTTTGATTTATTTTTCTAAGATGGATAAGTAAAAGTTCCTAATGTCACCAAATATTAGAAGAGTAATAACTAGTTGTTAATTAAAAAATAAATCTGATTGTCTCACTATGTAAATTTTTCTTTTATTGATCTTTAAACCTTAAGTACCCCATCTTGCCACCCTCTCCCCTATTTAACGACACTTTTTCAATCAATTATGTCATTTTAAAATAAACTTAGGCTCAATTTACACCGCCGCGGAATGGAATGGAAGCGACGAAATTGTACATAGCATAATAAACTTTATGTTAATTGCTTAAAGTACAAACTAAATACGAGCCAAAAAAGGTCGCGAGGATTCCCCGTTTTGGCTCGTATTTAGTTTGTAACGTAAACCCACCAAATACCGACCTCCTAAGGACCATCATTTTTGTTTTATTCAGACATAGCGACTGATAAGGGAAACTCTGGTGCTGTAGGCCTCATATTAAAGTAAAATTCATATATTTATTAAATCTAGCAAGGAATATAAAATTCACATTTAATTCGTTTTGATATGAAGTAAAAAGTGACAAGTAGTTTCAAATCTGCTGCCCGCCTTAATTCCGTCCGGGAAATAACTGTCAGCCGTAATCCGACCATTGACATACCTAATACCGTCCACTAAATTTGCCCTTTGCAAACTTGCTGAAACCAGGGTCTCACTTCTCGATCTCGATACCCTTAACAGCTCACAGTGGTATTGCCCCCTTTTGCCTGTTTGCCCAGCTAGCGAGTTAGTGGGCCACCGTCTGCCAAACCAATTTTCTACCAGAAAAAGAAGTTGGACTTGTCCATTAAACACCCGTATCAATAGACCAATAATTTAAGGTTCTATATTTTGCAATACACATTATTGTGCCCTCTTGTCTTACATCCCCCGGGGACAGTCCTTGACTGCACTCTCCTATGAGATCTATAGCACCAGTGGGCAGTCCCCGGTTGATGCCCCATTCCATTTTAGATTGAAGTAAAAAAATGGTGTGTGTACTTATGTATGCGCGGTAGAAGTTCACTTCGACTTTCTACCAGAGCGCTTATTGTTAGTGGCACCCCCATTTTTCGTACTCTTTTTTGCAGAGCTTTAGACACCTTGTAGGTCTATGTAAACAACTAACTTCATGGTGTCATATAGAAAAGAGGTTTTTTTATATAGTACAGAAACGTTACATTAATTATGATCAAAGCCCCACAAAACCATTTCCACGGTTTGTCTGTAAGAACGAAATATAAATAAATAAATAAGAATTAACGTTTAAACCTTTTTCGTGACGGTGTGCGCGCGCTGCTCCCTTAGAGCTTATACCGCTGGTCCCAATTTTACTCGCAATCTCAACCTCGCCAAAAGATGTTAAACTACTGAAGTTTTAATCAATAATTTACCTTTTTTTTGATTACTTTAACCGGTTGCGTACTGCCCGTCGTCCCAGGACGACACTTAATTGTCTTATCTATTGTGTCTATAATTACCGTGATTGAGAGTTTAATCTAGTTGTAACAAATGCGTTTATTGTAACAAAACTCTTATTTACATGGGTTATTCGGGTGCACATGCTAAAAAATTGGTCGAGTTCGGAATACAAGATGACGGTTATACAAAATACTGATTATTCGTCACGGGTGTCAATTCCATGGTTTTCGGGCCTGCTGATGCCGAAAATGTGGACAAAACCAAAATCCAAAATGGCGGCTATAAAAATTGAAAATTATTCATCATAGGTGTCAATTTCATGGTTTTCGAGGCTGCTGATGCCAAAAATGTGGGCAAAACCAAAATCCAAAATGGCGGCTATAAAAATTGAAAATTATTCATCATGGGTGTCAAATCCATGGTTTTCGGGGCTGCTGATGCCAAAAATGTGGGCAAAATCCAAAATGGCGGCTACAAAAATTGTAAATTATTCATCATGGGTGTCAAATCCATGGTTTTCGAGGCTGCTGATGCCAAAAATGTGGGCAAAACCAAAATTCAAAATGGCGGCTACAAAAATTGTAAATTATTCATCATGGGTGTCAATTCCATGGTTTTCGGGGCTGCTGATGCCAAAAATGTGAACAAAACCAAAATCCAAAATGGCGGCTACAAAAATTGAAAATTATTCATCATGGGTGTCAAATCCATTATTTTTGGGGCTGCTCATGCCAAAAATGTGGGCAAAACCAAAATCCGAAATGGCGGCTACAAAAATTGTAAATTATTCATCATGGGTGTCAAATCCATTATTTTTGGGGCTGCTGATGCCAAAAATGTGGGCAAAACCGAAATCCGAAATGGCGGCTACGAAAATTGTAAATTATTCATCATGGGTGTCAAATCCATGGTTTTCGGGACTGCTGATGCCAAAAATGTGGAAAAACCCAGAGTCCAAGATGGCAGCCATGAAAATTTAAAAGTTAGTCGTCATGGTGTTAATTCCATGGCATTCGGGTGTGCTGATGAAGAAAACGAGGGCAACTTCAAAACATTGCCACGATGGGATTGTCTCGATGGGCACTCTTTTCCTAGTTGATTGATATCCAAGGTCAGATAAAGGAGCCGAAAGGTGCTAACATAAAGTCTACAATGTAGTCATATAAACTTTAAGTTTCAGCTAAAAAGTTAAGCTCTTTGAAATGAGTACGAATCACGATAAGCTTTGAGGGTGGACGGTGTTATGAAATGATGTAAAACGGTTACCTAACAACCGACCGCTTTTCAACTACTTCAATTATTGAAAAGTTTAATATTTTTAGAGAAATAAACAATGTCGATAGATAGTAAACATGTTTTAGAAATAAATTACATTAGAATAAAACCAATAACAAGTACAGTTAATTGAAAATCATGTAAGTATTATACTGCTTTTCTCCATAAACGACGGTGCTAATAATGAATTTTCATGAAATTAAAATACAGTTATCGAAATAAATAAACAATGTATAGTAGGTCGTATTTCGGTCACAAGATTCTTTATCAAATAGGTAAATAATAAAAATTATTTCTAGGTTTGATTTATTATAACTCTAATATAATTTTATCAGTTAAAGTGAACACGGTAATTGCCCCTATACCGACCTCCGGTCGGTATTCGATCAGTACTGTAGTGTTACTAGCTATAATACCGTCCACTTTATTTTGATAAGTTTTGCGTACTAATTATAAACTAAATCACCTATTACCTACTTGTAACTCAAGACTATCAATTATACTATACCACAAAAACTTTATACTTACCAAATTCAGTTTAAATCTTTACAGAACTCTCTAATTTTCCCATGTCTGGTTTTGACGTTTTGACTATTAAAAACACGCATAATGCACCGTTTCGTTATGAATTGTAATATTATCGCGAAACAAAACAAATATCCATAAAATCTCTTTTAGTGGTAAACAGAGTTAAAAGTGTACTTTCAAATTCCAATAAGACCTAGCTTAATAATACACTGTATTAATAAAAAAATGCAGTAACAATTAGTGGTCGGATTATGGTGGGCGGACCAATTTAGGTAGGTTTACTTACTTTAAGCAATTAACATAAAGTTCATTATGCTATGTACAATTTCGTCGCTTCCATTCCATTCCGCGGCGGTGTAAATTGAGCCTAAGTTGAAATGGGCATAAAGTTGATATTTGTGTATGTTGTAATAATTTATCATCTCAATTAGGATTCTATACCAAAATGCTTAAAAGGTTGTCCCTTTTAACGGTTATAGGGTTCCTCCTTATGGTGTGACTTCGTCCGTCCGTGTGTTTGTCTGTCACAGTTACAGCTGCTTATTTCAGGAACTACTAATGCTGTCGACTTGTAATTTGGAACAGTTTTAAATAATGCTTGTCTATCTTTATTGCAAGTGAATGAATTGAAACAATATTTTTATTTTCACTGCAATACGGAACGAAGCGGTGAGTTGAAATTTTAAAATGGGGTTGCATTTGCACATCGTAAAATACATTTTTATTTTCATTTATGCCGCATAGTTTTTGACTTTTAAAAATGTCTAAAAATACCCCCGTATCTCCGCAGATTGCTAAGCGACAAATCTGGAACAAATCGAGTTTATAGAGGTTTATGTAAATATTACAGGAAAAATAAAACGATGTCTATAAGTAGCACAGTTTTTTTGGAAATCAGCAAAATATCTTTACAAACAAAATTAGACATGCGGTTCCAAAAAAATGAAAACCGCTGAATGGAATGGACTCGAAGCGTCAATTTCGCCTCATGACGCTAGAAGGCGCGGGAATGCTCGAGAATTCCCGCGCATTCCAACGAACCATCAAAATAAACGTTTGGCACCGCACTACTGTGTCCGTCCCGACCGATTCCCTGTTCGCGCCACTTCCCGCGGATTCCACAGACGGCGCCGACAGTAGCTAAGAGAATTCTCGAGAAAGCGCGAGGATTCCCCGGAAGACGCGCGACCTTTTTTTGGCTCGTATTTAGTTTGTACTTTATACAATTGACATAAAGTTCATTATGCTATGTACTATTTCGTTGCAAAAAGTCGCTTCCATTCCATTCCATTCTGAGCCTTAATAAGTAATAACACGACAATTTTTTTGAAAGTAAAACATTTTTTTTATTTACCGTAAACCAGAGCAGAAACCAACACATGACAATAGTAAAAAAAAAATGGTCTAATTTAAAAAGCCGGACAGGCCGGGCACCGCCTTTGGACTGCACACGCAACCAACCTATGTCCGTCTTTATCCAGACGCCTGGCAACGCTAACCGTAACTACTAGTCGCGCGCAGAAGGTTTGCCGATGACTGCCCCTCCCACTTCACCGACCGCTACCCGCGCTCGTCTGGCCTACCTACTAATCGTACCGACCATCGACGCGTGACGTCATGAGGCTATCGGCAAACCTTCTCCGCGCGACTTATAATCATAAATATTATCTCGGCTAGGGAATCCAATCCCGCATCAAAATCGCGATCCCGCAGGCCTGCGGGATTGAGCTCATCAATCCCGCATCGGATTGTTTTGACAAGTTATTTAAAAAGAAAAAAACTTGCTTTGAAAACTTTTATAAGAAAAAATAATTGTATCGTTTTATCATAACTTTTCATTTCACAAGTAAGAGGTAAATGACACAGTAACTTTCTTTGACAATTAACCACGCGCGAACGTAAATTCCTATGCCGTGGGTGAATCCCTAGTCATTGAGTATCTGAACATTGATTACGTTCCGTTCAGAAACAGGATTAGAACAACATAAAATTAAAATTCATTTTTTTTAGCTGTAAGTCAAAAACTGAAAACTAAAGTATTTTCCATACAAATGCTAAATAAAACTCACGCACGAGTTCCATGAGAAAGTTTTTAAATCACTTATTAATAAGGCTGTGCTGGGTCTTAAAAATAATCAGAACGTCGTCTGAGCTCATTTTTTTTTTTCAATCCCGCATTTCAGATCTCGCAAAAAAGGTGCGGGATCCAGCATTTGTGGGATCCCGCGTTTGCGAGATTGGATTCCCTAATCTTGGCATATTTCTACTTTCTGAGCCGTTTTTCTAATCTTAGGTCCCCGTGGTAGTTGCGGTTCCTTAATTTTCTTCTTCCATTCATGAACTTTGTCTGACTCCGGATATATGATCTTTCCAGTGGCTGCATCGACAGCATAAAGCCCTTGAGAAGTACGTTTTCTCTTCGCTGTTTCTATCCCATGTTTCTGTTTCATATGTTTATGCCAATTAGGCCAGTTCGTAAAGTCTCGTGGACATATATCACAGGAATACGGTTTCACTCCAGTGTGTTGACGCAAATGATTTTTAAGGTAACTCTGACGACGGAATCTTTTGTCACAAACGGAACAGACATGAGGCAGAGAATCTGTGTGGATCAACATATGGTCTGCAAGGTGTCTTTTCAATCGAAAACTTTTATCGCATTCGTTGCATGTGAATGGTTTTATCCCAGAATGCACTTCAGCATGCTCGCGTAGCTTGTATATTGTTTTAAAGGAACGTTTACAAATTTCACACAGGTGCAGTTTTGCATTATGTATCGTCATATGTTCGTATAAATTTGCTTTGTCGTAGAATCCTTTGCCACAAATTTCACATATATGATCTCTCTTTCTCTCTGTATGTGTAGTTAAATGGCAACTTAGACTTTTAAAGGTTTTATAAGCCTTATTACATACGGTACATGTCAAATTGTCTTTTGGTGACAATTCTGGCACTTTTCTTTTCCACATATTTTTATAAAATGCAGTAACATGTTTGTCTAAATCAGGTTTACATTTAAAATATGTATTGCAACCTGTGCAACTGTAATCGGAGTCTTTATGTTCGGATTTATGTAAACGTGTAGCATTCGGATTTGAGAATGTCTTGAAGCATACATTGCAAGAGTAATGTAGATATTTTCTGTGCGATCGGACGTGCTTGATATACTTATTGAGACGTATCTTTCTTGTGTTACAGTCGGGACATACATAAGAATTGCAGGAATTGTGATTCTCCATTGAATGATTCCGTAACTCATTGAAGTTAGGGAATTCCGTTTCACAAACAGCACATTTCCAATGAAAGTCCATCCATGTTTTCTTTATATGTTGGTGGGGAACAGAAGCTAATCTATTTATTTCTTTATTTATAAACTCTGTGGTATACTCTGCATATTTAAGCGGTTCAGAATTGCAATATTTTACCTTGCTTTTTCTTTTTTTATTGTTATTATTTACATTGGAGGGTTCAATGGAGATATTTGTTTCTTTGTTAATATAATTTTCTACATTTAAATCCATATCATCGGATTTATTATCATTTGTCTCTATCGTAATATAATCATCATTTCTTGCATTTTCATCATCACTATTCAGTTCAGGGGATTTACAACTGATTATTTCATCTTTAATATTATTGTCATCTTCAGTTTTTATGTTAGGAGTTTCATGAACTGTAGGAATTATTTCAACATTATATTCTTCGCTATTAACATTTATATCAGAGTCAGAATCTTCATATTTTACATCGATTGTGTAGTCAAAACTGTGTTTGTCTTTAGTAGCTGGTTTATCTTCATCAGGAGTTTCAACAAGGATGTGGTCATCCTCCATATTACTCTCATGTGTATTATTAATTTGTATTAATATAAAGTCGCTCAAAGTCACCTGAGCTTGTTCTACGGCAGTAACAAAATTAAATGCGCGATCCAAAGACTTTGTACATGAAAAACATACCGTTTTAGGCAAAATTAATTCGTCAAGATCCATTACTATGTTGAATCTTGATAACTTATTGACGATTTTTTCGCACATATCTTCCTCAGTTTGCAGGTTTACTAGTTCGTTGTGCGGCTTCAAGTTCGCGCAAAGGCGACAATACGCGTCTTTTGAGTAATTCATGATGGGATGTTGAAGTTTAGCTTTGCTTACTAAATTCAATAACCATGTATTCTGTAAGTTTGAATAGGTTGCCTAGACGACATGTTTTGTCATGTCAGCCAACGTAAGGGCAATTCTTTTAGTCAATAAAAAGGTTTGTATGTATAAACATGGTTCAATACAATAAAATTACACTGTTTACGCTACGAAGGTTTGCATGACACATGACATATGTCAAAATTGTCAAATGTCAATATGTCAACGACATGTCAAATTGTTGATTTTAGAGATGTGGCACAACATAATTAAATTGATCGTTGGTTATTGCCAATTCTTTTACAGAATGAACTATTATCGAAATCATAAGTATGTTTTTTGAAGTGATTTAAATCATTAAAATGTTTTGAACTGATTTAATGGTGTAAAATGAAGGTGTAAAATATTGTTTATTAAATAAAAGTTGTATAACTATAAATGTAGAAGTTACGTGTCGTTAACTGAGTGTTGATACACACGGCTACACTTCAAGCTATGCAAAACCAGAATAAGCTGACTGTTACTTGTGCGAAAAGATTATACAAAGCGACGCCAAGATAAACTGGTTTTGTATAGCTTGATGTGTAACCGTGTGTACCTACCGTTTTTTTTGGTTCATAGATAAACCTCAAGGGGACATAATAAAAGTTATCTCGGTCTTACACATAATTATGCATTCTACACAATAGCTACGGCCTTTACTTGACAGAGGGGAAATTTTCCGAATGGTCACTCTTGACTATGTCGATCGCGTTGCTCAAGTACGTCGTACACACAAAAACGTACCGGCGCTGCTTGCCAAGGAAACTATCAACAATATTTTATGTCAAAATTAGTAAGTAAGTACATTCAACTTAAAAATTAATTTATTCAAAATAAACTAGAACTACGGTTCTTTTTGAACGTCTATGTTACAAAAGACAGCCAGGTAAAGGTAATGTTATAGTAACATTACCGTGGCAAGGGGTAAAAGACAGAGTATAAAGAAAATATAAGTTCGATTTTAAAATTACTTTCTAGTCCTAGGGAAGAAAAGACGCACTTGCTTCCCACTTTCCAGGTAAACAATAACACTTTCAGAGCAAGAGCACATGAATAATATATAAAGAGGGATGAAAAATATTTTAATGAATCGTTATTCCGTTTGTTAGGTATGTACATTTTACGTCCCAATTAGTTTGCGAAACAATAAAATTTTAACTAATGTAATGGTTTTAACTAACCATTTTTTATGGCTTATTGCTTAAAAAAACAGTTTATCTATTTAGTTTATAACAAGAACTGCAGGTAGCAACATGTGGAATAAACTTCTAATTTTACTGTACATTTTCAATAGTTTTAAAGGTGGAATATGCGTGTATCAAGCTGTAAGTATTTATACATGGGTATTTTATTTATATAGGTAGGTATTTTTATTTTTTAAATAAGCAACATTTAAAAAAAACTCAGCTAAAACCAAATTTCTCTCCTTTATTTTAGTCTGACGCTATTTTAAAACCAGAGTTTCTCTTAGACCATCTCTCGTAATAAGAGGAAAATCGTCTGAAATTTCGGTAAATTCTTGAAATTAATTGTTTGTTTTCTTACCTCTCGTCTGGGTCGGATTTAAGGGTTTGGAGACCCTGGGCGCAAGGAAGAATTGGAGAACCGTTTTTCTTAAAGTACCTCCTTCCTGCATTTGTTCACTGCCACCGTCACCGAGAACGAGTTGACGTTGCCGAAGTAGCGATACATATATTATAATGGTTGGATGTCCAGCGTACGTCCGTCAGACGAGCGGCGTCATCTCAGCCGCCGGAATTGTGAGCAGTTCGGCGCTACCGCTAGAACTCAGCCGAAATCATGACGGGCCGAAATGCCGGCAATACAAAACACGTTGCACTTGTCCACTACACCCGAAATTGCTGGCGCGCCGGTGTACGGATTTTTGTCTTGTGTTGGGAACTACAGAGATCGGTCGCGGTGGACACACGATCGCTGCGTTCATTGTTAATGACACCACCAAACGATACCCCCAGGGGTGTGGCTGCCAAAAAGGATTTGTTAACGACACCACTAATTGTTGTTGCCCTTCAGAAGCCCAATTCTCGTAATTAATTTGAAGTTGTAACCTCCACCCGTTTTATAGGCACCTAATAATTAGGACGGTGTCTACTAAATAAAAAAAACGAGTGTGTCCAATAATAAAAAACGTATAATTAAAATAAGATTGACTATGCGGAGGCACACAAATTTGTAAGGTCGTGGGTTTACGGCCGTCTGTTGTCACACCTGCAGTGAAAGGGACTTCCCTGCAGAAATTCGGCAGCAGTCCTCCCAGGCCGGAGATGGTGGGTGGCCGATGATGCACGATGGCGCGGCGAGATTGGCGGGAAGGTGCAGCGGGCGACTTGCTCAGCGCGCCACGGATGTTGTATCTTCGCCGTATGCCGTAATCTTGTATGATGATGGTTAATTGGACAGTATTAACCTGGCCGTAGTTCCTGGAAACCACCGTTCCAGTTCATTAACATTTTTATATTAATATTCCGTTCTGGGGTAGGTAGCACCGACGACAACAGGAAAGTACCCAATTTAATGTAGGTAGTAGCTTTGTCGCGGTGGTACTTATCAGAACGGAGTTTACATGAATAAAGCGAAGCAAGCTTGAGAAAAAGCAAACATTATTATTTATTTTTTATATGAAGGTAGAAGAAAACAGAATTGCGTGATGAAGCATTATTAGCAACTTAATAAATTATTGCATCTAAATAGCGGTTCCATATTGAACTGAATGATTTAAATGCTGTTAAAAAAACACAATGTGAACAAATAGAATTACACATAGGAAAAACACAGAAAAGTAATTAGTAAACATGAGATGATAATTATGTTAGTAATTATTTGTGTGCTATTCAAAACTTACCCAAATTCGGGAATTTAAAACTTTCACATGATTGTTAAAATTAAATAATTACGTCCGTCTCGGCTAGGGCGCCTCAACGGGACGCGATTTCAAAATATACGTGCACTCAGGTTCAGCTTAGTAGCGACTGCCCCGAGCTGCTTTTTTTTTTTTTTTTTCTATTTGACTGCTGTAGGTCGTCCTAGGGGACGATTTCTACGTAACCGGGCAGTTATTGGCGAGACCTGAAGGGTCTCCAGCCAATGGGGGGGAAGTAAAATACTTAACCTAAGCTAACTACTTGTACTACACTAACATCATGACTACCTGCAACAACAGCATTAAGGGCGACCCCTAGTGGGACTCGGACCTCGGCTTAGGGCGTTGCTGGCGTGGACATAGGGGGGGGGGGGAGACAGCTTGATGAGGGCTGAGTTATCGGTGTGACTGCGGAGTCTGAAGAGACGACCGGCTCTACGACGGGAGAGCTCGGTGGATCGTGACTGGCGGCGGTGGGACGTCGCGACGGGCCTCGTCGGCGAGGACGGTATGCCGGACGGCGGCGGACGTTGTGTATTGTGCTGGTCGATTTACTCGCCTCCTGGAGGAGGGTTATTTCGTCATCGGATTCTAAAAGTGTGTGCCTGTGACGGCGAACTTTACTTATGAGAGAGGGAAACCCCGAGCTGCGCAAACGTATCACCTTATAAGGCTATGAAAAAACTCCCCACACGACTAGATGCGCCGCGCGTTCGGAAATGCATACCTACACTCAAAACATTAGAACAAACATTAATTTATTGTAAATGTGTTCCTTTATTTTAAATATTGGTTTAGTTAAAATTGTTATTATTTAGATTTAGTTTTAAGGATAGATTTTAATTAATTAATTTAGTTTTAAGGTTTTTGAACTACATCTATATATATAAAAATGAATCGCTATTTCCCTTGGTCATCGCATCACGCGTGAACGGCTGGACCGATTTCGCAATTTTTTTTATTGTTTTGTTCGTAATTGTCAGGAGAAGGTTCTTATGAAAGAAAATTTTGAAATTTAAAAAAAAAAAAAACACGTAGGTAGGGTAGGTAGTAGGTAGGTAGTAGGTAGGTAGTAGGTAGGTAGTAGGTAGGTAGTAGGTAGGTAGTAGGTAGGTAGTAGGTAGGTGGTAGGTAGGTAGTAGGTAGGTAGTAGGTAGGTAGTAGGTAGGTAGTAGGTAGGTAGTAGGTAGGTAGTAGGTAGGTAGTAGGTAGGTAGTAGGTAGGTAGTAGGTAGGTAGTAGGTAGGTAGTAGGTAGGTAGTAGGTAGGTAGTAGGTAGGTGGTAGGTAGGTAGTAGGTAGGTAGTAGGTAGGTACCTACCTGATAGACTAAAATTCTAGAAATAAATGAGAATTCCAACTTGTCAAAATGGCTCAGTACATAATGTAACCATAATTAATACCCTTTCGGCTTCAGTCAACTTTCAATCTCATTTCAAAATCTCACGTTTAACGTTGTTTGTTAACGAACAAGAATACCATCTGTCATATTTATGAGATTGAGACAGGACTGAGACTAGATCGAAACTATATTTTGAACATTTTTAATTACGAGAATTGGCCTTCAGGGCAACAACGAGTACCTATGTGTAAACTAACTTTCATATTGTATTATAATTCTAATTGTGGCATCCCAATATTACGGTGGTGTCGTTAACAAACCCTTTTTGGCAACCACACCCCTGGGTATCGTTTGGTGGTGTCATTAACAGCGATTACGCACTGCATCCGATCCGAATCCGTGAAAATAAGAATGTAAAAACTCGGACCGAATTCGGATATTGCTTTGCGCACTGCATCCGATCCGAATACGTGAAAATGCGAATCTAGAGTCTAAAGATTCGGACCGAATTCGGATATCGCTTACGCACTTATCCGATCTCTGATCCAAATTCAAACAATTCAGGGGCTATCTTTGGCATATCCATTTGGCGTCCGATATGAATCAGAGGTAATGCGAAAGCGTTCATATACAAACAGTACTACGGCTACTTCGGTCCGTAAATTTTTCTTCCGAATTAGAAACTCACGGATGACGGAAGTCGGATCTAGTGCGTAAACTACCATGCAAATAGTTCTATGACTACTTCGGAACGTATTTTCTCGGATTCGGATCGGATGCAGTCCGTAACCGCTCTTACAATGAACAGGGGCCCAATTCTCCTAAAATAAATTGTTGCCGAACGCAATCGAACCACAACCGTCAGTCAGTTTTTGTTTTCGAAAACTTTCAAAATGATTGATTTTGTTTTTTGTGTCAAACAATTTGATAGCTTTTGAAATTGAGAACTGTCTGAATGAACGGTTCGGCCTTGGTTCGGTTGTGATTTATCAAGATTTATTTTAGGAGAATTAGGCCCCTGCTTTAGCTTATATGTCTACTGTGCCTGGGGTATCGTTTGGTGGTGTCATTAACAATGAACGGATCGCTGTCACGTCGTTCCGACCTCGTTCCAAAATAGTTTCGTATCTCGGTATCGGTGGCGGTGGACAACGCTCTTATTGTGAACTTTTCTCTTTGTCAGAAAGGATTTCCATTTACATATCTAGCCTGCATCATCCCACTGTTGAACAAAGGGATTAATTACGGTTTACTCACGTGCATTTTTCGGGATTGCCCTCGACTCGCGACCTCGCCGCGTGATCGGCTCATGATTAAGGGCTCCGTTTGGGTCCGAAACTAGTCGGGCAATCCCGAAAAATGCACGTGAGTAAACCGTAAATAATCATAAATATGAATGTGTCGAGACGAAAGTTATAATACAGAAAGGATGTCTTTTTTTCTTATCTAAAAACAATCAAGCACAATTGAGGCCCCCGGCTGAAGCCGCTGTTTCTCTCCCCGATAATCGGCCCTGCCTCTCGTTTTTTCTGCATTACTCATCCATGTTTTATCCCAGGTAGGAGACGAGGTGCAGCCAGGCGGAGTGCTGCTCCCTGCATCAAGACGAGGACGTTACCTTGCGAACATGGTTCGAAGACAAGCAGTCGTAAGTATTCAAGGATTCGGATTCTAAGGGCGAATGCGTAAAGGAAGCAGGTAACCAGTGCTGACCTACCAGCGCTTATCGGTACTGGTTCGTGCAGGTAACTGTTACATAAAGGAAGCGGGTAGAAGCAGGGGCTGGCATTTTTTAATAAAAATACACCTTGTTCTCTTGCGAATATAGCAACAAATGACGGCTTACCAGCGCTGATCGGAGCAGGTCGGAACTTGTCGGCGAAGTTCGGAGTTTGTCGGCGCTGCCCCGCGAGCACGGATCTTTTATCGAGTCGATTCGAGAAATTATTGATAAAACGACAGCAGTTGTCGTTTCATCTATATCTCATGTCAAATTTGACGTTAAGAATAGATACATTTCTCGAATCGACTCGATAAAAAGATCGGTGCTCGCACGGCTGGTTTCCCACACAGTATAGAGACTACCTGCGCCGACTAACTGCGCGGACCAGCACCGACAAGCGCTGACAGATCGGCGCCGGCAACCCACTTTCTACGTGCATACGCAGTAACATGGGGGACACATGCCTCCCGTGTCGTGTTGATTCAGAACCATCTACTTTCAAAGCATTTTCATCAGCATGCTGTATAGGTGGCGGTAACTGCTTCCCATGTAGGAAGGACAGACGACATTTTGGCAAACTGTCACATAAAAATAATTATACAGCCAGTAGGCTAAAGGTCATGGCACGCTATACCGGCACCGCAACGGCAGTGCTCCAACCCAGCAATTAACTTGTCATTCAAATTAGAGCATTAAATCGTATGTCGTATAATAAATTTCATAATGTCAATATGAAAAAGCCAACGGCGAAGTCAGCGCGCTTGCCGCTACCATACAACTCAACTCGGAGCCCGCGCGCTGTGAGCAAGCGGACCGCGTGCTTACTGCGCGCCGACTCCGAGTCGCCAGCGAAACAACGCCGTTGCGCCACACCATCGCTGCGTCGCGTCGCCCGCGCTCGTTTCACAAATGCCATACTACTGGGGCCCAATTCTCCTAAAATAAATTGTTGCCAAACGCAATCGAACCACAACCGTCAGTCAGTTTTTGTTTTCGAAAACTTTCAAAATGATTGATTTTGTTTTTTGTGTTAAACAATTTGATAGCTTTTGAAATTGAGAACTGTCTGAATGAACGGTTCGGCCTTGGTTCGGTTATGATTTATCAAGATTTATTTTAGGAGAATTAGGCCCCAGATGCAGGCCTGCTTTTGAACGGAAGTTGACTGGCTGGCATTTGAATGTTTTGATAAGAGGTCATAGTAAGCCCCCAGTTGCAGTGTAGTTGCAATTAAGTTTCGATCAAAACAACGTACGCTTTTCGTATTCTCGTAATTAGTTATTAAGAGAATACGATGGCGATCGTTGTCAGATACGCTCGCGTGAACTGCAGCGTCACTGCAACTTGATCAGCGCGTCATGAAGTTACGTGAATTAACTTACAGATTTGCCTTTACATAACACTTTTTTTATAATATTTCAGGATGGCACGAGCATCAAATTCAATAAGGACGCTGACAGGGTAAGACTCTTTATTTATTAAAAAATATCACGCATCACATGAAAATACAATAGGGAATATGCATGTAACTCAAAATTCTTTCATTATTTAAATATACATTGTACAGGAGTCAAGAACAAAATAGCATTTTTTTTTTACATTTTCTATCGCATTACTTATAAAGATAAAGATAAAGATAAAAGATATTTTATTTTGCAAATATGGGTACAGTGAATGGTCATAAAGAAAAAAAAAATAGGTTCGGCCATATTTTACCCGTAGGCATGCAAAATTACACTAAAAGATTCTAATTAAAACTATCTAACATACTTAATAAAAACAACAAAAAACAGAAACTTTACATTAAACCATCAATTCTTTTTCAGATAAAAACTCGCTTATGCTATAGTATGCTTTGTCTGCTAAAAAGTTACGAAGTCTTTTTTTAAATAAAGGTAGAGGCAATTCTTTCCAACACTTAGGTAATTTATTATATACAAAAGGAGCCATGCAGAAAACACTTTTGCGCATGAGTGTTGTATTAGCTGTGTGAAGACACAGTCTACTATTATCCCGTCTATTACGTGGAACAACATCGGCTAGACGTTTAAACCGATTTGGATTAGACTTTACAAACACAGCTACTTCTAGAATGTACAGACAAGGCAATGTTAATATCTTATGCTGTCTAAAGTAAGGCATGCAGCTATCTGTAGTTTTAAGCTTAAACATCGACCGTATGCATCTTTTTTGAGCCTTAAAAGCTGTTTCTTTTTCGGTTGAGTTCCCCCAAAATATAACACCATATCGTAAGTGGGATTCTACTATACCATAGTAAGCAGTAAGAAGTGCATCCGTATATATAACTGACGATAATGTATGTAAAGCGTATGCAGATTTACTAAGTTTCTTACACAGAATTTCAATTTGTGATTTCCAGTTTAGTTTTGTATCTATTTCGAGCCCTAAAAATTTTGTACATTTTACTTCTTCTACGACCTCATTATTGTAGTGTACCTTAAGCTGGCTCATACCAGGGACACGTTGACTAAAATGCATTATTTTTGTTTTATTTAAGTTGATTTTTAGATTATTATCATCTAACCACTTTATAACTAAATTTAAAGAATTATTAATATTACTTTCATATGTTTCTACATTGTTACAAGATATGGTCATGGTGCTATCATCAGCAAATAGTGTTAATGGGTGTTCAACGCATTTCGGTATGTCATTAATGTATAAGATAAATAAAAGAGGACCCAGTACGCTTCCTTGCGGTACACCAAATGAAACTTTACGCTCTGATGATCGAAATATCTCTTCATGCTTATTTTTTGTATTAATTTGGTTGATTTCAGTTATTTGCTTTCTGTTATTTAGATAAGATTCAAGTAGGTTGATAACATTTCCTCTAATGCCGTAGGCTTCAAGCTTATTTAAGAGAGTAGCATAATGTACATAATCAAATGCCTGGGTCATATCGCAATATATGCTACAGACAGGTGTTCGTTTATCAACATTATTAATAACATTGTATAAAAAGTCATATAAGGCCATATTAATTGTCCTACGGAGTCTAAATCCTTTCTGTTCCTCACACAGAATATTGTTTTTTTCAATAAATGCGTATAGTTCCTTATAAATGTATTTCTCAAATATTTTTGATATTACAGGAATTAATGAAATAGGCCGATAATATTCCATTAGTTCTCTATTTTCTTTCTTAAATAGTGGCTTTATAATGGATGTTTTTAAAGCATCAGGATAGACACCGGCGCTAATACTGAGGTTAATTATGTGACTTAGATGGCCACATATCTCCATTGATACATGCTTTAGTATTTTTGTAGTGATACCATCGTATCCCACGCTATTTGTGTTATTTAATGACATTATAATTTTTTGTATATCGTATGGTACACTAGGTGCCATAAACATTGATTTATTGCTAGTGTTTATTAAACAAGGTTTAGGTTTGCTGTTGAGATCAAGTTTCGCCTGAATCTTATCAATAAAAAAATTATTAAATGCTTCAGCAATGCTCCTGGGATTTGATAGGGTGTGATTACTTACTTTAATTTTATTAATATTATGTTTAGGTAAGTTATATTTAGCGCGATTAATGATTTGCCATGTAGTTTTAGACTTATTTTTTGATGCTTTTATTTTGTGATTATTTTGTGCCTTTTGTGTCAAGTGAATAATTTTTTTATGTAGTAGAGCATAGTTAGAAAAAGTAGTTTTATTGATTCTGTTAGGGTTTAATCTAAACTGCCACAAAAGTTTTCTTTTTTTTCGACTACATAATTTAACTCCTTTAGATAACCATTTAGGTTTTTTTATTATATCTGTTTTGAAAAATCTAATTGGAAAACACAGATCGTATATCAACTTAAATGTATCAATAAATTCACTATAGGCTACATTCGGGTCATCTGTGTCATAGATCTCTGTAAAAGATAGATTTTTTATATAGTTTTAAACTTCACAATGTTTTCCATGTTATAATCCCTCCTAGCAGTATACCAATAGTTAATAGAACATATTTTTTGGACTGGACATTGAAGCAGCTGTGCTGTATGATCGGACAGTGCAAACTCTAACACGTCAGTCTTACACTTACTAAAATTATGCGCAAAGTTGTCTATGCACGTCAGGCTGGCCATGCGAGTCGGTTGTTTTATTGCTAAATACAAGTTATAACTCATTAACAGACATTCAAAAGCAGTTGTTTGACTATTTTTTTTAAGCATGTCTATATTAAAATCCCCAGCAATTACAATGTTCCTATAACGTGTATGTAATATTTCTTGCATAAGAGTTTCAAGTTTATCAAAGCAGTGATGTAGATTATTTACGTTTGGGACTCTATAGATACAGATGACAATTATCTTATATAAGGTTAACTCAATAGCACAACATTCAAATATGCCTGGGGTTGATAATTTGGCTATTTTAGGCAATTCCTTCCATTGTAGTCCGTTTCTTATAAGGATACATGCACCACCCCGCTTTTTATCTTTTCTACAGTAGCACGCAGCTAAACAATAATTAGGCACATACAATTGATTAAGATATCCTTCCATAATAAAGTGCTCAGTAATGCACAAGATATCCACATTAATTTTTTTGTCGGATAGCTCATCTAAACAAACCGTGAGAAAATCAGATTTTTTTATTAAGCCTGCAATATTTTGGTGTAAAATGTTGACATATTTATTAGAGAAAAAACAATTCATTATTAGCATTATTACACGAAAGAGAGGGAGACTCGCCATGTTCTTCGTCAAGGTAATACATATCTGCATTGCTAAAATGAACGAATTCCTGTATCATGAGACTTATATTAAAGAATATATTTGCCATGCCGCTATTGTTGAGAGATCCACTACTCTTCCAAAACATTTTAAAATCATAAGACAAATAAAAATTGGTATCGAACAAATACGCGTAATTATGAGTACATGCATCTAGATATAAAAGGCTGTTAAATGTTTCTATTCTCCCGTTAAACATCGAGGAATAGTGATTCAATTTAAAAGTAGGTGCACATATTATAACATTTGTGTGTTGTATTTTTAACAAGGTTTCACGTATATTAACAGTTAGCTCGACGTAGTCCTTCGTTCGACGAAAGTCCTCTTCACCGATGAAGATCAGGCAGTAGTCATTCAGTGTATAGTCTCTTAATTTTCGATCAATGTTGTGTATAAGCTTCTTTATTCCACAGTTAGGTGTCAGATAGTGACAAAATTGGTAGTTTGGGAACGTTTCTTCAGCGATTGATACTATCTTGTTTATTTTATTGCTACTTATAATACATAGTTTGTGCTTTTCAGTTTTATAGCTCGAGGTATTCAGATCTGATGAAGGTGATATATTTTCTTTTGTTCCAGTCTTGAGTACACCGCCATCTGTAAGCAGCTCGTCCAATTGTACATTATTTATTGTATTTAAATTGGGATAAGCGCCATCTGTTAGCGTTTTATTAAAGTTTACATCTCGATCGTTTCCATTGATGTTCTGTATAGTGACATCTGTTTGATTTTCATCATAACAACTTGTTTGGCTCTTACTTTGGACTTTTCGATTCTTTTTTATGGATGCAGAACGGGTTGGTTTGCAGGTATCTTGTTGTTCACTTATTAATTGTCCCTTTAGGGAATTATTTTCTGAGATTAAATATGTTATTTTATTGTTGGCCGCCTTAAGCTGAAGTCTTAACTGTTCTATTTCTTCCTTCAGTATTTCTAGTTCATAATTATTATCATTATTCATATTCCCAGTTGATAAATCAGGCAGACTTTTCGAGAGATAGTCTGAGGTAGTAGACGTGAATGACTCATTACAAGACTCATCAATATTTATTTTAGTCTTGCGTATTGTAACATTTTGGTACTCCATGGTTTTGTATTAAGAGTAAAATAAAAACCAAAAAAAAAACACAAAAAGAAGAAAGTATTCTCCTGGTTACGAACTTGGGGTATCCGGTGTCACATTAAATTTTCTTTACAAGTGTATTTTTGAAAGGCGGGATGTAAACCTCTAGACCAGCCGAACAGATTTGTATCACTCGAAATTAGCATCCACAAAAAAAGTGTTCTTTCGAAAAATAAAAAAAGCGTTAGGACTGTTACAATTTTTGAATTTTCTAAAATACCGTCGTGTTTTTTTATAATCACTCAATCATCATATTACGTATATAACACTTTGTTAAATAATCGTTTATTGTTTTACAAGCTTTTTATGTTTTACAAATAGGTAATGAATGTTACTTGCACTGCACTGTTTGTTATTTCTTGTAAACAAAACTTTTTCGCGGCGTCTTTTGAAAATTGTATTTAATACTGTTTTGACGAAAAACTTTGTTATGATAACACTATCACTTGAGTATTGCACTATTTCATTTATGTTTTACTATTCATTTATGACTTAGCTGTGTGATAAATAATTATAAACAATTAAAATATGAGGAACTGATGTTATGCGTGGCACGTAGCGCCATCTATCTTATTATACAATGATTATTTTATGTTACGTTTCTTTTTGTGGAACGGAACACAATCTAGAAACGCGTCGTCTTCGAAAATGCCGGAAGTGACATCAAAATCCATGTGAATAAATCTTTAAATAATCTTTTCTTAGCAAAATGTTTAAATTCTCACTGAGGTAAGTTAGTAAGTGCGATTTCTGCTTGAATAAAGCACAAGAAATAATTTAATTTATATGATTTGTGGCTAAAAAAGAGATGTAAACAAAACAGTATCGCATAGAAGTAATAAGTACTACGTACACAGTATCGTGAATTATGACGTCACATTATGGCCGCGACAATAAAGGATGTTTGAATTTGAACTGTAGAAGAAAATTGTTGAAGTTTAATAATTTTTTTGAGCAACTAATAATAGTAACTTTTGAATTTTAATACTTTTCTTGGGTTTATATTACTGTGGTTTATTGATTAAGAGTAAAAAAAAAATACATGCAAATTCCCTATTTTTCTTTTGTAAATGTTTGCCCCACTAGTAATAATGGTATGCTTCTATATACAGCCTTAACAGATACAAAGGGCGCTTTCAAATTAGACGGTTGGTGTCGGACTGTAGCCGTGCGGCAGCGGTGCGGCTGTGGAGCTGCAAACGGGCGGTTGTGTTTTTTCATATATTTGACGGGTATCATTTAAGCTATCACCAATTTAATTAGTTTTGTGTTTCTTAAATAATAGGGTTTGTCCTCCAAATAGTAGATCTGTCACCAAAATGTAGTCACCAAACAATGCAAAATCAGTTCCACAATAAATCACCTAAAATCCTGAGATATAAGGTCTAGTACCAAATAAATGTTTTTGTATGTATTATAATAGGTGTGTCCTAATAAGTATTTAAGCAAACTAATTTAAAGATGAACCAATAAATCATATTATGTTACTAGAAAATTGCATTAAGTTCAAATAAAAAAATAGGGTTGTCATCATCGTTTCAACCAAAAGATTCTGCTACTTAACTAGACTCCCAAGGTTTTAAATTTCCACTGGTAGTATAAATTATATTTAAATAAAATTTTTAGCAGAGTAGTAAATAAAACAATTAAAGTCAAAATAATCAATATTTATTGTTTAAAATAATTACCACTGAACAATCAGCGCTGGTTTAAAATAGCTGGCTTATGGCTGGCAGAATAATAGATAAAACACTTAATTAAAGTTAAAATAATCAATATTTATTCTTAAAAAACAATAATCACTGAATAATCAGCGCTGGTTTGGATTTCGAAGGGCGCCCCCTTTTTCTTTTCTGGCCGATAAGCACATTTTTTGCTTCTGGTGGGGGGTTGGCCAGCTTTAAGCGTATGGCTAATCCGATAATATGTTTGCACATATATTTCTAGTAAAACGCAGGGCAGTTGCATTTCCCATGCATCCAATCAATATTGTGCGGTAGATCCACTCTCCATTTGCTGAACCATTGGACTTTGTATTCATCAAAATCGCATCGTGTGATCGAACCTAGTTACAGTACGATTCAAACTTAATGGCGGCTCTGAACTTCGTGCGTTCCGATGCGCAGAACGCAATAATAGGTATCAGCGGGACGTAGAGGGACGGGGCGGCGGGGCACATCCCCGCGCGCCCTCTCTCTCACCCGCACTCGCCTTCCGAGACTTCGCATTTAGTGTGTGAGTTACGTCCGTATACTGCACACACGTGCGCACTCCTGCTTACGTACAGTCGAGCTCATAATAGTTTGTTGTTGTTTGTTAATTGTTTTGTTAAGTTCGTGAGTAAGTGACGAAGAATCCGATACTGACTCTGGAGAGGAATCAGATTCAAGTGAAGATGAAGGAAGCGATATTTCCATGGAAGTTCCTTCCACAAGTAAAGAAGTTTTTATGGAGGGGATACAGCCGTTATCATAAATAAAAACATTATTTCTAATATTTCATAAAACTTATTTTATTTTTCCTTGAACCCTCCCCGTACTTGACATATAGACAAATAAGTAGGTACCTTAAAGCACTTAAAACATTCACGCAACTTTCGGTGTCATGAAAATAATTAAATAGAGCCTAAATTATTATTGCCTTGACTGTACGTGCGCGCACCTGCACTCGCAGCTAACTTCCGAGCCGCCATTAAGTTTGAATCGTACTATACCTACAACCCATCGTTGAGGCCGGATTGGTCAATTTTTAAAGCGCGCCAATTTGTCTCCGCCCCTTTGATCATTTTTTCATTAAAATTATAAATTGATGGATTAAATTGGTAACGAATACTATTAATTTAATATCTGAACGAAATAAAATGTTACTACTGTATTGGTGACAAAATATCAAATAAAAAGGAGTCGCAGTCAGGGATCGATAATCGATTTATTTGGTGACAGATCTACCATTCTGAGCACAGAGCTATTATTTAAGTAACAAAACTGTTATTATAAGAACGAAGTTTATATTCATGTAATGCTATATAATTTTATTGGTTATCGATCTCTTATTTTACACGTATATTAACATTAATTTGATAATTCATACCTGGGAACAATTTTTGTTTATCTGAGAACGAAAATATTTCGTGGCGATAGATCTATTTATTAGGTGATACAACTTGATGACAAATATAAATTTTGGTGATAGAAAATATAGTTCCCATATTTGACGCGGCCTGAGAGCAGTACGTCGTCTGTACCGCGCACGCACGGCAGCAGGTCGGGCGTCACACTGGTCTCTCATCGCGTCAACTGTATGTAAAAACACAACCGCCCGTTTGCAGCTCGACAGCCGCACCGCTGCGGCACGGCTGCAGCTCGACGTCAATTTGAAAGCGCCCAAAGGGTCGTTTTCCTATCATGCGGAGCCGACCTGCATGCGTGATGCCTGAATTGCACCCTTTCATACGTTGCAGATGAACGCCGACGCTAAGAAGAAAGTAGACGTGCTATCAGAAGAACTGCTACCATACATTATAGCTGAACAAGAAAGACGCATCACTCTGTACAAACGAGTTATGACGGCGCTACAGAACGGGGAGAAAGGAGTCACCATTGCTGAGATCAGGAACAAGCCTCCCGTTGTTATAAAGAAAGGTACGACACACAGACATTTATGTACAACGTGGGTCCTGATTCACCTAAATAAAGAAGTACAGGGGCCCAGTTTTAAAAGAAATCTTCATAAATCGCAACCAAACCAAGGCCGAAGAAACCGATTCACTCGTGACTTGAAGACACCTAGATTGTAGCTGTCGGGGAACACACACTCGGGCAGCGCATTCCACAGTTTGGCGGTTTTCACAATGAAAGTGGAATCAAAGCGCTTCGTTCGGGTTTTTGGTATATCAACCATGAACCGATGGCGCTTTTTCGTGCTTCTGGCCGTCCGATAGAAAAAAGGGCAGGGGGGGTATTAGATCATGCAGATCTGAAGCACATTCTCCGAAATGTGTCCGATAAAAACCGATAGACTAGCAACTTTGCGCCGACGCTCAAGAGTTTGGAGCTTAGTCTGAACAAGGGAGTCGTTGCTGATGAGCTTCTTGGCACGCTTCTCAATGGACTCTAACGCCTCAAGTTGGTATTTGGCTGAGCCATCCCGAAGATGCGAGCAGTACTCCATGCAGGAACGAACCTGTGCTTTGTTTAGTTGAAGCAACTGTTCCGATGTGAAGTACCGCCGCACCTTCGAGAGGACACCCAGCTTTTTAGCAGCCAATTGAGCTTTGGACTCAATATAGGAGCCAAAGTTGAGGGTTGACGTCAGAGTAACGCCCAAGAGCTCAAGATGGTCAGTTATCAGTATAGACACATCTCCAGAAGTAGGAGTTTGAGCTGTCAAATTGTTTGGCACAAAAAAATAAAACCAATCATTATTACTTATAACAAGTTTTCGTAAACAAAAACTGACTGACGTTTGTGGTTCGTTTGCGTTAGGCAACATTTTTTTTAGTCGAATTGGCCCCCTTGTTGTCTGTGAGTAATAACGGTTTTGTTCGGGTTGCGGTTCGATTCAAATCACTACATAGTATAAAACAAAGTCGCTTCCCGCTGTCTGTCCCTATGCATGCTTAGATCTTTAAAACTACGCAACGGATTTTGATGCGGTTTTTTTTAATAGATAGAGTGATTCAAGAGGAAGGTTTTATGGTTTTAAGCTATAAAAGGTACGCGTGTGAAGCCGGGGCGGGTCGCTAGTTAGCTATAATTCGGTCCCGGAAATATTCGATTACATTTTGGGTTATGATTGAAAGACGACCGTAATCGAACGTTGATTGAAACAGTACCGTTTGGCAAACGTTGTAAACTAGCAGAATAACACGGCGTCTTACGTAGGCGTTTCAAAGCGACGCGAATTGCGAAGCGATCCGATGCGGTGACACGCGAATTCAATGCGATGCGGTGCGAAGCGGCGGCTTTGTCCTACGAGCTCGCGTATCGCCCGCCGCGCGCCGCCGTCATTCAGTAGCACTGTACGGCACCGCATCCATTTCGCGCGAAAATATCAAGCCAACTGATCGCGTTCGCATCGCTTCGCGCCGCGCCGCACCGCACTCCACGTGCGTTTGGTCACGTAGGCCACTTCAATAGGTGTTGACTGTTTGTTGTTTTCGCGTCGCGCCGCGCCGCTTCGCGTCGCTTCTAGATCGCTCACGTAGGATGCCGTAAGCCCCTCGTTAGTTGGAACGTTTTGACTCATGGCCATTTACTATTATTTTTATACAGGTTTAATGTACCGCTGTCCCTCAAACCGGTCACCGAAAGAACCGGACGGTTCCGGGCTCATAATGTGTGAAGATAACATCGACCCCGTACCGATTATATTCGAGTCCTGTCTCTCTGCAGAGGATAAGGAACTCTTTGTAGCTGAGAATAGGTACTTCTTTTGTAACCGTGAGTATTTTCATTTTTTTGCCGACTTCATAAGAAGAGGTAGGATGCGTTGGGGTAATTCCGGACATGGGGTAAGTTCGTTCAAATGACTTTACCGCGAAACTTGGTGGTATTTATAATTGCTGGCCAGACTACCGTAGCAATGGGCGATTGTTGCAAAAAAAAAAAACTATCGCCTGAATCGAAAATTGTACTGTTGCGCATTCGATTATCGATTTAGTAGTTCCTCTCCATAATTATTCGAATAACAATCGACGAACTACTAAATGTATACTGAGACAGTAGAGGACAATTAAATAATCTATTAGCGCCAATCGCATAATAACTGCAGTTGTACTTGTAAATAGTGGCGCACGTACTTTTAACTATTGAATTGTGGCGGAGCGGCAGCGCACACACCACCTTTTAGTAATTACTCATTTAGTAGTAAGTAGGCACGAGTATAGCGCAGCGCCCTAATTCAATACAAATTAGTAGTTAAAGTTGATACGGTAACCGTATCAGTGATTGTCGCCTGCTGCGCGCCGTTAGTCGATAACAATCGACTAACATCACTTGTTATCGACTTTTATCGACTGGACTGAACAATCGACTAACGGCCATTTTCAATAACCTATCAATCGGCGATTTCACCTACTAGAGATAGAAATATGAGCTCCATATAAGTAATGTCAAATTTTCTATCTGTAGTAAGGGAACCCGCCGATAGATAGGATATTGAAAATGGCGGTAAGTCGATTAGTTTTAGTAATAATCGCCCATCGCTAGAATACCGTGTGACGCCATTTTGCACTTTATTTTCCGCGACGTCGTAATATTTTTAAACACATTCTGCGGCAAATCCATTTGAACGAAGTTACCTCATGTCTGGACTTACCCTAACGCATCCTACTTCTCATTTCGTCTGAATGTTGTTTAAGTTTTATGTTTGAAAGGCTTAACTGGATCGTCTCGTTGATCTAGTGGTCGCAAGCGCGATAGCTGAGCGTGAGATCCTGGGTTCCATCAACACCCGTATGCGACAAGTGACCCATTTATCTTTGAGAATGCCCGTGCCAAAGTTAGAAATTTTTAGAAGAAGTTGTGTCTATATGGCACCACTTATTTTTAACTCTTTGCCCAAGGGGATGGAACCTTATAAAAAATTTGTTGTGCACTGCGAAAGTGGTTAATACAAGAAAGCTTTTACTCCACTAAAGATTTCTTAAAAAATAGTTCTTGTCGCTACTGCGCTTATTAAGAGACATTGTATCATGCTGTTAGATAAATTATGTAATGTAAAGTTTAATCTATTTTTTTTTGAAATTCTAAATTCATTTGACATGTGATGTGTAACTTAATTTAATATTTTGCATGCTTAGGTATATTACTGGTGAAATAAGTCTTGGTCTATTTTTTATGTAACAACTTGTGTACCATATTTCAAGCAAACAAATAAATAGATAAATCCATCCGCAGGTCGGGCAACGTGTCACTGGGTTTTTCCGTGTAGAATTGCTCAGTAGCAGCCCGGAGTCTGGATTTGTGCCCGGTTGATGGCAATAGGCTCGCCTCCTATTACATGGGGCTTATAAAGTCGGTTATAAATAAAAATAAGTACATATTTTTCTGGTCCTTCCTTCCACTAACCTTCATTTAACGGTTCTCAGGCCACAAGATTGAAGGTCCAGACCTACCCAGGAACGGGACCAGCGTCATCGGCTGTGCTCCTAGTGAGCGAACTTCATTAAACTACACAAGCCAGAAATGCGCGCTGGAAGATACAGATGACGTGGTCGTACATTACCGGTATTACCCAGATAAAGTGAGTACAGCATCATTTGTTTCTTTAGAGTTATTTCAAATCAATAGGTGAAATCTCAAGCTGGTTTCACACGGTGCGTAGTAGCGCGCACTGGCTGTGCTGGCTGGTATCATCGGTAAAATCACGCACCGTGGGAAGCCACATTACGAGGGTGTTTGATGTGGATACGGCGCACCGCTCCGCACACGTCCGCGTTACTACGGACGAGTCTCTTCCCATGGTGTGGTCACCACCGTCTGCCGCGACTAGTTCGCGGCGCTGCGTCGCCCACACAGGGCACGCCTACAGCGTGTGCAGCGCCGTGTCCTCGGGGCAGTCGACAGTGGTGACATCTGGGCGTCTGCTCCCGGCCTATGCGACACAGGTACTTCGAAACAAGATATGGAACCCCTAACTTGATATTTCTTCCAGAGTTATAAATACGTGACTGAGCTGGACCCTGATCGAGAAGTCTGTGACCACTGGAACCCGTGTCAGGTTGGGTACATTTTCAGTCTACCAGGACCTGACCAGGCTACACCGGCCAGTGAGTTGTGGCGTAAGTTTTTGTGAATATTTCGATTTTATTAGGTGCAATGAGGAAGTTTTATATTCTGGCCTGTTCCCACACGTGACAACGGCGCTTGGTGGTAGGATCTATACGGTCCGCCTGACTAGCTCACCACATTAAAGTCCGGCGCCAAGCAGTTTACTGTGTTCCGTCGTGTGTATGTGAGAGACAGAGGGGTATAGGGGAAACCTTCTATATCTCTGCTACTTGGATTCGTGTGCTCTATCTTAGACCCTGTCGGCGCTAAACATCTATAAATATAAGAGAGCCGCTCTATGCGAAATTATTTTGTAGGCACTGAAATTAAGTCTTTATTGGGTATACAAGGTGTAACATAAATAAGTGTACAACCTCTTAAGAGGTCACGGTACTCATCATTATGAACAACTTTTACTATGGGACCAAAACAGAAATCGCGAAAAAAAAATCAGCTGTTCCCTACATTAATGTTCGCATAACTCGTCAAAATGTAGGGAACAGCTGTTTTTTTTTTCGCGATTTCATTTTTGGTCCCATAGTAAAAGTTGTTCATAATGATGAGTTCAGTGACCCCTTAAGAGGTTGTACACTTATTTATGTTACATCTTGTACACATTCATAATTAATATACCTAATTGACTAGCTTTTACCCGCGACTTCGTCCAAGTTCGCTCACAGGAACCATGCAATGACCAAATGCGTTCTCGAGGTTTCCACTCTAAAATAAATAATAAAATAAATATTAGCCTGTAACTGTCCCACAGCTGGGCAAAGGCCTCTTCTCGTACAGAGAAGGAACGAGCATTGATCCACTCTAAGGAGTTTTTATTTCTGTTTTCCCTTATGTTCTTACAATATGTGCCTACTTAATGTTTTTTTTTATTTCAGGTGATTATAGTAAGAATTAAGTTTTTTTTTGTTAATATTTTGTCAACTAAAAAACTAGCATTTTATTTTTTAAATAAACATTATTAATAATGAATTTTAATGAGTTTCATATTATTTTTTAGAGGGAGGCAAGTACTGAATTCTTTACTGAAATTATCATTATTTCAAATTATCCCGTAAACGGGCTGAACTGAACTTGGTTTACGTAAACAGCTGCAATTAACAGTCACGTGTGAATATTTCAATTATTGGGCCGTTAAGCTCTGATAAGGTTGAGCTACACGATGGCTGATGCATGCGTGCCGTCAGTTGGGACGGGTCAACTCAAACCATCGCTTCCGGCCCTGGTTCTGTCCATGGTCGGGAGCGAGAGTGCGTGGGAAGCCGTCGCCTCTTTTTGCGAGGAGGTGATGGCGACCAAAGAGGGAGCGGAGAGGGAGAGAGGGGAATGCCACTCTCCCTTCCCGCGCCAGAGGCACCGGGCGCCGCCGGAGGGCGCGCGACGAACTCCGACTACCCTAGTGTGTGGCCTGCGGGCGGCGGGTTAGGGGACCCGTCGCCCGACCAGTAACAGGCCCGAGAAGGTGGCGTACAGTGTTCCGTGCGCGCCTCTCAGGAGGACGTGGGGCAAGGCCCCACAGAAGGAGAGGACCGCCACGGGCTGGCGGACCGAGGCCTGCCGGGGTTGCGGTGCATGCAGCTGCGAATCCCGCGACCCCGGCCATAGGTCAGAAGGAACACCGTGGGGTTTTATCCGGTAAGAGTCAGGCATAACCCTTCAACTTCCCAGGGCGGAGGGTAACCATGAGGATATTCCCACGAAAAAAAAGGTCAACTCAAATAAAAAAACACCTTACCAGTGTTAATGTTTAATGTGTTGCGTTGTTGTACTGCAAACTTTCTGCATCCTGTGGCCTAACTTTTAAGGTGTATTACGCCACTTACGCGGTGTTTGGTAATTATTTTTAGATCACTGTTTCACCTTTAATAATAGGGTATTGACTGTAACGATTTGCATGTTGAATAAATAGTTTTTTTTTTCTTTTATCCTTTATATTTCAGATACTGATGAAGGTAAATACTTAAATAATTATAATAAACTACCTAATAAGGATATTTTTATTTTTTTTGGATATTTATTATTATTTTTGGGTCCTTTTTTTGGATATTTATTATTATTTTTGGGGTATAAAAAGTGAAAGTAGCTTCATAATCCTTACCAATGAATCCAATATTATTTTATTCCTAAAATTAATACTTAACGTTATTTTCTTTTATTTTAGAAATTTCAAGTAAGTGCTACCTAATTTTTTTTTTGTTTCACAGTCACGATTACAAGTGTTGCAATTTTTTTAATACATGGATATTTAAATATAGCATCGGTTATTAAAATTATAGGTAATTAATTTGTTTTTGTCGTTACAGGGGAGGGTAAGTCTCACATTACTCTATCATTATTAAAAATATAATAATTACTACGAGTATACCTATGTGGGTACTGGCGGCTTTTCAGGGGGCCCAGCTAGTGAGCTGGCGAGTCGCAGACGCCGTTTTCTTCCGGCAATAGAAGTTATCCAGTCCACCTAACACGCCTTCCCATAGAGCAGATATTTTTCAGCATATTTTACAATAGTCTTGCACCCACCTGGGACGGTCCATGACTGTACTCCAATAGTGCAGCCGTGGATAGTCCCCGGTTGGTGCCCCACCCCATTTTAGATTAAAGTTCTCAAAGGGGCCTCTGCGCGTTGGACCTGTGTCCCCCGTATGCCTTCCAAAGGACCGGACATCTTCCGCACGGAAGATGAGCCGTGATTCCAAAGAGTATACCTACTAGTCCAGGTCCAAACTACCAGCGGTCAGGGCTCGAGAGAGAGGAATTTCGTAACAATACGCGCCGTGTCCAGATGTACCGCTTTCTGAATCAAACCCTTGATCCAGCTGCCTAATGAGAGCCTCATCAGATGTTGGTCGAGGCTCTTGGCTATTAAGCCATTGGCTGTAACGACTATCGGCACAATGAGTGCTGAGTCAACATCCCACATGTCGACAACCTTGTGTGCCAAATCGAGATATTGGACCTTGTTCCCAATGCCGGTGGGCTACTATTTTTTTATATTTTGAAATGTGTATTGATTTTATTTTTTATAACATAATGTTATTATGTTATAAAAATATACAATATATAGTGTATTTACAACAACAATGAATAAACGAAGTATACTAGATGAGAACCTTGTGATATATAGCCATTAAATATCAAGAGGCACACGACGTTGTCGTGTCGAGTGGAATGTTGATTCAGCATCAGCAGTCATTTTGCCGATAGTAATTACGGCCAAATGGCTTAACAGCCAAGAGCCTCGACCAACATCTGATTCAGATGAGGCTCTCGTTAGGCGGCTGGGTCAAGGGCCTGATACAGAGCAGTACTTCTGGACACGGCGCGTGTTGTGAGGAAGTTTCTTTCTCTGAGGCCCCACCTGTAGCTTGGACCCTGCTCTCGATGTCGGTGGGCTACTATTTTTATATATTTCAATGTTTTTTGATTTACATATATATATACAGGTTGAAATTGTAAACAGTCGACAAACCGAAATGGGAGATTGTACTCATCACTATGAACAACTTTTACTATGAGAACAAATCGAGCCATTGAGAAGCGTGCCAAGAAGCTCATCAGCAACGACTCCCTTGTTCAGACCAAGCTCCAAAGTCTTGAGCATCGGCGCAAAGTTGCCAGTCTATCGGTTTTTTATCGGACACATTTCGGAGAGTGTGCTTCAGATCTGCATGATCTAATACCCCCCTGCCCTTTTTTCTATCGGACGGCCAGAAGCACGAAAAAGCGCCATCGGTTCATGGTTGATATACCAAAAACCCGAACGAAGCGCTTTGATTCCACTTTCATTGTGAAAACCGCCAAACAGTGGAATGCGCTGCCCGAGTGGGTGTTCCCCGACAGCTACAATTTGGGTGTCTTCAAGTCACGAGTGAATCGGTTTCTTCTGGGCAAGCGTACTCCATCGTAGACCGCATCATCGCTTAACATCAGGCGAGATGGCGGCCAAACGCAGGCATAGTAATAAATAAAAAAAAAACTGAAATCGCGAAAAAAAAATCTGCTGTTCCCTACATTTTGACGAGTTATGCGAACATAAATGTAGAGAACGGCTGTTTTTTTCCGCGATTTCAGGTTTGGTCCCATAGTAAAAGTTGTTCATAGTGATGAGTACAATCTCCCATTTCGGTTTGTCGACTGTTTACAATTTCACCCTGTATATTAAACATGTATTTAGTAAGTTATGTTAAACGAATAAACGGATACCATGTTGTTTATTATTTACATTAATATTCTCTAAAAACAATTACTTACTGTTCACAGAAATTGTGCCACGTAAGTATATTTTTTCTTATTCTCCCTTTTGTAAGGCCGTGGTCTGTTACAAATGCTGTAGAGATCAACTACGATACCATGACACGTCTCTCTTGACACTGCAAGTAAAAATGTGTGAGAAACAATATTAACAACGCGTCATTCAACGCAGATGTGTGCTGCAACTGTAGGACAAACTTAAACAAAACATGGATCAGTCGCTCGACAGATTTGACGTCGCTAATTAACTGTAGGTCCTACCGTTTGGAGGTTTGTATGAATCAGTCATTTTAATTATGCACTAGTCGAGCAATAAATCTACTAAATATCAAACATGTCAAGTACTGTCATACACAAACACGGTGACTCGTTGTATACATACATTGAAGACAGATGTTGGAGGGGCGTGCCAGACGGGCTACTCACACTTCTATCGCAGGGGTAATCTAACGGCGGTCGCGGCAATATCGGAATTGTCTCTACACACATGACTGCCGTTCAGTGATCGGGTATAAGTTGAGCTAAACACACGCGTTGAGAATGGCACCAGTATTATCGAAAAATCAAAAGATCGGTATAGCCCTACCTCTTTCTGTGGTGCCACCGCCAAAAAAAAAGGTAAAGGAGATATTTGGTGAAGATGTGGTTACAGAAATTATTGAGAAATTGCCTCGATCGCGCTACACACGCGGCAACGTAGCAGGGTGGCAGGGACGATCTAGGGACCAAGGATGGTCTCGCGTCCCTCCTGCACTGCCGCAGAGCCAATCTAGGAAATAGCCCCTGCTTGCTTATACACATCAGAATTAAGAGTCATCCCGACTTTTACACCCTAGATTGCCCCTGCGGCAGGTGTGTGAGTACCCCGTCTAAAGCGGGCTACTCACACACCTGCCCCAGGGGCAATCTAAGGCGTACGGCGCCGGCGGTCGCGGCAATATCGGAGTTGTCTCTACACATATTGAAATTGCCCCTGCTTGCCTATACCCTATAAATATAGATTGCCCCTCTGCGGCTGGTGTGAGTAGCCCGACTTATCGTAGTTGATCTATAGGTACGCCGCGTCTTTGACATATGGCTGACAAATATTTAAAAAAACCGCTTATAGAATTTATGTCGAGCTCGTTGGAGGGGCGTGTCATGTTATCGTAGTTGATCTATACGCCGCGTTTTTGACATATAGCTGGCAAATATTTAAAAAAAATCGCTTAAGTATAGATTTTTATGTTGAGCTGTGTGTTGGAGGGGGGTCATGTTATCGTAGTTGATGAATACGCCGCGTTTTTGACATATGGCTGACAAATATTTAAAAAAACCGCTTATAGATTTTGATGTCGAGCTGTGTGTTGGAGGGCCGTGTCACGTTATCGTAGTTGATCTATACGCCGCGTTTTGGACATATGGCTGACAAACATTTAAAAAAACCACTTATAGATTCTTATGTCAAGCTGTTTGTGTTATTAAAGTGATAGCTATGATAGATATTCATTGTTTTTTTTTTGTTTAGCTATTCCCGGTAAGTTAAGACAAGTTAATGATACAATTTAATTAGGCTCTTCTTCTTCTATCGTGTCAGCATGAGATATACGAAAATAGCTCTGGCCGTGGTGAAAAGATTAGCCAGTCAGTAAGGTTGGTAGCGGGGCTGACTGCCCAGGGTGCGCCGGACGTACTTAAGTATCGTCAGGAGTGGAGGCTCTTTTCATGCACTTTAATTAGGTAGGTATCAACCACACAGTGGCGTACCTAGGGTGGGGCAAAGAGGGCTCGTGCCCAGGGCGCCAGCGGAGCAGAGGCGGCGCAAAATTCGCAAATTAAACCAACAATATAATTCAAATTATTATACATGTCGCAGAATCAACACAGAAGCACAACTATTAGAATGACTATTGATTATTGTTAATGTAGTAGGACGCCATCTATTGTCGGAAACGTCAAGCAGTGTGCTTGGGTGAGGTCGGTGCGGGGCATGGCATGTCTTGTTTGACGGCTGTCAGCTGTCATTCTTTTTGACATTGGATGCATTTGATTTGAGTGAAGACAGTAGAGTTGGGTAGCACACACATTTTTATTGAGGATCGTGCGAGGCACTCTTTTTCTCAAGTGTGCTAGCACACTGTGCTTGCACGATTGAGGCGAGGCTGAGTGCCGCTGCCGCGAGGCATCGTGTTCGTGTCTACTCGTATGTGTCCGCCGGCTGACCGGCTCACCGCTGTTCTGTCTCGCTCGCTCCCTCACGAACGAGCTCGCCTTGCGCTCTTCTGCACAGCACATTAGAGGCACTCAGTCACAGTGAATCACTCGTTTTATTAAGTTTGCAACATTCAACTGTGGTAGCACATCTAAATCAAGTGTGCGAGTGACTCTTTTTGACAAAGTGAGTCGATACAAACGTGCTAGCACATGTGCTGAGTGCCCAACTCTAGAAGACAGTTTGGAGTGAGACACGAGGGCGAGAGGTCGTTTTGCCAGCCTGCACCGAACTTACCGCGTTTCTGTACTTTAATCTATTTCCATCGGTTTGATCATTAGAGATTTTATTATTTTGTTATCGAGAGTGAATAAATAGAGGACTATAATCAGTGTTGTGACTATTATTTCCTGCCTATGCCAAGTCGAACTTGGACTCTGATGACGAGGTACCCCCAATGAGTGAACTACCCTCGTTATACAAATGATTATGCGAATCCTACGATTTTCTGACTTTAAAAAAGTACTCTAAAGCTGGCTTGCCACGGTGCGTGGTAACGCGCACCGGCTGTGCGTGGTATCATCCGTAAAATCACGCACCGTGGGAAGCCACATTATGAGGGTGTGTGATGTGGATACGGCGCACCGCTCCGCACGCGTCCGGGTTACCACGGACGAGTCTCTTCCTATGGTGCGTCGGTGCGAGCTCGTGCGTCGCGGTGTGCGCTATCACGCACCGTGGGAAGCCGGTATTAGACGAACTTTTTAGTGTATCTGTTTATTTTTAATTTAGATTTAGATCATTTACGGAAGGTCGCACTTTCGATGTTCGCCCTAGGTGCCATTTTCCATCCAACCAGTGTCACTGAGGTTATTTAACTTGACCGCCACAGTCATTTATACATGACAAAGCAAAATTTGTCCAGCACGCCACGGTCACGACTACATGACATACTTAAAGGATGAAATCGTAGCTTGGCGCCCAGAGCACGCTTTTGCTTTTTTGTCGTGGTAGTCAAAGGGTTAATCGCTGATCCGTTGAAGAGTAGGTACAACTGGCGAAGCGTAAGCTGAGTTTTGCATTTGTGTGAGTGCACATAGAATTGATTGCCAAAAAGCAGTATAAACCGGTTTAAACCAAGCAAAGGACACAATACAATACTCTTTATTGTACACAAAATAAACAAGAAACATTATTACAAAATAGAGATGTACAATGGGCGGTCTTATCGCACTAGGCAATTTCTTCCAGACAACCTTTGGATGGACATTATTTGCAAGAAAAAAAGTGAGGGTAGTTCTCGGTGTAACAATAAATAAGGAGACATTAAATTAAATACTTTAAATAAACCTAAAAACACAAATAAATAAATACTATATACAACAAACATATTTTATATGAAGCATATAAATATATACAGGGCGTCCCACGACTTTGCCACATGGAGGGGAAGTACCTTAAATACTGTAGATAGAAAAATGTACTGAATGAAGACTTCATTTTTAATTTAAAAACAATACGAACTGCATTCAAACAAATTAAAAAAATCGCCTGTCTGAACAGGGAATCGAACCCGCTAAATGTGAAAACAAAAAAAAACTGTAATTTTATTGCACTAATCGAAAGGTTCGACGAGATACATTTATTTCTTCCAATCAACATAGTATCTAAAATAAAAGGAACATCATGAAATTTAACATTTATTTGAAATAATAAGACACGTTTTAACTGTGCAACTTACAAACAACTTAATTTATTAAATGCTCAAAATGTCTGTTCCTATTGTATACAAATTGTAACTCTTTTAATAATCTCGCTTACCGTTGATTTATTTATTTTTACATGGTGAAATATTGAAATAATACTTTGAAATAGTAATAAAGCATAAAGTCAGTTGAAAGCACGACATAGTCAGAGCAAATGTTATTCATTATTCTGAACAAAATTTTAAATTAAATGTTAAATTTCATGGTGTTCCTTTTATTTTAGATCTTATGTTATTTCGAAGAAATAAATGTATCTGATCGAGCCTTTCAATTAGTACAATAAAATTACAGTTTTTTTTGTTTTCACATTTAGCGGGTTCGATTCCCGGTTCAGACAGGTGATTATTTAAAGTTCTTTGAATGCAGTTCGTATTGTTTTTAAAATAAAAAGGAAGTCTTCATTCAGTAAATTTTTATATCTACAGTATTTGAGGTACTTCCCCTCCATGTGGCAAAGTCGTGGGACGCCCTGTATATACAGTAATATATAATATAAAAAGGCAATGTATAAATATATATAAAGATGCAAACAGATAACTATATCGATAGGTAGTGATCCTTGACGAGTCTTTTGAAAGTTCCTAAGGATTGCCCTCGTTTAGCTGTAACTGGCAAAGCATTCCAAAGCCGAGCAGCCTGGACTGTAAAGGATTTACCAAAGAAGTTGGTAGAATGTGCTGGCATTTTTAACGACAGATTCTCTGATGACCTTAATGATTTCGAATGTAGTCATGGAGGAACTCGAAACGTTCTTTAAGGTAGGAGGGAATAGAAGTACAAGATATTGTATAGAAGGTTAAGAATATGTGTATTCCGGCAGGACACATCTGCATTCATTCTCACACAAATGAAAAGCTCAGCTTAGGCCTCGCGGCCGGTACCCGTTTTAAATGATTTACATTTTCAGAGGACAACAAGAATGAGACCACGTTCCTAAGTGGAAACTATATCACCAGCACCAGAAGAATACTCATACCGGATGGCTACATTTTTCACGGTGTTGGACGATACAGCGGCGCAAAAAGGGTAATTTAAAACTTGAATCTAAAAGAACCATTAGTGGACACACGATCGCCGCCACGTTGCTCCGAACTCGGTCCGAAATAACATCGTTTCTTGGTGACGGCGGCGGTGGACAAACACGTCTTTGTAGATCCATAATTCATCATCATCTACCTAGCCTTTTCCCAACTATGTTGGGGTCGGCTTCCAGTCGAACCGGATGCAGCTGAATATCAGTATTTTACATGGAGCGACTGCCTATCAGACCTCCACAACCCAGTAACTGGGTAATACGATACTCTTGGTAAGACTGGTTGTCAGACTTTCTGGCTTCTGACCAGCAGTAACGACTGTCAAAGATCTACAAATGACAGCCGGGACCAACGGCTTTACGTGCTTTCCGAGGCACGGAGGAAACTCGCTATGGTAAATGGTCACCCATCCACAGACCAACCTCGGCAAGCGTGGCTTAACCCGGAAGATCGGTCTATGCGGCTGTAATTATTTAGCCACGAGCTCTTCCACGGACAAACACGTCTTTGTAGATCCATAATGAAATGTATTGTATTTTAAGAATAAACTATTCTTTCCTTTACTTTATTTGCAGCTTCGCGTGAGTGATCGGAGGGGCGTAAGTATTTCTGTTCTTTTACTGTAGGTCTAGTGCATAACTGAATCAGTGCCTGGGGCATGAGAGCGACACGGGAGGGGTGACAAATGCTTACTCATGATATGTCTGATAATCTTTCAGGTTCTACCCGTAAGTTTTTTGTTATTCTGTTGACAATTTTTTTTTATTAAGGTGGCTTCCCTCGGTGCATGATATCGCGCACCGCGACGCACATGCTCGTTACCGGTGCACTATGGGAAGAGACTCGAGAGAGTCCGTGGTAAGGTGGCTTCCCGTGGTGCGTGATTTTACGGATGATACCACGCACAGCCGGCGACCACGCACAGCCACGCACCGCACCGAGGCTCTTCCAACGGCTTCCCTATGTTCGTCAACGCAGTTAGTCGCCCGTCCGATAGTAGCCCAAAACGTAGAAGTGAACAAAACAAGTGTCAAGTTCAACTTTTCGGACTGGCAAAAACAGTAGTCATTCATTCTTAGTTCGTGCCCCGAAATAATAATATGTTCGTAGGTGATAGAGAGTAGGAAACGCTCGTAACTAAGGCCGAAACCACGGAATTCGTGCTTGGAGAGTAGACCCCCTGATTTGAAGCTTTTTAGTCATTCCAAAATGCCAAGTGAAAGAGAACTCACACTGCACCTTTGAAGTTATCGACCCGCGGCGTGTATGTCCGCGTTACCACGGACGATTCTTCCCATGGTGCACCGGTGCAAGCTCGTGTGTCGCAGTGCGCTTTATCACGCACCGTGGGAAGCCACCTGGGACCCAATTCTCCTAAAATAAATTGTTGCCAAACGCAATCGAACCACAACCGTCAGTCAGTTTTTGTTTTCGAACATTTTCAAAATGATTGATTTTGTTTTTTGTGTCAAACAATTTGATAGCTTTTGAAATTGAGAACTGTCTGAATGAACAGTTCGGCCTTGGTTCGGTTGTGATTTATCAAGATTTATTTTAGGAGAATTGGGCCCCTGTAGAAGGTTTACACATTTATCTATTGATTAGGTATCTTTGTCGATGTAATGTTTTGACGGGAAGTCATCAGACCGTTTAGATTTTTATAGGGTTCATAGAAAGCGCATTTTAAAATGTTTCTGTATATTTCTTTATTGTTTTTATTAAGTAGTATTTTAATATTGTACAGACGGCAGCACATCAAGCAACTACAATCTGTCTTTCTTAAATAGATTTTTATCTTTATCGCGAAAGCATTAGGTTCAAGTTTGTTTAGAGCGCATTTGGCTCCTCGTGAGTTCGCGGCGAGCTCGCTACGAGTCCGCAGCGCTCTCACCTCGCTTTGAACTCGCTCGCAAATCGTCACTGTAATAAGGCCCTTATTAGTCGAATTGGCTTGGTTGCTGCATTTGTTTTTTTTTTTTAACATCATTATGCTAAGTTATGAGCCTTTTTGGCCTCGTGTGTGTGTTTTTTTTAAATATTATTTTTATTTCTGTAACTTGCGACTTTAGAATATTGTTTCTTTCTTTCTTTATTTAACTCATTTTTGACATTTTGTTGGATCCGATTTGCAGGACTTGGAAGAGTACAAACATATAGATGTCATCCACGAATTGTTCGGCAACTATTTGAAAGTTACACTCAAGTTTTCGCCTTTCATGCCAGCGGACGCTGCTACTTACTACGTCAGGATTCAACAGAATGCTAAGGACTTTTATTTTATACCGTTTCTCACTATCAGTAAGTTATTTTATACCGTTGGTCAGTAATAGTTAGTTATATTTATACCGTTAGTCACTATTAGTCAGTTATATTTATACCGTATGTCACTATTAGTTAGTTATATTTATACTGTTTATCACTATTAGTTTAGTTATATTTATATTGTTGGTCACTATTAGTTAGTTATATTTATACCGGATGTCACTATTAGTCAGTTATATTTATATTGTTGGTCACTATTAGTTTAGTTATATTTATATTGTTGGTCACTATTAGTTAGTTATATTTATACCGGATGTCACTATTAGTCAGTTATATTTATATTGTTGACTAGCTTTTGCTCGCGGCTTCGCTCCCGTTAATTTACGGATCCCTAATTTTTTGATCCCAAAATATAGCCTATAGCACTCAGGGATAACGTAGCTTCCTATTGGTGAAAGAATTTTTGAAATCGGATGAGTAATTTCGGAGATTACCTCCTACATACAAACAAACAAACAAACAAATTCTACCTCTTTATAATATTTATTATTAGTATAGATCACTATTAGTCAGTTATTTTTATATTGTTGTTCACTATTAGTTAGTTATATTTATACCGTTGGTCACTATTAGCTATATTTGTATCTCTTCAGAATCACGGCTAATCTTCCGCGTGGAAGATGTCCGGTCCTTTGGAAGGTATACACGGGGACACAGGTCCAACGCGCAGAGGCCCGTTTGAGAACTTTAATCTAAAATGGGGTGGGGCACCAACTGGGACTATCCACGGCTGCACTATTGGAGTACAGTCATGGACCGTTCCAGGTGGGTGCAAGACTATTGCAAAATATGGTGAAAAACATCTGGTATATGGGAAGGGGTGTTTAGTGGATCGGTTAACCTCTATTGCCGGAAGAAAACGTCGTCTGCCTTTCAAGTTTAAATTTGAAATGCGTTGGCAGACGGTGACTCTCCAGCTCACTAGCTGGGTCCCCTGAAAAGCCGCCGCTATGTTTATATTGTTGGTCACTATTAGTTAGTTATTTTTATACCGTTGGTCACTATTAGTTATCCAAGTAACAAAATTTGGTACTATAAAAGTCCTGAGAACGTTTTGGAGCGTGCTAATTAGTGTTTATGATTAGTACTATAATGGTGTTGTAAACGTTTACAGAACCCCAAAAAGGCCCTAGTTTTATCACTGATTTATTCTATAAACATTACATACAGGCTCTCACGGTGATAAATCAGCTCTATAGTTGAAAAGTAAAAGTGTCGAGAAACGCTTTTTAGTACTAAAATAGTGTTTCTGCATCGTTTATGTCACAAATTTGCACTATAAAAGTAACCAAAACATCTTTATAGTGCTATTTTGCACCGTAAACGATTCCAGTGACCTTTTTTATCACACATTTTGTTCGTGTTGTGAAAATATATCGGTAATTGTTGCTTAACGTAACATGTAATAAAAAGGACAACTTCAAAACATTCATGGATCGTAATTCTGCCATAACTTGCACTTGCGAAAATAATTGTATCGATAAAATAATTATGCTGATTTCAAATTTGACAATGCGCCCTCATAATTTTCGTGTTTTAGTTAAATTTTAATTAATAAAATAAGGACTTGTCCCAACTATAGCTGCTATAGTACACATTGGCTCCAGCCGTGCTGCTAATGTGCTATCATGGCAGAAAACAGCAGCCATTATTTCACCGAAAACGAATTAGTCCATTAATTATTAATTTTAGTGCTTTTATGTCACGATTTAGTACCGTAGCAGTAACACTAACTCACTTATAGAGCTATTTAGAATTTACGTTATTTAGCAATTGCATTAGGAGTCGCTATGGTACTATTTAGTACTATAGAAGAGTTTTCATGACTTTTACAGAATTAGCGCCATAGCGATGTTGAGGGAGCTTTTAAGGAGCTAAAAGGTTACGTAATGGTTGTGAAAGGTACTTTTATAGTGCAGATTGATACTGTAATAATGTTTTCGATACTTCTACAATACTAGTACGGTAAAAGTTATTTTTACGCATTATTAGTGCCAAATAGATACATAAAAGTGTCAGAAAGGTCGTCTATAGTACTAAATAGTACCATAATCGCTTTTTTCATATCTATTACAGTGCAACACTTTAAAGATTCTTTTGTATGGTCCTGTAAACGTTCTAAGAGCTAAATTATAGAACTTAAATGCTCTTTAATCTTATAGAACCAAAACGCTCTTTTAAAAACCTTTATAGTACAAACAGGCACAATGGTTACCACTATAGGCCTACTATATCACTATTTGGTGTTATAACACCCTGGTTATAGAAGCTTTTGTTAAGTTATATTTATACCGTATGTCACTATTAGTGTTGGTCACTAATAGTTAGTTATATTTATACTATATGTTACTATTAGTTAGTTGCATTTATACCGTATGTCAGTATTAGTTAGTTATATTTATTTCGGATCGGTATTTTTTACTGCATCTGAAATACTGTCATGTGTGTGAACTCGCTAACGGATCTCTGTGTGAACGAGCTCTTAGTGGGTGTTTTTTTATTTTTATTTGTAGTTTTTTTGGACACAGGGCCCCCGTAGGCCCCCCTAGGCCTGTAGCATTTGCTGCCTCCTGCTACATGACTAATCCGGCACAGTATGCAATAATGTGTTGAGTATTGAATGATAACATTCTAGGTCTGGGAGAAACTCGCGTGTACACTAAAATTATCGAAGCGATGCCAGGACAGAAACTGAACACGATTGTTATACCCTACACCTGCAACAACTGTATCCTCAAAAGCATTATGTTAAGAGCTGATGACTTTACGATCAAGAACGTCGATAGCACCAAATATAAAGTCCAAAAGGCATATGACGAGTAAGTAATAATAATTATAGTCGGGATAGGTCCAGTGTCTAAATTCCCGAGAATATTCTCCTAGCGAGAATTTTCCTCATAAGGGGCCGTCCATTAATCACGTGAGGCTCGAAAGGGGGGGAGGGGGTTTGGCAAAAATCACGAAATATCACAAGGGGGGAGGGGGGTATAGCACAAGGGGGGAGGGGGGGTATAGTAAGACACTAGTAAGATATCACGTGTATTTATTTTTTCGTCAAACGCGCGATTTCTAAACCGAAAAGCGAAAATTTTTATGCCAGGAAAAACAACCTGCAACCTTTTTGTCTAGACATTTTTATCATGGTCCTTAATTTCAGAATAAAATTAGATTATACTTTATGCCTAAAAGATAATATTCTAAAAATTTCAAGATTCTTTTTAGGTACTAAAAAATACACGTGATTTTGGCTGGGGGAGGGGGGTAGTCTTAAACCTCACCACGTACCTATCACCAAGGGGAGGGGTGGGTTAAAAAATGCTAGGACGGCCCCTAAGAAGGCTCAAGGTCACCTAAAAGGCAATGGAGAGGGCTATGCTCGGAGTTACCCTGCGAGATCATATCAGAAATGATGAGATCCGCAGGAGAACAAAAGTAACCGACATAGCTCGAAGAATTGCCTGCACTTAAGTGGCAGTGGGCGGCACATTGCTCGCAGAACGGATGGCCGATGGGGCCGAAAGGTTCTGGAGTGGCGGCGCGTACCGAAAGACGCAGCGTGGATAGGCCTCCCACAAGGTGGACCGATGATCTGGTGAAGGTCGCGGGAAACCGCTGGATGCGAGAAGCACAGGACCGGTCGATGTGGCGATGCTTGGCGGAGGCCTATGTCCAGCAGTTGATTTCTTTCGGCTGAATGATGAGAATTTTCCTGTTAAATTTTCGGAAATATTCTTTTGGAAGGGAATTTACGAGAATTTAAAAATTGGATGACTGTATTGCATCGATCTATTTTGAAAGTAATAATTGAGGCCGTCAGCGCAAAAGTGGCCATAGCCACCTTTTTTCGTAAAAGAGTTATTATGTGCGGTAATTAATTTAAAACTTGATATTAAAATAAATACAACTTAATGTCAAACTAGAGTTAATCCAGTTTTGAAATAAAATTAGCATGTTTACAAAGAATATTCGAGATTTTTTAAGAAAATTCTCATAAATTCTCTTAAATTTCATATGCTTTTATTGTTAAATTAGGATAAGTTTATTAAACAAACTTAATGATGATCTTAGAATAAGTTTTTTTTTTATTAAAATTTCATTTTACATTAATCTTGTTGCTTCCTGCCTTCCTGTGCCTGTGCACGAACGGAAGCAACATGATTAATGTTGTAATGTGAATAATCCCTAAATCCATCTTTTAAGTAAGTGTACCACATCATTACAACGGTTACGCACTGCATCCGATCCGAATCCGTGAAAATACGTTCCGAAGTAGCCATAGAACTATTTGTATGGTAGTTTACGCACTACATCCGTCATCCGATTTCTATCCGTCATCCGCGAGTTTCTAATTCGGAAGAACAATTGACAGACGGAAGTAGCTGTAGTACTGTTTGTATGAACGCTTTCGCATTACCTCTGATTCAAATCGGACGCCAAATGGATATGCCAAAATGGCCCCTGAATTGTTTGAATTTGGATCAGAGATCGGACAAGTGCGTAAGCGATATCCGAATTCGGTCCGAGATTTTTACTCTAGATCGGTATTTTCACGGATTCGGATCGGATGCAGTGCGTAAAGCAATATCCGAATTCGGTCCGAGTTTTTTATATCCGTATTTTCACGGATTCGGATCGGATGCAGTGCGTAATCGCTCTTATCTTTTTCGCAATTAATATTTTGTCTTTGTCTTGTATCTTTTCAGTAGAGGAGCGGAGTTGAGTATCGTGATGTATTAATTATTCTCTTATGATTTAAGTATGGCAATCAATAGCTACTCAAGACCCGCGCCGATCATATGTTTTGCAAGGTTAAGCTGCGCTTGCCGCGGTCAGTCCGTGGATGGGTGACCGTTAGTTACACATCGAGACCGCTCCGTGCCTCGGAGAGCACGTTAAGCCGTCGGTCCTGTCCTGGGTGTCATACGAATACCTATGACAGTCTTTACGGGTAGTCAACCCGAAAGTTTGACAACCGGTCTAACCTTAGGATATCGGCATTGCCCAGTAACTGTGTTGTGGAGGTCTGATGGCAGTCGCTCCGTGTAAAATACTAGTATTCAGCCGATCTATCAGAATGTTATCGTTAACTGAATTTCGTACATTTTACTTAATTTATTTTCGTAAGACATTATTTTAAGTTTATGATTAGGGGGCCTACCCCCTAAGTCCGTCAACGAAGTTAGTCGCCCGTCCGAAAGTAGCCCGAAACATGGAAGTGAACAAAACAAGTGTCAAGTTCAACTTTTCGGACGAGCAAAAACACATCGGTAGTAGGGACAACTGTCAAATCGTGTTGTCATTCATTCTTAGTTCGGGCCCCGAAATAATCGTATGTCCGTAGGTGATAGGGAGTAGGAAACGCTCGTAACTAAGGCCGAAACCACGGACTTCGTGCTTAGGGAGTAGACCCCTAGTTACCGTTAACTCACGTGCATTTTTCGGGATTTCGAGATTAATCATGGCGCGGGATTTAATGACATTTTTGATCACAGTGTCACGAATAGTCATAGAAGTAACACAGTCTACCTATATCTTACTCCTTACAGTCGGTCAACGTAGAACATTGTCGCAGAGCAACGTGCGGGGGGTTGCGGGGTGAAGGGGCGGAGGTTATGTCCCGAGTAGCCATACTGCAACTTGGGACATAACCTCCGCCCCTACATAATTTTGACATTTCATAGGACCTGTCAAATGTATGGGCGTTGACCCACTGTATGTAGTAAGTAGGTACACTGTGGAAGTAATATGTACTACGTTGTGAATAGTTGAGATCAAAGCGTGTTTTTAAAATTAGATTCTCCATTCGTCTAATTCAGAAAAAAATGCTATTCACATGACTATGATCAAAAATGTCATTAAAGTTACGAGTTTGGTTAAAATATGAAAAGAAATCAAATCTCAAAAAGTAAAAAGTATAAAAAATCGCGGAACATATTTGGGGGTGATTCGGGTACCTCTAAGGATGCTCTACCTCTGGACTTCCGCTTGACACTACTTTCTGGGACATCTTGTAAAGGATGTCTCAATTAGAGTGCACTTTTCCATTTTAAAATAAAAACACGTATTTTTTGAGAGAGCTCAGTAATTGTTTCTGGTTTATTCGCATAAACCCGAGATTTCACAAAACCCCAAAGAAAAAAAATCGCACGGCGTTAATCGCATGATCTTGGTGGCCAGTTGACATCAAAATTTCTTGAGATAATTTGTTCTGGAAATCGTTGCTGCAATAAAAAGATCGTTTCAATTGTTTTCACAATTTCAGGATTTGTGATTTCAGCAAGAACTCAAGCTCAAATCCGAGATCCAACGCGTCATCGGTGAGATACAGCCACATCTCTGTGAAAAAGTCATGGAAAATTTCATGAAAAGAGTAATTCCGGATATTTTATTCCATAATTAATCAGAACATGTCTTCTTTACAATCCAATAAAAATATCACAACTCTCTCAAAAAATACGTGTTTTTATTTTAAAATGAAAAAGTGCACTCTTACTGAGACACACTTTATATGCTGTAAGACTAATTCCACTAATATTTGTGCCTAGGCAAAACCATGTGGAGATAGACTTTGACCCATTGACGCCGCGCAACTTTGGGGACTACTTCTTGCTGATAGAAAATGAAGACGGTTCTGAAGAGAGGATGAGAGCACTGACCATTAAAGGTAAAGTAATATCACAGCTCCTAATGCTGCAGTCCGATTTCTAAAGCCTACTCACTATCGAACCGTAACTGTAACCGTTGCTAGGAGTGGGTTGTAACAGGTAAAATCACGTTATCTGTTACGCCTGTTCCTGTTACACGTAAATAGTAGTTCCAAAAACCTGTTACGAAATCATCATCATATCAGCATGCATTATCTCAAATACCGCAGGCACCGCCTCAGTTAAGCGCTGGACCTGTACACCAATTTCGCTGCGTGCCAGATGTATTTGGACATGCATTAATCTATATTTATAAAGAGAAAGGTTCTGACTGACTGATATACTGATTAATCAACGCAGAGCCACTAAACCACTGCTGAAGCTGGAAACATGAAATTTTGACAGTCGGTTCCTTTTGTGACGTAGGCATTCACTAAGAAGGGATTTCTCGAAATTCAACTCCTATGGGGGTGAAAACGGGGACTAAAGCTTGTAATTACATATAAATTAAATGTTCATTATTTTAAAATTACCGACTACAATAATATGATTTTTATTTATTTATTTTAGAACCTGGTAAGTTTTAAAAAAAATATTATGCCTACCTAATTACCATTTATTTTTTAAGAAGTTTTTTTTTTAATAATCTTATTACATTATTTTTATTACAGGAAGCGGTAATTTTGTTTTTAATATTAAAAAAAAACTGAATTTGTTACAGACGATGTAGAAAAAAAAAATACATTTTTTAATTTTATTTTTTAGATACGGGTAAGAATTTGAATTCCTTTTATCTACATTTTTACCCGGTTTTGAATATACATTTGTAAGCGATAACTTATATCAAGGGTGATATAACTTTTAAAGAGGGCTAAAGACCATACACGGCAATACTCTATAGCTATGTCTACACCAGTGCGCTTTTACGTTCATCTTGCATCTGGGGTAGTCTCGGCTCCAACATAAACTTACCTACGATTCAGCATTTGGCTATCTGTTTGTCATTGTATTTCTTATTGCGGGGGTCTTTCAAGTTAGCATTAAAATTGTAATGCAAACTTAGGAGTTTAAATTAAACCCATAATTTAAAATGGTCTCCACAATATACAGCGTGGGCCCGAGGTACGATTTAAAGAAATTTCGAAAGATTTTAACCACGTCTTTCTGGTGGTATTATGAGTCAAATATATCAACGAAAGTCCAATTCAGTCATTTCTTTTTTTTTTGTTTTTCTTTACTTAATAAATCAATTAACTTTAGTACTTCCTTGTAAACAATACCTTAGGTTGAACTGGCAACATTTATAAGTTATCGTGTGAGTGGATACGAAACTTCTCACTTCACAACCTTCTCCGACAAATACGTTGACGACAAGGATGTTTGGCATTAGTCCCTGCACATGTGGCTTCCCTGGTATCTCATTAACGACGTATGTGTATGTCTATTAACTATCCTCAATTATGATTTTTATTTTTTATTTTTATTGCTGTCGTTACTCTCAAGATATCTTTTATCTTATCTTACAATAATTTTTTCTCTAAGTTTTGATGACATTTAATCATGTCAATTGTTTTATCTAGTTTAGCTTCATTTTATCTTTTGTAAATGTGAGAACTTCGTGGACTTGCCTATACATATAATTGTGTAAATTACTATTATTCATATTGTGTTATTTTTTTCTTTTTGGTTAATTTTTGTACTCAAGACTTGGTATTACATTACTCACAGGTCTGTGGTCAAGACTACATTGTTCTCTCTTAACTATCATAAATCATATTACTGTATTTACTGAAGTTGTTAAAGATATCCTTTTTTTTAAAAGAGTAACCATGGAGTTTCTTGCCGGTTCTTCTCCATAGGAAACGACTAATTGGAACCGTGCACCTAAATTCGACTTTTCATAAGCGCCTGTATTGGTTTATGTGAAATAAAAAATTTTGATTTGATTTGATTTGATTTGATTTGAATAAGACATACGGCGAGTGGGGTATGGTATGACAAAAGTCGCAACGCCGTGTTCATAGGACTTGTTACCATTGATATTTATCGATTTGTGAATTTCCGTAAATAATGAATATTTCGAAAATTAAGTTCTATTCAACAAACTATATTCTAGCTTTCTTCTCCAATTAGGCATCGGAATCGAAGGTTAAAATCTTTTGGGCCCACGGTGTATAAAATGATAAGTGCATAATACAGTATTTTTTAACTTTTTCAGCCAATTGTAAGTAACTAACAAGTTTGCGCACAAAGCAACGTGCGTTCGGCGAACTGTATAAATCAAACTAAAAAATATAACTTCTCCTTGTAAAGTCGTATTTTGTCGATAAAACTTTCCTTATTGCTATACAGGTGTCCCTGGAAGTATGGATCAAATCGAATAGGGGCGTGGGAAATGTCATTTCCAAACTTTTTAACTCTGAGAATGTCGGTGCAATTTTTCACGGTTCAAAATTTACGACCAATTATTGTTTTTTTTTTCAATCACTTCTCATAGCAAAAAAACAAAAAGAATTATCAGAGCTATTTTTTTTTCGGGAATTTGGCGAACATTAGGCCTTTCGTGTGGTAATACTTTTACGCAGCCAGAAAACAGTGTTCAATAAGAAAAAACATTTACCGCAACGACTTTTTTGGTCTGGCAAAAATTTTACTCAAGTTTTTACTACTTACTACAAGTTTTGAAATGGCCTTGCCCACGCCCCTATTCGATTTGATCCATACTTCCAGGGACACCCTGTATGACTTTAATATTAATGTGGGTTTATAATTAATTTCTCGTTTTCTCCGCAGTGATAAGTGTTCAACGCATCAGCTCATCGCTCAAACGAGGAGATCACTTCGACCAGACTATATCTTACATGTGCGAGGGCTGCGAGTTGACTGATGTTGTGTGTAGAGGGGAGAGCGCCCTGAGTGGGGGCAAAATCGTTCTTAAATCCACCGCTAAAACGGTCAATGTCAAGTTTCCAAGGTAACGAATGTGTGTTTCTATCTGGCGCCCGGGCACCCAGTTCAGGCGCCCTCTAGCCATTTAAGCATGCTCCCACCCCGTCAGCGCTGTAGCAATAATACAGAGGACAGTAGGATGGAGGGAGGGTTATTACACGGTATAGGTACTGTATGCAGGGCGTCCCACGACTTTGCCATATAGAGGGAAAGTACCTTAAATACTGTAAAAATAAATAAATATTAGCCTATAACTGTCCCACTGCTGGGCAAAGGCCTCTTCTCGTACAGAGAAGGAACGAGCATTGATCACCACGCTTGCTCACTGCGTGTTGGCGATTTCAGACCATTAAAGTCCAGGTTTCCTCATGATGTTTTCCTTCACCGTATGTCAGTGGCGTCTTAGATTAACTAAGAAAGTACATATGAAATTGAAAAAGTCACATTGGTACATGCCTGGGTTTGAACCCGCAACCCGTTGCTTAACAAGCGAGTCTGTAACCTCCGGGCCACCACGACGTTTTAAATACTGTAGATAGAAAAAAAATCTGAATGAAGACTTCATTTCTATTTTAAAAACAATACAAACTGCATTCAAAGAATTTTAAGGAATCACCTGTCTGAACCGGGAATCGAACCCGCTAAATGTGAAAACAAAAAATACTGTAATTTTATTGTACTAATCGAAAGGCTCGATCAGATACATTTATTTCTTCTAAATAACATAGCATCTAAAATGAAAGGAACACCATGAAATTTTACATTTAATTTAAAATTTTGTTCAGAATAATGAATAGCATTTTCTCTGACCATGTCGCTTACAACAACTGACTTTATGTGCTACTTTCTGCTTTATTACTATTTCGAAGTATTATTTCAAATATTCACCATTAAAAAATAAATAAATCTAATCTAAATAAGATATTACTAAAAGAGTTACAATTTGTATACAATAGGAAGATACACATTTTGAGTATTTAATAAATTAAATTGTTTGTAGTTGCACTGTTAAACGTGTCTTATTATTTCAAATTAATGTTAAATTTCATGGTGTTCCTTTTATTTTAGATGCTATGTTATTCGGAAGAAATAAATGTATCTGATCGAGCCTTTCGATTAGTACAATTAAATTACAGTTTTTTTCCCATTTAGCGGGTTCGATTCCCGGTTCAGACAGGTAATTATTTAAAATTCTTTAAATGCAGTTCGTATTGTTTTTAAAATAAAAATGAAGTCTTCATTCAGTAAATTTTTCTATCTACAGTATTTAAGGTACTTCCCCTCCATGTGGCAAAGTCGTGGGACGCCCTGTATAGGGTGACTGGTAATTAGTGACCGATACTTTAACACATGATTCTATTCATGATAACAAACAACTTTCCCAGATAAACATTATTTTTATTTTATTTTTTTCATTTAAAATTTATTAATAAACCGTTACGGAATGGACGCGGCTCGTACTATGTTTTTTTTTTGTTTTATAAATTAAAGTATCGGTCACTAATTACCAGTCACCCTATACAAGTAGGTAGGTACAATGATGAATATACAAGGCTAGTCAGAATAGGGGTTCTAATCCGAAAGGGTGTTAAAGTACCCATAACAATGAATAACTTTTGTTCTACAACTTTTCCCAAAAGTCAACAGTTTAAGAGAAACAGTTGTTCAAAAATCTAAAAAAAAAAACTCTAAAATCTATCTATCCCCAGTTATGATCAGCTGTGTTTACATTTTAGGTCATAATTGGGGTCATGAAGTAGAAGCACCATTTTCTGAACTTGTAACTAAAGCAGGGATGAAGAATTTTTGGAAAAACTAAAATAAAAATCATTTTATTTTGAAAAAAAATATATCGAATTTTGAAATTTTAACACTTTCTTTCAAACAGTCATCAGCGATACTATAAGTGGGCTTCGGATTAGTACCCCCTTTCCGACTAACCTTGTATAGGTAAGTTTGATCTGACTACTGAGTAAAATAATTTCTCGGGTTTCGGCGACCTTAATGGCTTAGCGCCCGCCTTCAGAGGACGGCGCGGCGGTTTCGGCGCTCCTTAAGCCTTGGCGCCCGGGGCACTGCACCCATTGCACCCCCTTCTAAAGACGGCCCTAGTTTCTATAACTATAACTAGCGATCCGACTTTGTTACTTGTTTTGTCACGATCCGTCGACATCGAGCTCTCCCGTCGTAGAGCCGGTCGTCTCTACAGACTCCGCAGTCACACCGATAATTCAGCCCTCATCAAGCTGTCTCCCCCCCCTAAGCCCCCGCCAGCAACGCCCTAAGCCGAGGTCCGAGTCCCACTAGGGGTCGCCCTTAGTGCTGTTGTTGCAGGTAGTCATGATGTTAGTGTAGTACAAGTAGTTAGCTTAGGTTAAGTATTTTACTTCCCCCCCATTGGCTGGAAACCCTTCAGGTCTCACCAATTACTACCCGGTTACGTAGAAACGGTCCCCTAGGACCATCAATAGAAAAAAAAGTTACATTGTTTTTTAATCAACATCGAAAAGGAGGAGATTATCAATTCGATGCGTAGCTTTTTTTACACGACTGCCCAAAAAAGGAGTGTTATGTTTTCAGGGTTAATGTATGTGAGTATGCAGGCTGTAAGGGTAAACACCTAAACACCGTTATCCTTGAAACCAGTGTTTTGGTTTCATTTATAGAACGTAAAATTAATGAAAAATAACTCATTTTTTTTATAAAATTTTCATTTTTCCTCAAAAGCATGTCACCCTATGCGCGGGGGTAACAAGCTACGGGAGGGGGCGCGGGGAACTCGCCGCGTGGCCCGACGCACGGCCCCGCACAGTTTGCTACCCCAGTCAGTCAGCTGTCTCGTTAGCGAGTGTGTGTACGCCGCGTCATAGCGCCGCCGCGCCGCACATTTCTCGCGCGTATATTTTTTAATTTTTTTTACTCGGTCCTATATTTTTATGTTTAAGTCAACCACCCATGGTTTGAGTGATAACGGTGTTTACCCTTACATGCTGTATACAGGGTGTCCTGAAACTCAACTTCAAGCGAGTACCGGTACAAATATTGTGTAAAAAGTTTTGTTATCTATGTATTTAAAAGATAATGTAGTGACAAAAATTGAAAGGAGTATGCTTCGGTGGTTTGGGTATGTTGAAAGAATGAGTGAACGGCCATTAAAAAAAGGAATTTATAAGGCGAATGTCAGTGGAAACGCCAGTAGAGGACGCCCTAGAAGGACATACATTGACGTTATTGGTGATGTTCTTCAAAAAGGACAGGTGCGTAGTACTTTCAACCGGCGTGCGTGTATGACCGTGTACAAGATGTATGACCGTGGACGAAGAGTATGTAAGGATCGTAGCATGTGGCGTTCTACAGTTCCTGCCTACCCCCATGGGAAAAACGCGTGAGTTTATGTATGTATGTATTTAACTCGTAGTTTTAACCTATAATATGTTTTGTTCATAGCTTCGAAGACGACAATGCTTGTGTCTACATGGGAATCTTTAAGAAAGGCGGCTCCACGTACAAAAAGTTAATGGCTGTAATTGACGGTAAGTTTGAAATAGAAATATATTTATTTGCCAGAAAACATGGTCACAAGTTAGTATATTTCGTGATAGTACATCATGTTTCGCCGACAGGGCGGCAAGCAAATATTTAAAAATAAATAGGTGCATCCATTTAATAACTACATTATAATTATACTTATTTACGTACTTATTAAATTTAATATATTGCCAGTACTTAAATTTTAATAATATTTAATTTTTAATCTTTACTGTCAAGGAATTATTTTATACACTCTTTTGCAAAAAAAACGGGCACCTCAGGAAATTTACGTTCTAAGGTCGATTTGAGTTAATTAAATGGAATTTATTTCTTTGACGTAGTCTGTATACTTATAATCGTGTAAATTAATGCGCGTGAAGTGAATTCGGGCAGTTAAAAGAAAAAAAACGATGGATTCTTTAAAACCGATGTACACGCCCAAACAATAAGAAGTGGTCGGCAATAAAGACAAGATTTTTTTTAACTTTTTTTAATTAAATAAAGTTACAAATGTAAAAACCTAATAACGAGTGTGACCTCCTCTTGCCAAAATCACAGCTTGAATCCTTCTGGGCATGCTTTCCACGATGTTTTTAATAACGTTTTGAGGAATACGTTCCCACTCTTCTGCAATGACTCTTTTTAGCTTCCTGATGTTTTGTGGAGCAGGTTGCACTGATCTTACCCGTCTCTTTAGAACATCCCAGACAAGCTCAATTGGATTGAGGTCAGGACTTCGTGCTGGCCAATCTAAACGACGGATCCCAACTTCTTGCATGTACGCTTCCACGTCGCCAGAACGGTGCGGGCGAGCATTGTCGTCCATAAAAATGGAATCTTCCCCAAGTGCAGTCAATGTGGGTTGTGCATATGGAATTAGGACTTCCATTATGTACCGGTGTGCATTTCATGTTCCATTTTCTATGAAAACTAACTCCGTACGCTCCGTCGAATTAATTGCTGCCCAAAACATAACGGAGCCTCCGCCATAAGGAGTGATTTCTTCGAAACACACTTCCGCATAGCGTTCCCGTGGTCTTCGCAGCACTCGCCGGCGTCGGTCCTCTCCACACAAAGAGATTCTAGCTTCAGCAAAAAACAATACTTTATTCCAGTCCTCCAGAGTCCATGAAGCACAGTTCCGAGCAAACTGAAGTCGAGCAACACGATGCTCACGGAGTAATTTAGGGCCCCGAGCTGGGCGGTAACTCCTGATATTGGCAGCCAAAAGCCTCCTCCTGACCGTCCACAAGCTAACTTCTACTCCTCTTACTTCTTCAAGGCTCTTCTTCAGGTCCACACTTGACGCCTCACGATTCCGCAACGCCTGACTCACCAAAAAGCGGTCATCTCTTGGTTCTGTGCATCGTTTTCTTCCCGAACCGGGTCTTCTTTTGACCGAACCGGTCTCTTGATACCGTTGCCAAGTCCTCTGGACAGTTGAACGACTCACATTTAGTCGCTGAGACACGTAAGTTTGCGAACAACCTTCTTCAAGTAGGGCTATAATTTTACCGGCCCTTATCGCTTTATCACTCATATCAAAAAGTGGTATTTAATGTAAAAAGAAAGATTAAATTGTTTAATTTGCAGAAAATATCCAAAAAGTTTTAAAATATCGTAATCAGTTAAAAATCGTTTCAGCAATTCGCGCCATTAGTAAAGCAATTTTAGAATAATCCACAATAATCATTATTTTTCTTTTATTAATTTCAAATTTTAAATGCCAGAATGCTTCAAATAACATGCCAATACATCGTCAAATTAATAAAACCTATTTCTTGTTCTTCTTCATTGAAGTAGAGAAAAAAATCTAAAGTGCCCGTTTTTTTTGCAAAAGAGTTTATTATAAAACATTTATCGACCCACCATTTAAAAAGCCTTTCTCTCAGGTATTTGAGTGGAAGTTCTCGTAGAGTATGGGGAATCTTATTAAAAATCTTAATTAACATTATGGAGCCATATGTTTTATATCAAATGTATTAAACGTATAAAAAGTGTTCCAAAAAGTAGCGTCAAGTGGAAGTCCAGAGGAATAGCACCTTCTATGTCCTATGTTAGGAGATGTGGTTTCCGCACTTACTCCTTTAAGTGGACCATTGTACGTGGGCCATGGCGGCCATCATTCCAGCCAGCCCACCTCCTTCCAGAAGCAGATTAGGGCTCTCGGTCCGCTCAGAACATTTGCAAGTGATTTCGGTGCGCCAAGGGTTGTTTCTCGTATTCGGGTGACCCCTGTGCATTCCAGGAGCACGTGTGCGACCGTCTTTTCGGCCCCCATACATGCTCTGCACAGAGGGCTGTCCGTTATGCCCATCGTGTGGAAGTGTTTGTTTAGGAATAGCACCTTTATAGGAACCCGAATCACCCCCATGTATGCTCCATCGTAGACCGCATCATCGCTTTACATCAGGCGAGACGGCGGTCAAATGCAGGAACAGATTCAAAAAAAAAAAACAATCTCTTACTTTAATGACATTTTTGATCTTAGTGTCATGAATAGTTGACATAAATGCGTGTCTTTTTTTAAAATTAGTATTGATCTCTATTCTTCTAATTAAAAAAATATACTACTCACGACATTACTAGCTTCCACAGGAAAATGTTCGAAGCCCTTTGACACACAAGTAGACTATGTCCCGGATTAACGCATTTTCTCTAATTACAGATAGCGGTAAGTGATTATTTTTCTTTAATTCCAATAACGTTACTTTTTGAAGTAACGAAAAAGAAACCAATGAAAAAAAAAAGCAATAGACCATAGACATAGTTACAGGAACAACTTTTTTTACTCTTTTCGATTTTTCTTGTGCTAGAACCAAAGGCAAGAGACACAATGGATGTCTGAAGATTAACGGAGTCGCTGAGTTCAGCCCAGAAAGAGGTGGCAAGATGACATCTTGCGCTTTCAACTATCAATTCCTCTTGCGTCAAACGCATGCAACATTGATTGCCATAAGACGCATGCAGCTTATCGTCTACACCGGTGCGGCTCGGTCAGTCGTCAGTCGACATGGGTGAATCAACTTTTTTTTGTTAAAACGTGTCCCCGACCTTATAAAATTTAAAAAATAATTTCATTGAGGATTTAGGGTATTTTTTTGATATGGTTATAAAATCAGATCTTTAATAGTTATTCTTCAATTAATATCTAGTTTAAATTAAACTTTAAAGAACGAAAAATCATCGTGACCCAACAGACAAAATAGCGTTCCCATACAAATTCTTGCTGTCCCCGTGGCTTGTCGGCCTAGTATTCAGCGATGCTGTCACAAATTTTTCCTAAGAATGTAATGAACTTTTGGTCCGAAAATTAACTACAACACACCTACTTTCTCCATCTCGTTCTATGAATCCGCAAACTTAGATTTCGGTATAAAATCAAAATTATAGTTTATGTCCCCACTATAGCCAGTCAATCACGCGTCCCCTGGGTCATACACATTAAGCACTCCTAAATGCGAGGGAAATAGCACGTTAATAGCTTAACTAATAGGAAATAGTTCTGCACATCGTATGATCGTGTCTACGTTTATTATAACCTGAATTTGGCTCGGCCATTTCATCCGTGGTTCCAAGAGAGGCAGCGTGCCTTTATTGTGCTTCCGCTGGAAGACGTCAAAATTTCACTAAGCTTATATTTTATTATGTTAATTTAATGTAGTTTTGATTGAGTTTTAGGTCTGAAATTCCTTTTAAATATGTTATCATCTAGTTATTGAATATGTTTTGAAGAAAAACGTTAAAAACCATAAAATTTCTCTTGGGTCACGGTTCCACTGAGTCACAAAAACCGTAACCCAAGAGACAATTTTAGTGACCCAAAAGACTTTCTTGCTTTTTTGTTACAAATTATAATAAATTAGTCTTCTTATTCAATATTTGCCGTTTGTTCTAATGTTCAATGTACCTAATCTACTTGTTCTATAAAGAAATTGATTGAAATTGTAAATTTTTATTTTTGCCATGTTATCTAAACAAAAGCTGTCAAAAAGTCAAACTTATTCCCCAGATGAAAGTTATCTGACGATTGAAAAATCAGCCATTAGACTACAAAAGAGAATTATTGACTGAATGTTAAAAGGACATGGAACAAAACGTACCCACCTTGTAGCAAATTGAGACTAGTACCATTGGAAAGGTCTTTAAAAATACATATTTATATTATATGGCGACAACTTTGTATCTCACGGGAGAAAAAAGTTATTCAACTTTGAAATGTGCTGAAAACTCTTCGTTAATTCACCCCGCGCGCCATTCAATCATACCCTTGAACTAGCCCAATATCCTGCTATGAGTCCCGTACGGTATATAGAATTACCCTTGAACGATATAATTGTCTACAGAAAGCATGGTTCACCGTTGAATGGTAATACGAAAAAACCATTAGTCGATACCATTATTTACAGACTTATCGCCAAAAAACGCTACAAAGAATAAATGATTGGCCGATACCAAGATTTGCCGATGTCGTGGTTTGCCGGAACACGCTTGAACAGGCGTCGATTAAATTGCATTAACTTTTACTAACATGCGTTTATCTTGACTCCATACCAAAGTTGCGACAAGCAAATACACGACAAATGTTAGGGCGACAGTACGATATGTCAACCATCAGTGGTGCGACAGCACATCAGCTCGACGTACATTAGCGCGACTGATTGTTTTCTCGAAAAACCATAGGACGATGGAACTTTTAATCGACGAACGTTAGCGTGATACAACTTTCGCTCGACAAACTAAAGGCTCCTAAAAACAGGCGCGATATCGCCTAAAAGATTCTGGGGCCAAGGTAGACGGAGCCCCAGCGCCCAGCGCCCAGCGGCGCCCAGCGGGGCGAGGCTCCTATTTCTGTCTGCAGGGTTTAAAGTAACCTAACACGAAGGGGATGACGGGAGCTTCGTTCGTTCGCTTTGCTCGCTCGCTTTAGCCCGCGTCATTCTCTCCGACTCTAATCTATCCGTGTCGGGGTACTTAAAAGTCCCAAGCTCGCTTCGCTCGCTCTCAATGCTAAAACAAAAAACACGCGGACGATATCGCTCCTGTTTTGTAGGAGCCTTTAGTTTGTCGAGCGAAACTTGTGTCGCGCTAACGTTCGTCGATTAAAAGTTCCATCGTCCTGTGGTTTTTCAACAAAACAATCAGTCGCGCTAACGTACGTCGAGCTGTGCTGTCGCACCACTGATGGTCGACATATCGCGCTGTCGCCCTAACATTTGTCGTGTATTTGCTTGTCGCAACTTTGGTATGGAGTCAAGATAAACGCATGTTAGTAGAAGTTAATGCAATTTAATCGACGCCTGTTCAAGCGTGTTCCGACAAACCATGACATCGGCAAATCTTGGTATCGGCCAATCATTCATTCCTTGTAGCGTTTTTCGGCGAGACGTGCTGTCTGTAAATAATGGCATCGACTCATAGTTTTTTCGTATTACCATTCAACGGTGAACCATGCTTTCTGTAGACAATTATATGGTTCAAGGGTAATTCTATATACCGTACGGGACTCTGTTTATTTTGTGTATCTTAATAAATAAAAAACTGTACTTAATTGAATTGATGGCGTTTAAATTCATATTTTCCGTAGCAAAAAGTAAACCTTAAGAAGCTTGGTCAGTCTCTCTCTATGAAACAGAACGACTGGTTATTCATTGGGCCTATAAAATAATTATTATAACACTACATAGATGATTGAAAATGCAAAATAGAAGTGATCATAACTTCGATCTCCCATTCATTCATTCATTCGTTCATTCATTTTTGAGCTGTTCACTTAAGCCTCTTCTAAATGACACCTAGTCTAAAATGCTACAAGGTGGGTACGGGTTCCAAACAAAATTACCCATTGTTCTTTATATATTTTTTGTTTTATTATTGATACTTTAGTGAAGCTCCTAAAAAATATGGTATCTTTATGTCTCCTAGGTCACCGAATTTGTCTCCTGGCTGACATATTGTCCCCATATTTTCCGCAGGATTTTTCGTCATTTAAATAGAAATAAATATATAAGGCCCATTTTATTTTTAGATTATGATAAATGAATAAAAGGTGGTAGGTACAGTATAAGTTTGATTTTCTCACTATATCAAGAAAAAAATATATTACAAAAGTTTGTTCTGTATTATTTCACGAGTGACCCAAGAGACACAATGAAGGTTATTATTTTAAAAATAAGACTGATTGGTTAATTTTCCATGTCCTATAATGATTCCTTTAGACTTGTATTAATATTTTAATATACTAATTAACCATTCTGTTTTGTTTCACTTACAAGATATCGTAATTTGCAACCGTTACCCAAGAGACGTTATAAGTAGTCGGGTCTGACACTCTGGCTTAAAAACACTAGAAACATTTTAAAAAGTCCGCGGCTCTACATAGAATCATGAAATTCAATGATTAGGCTATCTATATTCAGCGGTAAATTAATAAAAACACCATGTTTATTTTTTTACACAAAAAGTTGATTCGTTACAGAAAATAGTTGATTCACCCACATACAATAGACGGATTAGCGTGCGCTAGGGGCATGCGCTATGGCGCTTCACGCATGCTTCAGACGAAGACGCAAGATGAACATGAAAGCGCACTTGTGTAGACATAGCTATTGACGCGTACCGCAAGGGCTGGTTTGAGCAGGCGCAGGAAAAGAGTAGATACATGGAAGAACTTGGGGGAGGCTTTTGCCCAGCAGTGGGAAAGAATAGGATAAAAAAAGTTCGTGTTACCAGCTGAGTAGGTACTAGAAATGTGAGAATTCCTAAAAATCTTTTCCCATACATTATCCCATTTCAAATTACCATCCTTTATCATGTCGAGAAACTTGGTGTGGTGTTCCTCCAACCAAAGGGAGGATCATCCAACCAGGCGGAGTCTTGTGCCTGGCGGGCTACTGCCCAACGGTTGATGTTGGGAGGTTGTATATAATACTATCTGCGTGTTAAATCTTGATTGCGCGATGTAGGATAGTTCTCATGTGGCGAGATAGATGCCGCCACAATCATATATTTTTTAATTGTAATCAATTAGTTACTCGTCAATCGATTGACATTCTTTTTTCAATTTTTTTAGCTTCGGGTAATTTTTTTTTATCTACCTATAATATCCATAGTTTGTTGTAATTCAATATCAGTGAGAAAGAATTTTTTATTTACTTTTTCGAAAATCTTTTTCTTAGGGGCCGTCTCCACGAGCGAGAGAATCGCGGCGATATTATCGTCATGTCATGTATTTTTATACACTCTCTTAGTGTGGCGCCACACCATGCCAAAATGACGCGACAGAACTTCGGCGTCTATGTTTTTTATATAGGTAAAACGCGACGTAATTTCAGCCTGGTGTGTCGCGGGTAATTTAAAAAGCATTGCAGGCGTAATCTTGCCGAACTTCGGTCGCGTATCTTCGGCATAGTGTGTTTAGACACTTAGAACGTGTCTACACACGGCGATGTTATCGCGGCGATGCGACGTATAGAAATACGTGGCACGACGATAATATCGCCGCAATTCTCTCGCTCGTGGTGACGGAGCCTTATAACTTGTGCCTCATGAAGCGTATAAAACCTTTCTGTTACTAATTTTGTAATAATTAAATTAACAGCTGTAACGGTAGATCCGCCTGCTTTAATTCCTTTACCTCAAGAGGGCGAACAATTCGAGCACACAATAACTTTTAAGTGCTCAAGTGAATGCAGTGTTGAGAAGGTAAGATATAAAAAAAAACTTCGAACAGGCATTAAAGCATTATTTTGTTAAGAGAACTAGGGCCCAATTCTCCTAAAAGAAATCTTGATAAATCGCAACTGAACCAAGGCCGAACCGTTCATTCAGACAGAAATGGTATTCTGGTACACTTAAAGTTCGGTCCGGTTTCAGTATCATCTCAGTCTATCTCGATATAATGTCAATTCAGTCAACTTAAAATGTATTACCGATAACAATAGTCATAGACTAAAATTCTAGAAATAAATGAGAATTCCAACTTGTCAAAATGGCTCAGTACATAATGTAACCAGAATACCCTTTTGGCTTCGGTCAACTTTCAATCTCATTTCAATATAATCTTACGTTTGACGTTGTTTGTTTTTAACGAACAAGAATACCATTTGTCATATTTATGAGATTGAGACTAGACTGAGACTAGATCGAAACTATATTTTGAATATTTTTAATTACGAGAATTGGTCTTCAGTTCCCAATTTCAAAATCTGTAAAATTGTTTGTTAGAAAAACCTCAGATTATACAAGGTTAGTCGGAAAGGGGGTACTAATCCGCAGACCACTTAAAGTATCACTGATGACGATCTTAAAGCAAGTGTTAAAATTTCAAAATTCGCAATTTTTTTTCCATATAAAATGATTTTTATTTTAGTTTTTTCAAAAATTCTTCATTCCTGCTTTAGTTACAAATTCAGAAAATGGTGCTTTTAATTTAAGACCCCAAATATGACCTAAAATGTAAACACAGCTGATCATAACTTGGGATAGATAGATTTTAGTTTTTTTTTTCGAGATCTTTGATCACCTATTTCTCTTAAACTATTGACTTTTGGGAAAAGTTGTAGAACAAAAGTTATTCATTATTATGTGTACTTTAACACCCTTTCGGATTAGTACCCCCTTTCTGACTAACCTTGTATATTTTGAACACTTTTAATTACGAGAATTGGCCTTCAGTTCTCAATTTCAAAAGCTGTCAAATTGTTTGATACAAAAAACAAAACCCAATCATTTTGACAGTTTTCGTAAACAAAAACTGACTGACATTTGTGGTTCGACAACGTTTGGCAACAATTTTGTAAGTCGAGTTGTCAGTCCCTTGATGTTTTTCTTATTAATAGGTCCACGTGAATGGTGTACCTTTGGAGACGATGACGAGACGCTCAAGTCAAGGATCTATAGCATTCTATACGGTAAGAAACCTTTGCTTCATGAACGATACTGTTCAACAAAAGATGAGTCGGTGATATATGATGTCTCGGTCTCAATAGTATCGATACATTGCTCTTCATCATAGTATTACTTCATTTCTTCGATAGATACTATCGATAGTATTGTTAAATTCCAACAAATCAACTCTAAGAATTTTATGGGGTTACTCTGTATCGTAAATTGAACAACTTTTGTTCTACAACTTTTCGAAATTCGCGTATTTTTTTATAACTTTCTATACAAATCAAAAAATATTGTAATTGATTCATATAGATAAGCTTAAAAAAAATTGGCGTAATTAGAAAAGTTGTAGAACAATAGTTGTTCAATTTCCGATACCGAGTAAACCCACAAATAGAGTTGATTTTTTAACACCTTATATACAAGGTGTAACATAAATCCTTAATGCACAACTTCTTAAGGGGTCACTGTACTCATCATTATGAACAACTTTTACTATGGGACCTTTGAAATCGCGAAAAAAAAAACTGCTGTTCCCTACATTTATGTTCGCATAACTCGTCAAAATGTAGGGAACAGCTGTTTTTTTTCGCGATTTCTGGTTTGGTCCCATAGTAAAAGTTGTTCATAATGATGAGTACAGCGACCTCTTAAGAGGTTGTGCGTTATTTAAGTTACACCTTGTATACAGGGTGTTAACGAAATCGTGTAATTCCTTAAAACCACATGTTCTACTACTGGTGTAGACAGGCCCCGCACGGGATTTAGGTTGATTAAAAATAAAAAAATAAAATTCTTTTTTTTCATGCGGCTTTATTATCGATCGTATCTAAACCACCTACTTAATAAGGATTCAGTAAAAAATAAGTGTTTTTTTTTTGCAATAAAATAATTTTATTTGTGTGAACATTTCGATGCCACGCATAAATTAATGAAAGTACGGCGACACGGCTGGCAGGAACGACTAACGCGATATCACTCTTTGCAGTCAGATAACTCAAGGCTCTAAAAAGACTCGGAAATTGAAGATCAAAATTTTTTTTACTTTTTTGTTGGTTGGTTTTCGAAAATTCCCATTTAGGGTTAATCTGTGTCACCAGTAGAGAACGCGGTTTGAAGGAATTACACGATTTCGCTAACACCCTGTATGCATGCATGCATAAGCATGATGTTTTTTTTTCTGCAGGTATTGGAAAATACGATAACTATAAGAATAACCGAGTTCACTCAATTTTTCGCGGGAGTCTACCAAGGAACATTTTTACAAGACGGAGAACACTTCACAAAAACCCTTATGGAGATTGGGTATGTAAAATAATAATAAGGGTTTACTATTGTTTTACAAAAAACGTATGAAAAAAGATTATTTTACAAACAACGTCTGAAAAACTAATCATTTGACAAAGTTTCATTTCGCAAACATATTACTTTAAAAACAATCATTTGACATAATACAGGTTTCGCAAATGTTTTACTTAGGAAATAATTGAACTGTTAAAATATTATTTTAATAATAATCATATGACTAAATAATTCGTTTGCCAAATTGGTGATTATACAAAAAGTTAGAAGATAAATTATTATGGCGTACCTACTTAAATACTAAGTGGGCGAAAGGCTGAGGGCGAACAAAAATATTGAAAACGGCGACTTAAAATTACGAATTTGAGGTACTAGTTATTCAGAACGATCAGCATAATAATTCTTAAGCGAACAAATGTCACTCACATTATTGTTGTATGTTTGTAAATTTGTTTGGGTTTCCAAAGGAGCGTCGACGGAGCCCCGCTGGGCGGGGCTCCTATTTCTGTCTACAGGGTTTAAAGTAACCTAACACGAAGTGGATAACGGGGACTTCGTTCGCTCGCTCACTCTAGCCCCCGTCATCCCCTTCGAACCTAACCTATCCGTGTAAGGGGTAAGGAAATGTATATTTTCGCCCAAATTAGTATTTAATTCGGACACTTGGAATTTCAGTTGTTAGCTTAGATTAACTGTTTCTCACTGATAGTAAGTAACTCATTTTACGAATTTTAGTCATTCATTAATTATCGTCAGTTAAGTTAATTTTTCGCAAATATATTTTAATGCCGCTCGGTTTAGTATTAAAGTATCTCATTAACAGTCTTCCATATATTATTTATTCGCCCGATTAATAATTCCCCATAAAATATTTACCAAGCAATGCATTTTCTCAAATGTTATTTATGCTTTACGTTGTTTTGCCAACTAACATGTTTAAAAAAATAATCAATTTGTAAATTAATTTTTTAGCATAATATTTTTTTTTTAGTAAATATACATATTGTCTAATGAGTAGTTTATTAAACAATAGTTTGTAAAATAATAAATTTATCAAGTATAATTTTGTCAAATGTTATTTTTCAAATGAACATTTTTTATTTGTTTTTTGTCAAATGATCGGACACCAATATTATGATATCCTCAACATCAGATAATAATACGTGGGGGGACGGATTCAGAATATGATTCCCCTCCGTAGACGGGCAAGCGAGTCGAAAGAGACGAAGGACCTGGAGGACCAATTTTTTTTTGTACCTTTTGTAACTTCCTATTTTATAGCGGCTGAAGTTAGTTACTTCGTTTGAAGGGTATTGGAAATGGGTAATAAAAAACTAAAAAACCGGCCAAGTGCGAGTCGGACTGGCGCACCAAGGGTTCTGTACCATTATCTATAAAAACGGCAAAAAAATCATGTCTGTTGTATGGGAGCCCCCCTTAAATATTTGTTTTATTTTAATTTAATTATTTATTTTTAAAGTGAATGTATAACTAAATATTTTGTGAATATTTCAAGCGTCTATCTGTTGCCGTTATCAATGTCGAGCAAAAACGAGCAAAATAATCACGTTTGTTGTATGGGAGCCCCTTTAAATATTTATTTTTATTCTATTTTTTTGTATTTTTTGTTATACCGGCAACAGAAATACATCATCTGTGAAAATTTCAACTGTCTAACTATCACGGTTCATGAGATAAAGCCTGGTGACAGACGGACAGACAGATGGACAGACGGACAGCGAAGTCTTAGTAATAGGGTCCCATTTTACCCTTTGGGTACGGAACCCTAAAAAGACTTCATTCCTCCGATGGAGGTTACTTCAGTAAGGGCAAGGCTCTGAAAAAATAAATCGAAAAAAAACCACCGCTGAAGTTTCGGATCGGAATAAAACAACGGCAATTTTTGACTTCAAAAGACCTTGGGAAAAAATGTCCCCACCCTCCAACAGATTTGAAACATATCTCAGTCGAAGCATAATAATTCGTTGACAAAACTTTACTATGGCGACAATCTTCAAATGAGTGGGGTTTACGTACAAATCGTATTTTTATGTCAGTATTTATTGTAACTTTTTACATGTTTTTCATAGTTTGCAATGAAAAGGAATATAAAAATGGCAAAGTGGCCACTGTTTTACTATTATAATAAACTTGTTATAATATTGGACTACTAAGGAATTTTGATAAAAAGATCTAAACGTTTTTCTCGAATATCCCATAAAAAAATAAAATTTAAAAAAAACTGCTGTTCCCTACATTTTGACGAGTTATGCAAACATGTAGGGAACAGCTGTTTTTTTTTCGCGATTTCTGTTTTGGTCCCATAGTAAAAGTTGTTCATAATGATGAGTACCCCTAAGAGGTTGTGCGTTATTTAAGTTACACCTTGTATATTAGTGGCTACAATTATATTATCTACCTAACGCAAATTCGGCTCAACGCTCGGCGGTGAGTGTTAAATCGAATTTGTGTGCATGCGTTTTCTAACGCCGTGTTAAAAATATGCCCGTGCGAATGTTCGCTAAATAGAAATACGCTGTTTAGTAAAACATACGCAGGCACACGACTGCACGAGATATTGGTTTGATTTGGTTTAATATTCTATTGTGAAAGCTATGTCAACAGGCAGAAAAGCTTTAGGGCTTCAGCATCAACACAAACATTACTTTTATCTTAAAAAAGTACTTTTGACACAACAATACAAAGAAAAATCGATTTTTGTTTATCCGTCCATTTTTCACCTAAAATAGGTAGATTCTATTTTTGTGGCTCCTAACGAACATATTAATATGTATCCCATGACTGTTGGAGGGTGAGGACGGTGTCCATACAAAATCCCCCATGGTCCTTTGATTTTTGATTATTTGTTTATACGCGGGCGCAGCTAGTCTTAAAATGAAATAAAAACTTCCAAAATTAGTAATGTGCTTAATGTTTTTTTTTAGTTCTAAAGGCGGAGGATCAGCGGGTGCAGGTAAAGTTTCTATAACCTACATGGTAACCTATATCGTAACCTACGTCACACCTATGTTGAAACCTACACACATCAAAAAAAGTTTGCGATCACTTTGAAAAATTATGTAGCCTTTTTGAAGCCGAATTTTCTAATCGGGATTCAAAACGATAATTATCATGATAAATATAGATTGATAGTTATCTAGATAAATATAAATCAGATTTCGGTTGGACTTTGAATTCGGAATCTTCACATACATAATTATGCTAGTGATCGCAAATTTTTTTTGATGTGTGTATATCGCAACCAATATCGTAACCCATATCGTAATGTAAATCGTAACCTATATCCTACCCATATCGTAACCTGTATCGTAAACGTCGGTGGGTCTACTCCATAAGCACGAAGTCCGTGGTTTCGGCCTTAGTTACGAACGGTTCCTACTCCCTATCACCTATGGACATACGATTATTTCGGTGCTCGAACTAAGAATGAATGACAACACGATTTGACAGTTGTCCCTACTACCGATGTGTTTTTGCTCGTCCGCAAAGTTGAATTTGATACTTGTTTTGTTCACTCCTACGTTTTGGGCTCAGAATACAGAAAGAACTTTCGGGCTAGAGTGCGCGCAAGATAACTCTGCGCGCGACTGAGGGCGTGCTAAACGTTGCCATGATCGCAATAGTTCAAATTACCGCTTTTTAAGCTTTACTTTTTTATCGCTAAACATATTTTTCCCGCTAAACATTCCTACAGTCAGGTAATTCTACCATCAAAATTAATAAAACGGCCATTGACTTAGAATAAGTATGGACAACGAGTGTAGTACAAAATTCACGATAAAAGTGTCCTGAATTGACATATTATAAACTTAGAAATACCAACAAGCTCATTTACGATGTACGAATTCCTATGTCGTTATCATAATGCCTAATTTTGCTTGCAACAATTTTTACCATACGAAAACATGACAGCACTGCTCAATTTTTCAAATTTCGAAACTTCATTTAATATTAAACGAAAATTTGGAGAACATAGGAGTAATAGAGCAACTTAATTTTTAAAAGATTTTATTATTTGTTATATTATTTTATTGCGATCGCTAAATATTTAAACCAACTGAAAGAGCATAGAACATTTCTTGCAAAATTACAACATCGTCATTTTCAAAAACGCGATTTCGCTTCCTTTGTTGAAGTATCACCATCAGCATCAGCATCATCATCATCATCTTCATCTAATTGATCTCAAAGAAAACTGAAATTAAATCAGAGGCACATTTTTTTTTTTTGAATGATACTATCTTTTGTCATGTGTATTTAAAAGAGTTTATGATAACTAAACAAACGAGCCCAAACGTCGTGTTCACTATTTGCCATTAGGGAGTTCCAGAGCCCGTTTTCCGGCTCTACTATCGGACCTACGTCATTATTTATGTAATGAAAAGTGTTTATAATGACAAAATACATGAGCTGAAACTCGACAAGCCTACCATTTGTTCCTGTGCCTGCCTAATCTTCGGCTCCATCATCAAATTAGTTCAATGACATTTAAATGATCTAAGATGCACATACCTACCTGCAAAATTTCAGCTCGATCGGAAACTTGGTAGTGACCGAAAAACCAATACAATTTTGAAACGGAAGGACAACATACATATTTTCGTACATAATATGTTTGCATACAATGCAAGTTTAAAATTAACTTGTTTAAATGAATAGAACAAAACAAATTGCAATTGGTTCAAAATCGCAATACAAAAAAACATCGCGTAAAAATAACGACTCTTTGGAATCTTTGTTCTAATGTCTGACAAATATGTCAAGTTTCTTATGGTAATCCAACCAAATGAAGTTGACATAATTGGTCAAACAAAGGAAGGATAAAAAATAAACTTTAAAAAAAAGTAAAAACCGACTTCAAAGAAATACTAAAAGGAGTAAAATAATTACCATAATATAAAATTAACAGTTTCAGAAGTCGGTGGCTTCTATTTGCTTCTGTGAAGAGTTGCACCGACTTCTGAAACTGTTAATTTTATATTATGGTAATTATTTTACTCCTTTTAGTATTTCTTTGAAGTCGGTTTTTACTTTTTTTTAAAGTTTATTTTTTATTAAATACGTTTTAGTGTCATAATTTTAACCCCCTCCTTCATAACCCTTCTTTTTGGCTTTGACGTAGTCGGGCATAAAAAGTCCTTTCAAATGATACCTTACACGATATAATGAAAACATTCCAAAGGGGGGAGGGGGGACACGCACCCCCTCCTCTTTTCCAGTAGTCAGTTCCCAACAACAAATATAAACAAAGCAATATTAGTAATTTGAGAATTTTGCTTTGATCCGATGAGGAGTTCCGTTCCATATCTCGGAAGTTCATGGTCTAATCATAACAAAATTTATATGGGACCAATCGGGAAGTATACCCTTTCGAATAAAAAAAGAATTTTTCAAATCGGTTCATAAATGACGGAGATATGAGGTAAAAAACATAAAAAAAAAAAAATAAAAAAAAAAAAATACAACCGAATTGAGAACCTCCTCCTTTTTGAAGTCGGTTAAAAATAAGATACTTTTTGTTTAGTTGGATTATTGTGTGTTTTGCTCTTGCAATTAATTCAATTTTAAGCAAAATACAATGTTCCTTAACAAAATAATACTTTAAAATTGTAAAACAATAATATACCTACTGAAAATGTGATACACCATCAACTTTTTTTACTTTTTTGAGTAGTTTTTACACGATCTCACTACACAGAACGGCATTGTTGACATGTGACATTGAGGTGTAGCTGCTTGTTCGCCCAAAAGAAGAATGACGCGCGCAAGTGTAGCTCTTTTCAAATTCATCGTGTTTTAACTCACTTTCGGTTCGGACATTTTTGAGCGATGACCCGAGGTCCATACTTATTCTAAGTCAATGAAAACGGCACACACTTTGGTGGACCATGATTAGTTCCGATTTCGGCCGCGCGCAGACTTATCTTGCGCGCACTCTACTCTCGGACAGGCGACTAATTTCGTTGACGGACATGAATGATAAAAGCATAAGCACATGTATCATCTTTATAACTTTTATTGAATAATTGGTATTTATCGCAGATGATAATGTTTTTTTTTGTAGGTGACACGACTCCAGACGCAAACCAAGGTTAGTAGAGTTATTATTGGTTTATTGATATTCGAAATGTAACTGAAGTTTTTTTTTCTGAATTTATCACTTAACGACTTCTATACCCGCGACTTCGTCCACGTGAATGTCAGAAACCAATAAGTTGTCGCAATAACTAATTTCTTTTTGATAACTTTAAATTGTAATATCTTTTGATTGAGCGAACCGATTACGATGAAATAAAAACTAAATGTTACTCCACGATACGCACAATATTTGTATATAAAAGTTAAATGCATTGAGTTAGTACTTTTTACGTGATGCGTGTTCAAACTGACAAACAGATAAACAGACAAATATTCCAAAAATTATCGAAATGGATTCTATTGTGTATCTTTTAATACCTTTAAAGATGTGGAAAGGAGAGCAAATGCGGGAAATAAAGTGAATGGTGCTATGCATGCGGTTGTGGCTAACCAGTCGATGTCCAAAAAGGCACGGCTGGCTGTCCATAATGGTGTACTGGTACCAACGCTTATGTATGGAAGTGAATGTTGGTCTTGGAAGAAGAGTCATGAAAGTAGAATAAATGCCGTGGAAATGCGTTCCTTGCGAAGTATGTGCGGTGTAACTTTGAATGATAGAGTGAGGAATGATGTTATAAGACAAAGTTGCGGTTTAAAAGATGATGTAGTGACAAAAATTGAAAGGGGTATGCTTCGGTGGTTTGGGCATGTTGAAAGATTGAGTGAGGACAGGTGCGTAGTACTTTCAACCGGCGTGCGTGTATGACAAGATGTATGACCGTGGACGAAGCGAAAGGAGTATGTAAGGATCGTAGCATGTGGCGTGCTACAGTTTCTGCCTACCCCCATGGGAAAAAGGCGTGAGTGTATGTATGTATCTTTTAATACCCTTGTTTTTTTTTTTAAATATTTCCAATGTACAGGCACGCCAAGTCTACAGATTTATTATACGGAGTGGATATGATAATACGACAATAAATGATACCACATATTCTATGATGTGTTCTAGTACTGTACACAAAAAATCAGTTACTTCCAAACACATTTTTTTTCGCATGATTTTTCAATTTCACTCATTCATGTAGGTAGATGAAGGGACGTTGAAGTGGAAACTTATGTTAACTACTTATATCTATCCTACACGTGTAAATAAAGATAATTTTGGTTTAAACGGGTCATAGATTTACTTAACTTCGCGTACAGATCTTGATATTCGTAAAATTATTAAATCGTACGAAATTCCTGTGACTAAACTATTGAATGTACATGATTGATTATTTGTGTCCGGTCTTAAAACCCATCATAGAATTCGTGGTATCATTTATTGTTGCATTATCATATCCACCCCGTCTGTAAAGATGTTAAAAGTTTTATTTTTATTTTTAGCTACCGAGGCTCATAGCGAGGCTGGTTAGTAGTTATTATTGGAATTTTACGCGTAAGATAATTGATAAAATTGATAGAGTTCAAAGTGTTTATTGAGCACTTCAAAGGGCAATGGAGAGGGCTATGCTCGGAGTTTCCCTACGTGATCATATCAGAAATGATGAGATCCACAGGAGAACCAAGTTAACCAACATGGCTCGAAGAATTGCCAAACTTAAGTGGCAGTGGGCGGCACATTGCTCGCAGAACGGATGGACGATGGGGCCGAAAGGTTCTGGAGTGGCGACTAGTACCGGAAGACGCAGCGTGGGTAGGCCTCCCACAAGGTGGACCGATGAAAGGCCACTACTCGTAATTAAAATGTTCAAAATATATTTTCGATCTAGTCTCAGTCTAGTCTCAGTCTCATAAATATGACAAATGGTATTCTTGTTCGTTAACAAACAACGTCAACGTGAGATTATATTGAAATGAGATTGAAAGTTGACTGAAGCCAAAAGGGTATTCTGGTTACATTATGTACTGAGCCATTTCGACAAGTTGGAATTCTCATTTATTTCTAGAATTTTAGTCTATGACTGTTGATATCGATAAGCTATTGGTAAAAGATTTCAAGTTGACTGAATTGATATTATATCGAGATAGACTGAGATGATACTGAAAGCGGATCGAACTTTAAGTGTACCAGAACACCATTTTTTATTCAATTCATAATTTAATCTCAGTTCGGTCAACCTTCAGTCTTCCTTCAAATTAATTACGAGAATTGGGCTTCTGGTATACTTGAAATAAAAAATATTTTACTTTGACTTCGAAACGTAAATAAATAAATTTTTATTTTCTGAATTAGTCGCAGATGTTTTAAAAATGTTTTTATTTTTAGGTCCGGGCAACGCTACCGAGGCTGGTTAGTAGTGTTATTATTACTGGTATGTTAAGATACGAAAAGTTTTTTTTTTGTTTTTCTGAATTTATTACAGATCCCAATGGCAGCAATGATAATGACATCACGAATGTCATTATCATTGCTGCCATTGATTAACATCTTCAATACAATGGAGATTTTTAAGTCATAATGATTACCCACAAAATAAATTGCTCACTAGCTTAACTATTTGCTATCTGATGTTATTCATATATTTAGTTAAAAAATTAAACTGTATAAAAGTTGTTCGGGGTTGGGGTGAGATTAAGATAAACTAGGTTTAAAGATTATAAAGATAGCTATATTTCAGTAATACAAATGGGATAACGATTAAAACCAATGAGGTGAATGATATGAGATTGAGTCGCGCCCGATATGCTGTCCCAACTCGTACTGATGTACTTAGGTAGTACATCAAATATTCAAGGCATAGCGCGCGGTGTCGCAATTACGCTGACATGTTTATTATTGGTCGGTGATTGACCCGAACAAAAGTAGTTTAAAATTGCTTCTTAAAGAAGCAAGTAAGTGACAAATGCATTTTGCCCGTGTAATTTATTTACACATAGTGGCAGCACTCCCAGTCGATGTCGTAATCTTGGGTCAATCACGTGACCTACAGGTCTAGCGCATAACTGAGTCAGTGCCTGGGGTATGGGAGCGGCACGGGAGGGGTGATGTATGACGTGACATGACGTGTCCGAACTATCTCGCTATACACCTGATAAATATAATGAACATAAATATCTATGAAGGTATTTTTACTACTACTAGTTAATGAAAGTGATTCGAGCCATTCATACAGTGATTCTACAGTCAGCGATAAGGAATCTGATTAATTAAAGGACGGTGGGCAAAATACACCCAGCTCCGCCAGCCATATAGTAAGTGTGACCTAAAACATCTACCAAAAACGAGCATCTTTTCTTAAGAAGGCATAAAAAAATATCCCAGAGATAAAAATGTATACATGCTCGTACCTAAACTGAAAAAATATTTTTAATGAATATTATACATAACTATTTAGATGAGTCTAACGATATGAATGCGCCAGACCGATCATAAAATCCCCTGCGACCCTCTTATCGCCGTAGTCGTGTCGCTTTACAAACCGTTGCTTGCTGGACGCAGGTAGTCGATAGGTCGATACGTCATCGATGCAGTCTTTCGTGTTACGTCGCGGTGATTGTGCGCTCTCTTGTTACTTTACGATACTTAATTAATTACTAACTACACGCTTCGGTTTTTGTCGGGCATGCCACCGTCCGGGTGAGTCTATCAGACTTATTATTTCTGGCTGTTCTCGTCTGGCTAACGGCGAGTACTTGCACAGGTATAACCAAGTGGCCAGGATTATTCATCAGCAACTTGCTTTGAAATACAATCTTGTGGATTCTGAGGTGCCATATTACAAGTATGTGCCCGATCCATTTCTCGAAAATGACCATGTCAAGTTATCCTGGGATCGGTCTATCATCATCGACGGGACTATTGTAGCCATTAAGCCTGATATTGTGATATACCATTGACGTTATTACCATCCCGCATGACGAGAATCTCGTGAAAGCTGAGAAAGAGAAACAAATCAAAGTCGTTACGGCCAACGGCTTGATAGCCAAGAGCCTCGATCAACATCTTTGGAGGCTCTCGTTGAGCGGCTGGATCAAGGGCCTGATTCAGAAGGCAGTTCCCCTTGATACGGCCTCGACACTACCTTGGACCCTGTTCCCGACACCGGCGGACCACAATTTTATATATTTTTAAATGTTTTTATATATATTTTTTATAATAGATGAATAAAGGATAAAAATGTTTTATAAGTTATGTTGTATTTGTTTCAATAATACCTATTATTCAACTTTTAATAAATAGAGAACCCCAGGACAGAATTTGATGTACATTGGCACAGAGAAACATGGATGTGGTGCCTTCTAAATAAAAGTAGTCAAAGCTGTGGCGGGTGTGGGTGTGCTGCTCATACATTCTTGCCCACTATCCTTTGGGATTTCGGGATTTGTTTGTTGTTTCAGTTGAAAATATTAATACTTATTAAATAAAAAATAATATAATTATTGTAACTTATTTTTTTGTTCACATTGTCACGCGAAATTACCTATATTAATTAATTTAACTTAAGTATACCTACGCACGTAAATATCGTAAGAGATATCTTTATTATATTGTACACGTGTATAGCGAGATAGTTCGGACACGTCATGTCACGTCACCCCTCCCGTGCCGCTCCCATACCCCGCACTGACTCAGTTATGCGCTATTACCTGGCGTAGCATATTATATTACACCATAACACAGATGATGTAAAAAGATTTTTTTCTTCGTTCATTCATAAAATTATATTTTTAAATACACATCTTTAAAAAAAGCTTTTGTTTTTTAGGTGCTGACGATGCCACTCCCGTTCCCGGTTAGTACAGTTATTCATCATCATCTTCCTGCCCTTATCCCATGTTACTTGGGGTCGGCGAAACACGTTTTCTTCTTCCATTCCGTCCTGTCAACCGTCATGATATCACTGACTCCCTTCTCTTTCATATCATTCTTCACACAATCCATCCATCTTTTCTTTGGCCTCCCTCTTCCTCTCCATCCATCCACATTAATAACTCTTTTGGTGACATGTGTTTCATCCCTCCTCTTCACATGCCCATACCAACACAAACGGTTTCCTTTCAACTTTTCTGTGACTGGCGCTACTTTCAAACTTCCTCTATTCATTCCTGACCTTATCCATTCTGGTCACTCCACACATCAACATTCTCATCTTCGGTACATTTTCATCAGTCTTCTTCACGGCCCAACATTCCGATCCATACAGTACGACAGTTCTTATCACGGACTTGTAGATTTTCCCCTTTAACTTGAGACGTTAGTACAGTTATTATTTGTATGTTAACCGAAGCGTAAATAATCCGGCTGTCGCTGAAAACCAGCGCTGTGGCTCTGTCTCGCACGTGAGTTACAGCATTATGCTGAGCTGCATATTTTTCCCAATAGTTTATTTTTATAAAAATACAGATTTGTATCTAATCGCGTAGAAACTTAATAGACACAAAATACCTTTTTTTATCCCGACGCCCCGCGACGTTTCGGCCGAATTACCTACACCGGCCGTGGTCACGGGTAGACTGAAGTGGCGGAGCAGTTGTCATCTTCGTGAAGCAAGGATATTTTCATCTACCCTCTTTTTGTTTCTTTTTGGTTTTGTATAAACTTTTATTTTATTTTTGTGCATCATGTCGGTGTGAATAAATAAATTTTCTTTCTTTTTCTAAATAAAGTTTTTTTTTGCTGAATTTATCGCACATGATGTTACAAGAATATTTTTTTTTTTTCCTCAACTTATTGACTGCCGTGTTTAGTGGTTGCAAGCGCGACTGCTAAGCGTGAGGTCCTAGGTTCGGCATCCCTAGGTCGGGCATAGTGTTATTGGGTTTTCCCGTGTGAAATTTCTCAGTAGTAGCCCGGAGTCTGGATTTGTGCCCAGTTGATGATGATAGGCTCGCCTTCTATTACATGGGACTTAACATCGAAATGAGGGTTTACGAGTACTACACACCACTGACCAACCAGACGGGGTTTTTATTAAAAATAATTATTTTAAATACAGGTTTTAAAAAAAAGTGTAAGTAATTCCTTTAATCTACATGATCTACGACTGGTGTAGATTAATTTCACACAGGATTTAGTTTGGAAAAATTAAAAAAAAAATCTTGCGGTGTGTGACCTTACACAATAAAAAAAAAAGGGAAAAAAGTTTGAATTTTTTTGTGAAGTCTTCTTTCTTTGCCACCCGTTCATCAATGAAAGCACGGCGACATAGCTGGCGGGTATGACTAGCGCGATATCGCTCTTTGCAGTCAATTAACTCGAGCCGTAAAATTACTTAAAAACAAAACCAAGTATTTAGAACATTTTTCTTTTGTTAATTTTGAAAAATACCTACTCTTTTCTGTTTAATCTGTGTCATTAGTAGATCACGCAGTTTGAAGGAATTACAAGAATGCTATTACTCTGTTTTTTAAAAAAAAAACTTGTTTTTTCCAGCTGGTGGCGATTCTACTGCCGAACCCGGTTAGTACAGTTATTATTGATATGGTAAGATCTGAAACGTAAATAAAGTTATTTTTACTGAATTTACAATGTTGACCACGATGTAGGTAATTTTTTTTTTCGTTTTTCCCTTTTACCTTCACCGACGTCTATGGACGTCAACTAGTTCAAAACTATACAATACAATAATCGTTTATTTTCTCCACAAACATACTTAAATTAAAAGTACAAGGGTTATTATTTTTTGTTAAGTGCAGACAATTTATGTTGTGGAGATTGGAGCCTGCACTAGGTATAACCTGTGTTGCAAGTCTCCAGGCCTCCAACTCAGACAGATAGAAATTTTGATTTATTAAACAAATAATAATAGTGACTTAGTCGGACGTGCAGATAAACAAACAATTGGTAGTAAAACTTTTAGCTTTAACAGACTAATAGTTAATTTCCTTTATCAGCTAGTACTCACTTAATTTTTACTAAGTATTAAAATCATAAATTATAGGGTGAGTGTCAGAGTCTTTTGACTATGTGGGTGTGTGAGTTTATGGGTGGACATGGAACTGTAAAAATGTGGTGTTTTCGACGTGCCATGCCGTCGGAGGCGTCTTGAGCACGTTTTAATTTGACGTCCATAGACGTCAGTGGCGGTCAAAACGTTAATCCATACAGATAAATTATCTTTTTAAATACTAAAAAATAAATAAATAAATATTAGCCTGTAACTGTCCCACTACTGGGCAAAAATAAATGGAGCAGACACGTGTTAAAGTGGAGACCGCGTTTGGGCAAACGTAGTGTGGGACGCCCTGCGGCACGATGGACCGACGATTTGAAGAAGGTGGCTGGCAGCGGATGGATGCGGGCTGCCCAAGACCGGGATGGTTGATGATGGTTGGCGATCTCTGGGGGAGGCCTACGTTCAGCAGTGGACGGCAATAGGCTGATATGATGATGGATGATGATGACGATAGTGTTTTTTTTATAGGTGCTGAAACTCCTGCCCCTAGCGCGGCCGCCGAGTCAGGTTAGTGGAGTTGTTTCCGGTACGTTAAGATCCAAAACTGGCAGCTAGGCTGGATATTTTGGAGTAGTTTGGCTGGAGAGATTGCAAAGGAAACGGAGGTGACGGATTACCAACGAAAATATTCCCCAAGAAGAGTCAGTATAGTATCTAGAGGGGACTGGCAGGGGCGCAGGACCTATGGGGGCCCTCTCGCTTCCTGCCGTGGTTATATCCATGGTTAGGAGCGGGAGTGCGTGGGAAGCCGTCGCCTCCTTTTGCGAGGAGGTGATGGTGACCAAGGAGGGAGCGGAGAGGGAGCTCGACACGTACCAGGCGCCGCCAGACAGCGTGCGACGATCTCCGGCCACCCTAGTGTGTGGCCTGCGGGAGGCGGGTTAGGGGACCCGTAGCTCAACCAGTAACAGGTCGGAGAAGGTGGCGCGCCGTGTCCTGCGCGCGAATTTCAGAAGGATGCCCACAGAAGGAGAGGTTCGCGGTGATGCAGCTGCGATTCCCGCGACTCCGGCCATAGGTCAAGAGAAGGCACACCGTGGGTTTTTAGCCGGTAAGAGCCCAGCATTACCCGGGGAAGGCGAACGGTATCCATGAGGATTATAACACGATAAAAAAAAACGATATCGGCATTGCTCAGTAACTGGGTTGCGGAGGTCTGATGGCAGTCGCTCCGTGTAAAATACTGGTATTCAGTCGCATCTGGTTAGACTGGAAGCTGATCAAAACATAGTTGGGAATAGGCTAGACCACGGGTGGGCAAACTATGGCCCGCGGGCCAACTTCGGCCCGCAAAGGATTTTAATCCGGCCCGACATCCCTCCCTTTTAGAGCAAGTGTATGGCCATACCAAATAGCCATAATTATATCGGGTGTAAAAAGATCCTTAACGATAACGAAAACCACATATTCTACCCATCATTGGAATCATTTTTTTCTACCAGACCATACCTGGGAAACCATTGGTTTTGGAGATATTGAAGGTCAAAGTAGACATTTTTTTAGTTTTTTCCAAAAATGTATTCTAAGTGATAATACTAAACTTTCTTCTAAACAACCGTATCAAAATTTTAAATTTTTCCTCACAAATTACGCATTTGAAGTTACAAAAACGCAACGAATATCAAACGCACACGACCGCCTTGGCTCAGCTGTGTGGCTGCTGCACGCATGCAAACGCGCGGCATCGCCACAACCACACATTGCGCGCTACAAAAAAAAAGCGTTTTTTTATGCCAAAAAATAAAAGTCATTTCCCAGCAATTATTTTTGGTTAATGTAGTTGTCTTTTTACACCCTGTGGCGTGACTTGAACGGCGTTGTAGGTAGCCGTAAGCCAGCGGCCGATATTTTGGACTGTTAATTTTGATTTCAATTTTGCCTGGAGTAAATTTGTTGCGGAGTAAGATACGTAAACACTGCAACGGGAACGAAGGGAATAGACGGGGTAGAAGGTACTTACCGGCCGGCGACCGCTGCTCGTTCGTTGAGTTTTTCGCACCACACTCACTCACAACACTTTGTTTATGTTTATTAAGGGTTTAAATGTTCAGGTTAATGGTTTTCAGTTCACTGCAGTGAGTTTAGAGAGGTTTTACACGGTAAATTTGATTTATTTCAATTAATTTTGAGCGCGCGAGTTAATGGCGGCCGAAAAGTTTTTTGTCGCGACGTTGTGTGTAGTGGCGCCTCTAGCGGAAACGCACGGCGGCAAGGATTTGGCGGGAATTTGGAATTGGATGTAGGAATTGGGCGGGAACAAGGAAAGGAGTGTTGCAAGCGTTAACATTCCCCCCCACTTGAAATCACTCCAGGGATTACAAAAAGTGAAATTGAATTAAATATTGAGAAATTTTGATTTGCCCTATAGTGTGCTTGGTTCAAAGAAATGTTACCTATTTACTAAGTTAATGAAATTAAATTGAATTAATGTATTATTATAAGTTAATGAGCGATAGGTAAAGGACAAATTTTGACCACGGGTCTACGAAGTAGTCCGTTAGCAGTTCGAAGCGTGACGACACGCACTACGCCATCCGAACCGGGATGAAGCTCAATCACCCGGCCAAAACGCCATTCTAAAGGTGGAAGATTTTGTTCAACGATAGTTACGAGGTCACCTATCTGTACATTAGCTTGTCCCTTGAACCACTTGCATCTCTGCTGCAAGGTGTGAAGGTATTCTCTCTGCCAAATCTTCCAAAAGCTTTGAGTAAGTTTTTGCAACATCTGCCATCGCTCCCGAGGCGGCAGGTAAGTATCAGTAAGCGGAGTTTCAGGTAACGATACCAAAGGACCGCCAATGATAAAATGACCGGGAGTTAACACGTCCACCTCGGTGGGATCACTAGATAGCGCACATAACGGTCGAGAGTTCAAGACGGCTTCGATTTTGTTAAGCACAGTCAACAACTCTTCAAACGTCAGAACCTGTAACCCAACTACTCGTTTAAGGTGGTACTTCATTGATTTAACGCCACTTTCGAAGATTCCGCCGAAATGGCTAGCTGTGGGTGGATTATGTTGCCAAATAATGTTGCGTTTTGCAAACTCCGTATTCAGATCTAATTGTTTTGTTAAAAGGAACTGCTGTACTTCGGATAAGTATCGTTTGGCACCAATAAAGTTGGTACCACAATCTGAAATAATTAATCTACAAAGACCGCGACGAGATACAAATCGGTCCAAAGCCGCAATAAATGCGGGTGTGGACAAGTCAGTAACTAATTCGAGATGTATTGCTTTTACCGCTAGGCATACTATCACGCATACATAAACTTTATAAGTGCGGGCATTACGTCTTTTACTTTCCTTTACTACGAAGGGCCCTGCAAAATCTACACCAATTTTTTGAAAACAACGTGTGGGTTGTACTCTTGGAGCGGGCAGATTTCCCATTATGGGTGAAACTGATGTCGGATTCACCTTAAAACAAATGACACATTTAGACAGACGCGATCTTATTAAATTACGTATGCCCAAAATCCAAAACTTTCGCTGAATAATAGATTGGAGAGTGCGAGGGCCGCAATGAAGATGAAGTCGGTGATAGAAGTCTATTATAAGTACGGATAGACGCGAGGTTTTAGGCAGCACCAAGGGATAGATTGCGGAGAGCGGAAGTGAAGAGTTTTCTAAGCGCCCCCCCACTCGCAAGAGTCCTAACTGGTCGATAAAAGGGTTCAGCTTTTGTATAGGGCGCGAACACGGCTCCTGACACTTAATTGAGTTAATCTCATCAGCGAAGAACATAGTCTGCTCGTGCCGGATCAACAGGGACAGAGATGTTTCCAGCTCTTCAGTGGATAGCCCTTCCGAGGCCTTGGTAAGTTTGCGTGATCGCTTAACATAGCGCAGACACCAAGCTATAATTCGCTGTACCTTAGATAGGGACGAATAATTATTTAACATTTCTGTTACAGGGTCATCTACTGCAGGGATCGACTCCGCGGTATGTACTAAAAGAGGTAAGTTTTTCATTTCAGGTATGTTATCGGGTGTATATGGCTCTCTGGAAATTGGCCAAGAGGATAATTCCAAGGAAAGCCACGGCGGACCTGACCACCAGATTGGAGAGGAGATCAACTGCGAACACGAAAGACCACGACTACTGTGATCCGCAGGATTGTCGTAAGTAGCTACATGGTGCCAGTTTTTAGGATCTACATCATCGGAAACTTTAACTACGCGATGAGATACAAATGTCTTCAGTTTATAAGGCTCAGTGTTCAACCATGCCAGTACTGTGCTGCTGTCAGTAAATGCAGTTATTTTAATAAGATGAACATGTGGACGAAGCAAATCAGCCATGTGTTTGAGTACTCGAGCGAGGAGTACTGCACCAAGAAGTTCAAGGCGATTTATAGTCAGCGGCTTGATCGGAGCTACTTTTGACTTCGCAATTAGTAAGTTTACTGACACCTTGTCCTTACACACAGATCTCAAATATACGCAGCATCCATAACCCTTTGATGACCCGTCACAAAAGCCAACGAGTTCACACTCAGCTGAGTCAGAAGGTACGATGTGGCGAGTAATACGAACTTCCTTTAAATTACGCAGTTCGGTGACAAAATCTGTCCACTGGTGAGCAACGCACTCCGGAACTGGATCGTCCCAATTTAACTGAAGTCGCCATAGATCTTGAATAAGCAGTTTTGCCTTTAGGACCATAGGTGTTAGCCAGCCCAACGGGTCATAAATACGCGCTACGTTAGATAAAATGGAGCGCTTAGTGTATTTTGAACAAAGTTCGGATTGCGAGTAAGTAAAAATATCTTGCGTGGGGTCCCATTGAAGTCCCAGTATCTTAAGAGTCTGCTGGTTGCTGTCATCACAAAACGTCTTAGGCACTTGACAATGTTCAGAAGGAAGCTGTGCAAGGAATTCAGGTGAGTTGCTGCTCCATTTTCTTAACTCAAATCGACCATAATTAAGTAGCTGTACCAATTGATGTTTCAGGTTCAACGCAACCTCAAGAGATGGCGCGCCAGCTGTGATGTCATCCATGAAGGTGTCTTGACGCAGAATCGAAGCAGCTTGAGGCCATTCCGTTCCGTGATCGTTTGCCAGCTGATGTAGCGTACGGATCGCTAAGTAGGGTGAACTACTTATGCCGTATGTGACGGTGCTGAGTTCGTATTCACGGACCGCTTCTGAAGGTGAGTTACGCCACAAGATGTGCTGATATTGGCGATCCTCTGAGCGTAATTCTATGTTTCGGTACATCTTGGAAATGTCTGCTGTAAAGACAACTTCATGTAACCGAAACTTCGTAATGATGTCCACGATGTCATTTTGAAGTTTTGGACCAGTATGTACAATGTCATCAAGGGACAGCCCATTCGAAGTCTTCGCGCTGGCATCAAAAACGACTCTCAGCTTTGTCGTCGCGCTGTCTGGTCTTAGTACGCAATGATGAGGAATGATGTACCTAAAGTCCTTGTCAGATGGTTCGACGGGATGCATATGGCTCATATCCTCATACTCACGCATGAATTCAGCATAGTCCTGTTTCAGGTTTTCTTGATGATGAAACCGTTTTTCTAAATTATACAGCCTTGATAAAGATGCGCGGAATGAATCTCCTAAATCTTCATGTTCTTCTTTAAGTAGCATAGGTACTACATACCTGCCGTCTTCGTTACGTCGCACAAGGTCAATATACATTTGTTCGCATTTTTCATTTTCAGGATTTATAATATTTGATTTTGGTGGCTCTTCTACCTCCCAAAATCGCTTGACCACATTGTCTAGGGCAAGTGTGGAAGCCAAGAGAGAAGAAGTACAAGCAGGAGGTCGACACTCGGGGTCGAGCTTGCCTGTTATTACCCAGCCAAACACACTGTGCAGAGCCACCGGCAGTCCCGGGCCTACATCTAGCCGTTGACCATCGTAAATATTATGGAAAATTTCTGCGCCTATTAAGAGATCAATGTCAGCTGCTTTGTCAAAATTATTGTCTGCTAAAACTAAATGCTTGAAATTTGCTTTAATCGTTTCTGGTATTTGTTCTGACGGCATTTTATGGGTAATCGTATTCATCACAATTGCTTGTATCTTAAAGGTTGGCTGATCAGAGTATTGTGATTGAACTGTAAATGACGTTACACCCTTTATTTCGTGTATTGTACTTTGACCTATACCGGCTACGGCTATGTTACAGCGACGCAGCGGTAAGCCTAAGCGGTGTGCACATGAAGACGTTATAAAGCAATCTTGCGCGCCACTATCGATAAGTGCGCGGAGTTTAAATACGCCGCTGGGGCCGTGTGCTCGTACAATACACGTACCAAGCAAGACCAGCGAGCGACCATGTTCTAAGTGAGCGCTAGTGTTGGCGGAATTAATAGTGACCACTGAGTCAGCTGAAACAACTGGAACTACAGGAGCAACTGAGGATATCGCGGGACACGCTGCGGTGGTGCCTTGATCGCGATGAAGAAGCGTATGATGACGCCCATTACATTTTGTACAGCAAATTTTTGATATACATTTATCTGCCGTGTGATTAGGCCTTAAGCAATTGAAACAAAGTTGTTTTGATTTAACTTCCGCTTCCCTGTCGCTAAGAAGTTTAGCGTGGAACACCGGACACTTGTAGATCGTGTGGTGCGAATATCCACAACACGCACAATCTGTGTACTTATTATTATAAGTAGCGTATGCATAAGCATTCGAAAAATCAGCGTTATAATAGGGATCGTTTGTGTAATTATTTGATACATTTTCAGAGTTTAAGTACGGCCCTGTGTTTGAGTACGACCCTGTATTAAAACGTTGATCATTCGAAAATGACCCTGTATTAAAGTACGGACCCACATTGGAATTAATTTGTTCGTCTAAATACGGCCCTGCATTAGAGTACGGCCCTGGCTCCGTGTACGTCACTGCGTTTTCGAAGCAATGCGCGGGAAACGACACTGACTTGTGATAGGCATTATTATTTTTTCGAAAAGAAGGTTGCGGTTGAAAATTATTACTATTATTAAATATAACACTCGGTTCACTTGCTTCAAGAACTTTGATATAACTCTGTAAAAATGACAATAAATCGTTGAAAGTAGGTATGGAATGTTTGTTTTGTAACTCGAACCGTTTTCGTGTATCCGAGTCCAACTTACGTGATGATAGGTAGAACAAAATAAATTCACCGAGATTTTCTATCTTTACGGATTTGAGAGCATTGACAGATTCTTGTAAAAGACTTGTAAGTTTACGTAAATCAGTTAGGTTACCTGTTTTTAAAGTTGCATAGCTACATATTTTCTCTAAATAATTAACCGCTAGGATTCTTTTGTTTTGATAACGATCGATAAGCGCATCAAAAACTATGTGATAGTTGTCTGCGGTCACCGGTATGCCCTTGGCTATAGACAGCGCGGGCCCCACGAGACATGACAACAAATAATGAAACTTTTCTATGTTACTAATATTATTGTTACCATGCACCAGAGATACAAATGTGTCATAGAACGTTTGCCAATGTTCGATATTTCCGTCAAATTTAACCCTTAACCACCTGACGCCGGTCTCAGAGACTTTGGCGATTTTGTTTTTTAAATTATGCCGTTGCTATACGCGCGACGTAATTGTGTGTCCGTATACTTTTACCCCTCCCCCGCCAGTACGCCCTGTGCGCTCGGCAACTCCAGACGTACGCGCATTAAACATTATAGGTAATTTATATTTCGCATGCGGTCTGTGAGACCGACGTCAGGTAGTTACGTTAGTAAAAATAGAACAAATACCCAGCACTTCAACAACTGAAAGTTCTCAAAAATTTGAAAAACGCAAGACCTGTTCAACCTGTGACCCTAAGAAAAAACGTAAAACAGCTTACATGTGTTTTGCATGTAAGAATCCGATATGCATTGAATGCAGCCAAAAAATGTGCTTTGATTGTCGTCGCAATATGTAAAAGTTTGTGAGTTGTGATTTTGTGATAATTGTGCCATAATCGTGCCAAAAATTATTTTAAGTTAGAGATTATATATCAAACCTGTCGTACGTAAGTTAAAACTATTGAGTTATAGTGAAATTTCCTACTCAGATCTCAGATTTTCAAAGTTCCTAGATTTTTGCTAAAAATTTATATTATTATGTTAAGTGTTGATTTTTGATAAGTAAATGCATATTTTTGTATATTTTAAAAACTTGTAATGAATAAAAATATAATAAAAATACAGATGTGACTTTAATTTAATGTAATATTTTAAATAATGGTTATTGAACATGGAAAATACGCAAGTGGTCTCCAGGACCGACGTCAGGTGGTAGTGTAACTGAAAAACACGTCAGGTGGCTAAGGGTTAATAAGTTCGATTTTAGGTAAACGAGCTTGCGAAATAGGCTTGCTATATTGAAACCCGGCCGCGTCCGATGCGGCCCCCCGGCATGGGTTGATGGCGCTTTCATCGAACGGCGGGGGCAGCATAGCCTCCGCGACTTCCATGATGACGTAGTACATGGTGTCAAATGCATCTACTGCTTGCATATCGATAGCTTCTTGAGGATTAATTAAGAGTTTTAATGCATTTATTTCATTCGTAAAATCCAAATACTCGCGACGCAGTTCATCGACCCGTTTGTACCTACATTTGAATGCACCGAGTTTCGTTTTATCGCTTGATAAACTGCGGGATATGTCGTACAGTATTTGAATCTCACGAAAGACATATTCTCGTTTGTTGACGAGAAGTTTCAACTTGGTTTCTTTATCCATTTTCAACTACCTACCTACAAGTTATTAATAGGTATTAATGGAAACTATGTAGGTACTAGTTTTAATAACTACGCGGACTATTTGTTTGGAGTATCTATTTAAGATTTGAACCCAAGCACACCGTAGGTATTTGCGCGGCAAAATTGGCTCGATGGACCACTAAAAATGGCGTGACTTGAACGGCGTTGTAGGTAGCCGTAAGCCAGCGGCCGATATTTTGGACTGTTAATTTTGATTTCAATTTTGCCTGGAGTAAATTTGTTGCGGAGTAAGATACGTAAACACTGCAACGGGAACGAAGGGAATAGACGGGGTAGAAGGTACTTACCGGCCGGCGACCGCTGCTCGTTCGTTGAGTTTTTCGCACCACACTCACTCACAACACTTTGTTTATGTTTATTAAGGGTTTAAATGTTCAGGTTAATGGTTTTCAGTTCACTGCAGTGAGTTTAGAGAGGTTTTACACGGTAAATTTGATTTATTTCAATTAATTTTGAGCGCGCGAGTTAATGGCGGCCGAAAAGTTTTTTGTCGCGACGTTGTGTGTAGTGGCGCCTCTAGCGGAAACGCACGGCGGCAAGGATTTGGCGGGAATTTGGAATTGGATGTAGGAATTGGGCGGGAACAAGGAAAGGAGTGTTGCAAGCGTTAACACCCTGTATATGCCAAAAATCTTCGTTTTGACAGAACAAAATTTTTTTATTTTATTCTGGGCCCCTTCGAAGTGTCTTGCGTTCTGGCCCCTGATGAAAAAAGTTTGCCCACCCCTGGAGCCCAATTCTACTAACAGAAACGTTTATGAATTGCAATTGAATCGTTTATTCAGACAGTTTTCGTTTACAAAAACTATCAAATTGTTTGACAACAAAAACAAAACCAAACATTTTGACAGTTATCGTTTACGAAAACTGTCAGAATGAACGATTTACTTGCAATTGATAAAAGTTTCTGGGGCCTAATTCTCCTAAAATAAATCTTGATATATCACAACCGAACCAAGGCCGAACCGTTCATTCAGACAGTTCTCAATTTCAAAAGCTATCAAATTGTTTGACACAAAAAACAAAATCAATCATTTTGAAAGTTTTCGAAAACAAAAACTGACTGACGGTTGTGGTTCGATTGCGTTTGGCAACAATTTATTTTAGGAGAAGTGGCCCCCTGGGCTAGACAGAACAACTTTGATTTTGTGTTTCTAAATTTTTGTACACCTTTTTTTGCAGTGCGAGCTAATTTATATAATAGTTTTCTTTCTATTTTCTCCACAGCTATCAAATTTGAACGCGTCAATGCTGGCGGCACCGTAGGAGAACCCTTTGCCGATGAGTCTTTAACCTATGAATGCCCCGACGGCGAGCTGGCGTTGACATTCAAGTGTAGAGGCGAAGCTGTCGAAGCTGGTCTCACTAATGAGGCTGCTGACAAAAAAATCAAAATCGATTTCCCTGCGTAAGTAACGGCCTGTCCACATCTCCACGTTACGACGTCGTCAACGTGGAACGGTGCGTTGACATAACGTGCAAAGAACAATGATCACTCGCCTAACATGCTTGGACTAGTAAAATCTAACAAAACGTAACTTGATGAAACATAATGTCGTTTCATTCGCCTACATAAATATAAATAAGTACAGCCTTCAATATATTTTTAAAACGTGGGAGAGACAAGATATTTTGCCACTTCCATTAACAGATTCAAAACGTGATGCAATTCCAAGTCCATTAAACGAATGCCAAGTCAACAAGAGTAGAAGATCAATCGGAATCTGTAAGCAATGCAAAAATATAAAAAAAAAGGGAAAATAATATAAAATCGCACAGAACACCAAAGAATATTGTAACAATAAGCGAGGAGAACACAGTCGTCGCCGTCGCCGAAACTACAACGACATGGTTACCATGGACACGGTCAGCGCAGAAAACCACAGATTAGTTAATAGTAGCTAGCTACAGAAAACCGTCAATTTATTTTTACTTTTCAAGAATAGGGAGGGACGTAATCAATCGGTTTATGACAGTATCGATTTTTAGATGTAAAATCATTAGTTTTTATCTAATTCATGGCTTTATTAAAACAATTTACCACGAAGTAACATCAAATTCTATTACTGGCTAAGCTTAGTATAATATTGATGTGAGTTTATACGGTTGACATTGCCTGGGATTTTATTTCGATTTATGATATAAAATCATAATAGACTAGAAAAAGTATGGACTTCTCTAGTAACGTAAGTAATTACGGATGCGTTCGAAGTTAGATATTTTATACAGCGTTCTGATAAATAAAATAGTGTTTTTTAAATAAGATTATCTATATTTCCCCATCTTTTAAAAATAAACGAAGATATCCAATAAATACACTAACAATGCACTAATAAATTGGTGACAATTTCATCTCGGGAACAATTTCTAGTCCAAAGTGACCATTGTTCTTTACGTTATCGTAACACGTTCCGCCTCTAGCCGCAAGCGCGCACACGTATATGCGCTCCGCCCGCGCTCTCCACGCTCGTGCACCCGCGTGTTAGTCGCCGTCTATGTGCTCCGATGCTTTAAAACCATACCTAACAGTTTCTCTTATTAAAATTCAGGATCTACATGGTCAATGATAAATCTAACAATGATCCTGACGTGCATTTTTACGATACGGTAACGTAAATTTGCACGTTACGTCAACGCACCGTGCCACGTTACCGCACCGTTACACGTTGACGACGTCGTGACGTGGAGATGTGGATAGGAACTAACTCGTCAAAGGTCGTAAGAGGTTGTGCGTTATTTAAGTTGCACATTGTAAAGACGGATTTGTAAAAAAATATTGAAAGTTTATTCTCCCGAGGTGGTCCCATTTAAATTTGGTGTAGATCTGATGATGACCCTCAGAGATTGACAATGGAACTCTTCAATGGATAACAGCAAATTACCCGGGATTGCTGTAATTGCATGGTTGTGTATTATTTATGATAAAAAAGAAAATAACTATAAAAAAAGTAAAAACCAACGTAAAAAAAGTTAAAAAAAACTATAACCCGACTACGTAAAAAAGGGGTCTAAAAAGGACGAAACAAGAAAATAATTCAAATAGAAATCCAGAAATGCATAGGTTCAAAAATGGTCAAGGTAGAGCCGTGGTCGCACCCACTGTATACTATATACCATGTCTGTTTAATGGAGGTGTTCCTGGCACCCACATAATCATAGTAGGTATACAGTAAGTGCGACCACGGCTCTACCTTCACCATTTTTGTATCTATGCATTTCAGGATTTCTATTTGAATTATTTTCTTGTTTCGTCCTTTTTAGACTCCTTTTTTAACTTTATTTTTTATGGAAAACTTTTCCGTTTTTTTTAATGTGCTCGCCAAGACCTTTCCTTTGATACCAAACACGTGATGATTATCTCAGTTTATTTTTTTCGAGGTTAGAATCTTAGGTTTAAATTGCGTCATATACAATTTTGATAAAATTTATATAGCCTATGTTACCCGGGCCATTATTACGAATCTATTCACCTCGGTTCATTAGTTTAGGCGCTACGGTGGAACATACAAACATACATAGACTGCCAAATTTACCCCTCCTTTTGGCTTCGCCGTAGTCGGGTAAAAAAACTAAAAAGAGTAAAATAATTACCGTATTATAAAACGAACAGTTTCAGAAGTCGGTGCCTTCAATTTTATTCAGTGTAAAATTGCACCGACTTCTGAAACTGTTAGATTTATATTAAAGTAATTATTTTACTCTTTTTAGTTTTTATTGGAGTCGGTTATTTTATCTAAGAACGTCTTCCTGTAGCTACAACGGTTAAGATAGCTGCCCTTACTGACCCATCTCAAATTACTACTATTTATATCTATATTATTTATGTTTGTAACCCTAAAAATTTTTTTTGTTTCCTAGCTTCTCAGATACCAATGCTTGCGTCTACATGGGAGAATTTAAAGTAGGCGAAACAGATGAAACAAAAGTTGTGGCCGTTATTGAAAGTAAGTTTTATACCTATTTCCTTTGTTTTAAATCAATAGATAATAAACACGTTTTTGATTTTGAACATCTGTTTTAAACATATAATAAACAGTTTCAAACATGTTTTAAATTTATATTTTGTTTCTTATTACAGATAACAGTAAGTATATTTTAAAATTTCAGTAAATGCATATGTTTTATGAAATCTTTAGACAGCAATTTCTCTAAAATAATAGTCCTGGCTTTTGGGAAAGGTTGTAGAACAAAAGTTATGAATTATTATGGGTACTTTAATAGGTACCCTTTCGGATTAGTACCTACCCCCTTTTATCGACTAACATTAACATTTTGTGATTAACTAGTTACACCTCAATCAATTTACAATTTATTTATTAAAGCATTTTTCAGGTCCTGGTAAGTTTTGATAACCTTATTTATCGTTTTTAGTGTATTTTGTAGAATTTGCTATAGCAACACCAACACCATACGATTAAAGATACTATTTCGAAACGAGCTGCCAACTGCAACTGCCGACAGCACGTGCAGCGGCTGTCGGCAGTTGCTGCACTTGCAGTTGCAGCGAGCAGCCCGAATAATTCTGAGAGTGGCGGCACATGCAGCGACTGCACAACCAACACTAGGAGGCGGCCAGTCATTTAGAATATTTTCTGGATGTCGGACGTGTGGAATATTGGTGAAGAGAACTTGCTGTTATATCTGTTATTAGGAGAACCTGATGTTATTACACAAAGCAGAGAAGACAAGCCACGTATTCTTCATTAAAATGCAGACCAACTGATTTTATTAAATGGTTCCTCTTCAATTTCTAAGAAACTATTTATTTTTGTAATTTACACGTCCGTATGTAAATAAATAAATATCTTTATTTTCCAAAATATACAGATAATTGTACCTACTTAAAGTTTACAATTTTTGAATTTATAATAGAGGACATTTACATGATACATTTGGATGCTGCAGAAATCTGTACACAATAGATTAAACTCTGTCTCTTAAACTAGGATAATCCTGTATCTTAAGAAACAGTGTTTCGCAATGAGGTTTCAATACTTCCATTAATATAATACGTATGAGTGGACTGTGTCGATTTATCTTCAGAAGGGAACTAAGTTATTGGTTAGTTTTTAAAATTATGTATGAGTATGTGAGAGTGCGAGGGTGAGGGTGAATGAATGTGATTGTAGGTGTGTAGGTGTATGTGTGGATAAGTAGGTGATGTGGTGTTGGTGTGTAAGTGAGGGGGGGTTGTATGGGCGAGAGTGTATGGATGCGAGGAGAGAAGTGTTCGTGAAAGCATGGAGATGGGTGTGCGTACTAGGCGATGTAGGTAAGTAAAGTGTCCGTTGCGGCGTAGTCCTGTTTAAGTAGCCATTCGACACTTTTAATTTTAGGTTGTATTTGTTGAGGTCTAAGATATTCAGTTTTTATGAATCTTTTTGCTAAACTATTTATTTTTGTAATTTACACGTCCGTATGTGGTATGTGTGTTTGGCGGTTGCTGCACTACTGCTCTGCCGTCGGCGGCGCCGTGCGTCTGCAGCAGCACGTGCAGTCGCCGTCGGCTGCACGTGCTGCTGCAGCGGCGCTTGGAAGCCATTTCATACTTATAAATACATATAAACCAGTAGTGCAGCTGCGGCCGACTTCATGCAGTCGCTGCACGTGCAGTCGGCAGTTGCAGTTGGCAGCTCGCTTCGGAATAGTACCTTTAAAATGACGCACTTACAAGGTGTAACAGAAAGGTGAAATTATTTTCTAGAGAGTAAAAACACCTATGAATAACTTATGCATGAAAGCATAAAATATATATAAGTATTAGTAAAAAGATCTGATGTTCAATAGAAACATGGATACCTACTAATCAAACCACCAAAATTTAAATACCTACCTTTAAAAATTATAGGATAAGGATTTAAAAAAAATAGATTTCTATGATCGACTTATTCAACCATAATATATTGATATACCTACACTAAGTCAGTACCCAGGTACAGGGGGGTTACCATGATCTCTTAGAGCAGGAATGTTTTAATATTATTACGAGAGTGGGTAAGAGATGGCGCTAGAGAGCTGTCTAGCGCTGTCACTTTCCCACTCTCGGAATAATATTAAAACATTCCTGCGCTAACAGATCATGGTAACCCCCCTGGGTGTATGTGTCTCTCATCTTTAAATAATAAACTCATTTGATGCTGGTAATCATGTATTTAATTTTATTTAATCTCTTTGCAATTATCATTATTTATCTAGATTTGTCTAATTAAACATGATTCACACATTACAATAAATAATTATGCGTATACGTCTATTGCCAGTGCCCCGCTTCCAATTAGCTGGGGCCCAATTCTCCTAAAATAAATTGTTGCCAAACGCAATCGAACCACAACCGTCAGTCAGTTTTTGTTTTCAAAAACTTTCAAAATGATTGATTTTGTTTTTTGTGTCAAACAATTTGATAGCTTTTGAAATTGAGAACTGTCTGAATGAACGGTTCGGCCTTGGTTCGGTTGTGATTTATCAAGATTTATTTTAGGAGAATTAGGCCCCTGATCTAACATCTACACAGATAATCAACTCTACCAAATGCTTTACGCGTTGTTCTAGGCAAGTCAAGCTACTAAAAGCGTGTAAAACTTTTCTGTTTAACAAATTGTGCAATAATTTGACAGATGTAGCAATAATTGCGCCAGCAGCAGGAGAAGCAGTGTCCTCTAAAGATGAAAGTAAAGAAATAAAAGCTACTTGCGCGAAATGCACGGCTGAAACGGTAAGATTTAAAAACAAAAAAAAACTTACTCGATGGTCAGCTTGGAGCCGACCTGTTCTGAGCATCGAGCGACTCGTCTTCGACTCACCACCCCATCGGTAAGGCTCGGCGCAAACGGGCCACCGACCACAGCTACTGGTGGCCTGCGACAGCAGCTTAACACACTTTTTCATACATTTTGTATAGATGCGCCGCACACGTGTAGCCGGTGGCGGCCACTAGCTACAACAGTGCCCGCGACTCGCCACTTGTAGTCGCTACGGGCCACACAAGACGCCGACACCCGCCACTATCGCACTACTCCACCCCCCGCTTAGTTATACCATTAGACGTTCTACGTATTGTCTACGTCGTCTGCGTATTAACAATAGTGCGAGCAAACTTTCCGTGTCGGAGTCAATCGTAAGACTGCGCAGCAGAGAGCGGGTTATAAAATGTGGCGGCTTCCGAACACCGGTGGCTGTCGCTCGCTTCTGACACTGTTACAAATATGGCGGTAGCGCGCGACAGCCATCACACCCTAAGCCGAGGTCCGAGTCCCACTAGGGGTCGCCCTTAGTGCTGTTGTTGTAGGTAGTCATGATGTTAGTGTAGTACAAGTAGTTAGCTTAGGTTAAGTATTTTATTTCCTCACCATTGGCTGGAGACCCTTCAGGTCTCGCCAATAACTGCCCGGTTACGTAGAAACCGTCCCCTAGGACGACCTACAGCAGTCCAATAGAAAAAAAAAAGCGACGGGCACAAAACGGGCGACGGCGGAGCGGGGCGATCGAGCGATGCACGGGCGACAGTGAAGCGACGGCGACGCGGAAGCGACGAGAACACACTAGTTTGGTTTTGTCGCTTGCGCGGGTACACAGTGTTGTACTGATAATCAAATGTCTCTATACTCATTCTTGTATAGTTGTAAAATTTCATTGAATGACACCTTAGCTCGTAATAAAGCGTAGAAAATTCTCCCAAATTGAGTCTTCGTTGATTTATTGGATGAACACCATCTCTAGGTAATAATAATTCCCTCATTAGGAGACTAGGCTCCAATAGTTCTCTTGGACGTAAACTCGTGTTTCTCACAACACTGCTCGAGCGCGACTGACCGCCAGCTTGTTTCGTGCCCGCGCGAGATATCGCTGCCTGATCGCCCCGCGTCGCGTCGCCCCGCTGCCGCCATCGCTCGGCCATCGCAAGTTTCGTGCCCGCAGACTAAGACTGCGCAGCAGAGAGCGGGTCATAAAATGTGGCGGCTTCCGAACACCGGTGACTGTCGTTCGCTTCTGACACTGTTACAAATGTGGCGGTAGCGCGCGACAGCCATCAGTGGCTGTGGTCGGTGGCCCGTTTGCGCCAAGCCTAAATGGATTGGGTGGGCGCACAAAGTGCGTCTGGGTGAGTGCCACCTTTGGTAGTTACTGCCGTCTCTACAACAGGTATGCTCTGCATCACCTTTTTCTAACTGAATACGTGCAGTAATCGATATAGTTCCGTGTGGTGCCGGATGTAAAGAATAGCACTACCCCATCTCTTCAGCTGTCGTAAAAGGCGACTAAGGGATTCACTAGAGGATGGGCAGCAGCGTTCTCTGAGTATTTTAACAACCATACTGCGATCGCCAACCCAGCTGCCAAGCGTGGCGATTATGGCAAACCCCCTATTGGGGGAGGCGTATGTTCAGCAGTGGATGTCTTTTGGCTGAATCATCATCATCATCACGTGCAGTGATGAGCCATCCTTCTTCCGAGAGTTGACAGGGCTGGTCGGCGTTCGCTTGTTGGGAACGAAACGTGTCGTGAGCGTGAGCCTCTCTGGTGGAAAGCGATCGGGTAGTCCAAAATAGTAAAAAGGAAAAATTGTAAAATGGGAGGTGCACGCGTCATACACGCGTACGACGCCGCGTCGGGCGCTTACTTGGCGTCATAAGTAGGCGGTTCAAAACGAACGCGATTGCGAAACGATCCGATGCGGTGCGAAGCGGCGGCTTTGTCCTACGAGCTCGCGAACCGCCCGCCGCGCGCCGCCGCCACTCAGTAGCACTGTACGGCACCGCATTCAGTTCGCGCAAAAATTATCAAGCCAACTGATCGCATTCGCTTCGCGCCGCGTCGCACCGCACTCCACGCGTGTTTGGTCACGTAGGCCACTACGATAGCCTCAATAGGTATCGACTGTTTGTTGTTTTCACGTCGCGCCGCTTCGCGTTCGCTTCTAGATCGCTCGCGCAGGACGCCGCGTTAATGTAATCCGTTTCTTAGAAATTCATACAATTTTATTAAGTGTCCGAAACGCACCGTAGGTACTCTTCGTGCGCCTCGAGTGCCTAGAGTCTGGTAAACGAAAGAAGACAATGAAAAAGCGCGGCAAATTTGAAAAAAAACTCCGCATGGCAACCCCAATTTTTATGAAATAACCTAATTTAACACTTTAGAAATAAATGTTTTTGTTGAAAAATCATTGCCATATAAAAGTTTGCAAATAATTCGAGAGTCTTCTTTCGTTGGCCAGACTCTATTATAACCATAGAAGTAATAAGTACTACGATTATAACTAGTCCCATATGTTTTTTTTTATTTACAGACCGTGGAAGTGTGGGTCAATGACAAGAAACACGACGACACCTTTACTGTAAGTAACTATTGCATCATGATTCACGAGTTCAAGACCTACCTATGTGAAATACAAAAAATTAAGGCCTAATCTACGGAGACGCGGGGCGTCGCGCGTCGCGTTGTGCGGCGCGGCCCGCACTGAATTCAAACATAATTATGGCCTTGTATGAGAGCGTTTACGAAGAAGCGATTTTAAACGTATTTGCTTGAAATGCAGGCGGAGCCCGCGGATGGCATCGCCGCGTCACACGAGACGTAAATCGCGGCGGCGCATGCAGCGTTGTGTCCAGCTATTCCTGCAATTCTCCGTTCACGGTAAAACGTAGCGACAACCGCGGCGGAGCCCGCGGCGTCGCACGCCCCGCATCTACATAAACAACATCGTACATTGCCATATGTTTGTGTTTGCGCGTGTGATGATGCGGTCCGCTGCACGCGCCGCCGCTCCGTAAACAGCAAAATCGTACGACGCGCCGCGAGACGTCACAACGCACGCGACGCGCGACGCCCCGCGTCTCCGTAAATGAGGCCTAAGGGTTGAAACAACCGCCTTTTGTTATTCTGTTAGTCAGTTGTCAAACGATTCGGTATCCTATCCCTTTTTCTCTCGTTACGAGAATCGTAGAAGGAACGAGATAATAAATCGAATCCTGCTTATCGAAAAGATTTTCAATCGGGAGCAGCATTTTTGTCTGTTTTATTATGTGTGTACAATAAAGAATAAGTATTACATGTTACTACTAATTTGTGGCAATCTCACATAGCATAAAAGTACCTACCTAATATATTATACAAGCTTAGTTTTAGTATACAGGGTGTAAAAAGACCCATCACATAGCTGAAATCTACGCACTCTGTACATCAAACTAAATCACATTGACCAAAAATAATTGCTGGGAAACGACTTATTTTTAGGCATAAAAAAAAACGTTTTTTTTTGTAGCGCGCAAATTATGGTTGTGGTGAGGCCATACAGCCGAGCCAAGGCGGTCGTGTGCGTTTGATATTCATTGCGTTTTTGTAACTTCAAATGCGAATTTGTTAGGAAAAATTGAAATTTTTGAGAATGTTTGTACCTATGGAAGAAAGTTTAGTACAAAAACCGAGACACCCCAACAAGATTTTCATCAGAACTGCCTGAATGTGTGTTTTTTTTAATAAATCTCCAAGTTACACCGTATTTTATGTCGCGTTAAGTTCCCTAGTAAAGTGTGAAATGCCTGAGATGTGCTATGCAAGGGTTGTCTAATAAAACGAAACTGACCGAGCGGACCATCTCAAGCCTCAGTGTTTATTCCCGTTAACTGTTATGGGTAGAAACCTACTGAAAGCAAAATTGAAATTTATGAAAAAAAAAGGTGTAAAAATATGTCACTCGATTCTCCTAGTGATTCTGAACATACTAGTTTCAGGTTTAGTATATAGGGTGACTGGTAATTAGTGACCGATACTTTAACACATAATTGTACTCATGATAACAAACAACTTTCCCAAAAAAACATTATTTTATTTTATTTTTTTCATTTAAAATTTATTAATAAACCGTTACGGAATGGACGCGGCTCGTAATTTGTTTTTTTTTTGTTTCATAAATAATGTTTCTTTGGGAAAGTTGTTTGTTATCATGAGTACAATCATGTATTAAAGTATCGGTCACTAATTACCAGTCACCCTATATACTAAAACTAAGCTTGTATATCTACTGTGCTATTGCCCGTACGGGTATGAAGTCCACATGAGAAGAGAGGCTGGCCTTATCAGTATAAAATCGTGTTTCTTTTACCAGGTGGCGGAAGCGGCGCCAGGGTCCGGCGAGTGGACTATTACCATACCCATCAAAAGTACTGCGGGAGTCTACCAAGGAACATATAAGCTGAGTGAAGAAGAACATGTAACTAAGACTCTAATGGAGGTTAAGTATGTATGACTGAAAGGAAGACATTTTTTAAATAGTTAGGTATATGATACCGCGTTTACATTCAGCCCATTGCCGCGGCAACGAGCAGGGACATGGGGAATAAACTGGGAAACGCGCAGGTCATTTCCATTGCCTTTGACGTTGCCGTTCGCATTGCCCGGCTATCCCCTATTTGGCGGTTTTTCTTGCGGACATCAAAGGGCGGCAATGGTGCCGATTCGCTTGTTCACCAACTAAACTAAAATTAGAGAATTGCTATCTTTTACTAACAGATAGCGCGAGAAAAGGACGGTGATAGACAACAACTAAGTTAGAGATGTCAAGTTATACTCCTTAAAATATAGCTTGATTAGAATGACAGATGTCAGCAAAAGTGACGACATAACTTTGTAGTTACGTCGAACGTGTGATTTATATTGGCACACCAAAAATCACTCACTTAACTAACATGATAACATTTTTTTAAATACAGTGCTTCCCATACAATTCAAAATATTAAAAATCAGCTTGAAAACTAAAATAATTCTTACTGATTCATTGTCATTTTACGTTCTTCAAAAGCTATGTCATATTGCAAAAAATGTTAGAGATGGGACACATCGATAAATGTAAATCGATTGAATACAAAAATTATTACGTTTGCGTTATTAAAATTTTATGCGGTTATAGTAAATAATTATACCTACTTCGTACAATATTAAAAAGGTCTTTAAAAGTTTTAAATGTATGTTTTAGATATAAACTATTGCGACTATGATCATTCGTCATGGGTATCAAATCCAAATTTTTCGGGTATACTGATGCTGAAGATGAGGTCAAAACTCAAATTCAAAATGGCGGCCATGATTATTTGCAAATTAGAGTGCGCGCAAGATAAGTCTGCGCGCGGCCGAAATCGGAACTAATCATGGTCCACCAAAGTGTGTGCCGTTTTATTAATTTTGATAGTAGAACTACCTGATTTTAGGAATGTTTAGCAGGAAAAATATGTTTAGCGATAAAAAAGTTATGCTTAAAAAGCGGTAATTTGAACTTTTGCGATCATGGAAACGTTTAGCACGCCCTCAGTCGCGCGCAGAGTTATCTTGCGCGCACTCTAGTTGTCATGGGTGTCAATTTCATGGTTTTTCCGGTGTGCTGATGCTGAAAATAAGGTCAAAATCCAAATCCATGATGACGGCTACGAAAATATACAAATTATACGTATTAAAATTTATTTTTAATTATTTATATCGATTTGGTCAGTCCTTTCCCAGCACTAGTCACACCAGTTTGGCAGCTGTCATTCTAATCAAGCTATATTTTAAGGACTATAGTTTACGCCTCGAACTTCGCCGTGTTTTTAGTCGACACGTTTTAAATGTCGTTTAAATTTGTATGGAAATTTTAGTTCAACTAAATTTGACAGCTCTTATTTACGTCTGTCTCTTTCTTATTCTCTCAGAGTGAAAAAGATGGCAATAGCCTAAATTAAGTTTAGTTTGTGCATAAGAGAATCGTCACCAATGACACGTTTGGTGCAGTGGCTAAGCCATTGGCTTTTGCGCTACGGGTCGTGGGTTCGATTCCCACTCGGAACAAAAATTTGTAAGGCCTACAGATGGTTGTTTCGGGTCTGGGCGTTTGTGTATGTGAGATTTGTGTCTGTAAACGCACCCACGATTAGCCTTGTCGAACTCTAGAGTCAAGTCGGACTGTACAAATCAGTAATCTAATGTTTTTTTTTCAGAGACGAATGAGCAAAGGATCTTCTTGCGCCTGTCACAAATCACCTTGTGAGATGTCAACTCTTCCGGCAAGAGTAATAAAAAAATTAATTAAAAATATTTTAATTGACATCGGAATTTGTTGTTTTATTTCTTATCTACCACCATATAGAATAACTAATAATCGTTTAGAAGCGAAACGCGAGGTTACGTTTTTCGTAACTTTTGACCCCCTCGCGTAACATGCAAGTAACTTTTGATTTTACGGTAATTTTCGTAATTATTGAGGATTTTGAGATTAAAATACTTAATTAAATATTGAATTTTACCCCAGCTGTAAACAAACTTTCGCTCGCGCTTCTCTTCGACTCTAGGCTGTACTTTCTTAGTTTTTTTAAGTATGTCACTCTTCTGTCTAAATCACTATTTCTTAAACAATTGCTTTTATCGCAATTTAGAGTCAACAAGTTAAGAAAGAGGAAAGAAAGAATGGGAACCTACGTGGCTTGACTCCACATTACATTGCCTACAAGAGCCTACAAGTACACAATGACAGAAGGAGAAAAGTTAAAATTATTATAATGATTTGTTTTTTTGGTTTACATCGACTATCTCTTAACAGAACGTACAAATCGTACAATACTGATTTTAACGTATACGAAGGGTTTTTGGAAAAACATTTTTAAATGTAACTTTAGCACTAAAAATAAAACTCTTCAGTTAATGGAACGTAAGTTTTGGTCCTGGTAACACTGATGTGTCAACTGTCAGCTCCAGCTGTCAGTCAGTCTTTGTTGTTTTTATTTAATAATTTTATTAAATTCACCCTTGCCAGTCCTAGGAGCCTCCATAAAACCTCAGAGCAAATACAAATATAGTTTCTGACTCTGCTATCAGTGGCTTCATTAGTATTTACTGAATTTAATTGTGTCATCCATAACATTACTGTGTTCAAGTGTGTTCTTCACTCTTGCGATGGCTGGCATGACAACTTAGAAAATCTCGTCTCTTTAACATAGCCAAGCTTACTTCAATAACGCAATATGAATAACACAAAACATGAGTATTGTCGCCTTTGCGCACAGTTGAAGCCGCACAACAAGCTCGTAAACCTGCAAATTGATGAAGCAATGTGCGAAAAAATCGTCAGTAAGTTGTCAAGATTCAACATAGTTATGGATTTAAACGAAAATATTTTGCCGAAAACTGTATGTTTTTTATGTTCTAAGTCATTGGACCGCGCATTCAACTTTGTTACCGCTGTAGAACAAGCCCAGGCGACTTTAAGCGACTTCATTTTAATACAAATTAATACAGATGAAAATACGGAAGATGATAACATCTTTAATGAAGATAAAGAGCTTCCTGTTAATATTAAAGGGGAAGACAACTTTTATGAGACAATACATGTAAAAAATGAACATTCTGATATAAATGTTAATAGCGAAGAATATAATGTTGAAATAATTCGCAATGTTTATGAAACTTCTAATTTGAAAAATGAAGTTGACATTATTGTTAAAGACGAAAGCATTAATTATAAATACCCAGAACAAAATGGTGACACACATGCAAGCAATGATGATAATATCAAGAACATTGATAATAAACCACCACTTCATTTAAATAATGAAGATGATATGGATGTTAATAACAAAAATGATATTATCGATAAAGAAAAAAACATGCAAATAGACCTCCGTAACGTAAATAATGACAACAATAAAAATAAAAAAGGAAAACCAAAATATAAGAAGCAAAACATTAAAACAAAAAGCAAATCAAAAGATTCCAATTCTGAACCAATCGAAAATGCAGAGACTTCCACAGATTATATAAATAAACAAATAAATAGGTTAGCAGCTGTATCATTACAACATATAACGAAAACATGGATGGACTTCAGTTGGAAGTGCGCCGTTTGTGAAACGCAATTCCCTAACATCAACGAGCTACGGAATCATTCAATGGAGTATCACAATACGTGTAATCCTTACAAATGTCCCGACTGCAACAACAAAAGGTTACGTCTTGACGGTTTTATAAAGCATGTAAGAACACACAGAAAGTACCTACATTACTCCTGCTACATATGCTTTATGAAATTTTCTAATCCCGTTGCAATGCGGAGACATAAATATACACACAAAGACACAGATTACATTTGCATAGGTTGCAATACTTATTTTGAAACGAAACATGAATTAAACAAACATGTTACTACGTTTTACAAAAATATGTGGAAAAAGAAAATTACGGAGAAGTTGCCAAATGACAATTTCGGATGTACCATTTGCAATAAGTCTTATAAAAGTACAAGTGGTCTAAGGTACCATTTGTTTACACATACGGACAGAAAAAGAGACCATATTTGCGACATTTGTGGCAAAGCATTCTATAAGAAAAACTATTTAACAGACCATATGATTTTACACACAGAAGATACGGACACAAAACGATATCCATGCGAGATTTGCAAACATCCCTTTAAAAACATATACCAGCTACGTTACCATGCTAATGTACATTCTGGGATAAAACCATTCACATGCAACAAATGCGGAAAATGCTTTCGGTTGAAAAAGCAACTTGCGAATCATTTGGTAACTCACACAGATTCTCTGCCTTACACCTGTACGTATTGCAACAAAGGTTTTCGTGGCAAAACTAACCTGAAAAACCATTTGCTTCAACATACCGGAGTGAAGCCGTATTCCTGTGAGATTTGTCCACGAGACTTCACAAACTGGCCTAATTGGAATAAACATATGAAACGGAAACATGGAATAGAAACTGCGAAGAGGAAACGTACTTCTCAAGGACCTCATGCTGTAGATCCGACCACTGGAAAGGTTATATATCCCGAAGAAGACAAAGCGCTTGAATGGAAGAAGAAAATGAAGGAACCGTTACAATCAAAGACCAAACATGATAAACCAATGAATAAAAAGACTGAGAAAGTAGTTATATGCCAGGAAAAGCTTGATACCAATGAAAGTGTAGTGGAAACTCCGGTGTGTCAAACAGTTTTATCCGTAACCAAGCAAACCGAATCAATCCAAAAGATAGAAATTCATTAAAAATAGATACAGGTAGGCAGTGGCGTAGCGTGGGTTTCAGCTGCCCGGGGCGGAGTATAATTTCGCCGCCCTCTATTTAAGTATTTCAATTTAAAAGAGTAAAATATACAGTAATTCTAAAGAACTTTTCGTCAAGAACAATCATCATTATGTGTATTGTACAGGTTACAAATGTATAGAAAAATACAGAAAGCGTAGGTGCGACAAAAATGTGAAGTGATTTAATCGCAAATTCAGCATTTTACAAGATATTTTTATTATTTATTGTGAAATTTTGCTGCCTCTGAAAAGTGCAGTGTTTTGTAACCATAGTCTGTTGATTAAAATATTTTTAAGTATTATATATGTTATTTTATTGTTGTAGTTTTAGGGTTCAATAGTCGAACTAAGTTTCGCCATGTCCGTCTGTCTGTCCATCTGTATTAAAAAAAAAGCCTTTTCCTTAGTGTCCTTTATTCATCAAACATCTTATCAGTTATATTTTAAATACATACCTATCATCTAGAAAAATAAATAAATAATTACGAGATGAATTTAAAAATATACAAGGTGTAACGTAAATAAGGCACAACCTCATAAGGGGTCACTCTACTCATCATTATGAACAACTTTTACTATGGTAACAAACCTGAAATCGAGAAAAAAAAGCTGTTCCCTACATTTTGACGAGATGCGAACATAAATGTAGCGAAAGCTGTTTTTTTTTCGCGTTCCCTTTTGGTCCCATAGTAAAAATTGTTCATAATGATGAGTATAAGGGGTCGCTCCCTTAAGAGGTTGTTCGTTATTTATGTTACACCTTGCATAAAATAGAGGTCCACCGGCATCGGGAGCAGGATCCAAGCTACTGGTGGTTAGGGCTCCAGAGACAGGAACCTCCTCACAATACGCGCCGTGTCGAGGACTGCTTTCTGTATCAGGCCCTTGATCCAACCACCTAACGAGAGCTTCATGAGGTTTTGGTCGAGGCTCTTGGCCATTAGGCCATTGGTCGTTACGACTATCGTCACAGTGGTTGCCGACTAAATGCTATTATAACTGACGGTAATATTGCCATAAGTTGGATATAATATAGCCAACGGTAATATTGTCTAGACGACACGTTTGGTGCAGTGGCTAAGCGATTGACTGCTGCACTGCGTGTCGCGGGTTCGATTCCCGCACGGAACAAAATTTTGTATGGCCTACAGATGCTTCTTTCGGGTCTCGACGTTCAGTCAGCAGTTGTCACTCAGTTGCACTGACTACATCCTTAGAGCGGGGGCACACCGTATTAGCGGGCACACGAGCGGTGCGGCGCCGCAACGTTGTCATGTCGCAGCGGCGCCGTAGCAGCGTTGGACAGTCTGTTACGCACGTCCGTCGTTACGTCCCTTGTGACGCATAAACAACTGAGCGGTGCCGCTCCGACGTCGCAACGCATTCACCCCTCCCCGCCTCGTCTCGGTGGTTGCAAGTCCGTTGCGGCGCCGGAGCGCATCGTGTGACATGCCACAGATATTTCTATGTAAGACGACGCAGCGACACCGCTCCGGCGCCGCACCGCCGCCGCAACGCATCGTGTGCCCCCGCTCTAATTGCTTTCAAGCTGCATTTGTAAAAAGGATGCGGCGGTTAGGGCACACCGCAATAGAGTAACTGGAGAAGCGACATGAGGCCGAGGTGCGGGCCGGGTTCGAGCTCGGAACCTCTTGCATGTAAGGCAACTGTTTAACCGCTAGGCTATTACTGCGTCCGGCTATGGTTCTGTCGATGTCCGGGATCTAAATCAATTCTAAGGCTCGTCACCACAACCAGCGACACCGCGCACTAGCGGCCGGCCACCCAGGGCCCTACTATAGGGCGAACGGAGCGGCCGCTCCAGGCGCCAAGTCCCAGGAGGCGCCTCAGTCAACTGGTATACAAGGTTAGGGGTCGTCCATTAATCACGTGATGTTTTTTTAGCATTTTTTAACCCCTCCCTCCCCCTTGGTGATACGTGGTGAGGTTTAAGACTACCCCCCCTCCCCCACCCAAAATCACGTGTATTTTTAGTACCGTACCTAAAAATAATCTTAAAATTTTTAGAATATTATCTTTTAGGCATAAAGTATAATCTAATTTTATTCTGAAATTAAGGACCATGATAAAATGTCTAGACTTATAGGTTGCAGGTTGTTCATGACTGGCATGAAAGTGTTAGCGACACTACAATTTAATCGTTAAGGAGTGATTCTATCATTACAGTTATCGCTAATATTGGTATGTCAGGATTGTGAGCAAGGTAAATGTAGTAAATAAAATCAACATAGACTCTCCGCCACTGAGAGTACTTGTATTTGGGTTAGTGTTAGTAACATGAACTAGATCACAATATAATACTTTAGAATAATTATTACAAGTTATTACAAGATCATAAAATAAGGACAAGCTAGTCAGATATAAAAGGTCAGACTTCTTCAGCTGATCTACACAGAATACTCTAGACGAGTGTTCCGTCGTACGGTCCAAGAAGCAATCCTCCGGGCGCACCGAGCGAGCCGGTCTCCTCCCTCCAACGGGTAGTGGTGGTCTGATGTTGACGTCACGGTTAGTTAGGTGGCGGACAATAGATGGCGCTCACTCCACGAAGTTCCCGACAAGTTTTCGCTTTTCGGTTTAGAAATCGCGCGTTTGACGAAAAAATAAATACACGTGATATTTTACTACACCCCCCTTGTGATATTTCGTGATTTTTGCCAAACCCCCTCCCCCCCCCCCCCCCTTTCGAGCCTCACGTGATTAATGGACGGCCCCTTAGTCAGAAAGGGGGTACTAACAGCACTGACAGTACTGACAGCATGCTGGCAACACTGTTCAAGTGACATGTCAAATATTAGCTTCGTATTTTAAAAATTTATATTATTGTAATTATGTGTTTAAATCCAGTAATCTTGTGATAAAATCTATCAAGACATTATAAATCTCCAGGACTATTGTTTTCCTTTGATTATCTGCAGTAGAACACAGTGTTTGGTTACTCACCGTAGCCGGTAACCTCTCAACAGCTGATTGAACTTTGGACTAAAGCAGGGAGTATTGTTTATTATTAAATGTCTTTTATTATATTCATCAACACTCATTTAGGCCCTGTAATACAACCCTGTTAAAAATACATACAGAGTTTACTCACAGTGCAGGCACAATTAATAATTTTTTAACACTTTATGACAAGTAGGTGGAAATCGAAGTTTATAAAATATCAATTAACAAAGACTTCCTTTTTGATTTAATAGGTGTGGCGAAAATCAATATTGTTCTGTGTAACTAGTATTGATATTGCTTTGCACTAAGAATTAATCAACAGTATAATTTTAGTCTTGACAATTTAGGTACCCTCAATAAGTCATAATAATATGATTTCAGAATAATTTTCATTTTCTTTTCTATTCATAAGCCCCCCATATTATTAACTGATATACATAGTTATTTTGAACCCTTCTTATTTCATTTTCTTCCCATTTTCATCTGTTTTCTCTACTAGAATTTTTATTGTTCTCACTTTTTCTATATTTCCACTTTCAGTAACCAGTCCTCACAACATGCCTATGATGACCCGTAAGGCTACTGCCCTAGACATGGAGCATAAGTTGAATGCAGCCCTCAAACAATTAAAAGCTTCGCACACCCAATGTCAACAACTCCTACAGGAGAGAGAGGAAAGTGAGGAGGAAGTTAAGTTAATTGTTGACAAAAACACAAGCCTGAAAAGGGAGTTAGCAGACTTACATCAGCAATACTTGGACGTTGTTGATGAACGGGACAAATTCCAGGTGGTGACGGACGGTTTTAATCAATGTAGTGATTTATATGAGGAGACATTGTGTAAAGTTAGAGACCTAGAGGATGAGTTAGTTTGTGCAAATTTAGAAATATTAAACTTACGGAATGAAAAGGAATGCATGCAGTCTGTTGCTACCCAAAACTTATTCTGTGAGTTAGTTGGTCCCAGCTCCGACCTTATGTCAAATCAGCCTTTAGTGACCATAGATCTTACAGAACATGATTCTTTGGTGAATCATAAATTTATGAATAGGACTAGTCACAATAAAATTAAAAAATATATTAAAATTAATAAAATTATAAAGAAATGTTGTAACTTAAAAAAGAAACAAAAGCACTTCTGTAAAAATGTTGAGTTAAGAAAAGAACGTATTACATTAATAAATAAACTAAAAAACTATCAAGTTAAAATAGAGGACTGTAAAAATATATACAAAATAGACACTCAGCGTTTACAATCTGACATTAATACCTTAGAAGAGTCGCTTAGCTCTGTCTACAATAAATATGTGTCCTCACAAAAGCAAATTGGGGAACATATCCTTGCTGCAAACAAATTAGTCGACATGTGTACACATAATGCAGACAGAACAGATTCATTGAATAAAAGTAACCTATGTAAGTGTATGAGCAAGCCACAATGTGATAGATCCCCACCTGTGATGTTGGAGGACCCACCTCAGGCTGGGAATGTCTGTGGCAATGAATCTTTGAACTTATCCCAGACAGTTGACATCAATTATAGCATAAGTAGGACTAATATCTGTCAGAATCACAATTCTATTATGTACTCAGATAGCATAGGCAAAGGCTTTGGGGAATTGCTAAGCAACAGCCTGGAGCATTCCTCTCAAAATAATTGTATGCCTGGGTCATCTTACAGGCAAATAATAACATCACTCTCTTCAAATACATTCAACTCTGATACAAATGTAGCTTTACTTATAGGAAGTAGTTTAAATGTAAAAAAGAAAGACATCACCGATAGTGTTGCCTTAATGTTAAATTTACAATGTAACAAAATAATACTTTGTGCATTTCCATATCTTGAGCATTTGTCAGACAGACAAAATAATTACGTTCACGCGCTAAATATGCATATGCACTTTTTAGTAAGTCACCATAGTGACAAGTTTATGTTTTTTGACACCAATGCTTTTGTTGGTAAACTTAAACTGAACGGGGATTCTGTTTATCTCCCTAGGAAACTTAGGCAACATATTGCTATGTTGTTGGTATTTAATTTTAACACAGTCATAAATAGTATGACGAAGTTTGCCTCTATGTCCAGCAGTGCGAGCATGGTTCTCTTTATCGAATTTTATCGAGACGTTAAGTTATCCACTCTAAACTTCAAATTTGACATAAGATATTGATAAAACGACAAAGGTAGCACGGATCGCAATTTACCATTGATTTAAGAAACATAAGAGGATAAGCCCTAAATTGATGTTTTTTTTTTAATACTATGCCAATATGTACCGCGTTAAAAAATATAATCTGTCTCGCTCTTACACGTAATTTACAAGTGTAAAAAGTGTGTACACTATATGTCATAGATTTTAATTTTCTATTATAATTTTTCAACGTCACCAAGCTCCGCCTTGAAGGATATTTTTGACATGACGCCATTTTAGAGATCTACCCTTTCGTCTGTCATTCAAGCTTTGTTCGAAGTTTATTTACAGTTTTACAGTGAACTTTGGGTGTTTAGGTATTTTTTGTTGTATTATAAAGGATAAGTGAACAAAACCTAACATGACAAAGTGTTGCATCAGAAGATGTAATTCATTGCTGAGGGCGGAGTCGACGCCATAACTCAGAATACAGAAAGTACCAGAAGCTGTGATAGCGCCTAATACTGAAGCATCAAAAACTACTCTTAAACGGAGTAGTTTGACGCGCAGTCGATCAGTTACTATGGGGACGTCATAACGACTACATGTATTTATTGGTGTCAAATTAAATTAAATTATGCGGTTTTGTGTCGTTCGAACCTATAAAACTGCAGCGGGGCTAAAAACAAAACAGGATGGGATCACATTTCACGTTTAAGTAGCACATTCAGATATCGTCTTATTTAATTAATCAATAAATTGTTCAGTTTGTAATTGTCATAGGGAATGATGCGTCCATATTGTTAGTGTTGTCAGTATAAGAGTTTTGATTTTCCCTTCTTTTTATTACCTACTGAGGGCTTAAATTATACGTTTTTTTTTATCTAAAACGTGTTTTATTCCTATTAGACCTTCTCTATTTCTTGAGATTATCAGGTACAGTCAGCGTCAAAATCAAAATCCAAGATGGCGACTGTGAAATGTAACAAAATATGCGTTATGGGTGTCGTTTCCGCGGTTTTCGGGAGCGCTGAAGATGAAAATCAGGTCAAAGTAGAAATCCAAGATGGCGGCTGCAAAATTTTACAAAATATGCGTCATGGGTGTCGTGTCCGTGGTTTTCGGGGGTGTTGATGATGAAAATGAGGTCAACGTCAAAATCCAAGATGGCGGTTGTAAAATTTTACAAAATATGCGCCATGTATGTCGTGTCCGTGTTTTTCGGGGGCGCTGATGACGAAAATGAGGTCGAAGTAAAAATCCAAGATGGTGGTTGCGAAATTTTACAAAATATGCGTCATGGGTTTCGAGTCCGTGGTTTTCGGGGGCGCTGATGACGAAAATGAGGTCGAAGTAAAAATCCAAGATGGCTGTTGCGAAATTTTACAAAATATGCGTCATGGGTTTGGAGTCCGTGGTTTTCGGGGGCGCTAATGACGAAAATGAGATCGAAGTCAAAATCCAAGATGGCGGCTGTGAAATTTTACAAAATAAGCGTCATGGGTGTCGTTTCCATAGTTTCCGGGGGTGCTGATGACGAAAATGAGCTCAAAATCAAAATCCGAGATGGCGGCTGCGAAATTTTACAAAATAAGTAGGTATACGTCATGGGCAAAATCTTACAGCCGTCATCTTGGATATTGACTTAGACCTCATTTTGGTCACCAGCGCCCCTGAAAACCACGGAAACGACACCCATGACGCGTATTTTGTAGAATTTCACAGCCGCCACGTTACGGAGTTGATGTAGTGAGCGCACATCCATACAAATTCATATAAAGAATAGGAACCGCACGAGGCGAGGCAGTGCGGGTCGGGTGCCGGGTGGGTCTAATGAGCTGTAACCTTTAGATTGAATAAAAATTAAAAAAAAAAAACCCTTTTTTTATTTCATTGAAAATTTCGATGCCATGCATAAATTAATGAAGGCACGGCAACACAGCTGACGGGCACGACTAGCCTGATATCGCTCCACGCAGTCAGTTAACTTGGAACGCTAAAATTACTCAGATACAGAATACCACGGTTAATTTTTTGAAAACTTTTTTTTTTATTCTGATAAAATCCCATGCAGGGTCAATCAGTGTCAGATCACGCGGTTTGAAGGAATTACATGAATTCGTTAACACCCTGTAGTTTTGTTCGGATCATTTTGAACAGTCTGTTCGTCCCTATATATTTGACGCTGACTGTACCTACTCAGATATAAAATATTGCCTATATAGAAAAGCACAATTTTGATTTTATTATTATCTTACCTCCAATACTCAACGTTTTCCCCAAAAGCGGGTAAACAATGTCTGAGCTAGCAACATTACGCGGGTGGGAAGTGAGACGGGCGCGGGACGCATGCTTTGATTTTGGACACAGCGTACGGCTTGCAATTACTGTTGAACGCGGATTCTGTTTCTTTCTGTATTCTGAGCGCCATAAGAGGAAAACTTGGCTTCAGATCATGTGACCACATCTGATATCCTCTTATTTTTCTTTCATCAATGTAATTTACCGACGCCTCGATATGAAGTCGACATATTCGATAAGATTTAACGATTATATCGACTTTTGACAGTTCTTATTGGTAAATTTCTCGAATTATCTCGAATTGTTGTCGTCTTTAAAAAGTTGGTTGATAAAGACTTTTTGAAGCAAAAAAATGGATTTTGGAGAAATCATCTTGTTAATACTGAAAGCAGAGCGCGTCGGGACGTGGAAAGGATCCACAGCGGAGTATTTTTTTATTATTCTGTGGTTATTTTCTAATTGCTTAGATTTTTTAATAGTATTGTAAATATTTTAGTGATAGTATTTGTGTATCTGCATATTTCTGGTGTTGCTATTTGTAAAGTTGATAAGCTGTCGAGAAAACATAGCCGTCGACAAGGCTCTATAAAGTTCCCGAAGCAAGTTCCGTGCTACCGACCCTCGATAAGATTCGGTATGTTTAAATTTTTATCGACTCGAGATCTTATCGAGTCGATTCGAGAAATTTATCAATTCTAAACGTCAAATTTGACATAAGATATAGATATAACGACAAGAGCTGTCGTTTTATCCATATCTTATGTCAAGTTTGACGTTTATAATTGATAAATTTCTCGACTCGACTCGATAAGAAGAACCGTGCTCGCACTGCTGTATAGTTAGTATTAGTACTAACGATGATGTGGTCACTCAGCATAATAATTTAAACTAAGTTGTCCGACAACAGAGAGCGATAGTCATTATTTAATATTGACACATCAGAACATAAACCGCTTCTCCGGCAAAATTTTAGATGTTGAGTTATTTGCTGAAAATTATAATGTAGATATTTTATGCTTTACAGAGACGTGGCTGAAAGCTAATACAATGTTGTTTAGTGTAGCAAATTTTAAGATGGCCAGTTCGTTCAATAGAGTATCAGCTGTGGGTGGGGGGACTTTAATTTTAATAAGAAATCACTTAAAGTATAAACAGCGTTTAGATATCTGTAATCTCTCTGTTGAACGAGTATGTGAGCTTGCGTGTGCAGAAACGGAAGGATATGTTATTTTATGTGTTTATAGGCCTCCATCGTCAAGTACCTCCCAATTTTTACTAACAATGGAAGATGCTCTTCGTAAAATAAAAATAAACAAGAAATTATTAGTATGTGGAGATTTTAATGTCGACATTCTACTAGACACGACTGATAAACATAACTTCTTATCCTTATTTAAATCATTTAACTTGAAGTGTATGTTCGCTGAGCCGACTAGAGTGACACCTACTTCAGCCACCTGTATTGATAATGTTGTAACAAACTTTAAAATACTAGACAAGTGCCTCATTAGTGGAATCCGTTCTGACCATAAATGTCAGTTAGTGAAATTGAATGGCCATGCAATCAAAAATAAAAAAATAATTAAATGTAGGCCTCTAACAATTAAATGTCTAGAAGAGTTTAGTAAAAATTTAGAATATGAATTAAATACAATCAAATTATATCCGGACAACCCCAATGAAATGTATGTCACATTATTTAACGCCATAAATAATGAATTTCAAAAGGCGTGTAAAATAAAAAATGTTACTATAACAAATAAAATTAGATTTAGTACCTGGGCAACAAAGGGTATAAGACGAAGTAGGAATGTCTTATACGAATTATATGATAAAAAATCGTATACACCCAATGTAGACTTTCATGATTATGTTAGGAATTACTCTAAACTTTTCAAAAAAGTTTGTATACAGGCAAAAGCTACTTACATTAGTGATCAAATAAAGAAATCGGATAATAAAATAAAAGCCACGTGGAAAATAATAAATACTGAAACTGGCAATCGTGGGTTTAGTGACAACACTATTAGTTTAAAAATTAATGACGAACTGGTTTCAGACAGGACTGTAGTCGCTAATTTCTTAGATAATTTCTTTATTAATATTCCTTTAGAGACTACAAAATATCTTCCATCGTCACCAGTAGCAGCAGAACATTTTTTGAAAGAAAATGTAGATTTACGAGTACCTAACTTCAAGTTCGAATTTGTAACCCACACTGACATATTAAAAACTTTTAAAACTATTACAATAAAAAAAACAGAAGACCTTTGGGGTTTGTCAACGAAAGCCGTGGCGGCAATAATTACTAAGATCGCCCCAATGCTGGCAGAGATCTTTAACTCTTGTATTATTGACGGCATATTTCCCGATCTCATGAAAACCAGTAAAATCATACCCATTTTCAAAGCAGGTTGCTCAAATAACGCGTCTAACTATAGACCGATATCCATACTACCAGCCTTAAGCAAAATTTTTGAAAAGCTAATTTTAAATCAAATGCTTACACATTTTAACACACATAGAATATTACATGACAAACAGTTTGGCTTCACAAGAGGACGATCTACAGAGGATGCTGGATCCACTCTAATTAAAACCATATTAGGGGCCTGGGAGGGAGAACAGGATGCTCTGGGTGTGTTCTGTGACCTTTCTAAGGCATTTGACTGTGTGGATCACCGCACACTTACCCTGAAACTGCAGTACTACGGAATCCGAGGTAGATCCATCGATCTTGTGACTTCCTATTTGTCAAATCGGGAACAAAGGGTGGCTGTTGATAATGTCATGTCTACAGGCTCGCGAGTCAGAATTGGAGTACCCCAAGGATCAATTCTTGGCCCATTCTTGTTTCTAGTATATATTAATGACCTTCCATTTATGATGAAAGACAATAATCTGTCAAATATAGTTCTTTTCGCTGATGATACATCATTAATATTTAAAGTAAATAGAAAGGACAGGGATCTTATAGAACCTAATAACACACTAAATTCAATCTCGAATTGGTTTTCTGCCAACAATCTTCTTTTAAATGCTAAGAAAACCAAATGCATTAAATTTTCATTACCAAATGTAGCTCCTATTAACGCAAATGTAAGTCTGGGCGGGAAAAGGTTAGATCTTGTTCCCTCAACAGTCTTTTTAGGGATTACAATAGACCCTAAACTACAATGGGGGCCTCATATAGAGGCTACTGCGGGTAAACTCAGTTCTGCCGCTTTTGCTGTTAGGAGAATAAGACAGCTTACTGATGTGACTACGGCTAGGATGGTGTATTTTGCGTACTTTCACAGTATTATGTCTTACGGCATTTTACTGTGGGGGTCAGCTGCTGATGTCGAGACACTTTTCATATTGCAAAAAAGAGCAGTCCGAGCTATTTATAACTTAAGCTCTCGAGAGTCTCTTCGTGAACGATTTAAGGAGATCAATATACTTACTTTACCATCTTTGTACATTTACCAAAATATCCTGTACGTCCGTAAAAACATAGCGAGTTACAGTAAGAAAAGTGATACACACAGCTTGAATACTCGAAATAAGCATAAACTTGTAGTTCCTGGTTTTAGACTTTGCAAGACTAGTAAGTCTTTTTTGGGGAATAGTATTAGGTTCTATAATAAAATTCCATCTTGTATTACTGAATTGCCTTACATGAAATTCAAGTCTTTGGTAAAGCGTGTCTTAATGTCAAGAGCATATTACAATATAAACCAGTACATTGAAGATAAAAATGTCTGGAATACGATTCCCAACTGCACACTGCGACCCACTGGCACTCCTTAATTGTCTGTTTAATCCTTCATGCGTAGGTCCTTAAATTTTTAATTTTTAACATCTAACTGTAGGTATCTTTTTTTTTTACCTACTCATTATATATTGTATTATAATTTTATATATCTTTTATTCTTTGATTCTGATATAGGTAGTATCAGTTTTCTTTTTAGTAATGCCCATGGCATCAAGCTATTAACAATTGTAATAATTACAAAATGTAAAATGTGAGTATCATGTAGCCATTATTGTCATGCTTAGTATGTTTTTTGTTGTGTATTCCTACATAAACCTGACTGTTGTCTGGCAGTTGAGGCTGTCATGCTCACTAAAATGTCCTGCTGACGGTGGCGTTGTGTATTGGGTTGTTAAGTTCCCTACAATATGGTTGAGTTAAGCGATGCTGATGCGCTCGTCATGCTCGTGAACGGGTGCTGTCTGTCGGGACTGGTCAGCTCTTACATGCTATGACAACATTAAGGCAATTTCTCATTGTTATTCTTGTACTACTGACATTGACCTACATTATTCTCACATTAACTGTAGTAATAATAATGTATTGGAATATATAGAGTCTATATATATTGAGTGTAGGTATATAATTGTATGTTTATATTATGTTGAATTATCTATATTTAGATACTTTTACTTTTGTTTTCAATTCATCCAGAATTGTTCTAGGTAAATATTTTGTTTACCATCATCAACTTGCATAATTTAATCAATGTAATTAATATTTTACTTTTTTGTGTATAGACTCATTTAATTATTCACTTGACAGACTGAACTGTGTTGCTGGGGAGTTTGTTGCGCCGTTTCTTCTTCACAGCATAAACACTAAGAAGCGGTGAAGGGTGGGAGCTTTGGGGGTGCAGTCAAATGTAACTACCAAAATGTGACGTTCAAAAAGAACTAAGTAGGGGGAGTCCGGGAGAGTTTAGCAGGGGGGAGACAATAGCCACTGATCATAGAATCCCTGTATAACTAGATATTGCGACGTTGGCACACTTCTCACAGCTCATAGGCGCCTCCCACCTAGCTCACGCGGCGATGTTGCGATCAGCAGTTTCGTTTTGACGTTACAAGTGAAAACACGTTTTTATGCCCGGTAAGTTAATTTTTTCAATTTTCGATATTTGATTACTGTTGTTTACTGTTCATAGATTCCAGCATGTCATGCATACATATCCTTAGTGTAATTATCCTTGCTACCTTTACGATAGACAGTTTTTGCTTAAAGATTATAGTTTTTTTTGTAAATTAAATAACGGACAGCTTGGCGTGAGGTGGGAGACATTACCATGGCGACGGGAGGAGACTTTACCCAGGGTAATCTCTCCCTCTGTTTCTCTTGCAATAATGTTTTCTGTTTTATTTTAGATAAGTATCCACAATGCCCTGCAAATATAAAAAAAGAAACAACAAGAAACAGAAGCAATTGAGACCTGTCAGTAATAAGAAATGCTGTAAGTGACATTGATAACGGCAAGTCTATTAGAGCTACTGCTTTGGAGTATGGAATAGATCGAAATACTTTACGTAATTATTTAAGAGACAGGACTAAATTGTCGAAAATAAGTGAACAGGGAAGTCAGTTCAAAACAGCTATGATATTTACGATCGAGGAAGAAAAAGCACTTGTTGAATATGTTATAACTTGCAGCAAAATGAATTATGGCTTAACCAGACAGGCAGACCACATACATGGTGTCCTACTTTAAACTGATTTGCAATATCTACTTTTAAGGTTTAACTATTTGTAAGTTTGTTATCTAGTTATGACGTAGATAGATAAGCTCAGACTATTATGTTTGCTATGAAGATACCTAAGTTACCTTTGATTTTTCTCCATTTTGATAAGATATTGTTAAATTTCTAAGATATTTTGCTGTAGAAAGACTGAAATTATTATGCAGTAACAGTTGGTTGTGAAAGTTCTTATTAATAAGGTTATAAGTTATGTTAGAAAGAGTTTCTAATGGTAAAAGTTTATAAACACTCACTGTTTTAAACGCAACTACTTATCTTAAGAAATATAATATGTGATAGGTACTTAATTCCTCACTACCTGTATGTCAAAGATACTCAAATTATATAGTTCGTGTTATCATTTACTACGTATTATTATGTGCCATGTTTTTTTTATTAAATTTCTTTATTTAATTATAATTTATTATTTTTATTTTGCCTAGTTTTAAACCCGGGTAAAGTCTCCCTTCTTGGGGGTCAAGTCTCCCACCTAGGCGGGAGATGTTAGCCAAATCTCACTTCAGTAGAAATCGTTAATTACTCATAAAGTATTAATGATTTATAAAACTTTCTTAAGAAAAAATAAAGCTTAATAATGCAGCTTAGGGTACAACTTGTAGAAAATAGTTTTTTGTAAATATAAAGCGATTTATGAGCATTTTAGTCGAAGGCGTGTGCGTTACCGCAGCAAAATAATGTCGAAAATAGTCATTTAAACCTTATAGATCGTTAGTTGCCCAGCTTCTGTAATTGTTGCGCACATTTTTAAATTTGTTGCACTTATAGTTTTTTAGTTATTTCACAAAATCATTTTTTGCTGGGGTAACGTTACCGCAGCAAAACATTTTTCTTTTTAATGGGAATATTGAAATAAAGACTAGCTATACAGTTACTTGTCTAGACGACGTAAATGTTGCACCTTATTTTGTGTTTGTGATGTCTTCGGCTGCGAAGTTATTCAAGATTTTGCTGGAGTAACGTTTGTGGTTTTGCTGGATCTCTGAAACGGATAAGCGGATTCTGATCATCTTTTGTACACAACTTCTTAGGAATTAGTTTTAATTAGTTGTGCAATAAAACAACCAAAGTATTGCACCGTTTAAAGGTTATTCAATTAAATATAAAAACACTTCAATAGGTCCTAACACTCTGAATAAGAGCTCTAAAGACTTGCTTTAAACGTTATTTTGTAGCTTGTAACTGCCTTCAAATGTTTGTGAAATTTCATTAGTATCATGCAAGTCATTAAAAAGTTATGATGATATTCAGTTCTCCATTTTCACGGTCACAATGCGCGCCGAGTTGTTTGGCCACTGATAAACCTGTATGTGGATATACAAACTGAATGTTATATCAATTTTCAGTTGCTTAGTTCAGCTTTATACCTGTAAAATTTCAGCGTAGTACATACAATAATTAACGAGATAATAAAATAAAAGTAATTAAGAAGTGCAAGACCGCGGTAACCCGACCAAGTTTAGGTGGTTACAAAAAAGCGACCGCGTAGTACATTATGCTATCTTCTAAAATGTTTAGTATAATACACCTTACAAGTTCGGTACAGACGCGTACACTGTTATATAGACATAACAATATTATATCTTTACCTACTATGAAAACGTTATTATTATTATCTTTCGGCTACTTATTAAATAGGTAGATATCAATTATGTGCTCAATTGCACATACTTGGTTTCAACTTAGAACAGGATGACTTTCGCCATATTGTAACGATAATAGGGAATATGCATGTAATTCAAAACTCTTTCATTATTTAAATATACATTGTACAGGAGTCAAGAAAAAAAAGTTTTTTTTTACATTTTTTAATTACACTTTATATAATTACATGTGATGTTTTATTTTCAGTATAATCTTAAGCAATTAAAGTGGAAAGTTTGAGAACCTCTACTTCAATCTTCCCTCGATGGGGTAAGATTGAAATATATGATTTAAAAAAATTGTTTTATCTTTGTTAACTAAAGGTATTTTCACACTACGGGCAGATCTGAGTTTTGAGGGCACTTCAGACTATAGGCCAGTGACCATTAATAACGTTTGAGATTCATTTTAACGATTTTAGAAACTATGTTCTGGATCGATGATCTGGTGAAGGTCGCGGCAAACCGCTGTATGCGAGAAGGTCGATGTGGAGATGCTTGCGGGAGGCCTATGTCCAACAGTGGACGTCTTTCGGCTGAATGATGATGGCTCTCTAGTCTCTACTTAGAAAAGAGACTAAACGTCAAGTCGCAAAATGGCACATTTTACCTCTTCTCTAAGTTAGAGGTAAGAGATAAATGTGCCATTTTTATGGTTTTGGTGATTTCTGTTGATGGTTTTAAGGAGCATTCACCGTAACCTTGAGATCACCTTTATTCTATCCGGAACTATAACATTATGCAACTGTCACTTGATGTAAGTACTTTTGATTGTAATTTGTTAAAAGTATAACTTTAAGTTAATGCTTATTATTATTATTTTTGATCTGTAATTTTTAAACGATACAAATAGGTATTATTAGGCATAAGTAGGTATAGTGTGAACTGAAAACATTCATTCTATAACTGTTATTATCTGTGATTGTTATAAAGGAGATCACCCATTCTGGGATAAAATTGGGGTTTTTGGCGGCCATCATTAAAGTTACACAATTTTGAAGCACACGTGTAACGCATTATTTTTACTATGGCGTCGAAGTCGAAAACTATACATCAACACAAAAGTATACATCAGGTAAAAATTAAAACGACGACTTGTATTAGGGGTTTTAAGAATTATTTTATTATTATTACAGCATTGTCGCCATACAAAGAAATGTTTGTACTCCTGCCACCATTTAAATAAAATATAATTCATTCCTGGTTGCCGTTACTTTTTTTTATCTCAAATCATCGAACAAAATGGGTGATCTCCTTTTAATTTATATTTTAAACCTCTGCCTCGTTGGTCTAGTGGTCGCAAGCGCGACTGCTGGGCGTGAGTTCTCGGGTTCGATCCCCAGATCGAGCAAAGTGTTATTAGGTTTTTCCGTGTGGAATTTCTTAGTAGCAGCTCGGAGTCTGGATTTGTTCCCGGTTGATGGCAATAGGCTCGCCCCCTATTACATGGGACTAAAACATAACGGCGAAACGTGGGTGTGTTATTATAATACACCTCTGCCCAACCCTTTGGGAAATACAAGGCGTGATGTTATGTTATGTTTTTATATTTTAAAAGTTAACATTTATATTTTTAAAGAAAAAGTGTAAACTGTGTTTTTCATTCATTTAAAAAATAATGGAAAATGCCATAAAAACGAAATAGCTATCTGTTTTTAATTAATTGTTTGTGTGTCGTCTCAAGACGTCACCGCTATTGTTTATCTATTTTGTCTGTAATTACGGTGCTTGAGTAATTAGTATTTTAAAAGTTCAATTAAAATTAATATTTTACCTGTAAATAAAAATTCTTTAATAAAGATGAAGTTTTTTTTAACACTTGTGTACACATCGGTACCAAACTTGTAACACTATCCTACATATTTTAGAAGATAGCATAATGTACTACGCGGTCGCTTTTTTGTAACCACCTAAACTTGGTCGGGTTACCGCGGTCTTGCACTTCTTAATTACTTTTATTTTATTATCTCGTTAATTATTGTATGTACTACGCTGAAATTTTACAGGTATAAAGCTGAACTAAGCAACTGAAAATTGATATAACATTCAGTTTGTATACCCACATACAGGTTTATCAGTGGCCAAACAACTCGGCGCGCATTGTGACCGTGAAAATGGAGAACTGAATATCATCATAACTTTTTAATGACTTGCATGATACTAATGAAATTTCACAAACATTTGAAAACAGTTACAAGCTACAAAATAACGTTTAAATCAAGTCTTTAGATCTCTTATTCAGAGTGTTAGGACCTATTGAAGTGTTTTTATATTTAATTGAATAACCTTTAAACGGTGCAATACTTTGGTTGTTTTATTGCACAACTAATTAAAACTAATTCCTAAGAAGTTGTGTACAAAAGATGATCAGAATCCGCTTATCCGTTTCAGAGATCCAGCAAAACCACAAACGTTACTCCAGCAAAATCTTGAATAACTTCGCAGCCGAAGACATCACAAACACAAAATAAGGTGCAACATTTACGTCGTCTAGACAAGTAACTGTATAGCTAGTCTTTATTTCAATATTCCCATTAAAAAGAAAAATGTTTTGCTGCGGTAACGTTACCCCAGCAAAAAATGATTTTGTGAAATAACTAAAAAACTATAAGTGCAACAAATTTAAAAATGTGCGCAACAATTACAGAAGCTGGGCAACTAACGATCTATAAGGTTTAAATGACTATTTTCGACATTATTTTGCTGCGGTAACGCACACGTCGAAGGCGGGTAAACTCTCCCGGACTCCCCCTAATACTAGTCTACTTTGAATAAACGAGTTTTGAGTTTGAGTTTGAGTTTAACCCGAAAGGGTTTTAAAGTACACAATCTGAATAACATAGTAGCTAGTCACTATGTAGTAATAATGAATAACTTTTGTCCTACAACTTTCACCAAAAGTTAAGTACCAATAAGAGAAATGCTGTTCAAAGATTTCATAAAAAGTACGCTAAAATCTATCTATCCTCAGCTATGTATACATTTTAGATCATATTTGGCGTCACGGATTAAAAGCTACATTTTTTGGATTCGTAACTAAAGAAGGGATAAAGATTTTTTTGAAAAAAAAACAAAAAAGAGTACCTACCTATTCTACAAGGTTAGTCAGAAAGGGGGTTCTAATCCGAAAGGGTGTTAAAGTGCACATAATAATGAATAACTTTTGTTCTACAACTTTTCCCAAAAGTCAATAGTTTAAGAGAAACAGTTGCACAAAAATCTCAAAAAAAAATCTCTAAAATCTATCTATCCCCAGTTATGATCAGCTGTGTTTACATTTTAGGTCATAATTGGGGTCATGAATTAGAAGCACCATTTTCTGAATTTGTAACTAAAGCAGGGATGAAGAATTTTTGAAAAAACTGAAATAAAAATCATTTTATTTGGAAAAAAAATATATCGAATTTTGAAATTTTAACACTTGCTTTCAAACAGTCATCAGTGATACTATAAGTGGGCTTCGGATTAGTACCCCCTTTCCGACTAACCTTGTATATGGAAATAAAAATTATCGATTTTTAAATTTTATCAGTTGCTTTTAAACTGTCATCACTAGTCCTCAGTGATACTTTAAGTTGCCTTCGGATTAGGTAGTGCAAGCAAGGGAGGGGGGCGTCATATTTGGATCTCGCTCCATCCTGGAATGCGCTGCCCGAGTGGGTGTTCCCCGACAGCTGTAATCTGGGTGTCTTCAAGTCACGAGTGAATCGGTTTCTTCTGGGCAAGCGTGCTCCATCGTAGACCGCATCATCGCTTAACATCAGGCGCGATGGCGGCCAAATGCAGGAATAGTAACAAAAAAAAAAACCTAAAACTTGCCTCGGGCCGGCACTGCGGCCACCTCGCAAACGCAACGTTGCGTCACGCAACGCCACCGCGCGCACGCCTGAAACCGGAGACGATCTGTCTGTCTGCAAACACTAGCCACAACGTAACCACATCGCAACAACTAGCGACAACGCAATCACATCGACATTTTGTAGTTACCACAACGCAATTGCAAGAAGCTGCAGCGACGGTATTTACCTACCTACACATAACCAGTGCTTGATCTATAATAGTGTAGGTATAGTCTGGCTTGATCACTTTTTGTCGCTGCGATGTGGTGTGGTTGTGGTACCTACGTGTAAATTCTCCCTAGAAGCGATTACGCACTGCATCCGATCCGAATCCGTGAAAATACGGATATAAAAAACTCGGACCGAATTCGGATATTGCTTTACGCACTGCATCCGATCCGAATCCGTGAAAATACCGATCTAGAGTAAAAATCTCGGACCGAATTCGGATATCGCTTACGTACTTGTCCGATCTCTGATCCAAATTCGAAAAAATTAGGGGCCATTTTGGCATATCCATTTGGCGTCCGATTTGAATCCGAGGTAATGCGAAAGCGTTCATACAAACAGTAGGTACTAGGTACGGCTACTTCGGTCCGTCAATTGTTCTTCCGAATTAGAAACTCACGGATGACGGATAGAAATCGGACGACGGATATGTACCTATATGTCGACGGCAGCAAAGAACAAACGGCTATCTACAAAATCACTAGTTTTCAGGAGAGCGTTTTTAACGCGAAAATGTAATAACTTCTACAAAAATAAAGCTAGCCTCTTCAAATTTGCAATAGTTATATTATTCGGCATTTTGAACAAAACTATGAAGGTCAATTAACTGATATATATTTTTTTTTCGAAATACGGCAGATGTCTTTTTCTACTTCGCACAAAATAAATAACTAACTGAGTCAACTGCCATATGTTCGCTTCTACGTAGGACTTTGTAATTACTGATTCCCAAACAATTTTACTTATAAAAGGAGATATTGTTATTCTCTTTTATAATATATATCAAACTACGACAACAAATAAAGGGTAACTATGACTGACACCAAGATATTGTAGTTGTCTCAAATTACTTCGTAATTCTAAAGGTTCAGATATTGATATTGCAGATAACATGCTATTAATATGATGAGCTTTTGGAGTTCAAGAAAAGAATTAAGTTATTCTTAGTAATTTGTTCTTTTTTAATCATCGTAATCATATTACAAAGTAACAAAAATGCAATATTTGTAAAGAAAATAAAATTTCTAAGGAGTTACTATCTTCAAAAACAAATCAATAATCGAATCTTATACAAGCTATTATCATACAAAAGCAAAGCATAGGATCAAAGGAATTGAACCCGTGTTAATACACGTAAGTAAAGATTATTTTATCACAATAATCAAACTTACTGAACAAATAATAATTTCTTCCTAGTCTTTTCTTCAAGAAATAATCAAATTCCAAACTAAGTTATTGAAGGTTTTTCTTGCATAAAATGAACAGTCGGTAGTCTGTTTTTCTACCGTAGCACGTTGATGATAGCTTCAGCAAGTGTGTTTTAATGATTCTGACCGTGTTTGGACGTGCTTTATCACGCATAAGCTGAAACAAAGCACCCAACTGGGTCCGCAAAGAAATGACAACATCCGAAACAATCATTTCAGTGTAAATCTATGCATTGAGATTGCCTCTGATTCAAATCAGTTCTGTTCTTCCATCGATTCAAATACTCGGCCATAACAATATTTTTCCACGTTTTTAGCATCCTGAGGTCCACCAATACATCTAGTATCTGGTCTTATGTCAAAGCGAGATTCATCAGAAAAGCACACATAACGCCATTTTTCTTCTGCCCCATTTCTGTGTTCACGAGCTCATTGTGAACGGGCCCTACGATTGCAGGGCTCAATCAGTGGCACTCGTAGCGGTCTTTGCGAACAGAGATTGACTTTGTGTAAACGGTTTCTAATGGTTTGATCGCTTATTAACAACCCTGAAAAGCGATGAAGCCTTTGAATGCTCATCTTGCAAAGCATGTGAAAAATAAATGTATATTTCATTGAATAATGTATTTACATGTTTTTATTGTACTGTGCGTTCAGTCCACGAATACGCGCCCCACTCCTTTTTGCTGTTGGAAGCCGCGTGGTGCTTAAGCATACATTTCTTTTTATTATCTTATTTTAGTTTCCTTGCCTCGGAGAGCACGTTATGCCGTCGGTCCGGGTATCATACGAATACCTGTGGTAGTGTCGTTATGGGTAGTCAGAAGTCCGAAAGTCTGACAACCGGTCTAACCTTAGGATATAGGCGTTGCCGCGCAACTGAGTTGCGGAGGTCTGATGACAGTTTCTCCGTGTAAAAGACTGGTGTTCAGCTCACCGTTTAGACTAAAAGCTGACCCCAACATAGTTGGGAAAAGGCTAGGCAGAACGAAGAGCGATGAAGCCTCGTAATCACCATCATCGCACTCATTTTAGGATTCCATCGAGCAGTGATATGTATGTAAAGATCTTGTCTACCTGTGGTGATGCGAGTTCATCCTCCATGACGCTCAGCTACGCTGCCAGTGATACGGTAGCGTGTTCAGAAGTGACTTATTATACTCTGCGTAGTGCCCAGAGCGATGGCCACAGTACGTTTCCGAGAGCGAGATTCCCACATTCTTACGGCTCTGATCGTTTTTCCCAACTCAAGTGACATTTTTCGTCCTTAATAGCGTTCATGTATATTGATCTGACTCAGAAGTGTAGTAGAAACGATTTTGTCTCAAAACCGTTGCAGGATTTTATAGGAAAACGACTTGACAGAAGATTTTCAACTTTTAATCGAAATTCAAAAACTTTCCTTTTTTATATTATGAAGAGGTCGCTAAATAACTATGAGGAGTAAAAAAAAAAAAACAATTTAAGAACTTGCAGTAATTCGCTAAAATGTGCTTTATCCCTAGACACGTTTGATGTGTGTATTATGAAATGTAGATTAACAAAATTGAGGTCGTAGAAAGAGTAAGTATGCAAGTTAAAAAAAGTCAACTGCCCCACCGCCCATGACAGAACGGTCATGTGACTGATATCTTTGTTTATCGCATGCGACGCGCCGAATTGTACGACGTACACACGGACAATTGTAGATGTCCGTGTGTACTTCGTTACTTTGTAAAAAAAGGTGTAGTTGTCTTTAAATACGCGACAAAAAACAAAGAAAAAATGAGATTTTGTATGAAAAAAAAATATCACTAGATAAAATAAAGAATTCTGAATTCAATTATGTAAAAAAGTGATTTTCGCAAAAATGCAGTTGTCTTTTTGTTCTTTGCGGCCGTCGATGTAGTGCGTAAACTACCATACAAATAGTTCTATGGCTACTTCGGAACGTATTTTCACGGATTCGGATCGGATGCAGTGCGTAACCGCTGTAAGGGCGTTTGTCCACGGCCGCCGTTACCGAGAATGAGATGACGTTGCCGAAGTAGCGATACACATAGGTACATTACTATGACTGCGTGTCCACCGCACGTCTGTCATCCCAGCGCCGTCATCTCGGCCACCGAGATTGTGAGTAGTTCGGTGCTACTGCTAGAACTCGGCGGAGATCGTGACGGACCGAAATGACGGCAATACAAAACACCTCTAGATTGAAGGCGCATGGATTTCTTTCTTATGTTGGGAACCACCGAGATCGGTCGCGGTGGACACACGATCGCCGTCACTTCGTTCCGAAATAATCTCGTTTCTCGGTGACGGCGGCGGTGGACCAACGCTCTAAGGGCCCTATCTCACTAGGACACCATGGTGGCGGCCACCGGTCGCGCCACCAACAAAATGTATGAACCAGCGGGTGATTCAGTTGCCGGCAGCAAATTTGTTGCGCAATCAAGCTGATACCAGGTGAGGTACCCTTTATACAACTGCATACATTTTGTTGGTGGCGCGACCGGTGGCTGCCACCATGGTGTCCTAGTGAGATATGGCCCTTAAGGTTGGACATCCACCAGAGCTGTGCGAGGAAAATGTGCGGTGCGAAAATGTGTAGCGAGGATGTGAAATGGTGTGACCCTTTCCACCAGAGCTGTGCGAGGAAAATGTGCGGTGCGAAAATGTGTAGCGAGGATGTGAAATGGTATGATCCTTTCCACCAGAGCTGTGCGAGGAATGTGTAATGTACGCACGGCTACAGATCAAGCTATACATTTCCAGTATAAGCTGATCTCGTATTGTATAGGATTTCCTTACAATGAGAGGTCAGTGTAAACTGGAAATGTATAGCTTGATGTGTAGCCGTGTGTACAAATGATCATCTACCTCCAAACACCATCTATTGACTGACTGGTAGGCGTATATTTTCAAATCCTCGCACACATTCCTCGTAACACATAACTCGCAACACATCCCTCGCTCGCATTTGTCGCTTGTTTTGCATGAACAAAAACCTCGCTCCGCTAAGCCCATATCCACCAGAGCTGCGCAGAGCGAAGCTAGGTAAATGAAGTGATTCTATTGGTGCTTACAAAATACATTCCTCGCTACGCAGCTTAGCACAGCACTGGTGGATGCTCAGCCTAATTCAAAGGCTAGATAGTACTGCGGCGTTTGGTAACCAATGAGCTAGAGAGAAAAGAGAAAGTACCATTTTTCCTTAACATTTATTAAATAACATCTTAACTCAAATAACTCACAGTTGTTAGTAACTAACTTAACAGAACATATTGCCCTCATACAAGCGTAAACAACAAAAACATGAGCTCTCGAAACAGTAAATCTTTTGTTCTACCTATGTGACGTCGCTGACACTTTCAATTTCCATTATGCGCATTTTAAGTGTATACGACGCTTTTTCTTTTTATTTTTCTATTGGACTAGGTACTTTTAGTTGGTGCCTGTGGACCTGAACATTAGCGTCTCTAGGGTTATTTTCCATGGCCTCCTTGGCCCCATATTTGATTGAAATTATCTTTGTGCGATGTTATTTAAGTGTCCAGCCTAGAATTTCGGATCAGTAAGAGCCATTACGCACTGTCGACTGGTCGCCGCAGACTTGGTCTCTCGGCGACCAAAACATAAGCATAGTAGCCGGGCTACCGGCGACCAAGTGCGTAAACACCTATTTAAACTATAGAAAGTCACCAGACCAGAGACCAGTCGACAGTGCGTAATGGCTCTTACCCAACATCCTGGGGTAGGCACCAGACCATTCTGAGGTGCACACCCGGCCCCACCCTTAGCCTTAAAACGCACCATCGATTTTACATGAAACTGCATGATCTCAACGCACTGGCGCACGACGGCTGGCCGGAAATCAGTGCGTTGAGATCATGCGGTGTAAAAATCGATGTGCGGCCAGCCGCAAGCGGCACGCCGTATTGCGGCTGGCCGCTAGTGCGTTTTAAGTCTTATAGACGTCTATTGACCTGGAGGGTCTCCAGCTAAGGCATACGACGCGACACTGACAAGACTGACTAGTTGCATGGCATAAGTTTATTGTGTTGCTACGTAACATCTTTTAACGTGGCGTGTCGTCACATAGGCTCAGTCTGTTGCTCCATTAGTGCATAATTATACACGTAGAAAGCGAGTTGAAGGCGCCGACCTGTCAACGCTGGTCGGTGCTGGTCCGCGCAGTTAGTCGGCGCAGGTAGTCATCTATACTGTGTGGCGAACCAGCGCCAAACAGCTCTGAACTGCGCCGACAAGTTCCGACCTGCTTCGATCAGCGCTGGTAGGCCGTCATTTGCTGCTGTATTTGCAAGGGAATAAGGCGTATTTTTGTTGAAAAATGCCAGCCCCTGCTTCTACCCGCTTCCTTTATGTAGCGGTTACCTGCAGCGCTGGTAGGTCGGCGCTGGGTACCTGCTTCCTTTATGTACCTATACGCCCTTAGATGAGGTATTTAAGTTTAATAAACATCAATAATAATTATTATTGCTTTGTTTGCATAACTTTCAATTTTCCCGTCTTTTTATTTATCCTGGGTCTACTTTCATTTTTATCCTTTATCATTTTCTTCTTCCATTCCTCGATTTTGTCTGCCTCAGGGTACATTACCTCTCCGGTGGCTGGATCGATAGGGTAAACCCCATCGGGAGTATGTTTCTTCTTCGACATATCCATACCATGTTTCCGTTTCATATGTTTGTTATAATTCGGCCAGTTTGTAAAGTCCCGTTGGCATATATCGCAAGAATAAGGTTTAACTCCGGTGTGTTGGCGTATATGTTGATTTAGAATTGATTTAAACCGGAAACTTTTGTTGCAAATTGTGCAGACGTGAGGTAGCGAGTCCGTATGAATAATGCTATGATTAGCAAGTTGGTATTTTAAACGGAAACATCGTCCACATTGATCGCAAGCAAACGGTTTTTCCCCGTTGTGTACACCATAGTGGATGTTTAACCGTCTAGTTGTTTTGAAGGTTAACTTGCAAACTTCGCATTGGAACGGTCTTGCGTCCGAGTGCTGTATCATATGTTCTGCTAAACTGCATTTATGTATGAAGCATTTCCCGCAAACCTCACACGTATAATCTTTTCTTCTTTCCGTATGTGTTAGCAAATGAGTGACCAAAGCGCTCTTCGTTTTACAAATCTTTTCGCATATTCTACAAGTTAAACTATCAGTTTGCAATGGTATCGGCAGTTCTCGTATCCGCGTAATCTGTGTATCTCTATAAAACGTACTGGCATGTGTAACCAACTCATCCTGACTTTTAAAATTAGTATTGCAACCCACACAAATGTAATTTGAATTTTTATGTGTGGCGCTGTGTCTGGCTCCTTTTATTGCGGTTGTGAATCTCATCGGACATTTATAGCAGGAGAATTTTAAGTACTTTCTGTGTCTTTTGACATGCATTAGAAAACTGTCAAGACGTAGCTTCCTTATTTTGCAATCGGTACAACGGTATGGGTTGCAGGATTTGTGGTACTGCATCGAATGATTTCTCAATTCGTTGACGTTTGGGAATTGTGTTTCACAAAAGGTACACATCCAACTATATTCTTCCCATGTCAGTTTTAACTGCGATAACGGCAAAGCATCCAAACTATTGCAATAATTTTTAACTTTCTTAATTTCTGTTGTATTCTCTGTATTTTTCAACAAAACAGGTTTGGTAGTAGAATCTACTTTATCTGCTTCTACCTTTATAACGATGTCGTCTTCACAACTTACTGCAGGTTCTTCGTAAACAAAGTTGTCGTCGTCGGAAACGTTTTCTTCTTTTTTAATTTTTTTAACTAAAATCAAATCGTTTAGCGTTGATTGAGCTTGCTCTACCGCAGCAACGAAGTCAAATGCGCTTTGTAGTGAGTTAACACAAACGAAACAAGCTAGTTTGGGCAATATGTTTTCGTTGAAGTCCATCTGTACATTGAATCGAGTCAACTTGTTGACGATTTCTTGGCATTTTTCTTCATCAGTTTGCAGGTTTATTAGTTTGTTTTGCGGCTTTAACTCGGCACAAAGTCGACAGTAACTTTTATCGGTATTACTCATGATGGAATAGCGAATAAAATAGTTATAATTCTGCAGCGATCGTCATTTTTTAAGTATCTGGTTTTCTTTCATCAATAACTTTTGAGTCAAAATTTTGACTTGACAGTGACACTTGTAGTTTGAAAGCGGTGACGATAGTGTTGCCCTTGCCAGTCACTTTGCGGCGATCGTACGACGGGTAAAGTCGTAATAGAGTGCGCGCAAGATAAGTCTGCGCGCGGCCGAAATCAGAACTAATCATGGTCCACCAAAGAGTGTGCCGTTTTATCAATTTTGATAGTAGAACTACCTGATTGTAGGAATATTTAACGGGAAAATTATGTATAGCGATAAAAGTTAAGCTTAAAAAGCGGTAATTTGAACTTTTGCGATCACAGCAACGTTTATCACGCCCTCAGTTGCGCGCAGAGTTATCTTGTGCGCACTCTACCCGAGAAGGCAATATAAGTAAAAAAAAAAAAAAACGCAATTTTTTTTTATTGAATTAACGTACTTATTGCACATATTTGCTTTTGGGCATGAGCACATACAGTATATACGTCCATTAGCCCGTCCTCTGGGGGAATAGTCTTCTTCTCTATTCCTCATTCGGGTAACTCTTGACCGGCGCGGCCGAGTCGCGGGGGTGGGCATCATACATTTCAGTAGGCCGGAGTGGGTTGGTGGCTGGACCCAGTTCTGTGGGGTATAACGCAGAACCTTTGGGACAAAACAAACATTTGGGACCTGACAGAGGGCGACACTAGCTGTCAGTACCTACCTACTGTACAAAAGCAAAAACCTGGCTCTGTTGCAGATTATCTTGAGCGTCGCCTGAGTGGCTAAAACCGTCAAAGTACTGCGGATTGGAAGGTAATGGTAGGAAACTACCATTACACCAAAATAGCATAATTCCGAAATTAGTTTTATTTTCGTTTCATTCTTAGATATATTAGATTTTGAAATGTGACGTCACGAAAGAATCATGGCGAGTCCCGTACTTTGATTTGTACAGAAAAATAAAGAATTTTAGAGAAGTTGGAATGTCGTTATAATTAATCTTTGGTGCCTAAAGAGTAGCTTTAGGTTTAAATAATATTTTTATAACCCCCCAACAAAAATATAATTTATTTTAAGATTCCTAACTTATCATTGGGATAATTTCTGAACGCGGCAACATTGACAGGTGATTAGTATGACATGTTCAGAAATTAACTCAATTTCAAAAGATTTTGTTTGGAATTTGGAATATTATATTTTATTCCGGGGTTCTAAAAATATTTTAAATGCTGAAAGATATTCTCTAGGGAGCAAGGATCAATGGTAAAACTAATCCAACTTCTCTAAAAATCTTTATTTTTTTGTACAAATCCTGCCATGATTAAAGAATCATGGCAGGATTTGTACAAAAAAATAAAGATCCATAAAGAGGACCCCTAACACTCCTTGTTACACTTCGTCGACCCCCTCCACCCCATTATCGTGTGACGTAATTTATGGATGGCCCCTTATGCACAAACACCCAGACCCGGAACAACTATCTGTAGGCCATATAAAATATTTGTTTCATGCGGGAATCGAACCCACCTCGACGTGTAGCGCAGAAACCTATCGTTCAACCACTGCGTCAATCGTTCAACCAGTGCGCCAATCTTTTAATCACTGCGCTAATAGTTCAACCATTGCGCCAATCTTTCAATCACTGCGCCAATCGTTCAACCATTGCGCCAATCATTCAATCACTGCGCCAATCATTCAATCACTGCGCCAATAGTTCAACCATTGCGCCAATCTTTCAATCACTGCGCCAATCGTTCAACCACTGCGCCAATCGCGTCTTCTCTAAATAAAAATCTTGTATTTTACCAAAAGTTTTATTAACTTTATTACTTAAGTGTGCTTTACATGTTTTTATAATTATAATAAAAATATAATATTGCATTTCTGTATCTCAAAGCTGTGTGCAACTTAACACTACGGTTATTGTACGAACTATTATTATATAAATAAATCACTATTTAATAATACTATCAACAATTTTACATTTAAACCATAGTTATATACTTTTTACAATAATATGCTTCAACAGTAAAAGTTGGCGTTGTTTTAATATTATTGCGATTGTAATTGAAACAATGGAAGTTAATCGCGATATTGTGATTTAATGTATTTTTGACTTGGGGCCACACTTTCGTACGAACATTCGTCGAGTGTAGTGATGCGCTCTTCACTCGTAGTTACCTCATTTGAAGACTCTTTGGGAAAAATAATGAATGTCACAATTTTTGATAAACAGACCTTTTAATGCCATCTATTAGCATTCTTTATGTACTACTAGCTATTGCCAGCATCTTCGCTTGCGTGGAATTTTGAATCCGTTAAGTGACGATTTTCCATACAAACTTTCATTCCCTATTTAACTCCCTTAGGGGTTGAATTTCGAAAAATCCTTCCTTATTCTTTGTCTACATTATAAGGGAAGCTCTATGCAAAATTTCAGCTTTCTAGGTCTAAGGGTTTGGGCTGGGCGTTGATGAGTCAGTCAGTCAATCAGTCAGTCAGGACTTTTCTTTTTATTATAAATAGATAGATAATCTACAGTAATCAGAACTGAATAAAATAGTCACAGTCAGCTACAATAATTCTTCAATTTCTATCTGTTCGTCCATCGCAAAAAGCAGGAATGTCTAGCTGCAAATGTCTTTATCTTTAATTAAACATTTATTGACATTCATCATTTTTCTCGAGGAGTCTTCATTTGAGTTCCTCAAAATCAAAATGAGGGAGTTACTAGTATTTCAACCTCGAACCACCTATCTAATTCCTCAATTTATTATTTGTATAAGTAAGCGCAAGTGTGTATCTGACTGACGAGCCAGTGAGTGTGTAAGGCCAAGACTCCACCAAAGCGGAGACGAGACGAGCGGTGCGGAGATGTGTTTTAAAAAACCAATACAACTTCGTTATTCACACACATCTCGTCTCCACTCGGCTTAAGTGGATACCACTGAGCGGAAATGTATCATATTTGTATGGCGCAATGGAAGCGAAGATGTGAGCTGTTCCTCGCTGAGATTGTGCTAGGCCGCGGTACAAGGCGGAGATGTGAGCTTTGCCTCGCAAGCTGACGACGGCGCGCAGCGGAAACGAGATGTGTGCGGTGCCTTTCGTGTCACATCGCACTAAACTGTGCGTTCACATCCAACGCTCGCCGCACGCAGCTCAGTCCGATCTAGTCAGCGCACATCTCCACCCTAGCCAGCACACATCCCCGCTACAGTTTAGCCAGTACGCATCTCCACACAGTTTCGGTGGATACACCGTAGCTGAAAGACATCTCTTCTCGTCTCCGTTTTGGTGGAGTCCGGGCCTAAGTGATAGGGACGCAAATATTTGATGAAGAGTGTTCGCTCGCACTCTCGGCCTCTTTCTATCTCCTTCCCTCACCCAGCGAAGCGGCATGCGGTAGTGCATAAGCGAGCTCGTCGCTCAATAGTCTCACGTATCCTCTCCTCAAATAAGGGATGCCTCATGAATACCTGACTAAGTAAACTGAGGTTCTTCCTCATCCTCTTTTAAAATAGATAAGTTATCCTGTATTAGCGGAGTGTTGTTGCCAACGTGAACATTTTTCAAATCCCCCCGAACTTCAAAACGCAATACCGCGAATACCGGAAGTGTGGCCCCAGGGTAACCGATTGATTATACAACCTATTCGACCGTGTAAACCTACAAGCCTATTATGCTAGACTGTGCCCGCACAGTTAGTCGACCAAGCAACGAAGTCCTAAATGTCAACTCCATGGTACTTTTTGTGGACAGAAATCTAAAGCACTAAATCCACTACTAAAACATTATAGCGCATTTACATTAAGTTACAACGCATGTGCTCGCCTTATTCCTTCGTAACACTTGCAGAAGCTCACTTAATGCGGGTGTGTCCACAGTTAAAGAGTCGATTGCACAAGTCACTTGCGCAGTGTAACTTGCTAGTGGATTTGGTGCTTTAGAGTCAACTCCGTGGTACTTATTGTGGACAGAAATCTAATATGGAATTCGTAAAGTACTACGTATGGTGCTTGATATGAGTGCACATAACATATCATAATGCTAACAAATAAAATGGCCCCCTTCAAACAAAAATTTCGAATGGCGCGGGTCTGGCTCGTTCTGTATTCTCGCCATGCTGCCCCAAATCGAGCGCCCTAGGCCGTCGCCTATATGGTTGAGCCGGCCCTACTATGATTGTTTTTAAACATCGTTGCCCCCCCTGCCACCCTGTACAAAATTCTGGTTCACCCATGCCTGCTGATGCGTACTTTACGGTTCGACGTCATCGTATTAGCACAGTGAATAGTATAGTAAGAACCAGTGTTGCCAGACTGGAGGGACGTCTCGTTTTCAGCCCTCTCAAGATGTGTTCCGCCAGCACCCTGAGTTGGACGCCTAAAATCCCGCTATTTCACCTAAGTAATTACAATTTAAAAATAATCATTTTTGTGAGTGATTTTGTTTAAAGGCCCTTTTCCTGTCATGCGTATATTAGCCCGCGCGCAGATCTGGTCCGCGTGCAGGCTACCCGCATCCTATCATTTCATACATGTTTTTCCTATCATGCGGGCAGCACGCGCGCGGAACGCGGATTGGCTGCGGGCGTGTAGCCCGCGTGCGTGCTAACCGGATGCGGGCGGCGTTCTTCTGCCTTCAGTGTTGTTTTTACTGTGACGCGGGTCACACGCATGGTCATAGTACGCATGATTACTTTTTTAACGTTCATCTTTGTGCACGAGTTTAGTCACTGGCGACACGCACGACACTGCAGCGGTAAACGAAATCTTTGTCCTGCGTGTGGCCAGGAGCGTGCTATCACCCGCATGCGGACCAGATCCGCGCGCGGGCGAAAATACGCATGACAGGAAAAGGGCCCTAAGAAGTCCTATTTGAATTTAAGTAACATTAAAACTGTCAGTGATTTTGTTTAGGGATTTAAAATTAAAGTATTTTAACAATTGTTATGTTTTTCTTCTACGTCCCGATTTTTTCGTCCTAGTCCCGCTTTTTTTTTTATTTAAGTCCTGATATTTGGAAAATCTGGCAATACTAGTAAGAACGGAAAATGAGCCAGTTTTCTAACAAAACTGTTAGGCCACGCCCCTTTTCGGTTAGCAAACAATGTTAAGCAGGGTCCGCAGCGCCAATTTTGCTAACAAAACTGTTAGGCCACGCCCCTTTTCGGTTAGCAAACAATGTTATCCTGTTTGCAAACACGAAAACACGGCGCAGCGGACCCAGCTCTAGTCCCAAAGTTGAGAGAACCTGTTTGGAGACATTACCAAAATATATTATGAATGGACAAGTCTTCCCACAAGTTAGGCTAAATATTCTCTTGTTTTATTACTTTTTTCTTCCCTCTTTTAGTAGGAATCATGATTTTCGTCTTCCACTCTTCAGTGCCAACAGGATCCTGAACCTGCATAATCTGTCCGGTCTCCGGATTAACTGGAAACACCCCTTCCGGAGTAATCTTTTTCTTCGAAGTATCCGTATTGTGTCTCCGTTTCATATGCTTGTTATAATTAGACCAATTCGTGAACTCCATTCCGCAATGCTGGCAAGAATAAGGCTTCGCACCGGTGTGCTGTCGTTCATGATTCTTTAAAATCTGCTTAAATCTAAAGGCTTTATTGCAATAAGAACATACGTAAGGCATGGAATCCGTGTGAATGATTTTGTGCGCATTCAACTGGTACTGTAACCTAAAACATCGTCCGCACTGCTCACATGAGTACGGTTTAACTCCGGAATGCATTTCAACGTGCCGTCTCAACATATTGGGGTATAGAAAAGACTTATTACATATTCTACAAATGTGTGGACGGTTCTTGTCGTGTGATAGAATGTGTGATGTAAGCGTACCTTTGTTGTAAAACATTTTGCCGCAGCGGTCACAGGTGTAGTTTCTTTTTCGGTCAATCGTATGGATAGTTTTCTTGTGATCTCGTAGACTGTTGGGGTTTTTATACACCTTTTTACATAACCCACATGTTAAATCTTCTACGCTTATGGGAGTGCCCGGTTTCCGTCTCGGTTGTCGTTTTTGTTTTGTTATGTTGTAATCTTGTAAGTGCATTTTGAGTGAATCCTCGTTCTTAAGTATTTCGCCGCATAGAGGGCAGGGTAGTTGTAATTTTTCAAAATGATCTTTTATGTGGGAGCTCAAGTTTTCCGTGTTGTCTAATGCTAAGTCGCAGTAGTAGCAGTGGTGCCTGGAAGTTAGAAAATTTCGTGTGATCAGTTTAAGACTAAATTTTGCTAAACATAGACAACTCCTTACAACCCCCTTTTATCGCAAAAGTAAATTTAAAAAAACTAAAATCTTTTTTTTGCTTGAAGTATGATAGAAATGCTTTTTAATTTGATTAAGTATCATCAATGTCTTATCTGCAAGCATAATGTCCAGCAGTACACTGCGATCAGTAGTTATTGACATATGCTCAATTTACACCGCCGCGGAGTGGAATGGAAGCGACGAAATTTTACATAGCATAATGAACTTTAAGTCAATTGTATAAAGTACAATTAAATACGATCCAAAAAAGGTCGCGAGGATTCCATGGAAAACGGTGTAAATTGTGCCATAGATTTGACCAAGGTTTAATTATGGGAATGATTTCAAATATGTATTTCTATTTGGACCAACCGTTAATTCATAATTTTTCCTGCGAATACATTAAATTATAGAAGTATACCTAATGGATTTTGAGGGGGTTTATATCCTAAAACCACCCTCTTGGCTATGCTCTTATTTATTGTTGTAACACAGTATAAATAGTTTATTATCCTTTTTGCAACTGTCTCTATGATACAGTTTGATCTAGCTAACGGGGCAGGCAGGGTTTACTTATTACTGTAGCAAATTACTGCAGTATACCTCTGATAATACTTATATTATACTAACATACCATAATTCATAAATAATATTAAAAAAGAGTTATGAATATAAATGTGGATGGAGAGGAAGAGGAAGGCCAAAGAAAAGATGGGTGGATTGTGTGAAGAATGATATGAAAGAGAAGGGAGTCAGTGATATCATGACGGGTGACAGGACGGAATGGAAGAAGAAAACGTGTTGCGCCGACCACAAGTAACATGGGATAAGGGCAGGAAGATGATGATGATGAATATTATTAACCTTAGTCTGTAACCTTGCGATATTTTTAAGCTCTTTGTAATTCACGGTTCATCTTCTGTAGGAATAAGTCCTTTAGAAGTTCAATTCAATTCAATTTAATTTATTGCGAATATAGGTCAGGTAGGTGTTACATGAACATTGTTAGAAAAACAATCTATGTGCAGCTATACTCTGCCATGTAGCATGCAATAGTAAATAATAGGTACAATTCTACGCCAATCTATCAGCTAAACCAACAAAGCAAAATACACAAATCCAGAGTTATGTCATATCTTAATGTCAAAATGAATACTAAAAATGTCAAACGCAAGAAAATAAAAAATAAAATATAATTGAAAGTATTTCGTTGTGTTATCAAAACCTGTTATGTCAAAGTAGATTTAATTTTGTCATTAAGATACTCATTCACATCATAATATGCCTTATTAAAAAGAAACTGTTTCAACCTAAATTTAAATATATTTACGTTCGAACAATTCAATAAATATATAGGGAGATGGTTGTGGATACGAGGCGCCATACAAAGCACACTGTTACTAAATTGTGCAGTTTTGTTTGGTGGAATACACACTTTATGATTATGCCGTTTACTCTTTAAATGTTCAAACATAGAAATATGCGTTTTTACAAACACGGCTACCTCATATATGTAAATACATGGCAGGGTCAACAATTTCAGACTAACGAAAAATGGTTTACAACTCTCTGTAGATTTAAGTTTACATATTGCCCTCACGCACCTCTTCTGAGCCTTAAATACATTTTCTTTATCAACCGAGTTACCCCAGAAGATGACTCCATACCTTAATAGGGACTCAACATACCCGTGATATGCAGTAATAACAGAAGATTGGTTCACAACTTTACCAAGCATAAATAGTGCATAGGAAAATTGCCTCAATCTTGTACAAATGCTTTCCACTTGGAGTTTCCAATTTAGATTGCAGTCAAGATGAAGACCCAAAAACTTTGTACAATCTACTTCATTAATTTTGATTCCCTTAAAATTTATGTCAAGATCAGGTAAGTGATTTTTTCTATTTCTGAATGTCATGATATTGGTTTTATTTAAATTAATTAGTAAATTATTGTCAGTTAACCATTGAATTATTATGTTAAGTGTATCGTTTATATTTAATTTTAAGGTATTTTTACACTTATTGGTAAACATGACCGTGCTGTCGTCCGCAAATAAAACCATGTTTTGTTTAATTAATGTCGGTAAATCATTAATATAAACAATAAATAGTAAGGGACCCAAAACACTCCCTTGAGGCACACCTTTTGCCACTTTACGATATTCTGATGAGTAAACTCTTTCTTTAAACGTTTTTGGGCATATGCGCGTAATTTGAGTACATTGCTGACGGTTGCTGAGGTATGATTTTAACAGACATAATACATTTCCTCTAATACCATACGCCTCTAATTTGTTTAATAAAATATTATGATCTACGTAGTCGAATGCTTTCGTTAAATCCATATACAACGCAGAAACTAAGTGCTTATGGTTAAGGCCCGTCATTATAGCATTTAGAAAATGATACATAGCTAAATTTATACTTTTATTCTTCCTAAAACCAATCTGTTTTTCAGTAAGAATATTGTTGGTTTCCAAGAATGCGTATAGACTGCCACTAATAACCTTTTCAAATAATTTGGAAAAAATAGGTATGAGTGCTATAGGTCTATAATTATTCATACAATCTTTATCATTCTTTTTGAATAGAGGTTTCACTATTGTTATCTTTAATTTATTCGGGAATATGCCGGAAGAAATACATAAATTAATAATAAAGCTTAAAACCGGTGAAATACTAACTGAAACTATTTTTAAAATCTTAGTACTCACTTCATCATAACCTGTGCTATTAGTATTTTTTAATGAATGTATTAATTTATCTATGTCAAAAGGTGTCGTTGGGTGCATAAATATAGAATTATGATTATTATTAAATGTCAAAATTTTAAAACTCGCATTGTTATTAGTAGCAGTAGCTTCATTTCCACTTATGAAAAAATTATTGAACATTTCAGCAATATGGATAGGATCGTTAATAACGTCACCATCAACCATTACTTGTTTGATTTGTTCTCTCGGCATGTTCTGCTTATTATGTTTGATAATAGACCACGTTGCTTTAGATTTGTTAGACGCCGTTTTAATCCTGTAATCATTCCGAGATTTTTGGGTCAATTTTATTATTTTGTTTAATCGTTTAGAATACGCTTTGAATTTGATTTTATTTAATACACTAGGCTGTTTCCTATACCGCCACAATAGATCTCTCTTACGTTTTGAACATTTTCGTATTCCGTTCGATATCCAAGTGGGCTTTTTACGCGAGGTTTTTCTAATTAACGTCAATGGAAAGCACAAATAATAAAATAATGTGAACATGTCATGAAAATTTTCAAATGCAATGTTAGGATCATCCGTATTATATACTTCGTTAAAGCTTAAGGATTGCAAGCAGTCCTTGAATTTTAAAATATTTTCTTTACTATAATCCCTTTTTTCGATATACCAGTGAGAAAGAGAACAGGTTTCTTTAACTGGGCATGATAGCATCTGAGCTGTGTGATCTGATAAAGCAAATTCGTGTACCTTTTGTTTGCATCTTTTTACATTATGAATAAAGTTATCTATGCAAGTGCCACTTCTAAGACGAGTAGGCTCGTTAATGGCCAATGTAAGATTATAGCTGTTGATTATATTCATTAACGTATTTGTTTCTTTACTCTTCTCCAATGTATTAATATTAAAATCCCCACAAATGACTATTCTCTTTTTAGTGTAGCATAATTCATTAAGTATGGAATCAAACGAAATAAAAAACTGCTCTAGTTGGTGTGATAAACTCCGGGGCGGTCTATAGACACAAATAATTATTAAGCCATGCATCACGAGCTCAACAGCACAGCACTCAACAATACCAGATATAGAATATTTTTCTACTGCTAGAACAGGCCTAAACTCATGTTTATTGTGAACCAAAATACAAGAACCACCGTGACGATTTTTTCGGCTGAAAGATGCTGCGTGAGAGTAATTTGCTATAAATAACAATTTAGTATCATCTTTTATCATGTTATGTTCGGTTAAGCACAATACATCAACTGAACTGTCATGTTCTACAAGTTGTTCTAGATTTATGGACAGAAGGTCAGATTTATTTATTATTCCATTAATGTTTTGATGCAGTATGTTCACAACTTTATACACGAAAAAACATATTATTATTTGATGGACCATTTTGTTGTTGCATATTAGACGTGTTTGGTCGCGCAGGTGTTATACAATTTGACTTTGTTGGTTCCAATAACTCATTAGTCTGAGTAGCCTTATCAACTAATTCCTTATTAGTTACAATTTTTTTCTGGTTTTGGTAATCAGCGAATTTGATTTTATAGTCTGAGTCTAATATTTGTCTCAACAGTAATTGACAAACATGACGAGCAAAAAATCTACGGGTAGGTAACTGCATCGAAAAACCCATATCCACATATTTTACATGGATGAATTTAGAGCACAGAAATTTTAGCTCATAATTTAACTTTGATTCTCTCAGACAATTATTATACGGAATTTCACAAAAAAGGACATTAGTATTTCGTGAGCAACATAGAAAATTACTAATACAAGTCTTAAAAATACTCGGAGACCTTTCATTTACACCACCCAGTACAACAATATAGTCATTTTTCGTTAAGGAATTTAATTCTGTAATTTCAGAGATCAGTACATCCTGTAAAGTAGCTCCTGACTTCCAAAAGCTGCTTACTTGGAATCGCTCTGCGATCAAACGCTGCAATGTGTATTGAATATGTCGCCCTTGGTCATCTGCCAGGACAACTACTTTGTTTCTGGGTTTTACGTCTGTATTTGCGTTAATAGAAACCTGAGAGTTTTGTATCTGTAATAGGTCTGAATACCGTACATCATGAGAATTTTTTGTGACACTATTTGTTGACACAGGTAATTTTGTTGGAGTGTTCTCAATATGCTTGCAACTAATTTCCTCTTTGCCATATTTAGTTCGTGCTGAGACCGCATTTTCCACGAACGTATCCAATACTGATAATGGACATGTTGTGGAGGATTCACCATCTTCTCTTACTTGGTCATCTCTCTCATTAGGAATTTTCTGCAGGGAGATTATTGCTTTGTTTGGCGTAGACTTATTACCTTTTCGATTTCCGAGTCGACTTGGTGTTTGTGACAGACTGATGTTTTTGTATGTCTCGGCGACTTTCAGACTTTTGTTCAGGTCTATTTTCAAGCGAAAGTTTTCAGTATTCAAATTCTCAATTTCCTGATGAGCACTGGATAACTGGTTAGTGAGATTAATTATTTTTTCATTAAGGTCAAGTACCGTTTGGCTTTCATTAAGTGATGTGTTTGGGAGGCTCAACATAGTCGTATCAAAAAGAGTAGAATTTGCAGAATTTGCTTTTGAAACATCATCCAGTGAGTTTGCGCGTTGGTGCTTGCGGTAAGTTATGTTCTGATCGTAGTCCATGTTGGAAAATTTTCACGCGATGCAGTTGTGCAATTTGTAATTATTTTCCCCGTTTCTGGGTAATTATTTTGCACCAGCAGCACTAATCAGACTTTGGCAACACAGTTATTTGACAAGTGTTTGTTTTTATTTCGTGTAGTAGAGTGATTTTTATACTTAGTTCATTCACCTATCTTTGTTGTCATTGCTTCGAGTAGCATTCAAAGAGGTACAAGGGTCCAAAGGTCATTATTTTATATTTAAAGTTAAACGGAAAATGGTACCGTTAATTTTATGTTATTGTTAATTATTACACAAAAACACTACGTTCCAACTCACTTTCCACTCGTTTAGTAATTGATTTAATGACTGCATTAGTTTTTAGGTGATTATTGCACGGAAAAGGTAGTATTAACGCATTATAGTATTTTCTTTGATGCACAGTTGTTACTTTTTTTCATTTATTTATACGCGTCAATTATGCGTAGTTAACACTTCCACTTATATTTCGTATGTTATTGTTCACGTTAATTATAAATTCAGATAGATATAACTGGGTTTTCTAATTTTAAAGTAATAATTGTAACGGAGCTCAATGTTTACGTGAGTGAGTCTCTGAGATTCCATATATCAATAGAAGTAGGGTTGCCATCCATCCGGGTTTCCCCGGATTTGTCTTAGTTTAGAGGGCATCCGGGGAGCATCCGGGTGTGGCTTCATAAGTAGTCCGGGTTTAAAAATTTCAAGTTTTGGGCCGCCCGCGACGCACGCACTGACCGACGAACCGACTCGCTAAACAACTGTTTTTTATTACACTGATTATGTTTAAAAAAACCTGTTGGCATGTCCGGGTTCTGGGCTCTAAAATCCGGGGTTTTCACGCGTCTTGTCCTGGTTGCCAAATTTTAGAGATGGCAACCCTAATTAGAAGGCATATAGGGGACACATCCAATGTGCAGAGGTCCATTTGAAAACTTAGGAAGTGGCACCAACCAGGGACCATTCACGGCTGCACTATTGGAGTATTGAGTAGTCATGGACCATCCCAGGTAGGTGTAAGACTATTCTAAAATATGGTAAAAACATCTGGAGCCCAATTCTCGTAATTAATTTGAAGTAAGACTGAAGATTGACCGAATTGAGATTAAATTATGAATTGAATAAAAATGGTATTCTGGTACACTCAAAGTTTGGTCCGGTTTCAGTATCATCTCAGTCTATCTCGATGTAATGTCAATTCAGTCAACTTAAAATCTATTACCGAGAGCATACCAATATCCAACATACAAATACAATAACATACCAATAAATGAATTAATAATGTATACCTACTACTTAATTCTGATTTTAAGCATAATGTCTCCAGTGCAATACTTGAAATATATAAATTGTAAAGGGGGCCTGGTGACCTGACTTACAGGATTTGAAAAAAACTTAGTTTAGGCACCAGTCTTCCACAAATTAAGTATAAAATTGTATCTGTAGACTAATTTAACTTTAAGCTGTAATTTGTGGTAAGAAAATAAAAATCTATTCTATTCTAAAATAATCTGATGTTTGACGTTGTTTGTAAACAAACAAGAATACCATTTGTCATATTTATGAGATTGACACTAGATCGAAACTATATTTTGAACATTTTTAATTACGAGATTGGCTTTCTGGTCTATGGAAACGGGTGTTTTTTGACAAGGATGTTTTGTGACAGAATTCCAATTAGCAAATGGGACATACTGCACCTTAACTATCAAAATACATACCTCAGAATTTTCCTATGTTTCCTAACATGTTTTATAAAGCTAGTAAAGTCTTCATTCCTCCCCGCTTTGCAGTCAATGCACATGAACGCTGCACACTTGCCGTGCACAACTTTGCAGTGAGACCTCAACATCTCAATGTTTAAAAACTCAATGTTACAGTAACCGCAGACCCACGGATAATCTTTCCACGATTTAACAACCTTTTTACTCAAATCTGATAGCTCTTTAGCGTATATTGTGACGTTGGTGGGAAAGGATGCGTTACATATCGCCGCATCAAAAATATCTTGCACGTTTAGCGTATCATCGTAATTTGTTTGATCATCTAAGTCTAGCTCTTCCTTAAGTTCACGTTTTACTTCTAATCTGATATCTTCTGTCTGTTCTATGTACTTATTGCGGGTAGTATCTTCTAATTTGACTGCGGCAGAGTCATCGTTGGTAAGGAAATCGTCAAAAGCTGTGATTTGATCGTCGTCTGATAGTTCGCATTTGTTGTCTTCTGCAGCTATGAACATGTTGGATAGGACATCTTGTGCGCGCTTCACGTTGTCAAGGAACTCGTAAGCTTTGGTTAGATTGTTGTAGCATATAAAACAAACAGTTTGCGGCAACATATCAGTGCTTGTTACGTTGACATAAACAGCATTCACGAACGCTAGCTTTATGATTATATCTGCATGTTTTTCTGGGTCGTTCTTTAAGTTTAGGAGCTTTTCTGAGCTCTTAGGCTCGGCGCAGAAGCGACAGTACAAGTTTTCCATGTTTCTTGTGATTAACACATTATTAATATTGGTTCTCGTAAAATAAATAGGGTAGAAAAAGTATGTAGCCGTCAAACTCAGGTTTTCGTCCTTTTTGTCAAACAAGACACAAACAATAGACAAGACTATAGTGCTGTTTTAGATGTCACAGTTTTGTCGGCAAATAACGGTTAAAAAGTGCGGTTAACGTGGAATATTATCATTTTACTAAATAATGCTCTTTGTTCTTTCAGATTATTGAATATATTTTTCATTGTCAATTTACAATAATAACTTCTTTTTTCTGTAGAGTACACATGAGATATTGTGATTTTGCTTAGTCTCAGCTATGAATAATGAATATAGATGAAAACAGTTTTTATTTAAGGATGTAGCGATTTTTGTACTCATCTCTACTCAAATCGTTTAGAAAACGGGCCTGTTTCAAACGCGTAATTTGTTAGGAAAAATTTAAAATTTTGATAACGTTAGTTTAAAAGAAAGTTTAGTATTATCACTTAGAATTCGTTTTTAGAGATAACTAAAAAAAATGTAAACATTTGACCTTCAATATCTCCACAATCAATGATTTCCCAGGAATGGTCTGGTAGAAAAAAATGATCCCAATGATGGGTAGAATATGTGGTTTTCGTTATCGTTAAGGGTCTTTTTACACCCGATATTAATAGTTGATCGCTGACTGTTTACACTGCCGGCGAGGACTCGCTTCACTAGTTTGTCGCTGAGCGACAAGAGCTATTAAAGATAATACTCGCTCAGCGATACTTGCTCAGCGATACTCGCTTGCTGGTGTCAGAACTTACGCCGAGAGACCAACCAGCGGTCATTTGCGAGTGGTGCGAGTAATCGCCCGTCGCACTCGCACACTCGCTTATAGCCCAGCGACAAAACTATCGGAACTACACACTCGCTTGTCGCCAACTCGTTTGTAGTTTCTAGCTCTACTCGCTTATCGCTCATCGTCGGCGGTGGGACAAGTGCCTAAGTAAACTTATTTCAATCGGTCAATGGTCAAAACCTAAATTGTACTTCGACCAGTAACTAGATGGCGCCAGTAGTACGAAAGTCGCACACCTACGTTCCATTCGTCCAGTGTTTGTTAGATTGAATTTTTGCGTTTTTACTATCAATATTGATTTATTTTTCAATAAAACCATAGCCTATGACACTCTCACTGTTAAGACCAATTAATAAACACCTCATTTGTCGAAATCGGATGAGATACTTATTAAAAAACCCCACCACGACCTAGCATTCTAAGAATAATTTTATAATTTAGCATTTTTTTGTGATGTTATTTAAGACTTAGTTGCATTTATTTAATTTGCAAAACGTGTAAGGGCGTATACATAATAATATAGGAAGCAAGTAACCAGCGCTTATCGGTACTAGTCCGTGCAGGTAATCGCTACATAAAGGAAGCCGGTAGAAGCAGGGGCTGGCATTTTTAGCAAAAATACGCCTTATTTCCTTGCAAATACAGCAACAAATGACGGCCTACCAGCGCAGATCGTCGCAGGTCGTAACTTGTCGGCGACGTTCGGAGCTTGTCGGCGCTGCGGTGCGAGGGTGCGGGCACGGATCTTTTATCGAGTCGATTGGAGACGTCAAATTTGACATCCTAATCCTAACTATAATTATAAATGCGAAAGTAAGTTTGTTTGTTTGTTACCTTTTCACGCCTAAACCACTGAACCGATCATCCTGTTTTGCATATACATTGTCAGGTGTACAGAAACGGACATAGCGTACCTTTCATCCCGAAAAAAAGTACTGTTTCCGAGGAAAACAACAATAATGATGATAGATGGCGCCACGTGTCTTTCGAATCATGATTGAATTTATGTTATCATAGAAACTTTAGTAGTGTGATAAGAGTTGAAGCCCCGGGCAAAAGTAGTAAGATATAGATAAAACAGCAGTGACAGCAGTTGTCGATAAAGGACAATGGGCGTTCTGGCCCATCAGCGGCCATCAATGAAACTAGTATCATTTGAAAGGCGAGTGCTTTTAGAACAAATATTGTTCAAGGAGTACGGTTAAATATCATTTGCGAAAAAAGATATAGGTAAAATACTATTTTAATGAATTATCATATTTTTTTCATGCTGCTATTTTTGTTATAATGATAAAACATACGAAAAATCATTGCATTTTGTTTACTTTATTGACGTGTGCATCAATAAATAATGTTAATAAAATATTAGGCTTAAATGTAAACGTAAAATACTTATTTGTCATAACCTTAGCGGTAAGGGCCACTGCAGACACGATACTTTTAGCATCGGCGATCGACGATTTAATCGCTTTTTGGTCGCTGGATGCTGCGACTGAACACTTCACTCCGCACACAAACGAGTCGCCTAAACGCGATGCAAACGCAAAATCGCCGATCGCTGATGCTAAAAGCATCGTCTCTGTTGTGGCCCTTAAGCGCACTCCGGGTTGCTGCGCCCACATAAGGTGGGCAAGAAACCAAGAGGAAGAAATTCTTTTGCCAGCTGATTTTTTAAATGAATTAATCGGTGATGATGATTAAAGCCCAATCATTAATGTAGTTATTAAGTTAATCACTATATTGCATTATTGTAATCTGGTATACATGTTTTCATTTCAATAAATCAACGTATTTAATAAACCTTCAGGTTTATTTAACCTATCATTATCTTATATTTGTATATTACGTATATAATAACATAATCATATCATTATTATATGCTTAAATTCATTATTATATCAATGTAACATCATCACGAGGTGTACAAAATATTGTATTAAAGATACAAACTGTGATAATTCCTTTAAATGATTTAATTCGATATTTTTTCGAATATAATCCACCTATGATAACTTTTTATCCAAGGAAGTTACAGAAACAATCTTTTGTAGTCTTATTGTATACATAATTGCCTACTAGAAAGTAAATAGTACAGAAGTGGCCGCCGATGGGACAAGCTCCATACAATTTTGCCCATTGTCCTTTCTCGAATCGACTCGTTATAAAGATCCGTGCTCGCACTGCTGTACCGACAAGCGCTGTCAGATCGGCGCCGGTAACCCGCTTTCTACGTGTATACGCACTTACACCTTAACTGATAACTACTAGCTATGTTATTCTCTAAGAGACAATGGTGTCGATTCTCTTGTTCACCAACTAAATTAAAATTAGAGAATTGCTATCTTTTACTAACAGATAGCGCGAGAAAAGGACGGTGATAGACAACAACTAAGTTAGAGATGTCAAATTAGTATAAGCCTTGAACTTCACCGTGTTTTTAGTCGACGCGTTTTTAATGTCGTCTTTGTATGGAACTTTTAGTTCAACTAAATTTGACAGCTCTTATTTACGTATGTCTCTTTCTTATTATATTAGAATGAAAGAGATGGCAATAGCCTAAATTAAGTTTAGTTTGTCCATAACAGAATCGGCACCAATTTCTTGGCTGTACGCTACGACGAGCTCGTCATTGAAACAGCCTTGCGATCGACCGAGCGTGTAGCGCTGATTTAATTGGTATTCACTAGCGCGGTTATAGTCGTCGACGAACTCTAGGCTGGGGGTCGACTTCCTAAGCACGAAATCCCTGGTTTCGGCCTTAGTTACGAGCGTTTCCTACTCCCTATCACCTATGGACATACGATAATTTCGGGGCCCGAGCTAAGAATGAATGACAACACGATTTGACAGTTGTCCCTACTAGAGTGCGCGCAAGATAACTCTGCGCGCGACTGAGGGCGTGCTAAACGTTGCCGTGATCGCAAAAGTTCAAATTACCGCTTTTTAAGCTTAACTTTTTTATCGCTTAACATAATTTTCCCGTTAAATATTCCTACAATCAGGTAGTTCTACTATCAAAATTGATAAAACGGCACACACTTTGGTGGACCATGATTAGTTCCGATTTTGGCCGCGCGCAGACTTATCTTGCGCGCACTCTACCGATATGTTTTTGCCCGTCCGAAAAGTTGAACTTGACACTTGTTTTGTTCACTCCTACGTTTCGTTTCGGGCTACTTTCGGACGGGCGACTAACTTCGTTGACGGACTTAGGGAGTAGACCCCCTGGGTTGGGCTAGACACGAAGAGGTGTTTAGCCACCCAACACAGTGACTAGATTATGTATTAACTAGCTGTTGCCCGCAGCTTCGCCTGCGTAAAATTTTAAACCCTTTTTAAGCCCTTCTTAAATGTAGGTAGAAAATCAAAAAAATCCGTCTTTTATTACTTAGGTACTTTGAACAGTGTTTGTGCCAAAACTTAAGTTAATAACCCCATGGAATAAGGGGTTTCTTACTTGAAAAGTACCAGATTTCTCATACAAACTTACAACACTTATTTCACCCTCTTAGGGGTTGAATTTCCAAAAACCCTGAAACGTGTGTACGTTTATTTCTGACCAGTAACCTAAATATTGAATTTCATGCTTTTTACTTCAAAAGTACCAGATTTCTCATACAAACTTACAACACTTATTTCACCCTCTTAGGGGTTGAATTTCTAAAAACGCTCAAACACGTGTACATTTACTCCTAACCAGAAACCTTAATACTTAATTTCATGCTTCTTACTTAAAAAATGACGGACTTGCATACAAACGATAATCACCCTTTTCACCCTCTTAGGGGTTGAATTTCGAGAAATCCCTTCTTAGTGGATGTTTTCGTCATGTAAAGAACCTACTGGCCAAATTTCATATTTCTAGCTTTAGTGGTTTAGGCTCTGCGTTGATGAATGAAATGTCAGTCAGTACAAGTCTCTTTATATATAAGAAGATAGACATACACCCTGTTGGTGGTTGTTATGAGTTATTACCTTCGAATATTGACTGTTGCCACAGGTTTTACTATGAATTAAGTAAATGCACAATACGGAAAAACGGACAGGTTAAGGAAGGGTACTCACGGTTCCTGCCGTCGTTGTTTCTCGTAGTAGGTGCACCTACGGTCTTGGGACGTCCCTTTTCTTGATAATTACACTCAAAAACAGACACTTCACTATGTTTTAATGAGTTTTAGTTCGGAGCCGGTAAAAAGCCGCCCTTTTGGGTTGTTGGAACGAATGAGAGAGTGATTGATGGATTGAATGTAAGAAGGATATTGGGTGAATGGAAAAGGAAGCGGAAGTGTATTGTGCAGTCGTTTCAATACTTTTTACATACTTTAACATTCTTCCCCCCCGATGGCGAAATTTATTGAGACAGAAGTACTCAAAGGTACAGAATGATAAAAAGCTGTTGTCCATATAAATCAAGTGTAGTGTGAAATTATGCTGTGATTGATTAATTTATAAAATTTCTTGTGTTTAATGTGTAGTAAGTATATGTATAACAAATACAAAGATTGTAATGGAATATGTTTATGATAAAATGTTATTGTTGTTAATGATGAAAAATTAGTCCTGTCCATCTGGGATGGGACACAACTTTACTAAAGGTCGATCAATGATTCCTTGAGCAGTTTTAACCGTTGCTGAACGAGGAATACCGTCGCGACCTGGATATAATTTAATGATTCTACCAAAACGCCATCGCAATGGTGAATACAATTCGTCTTTGATAATAACTAGTTGATCTATACGAACATCACGCGAGGACTTGGTCCATTTCAAGCGTTGTGATAAGCTAGTAAGATATTCGTTATGCCATCGAGACCAAAAATCTTGATGCATGCGTTGCAAGAGTTGCCAACGAGTAAGCCTGTTAATTTTTATGCTTGTATAATCTGGTGTTGGTAATGATGTTAATGGGGCTAATGTTAAAAAATGTCCAGGTGTGAGCACCGCTAAGTCATTTGGATCAGTGCTTAGTGAGCATAATGGCCTCGAATTCAGAAGCGATTCGACCTGAACGAGCAATGTGTTAAGTTCCTCGTACGTCAAGATTTGGGTGCCAATGACACGATAAAGATGAGTCTTGACGGACTTGACGCCCGCTTCCCAAAGGCCGCCAAAATGTGGGGCCCCAGGAGGATTGAATTTAAATGATATACGCTCAGCCTCACAGGCTGACCGCATGATGTTTGATAATTGTGACTGAGCACCTTTAAAATTTGTTCCGCAATCGGAGTGGATGGTATTGCACCTGCCGCGACGGGCAATGAATCTGCGCAACGCAGCTAAAAATGCTTCGGACGACATATCAGAAGCTAACTCCAAATGCAGTGCTTTTGTGGCAAAGCACACAAAAAGACATAAATATGCTTTGGTAGTACGTGCTCCGCGATTTCTATGTACTGTTATGTTAAATGGGCCTGCGTAGTCGCAGCCAACTGATTGAAATGCTTTTAATTGTGTGATACGTGATTTTGGTAAATCTGCCATTTTAGGCTCAAGTGTTGTTGGTTTTACGCGGAAACAACGGTAACAATTTGATAAGACATGCTGAATTGCTCGCCTAGGAGACAAAATCCAAAAGTTTTGAAGCAGTAAGAACTGTAAGGTTTGTAAACCTGGATGAAAGTTTTCGTTATGAACTGATTGAATTATGAGTTGAGTTAAACGATGTTTGCGAGGCAATAATGCTGGATGCTTGACTTCGAAATCTAGATCGGAGCGAGAGAGCCTTCCCCCCACCCGCAAAACACCGGACTGATCCAAAAAGGGGTTAAGTTTCCTAAACGATTTAGGCAAAACTTTTCCTGCTGATAATTGTTTGATTTCATCCTTGAATTCTAATTGTTGCACGTGTTTAACAAGTACCGTAAGGGCTTTGTGAAGTTCAACTTCTGTAAAATGATCAGTTTGTTTATTTTTGCGTAAGGCATTGATGAATCTGTTACAATATGCTAAAATACGTTGAATTTTGCGAAGTGATGAATACTTGTCGATAAGATTATCGATGGGATGAACGTTAATTACGTTAATATTTAAAACAGTTTTACGCTTTTCGCAAGTTACGTCAGTGTCGCATGGCGTTTCTGTTTGTATTTTTTCGTTGGGCCAACGATCTTGATGTAATGATAACCACTCCGGTCCTGTCCACCAGAGGGCGTGACTGATGAGCTCATCTGGTAGTAAGCCACGACTTGCGCAATCAGCTGGATTATGCTTGCCTGGCACATGTTTCCAGGTAGCAGTTGGTACTTTTCTTTGTATGTTTGCGATGCGATTACCCACATACGCTTTGAAATTATTTGAATTGGACTTGATCCATGCAAGAACTATCATGGAATCAGACCATGCGAACACGCCGTCAATGTTTATGTTTTTTGAAAATGTGTCAATGATGTAGCTCATAAGATCTGCGAGCAATGATGCACCGCATAGCTCGAGCCTTGGTAGCGTTCTGCGCTTGGTAGGAGCAACACGTGATCTTGCGCTCACAAGGCAGACTTGATATTGATTTTTGTTGAAATTGGAACGAAGATACACCACTGCCGCATACCCAGCCTCGCTGGCATCGCAGAAACCATGAATTTGGTAACTTGCAGCATGATTATGTGTGATACGCCTCGGAATACGAAGCTGTGATAGGTGAGATAATTGATGAGTATACTTCGTCCAAGTTTGATGTATGTCATCGGGCACTGGTTCATCCCACGACGTTCCCAGTAACCACAGACGCTGAATGAGAAATTTTGCTAAAAATGTTAATGGTGTAAGTAAACCAATGGGGTCATAGATGCGAGCAAGCTCTGATAGCATTGTTCGTTTGGTACAATCGCGCTGAATCCGATTTACTTGATAATTAAAAACATCTTGATTGGCGTTCCAGGCGAGCCCGAGAACTTTGATAAAGTTGGTGTCACTGTCGAACGTCAAATCTGGTACCATCCTGTGCTCTTCAGGTATGTTTTGTAGAACAGCCGCATGATTGCTAGACCACTTCCTGAGCTCAAAACCACCGGCCGCCATGATTTTATTTAATTGCTGTTGTATGTTAATTGCTTGTTCTATATTTTCACAGCCGGTAACTACGTCATCTACGTACAGATCCTCGCGCAGCACTGTAGCCGCAGCGGGAAAGGACTCCTCTTCGTCTTGAGCCAATTGATGCATGGTACGGATGGCCAGAAAAGGCGCAGACGACACTCCGAATGTGACGCGATTGATTCTGTATTCTTCAATTGGTTTTTCGGGTGACGATCTAAACAAGATACGTTGATAGTCCCGATGTTCTTTGGTAATGATGATTTGCCGGTACATTTGACGTACGTCGGCTGTTAAAACAACTGCATGGAGTCGAAAACGTAAAAGGATGTTATTGATATCTGCTTGCAGCTTAGTGCCTGTTAAAAGAGTGTCATTGAGTGATTTTCCATCCTTATCTTTCGCCGAGGCGTCATACACAACTCTCAATCGAGTGGAGACGCTGCTAGGCTTAATTACTGCATGATGTGGTATATAATACGCAGTAGGAGACTGACACTCGTCAGATGGAACGCGTTCCATCTGGCCACTTGATAAATATTCCATGATATGTGTTTTGTACTCTTCCCCAAATGATGGATTCTGAAGAAGACGTTTCTCAAGCTGCTTGAATCGCCGAAGCGCAATTGAATAAGAATCATTGAATGTTGGGGCTGATGACTCACGAAATGGTAGCTGAACAGTGTAACGACCGTCAGCATCACGTTGATGTGTTGATTGATAAATGTCCTCGCAACGAACATCGTCTGCAGAGGCTGCTTGATTTGATTTTGATGGTATGTTATCCGTGTCCCAAAACTTTTGGACTGCGATGTCTAAACTAGCATCGATTGATAAATGATTGATTGAAACTGGAATAGACTCAACACTGGGAGAGGCTGCTTTCGTCCTACCCATGAGAATGTATCCAAACACTGTGTTGATTGCTGACGCTACATGACGACCGCCATCAATTTTGCCTGGTAACAAAATTTGCGGAAAGATCTCTCCTCCGATCAAGATATCGATAGGACGAGACTTATGAAAATCTGGATCTGCAAGCTTGAGATTTGCTATATGTTGAAAATCGTTAATATTAACTGCATGTGAAGGCATATCGCCGCAAATTTTATCCAATGTCACTGCCTCTGTTGTGAATGTTGTTTCGGATTTACCTAAAGGACGAATTTTTAAGAAAACTTTGCTAGACGACTGTGCAGGAACTTCGCCTACTCCAGACATTGGTGTGTTAAACTTGACACGGGTCAGACCGAGCCGACGCGCGCAAGAATTGGTAATGATATGACTTTGACTTCCTGGATCCAGCAAAGCACGAACCTTTTGGTAAATATCTCGACCATCCTTAACTTCGACTTGCACCGTGGCAAGAAGAACAAAAGAGGGAGATAAACCTCTAGATATGTTTGACAATGTGGTTATTGGTGTGATAACCGGTTCTTCAGTACTAGTCGCACTAGCCTGATTTGATGATGAATTGGCAGTAACATGAGTTTGTGATTGTTTTTGTTGATTATTATTATTCTGATTTGATGAGGCTTTCCTAGTGAAATGTAACAAACTGTTATGACGCTGATTACATGTTTTACATGTATATGTTGAGAGACATTGATTTGTGTTATGATTAGAACGCAAACAATTTAAACAAAGTTTATGTTGCCTTGCAATTTGAGCACGCTCTTGAGGTGATTTAGACAGAAAATTGTTACAGGCAAACAGAGAATGATTTTCTTTACAAATGATGCAATTTAATGTGCTAGGCGTTTGAGCCAAAAGCATGGTTGATGTTTTATTTGTTGAAGACTTGTTGGGATTATAATTAATTGAATGATTGTCTCTTTTGTTGATATTGTTATTTCTATTTGAATTATTTAAATTACTGTTACTGGTAGTGGCTACAGGTTGAATACTTGTAAGAGATGAGCGCTCTAATGCACTGCATCGTTCTAATAAAAATGATTTTAGTTGATCAAACCGTGGGAAATCACAACCATTACACGAAAGTTCAAAAGCTTCGCGAGATTTTTTATCCAACTTTGTTAAAAGAGAGTGAAATAAAACAAAATCCCAATTTGATGTGGGCAAACCCAATGAATTTAACATAGAAAGATTTTCTGAAAAGGTGTCTAAAAGGTTACGCAGGTTTTGCACTGAACCTGTGTTCATTTGTTTTAAATTGCAGATTTGCTCCCAACATAAGAATGCAAGAAACCTCTTGTTGCTGTATCTATCTACAAGCGCTTCATATGCGCTGATATAATTGGCTTCCGAAATAGGAAACGCTCTGATAAGATTTACTGGTTCCCCGGACAGGGAAGAAATAAATATTGAAACTTCTCAACATTTGATAAATCTGTCCTAACATGAACTAACGTGTTGAACAAATCAATGTATCCAGGAAAATCTTTAAATTGACCTGAGAAACTAGGCAACTTCATTGCTGGTAGTTTGGTACGTTTTATATTTTCAGATGGCGCTGTAGAAGCTTTCATCTCTGCTTTATGTTCAGGTAAGAGTTTACGTTTTGTTTCTAAAACTTCAAAGTACATGTCATCTGCTTGCTCTTGGTAATGTGTTTCATTTAAAATGCATTCTTCACCAAGTTTAAGGTTTTTATATTCACTTAAGAGCTTTACGTGAGCATCGTTGAATGATTCCATAAGGGCTTCTAACCGCGAACACCATGTTTCGAAACGCGGGAGAAGACTTGAATCTTTTGTACATTTACGAGCACAGATAACTGCATCCGATAATCTTTTATAAGCTATGTTACGTTTTGATTCATGGTGAGCTGCCATTGCTTCACTCATGATGACTGATTATGATAAAACACTCTACAAGAAATAATGAATTTTTTGTTTGATATAAAGTAACAATCTCGATTATTACAGCTTAATGTTAATGTTGCTGTGATATAAAACTAATTGGTAGCAAATGTTTATGTTTAAAATATCGTTTGGCAATGCAAAAGAATATTATTTAATTATTTAGTAATGGTAGAAAATTTTCCCCAAATATTACCAATATATCTACCAAATAGTAGGAATTTTCCTAGGATGGTATTATTTTAGAGCTGTTATCCCTAAAATTGAATGAGTGAAGTGACGTAAACCACAGAAAATAAATGGAATGATAATTTAACGTGAATTGAATGATAATTTGACTGAATTCGACGTTTGTAGCTTCACTTTACGGGAAAGTACCTACCTATGTCTTGTAAATTCTGCAATAATATGATAATAATAATTCGAAGGACCGTATTTGTTTCGATGATGAAACAAGTTGTAGGAATATTATGAAATAAATGAACTGTTTGATGTTTGTTTAACGTTGTTATATGTTACAACGAAATTATAATGTTTATAATATTATGAAATAAATGAATTTGTGTTCGTTAATGTGTTACAACGAAGTTTTAATATGTTTATGTTATGCAAGTCTAGTGTTTATTTAGCGCTATATGTTACGACTAAATATAAATAAAACAAAAGACTATTTTATTTTGATCAACTATTGCAACGCTTTATGTTACGTTAACAATGTTATGATAATGTTTGATAAAAGTGAAAACGTTATATGTTACGCTTAAACTAACTATGATATTAATTTGTGCTAATGATATGTCTTAGTGCTGTATGTTACACTTAAAACAATACTTGAAAATGACCAAACTCATTCAAATTATGATAAAATGTTAAGAATCACCCTGCAATCGGAAGACGGGTGTAATGACGCCTGTACCGCGGACGAACGAAAAATGGTACCTAAGTACCTACGCAAACTGGTAAAAACTTGTTCAAGTTTCAAATTCAAAGTTTGAAAAACTTAGAAGACCATATGATATGATGAAATGATGATATAAACTTGTAATTATAAGTAAATATGATGATATTTGTATCGTGTTTCGAGTGTTTTAAATATGATATTTGATAAATATGGACGCCAGACAAGAATAGTAAATTTGAGGTTCATATATGGGAATCCGGCTCGAAGGACCAGAAATGTTGGTGGTTGTTATGAGTTATTACCTTCGAATATTGACTGTTGCCACAGGTTTTACTATGAATTAAGTAAATGCACAATACGGAAAAACGGACAGGTTAAGGAAGGGTACTCACGGTTCCTGCCGTCGTTGTTTCTCGTAGTAGGTGCACCTACGGTCTTGGGACGTCCCTTTTCTTGATAATTACACTCAAAAACAGACACTTCACTATGTTTTAATGAGTTTTAGTTCGGAGCCGGTAAAAAGCCGCCCTTTTGGGTTGTTGGAACGAATGAGAGAGTGATTGATGGATTGAATGTAAGAAGGATATTGGGTGAATGGAAAAGGAAGCGGAAGTGTATTGTGCAGTCGTTTCAATACTTTTTACATACTTTAACACACCCAGTTTCTGAATTGAGAAAAGTAGCAAATCTTAACTGATTATTCTCAAATATTTAAGTATGCCCTTAAGTTTTTTACGTTTCACTAGTCAGAATCAAATTTCGTCAAACCGCCATCAACTGATCATTTACCTAAGTACGATTTAAGTATTTCCAGCCAAAGCTGTCACGTTCCGATATACATACAAAAACCGGTACTTTTCGAAAATTCATAATATTGCATAATATTATTATTATAATTTTGATACAGATTTAAAAAGTTAGTTATTGTTACAGTACGTCATTAAAGTTTAACATATTCCAGTGGTTAAAGTTTCTAATGCATATTTTGCCATTTTTTAAAAATATTTATCTTATATTTTGAAGTATGAAACGGATCGTGAAAGTCAAACTGTCAAACTGTGAAAATAAACATAACCTTTCATTTACATAAATTACATTTCTATTCTATATATATATTTGAGTGTAGATAAAGTACATATTTAAATTAATGTTATTAATGGATAAAAAAAGAGATCGCCGAACTATACTCTCGAGGAGAAAGAAAATGTTCTTTCAATAATAGCAAAGTAAGTACAATTAATCTATTATGTTCCGCTATTAATCAACAGCACAAAGGCTTCAGTCCCCGGCGGCTCTGCTAGCCCTGGTCAAGGCCTCCCACAAGATGGACCGATGACCTGGTGAAGGTCGAGGGAATCCGCTGAATTCGAGAAGCACAGGACCGGTCGATGTGGCGATGCTTGGGGGAGGCCTATGTCCAGCAGTGGACGTCTTTCGGCTGAATGATGATGATGATCATAATTATTTTTCACGAATGTAGTTATGTACTTATCTAGATGCGTGTTATTATGTTTGCTCCAGATATCAAAGTATTATAGAATGGAAACGGACAGAGGCATACTACATTAAAAAAAACAAGAAGCCTGGAAGGCTTTCTCTATAGAATATAACAGCCTCTGCACGTCAAGCCCTAGAGATGAAACTGTGTTGAAACATTTTTATAATAACATCAAACAACAAACAAACAAACAATGTGTAATAATGTGAATAATATTTACTACAACTTTTATTTTCCAGGAGAAAAAAATGAAGAAATTCCCGAAAAGTCAGTACCAGAGTCTAACCCAGAACCTAAAATAAAACCAATACGAGTGCCTCAACGAAAAAAATAAATAGATAACATAACACTCATTAAGTATTCAGCAGAAGCTTTAAAAAAATTTATTTTAAGAAAAAAATTGAATTAACATACTACTTACCAGAAAAAAATGAGATGCAAAAATTTTGATTCGAACAGAAGAAGCATGAATTGGAGATACGAATTTTAAAAAAGCAGTTGGAAGTGGCATAAAGGGATTTGATGTAGACACCTTCTACATCAAAAGGATTTGATGTAGAAGGTACATTGCCTACGACATCAATTCCTTTTCAGCCTTTTCCAACTACTTTTTATGCCAGCCTTTTCCATGCTTCTTCTGTTCGAATTCTTGTCCAAACGTAGAATACGTCCAGAGTCTAGTACAAAATTCACGATAAAAGTGTAATTTATTTTATATTACCTCAATTATTACGAATAGCCGTGTTTTTTAAATGTAACCGATTGCTAAAAAAAACTGTACCTGTTTATTTTAAGTTACAATAATTATTATGAATTTCTGTGATTTCTACTAAAATATAAGTGTAAATTAGGAGTAATGTCATTAAGCGCCTTTGCACTAGCTGTTATAAGATTGTTTCCTATTTAATGTTATGAAAATGTACCACAGTTTAAATAAAAAATAATAATATTTACATTCCGTTTATTCATTCAACGAAATATTTCTATCTAAAGCCAAAAAAACATTTAAAAATATAAAAAGTAGTAGGTAGTCCACCGGCATCGGGAACAACCGTGATATCAACAATCATTAAAATACAATACCACTCTTTTCACGTAAATACCTAAATGATTACAGTTTGAGTAGCCGAATACGGTCGCTCAGCTTTCAACTGCTTATCTTTACGTTGAGAATGCTTTGAGCATTGTCAAACGCGATTTTTTTAGTTGTGAAACGCAAATAACGATCCTAAGTATGCGATAAGCACGCTATTTGTCAAAATTGAGTAAAATACTCAAATTTTGATTACAGTTTAAGAAAACTTAATTCAGAAACAAAAAAATGTTTAAGTAATACTTAAGTAGAGTTTGAGACGTTCTCAACGTCAAATTCTCAATTCAGAAACCGGAGGATAGAAAACCAATAAAAATAATTATAGTAAGTACATTTGCTGCGCAAACAAGTTAAAATTAACTAATGATGAAAACTCAAAGAACTACATATTAAGCGCTAAGAAGAAATGCTGTAATGTAATAAGCAGTGATCGGAAAAAGGTGAGCTAATTTACCTAAACTTCAAAGAACACAGACAAAAAGTGGAGACTTCCTTACGACAATATTTTTTTTCGGGAAAATGATTCCGGGTTTCGGGACATCACTAAAGTACATTTAATTATTAATGTTATTAATTAAGAAAACAATTGACTTCGTTTCCTGTTTTCGTTTCCCAAACTTGACACAAAACCAGATGACACGTTTTTTATTGTTTTTGAAAAAGAGATTGTTTATTGTTTTCAAAAAAGGAGAATGCCTTTTATTTTTTGAAAACAAATGAATGAAAATCCCCGAGAAAATTCTCCCGAAAAAAAAAGTTGTTGTAAGGAAGTCTCCTGTTTTTGTCTCTGTTCTTTGAAGTTTAGGTAAATTAGCTCACCTTTTTCCGATCACTGGTAATAAATAAGTCATAAATATTATTCCTGCGTATAAATCTAATGCAGTATGAATAATGGTAGACTGTTTTACTCATTGCTTAAACTATTTAGCAACTTTTATTATATACCCATCAGATAAAAAATACACTTGGAAAAAATAAAATATTCACATATTTTTCGCATGTTTTTGTTTCAATATTTCCATGATAGCCATTGAAATAAAATAAAAAAACTATGTACATAATGTATTAAGTCGCAGAATCAACACAGAGGCGCAACTATTAGAATCACTATTGATTATTGTTAATGTAGTACAACGCCATCTATTATCGGTTGTCGGAAACATCAAGCAGTGTGCTTGGGTGAGGTCGGTGCGGGGCGTGGCATGTCTTGTTTGACGGTTGTCAGCAAGCTGTCAGCTGTCGGCTGTCAGCTGTCATTCTTTTTGACATTGGATGCATTTGATTTGAGTGAAGTTACTTTGAAGTGAGACACGAGGGCGAGAGGTCGTTTTGCCAGCCTGCACCGAACTTACCGCGTTTCCGTACTTTAATCAGTTTCCATCGGTTTGATCATTAGAGATTTTATTACTTTGCTATCGAGAATGAATAAATAGAGGACTATAATCAGTGTTGAGACTATTATTTCCTACATAAACCATGTCGAACTTGGACTCTGATGACGAGGTACCCACAATGGGTGAACTACCCTCGTTATATATTTTACACATTATAATGAAAAACATGGCATTCTTTTTTTTTGCGCCGGGGCTTGTCGATTTTTGGGTCACATTTGACGAGTCTTCTTTCTTTAAATCATAATCGATCAATCGACTGAGAGTTCTATGGGTTTAAAATAATATAGGTCAAACTTTAAGTATTTTAAGGAGTAGAGTACGTCGACGCTGTTTTTTCTAAAGGAATCCATAATATGCCCGCCGTTGAGTAGTTCTAACTCACGGCCGTCACAGCCTTGGGCGCTAGTGTAGCTATTCACAGCTTGGTGAATACCAAACTGTAGTTTCGCCAACCCCTTGCCCAGCGGCGCAAGGGGTGTAAGGCACTCGGGCGCCGAAGCATAACGGGCGGCTCAGCACCGGCCTCTGACGCCTGAGGCTTTGAGGGCGCCAATTTTTTTATTTACTCCGCAGACATGCGCTGACAGAGGGGGGGGGGGGGGGGGGAGAGCTTGAGGGCGCCTGAGCTGAGTTCGCACCCCGGCGCCAGATAATCTAGAATGGGCCCTCTCGGCCGTCCGCCTTTGTGTAATACCTATATTCTAACTAAATAAATATTTATCTTCTATTCTATTCATGAATATTCGCTGAAGCCATTTATTTATTTATTTATTGATTTACACGGCTTCAGAAACCAATTACATAAATCAAACATTGTATTATGTACAAACATAAAACATAAACTTATAACAACAATTAAATACTATTGTTCTCACAAAAATGTAGGCACACAGCCATTAAATTGGCGAATTTGTTAGCGAATAGATCGCAGTCCGGGTTGGCTTCCACGAGCTTATTTAGTGCGGTCAATACGCGCGGTACGGGAGACGCAGCACGGGCTGCAGTCAGACACGAAGGCATGTCTAGCAGTCGATGTTTTCTGCTACGGAGATAATTATTCGGTGTGTAGAGTCGAATCAGCTCATTATGTATGTCAGGAGCATCCGTCATACATCATCACTTAATTTGAGCATAACGCCTACCTGGTCACAGGCCCTTCTGGTCTCCAACATATGATATCCCAGACATCCTAAGAGGAACTTGGTAGGATAGAGGTAGGGATAGTAACCGAGGGTTCTTCTGTAAAGAAACCGCAGGAATGCTTTTTGCACTTTTTCTAGAAGAAGTGCATACTTTGCCTCATGCGGATTCCATACAGAAGAACTAGCTTCTAGCTTGGTTCGGACAAGTTTGCTGTATAAGAGCCTTATTACATGCTCGCTGCGAAAATCACGGGCATTCCGGAGAACAAACCCTAGCCTTTTAAAAGATTCTTTGGCAACTGTAGAAATGTGGTCATGAAAAGTAAGCTTCTGGTCAAATGTGACACCCAAGTCCTTCATGGTGGTTGATCGAGTTATTTTAGTACCATTTATTTTGTATTCGAAATTAATTGGGTGTCGCATTCGACCAAAGGTCATTACATAGCATTTGGAAGAATTGAACTCCATTTTATTTTGAACTCCCCATTCATGTATGGCATCTATATCATTTTGTATAGCTTCGCAATCCGATACGGTGTCGACAGCACTATAAAGTTTGAGGTCATCTGCGTAAAGGAGACACTCTGCAAATTTTGCAACAGATGGTAAGTCATTTACCATGAGTAGAAATAGTAGAGGCCCGAGTATTGACCCTTGACTTACACCAGAGCGTGTATGGTAGGGATGAGATACGTAGATACCCAGCCTTACAAATTGCTGACGGTCACGGAGATAGTCAGCTAAAATTCGAAGTAAGTTTGGACAGAAACCAATGGCGCTGAGTTTCAGAAGCAAGATATCGTTATTAACTCTGTCAAAAGCTTTACAAAAATCAAAATAAAGCACATCTACCTGTCGCTTTTTGTCAAGATGTTTTGATATGTACTCTGTAATTGTCAACAGGTTGGTATTGACAGACCGCTTGCATCTAAAACCGTGCTGGTTGTTACTTAAATATTTTTCAACTTGGGAGTATATAAGTTTATGAAGAACATTTTCGAATATCTTGGCTGGAGATGACAATATAGCGATAGGTCGATAACCTTCAACAGCTGATTTATTAGTAGTCTTAGGTATGGGCGTCACTCGTGAAATTTTCCAATGGTATGGATATACGCCTGCCTTTAATGACAAATTAAAAATGTGACATAGAGGAGCGGAAAATAGTTTTTTGAAACGTTTCAAAATAAAAGGTGGAATACTGTCAGGTCCTATGGAACTTCTGGGTTTTAATTTATTGATACCGTACTGGACATCATCAAGAGTAAATTGGAAAATATTTATGTAATTACTGTTGGAATTAGTTTCATTATTATTAACACATGCTGCATTTAATTGTGGTATTTCAGGCAGAAACACGCTTGCGAAAAATTTGGCAAAAGCTTCAGCGGCTGCTGCTCCTGAGAAACAATCGCCATTATAGCTGACGCTAGGCTCAAAACCCATAGGCCATACGTAGCCCAGGGGAACAACAATAAAACTACACGTTTTAACATTACACATTTATTATACCACTAATCTAAACAGCGTTACACTTTGATTGTAGCATTTTAAACTTGAAAACAAACAGATAATTGTGCATTATACTTACATAATATATAATTTGCTTGAATATAACATAACCAAAGAACTTATATTTAAACTGGAATGCGCACGGCTGACTAAAACACTCGGACTCTTTCTACATATATGCGTTGGCATGTATGCAGGAAAAGGACAGAGCGCTCCCGATAACGCTATCTATAGGACCAGATTCTTTCCGGTATTTAAAGGATTTTGAACCTTATATGAACGGGGTACTATTCATTATTGATGTTCTTTAATTTGTCTAAACTCATTCTAGTTTTGAATATAAGTTCCTTGGATATGACGAAAATTACAGCGCCGCAGGTGGCGAATTATCGGAAATGTGTGTTATAGGGATGGCATTTGTTTTGTAATCAGCGCCACCATCGCCCACCATGAACTGCCTAGATCTATCTAGAAAATGATTTTGCCTAGACTTCGGTAAAACATTTTTGATATACACAAAGACGCCACCAACAAATTGTAATTGAATTTATTTTTTATTAACCGGTAATAACTACCCTAGTTTTATTCTACACTAGCTTTTGCCTGCGGCTTCGCTCGCGTAAACATTACATTATTGTAATTTATTTACGGATCCCTAATTTTTTGATATTAAAATATAGCCTATAGCACTCAGGGATAACGTAGCTTCCTATTGGTGAAAGAATTTTTGAAATCGGATGATTAGTTTTGGAGATTACCTCCTACATACAAACAAACAAATTCTACCTCTTTATAATATTAGTATAGATTATGCACCTGCATAAGCAGCCATCTTGGTTTTTTTCGCACCAATTTTGACGTTAGATCTGTCAAACATGTCAAACTCAACATTTTCTTCCGCCATTTTGAAACTTACACTCAATACATTTTCTTACACTTTAAAGACAACATTAACACAAGAATAAAGAATTTGAACATAAATATCACAGGATTTTATAAACAGAATGGACTAACATCGAATAATTATATATTTTGTAACTATTTACATAAAACATTGCACATTGCTAGAACACACGTATATTATATTTACATGATTTTGACACTTATGACTTTATTTATACTAGTGCTGATTTTATTGTGCACAAACTAATCTTAATTTAGACTATTGCCATCCTTTTTACTCTGAAAAAATGAGAAAGAGGCGGACGTAAACAAGAGCTGTCAAAGTTGAACGATTAAGCTGAGAACAAACTATCGGACGCGTCCGTCAGACGCGGCTTAGCGGTGTGCACGGTAGTCGAGACGGCGTCTTCGGACGCCTCGCTTCGGTCATTCCATAAAGGTTTGTCAATCGAGATACATGACAAGCAGCGACAGCGAGGACGAATTTACAGAGTAAGCGGCAGCTGCCGTATGACGTCTTCCAAAAAAATAAATGAAAAGGAGTAATGGCGCGAGCGCGGTTGGTTCGCTTGTGACACTCGAAATGTCCGCGGACACGTTCCGTGCCCCGTTCACACCGTCCGAGGACGCACAAACATCCAGCCGACGTCTGGCAACTCAAGGTCACGTCCGCGGCTTACGACCGATAGTTTGCACAGTATAGTATTAAATGTACTGGCTAGATTTCAATAAGCCGCGTCTGTCAGCTGCGGCTGACGGACGCGTCCGATAGTTAGCTCTCAGCTTTAGACGACACGTCAGAATGTGTTGACTAAAAAAAACACGGTGAAGTCCAAGGCGTAAACTATTTTGACATCTCTAATTTAGTTCTTATCTATCACCGTCCTTTTCAAAAGATAGCAATTCTCTAATTTTAGTTTAGTTGGTAAACAAGAGTATCGGCTCCACTTTATACATCGACTAAAACTAAGGACTAAAATTTACTAGACTAAAAATCAAGTACGTACAACATAGTACTTATATTTTTAAAACAACTCTTAAAATTAGTAGATAGATGCCAAACAACTTAAACACTTTATTAAATAGTAATACTACCTAATTAATTAATTTATATAACCTATTTTTACACGCAATCTAGCCGCAATTGTTTAATACCCACCGAAAAAGATCAAATCTTCGAAAAGGTTGTCGTCCGAAGGTCCAATATTACAGTGATTTTAGTATCTGTGGCTGAGTTTTCACCTAGGTAGGTTATCTAAAACGTTAAGGTATGGTAGATAGAGCCAGTCCACACGATGTGTTACGGCGCCGCAATGATTCCGATGCGTTTGGTGCAAGGAACTTATATTTTAGATGGAATGCACACGGCTGACTAAAATTCGGTTTGATGATCAATCATGTATGCAGAAAAAGGACAGAGGGCTCCCAATATTCAATATTGAAGTTCCTTAAATTGTCTGTACTCCTTTCAGTTTTAAATATAAGTTCCTTGGTTGGGTGTCACACGGGCGGGTGGCTTCGTAACTTTGATGGTATCTAGTGTTGGACAAACTGTCTGTTAACGAACTGCGACGCCGGGGCGCGACAAATTATTGCGTAACCCTCTCCTCCCCTTGTCTCGCTGGTTACAAGTCCGATGCGGCGCCGGAGTGTACTGTGTCATAGATTTCTTTGTAAGACGCAGCAGCGGGTAGGCTCAAGTGCCCTGCCGCTTGCGCAACGCATCGTGTGACCCGGCTCTTAGACAGACAGAAATACACATTTATAAACTTAATCTAACCTAATTTACAATCATTTTAAATTTATAACAGTCATGTTGTTAATTCAAACGCAAATAATTAAGGCTCATTATAAGCCTAAGAGATATAATTATTATTTTAATTAATATACCTAGTATAATACAATATGAGTATATAAAAAGTTGCTTATTGTCTTCACAACAGTTTTTAATTTATTTATTATAACCTTAACCTAAACATACCTACATAATTTATACTAAAAAACAATAAACAATAAAGTTGGGTGTTTGGTTTTGATCTTGATGCCCTATTAACGACGGAATACAACTCCTGCCGCTCAAAATTCTGGGCTGGAGAAAACAGACTTTGCAATGTAGTAAAGAGAATGTAGGACTTGAAAGTAGTCCTGTTCGACTCTATCCGTGTCAGCTCGGACATCCTCACTGGCAGGATCGGTACCGTAAATTCAGTGGCTTTTTGAAAAATTACTATTATTTACCGAAAAAATGCACGTGGGTAATAATAATTTATTAATTTGTTCTAATATTTTTGGAGTTGCACATTAAAATTATACATTAGATATAACTTCTTATTATTTATGTTAATATATATTTATATTTACTAATATTATAATTCTCTAAACATGAGTTACCTAACTTAAAAGTATTTAATTTGATATGGTTTTGATACCACTAAATAAACTATGAAGAAAGTAACAATACCTATTGAATGAATTCCTATAATCTTATTAATGAATACCTAACCAGAGTCGTCAATTATTAATACAAAATGATATATTTACAAAAATTTAAATATATTTTTAGTAAGATATTTATACTAATGTAATTACAAAAAGCTTATACTAAATAATTACAGTAAGGTTATATTTAACAGAATTTATATATCTACTACAGTTAATGCAAAGTTCTAATCTTTACTTCTTCAAAACAGGTTGTCAAGCTAATGGGGGGTAATTAGAGGCTAAAAATCCGCCAGTGAGATCTAGTTGTAGTAATATCTTTTATTTTTGTTGCATTTTATTTTCAAACAAATATTTGTAACCGTAATGTACTGACGTTTGACGCTGCGTTCAAAAACGCAATCAGTGTTATTTACAAATATTGTAAAAAAAAAACGTTTTTTTTTGTTAAATCTCAAAATAAATGGAATACATTTTTAACATACTTTATTGCGCTCATAAAGTATTAAGTACATTTGACCGATATATTACTATATACAATACTTTATTACAAAGTATGGCAACCCTACCCACAGTATAACCTCAATAACTCAGAACATAATTGGAAGACGAATCATCAAATATACTATACAAACAACAACTATAGTACACCGATATTTTACAGAGTAAAAATACAACCGCGATAGTGAATTAATAATTTCAAAAACAGAAAATTAACTTTTACACATACATTTTACATACAAATACTAGTATGCACAGGTTATCTCGCACGTATTTACTTTTTAGCATATTTTGCACGCATCAAACGCAAACTGTAGCATGCACGTATTTACCAGCCAGCCAATTCAACTAACAAAATTGTTTCCAAACGCAAAAGAATCGCAACCCTCAGTCAGTTTTTGTTTTCGAAAACTGTCAAAAAGATCGGTTTTGTTTGTTGTGTCAAACAATTTGACAGCTTTTAAAATTGAGAACTGTCTGAATGAACGGTTCGGCCTCGCAAGATTTCTTTTAGGAGAGAATTAGGCTCCAGGTAATCTCGCGCGTATTGGGTATGCACGCATCACACGCAATAGCGCATGCACTCATTTACTAGCACGCGGACTCATTTTCGCAAACCTACAAACATGCTTTTACGCATGCTCTAGATAATATTGAATATTAAATGAAAGGCAGCCATTTTGGGGGTTGGCTTTTATAATATTGACGTTCAAAAAGAACTAAGTAATTCTAGTCTATTATGAATAAATGAGTTTTGAAGTTTGAAGTATAAAAATATGTCGCAGCGCGCAGCGTCAACACGGATGCATCATCTAAGTATAATGTCAATTAATAGTAACATCGTTTGATTATTACTAATCGGAAACGTCAAGTAGTGTTCCTACCTGGATGAGGTCGATACGGGAGGTGGCAATACGGAATGGACACTGGCTGGTATTTGTGATTTGAATTATATGAACATGAATGTTGAAACGTCAGACTTGACTTTTCGGTGGAGACGCGGGTGCGAGTGGTTCTGCCATCCTGAATTGAATTCACCGCTTTTCCATATTGTAATTCAGTTCCATCTGCTTAATCACGTGATATTGTTAAATTAGTTTAACCTCAGTGTATTAATAGACGTCTGTGCTAACCGTTGTGCCTATTATTTCGGTTAGTCACCATATCTGATCGTTCTGATGACGAGGTGTGTCCCAGCGGGGTTTCCTACGTGACATCGAAACTCAATACATCGAATGTCGCAGCATCGAAAACGGTACATCGAAGGGTCACATAATCGATGGTACTCTACATCGATGGTACGCCACATCGAAAGTCTCGACATCGAAAGGTTACGATATCGATGGTACGCTACATCGAATGTCGTTAAATCGAATGGTTACAGTATCGATTTCTCATCACAGTGAATTACATATCAGTTAAAAATGTTTTTTTTTTATATTAATATTGTTTTCTTGTGTGTTTAATTTATTTTTACTAGGTGCAGTAACTAATGGATACAACAATCTTTAGATGCAATAACCCATCGATTTTGCAAGTTGTAACCATACAATCTTAGCATACAATATTGTTAACATTCGATTTCACGACAATCGATGTAGCGTACCATCGATATCGTAACCTTTCGATACTGTAACCATTCGATTTCACGACATTCGATGTGGCGTACCATCGATTATGTGCCCTTCGATGCACCGTTTTCGATGCTGCGACATTCGATGTATTGAGTTTCGATGTCACGTAGGGAACCCGTCCCAGCGCATTCGTCAAATATATTTTAATTATCTGCATATCTGATATTTTTATCAGTACTGAGAGCCTAGCGGTTGAATGCTTGCCATTCATGCAGGAAGATCTGAGTTAAATCCCGGCCCGCACCTCTAACTTTTGAGTTCATGTGCGGATCATAATTTGATTATCACTAGAGTTAACGGTGAAGGAAAACATCGTGAGGAAGCCTGCACACCTGAGAGAGAAAAAAACAGTTCTTGATAGTGTGTGTAGTCCGCCAACACACACCAGGCCAGCGTGATGGACTAAGGTCTACATCCTTCTCATTCTGAGAAGAAGCCTGTGTCTAGCAGTGGAACTGTCATGGCTGATTATGATATGTTATGACCAGGGGCCCAATTCTCCTAAAATAAATTGTTGCCAAACGCAATCGAACCACAACCGCCAGTCAGTTTTTGTTTTCGAAAAGTTTCAAAATGATTGATTTTATTTTTTGTGTCAAACAATTTGATAGCTTTTGAAATTGAGAACTGTCTGAATGAACGGTTTGGCCTTGGTTCGGTTATGATTTTTCAAGATTTATTATATGGTGCTCCCACACTGCTGTTAAAAATGTTTACAAACATTTTCTAACACTAACAAATGTTAGGAAAAGATAAAAATATCAGATAATAATGAATCTAATTTGTCTATTATAGATTATTAGATAATGTTTCAATAGATTTTTGCAGATATTTTTTATTTATGTTTGTTTAGAAAATGTTAACTAATGTTTGTAAACGTTTTTAACACCGGTGTTCCGGGAGCACCTTTAGGAGAATTGGGCCCCTGATTATGATATGTTATGATTATGATTTCATCATCTAACCTAACTTAAAATTTGTTATTGTGCGTTACTTTTCAAATTTTATGTAAGTACATAAAGCGCGCTTTTACTCTATGTAGGTAAATTAGTATCTTATTTTCTATAGTTATGTACTAAATAACTAATTACAATTTTTTATGCACGAAAAGTAAATTCATACATTTTTTGAATTAGGAATCGTATTGTTTGTGAAGACTTAATTTTTTTTAATGCTCCTTCGTTTATTTCAGGTATTTTTTTGGATTAGGAATCGTGTTGTTTTCTTTTACGAAAACTGTCTAAAGTGTTTGTTTTATTATCAAATAACTTGTCAGTTTTTGTAAATGATAACTGTACTATTCACAAAACAAAACGTACAAAACGTTTACTGTATAAAACGTACGTGAGTACGTACACGTTTTATGCTTCAAAAAAATATCCGAATTAGCTTAGTATAGGTACAGCACACGACTTGAAGGAAGACGTGTCTATTAGTATTTTTTAATCGGAAATTACCCTTAGTATTTTTATTTCACGAAGACGCCTCATGTGACTTTTATTACAAAGATACAAGGTTCATATTGCAATGATTCACGCGTCTTCGTGGGATAACAATTAAATATTATTATTACTTACCTAGATATGCATATTATAACAACAAACTCACCTATGTCTTATTATTTTTACAATAACAGGATAATCACTAATTTCAAAAATATAAACTTTTTGCTTGTATTTATACAGATAATATGTACATACAATAGGTATATATTTAATTAAATTAATTAATTTACACATGTATATTACAAACTAAACCTTATCTAATGGAAGACCTTCGTGATATTGTTTGTTGTGATTATTCTTGGTTGAATTAAAACTAAACAGTCACACACACAAAACACCACCTGACACACACACCCACTCATACACAATTCACACATAATGTTTCATTCGTCACACACGCATTTGTACACACATTCCGTCCCACACAATATGAGACACACATTCATTCTCATACACAACTCATTAAGTGCGTGCTACACGGTTGTATCCGGCTTTCGACAAAGGTGAAGTTGGCTGACCAAAGGCCGAGTGTGATTAAAAAAAAATCTTACTGACGCCTTTTCTGGATCTATTTCTCTCCATTTTAAAACCAAAACCTCCCAGGCTACGCTGTTTTGGTTATTGTCCTTGTATTCTTCGCTGCTGAGACATGGCAAGTCTCTGTATAATACGATTATTTGTTTAAAAACTTTTCTTTCCTCTTTAATCCGCCATCTCGTACGCGTGCATTATCGACAGTGGTTGTGAGTGACTACCGTACTCATTGCCGTCTACACGGCTGGCCCCCGATCCAACGTCCTCTATTCGCCCTTTGTCGCTAGAGTAGAGGCAGACTCCCACAATCCAGTTATTTGGCAATGCCGATTTCCAAAGATTATATCGGTTGTCAGACTATCGGGCTTCTAACGACGATCATAGGTATTCAAATTGTTAAAGATATGGATTTTAAAAGAGTAACCATGTAGTTTCTTGCCGGCTCTTCTCCATAGGAAACGACTAATTGGAACCGTGCACCTAAATTCGACTTTTCATAAGCGCCTGTAATGGTTTATGTGAAATGAAAACTTTTGATTTTGATTCGTATGACACCCGGGACTGACGGTTTAACGTGCTCTCCGAGGCACGGACGACTCGATGTTTAACGAACGGTCACCCATCCATAGACTGACCACGGCAATCGCAGCTTAACCTTGCGAATCATATGATCCGCTCGGTTGATAATTAGCCACGAGTACCTCCAAAATGCCGTCTACATTGTCGAAATCGACGGTAACGATCCATCGAGCTCTCCTGTCGTAGATCTGGTCGTCTACCGATACATTAGTACACCGATAATTCAGCCCTCATCAAGCTGTCTCCCCCCCCCTAACCCCCCGCCAGCTATATAGTTAAAATTGTTAAGAATGTAAATATTAGAAATAAATAGAATCATCAAGTCACGATAAATAATAAATTTGATTTAATAGATATTGATATAGTTTTATAAATAGTATTAGAAATTAAAAGTTTGGATATAGATAAAAGTAGTATGTATGAACAGCACAAAATAAGGAGGAAAAAGAATTACATACAGCCCATCGCAAAAGCCCTGCGTAACTTGTACGGCAGGGGCTCACGCCGGGGCAGGAGTGTGGTTTTAGTCGGTAAGAGTCCGACACTACCCAAGCCATCTCATCCGTGAGGTGGCTTGGGTGTCCATGAGGATTTCCCACTCCTGCCAAAACAAAACAAAAAAAACCCCCCGCCAGCAACGCCCTCGTGCTCGTCCCACTAGGGGTCGCCCTTAGTGCTGTTGTTGCTAGTAGTCATGATATTAGTGTAGTATAAGTAGTTAGCGTAGATTAAGTATTTTACTTCCCCATCATTGGCTGTAGACCCTTTAGGTTTCGCCAATAACTGCCCGGTTACATAGAACCGGTTCGCAAAGACCATTTACAAGCAGTCCGGTTTACAACCGTGTAGCAGGCACTGATCCAGGTTCATTCGTTCCAACTCATACACACACACACTGACTCATTCGTGCAGTATGTCGTACTCACACACTTTACCAACAGACGCGACACGGTTCTACTGAGCGATGAATGCATGCATGCGTGCTCAGTTAGCTATGCTTTACTTAAAATATACAATGCAAAAAGTATTTCTTATCAAGATGACGATAATATAAAGTGATCATAATTTTAGTTAAAAAATAATTCATAGACTTCAGAAAAAACAAATTTGTAGTTAATACTTCTTTGCTGGGTTCGAAATTATCAAGATAAATATGCCTAGATAAATATTATCGCTATAATTATCGAACAACCGATCATTATTGAACTGTAGTATCAGTACTTTCTACTTATATGTTAGAAAAAGTAGTTTTGTTTAAATATTTCCGTAATTTTTACCACAATTAAGTATTCTTTTATTTATATTTAATTTGGCCCAAAATTTCTTGATTAAAACCTTACAAAACAACACTTGCAAATAAAATAAAAAAAACAACAAACTAAGCACACAATAAATTAAATTGATGAGTGGAATTTTAAATTAATTAAAGTGACCCTTGTCCTTCTCAACTGGATGGGAATTGTCTGTATGTAAAGATTCCAATTTCAAAATCCAACTTAAATCTGATTTGTATTTATCTTGATAATTATTAGAGATAATTATCTTACAGGAAAGTATTTCATTCACTAAGCTTTTTGAATGCATGCATGCATGCTAAAACATACCTTGTATACCTACTCATACATATCATGACATAAATATATGAACCATCCGCACCTTAAAACTATTTTGGATCTTAAATACTAGGTACATTATTTACTAGTTATCTTAAAACGATGTATTTTAAAACTTATAACTTTGACAACAATAATTTTATGCACCTTATTATCTTCGTGTCGCGAGTCGAACATCCGCAAATCCCGAAAAATGCTCGTGAATAATAAATCATAAATATCATGTAGTATGATTGTATGAATTCTTTCTTGATTTTTCGTTTCGGCGTAATCCCCAACCATTACTACTTAATTACTAAAACAAATTATCACTTTTTTTGCATCTCGAACTATGAATCATTTTTACAAAACGAATATCGATGCTGGGCTAACGATCTTATATGGTTTAAGTCCTAGATACAATCAAATTAATCTGATACGTTATCAGTTCATCTAATTCTACACACTCGATAAAGTAGCCATCATGCCGTAACACAAAGAGAATCACTCTAGACCAGAGACAATTAATACATCACAAACTTGATTGAATCGGTCTAATTAATCAATTTAGATGGTTGTTGTCTATGAAAAAGATAGAACTGTCATCGCTTTTAAAAATATTTCGAACAATATGGCCGATATGTCATGGCCGCCATGAACTGCGTACAGGTAGTTGCGCAGTAGAGTTTTTGGGAACAAAATGGCGTTTAAATAAGTTTAAGTGTAGAATTGGCCATTTTTAATCAAAGTTTATTTGATATTTTTTACAGTACTTAATTGATTTTTTATTGAGTATTTACTATGCAACTGTCAAATGCAGCATGAAGACGGTTAAGCTGCAATCAATGCAACTGCGTTACAACTGCCGACTGCAGCCCACTTGCAGCTATGATTAGGTACGTATATGAAACGAAATATGTTCCACCAAATGTGTCATTACATTATTAGCCCCTTCAGGCTGATATCTAGGCTGCACTTACAACCACTGCACTCCTGAGGCGGTCAAAAAAGGATCCTGCTCTTATTTCTACAAACTCTTTGCATACATTTCAATTGTAATACTTTTATTTATACAATTTTTGTTTTTGACTTAATGTTGGTAAATGTTTTCAAACTTTCGCGATTTGTACACATTATAAAAATACAGATTCGGGTCTAGTCACGAACAAGATTGACTGCAGTTGCGGTAGTTCTTACATCGGGCAGACCAAAAGAACAATAGCAGAACGGGTCAAGGAACATATCGCCGCAGTCAAAAACCGCCAGATCAATAAGTCCGCAATAGCCGAGCACCTTCTGGAGTCCGGTTCCAATCATTGGATAGAACTACACTGTCCAAAAATCCCCTCCACCGATCGTCACTATTATCCCAGAATCGTACGTGAAGCGATTGAAATTAAGAAGTAACTACAAGAATTTCAATCGGGAAGATGGATATAAATTGTCAACATCGTGGAATCCGGTCATCAGCAAGTGTTATCGTAGACGGGACGGTTTAGGCGAGTGTAAAGACGTCGTTAGTGTAGTGTGTCGAAGTACCGACGATAACTTAATAAAATAAAAATCAAGATCGAGTGAGGGTAGATGAAAATACTTTTGCTTCACGAAGATGACAACTGCTCCGCAACTTCAGTCTACCCGTGACCACGGCCGGTGTAATTCGGCCGAAACGTCGGGATAAAAAGGTATTTAGTGCCTTTTTAAGTTTCTACGCGACTAGATCCGAATCTGTATTTTTAATGTTGGTAACCAGAAAAACTTTTCGTAAAATTCTTTTACCGCAACATTAGTTGAAATAGGTCTAATTTAATGTTAATCCGACTCAGCGCACCCCGACTGCACATGGTTAGACTGTGTCCTACACCTCTAGAGTGTTATTTAAAACAGTGGAGCTAGAAACTCGAAGGAGGTCCTGAGTGGAACGAGGCCGAAGCGCAGCGAAGGGGCGATAATGCGAGTCTTCTGGCGGAACACGCTCAGAAACACTTGCATGATGAATGCATGCATGCTTGCCTATGCACTTTCTTTTAAAGCTATAAGGTAGGGTAATGTATGCGAAACAAAACATAACGAAATAAACTACTAGATAAAGTGTATTATGTTAATAGAAAAAGATGGGTACAAAATGTTGGCACTTCAAATTATTTAGCAACCGTTTAAAATGTCTAACAAAACAAAATAAGTATATGAAATTTATGTCTATAAAATAAACGATCAGGAAAAAAATGTCGGCGAATTGAAAACGTGAAATTTTGGAAACGTTGTTTTTGAAATACTTAATATTCGATTAAAAGTTTGTAGATATTAGTAAACCCAGTTCTAACACATTGTTATCTCAAGAACAAATCTTATAACTATCATTTTGTTAGTAATTCATTAGTGTTCGCGCCCACAGCACGGTTTTTATAGTAGATTAGAATTCAGTGATATAAAAACTTTTTTTAATGAAACTCTGTAATATTTTGAGCGAGTGAGTGATTGAAACGGAAGTGTGGCGAGTTTTGTTCATTAGATAATCGTGGCGTATTGTGACCAAATTATTTTTGGTCACAAAAAGTGGGACCTTCGCAATTGTTTTAGTAAAAGGTAATGTAGTGCATGTTGGTGATAATTAGCTTAAAAGAAGTGTTTTAATAAGGTAGGTGATCGCTTGATTGTTTGAGCGACCGTTCTGTAGCTTGAAACTGTGTTTCCAGACATAGTGTTTAAAATGAAGCTTTTAATAATACCTAGTAACTTATTAAAAACTTTCTTTTACATTCGGGAGAAATGAATCCGGGAATGAAATATCTTGGAAACTAAGAATGATAGCTTATTCAAAAGTATTTAATAGACTATTTAAAAAGTTTTATTAATTGTATTTGAGTAGTATTAAATAGTCTATCTTCCGGTTTCTGATTTAAGAATTCGAGATAAGCAAATACTTAAGTAATATTTGAGTGCAAGGATGTCAAAAAAATGCTTTAAAATCCGTCATTTTTTTGACAACTCCGTACTCAAATGTTACTTAAGTATTTGCTTATCCCGAATTCTCAAATCAGAAACCGGAGGTATAAAATACTTTTAACTTGAATAAGGGCTGATTTTACAATCGCCAGATAACTTTTGTCTGAGTAATAATTTTTACGTTTTGACAGATTTTGAGCTGTCAAAACGTGTTATTTAACCCTCAGATAAAAGTCATCTAATGATTGAAAAATCGGCCCTTAGCTATCATTCTTAGATACCGAGGTAAGAAGGTTTATGTTGGTGACCCTGATTCATTTCTTCCGATTGTAGATGACCTCTAGGTAACTTGTCGTCACTTTTTCAGTGTCATACTGTCAAAATCGTAATACCTATTATGTTTTTTCTTATACTATTAAGTATGTAATTATATACAGGAATGCTTATCAAATATATCAGGAAGTATCTTGGCACTGTAATTCCTTATTTAAACCACGATAGTGACGAATAATAATACAAACTTGTGACCATTTTGAAATACAAAATCGTCACAGTTTCAAGTTTGTATCACTGCAAATTATTGCTTGATCGCGTCATAAAAATATTATTATTATTCTAAAATACGAACTATGATATTTATTTTGTATTATTAGCTTATTTTATTTAAGGCTAGTCTTGCTGGCTATGCTTATAAATAATACAGTTTTACCCTATTTACGAAAATAAGAAAAATATATTCAAAGTGACGTTTTAATCATGTCATGTTTTTTTTTAAATTCTTTTATTTTTACGGGTATATTATTTGAACTTCGGAACTTCTTATTTTATTATTTTAAATACCGCAATATTCTATCAGAATCTAGACGCTTTTTTACTCTAGATATTTAGATAGTTTTTTTTTAATTAGGGCTCTTCCACACCATGTTTTTTTCCGGCGCTGTCGACGCGTGTCACACGCAACTATAACGCGCTGCAAACGCGATGTTATCGCAACCAATTTACCTATTCACACGTTCATAAAATTGTAGTATGCAGACGACGACTTTTTCGCGAGCTGTCGACGCGCTCGTAGCGCGGAGTTACATCAATACAGACGCGCTGGCACAGCGCGTCTCTTTAGCTGGAAACACATACGTACAGCGCGTTTCATTTTGCAAGGAGAGTTGCTCACGCGCGTCTGTAGCGCGATACACGCTCCTTCGCGCGTGTGCTACACGCGTTTTACTTTTCAAGGAGAGTAGCTCACGCGCGTCTGTAGCGCGTTTCTCGTGAGTTTGCAGCGATGCAATCGCAAGTAATCTGCCTATTTCAAGTTTAGCAGCGCCGACAACGCGCGATAGCGAAACGCGCGTCGACGGCGCTTGAAAAAAACGTGGTGTGTTTGAGCTCTTAGACATTCCTTATCAGTAGCTCTAAACACGGTTAGTTGGAAAGGAGGTATTAAGGTCTCAAGGACTGTAATTATAGACACAATAGATAAACAATGGCACTGACGAACCGGTTCGTCGGTCGGGTCTGCAGGGCACTTAAATTATCACTGATGATTGTTTTAAAGCAAGTGATACAAAATTCAATATTTTTTGTTTCCATGCAAAAAGATTTTGGACACGTTTTTTCATTTCCTCATCCGTGCTTTAGTTAAGAATTCAGAAAATGGATACTCTAATCTGTGACCCCAAATATGACCTAAAATGTAAACACAGCTGATTATAGTTGAGGATAGGTAGATTGTGGCGTATTTTATGAAATTTTTGAAAAACGATTTCTCCAAAACTATTGTGTTTTGGGGATAGTTGTAAAACAAAAGTGATTTATTATTATGGGTACTTTAAGACCTTTTCGGATTTGTATCCACTTTCTGACTAACCTTGTATTATATACGAGTGTGAGTGAAAGAATATAAACTATATTTTATATTGTATTGATTTTTATGAGCTCATTGTCTCTTTCCAATCGAATTCGGATCCTTAAGTAAGTTTAACTCCAAGCAACAAAAACCTTTAAATCTTCGTTTCCCTTTTGTTCAACTTACCCCAAAATATAAAGAAATGTCAGTCATGACAATACGCTATGATTAAAACCTCATTCTGTCAAAACTACATACAATTTTTACGACACTGACACTACACGACATAATTCTACACATTTTCACTATTTTTTCATAACACGAATTATTAAAATTGAAAAATTTAGGGAGTCGAAACCAATAATTGACTGGTAGGTTCAAAATAAAAGGTAAAAAAATAAAAATAAACGAAATTAAATGAAAAATAAACTTTAATAAATAAAATGTAAATCACATTAAATGGAATGTTACATTTAAGTTTACTCGTAGTATTGTCTTTCGCGCAGATTTTTCATTTCTTATTTTTCTAATTACAAATATTATTTAATGATTAAATAGATCTTAAAATATTTAATGTTGATTAAACATACTTACGTTAAATGAAGTTAATAATTAAAAACAATTATAAATGCCTACGATCTAATATTTTAATTTAAGTGTACTTAATAACAAGCCATGTACTTAAATGTAAGATTAAATCATTTTAAATGATTAAAATATGTAAGTGATTTATATTAATATAGACTTTAACACTTCTAATATGTGCATTTTACTTGATAGGTATATTTTTGAAAGATAATAAAAATTATGATTGCACTCCAAGTTATTTGTGCGATGCGCGGGCAATAAGTTTGCTATGAACACACAAATATTATTCTAATGACAAATACATATAAAATTACAAAAAAAACTTATTTTCTTTGAGGTGTCATTCTTTTTACTATATTTATACTGGCAAGGGACTTAAAACGCAAAATTATCTACGAAAAACATGTTTTATCAAAACCCAATTGCACAGTGATATTCCTAATAAAACGACTATTTATTTATAAATAAATACAAAAAAATATATATTTTACAACAGGGTAAAACCAATTAAAAGGGTAAAAATTGTTTAAAGTTCATAAAACTGACACCGAAGCCGAAGAGACAAGCATTCTGTTGTTTTTCAAGCATTTCAAAGAAAGGGTAAAACATGTTTAAGGGTAAAATTGGTTCACGTTACTGGAAAGGCGCTCGGTCGCAGTTACAGGCGGCGCCTCCCTGACCCTGCCTGCATTGTACGTTGCACCATGCAGCCCAGCCTTCGTAGGTGGTGAGAGCTCGGCCGGAATGAAAATGCATTGACGCCTCGGTGGTTGCCGACTCGCAGGTTGGACAGCCTGTGGGGTAAAATTGGTTAAAACAAAAAAAAAAAACTTAATACGCTGTCCTCGCTACGGACTTAAGGAATTTCAATACGACCACCGTTAGAACTTTGATAATGTTTTAATTCATTTTCTGAGCAAGCGTCTAGTGTGGTGGCAATATAAGTGACATGCTACACCCAGCAGTGCAGTGCGATATTGTGACTATTATAACTATTCATTTATTTCTGTACTAAACGATAAAATATTTTTCAATCTTTGACAACATTTTACTGTGTTCTTCTGGACCTTAGGGAAAAACAAAGATACGAAGGATTGTTTAGGACAATAAGTGTGACAAACACCAATACGAGTAGTTTCTGTTGGTTCTGGGTTAAATGAAATTTACCCATTCTCCTTTAAAGCGGTTTAGACTTCGCTATACTATTTCGCCATATAGTAATACATATTGCGTCATAAGCTATAACTGTACGTGTGTTTTTTGATATCCCATAACTCTAGGGTTATATTATTTAAGTAAAAAGAACACAATATCTCCTAGAATTGGTGGTCCAAAAATGCATAGTTTCGAAGATATAATCAATCATAATTAAATTATAGGTATCTAAGTTTCATTGATAAATAAGAGTAATTCATTTTTATTCAAACCAATCATTCATATTTAAAGCTAAGAAAATGCGACGTTGTCATATTTCACGTAAGGGTTTTTACGTTAATAATCGTGACTTTGTCGAATTATTTTGTATGAAAAATGAAAACATAAAAAAATGACGATTGAAGAATAATTCATATGCCAGTTGGTTCTTTGATATGGTCTCAATCATACTCTAAAGTTATGGGATATCAAAAAAAACACCTTGTATAGCATGACGTTCACAGTATACGCTATATCGCAAGCTGGTCTACTATGTATAGCAAGTTATTTGACGGCGATCCGTCCGGCTACGGACGGGGTAGAAGTGAGGCGGGGTGGGGACCGGAAAGTCGTACGATATAGTTTGTATTTGCACAATTTGATAAAATTACTTCTTCATATATTTCCATTTCCTATGAGTAAAATGCGAAAAGATTGTTGTGTGTCTAGTGTGGCTAACTTACCGTTAAGATTGTATCCATCATAGCAGAAAGCTGTGCAGACAGCACTCCAGTCGACCGCGTGTTCCGCTTCACGGCTGGCGCAGTTGCAGAGCGGATCACCTGTGCATCAAAATGTACCGTCAATTCAGTGTAAGGGAGACGAAAGTCTCCCGACGTGCTTTATAGGCACAGGAGTGGTTCCGGAAGCATAATTTATAAAGAAAGAAAGAAAACTTGTTTATTCGCGCCGACATGACGCACATAAATAAAACAAATGTATAAACAAAACCAAAAAGAGACTATTGGGAAAAATATGCGTCACATCTGCGCAAAACGGCCGTCGCTCAGCATAATGCTGTGACTCACGTGCGAGCCGCAGCGCTGGTTTTCAGCGACAGCCGGCGTTGACATGATGACGTCCATCGGCGTAGCAAGTAAAATAACGTAAATAAATACAATTTAAGATAAATAAATAAGTACGCAAAAAATAGGGAGCAATCTAAAACCGTGTGATATAGTAAAATAATATTTAAATATGGCAACATTTTGTCGTGTCGACATCGTCGCTCACGCAAGCATAATGTTATCTATGCGCGCAGCTGTCAACTATAGAATACTGATTATTTGCTCATTACGCAAAAATTGGAAATTTGAAAATTTTGAATTTAGTCCATTCCACACTCCACCCAATAGGCTGGCCGACTTTGGAACGATTCCCGTTCTAAAAATAGACCTTGGAGCTCGTTGTCTTTGGACTGGGACAAAATTGGGTGGGTTGTATCTATGGTTTTAACTCCAAAGTCACTAGTACATATTTGGCATGTTTAAGTACCAAGAAAAGGGGTTGAAATATTTCCAAGATTGAAATTACGTCACTTGTCTCAGGCACTTGTCGCTGTTCCAGTGCTCGAAAGTCGATGCACATGACCACTTTTACATACCATCATTTTAAAGTTGCACATCTATGCTTTGTTTTAATAATATATGAAAATGATAAAAAAACAAATATCTTAATTTGGTACACGCGGTTGTGGCATGTGGGCACAACCGCGACTCAGCAGTCATTGTGCCGATAGTCGTGACAGCAATGGTTCAATAGCCAAGCGCTTTGAACAACATCTAAAGAGGCTCTCGTTAGGCAGCTGGATCTAGGGTTTGATTCAGAAAGCGGTACTTCTTGACACGGCGCGTATTGTTAGGAAGTTCCTCTCTCTGGAGCCCTGACCGCCGGTAACTTGGACCCTGTTCCCGATGCCGGTGGGCTACTAATTTTTATATTTTTAAATACAATTGTTTTTTTAATGATACGAGTATGTTTTAAAAATATTATTTATATGTTTGTGAAATGAATAAACGTAAATACTAATGTAACGCGTAAATCCGATCTCTTTTTAAACATTGACGTATATAATCCTGATGCTGAGGATCGGGAAACCAATAAATATAAAACAACTATTAATTATAACAATGAGGAAGACTCACCGAGCTGGTTTTCGCAGAGCGCGGGGCACACGGAGTATCTGGGATGTCCATACTCGACGTCAGTCTGGTTAGCGCTCTTCAGGGCTGATTGGAGTCCAACGGGGATCAGCTGGGAGCATGTTGTAGACCCACAGGCTTTGCCACCCAGTCCTAGGAGAAGAATTGTGTTAGGAACATTTAGAGCCCAAATACACGTCCGATACTTGCCTCCGATAGTCTGATCAAACTATCTGAAGGCCTCCGCGTCATACATTTGTTTGAACATGAATTACACGTACGATCAGACTATCGGATCGGATGTCAGAATCGTAAGCATCGTCCGGGCGTCGTCGTCGTCCAGAAAAAATCGGACACGAGAATCGTACGTGTATTTCATGAATCCGATCAGATAGTCGGATCCGGGTCACGGAAGCAACTATCGGACGAGTCTTTTGACTCTTAGAAAAAGTCATAGTCTTCAATTGTTTTTTATTTCAATTAGGCCGTGGCCCCATGTCTACGGTACGGCGCCGTGCGCGGCGACACGGCGCCGTGTACGGTGCACCGCACGTTAGTTCCGTGGCTGGCGTAAATGTGACATGTCTAAAATTGCAATTTTAAAGTTTTAACCTCTTCTGGTAAATCGGTAAATTAGTTTAACGTATGTATTTTAGTTGTTTTAAAATATACACGATGTTAACGAATTCGTGTAATTCCTTAAAACCATATGATTTGCTATTGGTGTAGATTTTCCCGGCATGGAAATTAGGCAGATTTAAAAAAAAAGTATACTGAATTCTGTGGTTTAGATTCGATCACTTAGCTATAGGTCTATAGCTAAGTGATCGAATCTAAACCACAAGATTCAGTAAAATACAAATGTAAATGACGTCAACATCAAAATCCAAGATGGCGGCTGTGAAATTTTACAAGATATGCATCATGGGTGTCGTGTCCATAGTTTTCGGGGGCGATGATGACGAAAATGAGGTCGAAATCAAAATCCAAGATTGGGAGGACTTCGACCTCCGTTTCGTCATCAGCACCCCCGAAAACCATGGACACGACACCCATGACGCATATTTTGCAAAATTTCACAGCCGCCATCTTGGATTTTGATTTCGACCTCATTTTTGTCATCATCGCCCCCGAAAACTATGGACACGACACCCATGATGCATATCTTGTAAAATTTCACAGCCGCCATCTTGGATTTTGACGTTGACCTCATTTTCGTCATCAGCACCTCAAAAATCACGGAAACGACACCAATGATGCATGTTTTGTAAAATTTCACAGCCGCCATCTTGGATTTTGACGTTGACCTCATTTTCGTCATCAGCACCTCCGAAAATCACGGAAACGACACCAATGATGCATGTTTTGTAAAATTTCACAGCCGCCATCTTGGATTTTGATTTTGACCTCATTTTCGTCATCAGCACCCCCGAAAACTATGGACACGACACCCATGATGCATATCTTGTAAAATTTCACAGCCGCCATCTTGGATTTTGATTTCGACCTCATTTTCATCATCATCGCCCCCGAAAAACATGGACACGACACCCATGATGCATATCTTGTAAAATTTCACAGCCGCCATCTTGGATTTTGACGTTGACCTCATTTTCGTCATCAGCACCCCCGAAAATCACGGAAACGACACCAATGATGCATGTTTTGTAAAATTTCACAGCCGCCATCTTGGATTTTGACGTTGACGTCATTTACATTTGTATTTTACTGAATCCTGTGGTTTAGATTCGATCACTTAGCCATAGGTACCACTTAAAAAAAAAGTTTTTTTTTTAATCTGCCTTATTTCCATGCCGGGACAATCTACACCAGTAGCAGATCATATGGTTTTAAGGAATTACACGAATTCGTTAACATCCTGTATATTTTAAAACAACTAAAATATACGTTAAAATAATTTACCGATTTACCAGAAGAGGTCAAAGCTTAAAAATTGCCGCCCTGAAATATTGCAATTTTAGACATGTCATATTCACGCCAGCCAGCAGTGTACCGTGCAACCTCCACGGCGCCGTCCACGGCGCCGTGTCGCCGTATGCGGCACCGTACGCGGCGCCGGATACGGCGCCGTACACGGCACCGTGCACGGCGCCGTGCTGCGGCGCGGCGCCGCGCCGTCTCACGGCGGCCGGCGCCGCACCGTAGACATGGGGCCACGGCCTTAGGCATTACAGACGACACCCAATTAATTTCGAATACAAAATAAATGGTACTAAAATAACTTGATCAACCATCATGAAGGACTTGGGTGTCACATTTGACCAGAAGCTTACTTTTCATGACCACATTTCCCCTCCAGAGCAAAACACCAGAGTCGCAAAATACCAGACTCGGCAAAACATCAGAGTCGTAAAATACCAGACTAGGCAAAACACAAGAGTCGCAAAATACCAGACTCGTTAAATATCAGAATCTCAAAATACTATATTATCAAAATAGCAGAGTCGCAAAATCACAGTTACGCAGAATTTCAGCATCGCAAAATACTACATATTACCGGACTCGTAACCACGTCGTATCAGATAGTGAAATAATAAAAAAAAATACTGTTGGAATAATATTGACGACACGTTTGGTGCAGTGGCTAAGCGGTTGGCTTCGTGGGTTCGATTCCCACACGGAACAAAAATTTGTATGGCCTACAGATGGTTGTTTCGGGTCTGGGCGTTTGTTTGTGAGATTTGTGTCTGTAAACGCACCCACGATACAAGAGAAATCTTAGTGTGGGGCAACGTTTTTAAAAAAAAAAAAAATTGTCTCTACTTCTTCAAGTTCTTCTTCAATAAAATCTTATTCTTTTAGTTAGACTTAACAACATCAAACACTGTAATTGACTAAATAGTGACAACGCGTAGCGCCATTATTGGCTGTCCGAGCAAACATCATCTGTATATCACACCTGATGTAAGTTGTTATTAATAGACGATAGTAAGTAGAAGGTATTATGTAGTTTAAATTTTCTTTACTAAAACATCTAGGCGTCTTAAACACGCTTCGATGGAAATTTTGTTGGTAATGCAATCACAGATAATATTCTGTTTTTTTTTTCTATTCTGCTTCTATAGATGGTCCTTGGGGACCCCTTCTACCTAACCGGGCAGTTATTGACGAGACCTGAAGGGTCTCCAGCCAATGGTGCGGAAGTAAAAAGCAATTGAGTTTTATTTATTTATGTTGCATAGGTATTGATTAAAATATTGTTCGAACAGTAAAAAATATTTTATTGTGAACCGGTTTATTTAAGAATCTGGTACGAGGTGGTTATGAATCCGGTGAATTGAGATCGTAGTATTTTGCGATGCTGGTATTCTGAGTAACTGTGATTTTGCGATTTTGCTATTTTGATAATATGGTATTTTGAGAATCTGATATTTTACGAGACTGGTATTATGCGTAACTGGGATTTTGCGACTCTGCTGTTTTGATAATATGGTATTTTGAGATTCTGATATCTTGCGAAACTGGTGTTCTGCTCTGGAGGGCACATTTCTACAGTTGCCAAAAAATCTTTTAAAAGGCTAGGGTTTGTTCTCCGGAATGCCCGTGACTTTCGCAACGAGCATGTAATAAGGTTCTTATACAGCACACTTGTCCGAACCAAGCTAGAAGATAGTTCTTCTGTATGGAATCCGCACGAGGCAAAGTATGCACTTTTTCTAGAAAAAGTGCAAAAAGCATTCCTGCGGTTTCTTTACAGAAGAACGAGGGTTCTTCTGTAAAGAAACCGCAGGAATGCTTTAGTAACCGAGGGGTTACTATCCCTACCTCTATCCTACCAAGTTCCTCTTAGGATGTCTGGGATATCATATGTTTAAGACCAGAAGGGCCTGTGACCAGGTAGGCGTTATGCTCAAAATATGTGATGATGTATGACGGATGCTCCTGACATACATAATGAGCTGATTCGACTCTACACGCCGAATAATTATCTCCGTAGCAGAAAACATCGACTGTTAGACGTGCCTTCGTGTCTGACTGCAGCCCGTGCTGCGTCTCCCGTACCGCGCGTGTTGACCGCACTAAATAAGCTCGTGGAAGCCAACCCGGACTGCGATCTATTCGTTAACAAATTCGCCAATTTAATGACTATGTGCCTACATTTTTGTGAGAATAATAGTATTTAATTGTTGTTATAAGTTTATTTTATGTTTGTACTTATTATAAACTTTGATTTATGTACTTAATTGGTTTCTGAAGCCGTGTAAATCAATAAATAAATTGGAGTAGTGTAGTAATGTATGAATATTGCAAAAAGCATTGATTATGAATTAGATGCAGTGCTAGACGTAGTGTAGCCAATTCATCATGTTTCGGGATCGCTCGAATATTTCTGAGCTGAGTTTTGATCTTTTATGAACTGAAGAGGTCGCGAGTTGAACTGTCTGCTTCACCAGGGAATATTAGAATCCATTTTTAACCGACTTCAAAAAGGAGGAGGTTCTCAATTCGGTTGTATTTTTTTTTTTTTTTTATGTTTCTTACCTCATATCTCCGTCATTTATGAACCGATTTGAAAAATTCTTTTTTTGTTCGAAAGGGTATACTTCCCGATTGGTCCCATATAAATTTTGTTATGATTAGACCATGAACTTCAGAGATATGGAACGGAACTCCTCATCGGATCAAAGCAAAATTCTCAAATTACTAATATTGCTTTGTTTATATTTTTCTTGGGAACTGACTACTGGAAAAGAGGAGGGGGTGCGTGTCTCCCCTCCCCCCCTTTGGAATGTTTTCATTATATCGTGTAAGGTATCATTTGAAAGGACTTTTTATGCCCGACTACGTCAAAGCGAAAAAGAAGGGTTATGAAGGAGGGGGTTAAAATTATGACACTAAAACGTATTTAATAAAAATTAACTTTAAAAAAAGTAAAAACCGACTTCAAAGAAAAACTAAAAAGAGTAAAATAATTACCATAATATAAAATTAACAGTTTCAGAAGTCGGTGCAACTCTACACTGAAACCATAGAAGCCACCGACTTCTGAAACTGTTAATTTTATATTATGGTAATTATTTTACTCCTTTTAGTTTTTCTTTGAAGTCGGTTTTTACTTTTTTTAAAGTTTATTTTTTATATTCTTCATTAATTAATCTATTTTGCTGTCTTGCTGCAGGAGTGCAGGTCGCATAGCACGGCACGCGAACTTAAATGACATAATCCGTCGCTCTTGTCACCGCCGGCGTGCCAGCTGTATTAGAACCTAATGGCTTGGTACGCGACGATGGTAAGAGACCTGACGGCATGACGTCATTGCCATGGAAGATGGGTAGGCCTCTGGTGTGGGACGCGACTTGTGTCGACACCCTTGCTCCATCCCGTCTTCCTAGCTCGGCAGGCTGTGCTGGCGCTACCGCTGCGGCTGCGGAGACCCTCAAACGGCGCAAATATAGCAACACCATAGGAAACTATGACTTTGAGCCATTTGGGGTGGAAACGCTCGGGTCATGGGGTCCGAGTGCGCGTCTCCTTTTTAAGGAAATAGGAAGAAGACTGGTCGACACTTCACGTGACCAGAGGGCTGGCTTGTTTTTCGGCCAGAGAATCAGCGTTGCCATACAACGTGGCAACGCTGCCAGCCTTCTGGGCACGTTTCCAGTGGACAGCGATGCGGAGGAATATTTTGATGCACTCTTTTAGTTTATATTGGTAGTTTAGTCTAGGATATAATTTTTCTTTGTTTTTATATTAATCTATAAAGTACTTTTTCGTTGAATAAGATATCGTTGTTAGTTTCTGAGATATAAAGGTTTATGTTTTTGACCCGGATTCATTGTTTACGTGTATGTTCCGTGGTAATCACGACGCAAAAAATCTTGCTAAGTATGTAATGCATCAATTTTGACTATCGGAGGCGAACAATTTACTCAAAGTTTAAGTCCGTATTCTAGAACGATGCTCAGCCATGATAACAATTTATAGGTTTATAGATTAAAATGACTCCAATTATGGGTGCCTTTCCAGTAGAGATTTGCTATGCAACGTTGCTATGGATGCGTTTGATATCTACCAATCATATCCATTGGTCTACATAGCATAGCACTGGTGGAAACTGATTCGACTAAGCTACGGTTTTCATTTGGAAGGATGCGTGCTATGGATGCGAGCTACGGATGGTCGCGAGTGGTGTAGCTATGTGCAGAGCACCGCGCCGCCGCTCCCCGTGCCTTCCCTATTGTCGATACGTCGTATAGCTCGAGCTGCGCATATTCCTCGCACCGCTACATAGCTTAGCATCAGTGGAAACGGTCACATAGTTTCGTAGCTTAGCTTTTACATTTTCGTAGCATAGCTGCATAGCACATCTTTGGTGGAATGGCACCCTAAATCTACTTTAAAATCAATATTCATGAATATGTGTTCCGTCGTGTGTTTGTGAGAGCCAGAGGGGTATTGGGGAATCCCTCTATATTTCTGTTACTTTGATTCGTGTGCTCCATCTTGGACCCTGTCTACGCTTACCACACGTGCGGCTAGGGTTAAACGTGACCAATATAAATAAATAAAGATTATTTGTCGGTGTCGGCTTATCTCGGGTCGAGGTGTCGTGATACCGTTAAAATTACATTACATTAAAACATTATTTTTCAACGTGCTAATTGATAAACTTGTTGTTAATCTGTTGGTCGTTTGACCTACCTCAGTCAACGAACTTACAATTTTAACGTTTCTTGAGTCAAAGTTGAAATCATATTTTCAATTGTTTCAAAATTTATAACCCGTAAGGCCGTGGAACGGTGCGGTAACGCGGCACGGTGCGTTGACGTAACGTGCAAATTTACGTTACCGTATCGTAAAAATGTACGTCAGGATCATTGTTAGATTTATCGTTGACCATGTAGATCCTGAATTTTAATAAGAACAGTAAGGTATGGTTTTAAAGCATCGGAGCACATAGACGGCGACTAACACGCGGGCGTGGAGAGCGCGGGCGGAGAGTATAAACGTGTGCGCTTGCGGCTAGAGGCGGAACGTGTTACGAAATGAAATGAAATGATGAAATGAAATGAAATGATGAAATGAAATGATATTGAAATGAAATGAAATGATATTTATTTCTGTAAATAAATCTGTTACAGACACTTTTACAAGTCAAAGTAATGTTTTTTTTTAAGACTAGATGGCACCGGCATTTCCTATCTGACTATCTCTGAGAAGAAAAGCCGAAACAAACTCACAGGTCAACGTCTCTTTTAAAGTCCAGACATTGTACGATACGGTAACGTAAATTTGCACGATACGTCAACGCACCGTGCCACGCTGACGACGTCTTGACGTGGAGATGTGGACAGGCCCATACTTTCTTAGTTAATCTAAGACGCCGCTGACATACGGTGAAGGAAAACATCGTGAGGTAACCTGGACTTAATGGTCTGAAATCGCCAACACGCAGTGAGCAAGCGTGGTGATCAATGCTCGTTCCTTCTCTACAGGGTGTAAACGAATTCAATACTCAATACTTTTATTGCATTCCACAATGTGAACTTAGGTGGTAGGTACATATGGAATATACATACAGTAGTTTTAGAGCATTGTGGGCCCTGTCGGGCATAACAAAATACAAATTAGGAGGAGGGCTATTATAAATTAATATTAGTTTACAACTTCAATATTTATCTACTCGTTCGTTTTGTGAAGGTAGGTGGGCTTACAACTAGGTACATAAATTGTGTCATATAATTTTTACTACTTATATTATGGATTTATACATTAATATTTATTTAAATTATACATGTACTATTATTATTGGTATTATAGATTATTATTGCGGTTTTTTTTTTGGTATTATTATTTATTTATTAAATTTATCATTTAAATATTCATGTTCATTATAATAACATTTACGGATTAGAAGTTGTTTTAATTTATTTATAAAGATATTAAATTTTTGTTCATTTTTAATTTCATCGGGTAATTTATTATATATTTTAACTGACATTACTAAAGTGCTTGTGGAGTGTATTTTTAGCTTAGAACTTCGTGTAAATCCTTCAAACCGCGTGATCTACTGGTGACACAGATTAACCCTAAATGGGTATTTTTGAAAATCAAGTAAAAATATATTCAAAATAATATTTTGGTTATCTATTCCTGAGTAATTTTAGAGCCTCGAGTTAAATGACTGCAAATAGCGATATCGCGTCGCCGTGCTTTCATTCGTATAAGCGTGGAATCTAAATCTTCTTCTTCTTCCTGCCCTTATCCCATGTTACTTGGGGTCGGCGCAACACGTTTTCTTCTTCTATTCCGTCCTGTCAACCGTCATGATATCACTGACTCCCTTCTCTTTCATATCATTCTTCACACAATCCATTCATCTTTTCTTTGGCCTCCCTCTTCCTCTCCATCCATCCACATTTATATTCATAACTCTTTTGGTCACATGGTTTTATCCCACCTCTTCACATGCCCATACCAAGACAAACGGTTCCCTTTCAACTTTTCTGTCACTGGCGCTACTTTCAAACTTCCCCTAATATACTCATTCCTGACCTTATCCATTCTATAAGTTTTTAAACTGACATGGTCACTAACACAATCTTTAGAGGTTAAAACGGGATATTTACCATGTTTATTATTTGATGTGAGTTTCCGATATTTCGGCACCGTTACAAGCGCCATGGTCACGGATGAACTGAAGTAATTGCGGGTGGGTGGATGTTTATGAGCAGACGAAACGGTCTACCCTCTTTCTTGTTCGTTTTTTGCGTTCGACGCCACTACCACTGTCACTTATGTCACTCACAACTCGATTCTGTTCCCGACACACAAAACTCACTGTATCCGCTCGCGAACTTTTTTCAGTAGTTTTACGGTTTTTACACAATTGAACCACTGGGTTCCAGGTCCTCGACAGTTGAAACCCATCCTCCCGGTTGAAGTTCTTATATTTAGTAATCTCTATCGCTTCTCTTACCAGTCTAGGTAGATAGTGGCGTTCTGTCGAGATGACCTGAGGGCTATGTAACTCAATCCAATGGTTCGGTCCCGATTCTAAAAGGTGTTGAGCTATGGCCGATTTTTGGACGTCATTGTTTTTCACAGCCCTTATATGTTCCGAAATTCTACAAGCTACAGTACGTTTTGTCTGACCGATATACGACTTTCCACAGCTACAGTCTACTTTATAAACACCGGGTTTCTCCAACGGAAAGTTGTCTTTTGGTGAACGCAGCATCTGAGACACTTTCCTGAACGGAGTGAAGATAGTCTTTACTGCATATTTCCGTAGAATGTTTGCAACCTTATCTGTCACTCCCCTTACGTACGGCAAAAATGCTGGTTTCCTCTCAACGTCGTACTTCCGGTGTTTATGTGAACTTTTTTGTCTACGCTGTGCGATTCTTGCTGTATATCCATTCCTCTGTAGGACCTTCTGTACATGCGTTAGCTCACCTTGTAAATGTTCCTCGTCACATAGATCATACGCGCGGTTGGTGAGTGAAGTCACTACAGAGTTCAGCTGTCTGGGATGGTGGTGTGAAACAGCGTGTAGATATCGATCCGTGTGAGTCGATTTCCGGTAAACTGAGTGGCCTAGGGAACCGTCAGTACGTACTTGTATCTTCACGTCCAAGAATGGAAGTGTCCTCTCGTTTTCCATTTCGTAAGTAAATTTTATTTATTTATCCTTATCCATTCTGGTCACTCCACACATCCATCTCAACATTGTCATCTACGCTACATGTAATCTTTTTTGATCCGTCTTCTTCAGTTCACTCAAATAAAATTATAATTTTGCAAAAACAGAACTTGTTTTTTTACTGAATCCTTATAAGGTGGTTCGAGCACTTATCCCTAAGGAATGAAAAAAAAAAGTTGTTTTTATTTTTAATCAAGCTAATTCCCGTGCGGGTCAACCTAAATCAGTAGTAGATCATGTGGTTTTAAGGAATTACACGAATTCGTTTACACCCTGTATATGAGAAAAGGGGTTTGCCCAGCAGTGGGAAAGTTACAGGCTGATTTATTATTTTACATAAAGTGTGATCTTTCGATATAGTCTGCAAATTTTTTTAAAAATCTTGTATCTAATTTAATTTGTGCGGGGATTTTTTATTCTTAAGTTTATTATTTCGAATCAAGGGTAATAAATAACATTCATGGTCCTGGCTGGTAGGTAGTAATGTTGTGCGTCAGGTCGTTGAGCTCCCTAAGATAGGGTTGAGCTACACGATGGCTGATGCATGCGTGCCATCTGTTGGGACAGGTCCTCTCAAATTGCTCTGGAACTTTCCTCAAAAGGCCAGTCCAGGCATTGCACTGCATTGTCCTCACACAAATATTTGCTACAGAAAATATGTCTGGAATTTAAAAGAAACTACCCCTGAGTTTGTTTCGGCCTTTCTTCTCAGAGGTAGTCAGATAGGAAACGCCGACGGCATCTAGCTTCAAAAAAACAATCCGACATGTAAAAGTGATTTTTAAACATCCAATTTGCAGAATAAATGATTTCATTTCATTTAATTATACAGGGCGTCCCACGACTTTGCCACATGGAGGGGAAGTACCTTAAATACTGCAGATAGAAAAATTTACTGAATGAAGACTTCATTTTTATTTTAAAAACAATACGAACTGCATTCAAAGAATTTTAAATAATCACCTATCTGAACCGGGAATCGAACCCGCTAAAGTGAAAACAAAAAAAACTGTAATTTTATTATACCAATCGAAAGGCTCGATCACATACATTTATTTCTTCTAAGTAACATAGCATCTAAAATAAAAGGAACACCATGAAATTTAACATTTATTTGAAATAATAAGACACGTTTAACTGTGCAACTTACAAACCATTTCATTTATTAAATGCTCAAAATGTGTCTCTTCCTATTGTATACAAATTGTAATTCTTTTAATAATCTCGCTTACCGTTGATTTATTTATTTTTTCATAGTGAATATTTGAAATAATACTTTGAAATAGTAATAAAGCAGAAAGTAGTACATAAAGTCAGTTTTTATAAGCACGACATAGAGAGAATACTATTCATTATTCTGAACAAAATTTTAAATGAATGTTAAAATTCATGGTGTTCCTTTTATTTTAGATGCTATGTTAGTTAGAAGAAATAAATGTATCTGATCGAACCTTTCGATTAGTACAGTAAAATTCCAGATTTTTTTATTTTCACATTTAGCGGGTTCGGTTCCCGGTTCAGATAGGTGATTATTTAAAATTCTTTGAATGCAGTTCGTATTGTTTTTAAAATAAAAACGAAGTCTTCATTCAGTAATTTTTTCTATCTACAGTATTTAAGGTACTTCCCCTCCATGTGGCAAAGTCGTGGGACGCCCTGTAGAATCATTTATTTTCTAATTTAATGATTTTTTAAATTCTATTTATACAAAGCCTCGTTTGTTTCAAAGTGTGTATAAATCTAAGGGCTCTTACACATCACGTTTTTTTCCGACGCTGTCGACGCGCGTCGCACGCAACTATAACGCGCTGCAAACGCGATGTTATCGCAACCAATTTACCTATTCACACGTTCATAAAATTGTAGTATGCAGACGACGACTTTTTCGCGAGCTGTCGACGCGCTCGTAGTGCGGAGTTACATCGATACAGACGCGCTGGCACAGCGCGTCTCTTTAGCTGCAAACACATACGTACAGCGTTCTGTATGAAGTACGGATGGAGTGTGTGCCGCAGGTCTCTCCCCCGCCCCTTTCCTCGATGTCGGTCGGTCACACAGTGCACACACGTTTCCAGCGCGATACACGCTCCATCGCGCGCGTGCTACGCGCGTTTTATTTTGCAAGAAGAATGGCCCACGCGCGTCTGTAGCACGTTTCTCGTGAGTTTGCAGCGATGCAATCGCAAGTAATCTATTTCAAGTTTGGCAGCGCCTACAACGCACGATAGCGAAACGCGCGTCGACGGCGCCTGAAAAAAACGTGGTGTGTAAGAGCTCTAACCTATTGTTTACTAGTGCGATGACGTCACGACATCTTTATATGCTTCACTCGTGTACCTATCGTAACGCGTTTTTTGCTGCAGCGGTGCATTGAAGCAAAAGCGTAATATGAACTGTCTTACTACGTTTAAAAGGTGTTTTTTTTCGCCGCACGACGCGACGCGCTACGCCCCGCGTCTCCATAAATGAGGCCTTAGTGGGGCGGTTCCAAAAAAATTAAATATAACTTTTCATATGTTTCCTTCCAAGGTACGGACCCGCGCAGTGCGAATCCGACTCGCACTTGTTTATTTTGTCGTTCACTATTGCAAGCACTCGGGGGCCAAAGTTTAGTGTGATGGTAATTTTAAATAAAGTTATCTGTGGAGGGTCAGGTTTTTTCATTTTTTTCTAACCTCGCTTAATTAACTTTTATCATAAATCGAAGATAACATCGCTGTAATGGTCTAGACATTGTTACTGTGACACACTCATTCTTTTCGTTCCGCTTATTGCCAAAGAAAAATACTGTGAAATGAAAGAGGTCTTCAACTTATTTCTTGTAGTTTAGTTGTTAAATGCATTGTGTTTGCTGTTAAAACTCATAAAAAATAGTTTCTTTGTGTAAAATAATGATTGTGAATGTTATCTGTGGTTATTTTTGCTGATATTTTCATTAATCTGTGGTTTCTGGAACGACTGATAGATAGATCGTAAGTACTTTTTTTTATATGTACCTGCTGCCCTCCTATACCTTACTCAACGAAAGATGACAACAACTTATAATAAATAAAAAAAAACTTCCAAAGTCAAACTTTTACAAGGAGTTCATCATCATCATTCAACCGAAAGACGTCCACTGCTGGAGATAGGCCTCTCCCAAGCATCGCCACATCAACCGGTCCTGTGCCTCTCGCATCCAACGGATTCCCGCGACCTTCACCAGATCATCGGTCCACCTTGTGGTCACCCACCCACGCTGCGTCTTCCGGTACGCGGTCGCCACTCCAGAACCTTTCGTCCCCATCGTCCATCCGTTCTGCGAGCAATATGCCCCGCCCACTACCACTTAAGGCGAGCTGAACCCTGGCGCGGTAATCGGGTAAGCGACGGCAATCGGGTGAGCGACGACGCGCGGGCCGAAAATCACTTTAAAAAATCGATAAAAAATATATAAATGTAATTAAAAAAAACGATCGGGTAGAATCGATTCCAAAATTAATTACCTATAAATTAATATTAATTATAAAAATGTATTATAGTAAGTACTTGTTTAAAATGAAATTTTGCTTGTAAAAAAACTGCAAATCGAAGTAACTTCAGTATTTTTTTCTATCGAGAAAACTATATTGCATCGTGTATTGAACGGGTACATGGTATAGAGAAGGAATGTATCCTAAAATATAAATTTATTTTGGGTTCTAAATGTTTTAATTTGCCTATCAAAAATGAGTTCTAAAACAAGCAAAACCTACCGCGCCAGGGTTCAGCTCGCCTTAAGTTTGGCAATTCTTCGAGCTATGTCGGTTACCTTGGTTCTCCTGCGGATCTCATCATTTCTGATAATTATGATCACGCATAATTCGATTCGAATAATGTTACATTATTTTTTCCATGTTTTGTTTATCCGTCCGTATGTTATAGCCATTTTACTTGGATTCTATTGGGACTACATTTGTTGGTTTTTGTGGGACAAAGCCGTATTTGTATGTGTTAATGTAATAATAAAAAAAAACGGCCAAGTGCGAGTCGGACTCGCGTACGAAGGATTCCGTACCATCTATAAAAATCATCTATAAAAATGGCAAAAAAATCATGTCTGTTGTATGGGATTAAATATTTATTTTATTTTAATTATTTATTTTTAAAGTGAATATATAACTAAATATCCTGTGAATATTTCAAGCGTCTACCTGTTGCCGTTATCAATATCGAGCAAAAACGAGCAAAAAAATCACGTTTGTTGTATGGGAGCTCCCTTAAATATTTATTTTATTCTGTTTTTTAGTATTTTTTGTTACAGCGGCAACAGAAATACATCATCTGTGAAAATTTCAACTGTCTAACTATCACGGTTCATGAGATACAGCCTGGTGACAGACGGACAGCGGAGCCTTAGTAATAGGGTCCCGTTTTACCCTTTGGGTACGACATAAAGGTTCCTAAGCAAGTTTTTTGTTTAAGTGAATATTTAATGAGATATGAGCTACAAAAGTCGTTAGCAAAATGTCCCGCCCCTCTAATTTTCCAAACTTGTCATTAAAAAATCAGAAAATTCAAGCTTGTAGCACCTAAAAACTACCACTTTCAACTAATACCATTTTTAACAAGATATTTGTATAGGTACGTTTTTAAAATATGTGCTATTTTCAATTGAATGTTATTTTGAGTTGATTGACACCAAAAATAACTTTGCATTTACAATAATTATATTATTAGCTACTTCTTTTATTTTTATTAAATAATAAACTGTTGCGATTAAAATGACTTAGTTAATTACCTATACGATACAAAAATATGAGATTTCCTTTATGAATCTATATTGCGTAGCGATTTAAGTAACCGTTACACGTCTCTACGTGTGATAGTAACAGAAATGTGTTTTTTTTTATAAAAAAAACATTAACAGGTACTTACATATCACAGTTCTTCATTTAACACAAAAAAAAAAACAAAAAGACACTCAAAAATCACATTAAACAAACGTCACATTATCACAAAAAAACAAAATGGCCGCGTAAACAAAGCGCCGTTTTACGAGGCAAAGGACAAAAGCATACAGCCAAATAAAAACCTGCGTGACAGAGGTCCGCACACAGGTTGCCTCGAGCCGACACTGAGGGCGCCCAAGCTTTCGCATCCTTTCTGAACTGAGTCAAATATATCCTATTCAGTTCCCCTCTGTCATATTTCAATTGTAAAACCACTTCGGGAACATCTACCCGTCTCTTTCCGACTTCGTTTTCCTGTGATTCTATTGGTTGGTTTTCGGTGCTCGTGTCTTCTGATTGGGGTTCGGTGGCGGACTGAACTACCCCTGTGAGGGCAACGCCTACTATAAGGGTGAATAATTTCATCTTTCCCATCTGAAATCAAAGGTTTTTAGTTAGTTTTTTGTTGAGATTGAAGGCATGGATGGATAAAGCAATCTGTTCTTGAAGTTTTTCCAATTTCAAAGTTGTTTTTTGCTATTAAAGTTTTTATGGAAATATTTATGTTTATTTTGTTGAATATCCGAAGTGCTGATAATACTATCTGATACTCAATCGCGTCTGGTTAGATTTAAAGTTGACCTTGCCTAGAAAAATTGCTAGTAAATGGCCACACGTACTCTTCCCTTGGGTATCAGATGACAGTAAGCATCGTTTGTTCTGTCTAACCATTCCCAACTATATTATCCAGTCTAACCAGATGCAGCTGAATACCAGTATTTTACCCATGTCCAGCAGTGGTGTACTACGCCTTATCGAATGCCAAAACATGGAATAGGTATCAATTGATCGAACACTATAATAAATCGAATGTTCAAATAGTCGAACGTTCATTTCATCGAATGGTTAATAAATCGAACATTCAATAAATCGAACACTCAATAAATCGAACACTCAATACATCGAGTGTTCAAAATATCGAATGTTTGTTTGATCGAACATTTAAAATATCAAATGTTTGTTTCATTGAACGTTCAACGTATCGCATATTCATTATATCGAAATATTAACATACTGACTACTTATTATATTGAATATTAGTATACAAAAATTTCGGCGATGTCGAAGAAAAACACAGCTTAATCTTTTTTTTTGTTTAGTTATTAGTTAAATTAAATGTCGTGTTGGCCCTGAGGTTACAGACCCACTTGTTATACGAGTATGCACCGGGTTGTGGGTTCAAACCCATGCAAATGTTTTTACATGTTCAATATAACAAGTAATCAGTATGTTAATATTTCGATATAATGAATATGCGATACGATGAACGTTCAATGAAACAAACATTCGATATTTTGAACACTCGATGTATTGAGTGTTCGATTTATTAACCATTCGATGAAATGAACGTTCGACTATTTGAACATTCGATTTATAGTGTTCGATCAATTGATATTCGATGTTTTGGCATTCGATATGGCGTAGTACATCCGTCCAGCAGTGGACGTCTTTTGGCTGAATGGTGATGACGTAATACAATTGCCCTGCAGGTGTCTCAAACTATGTCGCACTCAGGCCACTCTCTGAGATTTATTATTAACGCTACATGTGAACGCTCTTACACTCAATCGATAATGGTGTCTAGTTAATGAGGCTGTGGTTTTAATATTGAAACCTTTGTCGACCAACTTTGTTTGATATCACGTTTTTGCTCAAAACGAAATAAACCGAATCGGTCGACACCTACCAATATACCTATTATATGCAGGTTGTTGTATTGTAGGGGTGCATGAAAAGAGCCTTCACGAGTGACGATATTTAAGTACGTCCGGCGCACCCTGGGCAGTCAGCCCCGCTACCAACCTTGCTGACTGGCTAATCTTTTCTCCACAGCATGAGCTATTTTCGTATAGAGAGTGCTGATACGAGAGAAGAGAAGATACAGGTTGTAAACGAATTCGTATAATTTCTTCAAACCGCGTGGTGTACTGGTGTCACAGATCGACCCTGCATGGGATTACGAACAATTTCTTTTTTCAAACAATTCCTTAGTGTTCTTTTTCCGAATCATTTTAGCTTCCCGAGTTAACTAACTGCGCGGAGCGATATCGCGCTAGTCGTGCCCGCCAGCTGTGTCTCCGTGATTTCATTAATTTATGCGTGGCATCGAAATGTTCTATTACAAAAAATATACTTGGGAGCAAAGAAATCGAGCCACTCCTTTTTTCACATGTCCAGGGGGCTTACCATGACTTCTTAAAGCAGGGCAGAAGTTGCCTGGAAGTTGAACTGCCCTGCGTTTTTGTACTATGACATCGATAAAGCAGGCCTGTAGCAGGCCTGCTAAGTTGACGTTTACGAAATCCGTTCACCTGTTTTTTTTTTGTATGGACTTTTCGTACCATGAACAAGCTTATCCGCTCAACTTGGTTGAATAGTCGTTCACCTTCTATACTGTCATGGTACGATTTTTAGCGATTCAGAAGCAGGCCTGCTTTTGAACGGATATTGACTGGCTGGCATTTGAACGTTTTCATAAGACGTCATGGTAAGCCCCCTGGTTATTAGTTTTGGTATCATGAATTATATAATACAAAATACAAAAAACTACCCTCATTGTAAAGGTTATCAAATAGCCTTTTAGGTGATATAATTATGTTTAGAATTGATCTGTTCCATAACACCAAAAATAATAACAATTACCTACGTGAAAAATAGAAGTGGCTGGATTTATTTGCTCCCAAGTATATTTATTTATTATCAAAATCCACAATAGGTACTTATTTTTAAAACTATGTTCTTTATAGGTATAACAATAAGGTGTATTAATCACTTACTTTAGCTAAGTTTATTTACTCAACCTAATTGTAACATAAACTTCAGAGATTAACGCGTCAAGTTAGTACTTTGAAACGGAGTTTGATTTTAATCCAGCCTTAACAAGGCCAAGTTTGAGAACAAAATTGATGATATTGTTAACAAATTAGACTCTTGTACCTACACAGGATGTCTCGAAAATTAGTGTTAAGGGGAAATCCAGAGGTAGAGCATCCTTAGAGGTACCCCAATCACCCCCGTGTATGTTCCGCGATTTTTTTGTAGTTTCCGAGTTATGATTTCTTTTCATGTTTGTTAATTAAACTCTGACTTAAATGACATTTTTGATCATAATGTCATGAATAGTTGAAAAAAACGCGTGTTTTAAAAAAAATAGATTCTCTGTTCGTCTAATTTAGAAAAAATAACTATTCTCGTCTCTATGATCAAAAATGTTATTAAAGTCAGAGTATCTTACCTATCTACGCTATTTTGCATAGAAGTAATAAGTACTACGTACTATTTTGATTTTAAACAGGCCGTTCCGAATAGTTTGTTCTTTTTTTGTCGTATTTTTTTTTGGCTTACTTTTTTATTTTTATATTAATCTATTCATGATGTAGATTAACGAGTTTATTGGAACGCTCTCTGTTATTTTACATACCAGCGATTGGGGTTACTTCGATATCAAGGGGCGACAGTAAAAATATTGTATTTGGTCATATATCTCTGTGAAAATGGAACTTATGCATTTTAAATTAACTGTATAGGCAACATTGACAGTTTTACTATTTTACCATACAGTATAGAAGTGTCTGCGAAGTTAGATGGTGAAAATAAAAAATACTAAATCACACCCCTGATTATGAACAAAATTCGAGTCCTAATTGGGGCTACTTTGACATTGAATGATAAAACAGGGATTATCAAAGTAAAAGCCTACGGTCCGACTTTGATAAGGAACGTTTCTCCTTTTTTTTATTGAAAACTATGCTCTGAAGTGTTTTTTTCTAGTCTATGTGATTTTATATTTCTCAGTTAATTCAGTATACACCGTTAACCCTAAATGGGAATTTTTGAAAATCAAATACCTAAAAAAACTTAACAAAAAAAAATTGTATTTCTATTTCTGACTAATTTTTGAGCCGTGAGTTATCTGACTGCAAAGAGCGATATCGCGTTAGTCGTACCTGCAAGCCGTGTCGCCGTGCTTTCATTAATTTATGGGTGGTATCGAAATGTTCACACAAATAAAAAAAATTTTTGCAAAAAAATAAATTCTTATTTTTTTACTGAATCCTTATTACTTAGGTGGTTTAGATATGATCGGTAACAAAGCCGCATGAAATTTTTTATTTTTATTTTTAATCGAGCTAAATCCCGTGCGGGGGCTGTCTACACCAGTAGTAGATCATGTGGTTTTAAGGAATTGCACGAATTCGTTAACAGCCTGTATATGAAATATTTTTGATGTAGCAGCTAAAAGCGAAAATAAATAAGATACAAACACATGAAGCTCAAAAAATTTATCAAAGTAACCTCGTCCTACGGTACTGTATTTTGTCCCATAGTAAAACTTGTACAAAGTCATGAACAAAGTTCATGATTTTCAGATGTAAAACGACTAACTAGTAACGCTGTACAAAATACTACGCATTTCATCAAACAATTCTACCTACCCCTTCACCATACAACCTTAATTATACTGCTCAAACTTGGCACTAAGCGAAAATCTATACCCCCACACCCTTTGAAGCCTTCGCTAGAAAGAGATAGACGTATATCATAAAACCTTTGCCAGAAAGAGCAAGATAATATTTCGAGGGAGATAGGATCCGGTATTGATCCGGGAGGTAGAACCGTTATGTAACGGTCCTATGTACTATCTGTGTACTTGTGTTTGTTTCTATGTAAGTAGGTACTCTGTGTATTTAGGTTTTCTGTGTATTGGTACAGGAATGTGAGTGGAGGATAAAGTACAGTCAGCTATAAAAATATGTGATCACTTTCCAAAATTAAATAGTAAAGTTAAGAAGGATTCGTGAAAGGATTCTTTCAATTTTATGAAAAAAAGTATTCGTGTATAGATGATATATGTAATTAAATAATTAAATAAATATATGTCTGGATAGGCATGTTGACAGCATCAACAAATTGCAAATCTAATTGGTCCGCTAGTTAGAATTTTGAAAAATAATGGACTACGTATTTTTTGTTTTGTTAAATCTAAGAATATTTGGAATGATAAAACGCATCAAAAATCGAGAGTGCAGGCTTGTGACGTCAGAAGCAAGTACAAATTGCACTTGCTTGTGACGTTTTGTCAATTTTAAAAGTGTCGTATCTTCGTCAATTTTGGTTTACGTAACAAAAGAAAAAATACAGGTCAAATATTTTTTGATAATCTAACTGACGGACTAATTAGATTTTTTCAGTCAAATACGATAAGAATAAACTGTCAGAAGCATTGTGAGGAATTTACGAAAGAGCCACATACAATTGTTTTTTTTAATCTTTCCATTTTCTTGTTTTTACCTTCTTCTACTTCTCTTTTTCTTCCTATCTTTAATTATTGTAATTGGTCTTTGACCGTTTTAATTAAAGTAAAATAAATAACTACGCCTTCCACAAATCGCTTTTTAATTTCGCCAAGTGAAGTAGTTATACATATTTTTGTACAGACGCCAGCAGGTCTACCCGAAACTGTCAAATTTTACCAATCAACCTTGAACCTAATGCTTTAGCGATAAAGATGAAAATCTATTAAAGAAAGGAGATCATTCACGGTTTATACAAAGTTCGGCACAAAAGTCAAAGTGCCAGCGAAAAAAAAGGTGTCACCACTGTTGGGGAAGTCAGTCCGAGTATTTTTTACTACGGCACTAAGTCTCTACAACCATTCCTTGTAGTAGCTTTATGTTCTGGCGTCTGTACTTGACTGTACATAATAGGCCAACAGTGGAATTTGTGTCGTCATTTTAAATTGTCATGAAGTGTTTTCTGTCTAGCCTATGTTGGGGTCAACTACCAATCTAACTAGAGGCAGCTAAATACCAGTATTTTACACGGAGCGACGGCCATCAGACCTTCGCAACCCAGTTACTAGGCAATGCCGATATCCTAATGTTAGACCGGTTGTCAGACTTTCGAGCTAATAGACTACCAGTAATGACTGTCATAGGTATTCATATGACACGTGGGACCGACGGTTTAGGGTGCCTTTCCGACAGAGATGTGCTATGCAGTTATGCTACGAGAATGTAAAAGCTAAGCTACGAAACTATGTGACCGTTTCCACTGATGCTAAGCTATGTAGCGGAGCGAGTAAGATGTGCTATGAAAATGCACCGCGGCTAGGTAGCTGTGCGAGGAAGATGCGCAGCTCTACTGGCATGTCTACTTTCGGTGACAAATGCGCGTCTACTGTAGGTACACTGCTGTGCACATAGCTACAACACTTGCGACCATCCATAGCACGTATCCACAGCACGCATCTTTCCATATAAAAAACGTAGCTTAGTTGAATCAGTTTCCACCAGTGCTATGCTATGTAGAACAATGAATATGATTAATGGATATCAAACGCATCCATAGCAACGTTTCATAGCACATCTCTGGTGGAAAAGCACCCTTAACGGGAACTTCCTCTTGAATCACTCTATCTATTAAAAAATCGCATCAAAATCCGTTGCGTAGTTTTAAAGATCTAAGGGACAGACAGCGGGAAGCGACTTTGTTTTATACCAGGGATGCACAGACCGCGGCTCGCCGGCGTCGATGTACATGCGGCCCGCCAGCGAATTAAACTCTTTTATGCGTTTGTATGAAAGTACTGCATAATATCAGTAATGGCCAGCTTTAGCTTCTGAATAAAGATTTTGAATTTTATCAAAAGCCCACACTGCGATACCTACTTACATTTTTTTTAGACCTAATTTCATTTTTTTTTATTATTCTTAATTATGGTGGCCTGCCTTTAGCTCATAGTCCGCTCGAGTGGCTGCAAGTCCTAATAAGTCTGTGCATCCCTGTTTTATACTATGTTGTGACGACACACGATTTAATGCTCTAATTTGAATGACAAGTTAATTGCTGGGTTGGAGCGGCGCCGGTATAGTGTGCCATGACTTTTATGCTAAAAACGCATCGACCTTAAACGGGCATAGCGCAAAAACGCGACCACCAACATGATCGCCAATGACGCTAAGTAATTTATGTTTCATATGTGTCTTAATGTAAAATCTACTCTATAAAGGGCTAATTAGCCAACAACAATTAATTACAAGGGAAAAAGTATAAAGATACATAAAATTTAGTGAAAATAAATGGTGACTCACTTAGTCCGAAGCTGTGTTATCAGCTACACTTTATGAAGCTTAATGAACTTGGCTACTGTTTTGCATCATCATTGAATACGGCACAGAGTAGTGTAGTGTTACAGAGAGTTCTTTGTCAAATAACTGTCGAATAAATAGTGTTTTATATTACAGTTTATGAAGGTAAATGAACTTCGCAACTGCCCCCCGATTCTGCACCTTTTCGATAAGCAGATCTCGACTAATTCGGTTTGTAATTTTGTTTCGTCTACGATTCTCGTATGAGAACTTTATTTCGAAAGACACTTGTTCGATTAACGTATTGTCGAAAGAATTATCATCCGAATAACAATTTGTTCGAACAGTCTTTACTTCGAAGTCTTTCCTTCAGCGAATGGATTATTTAACAAATAATAATTATCGTTCAAACTGGCTCTCTCCATAGCTAGTTGAGTCATCTGAAGGCCAATTCTCGTAATTAAAAATGTTCAAAATATAGTTCCGATCTAATCTCAGTCTAGTTTCAATCTCATAAATGTGACAAACTAGCTTTCGCCCGCAGCTTCGCTTGCGTGAAATTTTGAACCCGTTAAGTGACGATTTTCCATACAAACTTTCATCCCCTATTTAACTCCCTTAGGGGTTGAATTTCGAAAAATCCCTTCTTAGTGGATGGTTACGTTACAAAAGGAACCTACTGTCAAAATTTCAACTTTCTAACCCCAACGGTTAAGGCTGTGCGTTGATAGATCAGTCAGTCAGTCAGTCAGCTTCTCCTTTTATATGTATAGAAGATGGTATTCTTGTTCTTTAACAAACAACGGCAAACGTGAGATTAGATTAAAATGAAATCGAAATGAGATTGAAAGTTGACCGAAGCCAAAAGGGTATTGGTTACACCATGAACTGAGCCATTTTGACAAGTTGGAATTCTCATTTTTTTCTAGAATTATAGTCTATGACTGTTGATATCGGTATGCTATCGGTAATAGATTTTAAGTTGACTGAATTGACATTATATCGAGATAGACTGAGATGATACTGAAACCGGACCGGACTTTAGGTGTACCAGAATACCATTTTTTATTTCAATTCATAATTTAATCACAGTTCGGTCAACCTTCAGTCTTACTTCAAATTAATTTCAAGAATTGGGCTTCTGGAGTTTCCTTATGAGGCCAATAGTGAGCGTCCACGTCTCCGTGCCATTTGTCATCACTGGTTAAGACGTTAAGACACTATATCGTTCATATATACGATATATTCGGCGACGGAGTAAGGCAAAAAAGTGGTCTTTCGAAAAAAAATATTTAAAAAAATCTACGCGGCCTCTGCATTAGTTGGCTACTCTGTAACTACTCAAATCACTCACGATAACGGTATCTAAATCAAAGCTTTTCCCGGAAAAGGGTTTTAACTGATACCAGTATCTGTGATTTAGCGGTCACTGGTTATTTACCGGTAATTTTAACATGAAATTGGCGAAAATACAGGGTGTATGCGAATTCATGTAATTTTTTCAAACCACGTGATTAATTATTGACACAGATTGACGCCGCTAGGTAGGTTGCCTAACGTATTTTAGCGCTGCACTGCATCCGATCCGGATCCGTGAAAATAAGAATATAAAAAAGTCGGACCGTATTCGGATATTGCTTTTCGCACTGCATCCGATCCGAATTCGTGGAAATACGGATCTAGAGTCTAAAAATCTCGGGCCGAATTTGGATATTACTTACGCACTAATCCGATCTCTGATCCAAATCCAAGCAATTCAGGGGCCATCTTTGGCATATGTCCGATTTGAATCCGAGGTAATGCGAAAGCGTTCATACAAACAGTACTACGGCTACTTCGTGCCGTCAATATTTCTTCCGAATTGGAGACTCACGGATCACGGAGAGAAATCGGATGACAGAAGTCGGATCTAGTGCGTAAACTATCATAGAAATAGTTCTATGACTACTCCGGAACGTATTTTCACGGATTCGGATCGGATGTAGTGCGTAACCGCTCTTAATGACTACAATCTCCTTACTTGGATTAGCAGTGATAGACGAGCCGAGGAAATAAAACAAAGGATGGCGTTTAACAAAAGATGGCAAATCAAATCAAATCAAATCAAAAATTTTTATTTCACATAAACCAATACAGGCGCTTATGAAAAGTCGAATTTAGGTGCACGGTTCCAATTAGTCGTTTCCTATGGAGAAGAGCCGGCAAGAAACTCCATGGTTACTCTTTTAAAAAAAGGGATATCTTTTACAATTTCAGTGAATACAGTAGGTACTATGAGAGAGAACAATGTAGTCTTGAGCACCTTGGAGTATAGTACCAAGTCTTGAGTACAAAAATTAACCAAAAAGGGAAAAAAATAGGAAAAAAAGAAATACAATATGAATAATAGTAATTTACACAATTATATGTATAGGCAAGTCCACAAAGTTCTCACACTTACAAAAAATAAAATGAAGCTAAATTATATAAAACAATTGACATACTTAAATGTCATCAAAACTTAGACAAAAAATCATTAAAGAGTAAGATAAAAGATATCTTGAGAGTAATGATAGCAATAAAAATAAAAATAAATAATCATAATTGAGGATAGTTAATAGACATACACATACGTCGTTAATGAGGTACCAGGGAAGCCACATGTGCAGGAACTAGAGCCAAACATCCCTGTCCTCGACGTAGTCCTTAATCTTGTAGTATGCTTTTTGAGTGAGGACACGTTTAATATGGGTTTTGAACTTTCCCTCGGTAAGATCTGTTACAGATTTCGGCAGTTTGTTATAAAAACGTACGCCATTGCCCAAAAATGACTTACTAGTTTTGCTTAGTCTAAATTTAGGTATCACAATTTTATGTTTATCCCGTGTATTTTTATCATGAAAATCACTCCTAACATTAAACAAATGCAAATTTTTGCGTACATATAAAATATTTTCTAAGATATAGAGTGACGGCAAAGTGAGTATTTTAATATCATTAAACACGTTTCTAAGGGACTCGCGGGAACCCAGGTTGTAGATGGCACGGATTGCTCTCTTTTGTAAAATAAAAACCGAATCGACGTCAGCTGCTGAGCCCCACAACAGAATGCCGTAGGACATAATGCTGTGGAAATAAGCGAAGTATACTAGCCTAGCTGTAGCCACACCAGTCAGCTGCCTAATTTTCCTAACTGCATATGCAGCAGAACTTAACCTCGCCGACAGGGCAGTAATGTGAGCACCCCACTGCAATTTTGAGTCAATGGTTATACCTAGGAATACGGTTTCATTAATTGGATCAAGTTTGTTGCCATCAAGCATTAAATTTAAACCTACTTGGGGTACATTTGGTAGAGAAAATCTAAGGCATTTTGTTTTATTTGCATTAAGTAATAGATGATTAGCTGTAAACCATTTGGAAAGAACAGTTAGGCTCTCATTGACATGTAAAACGTCCCTATCTTTCCTATCTATTTTAAAAATTAGGGAAGTATCATCAGCAAATAAAATTATATCAGATAAATTGGACATCATAAAAGGGAGATCATTTATATAAACTAGAAATAGAAAAGGCCCAAGAATTGAGCCCTGAGGCACGCCCATCTTAACCAGAGACCCCGACGATATAGCACCATTGACACCCACCTTTTGCTGTCTGTTTGATAGATAAGAAAAAACGAGGTCAGCAGCTCGTCCACGAATTCCGTAATGGTGTAATTTACAAATAAGTGTGTTGTGGTCAACGCAGTCGAAAGCCTTGGAGAGATCACAGAAGATGCCAACAGCATCCTGAGAGCTCTCCCAGGATTCCAAAATTTGAGTGACTAGTTTCACTCCTGCGTCTGTGGTCGACCTACCTTTCGTGAAACCATACTGGCGACTGTGCAATATCCCGTTTAGGTTGAAATGAAACATCATCTGATCAAGCATAATCTTTTCAAAAATTTTACTTAGTGCTGGAAGCACAGAAATGGGTCTATAATTAGAGGGGTTATTCTTGCAGCCCGATTTGAAGATTGGTATTATCTTACTATGTTTCATCAAATCGGGAAATGTACCGCTATCTAAACATTGGTTGAATATGCCTGCAAGTATAGGGCCAATGGTGTCAATTATAACTCCAAGAACCCTTACAGAAATGCCCCATAAGTCTTCAGTATTTTTTATGTTAAGACTTTTAAATGCTTTTTTAATCGAAGCAGTAGAAATATGCTCAAATTCAAAGACAGGTATATCTTTACAGAAATTTTGTTTAAGCAGTGATTCAGCTAGTATAGAGGACGAAGCAAGGGATTTCGTAACCTCTACCGGGATGTTCGTGAAAAAGTTTTCGAGTGTCTGAGCGACTTCAAATTTATCTGTAATAGACTTGTTATTATATTTTAAAGCTAGTTCGTTATCCCGTTGTTTTGTGTTTCCGGTTTCTTTGTTTATTACCTGCCACACAGCCTTTATCTTGTTTTTAGAGGCATCTATTTTTTTACTAATTAATCTAGATTTAGCTTGAATACAAACACTCTTAAATATCTTTGAATAATTTCTAACATAACTATGAAAAGCTTGATCAGAGGTCAATGATTTTTCGTGATATAGATGATATAAAGTTTCTCTACTGTTTCTTATGCCTAAGGTGGCCCATTCACTAAATTTTGATTTACTACTAATTTTACATTTCTTAACTGGACACGTGTTTTTAAATTCTCGGCAGACTGTAGAAAACAATGTACAATAATTTATGTTGGGGTCCCTTGAACTGAAGTGGGATGCTGAAAGGTGACTTAAAACATTATTATTAAATTTGTGCAAGTTACTTTTAGTAAGCGATCTTATTTCAATGATTGTATCTAATTGTATCTTATTATTTAACTCAAAGTATACTAGTTGGCCTGTATGATCAGACCTAACGCCACTAATTAAAGAAGAATTTTTAATTCTACAGTTTGTAAAAATATTGTCTATGCATGAAGCTGATGTTGCAGTTATTCTAGTCGCTTCATTAAATATATATTTTAAATTAAAAGATTTGAATAATGAAACCAGTTTACATTTATCTACTGAATCAATTAAAAGGTCAATATTCAGGTCGCCACAAACAAAAATTAAATTATTATTTCTAAAAAGTTTGCTCAATATGTCTTCTAAAGTAACTAAAAATGATGATAAATTTGATGCCGGTGGTCTATAAACACATAGGATAGTATGGCCTTCTATCTCTGCACATGCTACCTCACATAAGCGGTCAACAGAACAAGCAGTGATGTCTTTTCTTTTCTTATGTCTGAAAGAATCATTACATAGAATCAAAGTACCACCACCTACTGAAGATCTGTTGTACGCACTGGCAACTGCAAAATTATTAATATTAAACAGCATCTTATCTGGTTTCAACCAAGTCTCACAAAAACATAATATATCCATATGGTATTTATCTATTAACATTTCCACATCTAGGATTTTGCCAGAGAAGCGATTTATATTTTGGTGATAAAGTAAAATAGAATCACCCTGCTTCTCTTTTGTCGGCACTAAAAGTTTAAACAATCTATGACAGTATTATTTGAATAACAAGATAATACTGATTCATCACTTAACCTAGTCTCAGTTAAATTATCTATTTAATTATTAACTGCGTGTAAATTATAAGCTATCAATGTAGCTAATAAGTGTCGATATTTCTTCGACAAGAACATATGTTCCTGAGTTAATACAAAATCTCTAACAAAATTGTTAGTATCAAAAAATAGTAAAGAGTCACTATGACGACATGTCAACATGTGCATTAAATTATTTAGATTATAAATATGGTAGTTCTCTTGCTCTGACAAAGAGTTCGAGTATGGCAAGGCACACAATATTATTTTACCTATCTTTAATTTTAGTAGGGCACTGATACCATTAACTATGTCCCTTTTCCTAATGTCTAGGCTGCTACCTATAAGCAGAACCACATTGGTTTGCTCATCCATTTGAGTGTGTACAATTTTTCCTATAATCTCACTATAATGTAAATTATGGTAACAATGGTTTATAACATTATGGTTCAGACAGTTATTTAATAAAGATCCAAAACCTGATCCTAGTTTGTCTGAAAATACTAATGACCTACTTTTCTTGTCGTCGATAATTTCCATTCGGTGAGTCACTGTGGGTGGAGCTGAAGGTGGAACATACTGGGGCTTGGGAGGTGGTAGGGAGCGAGCACAGCTACAAGAGAGATTATTAGTCAGGGACTCGTATCTCTCCGCACTGAGCCTCACTAAATCCACCAGCTCACTGGCCTGCTGTAAACGCTCACTTAACAGTTGTTGGCTAGTTTCATACCTGCTAAAGATTTCCTTTAGAGTGTTTTCCCTGCACAGTAACTCATCCTGAAGGTTCCGAGTGTCGACATTATACAATTTCCTACTTATATCTAACTTATTTTTACAATCACTTAACTCACTAATCAAGTTAAAACGTTCCTTTCTTAGGTTAATATTACTTTTATAAAGATTTTGCTTTTTCAAAACTTTCTGATATTTTTTAATGATTTTTGAAATCTTAACATATTTCTTAACTTTGTTGTGACTACGTAGGAAAGGGCGTCTAGTTAAGGTATCATCCCCGGTTAAATCTACAGTTACAGTTGGCTTCTCACACACCAGACCGGATACACCTCCAACCAACTCATTGAACAGGCTATTGGTGTTGGCATCCTGCTCGCTAACTTTGAGTGAGTTAATGTCAGATAAAGCCTTGTGGGCCTTGCACAATTCAACTTCAAGTTGAGAGATGCGTCTCAACGCCAAGTCGTGGGTGTCTCTGCACTGTTGAAAGTCTGACACTACTTGACGGAGATCCTGATGTTGTTCAAGTATATCCAAGTGTTGGATGTGTAATTCTGCCAACTGGTTCTTGAGCTCAGTGTTTTTGTCGACTATTGACTTGACTTCAACCTCACTGTCATCCCGTTCCTGTAGCAGCTGATTGCATAAGTTTTTAGATGACTCAAGCTCTTTAAGTGTAGCTCTTAGTTTGTCCTCCATCTCACGAGACGCAGCTCTGCGGGTCATCATTTTCACAAATTTAACCACACAGGCACCTGGAAAGTGACAAGGGATAGCTAAGAATATGAAAAGGAAATAGTTGAGCAACAGATAGTTAGCAAAAGGGGAGAACAAAAGATAAAAAGTTACTGAGAAGTTATGATAATGATAATTATTAAGGAATGAAGGTAAGATTGAAACAATTATTTAAGTATTATTAGATTGATTTTACACTTTTATAGTAGTTAATCCAGGTATTTAAACAATGACTGATATCCTAATTAGGACTGAGGTAACTACTGCTACTAAAATGTTATTAAATAAAATAAGAGGCGTTTAAGTCTCAAAGTTTAAACAAAGTTCAGCTATTTGTTTTTACATTCAGTATCTATGGAGTTTTACAATTGTGTTATGGTACATAAATAGTAGTTATGTGAAGTAAGATTGTAGTGTTTTATGGCTGGGGCGAGTGTTTTCGTCATCGATCCTGCTTCCACAAGTTGTCAAGCAAGAGGAGACATAAACCGTGCCAGTGTATAATGGACGTAGCTCATATGAATGAGCAGTATTTGGTGTGTTGTATGGAGTATAGGTATCCCTACAATCATAAAAATAAAACAAAATACTCCCCAGGATTGACGATTTCAAATCCGTAGTCCGTTCGTTGACAGCTGGTACAAGTTTTCGTTAATTTATTATGATATTCCGACAATAACACCGCAATAACACTGGATATATTACTTTTCAATTAGTTTTGATAAAGTTACACATTAATTACACTATTTAACCAATTAAAAAAAAAAAAAAAAAAAAAAAAAAAAAAAAAAAAAAAAAAAAAAAAACATACAACATATTAAGAATAGGTATTATCTTCAATGACAATTTGCCAGATATTACTAAGTTTCATATACCTACATCGAGACCCCTCCGTGCCTCGGAGAGCATATTAAGCAGTCGGTCCCGCATGTCATTGGTATGTTTACACTAGTACGCTTTCATGTTCATCTTGCGCTTTCAACTTTCAATTCCTCTTGCGTCAAGCGCATGCAATATTGATTGCCATAAGACGCATGCAGCTTATCGTCTACACCGGTGCGCATCGGTCAGTCGTCAGTCAACATACAATAGACGGATTAGCGTACGCTAGGGGCAGGCGCTTTTGTCGAACTAGTATTAAGGCATGCGGTATTGCATACGCTATGGCACTTCACGTATGCCTCAGACGAAGACGCAAGATGAACATGAAAGCGCACTGATGTAGACATAGCCATTGACGTTCATAAAGAACTAGCTAATTCTAGTCTATTTTGAATAAAGGAGTTTTGAGTTGAGTTTGAGTTTCACTAGCATCATTTTTCTAACAAAAAAAAAACGTGACTGGGAGTCGATCATACGCCCTACTCCTAACCGAGGTAATACAAGACGACAACCTAAGTACATATTTAACAGTACCTACTAACTTGAACATATAAAAACTCCTTAAACATACATATTTCTATACAAACATATATCCAGCGAACTGCGCACTTCCCCCACTCTTGGGGCGTGTCTCTGACGTCATCCGCCCTTCCACTCAAGGGTGTAGGGTGGGGGGTGGCAATACCACCCTCCTTTGTGAAAACTCGAAGAATATTTAGATTTAGATCGACCAATTATTCGGTGTTTGTAAGTTGATTTAAGACGATAGCACGGATTTATGATGTTTAGAAGATTTGACTTTTGATTTCTTTCGTTTTGATTTTAGAGATATCGATACCGGAAGTATCACTTAGCGTAAGGGACAAAACACGACTTTTCAGGAGAGCCAAAAAACAGTTTTTATTTTCGAAAACTGTCTGTATCTTTTTATTTTATGGTTCGATTTTGATGGGGTCTAGGACAAAGTTTCTTAGATTTTTTGCCTCTTTTATACTAAAAATACTAAATTTAAGAAAACCTAGTGGTTTCGAAAATAGCATGTCCCTTACGTTAAAAAATCATGTTTAGTTGTGCCCTACGCTACACAAATTTTAGATGTAAACCAATGTGAATGATGTATGTAACAAGAAGGATAAAAAAATTGTGTGTTATTTTAATGTAAAGGTAGTGTTGCATTTTGATGTAAGAAGACCATCCTATTGTAGTTAATGGTGATATGGAACCGTATTACTATGGAGTTAAGGTCTATGACTTATGAGACTTATTATATATATTACATTTTAAAAGAAATAAATAAAACCATCTATATTAATCAATACTTTGATTTAAAACAAATGATTCAAGCTAAATAAACAGTCTTTTTCCCCGTAAAACTGAAAGTAAACTAATACAAACTTTTGAAACTAAATTAACAGTCTTCTAACCCTGTAATTGAGACTACTTTATCTATTTTTACTATACCAATCAAAGAAAGTACATAATACACTTTATGATGAGACCATAATTTACTCGTAAAACGAAAATAAACTTCTTAAACGAAAATTAACCAGAAAACAGTAAACATTGCATAAACCTTAAGGTTAATAGAAAAATTATAAAGAAAGTGAACAATTTATACAATGTATATAACAATTTTTACACATATACAATTTATACAATATTTACTGTTTTTCTGGATTGATTTATTACTTAAGTTGTTGATTTACGATGAGTCTAAAATAAAAGTGTTGATAAAAATGAACGGATTTATTTCTTTCTAACGAAAAATAAGTCTCACAAGTCATAGACCTTAACTCCATAGTAATACGGTTCCATATTACCATTACCTTTAATAGGAAAGTCTTACTTACAACAAAATGCAATATTAATAGACATGTAACATTAACGTAAGAGACAATTCTATACATTTTGTTAAAATATTTTGAAATAAAGTTTAATGTAAGGGACCAAACTATTTGACTGCAGTTACTTACTTTACTTTTCGTATATGATATATTTGTAAAGGTCTTTTACATCCTTTTTTTAGACAAAAATTATTCTTGGCTGTTCAAAAATGAGTAACGTAAGAGACATTTTTTCAAGATAATCCAAATTCTGAGTACGCCAGTCGATGGAGCAGAAAATTCCGAATCCAACGATGTATATAACTCATTTTGGCCAAAATGTCCCTTACGCTAAGTGATACTTCCGGTATCGATATTTTAGTAAAAAAACATGTTTTCGTGTTTGGATTACGATTTAAAAATTAGTTATTTGACTGTTTTTACCTTCATAGGTCGAAAAATGAAATATTCCGAGTTAACTCAGCGTAACAACCGTTTACGCTGAGTATGCAGTCGCCGCCAGCTTACGTATTTAAATGCAACTTAGCATTAGATCAATATCATGTTATTTAATATAATTGTTTGTGACTTCAGTTCAACCTTAGCCTTCAACTTAATATCCTGTTTTTATATAATTAAATTAATTTGTAATAATAAATAAATATTTTTTTAACTAAATTCCCGATCGCCGAAACATAACTGGCGCAGTCGGTAGGATCGCGACGCTCTAGGTTCGAATACAACTTTTCGGCTTAAGAGTGACGGTTCTCAAATCGTTCCTTCGTGATCCGCAACGAACCTATCGTGCGGTCGGACATCTGTATAGAATTAGGGGATTCTCCGGAGCATTGGAGGAAGCTGTTGGCTGAGGCGAGACTCGACAGGAGATGCAGTGGCTGCTTCGGTAAGTGCTCACGTAGTACCAAGTGTCCTTGCTCTATTTCCTGTCTTATTTTAATTTGTGTATTTTTAGTGTATGTGTGTCTGTCTATAAGCTAAAATCGCAGTAGGCACCCACTTACTATAATAGCGTTAAGATATTCCGTGTATTAGTGTAACATTACACTTCTGTTGTTTTGTTCGAGCGTCACTAGACAGGTTAGTTACAGTAAAACAATGTCGCTCAGTGATTATGATGCCAACTACAAACCTTATAAACTTATTGCAGATTTGATGCCAAGATATGATGGCAATCCTAAATTACTTAATTATTATATTAGGGAAGTAGAGAGTTTATTACGGTTAACAAGTGACATAGATCGTACGCACCCCGCATTATTCTGTTTGATTAAGAGTAGGCTTAGTGGTACGGCTATTGATGCGATAGCATACGAAGAATATCTTAATTCATGGGACTCAATTAAAAGAGCTTTGATTAGGCGTCTTGGGGAACCACGTAATGAGATACAGGTTATGCAGGAACTCACCCGAGTACGTAGGTCAAAGAACGAGGATTCGGAATGCTTTGGCAAGCGACTCCGAGAACTATTAGACACCTTATACTCAGTAGGCGAACATGGGAACAAAACGTACTATGAGAAGATGGTTATTGAACAGTACGTGAATCAGTTAGACTTCCATGTTTCACTAGGTGTTAGAATTGCGAAACCGGATACGTTTGAAGCAGCTATTATTGCGGCTAGGCAGGAAGAGGCTAGGCTTGCATATAATAGGTCTAACTATTTTAATAATCCTTCAACATCCCAAGCGAAACCAAAGGAGTTACCTAAGCATCATTCCAGTAATAATCCTTTTCGTAATTCTGTAAATCCATATGCGCAGCCTAACTTTATGAATCAACCCATGGCTCCATATAATCCTCAACAAAATAACTTTGTCCCCCAACAAAACAGCATGAATCCAGAACAGCGTCAGCAATGGGTACAGTCTATGATGCCCTGGAAGAACAAACCAACCTCAGGTAACTTAAGACCAGGTGGCTCAGGTAATTTTAGGAGTGGAAACTTTAGGAATCAACCTAACATTCCAAAACAGCAGGTTAATCCTCCCATAGTATCATCGGATGTTACTATGCGTACAGCAGGTAAGCCAGCACAACCACAGTTTGCCTCTCAGGAGCTATTTTATATCCCGAGTCAAATGGAGGGTCAGGAGCAACCAGGACTCAGCGAAGGTGAGTATTACAATCATCTCACAGACAATAACGACACCTTCGAGCCAAGCTTAAGCATGGACGAGCAAGAGGTAAGTTATGATCAGGATTTTACATTGAACGCGGACCGAGACAACCAGACTTAGTATCTATTAACTTTCAAGCTAAACATTTTTTACCATATATTGAGTTGCCAGAGTTTAACGGTAAGTTTTTAATAGACACAGGGGCCAGCCATTCTGCTGTTGCGTCTGATGTCGTTTTCGGCACCATCTTTGAATACTGTGTAGAAACAGAACCATACCAAATAGTTACGGCACATAGTTCATCAGTCCACGATAAAGTAGTGTATCTGCCGTTGCCCCCCGCGTTTAATAGCGATATAATGCATAAATTTTTAATATTTGATTTCGATCCAAAGTATAAAGGCCTTATAGGATTTGATCTCCTAAAGAAATTAAAAAGTAATATTGATTTAAATAATAACGTGTTACAGACATCTACGGCGGACATACCTATATATTTTAGCTCTCCACCACAAAAGATAAAGATCGATCCTAGGTGTGAAAAGATAGTTACGGTTAAAACTAACTACATAGACGGGCATTACTTACACGAAGATTTTTATTGGTCAGATAACTTAAAATCACCGGCAGCTATAGTTAACGTCACGAATGGTTCTTTTAAAACTTCTGTTATTAATTTTAGTGACGACAAAAAGTACATTCTGGTTAAGTCTTCAATGGAATTAGAGTTATACTGTAATGCAAATAAAGTTCAAAGTCATAATATTAATACGTTACAAGTGCAGCCAGATATCAATCACACTTTAAATGAAAACTTAAAGAAAATTCGTACGGAACACATGAACGAAGAAGAAAAGCGTGAAATAACTAGGCTATGTTACCAATATAGGGACTTATTCTATTCGGAAGACATTCCCCTTTCATTTACACACGCAGTCAAACACGAGCTTAGACTAAGCGATGAAACACCAATTTTCGTACGTAGTTACAGACAAGCCCCTCAACAACGTGTTGAGATCCGTAAGCAAGTTGATAAGCTTCTTAAGCAAGGCATTGTAAGGGAAAGCATATCTCCTTGGTCATGTCCCGTGCATATCGTCCCGAAAAAACCTGATGCATCAGGAACCGTCAAGTGGAGACTTGTAATCGACTATAGACGATTGAACGATCGTATAATCGAAGACAAGTACCCGCTACCTAATATTCACGACATCTTGGATAGATTAGGGCGTGCGCAGTATTTCACCACCCTGGACCTCGCCAGTGGTTATCATCAAGTGGAAATGCATTTGAATGATATTGAGAAAACAGCGTTTACCACCGAACGAGGGCATTACGAGTTTTTAAGAATGCCCTTTGGCCTAAAAAATGCGCCAAGTACGTTCCAACGCTTAATGGATCACATATTAAGAGGCATAGATAACGTTTATACGTACCTAGATGACGTAATTATAATATCTACATCTTTACAGCAACATACTGAAAAATTAAAGCAGGTATTTGATCGGTTTAAAACGCACAATTTAAAAATTCAGTTAGATAAGTCGGAGTTCTTACAAAAACAGGTTAATTTTCTAGGACACGAACTTACAGACGAGGGCTTAAAACCTAATAAGGAAAAAATTAAGGCAGTATTAAATTTCCCTCTGCCTAAGTCCCAGAAGGATATAAAAGCTTTCCTAGGTCTGGTAGGTTACTACCGAAAATTTATTAAGGACTTCGCGAAACTCACTAAACCCACGACTCTTTGTCTCAAGAAAAACAGTAAAGTTGTTCACTCCCCAGATTTTTTAGAGGCTTTTAATAAGTGCAAGCAAATTTTAACAAATGCCCCAATCTTGCAATATCCTAATTTTGAAGAACCGTTTGTCCTTACAACTGACGCATCGGATGTAGCATTAGGCGCGGTATTGTCACAGGGTATTGTAGGTTCCGACAAACCAATAGCATATGCATCTCGGACACTATCAGATACTGAATCTCGTTATTCTACTATAGAAAAAGAGTTGCTTGCGATAGTATGGTCAATAAAATATTTTCGGCCCTATCTTTATGGTAGAAAGTTTGTCATCTATACAGATCATAGGCCTCTTACCTGGTTAATGTCGCTAAAAGATCCTAACTCTAAACTAACTAGATGGCGTTTAAAGCTCGCGGAATACGACTATAAAGTAGTCTATAAAAAGGGCCGTCAAAACACTAACGCGGATGCTTTATCTCGCGTTAAAATATTTCACGGCAGTGTCGATTCGCTAGCAGTTAATTTAGACGATAATGAGGATGATGAGATAATTAATAGAATATTTGATAACGCACGTAGGGAAGTCGGTAATGAAACGGAGGCAGTTGCACCGCAAGAAAATATTCAATCACAAAACCCTAGCGTCCCTGAATCTCGGATAGGGACAGAATCAGATAGTATGAGTATAGTATCAGCTGAGCCCGAATTAGTCTCTACACAGCACACACAACCGGATAATGAAAATAATGGCATACCTATAATATCAGACGCTATAGACAGGCAGCTTAAACAACTATACATTAGGTCAACACCCGGATCGACTTATAGAGTAGATAACAGATCGACTAACTCTAAAACTGTCATCAAAGATGTGTTTATTCCAGTTAACAACACAGAATCAGAGATAATTCGATTTTTAAAGGAACACACAATAGCCAACCGAGTGTTTCACTGCTATTTCCATAGTGAGGAACTATATCACGCTTTCTCTAGAGTCTATACTACGATATTTAACGAGCGAGGCCCAAAATTACTCAAATGCACTACGCGTGTGACACTAGTAGAAAACAAAACGGAACAGCAAGAGTTAATTAAAAGATATCATGTAGGGAAAACAGTTCACCGTGGTATACAGGAGACGTATAAGCAGTTGCACAGAAATTATCACTGGCCTAACATGCTACTTACCATTCAAAGTTTTGTTAATCAATGCGATACCTGTTTGAAAGCTAAATATGAGCGCAATCCTCTAAGACCACCTTTAGCTATTACTGACACACCGCGAAAGCCAATGGAACATATATTTATGGACCTTTATTCAACAGGTGGAGTGACATTCCTCACTATCATTGATAATTTCTCTAAATACGCTCAGGCAGTCCCTTTAAACGCGTGTAGTAGTGTGCACATAGCGGAGGCATTGCTAGACGTTTTCTCAGTTCTAGGTTTGCCAAGTAAAATAACCACGGATTCGGATACAAAATTCGATAATGATGTCATAAAAGAGATATGTGCATTGCATAATATTCATATACACTTTACGACACCATATAACCCTAATTCTAATTCACCCATTGAACGAGTACATTCTACATTAGCAGAAATAATTCGAATACAACGCATGACCAATAAAGATGATCCCATGCAGCTAATTATGAAGTACTCTCTTATAGCATATAACAACGCCATTCATTCGGCGACAGATTACACACCTCATGAGCTATTATTCGGACACACAGCATCTAGAAATCCTTTAGAATTATATTATCCAAAGGAATTCTATCAGGATTACGTTATTAAGCACCGTGCTAATGCTGAAGCAGTTCAAGAGTGCATTGCAGCACATTTGTCTAAAAATAAGGAGCAGGTGATAGCTAAACGTAACCAGGAGGCTGAAGAAATAAAGTTTAAGGTAGGTGAAACCGTTTATAAACAGGTAGCAAAGTCAGCGCGCAGCGATAAAACCAAGCCTGTCTTCAAAGGACCCTACAAGATCATCCACCTTCATCCAAACAACGTGGCTGAAATAATAGGTAACCACCCAAATTCTAAGTCCATTAGGGTCCACTTTAAGCTACTACGGAGGCCTCATCTTGTTGCAGGACCCTCGTTGCAGGAGCCGTCGTGCTCTACATAACAGGAATCGTAACCCTTGACCCTGTCAATAACGAAAATGGTATCCTTCTCCTGAAACAAGGACAACTCCTTAAACAGGACAACTACTTTAGTCTCGCTTGCGTTTACAATATTAGTAACCTTCATCTTACGACTATTCAACTGATGTCTTTATATGCAAACACTAAAGCAGCTGAGAGTGTAGTTTCTGGAGAGCTACATAAAACATATACAGATCAAATAGAATATAGCTTAAATCTTATAGGTAAAAAGATTAAATTTTTAACCCCTCAGATTAGAAAAAGACGAGGACTCATAGATGGTTTAGGTACTGTCGTTAAATCTATAACCGGCAATCTCGATAATGATGATGCATTAAAATTTGAAGCGGAAATCTTAAATATCAGGAATAGAATCAATAGAGTACAGGACTCGCAAAAAAAGTCCTTAGTACTAGCACGAAATACAATAGATGAGTTTGGTAATCAACTTAGTAAATTAAATAATAATCAGAAAAGTTTAGCTAGTTTATTGCAGAATATTACCAGTAACTCTAATGACGTAACTAACCATTTACATTTCCTTGATATATACGTACAGATAGATTTTAGTTTACAGATAATCTTAGATAGGTTAATGTTGTTAGAAGATGCTATGACGTTCGCTCAACTTGGCACCATGCATCCTAGTATAATAAGTCCTCAGAATCTTATAGAGGAATTAATTAACTTAGATAAAATTTATTCATTTAGACCAGTGGCAGATATTAGTCTTATTAATATACATAGGATAGAAAAATCTATTAAAGTTAAGGCTTATAGTACAGTACACTCTATAAATTTTATCCTAGAAATCCCATCAGTAGCCCCAAAAACCTATGACCTAATTCATCTCTACTCCATTCCCAATAAAAATAACCTAACCATTATTCCTAAATCCAAATTCCTTGCACTTGGGAACGATGAGTACGCTTACCTGGAAGAAGACTGTCAGCCGCTGTCCGATGACATCCAACTATGCAAAGTCCTGGACACTAGAAGAATCGAAGAAACTGAAGATTGCATACCATCTCTCATCCAGCATCGTCAAGCCAACTGTACACACGCCAAGATGAATCTAAGAAGAGGAAAAGTTCAGAAGATTGGAGATAACAACTGGCTACTTGTTCTTAAAGAAGATGAAATCGTCAAGACACAGTGCAATGCCAAGACAGACTACAAAAGGCTATCGGAAGATTGTCAAATTAACGTCATGAATAAAACATTACGATCACATACAGACACGATCGTCATCAATGAGGTCATACCGTTACCAGAGAAATATCAAATCTTAGAAGAAACAGTTAAATATGAACTACAACTAGAAGACATCTCGCTAGACAGCATCCACCAACTTATCAACAAGGCTAGCGACCTCTCCGTACCAGAAGACATAAATTGGCCAATGATAATAGCTACTCCGAGTTGGACCACGCTACTCCTCTACATCCTGTTGGTAGCAGCAGCATGCTGGAAGCTGTATCAGTGGAAGACTACTAGGAGCCTGGAGGACACCAAAGGCAGCGAGGACGCCGCCAGAAGCAAGAGTTGCTTCTCTCTTATGGTGGGAGGAGTTAACTCAGCGTAACAACCGTTTACGCTGAGTATGCAGTCGCCGCCAGCTTACGTATTTAAATGCAACTTAGCATTAGATCAATATCATGTTATTTAATATAATTGTTTGTGACTTCAGTTCAACCTTAGCCTTCAACTTAATATCCTGTTTTTATATAATTAAATTAATTTGTAATAATAAATAAATATTTTTTTAACTAAATTCCCGATCGCCGAAACATAACTTCCGTCATAAAAAATTTTTTTCTATTACTAACATTTTACTAACATTGCTATGGATCTTCTAAAAAAATATACATTTATTAAAAAAAGTAAAAAACGAGTTAAAAAAAACTGTAAGGAGTTAAATAATTATTATAAAATTAAAACTTTATAAGTTTTTTTTTTAAATTGCGTTATTTTGTAATATGGTATTTGACTGAAATAAACTAATTCGTCCGTCAGTTAGATTATCAAAAAATATTTGTCTCGTATTTTTTCTTTTGTTACGTAAACCAAAATTGACGAAGATACGACACTTTGAAAATTGGCAAAACGTCACAAGCAAGTACAATTTTTACTTGCTTCTGACGTCACAAGTCCCCACTCTCGAGTTTTGATGCGTTTTATCTTTATAAATATTCATAGATTTAACAAAAGAAAAGATACGTGTTCATTATTTTTCAAAACTATTACTGGCGGACTACTTAATTAGATTTGCAATTTATTGATGCCGTCAACATGCCTATTTTGTGAATTATTGAGTTTACCGTCATCAGTATTCTACCTTTTACCTAAGATTCAATTGGGTTGGCTTTCAGTCTAACAAGTCTAGTACCTCTATTTAAGCCGTAACAGTTAGACTGAAATATAAATATACCAAAAATTCAAAACAGTAAAAAAGAAAATGTATTCAAGTCTTTTGAAACTTCTTGACTGCCTTGCCTGGATGTGAGCACCTCGTACGAATTATTACCACTACATATTTTAAAACAAAGTCGCTTCCCGCTGTCTGTCCCTATCTATGCTTAGATCTTTAAAACTACGCCACGGATTTTGATGCGGTTTGTTTTAATAGATAGAGTGATTCAAGAGGAAGGTTTATATGTAATTAATTGAAGCCTGTGATCTCCAGAACTTTTGGTACCAACAGGACGGCGCCACTTGCCACACAGCACGTGAAACCATGGCTTTATTGCGAGAACAATTCGGTGAACAGTTAATTTCGCGGTCAGTTGGCCGCCAAGATCCTGTGATATCACACCCCTAGACTTTTTCCTTTGGGGCTATGTAAAGTCCAAAGTTTATATGGATAAGCTGCGTACGATTGAGCAACTGGAAGCCAACATTATTCGTGTTATTCGCCAAATACCACTCGAAATGCTCGGACGCGTCATCGAAAATTGGAACTGCAGAATGGACTATGTTAACTGTAGTTATGGACAACATTTGAAAGAAATAATCTTTAAAAAATAAATGTCAAGAATGGTTCTTTTGTATGATAATAAAGATAACCCAATATTTGCTCTTTTTATATTTTTTTTGGTTTTGAAAAAAGTACCTCCAAATGAATCACCTATTATAATACTCGTACATGTATATTATAGTAGAGAAAAACGCGGAACACGCGCGAAATGACATCCATGCGGGCGACCTCTAGTTAACATTAATACTTAGATAGTAAAGTTTCAGCCTTTTATAAACAAAGAAAAAAATCCCCTGGGTCCTTTCAATCCTCTCTGTAACCTCCCTAAAGCCTTGTCCATACGAACGGGCAATAACAAAGAAATGGAAAACAGCAGAAAAAAAAACAGTCAAGTGCGAGTTGGACTGACTCACCACGGGTTGCACACCAAAGAATGTTTTTTTTTCTGTATCATTTTTGTATACAGTTGCGTGCAAGATGTTAAATAATACATTTTTGTTCGACATGTTTGTCATATACAATGGCAAATGTTATACATTCATAGGTTTTTTTTCAGCATTATATACTTAATACTCATTGCATTTTATTAATTTTTTTGCTATTTTGCTGAACAAGTTAGGTAATATAGATTAAAAATTCTAATCGCAGAAATAATTGTAAAATCTATAATTACTTATATAAAAAACACAAAAAGTACATTTATTTTCCCATCATTGCATTACAGAGTCATAGTAAATAAATAACATCTTGAATAGAGTTTGGTCTGAGATAGGTAAAATTGTAATAAAAAATACATATTCGGGTCTAATCGCGCTGATTTATATTAAGTGTAGTTTTATTTTATTTTATTTATTAGGGACAAAAAAACAGTTACATGTTCAAGTTTAAAACTATGTGTCGTTACAAAAATTGGTAAACATATAACCCACACTATCGTCCACGGATTAATAAATGAATATACAGGGCGTCCCACGACTTTGCCACATGGAGGGAAAGTACCTTAAATACTGTAGATAGAAAAAATTACTGAATGACGACGTCATTTTTATTTTAAAAACAATACGAACTACATTCAAAGAATTTTAAATAATCACCTGTCTGAACCGGGAATCGAACACGCTAAATGTGAAAACAAAAAAAACTTTAATTTTATTGTACTAATCGAAAGGCTCGATCAGATACATTTATTTTTTCTAAATACCATAGCATCTAAAATATAAGGAACACCATGAAATTTAACATTTAATTTAAATTTTGTTCAGAATAATGAATAGCATTTTCCCTGACTATGTCTTGCTTTTATCAACTGAATTTATGTACTACTTTCTACGTTATTACTATTTCGAAGTATTATTTCAAATATTCACCACAAAAAAAAAAACAACGGTAAGCGAGATTATTAAAAGAGTTACAATTTGTATACAATAAGAAGAGACACATTCTGAGCATTTAATAAATTAAATTGTTTGTAAGTTGCACAGTTAACGTGTCTTATTATTTCAAATAAATGTTAAATTTCATAGTGTTCCTTTTATTTTAGATGCTATGTTATTTTGAAAAAATAAATGTATCTGATCGAGATTCAGTAAATTTTTCTATCTACAGTATTTAAGGTACTTCCCCTCCTTGTGGCAAAGTCGTGGGACGCCCTGTATACGGAGCAGAAATGTATTGAAAATTTTGTCGAAGTACCGACGATAACTTAATAAAATAAAATAAAAATCAAGATCGAGTGAGGGTAGATGAAAATATCCTTGCTTCACGAAGATGACAACTGCTCCGCCACTGCAGTCTACCCGTGATCACGGCCTGTGTAATTCGGTCGAAACGTCGGGACGAAAAAGGTATTTTATGCCTTATATAATATACGTATACGCGTGTTTAAATTTTCTACGCGATAAAACTTGAATCTGTATTTTTTATAATGTGTACAAATCGCGAAAGTTTAAAAATATGTATTAAAAAAGTTTTGTTTCTATTAATCACAACTTCTTTACTATTCTATATTTGAGTAAGTATTAATGTTTTTTGTTGTTTAAATACCACAGAATATCTATATATTTAAAAATGAATCGCCGAAATGTGTGTGTGCGCATTACTTCCGAACGACTGCACCAAATTGGATAATTCTTTTTTTTGTGTGTTCATTATTGTCAGTACAAGGTTTGTATAAAATACTTTTTTTTGTAAATTGTCGCAAAAAAAAAATGCCTGTACGAATTTCGCCGGGTCAGCTAGTTGCGATATTTGTGACTTTGTAAATCGTTTGTAGTGGCATTTTTGAAATAGACTTGTAACACAATATTTCTGACAGATAGACGGACAGCATGTTCCGTTCGATTACGCAACCCCAAAAAGCGTGGACGAGGAGTGGGCGTAATTCCGACTGTTTGAACCCCGACCTTTACGATGAAGCAAAGTTTTTAGGAACAGAGTACTTATAATTCGCGCGGAGAAGGTTTGCCGATAGCCTCATGACGTCACGCGTCGATGGTCGGTACGATTAGTAGGTAGGCCAGACGAGCGCGGGTAGCGGTCGGTGAAGTGGGAGGGGCAGTCATCGGCAAACCTTCTGCGCTCGACTAGTACGTATACAGCATGACTAGTTATTCACTTAACATCTGAAAACCATGAGCTATGCTCATAATTCGGTACAACTTTTACAATGGGAAAAACTCAGAGTTCGTGAAAAAAAAACAGCTGTTCCGTACATTTTTTTTTTTTTTTTAAATCTTTATTATTTTGGAACTTTTAACAAGATATTACGCCAGTTCCATCGTAACCTGATATATATTTTGTTACATGGTAAAAGTTGTACAGAATCATATGCACCATGAACTCTGCGGATGTAAAGCGAATAAACGCTCAAAAAAAAGTCTGCGATCCTTTCGTGTCTTACACGAGTCTATGATAACTGTAAATTTGCAATAAATTAACAATAAATCTTCTTCTTATTTCTTTAAAAAGGAGATGCGCACTTGGATCCCATGACCCGAGCGTTTCCACCCCAAACGGCTCAAAATCATAGTTTCTATGTTGCTATATTCGCGCCGTTTGAGGAATTCCGCAGCCGCAGCGGCAACGCCAGCACAGCTCGCCGAGCTAGGAAGATGGGATGGAGCAAGGGTGTCGATACAAGTCGCGCATTACTGTAAATTAAATTAAAGTAATAAAAGGTGTGAAAGTACCCGTAATAATGAATAACTTTTGTTCTACAACTTTTCCCAAAAGGAAATAGTTTAAGAGAAATAGATGATAAAATCTCTCTATCCTCAGCTTCGATCAACTGTGTTAATATTTAAGGTCATATTTGCGGTCACAGATTAGAAACTCCATTTTCTGAATCCTAACTAAAAGCAAGGATGAAGAATTTTTGACAAAAAACAATAAAAGTCATTTTGCATTGAAATAAAAATTATAGAATTTTGAAATTTTAACACTTGCTTTAAAACGGTCATCAGTGATACTTACTTCAAACCTTGTGTAGGATTTTTTATTAATATGACTGAGATGTTTGGATTTACAAATTCTACTATTCTTGTTCAATTTGAAACAGTTTACTGTTTATCGCTATTACGAAAATCTTATCGTGTACCTCTTACGCCCAACTGATGTACCCCCAGGGGAACATGTACCCCAGTTTGAGAAACTAAAAAACATGTAGGTAAGTAAATACTTATACTCGGGAGCATTGAATCCAGGAGCCTGATTCACCTAACTAAAGAAGTTCAGTTTGTTTTTTTAAAAAAAAAACGTTGCCCCACACTAAGATTTCTGTTGTATCGTGGGTGCGTTTACAGACACAAATCTCACATACACAAACGCCCAGACCCGAAACAACCATCGGTATGCCATACAAATTTTTGTTCCGTGTGGGAATCGAACCCACGACCCGTAGCGCAGAAGCCAATCGATTAGCCACTGCACCAAACGTGTCGTCAAAGTTGCAGTATAGTTGTAGTTAAATTTCGATCAAAACAACGCTTTTCATATTCTCCGCGTGAACTTAACTGCAGCGTCACTGCAATTGATCGGCGTGTCATGACATTACGTGAATTAGCATACGAATCATGAACATAAACCTTATTCTTGCTTATTCAAATAAAAAGTATTTTATAGACTACTAGAGGTCGTGGTAGTCGGAAGTACGTGGATGTCGCTTATCGCGTATTCCGCGTTTTTAGGGTTGCGTAGTCAACAAGGAATCCTTATAGTTTCGCCATGTCCGTCCGTCCGTCCGCAGCTTAGCTCAGAGACTCTTAGTACTAGAAGGCTATAATTTGGCACGGATATACATATTAATCACGCCGACAAAGTGGTACAATATAAATAACTTTAAATAAAAGTAAAAACCGACTTCAAAACAAAAACTAAAAAGACTAAAATAATTACCAAAATATAAAATTAACAGTTTCAGAAGTCGGTGGCTTTTATTTGTTTCAGTGTAGAATTGCACCGACTTCTGAAACTGTTAATTTTATATTTTGGTAATTATTTTAGTCTTTTTAGTTTTTGTTTTGAAGTCGGTTTTTACTTTTATTTAAAGTAATTTATTATATACGTTTTAGTGCCATAAATTACACGGTTTAAGACTACAAATTTAAATGACACGATTGCGTAATCTTTCCTACAATTAAGTAGTTTTCTTTAAGAATTAATGTATAATTATCATGACGGCTCCTTACAAACACATACAAACTTCTTTGTTCTTGGCTAATGTTTCTGTGATCACAGATAAAACAGAGATTGAAAGTCCTTATCAAAACTTTTGCATAAGGGAACCACAAACGAAAACGTCATCTAAGTATTTTTTTTTTTGTTTTTGTTGATTATTTCAAAAAGCGCCGAATCTATTTCGATAAAATTTATATGGGACCATCTCTGAAGTATGATCTACCAAACAAAAAAAGAATCATCAAAATCCATTCATAATTGGAGGAGATATCGCGTAACAAACATACAAAAAAAAAAAAAAACATTCAGACGAATTGAGAACCTCCTCCTTTTTGAAGTCGGTTAAAAATCATGAAAAAGATTTTTTTTATGGTACCTCCTGTGCACGTAAAGTGGGGATCATTTTTTTTCTCGTCTATCCCATACCCGTGGTACCATACCGTTTATTACTATTACTCATATTGTATTTTTTTTCTTCTATTTTTTTCTTTTTTAGTTAATTTTTGTACTCAACACTTGGTACTACATTACTCCAAGGTCTATGGTCAAGACTACATCGTTCTCTCTCATAGTACCTACTGTATTCACTGAAATTGTAAAAGATATCCTTTTTTTAAAAAGAGTAACCATGGAGTTTCTTGCCGGCTCTTCTCCGTAGGAAACGACTACTTGGAACCGTGCACCTAAATTCGACTTTTCATAAGCGCCTGTATTGGTTGATGAGATTTTTTTATTTTTTATTTTGATTGATTTTGATGGCGGATGAAAGAGCACCGGCATCGCAACAACTGCACAGCTGCCGCGCAGTAAGCACGCGGTCCACTCGCTTGCAGAACGCTGGCTGCAAGTCGAGTTGTATGGTAGCGGCAAGCGCGCTGACTGCCCGCCGTTTGCTTTTTCATATTGACATTATGAAATATATTATACGATTATTTAACGCTCTAATTTGAATGACAAGTTAATTGCTGGGTTGGAGCGGTGCCATTGCGGTGCCGGTATAGTGTGCCTTTACCTTGTACAGGACATATTATTAATTTGAAGGAGATGTTTGGAGTTATAATTCTATTAATATTTGGTACAATTTGAGACAGTTTAGTGTTTACCGCTATTACGAAAATCGTGCCGTGTACCACTTACGCCCAACTGATGTACCCCCAGGGGTACATGTACCCGAGCTTGAGAAACTTTGCCCTTTATGGTTATTTATTTATTTACTTTAATTAAAACGGTCTTAGACCAATTACTATTATTGCGGATTAATTACCAATGCATTCATTGGCATTTTTAAGTCAGATTCTCTGATGATCTTAATAATCTTCAACAGCCAAACAGCTTCTGCAAGAAAGAAGGCACTACGTGCTCAAAACACAAATTCTTGAATTTGTAGGAATTATAAGTACTTAGTTTTTATGTTTTTCGTTGGTTTTTGTCACAACACAAATCGATGGCGGATGAAAGAGTTATTCGACTTTTTCGAACCACCCAGTCTCACAGACATATACGTCACCAGTGATTAAAGATTAGGTAGTTACTTGTGCAGAATATAATTGAGTTTTCAATTTGGCATTGTGCCCAAAACGGCGATAGGGCCGCCCCTAATCCTGACCTAATTCCGTCGTTAGCAGACTGTAGATTTGTGCGATATAAATTCTTTGGTTGAGTTATCGAATATCGAGGATCTAACTTGTGGTTCCCTCACAGATTCGCTGACTCGGGGCTCAAAGGGCGTAGCGTACAATAACACTAGCGTCTATTAACTAACCTCATTACGATTAGCTTTCTTTTTTAACCGACTTCAAAAAGGAGGAGGTTCTCAATTCGGTTGTATTTTTTTTTTTTTTTTTTTTTTTTTTTTTTATATGTGTTACCTCATATCTCCGTCATTTATGAACCGATTTGAAAAATTCTTTTTTTGTTCGAAAGGGTATACTTCCCGATTGGTCCCATTTAAATTTTGTTATGATCAGACCATGAACTTCAGAGATATGGAACGGAACTCCTCATCGGATCAAAGCAAAATTCTCAAATTACTAATATTGCTTTGTTTATATTTGCTGTTGGGAACTGACTACTTGAAAAGAGGAGGGGGTGCGTGTCCTCCCCTCCCCCCCTTTGGAATGTTTTCATTATATCGTGTAAGGTATCATTGGAAAGGACTTTTTATGCCCGACTACGTCAAAGCCAAAAAGAAGGGTTATGAAGGAGGGGGTTAAAATTATGACACTAAAACGTATTTAATAATAAATAAACTTTAAAAAAAAGTAAAAACCGACTTCAAAGAAATACTAAAAGGAGTAAAATAATTACCATAATATAAAATTAACAGTTTCAGAAGTCGGTGCAACTCTACACTGAAGCAAATAGAAGCCACCGACTTCTGAAACTGTTAATTTTATATTATGGTAATTATTTTACTCCTTTTAGTATTTCTTTGAAGTCGGTTTTTACTTTTTTTTAAAGTTTATTTTTTTTTATTACTATCGTTACTCTCAAGATATCTTTATCTTATTATACAGTGATTTTCTTTGTATTGTGTTTTGATGACAATTAACCATGTCAGTTGTTTTATACAGGCTGTAAGGGTAAACACCGTCATCCTTGAAACCATGGGTAGTTAACTTAAACATAAAAATATAAGAACGAGTAAAAAAAAAATTAAAAAATAGACGCGCGAGAAATTAGCGGCGCGGCGGCGCTACGACGCGGCGTACACACACTCGCTAACGAGACAGCTGACTGACTGGGGTAGCAAACTGTGCGGGGCCGTGCATCGGGCCACGTGGCGAGTTCCCCGCGCCCCCTCCCGTAGCTTGTTGCCCCCGCGCATAGGGTGAAATGCTTTTGAGGAAAAATGAAAATATTAAAAAAACAAAAAGGTTATTTTTCATTGATTTTACGTTCTATAAATGAAACCAAACCACTGGTTTCAAGGATAACGGTGTTTACCCTTACAGCCTGTATAGTTTAGCATCCTTTTACCTTTTGTAAATGTGAGAGCTTTGTAGACTTGCTAGATGCCTGGATACCTATTTAATTTGTGACCATATTTTTCATTTTGCTTTTTTTTGTGTGGTTCCTGCTCTTAAGTCTACTTTAAGTCATAACTGTACCCACTAAAATTGTTAAAGATATGGATTTTAAAAGAGTAACCATGGAGTTTCTTGCCGGCTCTTCTCCATAGGAAACGACTAATTGGAACCGTAAAAATTCGACTTTTTAATATGTACGGTGCAACCGTACATTGCACTCTCAGCAAAATTATATTGCATCAAATGCCAATTGTTTTGTAATTCATTCATTCAATTAGTTCACTTTTCGACAGCGTCATAGCAACACCTATCATATCATTAAAGTTAAGAAGTGGACTCAATATAAGCATCAAGTTAAAATCTATTGTTTTATTTAATATCAATCAATTTATCAATCAATCAGTAAAAGACGTATGGTGAGAACCGTACATCTTTTTGGTCCTTCGAGCCGGATAGATCTTTTTGGTCCTTCGAGCCGGATAGATCTTTTTGGTCCTTCGAGCAATCAGTGACTATTTGGTGAATATCAGTGACAATCAAAACAATATCAGTGACTATCAAAAACATTATCAGTGACCCAATTTGACTCAAAAACTGTGCAGTGCTGACAGCAAAAAAGGAGCACTAGCAGGGAGTTGCAGCGTAAACAAGTAAGATCGTTTTAATTTGCCACTAAGTGAATAACTTACTACATCATGGAAGCTATTCACGCAAACCAAGCTGAGATTTTCGAAGCTATGACCAAGCTATCTACCAATATCATGAAGGATAGCCCTAGTCGTAAGGTTGGCGATTATTTTAAACGGCGTTTAGAAACATTAGAGTCTTATTGGGCTGATTTTCAATATAATCATGATCGACTTACTACGGAGGAAAGCAGGTCTCACCCGTACTTTATACAGAAGCAATATGAGCGTGCAGCAGAGTTGTACAGGTCTGTTAAAGCGTTAATTAGTCAGCAGCAAGGATTAACAAAAACAGGTCAATCTGCTGTCGCGGAGCAGGAGGAGAAAATTCAACAGCGAGATGATCAACCATCAGGTACGTCTCTAGCAAGTATGCGAGATGAACAAGCATCAAAACGTTCGTCTCCAGAACGCTCATCAAGAGGATCATCCAGCAAGACGGATGATATGCTCAAAAAGCAATCTAGTAATATTAAAGCTTTTCAGCGAACGGTAGCAAGTATTAATTTAGACGAAATTTCCGAGAAGTGGGAAATGGAAGATGCTTTGAAGACTATTCAATCAAGATGGTCTGTAATTGACACTTTGCACTGGGAATTGGACGGAGAACTGGAAGAGATGGATGAACATTATGAACAATCATACTCTAAGCAGGAGAAAATATACAACAACTTGAAAAGGGCTATAAATAGCAAGTTATGGTCTATCGCACATAAGGTCAAATCAACTCCGAAATTGGACATCCCTATTTTTAGCGGATCATATCAGCAATGGACGTCCTTTAAGGACTTATTTTCAGAAACGATTCACAATAACTATTCTCTGTCTAATGCTCAGAAAATGCAGCATCTCAAGAGCAAGTTGAGAGGAGAACCAGAAAAACTAATCCAGCATCTGCCAATATCATCTGATAATTACAACATTAGTTGGGATATTCTAAATCATCGTTATGATAATCTCAATTTAATTTGTAGTTCTCATTTAGAAACGTTAATAAACATCCCTGCGGTGCAATATGCGACTATCAATCATATCAAGCGTCTGCATGACACCACAGTCGAGAGTTTGAACGCTATCAAGAACTTGGGGGTGGACGTTACCTCCTGGGATCCTTTACTTATACATCTGTTGTCTCCAAAACTAGATTTGGAGACTTATGACGACTATGCAACATCAATAAAAGATCCCAGGGCTCTACCTAAACTACAAGATTTTCTATCATTTTTAGAAGGTAAATTCACTTCTATGGAATCGTCACGCAGGAAGCAAGACAATCATTCAAACAAAGCAGGAAATTTCAAGAAATCATCGTTTGGGGCTAAGCAATCAAAACAAAATTTTAATTCGCAACAATCATTTACTGCGGCTGGCGAAATTATTTCACAACCGACAAACTACAAAAATGTCAATACGACGAAAAATTATAAGTGTCCTATTTGCAAGACAAATGAACATGCCACCTTTTATTGTCAGCAATTCCTACAAATGTCACCACAAATAAAACGCAACACTTTGTCGAAATTAGATGTGTGCCAAAATTGCCTTTATAGTCATAATGGTAACGCTTGTTTTTCAAGCAAACGATGTCGTGAATGTAATGGAAAACACAACACCTTATTACATGCAGCATTCACACATTCAAACAACACTTCTGTTGCAAGCACATCAAAAGCGACGGAAAAAACACCACGTGCCACGAAATCCGAAACGCCGCAATTGGCGCGAGGAAACTCACACGTGTCACTGCAACAAAATAGGCCGGATGTACTTCTGCCTACTGCAATGATCAAGGTCCAAGCAGAGGACGGCTCGTTCCAGATTTTACGAGCACTTTTAGACCAAGGTTCGCAAACTTCCCTGATAAGTGAAAACGCAGCACAGATTCTGGGCATATCACGCAAGAAATGCCCAGGCGTTATTTGGGGAATAGGCGAAAAGGAAACAAACTGCAAAGGAGTCATGACTATCAAATGTGCATCAATTATCAATAGCGTTGAGTTTGAAATAGACGTTTATATCATGAATAAATTAGTCAAGAACTTGCCTAATCGTACATTCCAGAAACCAACATGGTCATATTTGGACAATATTACATTAGCAGATCCCGATTTCAATATAAGTCGTCCTGTTGATTTATTACTCGGAAGCCGTGTTTACTCAAAATTATTATTGGAGGGAGTTTGTAGAGAATTTGAGGATTCAGCATCGGCACAAAACACACGATTAGGCTGGATATTAAGTGGAGATATCATACAATCGTATCAGTGTAACATCATCTTACATAACCCTTTAGATATTCAGCAGTTCTGGGAGATGGAAGACATCACTGACGAAACATCATTATCATCAGGAGATCAGCAGACAATAGATTATTATCAAAAAACAACGATACGGCAAGAGGATGGTCGGTATCAAGTAAGATTGCCTCTTAAGCCTAATTATACAGATATGTTAGGATCTTCTAAACCAAAAGCTGTAGCGCAGTTCAAATCGTTAGAGCGGAAGTTTAAGTGTCATCCCGACATTCAAGCAGATTATCAAAAATTTATGACTGAATATCAAGAATTAGGTCATATGAAACCTGCGAGCGGCAGCTCAAAACCTGATTGTTTTTTAACGCATCATAGCATACTTCGTCCAGACTCAACCACTACCAAGTTTAGGGTTGTGTTCAATGCGTCTGCCAAAACATCAACAGGTAACAGCCTGAATGACGTCATGGAAGCTGGACCGAATCTACAGCAGGATCTCCAGTCCTTGATTCTCAAATGGAGGCAGTACAAATTTGCATACACAGCAGATATTGAAAAAATGTTCCGCCAAATCTGGATACACGAAGATGATCAGCAATATCAGAAGATTGTTTGGAGGAACGCATCATCAAACCCAAATCATTATAATAACCCCATACAGGAATATCAGTTAACCACTGTCACCTACGGCACCAAAGCGGCACCTTTTCTCTCTTTGATGACGTTAAAACAGCTAGCACGTGATGAAAGAGACAACAACAAAAACAACTTAGCAATAGACGTCTTGGAAAACTCATTTTACGTCGACGATTTATTACACGGATCCCATTCACCTGAATCAGCAAAAACACTAACACGAGACCTAATCAAACTTTTAAAATCGGGAGGTTTTAATCTCAGAAAATGGAAATCAAATGTCCCTGAGTTATTAGAACACATACAAACCGATAATAACACTCAAGATAGTTTTAATTTTAAGCAATCTGAACCATCGAAGACCTTAGGCCTCATTTGGGATCCGAAGGAAGATACTTTCCGGTTCGAATTAAAAATCGAGCTATCAACCACTCCAGTAACAAAACGATCTTTATTGTCAGATATCTCAAAATTATTTGACCCCTTGGGATGGCTATCACCTCTGTCCACAAGACTAAAGATCATTTTTCAAAAAGTATGGTTACATAATATCAATTGGGACGATTCTTTGCCTGAAGATATTCTGACCGATTGGGTAAGTGTCAGAGATACAATTTATCGTGTAAATCAATTGCAGTTGCCGCGCTGGATCAAAACAGGGGAACGTGACAGTATAGAATTACACGGATTTTGCGATGCGTCTCAGAAAGCGTATGCGTGCGTGATATACTGTCGAATCAAAGGGCATGAGCAGTCAGCGCCTATATTACTAGTCGGAAAAACAAGACTAGTCCCGTCAAGCAAATCAGTATCACTACCAAGGTTGGAGTTATCAGGAGCTCTCTTACTATCAAAACTTATATCAAAAGTTCAGCAGTGTCTATCAAATTACAACCTAACAATTTACGGTTGGGTAGACTCTATGGTTGTGTTGGGATGGTTAAATGGTGACCCAGCAAGGTGGAAATCATTTGTGGCCAATCGAGTACGTCAGATTACAAATATTATGCCTATGAATTGCTGGAGCTACGTAAAATCATCAGAAAACCCAGCAGATTGTGCCAGTCGAGGCTTAAATGCCGCCCAATTGGAAGATCACTCTCTGTGGTGGAAGGGTCCTTCATGGCTTTCGACTTATGACACCAAAAAGGAACCAAAATCATCAAACTTTACAACAAATGAAGAAATAAAAAATAATAAATTACAAGTAAACGTAACTCAGCAAAATACCAACTGCAGCGTAATAAGAGATCTGATATCAAAGTACAGTTCATTCACAGAACTTGTAAATGTTTATGCCAGGCTTTTGCGTTATTTTAAACGATTACGATTCAAGCAAATGGTACAATTTAAACATCTATCACTACAAGAAATAAAACAAGCAAAAATAAAGCTAATTAAATATGTACAAGGAACCGATTTTGTAGAGGAAATACAAAACTTACAACAAAGCAAACCTATATCAAGCAAGAGCAAAATATTGAACCTGAATCCGTTTCTTGATCAAGACGGCATTCTTCGAGTTGGCGGGAGGCTCAACCGCGCTAACATCGATCCTCAAATGAAGCATCCGATTATTCTATCAAAAAATAGTCGTTTAGCCGAACTTATCATTGACCAGTCTCACATTCTTACGTTTCACGGCGGACCTCAACTAACATCAGCATTTACACGCCAGAAATACTGGATTGTTGGCGGAATCAGAGCAGTCAAACTCCGGGTGAGACGTTGTGTTAAATGTCGCCGTCATAACCCTAGCAATCAGCATCAAATCATGGGAGACCTACCACCAGAAAGGACGAACCCATCACGCCCATTTGAAAATGTTGGCGTCGACTATACAGGTTACATTTTTATCAAGGCCAACAAGGGTCGTGGAATAAAGACAACCAAGGGTTATGTTGCCGTATTTATCTGCATGGCAACTAAAGCAGTTCACTTGGAGTTAGTTTCGGATTTGACAGCATCGTCATTCATAGCGGCTCTTCGTAGGATGATAGCCCGAAGAGGACTTCCAAGCAACTTATTTAGTGATCAGGGAACTAATTTCATTGGAGCAAACAAGATTTTACAGGAAGAGTATAAAGAAATCCTAAGCACATTCGATCAAGAGTTTCAAGCAGAAATAGTCAAAATGGGAATTAACTGGCACTTTAACGCACCTTCCTGGCCATCAGCAGGCGGGCTGTGGGAGGCTGCCGTTAAAAGCCTCAAATATCACCTAAAGAGAGTAGTGGGAGAGCAAAGATTGACGTTTGAAGAATTTAGCACACTTCTTTATCAGTTGGAGGCTTGTCTGAATTCCAGGCCTCTATGTCCACTAACCGAGGATTCAGCGGATCTGAATTATCTCACACCCGCTCACTTCTTATCAAGTGGACCCAGCTTAACAATTTATGAAACGGAGAAAGATTTGCGAACAAGATGGAATCTAACCCAAAGAATTTATCAAGATATATGGAAGCGCTGGCGTAGTGAATACTTGACGCAGTTAAACACCAGGAGCAAATGGAGACGCCCTCAAGATAACATCAAAGTTGGTGACTTGATGTTAATACAGGATGCCAATCTACCACCTGGAAAGTGGGCAATGGGAAGGGTGACACAGGTGCACCCCGGTAGTGATGGCTACGTCAGAGTAGTCACACTGCAAACAAAAAATGGATGTATGAAAAGACCCATCGTCAAGCTTACACCATTGCTGGATTGCTCCGATGAAGAAGACAAACAAGTGTCACCTTCAGATCAAAATATCAAAACATCACCTCATCTCAAGCAAACCCAAACGGGTCAAAGATCTAAATACACCTGCACCACTCTAATATCATTTCTACTGCTTTTATTATGCGTGGTATGTAACGTGCATGGCGCATACAACTTAACACAATTAAAGGGCAATCAAGCAATTTATTTCGATAAAATATCAGAGATGAACCTAATCCAAGATCAATGGAAAATTGTAGTCTATTACGACATGCACCCGTATTGGCATGGATCAAACATATTTAGCATCTATATGAAACACCTTGAAAATCTGTGCACACAAACTGAAAGGAAATCCCACTGTGAAGTTATCATGTTGCAGCTACGTCACAGGTTCATGGAACTAGAGTACTACGACCGCATGTTGCTCGATCAGCATTTTGAAGCACATACGCGCACGCGCCGAGGTCTTATCAACGGGATCGGTTACGTTGCAAACAGTCTCTTCGGAGTACTTGACGAACATTTCGCCGAACTATACCAAAGAGACATTACTTTAGTCAGACAAAATCAGAAACATCAAGCATTACTATGGCGAAATCAAACTTCTATCATTGAAGCAGAGAACAACTTGCTTAAACGAGTGGAAAGTACTATGGAAAAGCAACATAAAATATTTAACCAGCATTTAATCAATTTAGACGAAGCTCTGACCAAACTAAAAAATGAGGTGGAGAAAGTAGCAGTAAGAGAAGATTTTATTTTATCAACATTGATTGCGAGCAACATCCTGACCAGTCTAAAAAACATTCAAGATTCGTTGTTGGACACGATCACCAACGTTCAACACTTCAATGTTCATCTTATCACACCGGCTCAACTTCAAGACGAGCTAAACATAATTTCCAATCAGCTTCCCAAAGACCTATCATTACCTATTAATAGCATTGTATCAGACCTGTACAAAATATATCAAATTATGCAAGTAAGGGCTCGTATGACACGAAAGTATTTCATTTTCGAAATACAAATACCCCTTGTGAATCGAGAGAGTTATGACATTTATAACATGATTCCAATTCAGCATCAAATAGAAGGAAGTATGGTAAACGTAGTCCTAATATCAGAGTATATAGCCATCAACATCAGAAAGGATACATACTTACCTATTTCCGGATATGAGCTCCAAAAATGCATTGGACTAAATGCAAACACAAAACTTTGTCAGCTGCAGAAACCAGTTTATCAACGAGGTTCAGACGAAAATTTTTGCATTAAAAAACAAGAAGGGAATACCTGTACAACTATCACTGCAACATGCAAAACAACGTGGACACAGCTAAACGTCATAAACACATTCATAATCAGTTGTTGTGGTCATGGCACTCTACGGATCATATGCGGCGATCAAGTTACCACTGAGCAGGTGACCGGCGTGAATATAATAGCCCTAGGAAACAACTGCATCATCAAGGGTGAGACCTTTATAATTACGTCACATAAACAACAAACGATTAACATGAAAGTTAAGCCTGATATTATTGCCGTAGAGATCGCTCCCGTCAATAACTTAATCAATTTATCAATACCTATCAATGAGTACAAGGAAGAGAGTTATAAAACATCTGTGCAAAGTATCTCCAAACAAATAGAGCAAATGAAAGCAGACTCGGAACAAATTGATAATGGTGTGACTTATCACGATGTCCACCATTACGTGGCTATCTACTGCGTGGGGGCGGCAGGGCTAGCCTTCGCTGTGTTTGCGTACATACGCTCGCGCCGCCGGCGCCGCACCGTTCAGCTGGCGCTCACACCTGCAGAGCCCAGCGTACATTATCGTGCCAGTACTAGCGCTCTGTGTGCGACTGGTATGCAAAATCAAAGCGATCAGTGCGCGAGTGAAGTGTATCATAGTGATCAGTGCGTGAGTGTAACAAACAATTCTAATGTGTCCGTAACCGATAAAGCGACTTCACTTGTCATTAGAAAATGTAGCTTCAAGCCATCATCTAACAACTTAGCCATTTAAGTATCATTGTTTTATCAACTTGTATCATCAGATCATACTAACTCCATCAACTTTCAGCATCAGTCATATCGCGCCCGGGAGTATGTACGGTGCAACCGTACATTGCACTCTCAGCAAAATTATATTGCATCAAATGCCAATTGTTTTGTAATTCATTCATTCAATTAGTTCACTTTTCGACAGCGTCATAGCAACACCTATCATATCATTAAAGTTAAGAAGTGGACTCAATATAAGCATCAAGTTAAAATCTATTGTTTTATTTAATATCAATCAATTTATCAATCAATCAGTAAAAGACGTATGGTGAGAACCGTACATAATAAAAATCACATTAGCCTCGTAGATCCAGGCCAAAAATAGCTTTGGCTTTGTGGGTCTAGGCAATAAATCACATTGACCTTGTAAATCCTGGCAAAAAAATCACATTGGCCATGTAGATCCTGGCAAAAAAAATCACATTGGCCATGTAGATCCTGGCAAAAAAAATCACATTGGCCATGTAGATCCTGGCAAAAAAAATCACATTGGCCATGTAGATCCTGGCAAAAAAAATCACATTGGCCATGTAGATCCTGGCAAAAAAAATCACATTGGCATTGTAGATCCTGGAAAAAAAACACATTGGGCCTGTAGATCCTGGCAAAAAAATCACATTGGCATTGTAGATCCTGGCAAAAAAATCACATTGGCATTGTGATCCTGGCAAAAAAATCACATTGGCATTGTAGATCCTGGCAAAAAAATCACATTGGCCATGTAGATCCTGGCAAAAAAATCACATGTATCTTGTAGATCGTGGTAAAAAAAACACATTGGCTTATGTTTAAGCTTACGTTACAGCAAAAATTATGAGCAAATATATATTTTTTCTCCTAGAATTTTCTCCGCATATCTTTGTATGCCTAACATAAAATACAAAGGAGATCTCAAATGATACACCAACATAAACTTCAGCGAATAAAAATGTACTATCAATTTGTCGGAATACGAAAGGGCAAAACGTGGGCGAAATACAAGAATACCACAAAGTTACACGGAGCGTAGCGTGGGTGTGAGCTGAATAAACAACTATGACCTTTTTGATGGAAACTGTTTGTTTTTGCAATAGTTCAGTGTTGTGATTTTTTTGTTATGTTGGTACCTACTACTGGTACCTACTAACCTTAGAATAAGTACTTATTCTAAGCTACTAACCTATTGGGACAATAGAGGCGTGAAATAGCACCAAAAATAAATGTAATCTATCTAATAAAAATATAAATAAAGTTAATTAATAAAGTAAATTAATAAAGTTTAAAGTTTTTTTTTAGATATTAGATTGAGGATCGTCAACATTACAGACACGTTAAGATTATCAAAAAAAAATTACAGGAAAAATTCTAGTGTTGTAACCAAATTGATGAAAAATTCCATTGACTAAAATCTGAGTAAAAATAGAAATTAAAATGCAATTTAAAAAAAAACATAGTAAGATGTCAATAGAATTAATTAGTTATTTGCAATTCATGTAATAAGATTAAAAAATAAAGACTTATGTAAAAATAACTAAAAACATTTCAATTTGCATGTAAAACGGGACCCTATTACTAAGACTGCGCTCCGTCCGTCTGTCACCAGGCTGTATCTCATGAACCGTGATAGTTAGACAGTTAAAATTTTCAATTTTCACAGATGATGTATTTCTGTTGCCGCTATAACAACAAATACTAAAAAAACAGAATAAAATAAATATTTATTTTTCCCATACAACAAACGTGATTTTTTTGCCGTTTTTATACATGTCATAATGGTACGGAACCCTTCATGCGCAAGTCCGACTCGCACTTGGCCGATTTTTTTATTTTATTTATTACAATAATTTGAAATAAAACAAAGTGGCAACCGCGTACCGGAAGGCGCAGCGTAGGTGGACCGATGATCTGGTGAAGGTCGCGGGAATCTACTGAATGCGAGAAGCATAGGACCGGTCGATGTGGCGATGCTTGGGAGAGGCCTATGTCCAGCAGTGGACTGCTGACTGATGATGATGATGTAAATAAAACAGATGAGGCACTAAATTCAAGAAAGTATTCTTGAACTTTTGTCTGATAACCTTACATATACTCCTTTCGCTTCATCCACTTTCATACATCTTGTCATACACGCACGTCTGTTGAGAGTACTACGCACCTGTCCTTTTTGAAGAACATCACCAATAACATCGATGTATGTCCTTCTAGGGTGTCCTCTCCTCTAAATAAGTACAGTTTCTCCTTTTTTTTTGTTGTACTGCTTCATCATCATCATCATCTGCCTAGCCTTTTTCCCAACTATGTTGGGGTCGGCTTCCAGTCGAACCGGATGCAGCTGAATATCAGTATTTTACATGGAGCGACTGCCTATCAGACCTCCACAACCCAGTAACTGGGTAATACGATACTCTTGGTAAGACTGTTTGTCAGACTTTCTGGCTTCTGACCAACAGTAACGACTGTCAAAGATCTACAAATGACAGCCGGGACCAACGGCTTTACTTGCTTTCCGAGGCACGGAGGAAACTCGCTATGGTAAATGGTCACCCATCCACAGACCAACCTCGGCAAGCGTGGCTTAACCCGGAAGATCGGTCTATGCGGCTGTAATTATTTAGCCACGAGCTCCTCCTCCTCCTCTCCTCACCTCCTCCTTTGTTGTACTGCTTATACCCACATTTGTTATTCTCGTAAATAGTGGGTTACAAACACAGCACTCAAAGCAAACACCCTTGAAAGTACTTACGATAACTTGCTTTTCTAAAGTGCAGTTGAGACTACGCTATACTATTTCGCTATATAGTAAAGCATATTGCGTCATACGCTATAACTACAAGGTCCAATCAAAATATCTGGACAAACTTTTACAGATCACAGTACTCATGAATATGAATAACTATTACAATGGGACCAAAAAAAAAATATAAAAAAATAGCTGTTGTATACAAAAGTGCAATACTTACACGATCAAAATGTATGGAACAGCTGATACATTTTTTTATATTTCAGAGTTGGTCCCATAGTAAAAGTTATTCATATTCATGAATACTGTGATCTGTAAAAGTTTGTCCACCTATTTTGATTGGACCTTATATACAAACCTAGTTTTAGTATCTACTAAACTTGAAACCAGTTTGTTCAGAATCACTAGGAGAATCGATTGACATATTTTTTACACTTAATATTTTTTCATAAATTTCAATTTTGTTTCACTTCTTTTCTACCCATAACAGTTGACGGGAATAGACACCAGGCTTGAAACGGTCCTCTCGGTCACTTTCCGTGTATTAGACAACCCCTGCATAGCACATCTCAGGCATTTCACACTTTTTTAGGGAACTTAACGCGACATAAACTAAGGTGTAACTTGGAGATTTACTAAAAAAAACACATATTCAGGCAGTTCTGATGAAAATCTTGTTGGGGTGTCTCGGTTTTCGTATAAAGTAAAAATAAGGTTGTATAGTAAGACATTCACACTATACGCTATGTCGCAAGCCGGTCTACTTTGTATAGCAAGTTATATGACGGCAATCCGTCGGGCGACGGACGGGGTAGAAGTGAGGCGGGGTGGGAATCGGAGAATGGTACGATATAGCTCTGAAATTCGCTCAAGTTTATTGCATATACCAAGCCAATACTTTATAACATAGCGTTGTGTGAACGTGAACATGAAATGTAAATTGTATGCTGAGCGATATTGTCGTGCTATACAATATTTACTATATGCTATACAGGTTGTAAGGGTAAACACCGTTATCTTTGAAACCAGTGGTTTGGTTTCATTTATAAAACGTAAAATCAATGAAAAATAACAAACTTTTTTTTTTATAAAATTTTCATTTATTTATAATAGTTAATTAAAACGGTATAACACCAATTGCAATAATTAACATGGAAACAGAAAACAAAACATAAAAGTAAAACACCCAGTAGACAACAATTAATGGTTTAAATTAAAACTAACATGGAACAGTGGACACTCTTACATACTTCCTCTCACAAAACGCCAGACTTAAACGCATTAATTTATTCCATTCATCCGCAAACACATCACATTCAGGGTTGGCAGACAAAAGGGCGTTGAGCGTCATAAGAGTACGACACACAGGAGATTCAGCTCTGGCGACAGTTTTGGATGACGGTAGGGCAAACAGATTGCGCCGGCAGCTCTGACGGTGTCCAAGGTAGTTGTCGGGCACAAACAGTCGGCATAAAAGGCTGTGGAGTTCAGGACAGTCGATTAGTCCCCGTAGGACTTTACAGGCTACCGTGAGCTGATCAGAGCTTCTTCTCACCTCCAAAGAGTTAAACCCCAACATCCCTAACAGATAGTTGGTAGGGTACATGAAGGGAAAAAAGTAGTATAGCCTTTGGAAATAGTATCGCAGAAAGGTTTTCTGCACCTTTTCGAGCATCAGTGTTAGGTTAGCGGTGTAGGGGTGCCAGACACAGGCACTAGACTCGAGTTTGCTTCGGACCAAGGTAGTGTACCTCATATTCATATTTCCTCAAAAGCATTTCACCCTATTCGTGGGGGCAACAAGCTACGGGAGGGGGCGCGGGGAACTCGCCGCGTGGCCCGACGCACGGCCCCGCATGGTTTGCTACCCCAGTCAGCTGTCTCGTTAGCGAATGTGTGTAAGCCGCGTCGTAGCGTCGCCGCGCCGCTCATTTCTCGCGCGTATATTTTTTTATTTATTTTTTACTCTGTCCTATATTTTTATGTTTAAATCAACTACCCTTGGTTTGAGTGATAACGGTGTTTACCCTTACATGTTGTACACGAGTATGATAGCGTGGTCTGAACTGCGCTTTACTTGCTCCTTTAAATGGTCCATTGTTTGTCATCGTAAGCCAACATCAGAAGCGTAGGCGTCCGTACAGAAACGTGGCGTGGGCGTGTCGTTGCGTGGTCGTAACTAAATGTGCCGTGACCTTTATGATTGAACAGCCTGTGGGCGGAACACAATGTATGACGTAACTCCATTCTGTACAACCTACGCAAAATTGTACAGGCTAAGAATAAATTACCCGCATTTCCTCGAAGGTGTAAAAGATGACATATATTATACTTACATATCGTCTCTTCCACGTGGAGGAGCTCGTGGCTAAATAATTACAGCCGCATAGACCGATCTTCCGGGTTAAGCCACGCTTGCCGAGGTTGGTCTGTGGATGGGTGACCATTTACTATAGCGAGTTTCCTCCGTGCCTCGGAAAGCACGTAAAGCCGTTGGTCCCGGCTGTCATTTGTAGATCTTTGACAGTCGTTACTGTTGGTCAGAAGCCAGAAAGTCTGACAACCAGTCTTACCAAGAGTATCGTATTACCCAGTTACTAGGTTGTGGAGGTCTGATAGGCAGACGCTCCATGTAAAATACTGATATTCAACTGCATCCGGTTCGACTGGAAGCCGACCCCAACATAGTTGGGAAAAGGCTAGGCAGATGATGATCGTCTCTTCCCCCATGAAGAGATGGGAAATTTTTGTAGGTATGAACGCATAGGAAGAGATGGGAAGGGGAAGAGATGAGACTAAACCGGATATATTTTTGTTTGAAATTTCAATTTGTATTTTGGAGATTGAGCCAGAAATTCCAGTCGGATAAATTCAATAACACTTTGCCCGATCAGCCTTCTGATTCAGAGTTATGTCTGAAGTATGTAATTCGATGTATAAATAATAGTTTTTTTTCCTAAGTCAAGTCGGACGTTTGGCCTTGTATGAAGGTACCGCGTCTGAAGATAATCCTAATGCTATATCTACACAGGGGCTGCAGTCTCGACATGTATCGCTATCACTTATCGACCGAAATCGGTAGTTAAGTGATAGTGATGTATCGAGTCAGTTTAACTATAGATAGGTGATTGTGTCATCGAGTTATAGAATTGAAGTATTCGAATGCTCGCAACTCGAGTAAAGATTTCTATATTTATAGAAGGTACGCGAATACTGAACCGAGTACTTAAATCGCGACCTTATGTTGTTGCCCATAAAGTCAATTCGTCGGGACCCCTCTCTTCCAAAAAATGCAGGTTGTTGTTGTGTATGTTTGTTTTTGTTGTGATCGCGAGAGTTTGATTGTCAAGTTGCGTTTTAAGAATTATTGGTGCGTACTAATCCGAAAGGGTGTTAAAGTACACATAATAATGAATAACTTTTGTTCTATCAATTTCCCAAAAAGTAAATACTTTAAGAGAAATAGCTGTTCAAAAATTTCACAAAAATACGTTAAAATCTATCTATCCTCAGTTATAACATTGAAACATTTTAAGTCATATTTGGGATCACCAAATAGAAGCTCCTTTTTCTGATTTCGTAACTGAAGCAGGAATGTTGAATTTTTGAAAAAACTAAAATAAAAATTCATTTCCATGCAAAATGATCGAATTTTGAAATTTTGACACTTGCTTTAAAACCGTCATTAGTGATACTTTAAATGGCTTGCGGATTAGTACCCCCTTTCCAACTAACCTTGTATATTAACATTAAAGTGACATTCGTTTCGAAGCGATATCTGGTAAGTGTTGGACAGTGGTAATAAGTATCGTAAATTTGCTTTTTTAAATAGTTAATTGAATTGATTTAATTTTGGCCCCTAGAAATCAAAAAGAGAATTTGTTTATGATTATACAGTATACCAGACGGTAAGAATATGATTTCTAATTATTTAAAATGTTTACTTTTCTTTTTATTGACTTATCAATAAAACTGATTTGTATTTTATGACCCATATTTTGTATTTTTGCTTGTATTTTTGGAAGTGAGAAACATTAGAGTAGTCGAATCCTATGAAGTACTTGAGTACCTGACGCAGTAATCGCATCTAGATTCGAGTCAGTGACTCGAGTTTTGAATCGATTCTTTTTTTAACGAGTACTAATTTATTCAAATACCATAAATGGTCAACTCGGCACATCATTATTTAAGTCATAATGACAATTTTTTTATTGATTTTTGTCGGAAACGTAGCGAATTCAACTGTCAAGTTTACGATTTAACGTCATTTTAGCGAATAACTTTGCGAGCAAATTGGAAAGCCCGCAAAGTATTCATTACGATCGATAAGTTCTGCAAGAGATTTATTATTTGAAAATAAAGGTTTATCTGCTTATAAGGTGTTGTAGTTGTAGCAGTAGTCTCAGGCTGGGTATCAAAGGAGATGTTTAACAAATCGTCGTAAATAAAAAATAAAATAAAGAAATAACGTTTATTAACAACCAAAATGAACTACGACCATCTCTTCAACGATTTTCCACGAAATCACAAGCCAGTGCCTCTGTTTATTTTATTTTATTGAGCCGTTTCAAATATTGTTCAGCTCTGCAGCAACTTCCTTCCACGCAAACTCAAAATTCACCTTTCCTTGATGAACAGTAAATCATCTTCTGGCTAAAAACGGCCGAGCATCTTATTTAGCCAGCAACGCTTCTATGTATATGGTAACTTGAAGGACGTGTTGTACGTCTACGTCTAAAACATGAATACAAACGTAAACATTATTAAGGTACAAAGTGTACAACAAACGAAATTATAGGGCGCTTTAATTAAAAGACGGTTGGTGTCGGACTGCAACCGTGCCGCAGCCAATGATATTTTTTTGTATACAATATCATTTGCCGCTGCGGTGCGGATGTCGTGCTGCGGACGGGGGTGGTTGTGTTTTTTTATACAGTTGACGAGACGAGAGAGCAGTGCGTAGTCCGTACTGCCGCCGTGCGTGCACGGTACATACAACACAAGCCGCCCGACCACACCACTGCACCGCACGACTGCAGTCCGACACCAACAGTTTAAATTTAAAGCGCCCTTAGACTCTACAATAGGTGTTGCATTGCAGGTACCTACTTACTTTCTTACATTCTACGACAACGCACCCGTGTGCTGCCGTGAGTCGGAGTGACTATCACCCATTGTCTGTTTTGTCTATTAACTAAGTAAACTATAACAATTTTCAATAATTAAAATTCACAAAAAAGAGTACATGCATGACACATAACAAATAACAACAAAGTGACAATTGGCAAATACTGTGACATTTGCTAGTGTTGCAAGGAAATAAACTTTTATGTCCATTTATAAGGTGTTTTGTACTTCAAACGATAAAGGAATATAATTTCAATGTAAAACAGGTGTTGCAATTATAGTTTTATGTAATTTATTTATATTTTTATATTTTTAAATATTTATTAGGATAAACTCATCTTTACCAATCTTCCTTAAAATTTTGGGAGATTTTTCAACAGGCATCATATCCCTGTAAGAATACTGCACTATGAATACCGTTTTTCGTAAGCTTACCGATCGCTATCTCATGTCGAGACTGCAGCCCCACAGTGCGCTTTCATGTTCAACTTGGGTCTTCGACTGAAGCATGCGTGAATCGCTATAGCGCATGCCTTAATACTAGTTCGACAAAAGCGCATGCCCCTAGCGCACGCTAATCCGTCTATTGTATGTCGACTGACCGAGGCACACCGGTGTAGACGATAAGCTGCATGCGTCTTATGGCAATAAACATTGCATGCGCTTGACGCAAGAGGAATTGAAAGTGCAAGATGAACATGAAAGCGCTGTGGTGTAGAAATACCATAACTGCCTTAATTTTCAACAAAATTCTTCATTAAATTCCCTTTTCTTATTTAGCGTGTTTTTTTGGGGGGCGAAAAATTTGATGTTTGCTCTGATGACATCTTTGATGGCGCTCATGACCCTACCTACGACACTGAGTATCACAATGTCTTTCTCACAAGAATACACAGGAACGCTGCTACGATCCTTACACACTTGCTCCAGCGAACTACGAACGCTGCTACGAATATCCGTACACACTTTTGCTACAGCTACGAAATGCTACGAAGTGCTGCGCGCTGTAGAAGACTACATTGAATTCATGCACGTTTTCAAATAGACATAGCAGCCGGTAAAATGGGTATTAGTGAACACAGGCCTCCTGATGGGTGGTTAAGGGGGATATTGTCATAATCACCATGCTTGGCAAACTAATTGGTGATCGTAGTATGTCGTATGACGTAATAATCCTCATTGAAAAAGTAAATTGAAAAAGTAATGTGCAAGCAATTATAGACCTTAGGGTGGTAAACATTTCAAGTCCGCAACTTTTTGTACGAGTTCGACTCGCACTTAGCCGGTTTTTAAAGAATATCTTCGCGTTGAAAACTACTTAGTTGGTTTAGAACAAATTCTTTGTTCAGAAATGCGCTTTTGTACATATCTACAACGTTATTTTTACTTTATGCGAAAACCGAGACACCCCAACAAGATTTTCATCAGAACTGCCTGAATATGTGTTTTTTTTTTAGTAAATCTCCAAGTTACACCTTAGTTTATGTCGCGTTAAGTTCGCTAAAAAAGTGTGAAATGCCTGAGATGTGCTATGCAGGAGTTGTCTAATACACGGAAACTGACCGAGCGGACCATTTCAAGCCTCAAGGTGTCTATTCCCGTCAATTATTATGGGTAGAAACCTACTGAAACAAAATTGAAATTTAAGAAAAAAAAAAAAAAAAAAATGTGGTGTAAAAAATATGTCAATCGATTCTCCTAGTGATTCTGAACAAACTAGTTTCAGGTTTCGCATATACTAAAACTAACCTTGTATATAGAATGTAAACGAATCTGTATGATTCGTTCAAACCGCGTCATCTACTAGTGATCTATTACATTAAGCGTAAATATTTTATTTTTTATATCAACAAAAACAAAACAAAACATTAATTAGCTTGCTATTTCTAAATAATTTTAGCGCCCCGAGTTAACTGACTGCAAAGAGCGATATCGCGCTAGTCGTACCCGTCAGCATTCATTTATGCGTATCATCGAAAGGTCATAAAATATGAAATTTAAAAAAATATGGATTTTTTTAAACCTTCTTTTCTTGGTTTTGGAACGACCACTTAAACTAAGGCAAGTTTTTTTTTTTTTAATCTTTCTCAATTCCATGCGGGTCAATCTATACCTACCAATGGTAGATCAAGCGGTTTTAAAGACTTACACAAATTCGTTTACACCCTGTATACCTTTACACCGTTGTCTTCAGTAATTTTAACTTACTAAATGACCTACAATACCTAAAATTTCGTTCCTGTATCCACAAAGTCCCACGCCCACCAAAGATGACCTGATTTCCATTATTGACCAGACCCATACTCCAGCTACCCCAAGTGTCACCCCCCACGACCTTTATACAGCGCATGCGCGAACCCCTGAAAGCCTGGAGCCACCCCCTGAAAGAGCCCAGATTTCAGTCTGTCTAAAACGTTAGCAGAAGTACCAGCTTCAGCTTTCAGGCTGAAATTCTCTGTTTCAAAATTCATCTTACATTTATGAGAAATTCTAACTCTGTTTTGCGCGATTTGTATTTCATCAAATATATTTTTAGTCTAAGGCATATAGTTATTTGTTTTTCGACTAAAAATATATCTTATAAGTAGTGTTGGCTGAAGGCTGTATATAAGGTATGTCTAGAAAAATAGTTAAAAAATCATTTCATAGTGAAGTAGATTTAGTTTTGTCTTTTCTTTTTTTTTTCTAGATACATCTGTCATTCTGTCATCTTCGCTGTTTTACTATATATATAAAAAAAGAAAAAGATTTTCTATAAAAAAAATGCCGTCGGTAAAATCTACCAAAAAAGACTGCTCATTCTTGCGACTTTTTCTACTAAAAACTATATATTTTTTTACCCTGGCAACAATGTAGTGTCAGTATCATTAACGTATTTCTTTCTTTCTGTTCACAGAACTTTCTAGAAGTTAGAGTAATGTCAAAGCTGAGTTTGGACGGCTTTTTTTCCTACTGCAAGCAAATAGCAGAGCATATACAGTTGGTTCGTTAATTCCGTCATTATTAGACGCCATCTTGAATTCATACTCTTTGTTCGTTTGTTGCATGTTTAACTCCTTTTTATATTATTGCATGTTGATGGTGTATGGGATGTATTTTTTAATAATTACTCATTATTATTTAAATATTAGAGTTTGTATCAACATATTTATATTAAAGAAATCCGTACTTGCCTTAATTTCAATAAAAAAATCGGAAAATGTGATTTAAATCCTTGTTATTCATGGGTTTATTTCGAAGCATTTTTGAAAGTATTTTTCCAGCTTGGAGTAGTTCATTATTTTGCCATTTTAATTATTTTTTAATTATTATTCATACTGAATATTAAACCTTTAATTAGCAACCTTAAAACAAATGAATTTAATTTAACGAATAAATAATAAAATAATCAGTTACTGATTTCAACAAATTAATCTATTGATTAGTTGATTAAAATTAAATTACTTATCAATTGACTTCGGATACCACATTAGCTATTGAGTATAAGAGCGATTATGCACTGCATCCGATCCGAATCCGTGAAAATACGGATATAAAAACTCGGACCGAATTCGGACATTGCTTACGCACACTGCATCCGATCCGAATCCGTGAAAATACCGATCTAGAGTAAAAATCTCGGACAGAATTCGGATATTGCTTACGCACTATTCCGATCTCTGATCCAAATTCAAACAATTCAGGGGCCATCTTTGGTATATCCATTTGGCGTCCGATTTGAATCCGAGGTAGTGCGAAATCGTTCATACAAACATTACTACGGCTACTTCGGTCCGTCAATATTTCTTCCGAATTAGAAACTCACGGATGACGGATAGAAATCGGAAGACGGATGCCGGATGTAGTGCGTAAACTACCATACAAATAGTTGTATGGCTACTTCGGAACGTATTTTCATGGATTCGGATCGGATGCAGTGCGTAACCGCTGAGCTATAGAAGATTAAAACGATTATTAAAATCGAAAATTTGTAATTTAAAAAAAAAGTTATTATTTCTCTTTGCCTACTCATTCTAACAAGCGAACGAAACATTTGATAGAAAATAATTAAACGGAGATAGGTACGCGTCCACCTATCTGCAGCGAATAAGAAACCCATCTCACATTCGACGGTTATCTCGATATCCATAATGTCACAGTATGGATAATAGAAACAAATAACACACAGATAATCGACAGTATAATCAATAACGCGTAGTTTTGTTATCCACGCTGTGTCACGACAAGTGTCTAACTGACAGTCGCGATCGAGGTGAGATTCTACAGAATTGACAACATTTCAAAACTGACACGACCTTAAAATAAAAATACCATTTCTTTATTTTCGTATCCTGAGTTCAAACAGATATGTTGTGTTTTTTCATTTCTTCATTTCTGAGAAAAAAATTGAAAATCAAAAAACATGTTATGACGTCACATATATGGTGGAATGAGGTCGTTACCTTTCCCTACGCATTCCAACGTTTTAGATGAAAATATTAATGTCAAACAAGACATGTCAATGTCACTTATGAAGTTTATCTATATGACAGTGACATCTAACTAACATTTTTTTTGACGGCTCACAGTAAAGCAAAGGTTGTAACGCCATTTCACCGTATGTATGACGTCATTTGGCGCTTACGTCTTTTTAGAATACGCCGAATTTCAAAGTTGAAATTATGAATGAAAAGTACATAATTTCGAAAAACGGAAAATTACGGGTGCCTTGGATTCGGATTTACTTTTATATAACGTAATAATTCATGCAGGTTAAAAATATGAAATGTTGCCAATTGCACTGCAGATCAAACGGATTCGAAGTGTAGCGCGTCCATTGCGTTCGAATTCGGAATGCCGACGCGAACATGCGCGTGACCAAAAGAATAAAGTAGTTCTACGGGGACGTTCTCTGAGTACTTTAACAACCATACTACGATCACCAACACGCCTGCCAGGCGTGGCGATTCTGGCATCCCCTCCTTAAATGGATAGCACCGGTCCTCAGTCCCCGGCGGCCCTGCTAGCCCTGCAGTGCAATTCTGTAAGAATCTCACCTCGATCGCGACTGTCAATTAGACACTTGTCGTGACACAGCGTGGATAACAAAACTACGCGTTATTGATGATACTGTCGATTATCTGTGTGTTATTTGCTTCTATTATCCATACTGTGACATTATGGATATCGAGTTAACCGTCGATATTGAGCTGGGTTTCTTACAGAATGACACTACTGCATCGTACGGATCGCACGGATTGGATCGAACGGATCCATAAAAGTGCATCCAATGCGCTCGCATTCGGAATGCCGACGCGAGCACTACGGCGATGTTCTCTGGGTACTTTAACAACCATACTACGATCGCCAACCCGCCTGCCGAGAGTGAAAATTATACCCCCACCCCCCTAAACATGGATAGAACCGGTCCCTAGTCCCCGGTGGCTCTGCTAGCACTGGTCACGGTAGCGACCTAAGGAACGGCGGGGCAGGTGCGGTGCTAAGTACAGGACCGGTCGATATGGCGATGCTTGGGGGAGGCCTATATCGTCTTTGACGTCATCGGCATGCAATGCTTGCGATTCATCCGTTGCCGATAAGTGAAAGTGGAACGGGACGTGTATGACTAACCATATAATACAAATACATTTAACACGATCCGTCCGATACGTGCGATACGGACATATGGACACAAAAGGTGCCGACACAAAAGAAGACGGCATTGGTGAGCTCAATACATACAATTAATCTACTGAGGCTTATGTCCAGCAGTGGACATCTTTCAGCTGAATGATGATGACCTACTGAGTTGCCTTTTACGAGACCCGAAAGGTGGTTGAAAAAGATAGGTTATGCGCGTAAACCAGAAGCTGTAGACACCACTTTCACAATTCCCTCACAATGCTTCTGACAGTATATTCGTCCACTCATCCGCAAACAGAAACCCAATTCTCGTAATTAATTTGAAGTAAAACTGAAGGTTGACCGAACTGAGATTAAATTATAAATTGAATAAAAATGGTATTCTGGTACACTTAAAGTTCGGTCCGGTTTCAGAATCATCTCAGTCTATCTCGATATAATGTCAATTCAGTCAACTTAAAATCTATTACAGATAGCATACCGATATCAACAGTCATAGACAACAATTCTAGAAATATAAGAGAATTCCAACTTGTCAAAATGGCTCAGTACATATTGTAACCAGAATACCCTTTTGGCTTCAGTCAACTTTCAATCTCATTTCAATATAATCTCATGTTTGACGTTGTTTATTAACGAACAAGAATACCATTTGTAATATTTATGAGATTGAGACTAGACTGAGACTAGATCGAAGCTATATTTTGAACATTTTTAATTACGAGAATTGGCCTTCAGATCTCGCGTTAAAATATTATGATGATGATTTAAATGCAAATGAATTATTTCTATAGATTGAGAGCTACAAATTTCAGATAAAATCGTTACTGCTTTATTTTTTAACAGAATTCTTAATAAAATGCCTTTTTTGAGGGTGCAAAATTTCGTCCTTTCCCTCACGACACTGCCTCTACCGAGCTATGTAGTATAGTTATGTTTAACCGTGTATTTTTATAATAGAATGTGTGTGTGTGTGCAGGGCGAGAGGATGGCGTCTCTGTCAGGTCAAGGCACTCCCAAACTGACGTCTTCCGTCGGCAACCTCTACTATGATTGTAAGTACATTATAAATAAGAATTTTAAAACAAATCCTCCTATTTTGAGCTGTAAGGTACTTAACACAATCATTAGAACTTAGAACGGGATATTTACCATGTTTATTATTTGTTTTGAGTCACGTTGACATCACGGATGTTCATCCGTGATCATGGCGCTTGTAACGGTGCCGAAATATCGGAAACTCAAAACAAATAATAAACATGGTAAATATCCCGTTCTAAGTTCTAATGATTGTGTAAGGTACTTTGCTAAAGATCCACCTAATCTTTGTATATAGGTGACGTACAGTCAACCAAAAAGATAAGTATACAACAACCCACACGGAACAAAAATTTGTATGGCCTACAGATGGTTGTTTCGGGTCTGGGCGTTTGTTTGTGAGATTTGTGTCTGTAAACGCACCCACGATACAAGAGAAATCTTAGTGTGGGGCAACGTTTTTATATAAAAAAACGAATTACATTCGTATTTTAACAGAATTATGCGTGTGTTGAGTGGCTGCGTCTTTGCCATCGCTTGTGGGTAAAATGTCTTGAATAGAATAGAATGTACTTTATTGTACACAAAAATTTAACACAGCTCTTATACAATATCATACATTGAAGGGTAACTACCAGACAACCTTTGGATGATCAGGAAGACATTGAATAAGAATGTAAAAAAAGTTATTGGGTATACCCACACAATTAAAATGACAGTTGCCTGCATTGATATCCATTGTTTGCCTATACAACGTGTTACAAAAATATCCCTAAAGCCGAAAGGGGATTAAAAGGTCCCTTGTAAAGAGTCTATTGGCAATATTTTAAAATAAGGTAGGACCCAAAAAAAAAATTTGGACAAATCACAAAATAAAATCGTCACTGAAAACTTAAAAGTAAAGAGTAGACTACCCAGAAAGTTATTTACATTCTTACCTAATTTCCTCTGAGAGGTAAATGACAACAACCGTAAAAGACTACTTGATTAATATTTTCTTTTTAAGGGGAATTATGTAACACGTTGTATACCTCTTTTGTTAATTGTACTTTGGTGGCTGACGCCCGTTGTCATTAAAACAGTAGTGGGGAGTATAATAGCCTTATACAATGTAGAACATGGAATTGAACTTTACAAAGTAATTAATAACAGGCAAATGACGTCACTTAACACGTTCGCTGCAGGTTTAAAGCGTTGCGCGTTGATTGATTGTAGCAATGACGTTGAATTTTAGTTTTGATTTGGGAGCAAAACAAAGATATTACTGATTTAACATGTTTTTAATTTAAAATCTTTTATTTCAATTTATCATGCGTTAGGCAGTTGTCCCACCGCCGGCGAGGAAGCGACTAACTATCGACTATTTTCTCGCTCAAGAAACGTACAAATAGATATACATCCCGTGTAAACAAAAGAGATGCATATATTAATAGTCGATCGCTGTCTGTTCACACTGTCGGCGAGGACTCGCTCCACTAGTTTGTCGTTGAGCGACAAGAGCCATCAAAGATAATACTTGCTCAGCGATGCTCGCTTGGCGGTAAGAACCCACATGCCGAGAGACCAACCAGCGGTCATTTGCGAGTGGGGCGAGTAATCGCTCGTCGCACTCGCACACTCGCTTATAGTCCAGCGACAAAACTATCGGATCTACACACTCGCTTCTCGCTGCTCGCCAACTCATTTCTAGCTTCTAGTTCTACTCGCTCCTCGCTCATCGTTCGCGGTGGGACAAGTGCCTTAGACAAAAAATCATTGTAAAATAAGATAAAGATAGAAAGAGACAAAAAAGAAACTCTATATCACAAAAAACGTTAAAAGAGAAGACCTAAAATGATTACAAGCTAAATCATTTTTAATATGTTGTCGAAACTGATTAAAAGTCAGCCGCACGCGCCTTATCAGTGAGTTCCGGCAGCAGAGGGCGCCACATCCGCTGGGAAATGACGTGCACCCAACATATCATATTACGAGGGTAGATGATCGTTATAACTGTCGCACTTCCTGAAACTGACACTAGATGGCGTTTGGAAGATAACGTCAGAGATGTATTGAGAGGGCCTGTCCACATCTCCACGTCACGACGTCGTCAACGTGGAACGGTGCGGTGACGCGGCACGGTGCGTTGACGTAACGTGCAAATTTACGTTACCGTAACGTAAAAATGCACGTCAGGATCATTGTTAGATTTATCGTTGATCATGTAGATCCTGCATTTTAATAAGAGAAACAGTAAAGTATGGTTTTAAAGCATCGGAGCACATAGACGGCGACTAACTCGCGGGCGTGGAGAGCGCAGGCGGAGCGCATATACGTGTGCGCTTGCAGCTAGAGGCGGAACGCATTATGATACGGTAACGTTATGTCGACGCACCGTGCCGCGTTACCACACCATTCAACGTTGATGACGTCGTGACGTGATGTGGACAGGCCCTTATCTTTTGAATTGCACGCAAAATCTTTGAATAAGGCTGAAATATTTTCAAAAATTATGAACAGAGTTTTAAGAACATTTTCTTGTACCTAGCCATATAGGTAGCTGCTCTGCCCTTATTACTACCCCATTTCAAATTTATTTTTGCTATTTCTGACGTTTCTAGTACTCCAACTACAGTTTGTGGAAACTTTTGATCCTTACGGGAAATAGGATAGATTGGCATCATACAAATGTTTTGTAAAAACTGCCCTTTTTCTCGCTGACTGTACGTTTTTTTTCGAAATCTGTGAATGCAGATAGAAATTATTCCAAAAGTAAGGCCCGGACTCCACTAAAGCGGAGACGAGACGAGCGGAATAGAGATGTGTTTTAAAAAACCAATAGAATTTCTTTATTCACACATCTCGTCTCCACTCAGCTTAAGTGGATACCACTGAGAGGAGATGTATCATATTTGTATGGCGCGATGGAAGCGGAGATGTGAGCTGTTCCTCGCCTGAGATTGAGCTGGGCCGCTGTACAAGGCGGAGATGTGAGCTTTGCTTCGCAAGCTGACGACAGCGCGCAGCGGAGATGAGATGTCAGCAGTCATCACGCAGCTCAGTTCCGCTCTAGTCAGCACACTCTCCGCTGCAGTCTATCCAGTACGCATCTCCGCACAGTTTCGGTGGATACACCCTAGCTGAAAAACATCTCTTCTCGTCTCCGCTTCGGACATCTCCGCTTTGGCGGAGTCCAGGCCTTAGGGGTGGTCTCTTAACACCGTTCTCCTATAGCTGCAATAGTTATTTAAAAAGGTAATTGCCCTTCATGCTCCATCTCAAATTAGCACAAATATCTGTTAAGAAAAATCAAAACAACAAACATTTATCCAAAAGTAAAATACTTGACTTAACAATTATTCGAAGCATCTGAAGCGAAAATAATTTGGGCCAAGAATTCATCATTTTCTGTTTAACCCAACCCTCTATTGCGACAGGGTCCCGACCCGACGACCGAGCGTTGGCATTTGTGGCACTAAATAAAAATGCGTAGAAGGCCCACTTTAAACATTACGTGATATGAAACTGGAGTAAAAAAGAGATAGGCGCTATAATTTGGTCTCGATCAACATCTTTTTTTTTAAGATACCAAATTGCGTCTTTAAGTGACACGACGCACATGACTAAAAATAAAAAGGAAAGCAACAAAAACTAAATTAAAATTGGGAAAATAATTGTCGTATCCGAGTAAATCGGCTATCACTCAGCATATTGCTTTTAATTTTAGTAACATTATTTGGTAGAAAAAATTGTTTAAATCCCATTCGAAACACAACTCAGTCTTTTTATCGTTATCTCTAAGAAGAAAATTCTAATAGTTGTGGTTGGGCTGCGATTTATTGCCGAATACATTAGATTTGGCCTCCAGCTCCTCATACGATCCGTAGAGATCGCGGACAAGCTCGAATTTGAATGTTGTTTACCGCATATTCGCGGGCAAATGTGAAATTGTTATTACCTGTACCGCAAAAAGACTGAAACAAACTGTTTTTCTTAAGCATTTCACAGAAAGAAAGAAAAACAATTCATTCATCTTGCAAATCGACACAGTACATACTATAATGCCAAAAGGTTTAACGTAAAGTATTTACCTAAATAAAAATACTTAACAAACACCGTGTTTATTACACCTTAAACAATAGTTTAAGGTACGTGCGTTGCGAATGCGACGCATTTCTGTATTTTTAGTCTACTAATAAGTAGACTAAAAATACAGAAATGCGTCGCATTCGCATGTGAATGTGTCGTCACCAGTGATCGGAAAAAGATGAGCTAATTTACCTAAACTTCAAAGAACAGAGACAAAAACTGGAGACTTCCTCACGACAACATTTTTTTTCGTGAAAATTATTCCGGGTTTCGGGACATCACTAAAGTACATTTAATATTGATGCTATTAGTACAGAAAAAAATTAAATTCGTTTCCTATTTTTGTTTCCCAAAATTGTCACAAAACCAGATGACACGTTTTTCATTGTTTTTAACAAAGAGATTGTTTATTGTTTTCAAAAAAGGAGATTGTCTTTTATTTTTTGAAAACAAATGAAAGACAATCTCTGAGAAATTTCTCCCGAAAAAAAAATGTTGTAAGGAAGTCTCCAGTTTTTGTCTCTGTTCTTTGAAGTTTAGGTAAATTAGCTCACCCTTTTCCGATCACTGGTCATCACTCAGCATAGTGCTGTGTTCTGTGTGTGGCTAATTTTCCCAACATGCAACACCAACAGAACTGATTGTGAGTGACTAACTTGACTGACGCAGTAGCGACTTCCGGCGGCGAAAAAAAAAACATAAAAACTGTAGGGTAATTCACGTAATTTAATGACGCGCCAATCAAGTAGCAGTGACGCTGCAATTAAGTTCACGGATTGAGCGTATCTGACACCGATCACTTATTAAGAGAATACTAATAGCGTTGTGTTGATCGTAACTTAACTGCAACTACATTGCTACTGAACTTCTTTAGATAAGTAGGTGAAATAGCATACTAAATTGTCTCAATACCCTACAGCTTCGTATAGACGCCCTGTATATGTACTTAGATCTTCTTCTTCTTCTCTCGTGTCAGAACGAGCTATACGAAAATGATGATGTGGTGAAAAGATTAGCCAGTCAGCAAGGTTGGTAGCGGGGCTGACTGCCCAGGGTGCGCCGGACGTACTTAAGTGGTCAATCAGATTACACTAGAGCGTGCGGGGGCGGGCGCTTGGGTCTTGGCGTCTGCGTGTTCACAGTAGTGCCGAACGAGCTATCGTACGACGATTCGGCGGGTGAATCAAAATGGTTTAGAACCATACGCGCAGTCACCTAACAGACGCTATATCACTGTGAACGATACGGGCGGACTGAGCCATTAGAAGCACCCGCGCCTGCGCTCGCCTCATGCAGACGCTGAATGCAATTGGCGTCTACATACATTTTGATTTACACGCGCCCGCGCTAGTACCCGCCTCCACACTGAAAGAGTACTGAGTATCGTCACTCGTTGAGGCTCTTTTCATGCACACCATATGTATAGATATTTTTCTTTAATTTGGAGTTTCGGACCTTCTGCACTTATCTATTTTGCGTCACATGTCTCATTCCCCTCCGATTAGTAACACGCGCGTGCCAGCTATATATTGACAACAATACGCAGCTGCGTTTTACAGCCACCGTCAGGAATTTAATTAAAAATTCCTCACGGCGTATGTTTGTGTTGATAAATCGAGAGTGGTGTTGTAATCCTGTGTAATAGTATTATGTGGTTTGAAAACTATCTGGTAGAATAATATTGTTGCTGTTTTGCGAAATGAATTGGGGCAAGCGTTTGGCTTTTTTATTAACCCGGTTGAGTCGGTTAGTATACTTAGTGTATAACTTTAATGAATAAACTATATTTACAAATAAAAGTACTTATACATATACAAATAAAGAAGAATATAACCTAATAAAACTATAAACTAAAATAGGGCATCAAAATATTCCTCCACATCGCTGTCGACTTGTAACGTGCCCCGAAGGCTGGCAGCATTGCCACGTTGTATGGCAATGCTTATCCTTTGACCAAAGTAGAGGCCAGCCTTCGGGTCACGGGACGTGTCGACCAGCCGCCCTGCAATATATTTGTATTAAATTTGGGCACTCCTACCCCACGGCCTTGAGTGTTTCGACCCCAAAACTATAAACTATTAGATACTTAAATAGTTTATATAAATATTTTATTAGTGAGTTTTTGATGCTTGATATAAATAATAATTATATGTAATTAACTTATTAAAATCAGATCAAATCAGTACGTAGTTTCCAGTGGTTTAGACTATTTTCAATAGTGATAATATCATGTCTTGATGATCAAGTTATTGAATTCAATGACAAGTTTGCATATTAAGTTACATTATTAAGTTCATTCAATTTCTTTCACATCACTACCTTTTTTTTGTTAAAACTGGTATCCCCCCCAAACGTCAAGTTACTGCATCGAATTAAAAGTCCAAAGTAACTATAGTAATTAATAATAAGTAAAGTGACAGATCATGGTAAATTATTAGGATTAGTAACTAAATACTCTCACTCTACTAAAAATGTGCAAATCAGACTTTAAATAACTTTCTTTTCACCCTACACAAGTCATAAAAGCCTAAGTTGAAAACCATTGTTGAAAACAAATCTATCAACTAACATCCATGTTTTTTTTTATTGACAATAGCCTATTTTATACCCTCCACCCCGGGAACTATCCGGGACTCTAACCGGCTAAAAACGCACGGTGTTCCTTCTCCTAACCTATGGCTGGGGTCGCGGGATTCGCAACTGCATGCACCGCAACCCCGGCAGGCCTCGGTCCGCCAGCCGCTGACGGACTTCTACTTCTGTGGGGCCTCGCCCCAATCAACTAACAACCCTCACATATCTTCACCACCCAAAATAAAGTCACTACCAACCCTAATCCGTCCTTACCTTCCGTAATACTACCCCAAACTAGCCCAAACAAATTAAACTCATAAAAATCTAAACTCTCTTTATTACCAAACTGTCAGATTCGTAAGCCTACAATTTATAATCAGACGCCAAAGCCTGTCTTCATTTTTCGAGAGGTATTAAAAGGCTATTCGTGTGCCAGAGTGGAGGAGATAGCCCATACATTAGCTTGGTGGGCTACAATTGATAGACTGGGGGATTTAGAGGATTCACTTGGGGTAATAGAATATTTTTTTGTGTATTTTTCTTTGTTATTTAGTACGGAGATGGATTTATTTGTTTATTTTGAATTAAATAAAACGTTTAAAAAAAAAGGTTATTTTTGAGGTCTTTTAAAACGAGCGTGATTGTAATTATTTGAGGATACGATATGTTTTAATATGTAAACCTTAAGTTTTTATGAGTCAACTATACGTCACCCGCGGCTTCACTCGCTTCGATATCATTTATCGTGTTTTTTCTGTTAAACGTAGCCTATCTTCTTCTCCAGGTCCTAGACCATCTCTGTACCGAGTTTCATTACAATTGGTTCAGGAGTTAAGTCGTAAAAAAGTAACAAACAGACTAGGTTACTTTCGCATTTGTAATATTAATATGGATTGTCATTTGCAAGTGAATTCGAAAAATCAAAGGTGTGGGCCGAGATCGTACTTAGACCCTCCTGCTAGGAAAGCAACCGTTCACCTGCTAGGCTGTTTTTCTGCAATAACTACAAAATCGAGATTCCCATCTAAGAGTCAGAATATAACACAAAGCTACTCCTCTCCATATCCCCCGCGCAGTGATCCTCACAAATGAGGGATTCCGTCTAATACTGCGTCATTACCGCGCGGATCAACTTGTCCCATCTATCGCTATTTTACTGCACCGCGCGCCGGAGGGTTGGACCACGTAGTATCTCTATACTAATTGAAATAACATACATTTAACAATGTGGTGCAAAATATACTGTGCTTTCGATATTTGTGTAATAAAATACACTGGACCGCAAAGAAAAAGGGTCGGTAAGAAAATCTTCAATATCTTCAAAAGTCATCATCTGCCTAGCCTTTTCCCAACTATGTTGGGGTCGGCTTCCAGTCGAACCGGATGCAGCTGAATATCAGTATTTTACATGGAGCGACTGCCTATCAGACCCCCACAACCCAGTAACTGGGCAATACGATACTCTTGGTAAGACTGGTTGTCAGACTTTCTGGCTTCTGACCAACAGTAACGACTGTCAAAGATCTACAAATGACAGCCGGGACCAACGGCTTACGTGCTTTCCGAGGCACGGAGGAAACTCGCTATGGTAAATGGTCACCCATTCACAGACCAACCTCGGCAAACGTGGCTTAACCCGGAAGATCGGTCTATGCGGCTGTAATTATTTAGCCACGAGCTCCTCCAATTTCTTCAAAAGTACCTGACCTATTTATTTTACATTTATTAAAAATAAAAAGCTTGAATTCATTTTTTTTATTTACATTTTAGCACATTAAAACATTCTTTAATTCAGTCTTTATTTCATTAAGCTAGGTCAGGTACTTTTGAAGATATTGAAGATTTTCTGACCGACCCTTTTTCTTTGCGGTCCAGTGTACTCGTAGTTATTATCTGTTATTGAAGTTTCACTCATCATAAAAGTAATAAAATAAAGCTGCTGAGGGTAATGAAAACTTTAAAAATAGTTTTAAAAAAAGACCTCAAACTATACTGACAGGAGTGAAATAATTACCAATTTATAAAATTAACAGTTTCAGAAGTCGGTGCTAATTCACACTGAACCAAATTGTAGACATCGGCTTCTAAAACTGTTAATTTTACTCCAATTCAATGTCACAAATAAGAAATTATGAAATGCGTTTAGTTTCCAGCGTTCAAAATTGTTCTTGATCAGTGTATTTTTTGGCTTTGCGTATTTTTTTTTGTCATTTTTAATTTAATCACCCATTAGTTCTTAGTGGGTACAGAGAAGAGGCAACAAAAAGATTATCCGTCTCCGTCTAAGATTGCGTCATTACCGCGCGGATCAACTTGTCCCGTCCGTGGATATTTACTACACCCACGCGGGTGGAGGGTTGCCAATGACTTGAGACATTAGTTGAAAAAAAAACGAAAATATAAAGGAAATGCATTAGATTAACTAGTTAATTATTTGTAAAAAGAATATTTAGGTATATCTTTGTATGTAGTTATGTTATTGCTTCATTTTTTGACTAGTGAAAACGTTGGTTCGTTTTTACTTGAACCAATAAACACAGCTGTAAAAAAAATGTAAGCACCTTTCTAATCTATTTACTTAAATTCTCTCAAGCTAATTTAAATAAATAAATAATATCTCCCAAATAGTATGTCAGAGTTACGATCGAATACAAATAAAAGAAAAACTGGTCAAATTCAAAACCTCGTTTTGAAGAAGTCTGTTAAAAAACCTACATCTCATATTTGCAGAACTCTTCCCAAATATCAAAACCTTTCATAGCAAAAAGCCTACATCCTACTTACATCCGACAGACGTCCAGAAAATGAACAATCTCCGAAAATCGGCTTATGACGTCGACAACATAGGTTCACACCAATCTTACTGACTGTACCATTTATACCAAACACTTAACATAACCCTTATCACAACGGCGTAGAGTTCAAAATCACTTAGCACAGAGCTTAACACATTCTGGATAGCAAATAACATCTGGAATGCGTAGTAATGCTTTCTAAATACTATTGAGGGCACTTACAGTTCGCTAATCCAACAAATACTGTAATATAGACTCTAAGTTTAGTACATTAAGGTTTGGATTTGATAGAGAACTGTTAGAATGTTTGCTGAGATCTCAAGTATAGGAAAATAGACTCTAATTCAAAAAGTTTTAGTTTGGAATTAGATTGTCTTGGTTTAAGGGTAGGTTTTCCCTGAAAGTGACATGAGTGGCTCTTAATATATTGTCGGTTAAAATGATAAGGGATGAAGGGAACGTCAGGGGAACATACTTGTATATTTGTGACTGTTCTGTTAATACTGTAGGGAAATATAAAGCTTTTAGATGGGATTGACTGCAATGCAGTAAACATTAGTTGTCTTTTTCAGGTTTATTCCACTTTGTTCACCTGGGTGATATCACCTGGGTGAACAAAGTGGAATTTTTAGTGTTTTCAATTCACCTCGGATTTATTTCACCTGACAATATCACCCAGGTGAATTAGTGCGACATATTTGGTCTCCTTTGTTCACCTTGGAATTAAATCACCCAGGTGAACAGTTGCGACTTTTTTTATTAATGTTGTGGACTTTATTCACCCACATACAACATGCTAGAAAAAATAAAATCGGGAATTCGAACAAAAAAATATTTTTTCAAATCGGTTAATAAATGACGGAGATATGAGGTAACAAACATCCTCCTCCTTTTTGAAGTCGGTTAAAAATATAACTCTGTTTAAAGTTACGATTTTACTACTTGCTTCTTTTTTTCAAAATCTGTGAAAATGGTTCGCCTACCACCAACACCTTAAAGCCAAGCAGTTTACTGTGTTCCGTCGTGTGTATGTGAGAGCCAGAGGGGTATAGGGGAATCCCTCTATATCTCTGTTACTTGTATTCGTGTGCTCCATTTTACACGCTGGTGCGACTAGGGACACATGGGACAAAGTTTTTTTTTTCTTATTCCTTTTCTTTTCAATTTTTGCATGATACCAAAGCTCGCAAATTCAAAAAATCACACAGATATCTATAAATCCTCACACCATCATTACAAAGGGGCCAGACAGGCTGCGTTTGACAGCACTAGATACTGCTAAGCGATGCGTGTTATAGAGGGGGGATTAACAGATTACATTGACTACTAAGTGCTGTTGGGAAGAGAGTTTCTGTGAGAACTCACCAGAGGGCCAGAGGATGGCGAATTTTTAACTTAAAAAGGAGGTTTTTTTTTGTTGTATCTTTTTTCGGCGGTACCATTGCCAATTGTGAACTGTTTTTTTTTTGTTTGGAAGCGTGTTCTCCCGTGTTGGTCCTATGTTAATTTGGTGAAGATCTGATGAAGACCTTCGCAGATAAACAATGGAAATCTTCAAAGGATAACAGCAAATCAACGGCGATTGCAGTAAACGTATTAAATAAAAAAAACAACTTTAAAAAATATTGAAAAGAGTAAAATAATTATTATTTTAATGCAAAAAAACGGTTTTACTTTTTTTAAATGGCGCTTTCTTTAAATTATGGTGTCATCTCTAATCTTCCTAAATAAAGTTGGCTACTAACCGAAGGTAGAGATGAATTGTTACTCGGATAAATACTCGAGGTAAAGTTAAATACCTACTCATAAAAACAATAGAGTTAAAACGAGTATTTTATTTATACAAGCTGTCCCAAAAACTCTACTTCAAGCCTGAAAAAAAATATTGAGCAGTTTATGACGTCTTATTTTTTTTATCCTTTTTAGAAAACACATTTATTTTTAGATTTATGAGGAAAAAAAATTCATGGTTACTTTGAAACTTGAAAATCTTAATGTTTTTTTTTTTGTTTTTTTTTTCTGAAGTCCTTATCTACTATTATTTGTTACCGGCACATATTTCACATAATTTACGAAAAAGTTCAATAAAAATATAGATTCGAAATTCGAACTGAAACAGAGACAATCGGAAAGACAGTTTTACTTCACACACATCTGTGCACACTAACCCTCGCGATGCAGCAGTCGGGCCAAACGGGCCACTGATTAAAAAGTCACCGCTTTTAATATCGAGCGCCCTTTTAATATTGCATGTCGAGGAATGTGAGAATATGGGGTGCGCACGGGACGGACAAATTGTAGGATTTGAATTTGGAACACTTAACTTGGAGTATGTTGTGAGGGCGAAATTCTTTGACAAATTCAGGCTAGTATGGCTACAGAATAAAAAAACTTTTTAATAAAAAATAATAGCGACTTCCAAAAAAAAACGAATAAAATAGCTGCTATTAATTAACAGTTAATTTATGATAACGTTAATTAACATTGATTAAATTATAACAGTTTTAGAAGTCAGTGCTAATACACGCTGAACCAAATTGAAGGCACCGACTTCTGAAACTGTTAATTTTATAATATGGTAATGATTAAATTTTATTTTTTTGGAGTCTATTTTAGTTTTTGTTAAAAAGTTTTTGGTTATTCCTAATAATGGGCCTTTATTAAAACATGGTTAGACCTAGTAAAGACGCTGCTCGTAACTCAATCACATTATGTGTAGTTACTGTTCGTCATTGAGGAGTTCCATTGTATATCTCCGAAGGTCGTCATCAGATCTTTACCAAATTTAAATGGGACCATCGCGGGAGAAAACACTTTAAAAAAAAAAAACATCTAAATCGGTTTCTGAATGAAGAAGTCGGTTAAAACAATTTTAAAAATCAAAATCAAAATCAAAATCAAAAGTTTTTATTTCACATAAACCATTACAGGCGCTTATGAAAAGTCGAATTTAGGTGCACGGTTCCAATTAGTCGTTTCCTATGGAGAAGAACCGGCAAGAAACTCCATGGTTACTCTTTTAAAATCCATATCTTTAACAATTTCAGTGGGTACAGTTATGACTTAGATATGAGAGAGCAAAGTAGACTTAAGAGCAGGAACCACACAAAAAAACAAAATGAAAAATATGGTTACAAATTAACTAGATATCCAGGCATCTAGCAAGTCTACAAAGCTCTCACATTTACAAAAGGTAAAAGGACGCTAAACTATATAAAACAACTGACATGGTTAATTGTCATCAAAACACATTACAAAGAAAATCACTGTATAAGATAAAGATATCGTGAGAGTAACGTTAGTAATAAAAAAAAAGCTAATCGAATGAGGTTAGTTAATAGACATAGGTACACATACGACGTTAATGAGGTACCAGGGAAGCCACATGTGCAGAAGGAGTTATTTCCAAACACCTTTATCGTCAACGTAGTCCTTAGTCTTGTAATATGCTTTTTGAATAAGGACACGTTTAATATGGGCTTTAAACTTTCCCTCGGTAAGATCAGTTACAGATTTCGGTAGCTTATTATAAAAACGCACGCCATTTCCTAGAAATGACTTATTAGTTTTACTCAATCTAAATTTGGGAATCACAATTTTATGTTTATTACGTGTATTTTTATCATGAAAATCGCTTCTAACATTAAACATATGCAAATTTTTCCGAACATACATAATATTTTCAAAGATATAGTGTGACGGCAAGGTAAGTATATTAATATCTTTGAACACGTTTCTAAGGGACTCGCGGGAACCCATATTGTAGATTGCACGGATTGCTCTCTTTTGTAAAATAAAAACAGAATCTACGTCAGCTGCTGAACCCCACAACAGAATGCCGTAGGACATAATGCTGTGGAAATATGCGAAGTATACTAACCTAGCTGTAGCTACATCAGTCAGCTGCCTAATTTTCCTAACTGCGTATGCAGCAGAACTTAACCTAGCCGACAGGGCAGTAATATGCGCACCCCACTGCAATTTTGAATCGAGAGTTATACCTAAAAATACGGTGTCATTAATTGTATTAAGATTATTGCCTTCGAGCATTACATTTAAACCTACTTGGGGAACATTTGGTAGTGAAAACTTAAGGCATTTTGTTTTGTTTGCATTAAGTAACATATTATTGGCTGCAAACCATTTAGAAAGAACAGTAAGGCTCTCGTTAACATGTAAAACGTCCCTGTCTTTTCTATCTATTTTAAAAATAAGGGAAGTGTCATCGGCAAATAAAATAAAGGAAATAAACGAAGGAAACATACAGAAGAAAGATATAAAGAACATAATCTGTATATATAAAAATGAATTGTTGTTCGTTAGTCTCGCGAAAACTCGAGAACGGCTGGACCGATTTAATTTTGGTTTTGAAATATTTGTGGAAGTCCAAGGAAGGTTTAAGTGGTGAGAAAATATAGAAAAGTTGCCTGAGGAAAATAGTAAAAACAACAATTTTATTTTCCCTTACAAACTGTTCCTAGCTGTCAAACATTTGATGTTCGCCCCGTCAGTACGGTAAACTCGGGTCCTCTCAAATTAAAGCACGTATTAATGATGGGTTTTGAATCGACAACATATATCCACAATATTCGGATTATCGCGTATTTAGATTTTAAAAATGCAAATTAGTGTCACACTCATTTTCTCTAAGTGGCATTGCAACGCATCATGCCGGGTACAGCTAGTACATACTATAATACCAAAAGGTGTAACAGTTACCTAAATAAAAATACAAGTAAAATACTTAATCTAAGCTAACTACTTATAGGTACTACACTAACATCATGACTACCTGCAACAACAGCACTAAGGGTGACCCCTAGCGGGACTCGGACCGCGGCTTAGGACGCTGCTGCCAAGCAATGATTTCGGGTCACTGACATAAACTTTAATATTTCGGAAAGTAAAAATGATAGCTTATTCAAATCAAGTCTTTTAAAGAATAAGTAACAAAAAAAAATTAAAAATATTCTGTTGGCATACTTTTTATTTGAATAACCTATCATTCTTACTTTCCGAGATATAAAGGTTTATGTTGGAGATCCGGATTCATTGTTCCCGAGTGTATTTGCCAGTCAACACAATAATTGAACTCCAATTCTGGATTCTTTTGCTACGAATGTCTCACTATTTACGTTTCATAAGGCACTCTGAAAGTTTTAAAAGAAAATTCATCTAGTTCCGAAAGAAAAATATTCCCATCCCAAAAGAGGGTCACAGTACATCGCGTCATATTGTACATTGAGCACAGGTGTGTTTGATTTATTCGTCAACCATCCCATACAAATCTCATACAAAACGCCATACAAAACTAAACCTTACCCCATTTTAATACGAAACAGTTTTATCTACAAATCATTCGGTACACCTTCTGCTAACAATACTATGCATTTTGATTTTCAATTTTATGAACGCACAAAGTTATGTTTGCGGTTCCGAAAATCTATTTTCGATACAAAATGCTAAGTATTAAGGTCCAATATCTAATGTATAAAGTGTATGTATAAGTTGGTGAATGCTAGTATTGTTGTAGATACCATTGTGTCCCGATCAGCCAAGGTTTTGTTTCTGTGAAGGATTGCTTGCCCTTTTGACAGGATGGGAGATGAAAAATAAAGGAAAATTGTTTGAATTCACAGATTAACAAGTCTTTTTGGTTCTTTAAAGATGATGATGGATAATAACTCGTCGCCGGGTCAGTTATCACCGCATTTCATGATCCACCGAGCTTTCCCGGCGTAGATCCGGTCGTTTCTTCAGACTCCGTAGTCACACCGATAATTCAACCCTCATAAAGCTGTCCACAACGGCCTGAACCGAGGTGCTCGTCCCACTAGGGGTCGCCCTTAGTGCTGTTGTTACTAGTAGTCATGATATTAGTGTAGTGTAAGTAGTTAGATTAGGTTAAGTATTTTTCATTACTCATACTCGGAAAGAAGGTCTGAAGTTGCCTGAGGAGTGGGTTGAAAGTAATACTTTTCAGCCCTAGGTAGAATCGTTTTCAACTGACAGCTGGCAAATTATAAAAAAAACTAGTTCTATTTTCACATTTCTATTGAACCATGTTCCAACTTTCTATAAAGCCACTCAGTTACAGCGCAATGTAAAATTGTAAAAACATGAAGTTAAGTATTAATTAAACAATATATTTTATTAGATGACTGTATTATAATTTAGTTTCAACTAGTTCTTTAAAATAACATAGATTTGGGCAAAACATTTACCATTTTTTCAATGATGTAAATGAAAAATAATGGCTGAAAAGCTGGCCGGCTACAGAAAATAAAAAAAACAAAATAGGCGGGAAAGCGGCAATCCGATCACTCATTTTTTCTTTAGCTACATATGTAATTCATGTTTTTATTTTTACTTTCCTTATTCGTAATAAAATAAGCAGTGTTTACCTCGGGTTAAAGACTTATACCACCTTATTACAAAAGATGGTTTAAACCAAGACTAAGGTAAACCCAGGTTTAAAATATACCCATCACTTTCTTATGTCATATAACAAAAATAGACGGGACTATTTTAAAATCTAGGGTTTTCTTAGACCATCTTTTGTAATAAGGGGGATTTAATCCCTCGAACTATTGGCGTCCTCGCTACGCTCGGGTGCCAAACCCCGTCTCGGAACTAAATAAGTTACTTTCACCCCTAGGGTAACAATGTACTATTACTGCCCCCCATTGACTGGAGACCCTTAAGGTCTCGCCAATAACTGCCGGTTACGTAGAAATCTCAAGAACCATCTACTAGCAGTACAATAGAAAAAAAAGGGATCAGTTATGACACCGATTACACGTAAACGAAACAGTTTATGTGCGCTCAGAAGCTCGAACAGTCTACACCCATTTTGACCTTAGAATATCGGTATATAGGTACATACGTATTCCTCTGTAGATGAATAGTTAAATCGGTTGCGGAGGTCAGGTAGACCCTATAAAATATTGACTAATAATAATTAAGTGTATTTAAAATGTAAATGAGAAAATTGGAAATGAAAAAAAAAGACACGGATCTATGAACATGGATGAACTGCCAAAATGTGAAGCTTTAGTGCGATTGTGAGCTTATGTGCCAACCCCCGAGTATGCAGATGAAGAGACATGATGAAATGTTGTCAAAACTTTTTTGATAACACATGAACCAATAACACAAAATTCATGAAAAAGTGTCCTAAGTTTACATACACCACCAGAGCGCGCGCCAAGGCACACTGCCATATAAACTTAGAAATACCAACAATGTAATTTAAATCCTATGTCGTCATGACTATGTCTAATTTAGCTTGCAACCATTTTTCACCATACGAAGATTCGACTGCACTTTTTCGCGTTTTGGTCTACCCTCGGTTTGAACATTTTTGAGTGCTTACCCTGATCGCAGATTGTGTTTCTACGTCAATTGATAACCCCCGTATTTTTTGTCCTAGCGATCCTCCCGTACCGCGAGGACTCGCAGGCGCAGACGCGCGAGTTTCTGTCGCGCGTCGTCGACGTGCTGCTTGACTTCGTGCACCAGGTCAACGACAGGAATGAGAAGGTACGTATCTTTATCTTGTTAGTTGATCTATAGACGAGAAGTACCTACCGTGGATATGAAAACTCCTCATGTATTGAATTGTTTGCTAATTAATGGCACAAGAATCTTGGACGTGTGAAGCGACCTTAAGAAAAAGTTGTGTTCGTTGTTGTATAATGAATATTCGTTGATTCGTCTTACAAACATACATATTATATTTTTGAATACACATCTAATAAGAAAAAGCAATATATTAAAAATATAAAAATTGTAGCCCACCGGCATAGGGAACAGGGTCCAAGGTGCCAGTGCTCAGGGCCTCAGAGAGAGGAACTTCCTAACAATACGCGCCGTGTCTAGCAGTACCGCTTTATGAATCAACTCCTTGATGCAGTTGCCTAACGAGAGCCTCTTTAGATGTTGGTTGAAGCTCTTGGCTATTATGCCACTGGTCTAAACTACGATCGGCACAATTACTAATGAATATTAATTTTATGGTTATACCATAGAGGGGAAATATTAATCGGGCGAATAAATAATATATGAAAGACTGTTAATGAGATACTTTAATACTAAATCGAGCAGCATTAAAATATATTCACGAAAAATTAACTAAACTGGCGATAACTATGAATGATTAAAATTCGTAAAATGAGCTACTACGAGTAGCAGTGGGAAACAGTTAATCTAAGCTAGCAACTAAAATTCCAAGTGTCCGAATTAAATACTAACTTGGGCGAAAAAAATACTGAGTGGGCGAAAATATACATTTCCTTACCCCGACACGGATAGGTTAGGTTCGAAGGGATATGATGACACGTCATCCACTTCGTGTTAGGTTACTAGGTGTAAGGAGCGTCGACGGAGCCCCGCTATGCGGGGCTCCGTCGACGCTCCTTTGGAAACCCAAACAACCTTACAAACATACAACAATAATGTGAGTGTTTGTTCGCTTAAGAATTATTATACTTATCGTTCTGAATAACTCGTACCTCAGTAATTTTAAGTCGTCGTTTTCAATATTTGTGTTCGCCCTCAGTCTTTCGCCCACTTAGTATTTCAGTACGCCATAATCTGTATTTTTAACACCCTTACTTTGAATTTATATTCGATCGTTTAAATACTACCCTACATTAAATAGTTAAATTGCCTCGATGGTCTAGTAGTTGCAAGCAAGAATGTTAAGCGTGAGATCCTAGGTTCGATCCCCAGGTCGGGCGATGTGTTATTGGGTTTAAGTTTCCAAGATATTTACATAACCTAGACCTTTGTTTTGCTTCGGTGGGGATCAACTGATCAATATAATCATAACTATTTTAAATAATCCTGTATACACATTCTTTGTACACCAATAACCATGTAACCTTTTCCTCTAGATCTTGGAGTTCAGGATGCCGGAGGAGATGGTCAAGATGTTGGACTTCCAACTGCACGACGAAGCGCTGCCACTGAAGCAACTGCTGGAAGACTGCAAGGTTGCGCTGAAACACCAGGTCAAGACTGGTAAGTGGATGAGTAATTATGACTATACAGGTGGACTATATCGGCTGATCGACGCAGAAAGCGAGCTCCGTCGTTTTTTTTCTTTTATTCTGCTGTGGATGGTCCTAGGGGACCGTTTCTACTGAAGGGCCTCCAGCCAATGGGGGGAAGTAAAATACTTAACCTAAGCTAACTACTTGTACTACACTAACATCATGACTACCTACAACAACAGCACTAAGGGCGACCCCTAGTGGGACTCGGACCTCCTGGACCTGGGAGTGGACATAGGGGGGGGAGACAGCTTGATGAGGGCTGAATTATCGGTGTGACTGCGGAGTCTGAAGAGACGTCCGGCTCTACGACGGGAGAGCTCGGTGGATCGTGACCGGACAGAAAGCGAGCTCCGTCGAATGACAACAGCTTTTATAACATCGGGTACGTTGATCCATGACAACTGCCCTTCTTTATCTTCTAAACGTTGCCCAGTGTTGTCAGCTACCGACAATCATTTTAAGGTATCTGTGAAGAGCAAGTCAGACTACGCTATACTATTTCGCTATACAGTATAGCATAATTATTGCATTATAAGCTATAACTGTGCATAAGCCTGACGTTCACACTGACGGTCTTCTATGTATAGCAAATTATTTGAAGGTGATCCGTAGGGCGACGGACGGGGCAGGGGGCCTACTCCCTAAGTCCGTCAACGAAGTTAGTCACCCGTCCGAAAGTAGCCCGAAACGTAGGAGTGAACAAAACAAGTGTCAAGTTCAACTTTTCGGACGGGCAAAACACATCGGTAGTAGGGACTACTGTCAAATCGTGTTGTCATTCATTCTTAGTTCGGGCCCCGAAATAATCGTATATCCGTAGGTGATAGGGAGTAGGAAACGCCCGTAACTAAGGCCGAAACCACGGACTTCGTGCTTAGGGAGTAGACCCCCAGAAGTGAAGTGGGGCAGGGACCGGAGAATCATACGATACAGCTCTGAGAATCTTTCAAGTTTATCGCGTACAGCAAGCCAATACTTTATAACATACCGTTGTGTGAACGTGTCCATATAAAATCTATGCTGAGCGATATCGTTGGGGTAAGTAATATATGATATAATTACAAAATCTCTAATATTTAGAAGATATAACAACTGAATCAATAATTTTATTTGTTATAACGATCAGTAAATATAATAAACTTTAGATATAATTTTAAAACAACTAATTTTTATAAGCATAACATGCATTGAATATAAAATCGTTCGGTATACCACTCAAATGACATAAAACTTTTAGTCTATTAGGAGCAAATACATAAAATCAACAAAATCAGTTCTAACCTAACCCAAGCTAATCCATTTCGTCGGGGTGCCCTAACCTAGTAACTGGAACCAACTTGGACGTAGCGCTCGCCGGCCGCTACCGCGGCACGCTCACTTCGCTCGCTCGGCTCGCGCGTCGGTGGTCACAGTTCTAACCTAACCTAACCCATCTGGTCGGGATACCCTAATCTAGTCACTCCGTCCTACTTCGATGTAAACATGCAATGAGTAAGCGTTAGTTCAAAAGAGTTTTATATTAAATGATTTTCGATCAGATGAACGTTATAACTAATAATATTAGACGAAATGAGTATTCGAGTATATAAATGTTATATCTTAAGAAATTATATCAACAGTTGGTATAACTCACGTTTATTATATCTTGAGAACGTTATTGAAATGAAAATATACCAAATAACTTTATATGATATGAGACGCACCCATATCGTTGTGCTATACAATATACAGTATATAGATCCGTGATCTATTTCTTCAAAGACAGTCTCCTACTACTTCTTCGATGCACCAATATTGTAAAATTGATTAAAAATTCCACACAAAATACCTCACTCCCCAGTCGGTTTTTCAAGCAAGTGTATCAAATCGCAGAGGAATACAATTACATATAACTGCTTCGTATTCCGCTCAGCGGCGTGTAAGTAAGAGGGCTATCATTCCGACACATTTGAGGAGGTAATTGAATTGTTTGCGGCGGAGGGTTCGGGCGAGGTCGGGCTTATTCGGGGAAACTCGGAAATCAAGCAAAGCTTTTGTGTATGGCAAAATCTGAGTAATATTGGTGTTCAATGAAAGATACATAAAGGCGATTTCTTTATAAAATATAAAATGGTTTTATGAGTGTAATTGGCGTATCTATTCGGTTCATTTCCATCTATCTATAATTTAAGTGCTGGGTACTTTTTGGTACTTGTTGGTGAAACCTCCATCTATTTCTACTCAATGCCAATTGCTGAGATATACATAATGTAAGGTGTGGTCGTCGCTATAAGCATCAGTAGACGTTCAAAGACCGTGTAACTAATAATTTATATAAAAACATGTTTTCACCATATTAAGTCTACAAATTGAATGACAATAGCCATTTATAACACCGATTTAAACGTATAATACCTTGAAGTGATGTTAATTTACTAACAAAATAAAGGACTTGTTGTTATAACCAGAAGAAAATCCTTATTTTCCCTTGAAATTACGTCGCTTAAAGCAGTTGAGGGCTATATCCGAGTCGTCTGGTCGTTATAAACGGCCTTTTCTCTTAACAACTTCAATGAAAACCAAACTAAATGGTGTTCGTAAGTCTCTATAAGTGATTCGTCGCTTTAAGCGAAGACGTAATAAACGGTTTCCACTGTACTTAAATCACTTATAATACGTTTTCTTCCAAGGGACGGAACCTAGGTGCGCGAGTTCGACTCGCACTTGGCCAGGGCCCTCTTTCCCACTGGGCAGTCTGGGCACGTGCCCAGGGCCCCGCGATAGATAGGGCCCTAGTTCCTGCCAGATCACCAAACGATAACTGATATTTATTACCGATAAACATATTTAGTTCGAAAAAATCAAATGATATTGACTGACTACAATATCGAAATGAAATCGTTTATTCTGCAAATTGGATATTTAAAAATCACTTTTACATGTCGGTTTGTTTTTTTTAAAGCTAGATGTCGTCGGCGTTTCCTATCTGACTACCTCTGAGAAGAAAGGCCGAAACAAACTCAGGGGTCAAAGTCTCTTTTAAAGTCCAGACATATTTTCTGTGGCAAATATTTGTGTGAGGACAATGCAGTGCAATGCCTGGACTGGCCTTTTGAGGAAAGTTCCAGAGCGCAGTTTATCTACTTGCTTATTAGCTTTTGCATGCGCGAAGCTAATCTACTCTCGCCCGAAAATCAGGCTTTCCGATTACAGCATGTTTAGATAAATTTAAATATATAAAAATACATTTTAATGGTATACTAAGTAAGTACACTGTTTTAAAGAAAAATCACCAGTGAACTCGTTTTTCTTTTTTTTGTTGTGTCTTTCTATTTCAATCTCTATTGTATACTTCATTATTTATGGTTATTTCTTTGTATATTGTAAAAAATAGTGCTCTGTCAAGGTCACCAGGGCCCCATTATACTAATGTGCCCAAGGCCTCCATTAGGTTAAAGAAGGCCCTGCACTTGGCCGGTTTTTTTAACAGAAAAAGATAAATTATATTTTGAAATATCTAGATTAGTCTCAAAAATACTCAACTAAATAGTTATGTCAACAGATTTTAATCCCCACTCCGAATAACTCTCAAATTCAGAAGCCCAATTTTTGTAATTAATTTGAAGTAAGACTGAAGGTTGACCGAACTGAGATTAAATTATGATTTGAATAAAAAATTGTATTCTGGTACACTTAAAGTTCGGTCCGGTTTCAGTATCATCTCAGTCTATCTCGATATAATGTCAATTCCGTCAACTTAAAATCTATTACCGATAGCATACCGATATCCACAGTCATAGACACATTCTAGAAATAAATGAGAATTCCAACTTGTCAAAATGGCTCCGTACATAATGTAACCAGAATACCCTTTTGGCTTCAGTCAACTTTCAATCTCATTTCAATATAATATCACGTTTGACGTTGTTTGTTAACGAACAAGAATACCATTTGTCATATTTATGAGATTGAGACTAGACTGAGACTAGATCGAAACTATATTTTGAACATTTTAAATACGAGAATTGGCCTTCTGATCTTAATGCTGTCATCAGTATTTTTTTAAAACTTCGTTTTTAGACAAGTCTTCTTCCTATATCAAATACCACCGATTTTGCACAACATAAATTCGATTCACAGATAGTAGATGGGCAATCATTCCGATACATTTGAGGACATAATTAAATTGTTTGATACCGATGTTAGAGGGTTCGTGTATGCTCGGGTGGGCTCGGGTGTATTCGGAAATGGACGATCAGAATGATATTGTGGATTTTGGGAGCGATCTTGTGGAATGATTTGAATTCAAAAATGCTTTGTTTTAACTACGATTCTATCTATAAAGATTGTTATGGGGAGACATTGCAGTTTTTTTTTTTTCAAATTTTTCAGATCTCACATAACGTAGTCTGTAACTTGAATTACGTTTTTAGTTTTCATAATTACGAGTAACTGGCACGTAACATAGTATAGGTACTTATTTTACAATTACTAAGAACAAACATAAAAAAAAAGTTTTTTTTTCAATTTTATATCATATCTTGCTCTTCTTTTATAATTATTATTTTTCCGGTGTGTTATCAAGCATAGTTTTCTTAGTAAAGGATACAAAAGGATTAAAAAAAAATGTCGTGAATAATTTATATTAATATATCTATTAGTGGGTTACCCTGTAACTACAATATCAATATTACTTTCCATAAAATAGAATAAAACATTTTTTTATTGGTATAGAGAAAAACGAAAAAAAACGCGGATTTCGAAAAAACATTTTCCTACTCTTCCACTCCACAAAATTCTTAAAGTAAATTTATTAACACCCTGTATATCTATATTCATGTCTATGTCCCATAGAAAAGCTACACTCTCAGTTAAATTCCAAGTAAAACATATTTTGCGCAACAAACTTAACAGAAGCTCGTAAATCGACACCATCAATATTTCTGTCACATCCACATCTGAAGTTTGCTCTCAAAAACATCAAAAACACACAATCCGAGGGGTTGAGCCCGCACTCTGTCGCATCACGCACTCGGCCGAGCACGAGACAATCGCTTGTCTGAGCGACTCTGAGCGCGCCCTGACGAATGGATTGATTGTCGAGATCAAGCACGGAATTACTGCTGTTGGAAACAAAAGAGTAGGTAAAAGAGTGCAGTCTGAACGGAATAAAAAAAAAAAAACAGACTTCTAAAGAAAAACTAAAAGGAATAAAATAATTACCTATAAAATTAACAGTTTCAGAAGTCAGTACTTATTTACGGTAAAACAAACTGAAGGCACCGACTTATGTAACTGTTAGGGTCAGTTCACATCAAAACGCGACGCGACGCGACGATACTGGAAGAGGCCAGTGATTTCGTTCTGCGCCGCGCGCCGCCGCGAGACGCATCGCAACGTCGCGAGATGCATCGTCAAATCGTTGGCAGCACGACGCCTCGCTGCGCAACGAGACGCCGCGCGGCGCAGCGGAACGCTTCTACATTCGCCGCGTGCACCCGCCCCACCGGGTCTACCCGCAGTCTACCATTTGCAAGCGCATGAACGGCGGCTTCAGGCTGCGCCTTGCGGCGGCGCGCTGCGTCGCGATACATCGCTCTACGTCGCGAGGCATCTCGAGGCGCAGTGCTGCGTGGAGCAACGTATTTTGAATTCTCACAATGAAATGTGTATCTTTTCGTGTAGTAAATAAAGTTATATTTTGAGTCGCTCTATAAAATGTGCGCGCAGCGTCGCGTTGCGTTGCGTGTAGGTGTGAACTGACCCTTAATTTTATAATATGGTAATTATTTTATTCCTCTTTTTTTTAAGTCGGATTTTATTTTGTTTTTTTTTAAATTATTGTATTTGCTACAAATTACAATTACAACAGTGTACAAATTCGTTTACCACTACAATAACCAGAACGTCGTCTGTTGATTATTAATTTTCCAACTACTATTGTGTCAAAAACCTACTAAACCAAACAACATGCATACAAAAACGTTTCAACAATTTAAACTACCTCTAAATTATCTAATTAAAATAAATACTTTGATTTTGACTTCACTTTAAAAGTTTTTGAATGATAGAACGCTATAAAAATCAATTTTAATTTATATAAAAACTTTTGAATTAATTACGTGTATTTTCTTAGATTTTTAACATACGATTAAAAAGTTTAAACACCGAAACTCACAAGCTAGTAAAATTATTTTAAAGAAGACAAATAACGTCATTTTAAATTCAGCTACCTTCACCGCCTTTTTAATAAATTTCCATCACTCCAGAGACTTATAAGCTTACATTGAAGCTCTCTGGACCTATAAAGTGTGGGGTATGACCATAAAAACGATAAATAAGGCGCGTAAGTGGCAGCAGAGAGATTTACATGCGGGACCCCGCTAATATTACGCAAATCATTGGATTAGAGCGCCGGAGTAGGGTGGCCATGACTGTAGAATTATTGGGGACAAGTTTACAAAAAAAAAAAAAAATTTTTTTTCACTTAAACTATTGCAGTCGCTTAATGAGCAACATGTCGTGAGGAAAGTTTACGGTTTAAGACATTTATTTCTCAAAAGAATTACAATTCATTTATCTGAGAAACACTGGTTGACTTATTGTAGGGTTATAAAACTAACAAGCGTCGAAACAAAACGTATTCTAGTTAAAATAATATTATAGATACACAATAGGCAATTAATTTATGAATGTCGGTAGTAGAAAAAGTTTTAGTAAACTCACAGTCATTGCACCGTCAAAACTTGATAGTAAGGTGTTTGTATTTTGTACTATGAGCGGTGGGAATAACAATGTCTTTTATTAAGTGTCGTTTTTCAAAGTTTTGAGTATGAATGTGAATGATTATAAGAGTAGAGGAAGAACAAAGAAACGATGGATGGATAATGTAAAAGATGATATGACTAGAAAGAGAGTGACTACTGAGATGACGGCTAATAGAGATGTATGGAAGAAAAATACATGCTGCGTCGACTCAAATAAGTTGGGATAAGGACTGGAGAATGATGATATTGCAGACGCTTATGAAAAGTTGAATTTACGGTTACAATTTGTCGTAGAAGAATCGGCAAAAAATCCAATGGTTACTCTTTTAAAATCTTTAACAATTTCAGTAATTACAGTACTATGATTTAGGATAGTTTTAAAATAAAGCTTATTGTATTAAGTGAATAAAAACTCCCATACTTAGTTAATATGATGCTACTTTCTTTTATTTATACGTAGTTTTACTAAACATTTTTTGTCGTTAGTTTTTGTTGTGGTTTGGCTAAGTATAACTTACTAAATATGGATAAAAAAGAACTCAGCAATGGATAGGATAAGATTACCAATGAATAAATGAATAAAACAAGGATTTATGATGTTCAATGAATAAAAATACAGAAATCTAATAACGTCTTTAGTGGGTGTATTTAGAAGGTGATATATTATGTATTGTATACCTTCCTGTTATTTTTTCAAAAGGTGGAATTTTGGTTTTTTTACAATCGCAGAAAAATGCGAGAATTTAATACTTATTAGAAAGAAAAGAAGAAAGAAAAATTATTTATTCGCGCCAACATGACGCACAAAAATAAAAAAAATCTATACACAAATCCAAAAAGAAACTATTGGGAAAAATATGCGTCACATCTGCGCAAAACGGCCATCGCTCAGCATAATGCTGTGACTCACGTACGAGACAGAACCACAGCGCTGGTTTTCAGTGAAAGCCGGCGCTTGGAATTGGAATTAAAAATATTGAGGCAGTATTTTTAATTCCAGTCTCACTATCCATTCGAATACCACAAAGTTTGGCCACCCCATCCCATCCCCTCATCCTCTCGTATTAACATAGTTTGATGGATCATTCCCCGTCCATTGTTGCATTTAGATTAGGATTCCACTGTTATGGATTGATTTTTATAGAGTCTTTGTATAGTGGATGGGGGATAATGGTCGGATTTCGCTCGCTGTGAGCGAAATTTTATAGGTTACTTAGGTTTTAGAGGTTGGTTTGAGTTTTTTTATCAATTTTCAGTATGTAATCAAGGTATTTCTGATTAATTTAAACTTATTTTAAGAAAGTGGTTTGGTAGTGTTGTGAGAATAAGTGAACGACGATTAACAATAGGAGTTTATAAGGTCGATATGTCAGTGGAAACGCCAGTAGTGGACGCCGTGGGACATAAATCGATGTTATTGGTGATATTCTTCAAAAAAAGACAGGTACGTAGTATTTTCAACCGGCGTGTATGTGTGACAAGATGTATGATCATGGACGCAGTGAAAGGAGTATGTAAGGATCGTAGCATGTAGCTTTCTATAGTTTCTGCCTATCCCCATGGGAAAAAGGCGTGAGTTTATATTAGATGTATGATTTTAATAAGTTTAACCAAAAAGGTTGTGTTTACCAGGTTTCGACTATTACTTCATTTTAAATTAACACATTCCATTCAAAACATCAGATCATTCAATAATAATCAAGTCAAAAGTAAAATTATTGCGTGGTTGAATGACATGGACTATGAACAAACTGAATCTCTTTTTGTTATAACGGTATGAAATACACATTCACACACACTCACGCGCACGTACACCCACGCACATATACACACACACACACACACACACACACACACACACACAAACACACAAACTCAACTACACACACATATTATTATTATTATTTTCTACTTTTTGGTTTTTTTTTTCTCTTTTTGGATTTTTATTTTCTAGTTTTAGTTATATTGAAAACTATTAGCCTAAGTTAAAATTATGGACATATTGTACTTTTACTTAATTACACGTTTGTGAAGGGAAGGAACTGGCCTTCAAGATACAGTATTTTTACTAGTTTGGAGGTCAGGGTCTCACCTGAAAGATTCACTGTAAGATGTTCATAATAAAGATTATTATTATTATTTTCTGCGTATCCTGAAGTCCCCTCTCTTCGTACCACAGGTCATAAACTTTCTTATCTGATCCCTTTATTTGATTATTTGACGTTCAATGTGTCAAATCAATTGCCACGCAAGATGATTGGCTCAATCTCCAAAATAAAAATTAATCGCTCTAGTCTCTGAAACAGACCTAAATATTACCAAAACTGCTTGGTTAAAATCGAGACCGATATAAAAATAGGCTTATTTAGAAAAGAAAGCTTCTTTTCGAAATAAAATACGGAACACAATTAATATCAATACAAGGTACGCACAACCGCTTAAGTGGTCACTGTACTCATATTTCAGGTTTGTTTGTTTATTTAAAATGCACCAGAGAGGTCAACCAAATACGTTGATTTTGGAGATCATTCCAAATAATCATGTTATTAAATGTGGCTGATGATGCTTTTACCTTAATTTATGTTTCCGTAGGCAAAGCCGCAAGAAGTAATAAAATAATAAAAACTCCCACAAATTCCTTCACAATAGCTGTAATTGCGGTTCCGACTGCTCCAAACTAGATTAAGGTGGATATATCCGGTTATCCCACTGAATAGTCTCATCAGCGCTCACGTGCGACCGCAAATTGAGTCAGTTGAGGACTTGTCGCATACTGAGTAGGTCGCGTGGACACCCTACTGCTATGAATGGTATAACAGAGTGTATTAATTATTGGATTATTGTTATAGCTACTAATAGAAACACGACTGCTTTTTCAACTAATATTAAACAATAAACTTAATTTATTTCTGTGAGTACACTGTTATAGACACTCTTAGAATTCAATGTAATGTATTTTTGTTAAGACTAGATGGCACCGGCATTTCCTATCTGACTAACTCTGAGGAAAAAAGCTATAACAAACTCAGAGGTCTCTCAAAGTCCAGACATTGTGGTATAAAACTATGTGAGTGTAACAATGTAAGGCTACGTCTGGAATGGCCTTTTGAGGAAAGAGCCATAGCAGTTTTGAATAAGCGGTATACGAGTATGTTCTAAGAATTGACCTGTCAGAACTGAAGCCCAATTCTCGTAATTAATTTAAAGTAAGACTGAAGGTTGACCGAACTGAGATTAAATTATGAATTGAATAAAAAATGTTATTCTGGTACACTTCGGTCCGGTTATAATATCATCCTAGTCTATCTCTAAAATCTATTAATATCTAGCACCGATAGGATACCGATATCAACAGTCATCGACTAAAATTCTTGTAATAAATTATCAACAGCATGCCGATATCAATAGTCATCATCTGCCTAGCCTTTTCCCAACTATGTTGGGGTCGGCTTCCAGTCGAACCGGATGCAGCTGAATATCAGTATTTTACATGGAGCGACTGCCTATCAGACCTCCACAACCCAGTAACTGGGTAATACGATACTCTTGGTAAGACTGGTTGTCAGACTTTCTGGCTTCTGACCAACAGTAACGACTGTCAAAGATCTACAAATGACAGCCGGGACCAACGGCTTTACGTGCTTTCCGAGGCACGGAGGAAACTCGCTATGGTAAATGGTCACCCATCCACAGACCAACCTCGGCAAGCGTGGCTTAACCTGCAAGATCGGTCTATGCGGCTGTAATTATTTAGCCACGAGAATTTTAGTCGATGACTATTGATATCGGATATGCCGATATCAATAGTCATCGACTAAAATTCTTGTAATAAATGAGAATTCGGACTTGTCAAAATGGCTCAGTACATAATGTAACCTACCCTTTTGGCTTCAGTCAACTTTCAATCTCATTTCAATATAATCCCACGTTTGACATTGTTTGTTAACGAATAAGAATACCATTTGTCATATTTACGAGATTGAGACTAGAATGAGACTAGATCGAAACTATATTTTGAACATTTTTAATTGCGAGAATTGGCTTTCTGAAGGTACGCATGCATCAGCCATCATGTAGCTCAACTTTATTATATAATATGGAGCTCAACGACCCGACGCATGACGCCACCAATAAGCCGGACATTTGCAAAAAAATACTCAAAATTACAAGACGAGCGTGTAAAGGTTTTTTTCTTTTAAATATGTAGGCAATTCATATAAAAAAACTATAACAGCGGTTACGCACTACATCCGATCCGAATCCGTGAAAATACGTTCCGAAGTAGCCATAGAATGGTAATGGAAAGTATGGTAGCTTACGCACTACATCCGGCATCCGCCATCCGATTTCTATCCGTCATCCGTGAGTTTCTAATTCAGAAGAACAATTGACGGATCGAAGTAGCCGTAGTACTGAATTGTTTGAATTTGAACCAGAGATCGGAATAGTGCGTAAGCAACATCCGAATTCGGTCCGAGATTTTTACTCTAGATCGGTATTTTCACGGATTCGGATCGGATGCAGTGCGTAAAGCAATATCCGAATTCGGTCCGTGTTTTTTATATCCGTATTTTCACGGATTCGGATCGGATGCAGTGCGTAATCGCTCTAAGCAGACGCCTTCTTAAACAAACCAGGCCCACTATAAAAGATATTAATATGTCAAAAGGAATTTAATATTAATCCCCTCGGCTACCGACAGATGGGGTCCCGGTCAGGTGTTACGTAATGCTTGTTTAATCTCAGAGGGCGCCACTGGTCCGGGGGGAGTTTTTATAACTAATGTGGGGGAATTCTGCTTTTGTGTGAGATTAGTTGAGAAGTTGAATGGCTAGAAGTGGAATGTTTTTGTTTAGGAATTTTACTATGTTCCTTGTTCATTATTAAAAAAGATAAACGATTTTTTTTAAGTTTTCTTATGCCCATTTTACACAAGGGTACGGCAGCGAGGCAGAGTGCCTAGAGCGAGTTGCACAGAATTATTAGAATGAATCCACTATCGAAATAATCGAGTTAACGTCAAACAAAACGAGAATGATAGACAAGTGAGTGTGAGTTATTGTCAAAATTGCAACTCGCACTCACGAAATGCTTGAGCAATGCGATGGTCACTGACTATGACGTAATTATCTCGCACTTGCAAATTGTGTTTCTCATTATTGTCACTAGTTGGCGCTGTTTCGATTCCATATAACATTAACGCGATCGAATATTTTTAAAAACTCGCAGTAGGCACTCTAATCGGTTGCAGCTCGCGAGTTCAAATAGTAGCAGTACTGTTCAGATCACTACTCTGCCTCGCTACCCTGCTCTTGTGTGCTACGAGCATTGCTTCTTCTGTCGGTCTGTGCGTCCGTCTGTATTGTTTTTATGTCAATCCAGCTACATGCTGAATCTTTTTTGCGCAAATTCTAATTTGTACTTCTTCTTCTTCTATCGTGTCGGCACGAGCTATACGAGAATAAGTCATGACGTGGTGAAAAGATTAGCCATTGTATTGTACAAAATTTGTACTAAGTAATAAGAATGTGCGGCAGAGTTTGCGCAAACGGTATTTTAATTACAGATAGTATCGCTTGCGCCAAGTTTTTACCAACCGTTTTCGCATGCAAGTCGTTTAGCCGGCCCAGAAGAGGTCCCGCAAATTTTCGTGCTTCGTTGGCAGATTAATCCTTACTAGTCCAATATTTTTTTGGCTACCCTGTTTTTTCCCACTACTGGGCAAATTTTTCCCCCGGAATTTTCCACAACTCTGTATTCTTTTCCAGCCAATCCCTCAGAAAGACGTCCAAATCGTCCTCAAGCGTCCATTTTGTGGCAATTCTAGCCCAATAAAATATTAAACCAAACAAAAACATTTTTAAATTCAACCTCATCCCATAAAATCAGTTTTAAAACAATGAAATTGCCCCTAATTCATAATCCTGCCGGATTTAACTCTGTTTACAGTGCGGGTTGATCCCCAAACATCTGTGAGGCGTGATAAACCGTCCCCGAGGGGTGACACCCCCTCGCAGTAATACGGTTTATCTATTCACACTTTTAAAACGTTCGGTGGAATTATTTTGTAGGATTTTGGTTTTGAGTGTCAGATAGTGTTTAGGAAAAGATAAATTAATATATCATCACGCTTGTATTCCTCCAAGGGATGGACAGAAGTGATGGTACAAACTGATGATAAATGATTTTTATTGCTGTAAATTAATCTGTTGCAGACACTTTTGCAAGTCAATTTTAACGTTTTTAAGACTAGATGGCGTCGATAACTTATTTCGACGTTATGTTTAAATCTCATGTAATAGGGGGCGAGCCTATTGCTATCAACCGGGCACAAATTCAGGCTATTGGCTGCTTCAGAGTTACACGGAAAAATCTAATAATAATTTGCCCAACCTGGGGATCGAACCCCGGAACTCGCGCTCAGCAGTCGCGCTTGCGACCACTAGACTAATGAGGCAGTAAAAATCATTAAAAGATTTTTTTTTAATCATTGACTACCGTAATTAAGGGTTGCGTTGAAAGAGACTAGATTCGCGAAATGGTTGGCTGTGTCCACTGCGGATCGCAGTCTGATAACAGCACAGAAAATAAAACTTGGAGTATAGGATTCTATGAATCATTGGTCCAGGGCTAGGTCTGTGAATGATTCTTCGAGATCGCGTTCTTCGTGTGATTCCGCTGGCGTAGAATTGTTGTCATTTTGACTAGTTAGTGCATGTTCACATAAAGGTAGGTTTACCAAGAAACATAGGTTTCAAGAAATGCACTGACCGGTCAGGTATGGCAGCAGTTTGGCGCTGGAGGAGTCGCACTCTCGAGGAATCTGAGTTTTCTGTTTCGTAAATCCAGTCACGATACAGATAAAGTGCTAATGTGGGGTAGTGTTTTGAAATAATAACTAAAACAGAAGAAAAAAACAAAATAAATTGAAATGAGTGAAATTAATACTATAATTATTATAAAACGAACAGTTTCAATGTAGTGCCGGACGTAAAGAATAGCCACTACCCCATCTATTCCCACAGGTGTCGCAAAAGGCGACTAAGGGATGCACTAGAGGATGGGCAGCAGCGTTCTCTGAATACTTTAACAACCATACTGAGATCGACAACCCGCCTGCCAAGCGTAGCGATTATGGCAACCCCCCCCCCCCCTCTTGCGGGAGGCTTATGGCCAGCAATGGACGTTTTTCAGCTGAATTGAGCTCATAAATCGGCAAAACAATAACAACTATGTAAAGATTATTATAAACATGTTATGTCTATAAATTAATACATTTTAAACACAGGTTTTTTGTCGTATTTATCCGACATGGGCGAAATGGACACATTTTTTTTGTCGGTTATATCCGACTTGAGCGGTTAAAGGGTTAATTTTATAAATGGTAATTATTTTATTCTATGGGATTTTTTTTAAGTTGGATTTTCTTTTTTTAAATTAATTTTTCATTAAATGTTTCACAATTGGCGAAGATATCTCTGAAAAAACATACAAAAAAAATTTACACTTCGAATTTAGAACCTTTTCCTTGTTTTGGAAGTTTTGTATAAATAACAAGCTTTAGTACCAACAGTGTACCTACAAGAGTAGACCTTATTTTTTAGAAAATAACGTTGCCTTTATAGAAAAAAAACTAATTAAACTCTTCGCCCCTATATTTCGCGAACCACAAATCAATCAAGTATCACAGATAAAACACAATGACAGCTTATCATTACAATATGCTTCATAAAAAGCCACAGAATAGTTAAATACAGAAGGCTCATCCTAACAGTCGATATATGAAACTCAAATAGGACTGTGTGTGAGAGTATGCGGCTGACTCTATTTCGCAATGATAACTCAGCCCTCATTGAGCTTTCTCCCCCAACACCCCTTTTTTTTATCGTGGGAAAATCCTCATAGATGCCCTTCGCCTGGGGAAGACGAAGGGTTATGCCGGACTCTTACCGGCTAAAAACACACGGTGTTCCTTCTCCTGACCCATGGCCGGGGTAGCGGGATTCGCAGCTGCATGCACCGCAACCCCGGCAGGCCTCGGTCCGCCAGCCCCTGGCAGACCTCTCCTTCTGTGGGGCCTTGCCCCACGTCCTCCGGAGAGGCGCGCACGGAACACTTGCGCGCCGTCTTCTCGGGCCTGTTACTGGTCGGGCGACGGGTCCCCTAACCCGTCGCCCGCAGGCCACACACTAGGGTGGCCGGAGATCGTCGCGCGCCCTCCGGCGGCGCCCGGTGCGTCTGGCGTGGGAAGGGAGAGTGGACGTCGCCTCTCTCTCCCTCTCCGCTCCCTCCTTGGTCGCCATCACCACCTCGCAAAAGGAAGCGACGGCTTCCCACGCACTCTGGCTCCCGACCATGGACAGAATCACGGCCGGAAGTCACCCCAACCCAGGACCAGCAACGTCCTAAGCCGAGGTCCGAGTCCCACTAGGGGTCGCCCTTAGTGCTTTTGTTGCTACTAGTCATGATGTTAGTGTAGTATAGGTTACTTAGTATTTTACTTCCCCACCATTGGCTGGAGACCCTTCAGGTCTCTAATAACTGCCCGGTTACGTGGAAAGAGAACAAAAGAAAAAAAAAATGACTTTGCTGGCTGACTGAGAGCTATATCTCGGCTGTGCGCGGGCCGGAATCGCATGAGCGGCTGTCAGTACAGTATCATTTGTTGAAGAATTCGGTGATTATTTAGCAAATGAGCCGACTGAATGAGTTCAAGCAAGCCACGCAATATAAACGCTTTATTTAAAACTAGATATAGTCCGCAGTTTTACTCGCATTCCAGGTGAACTACTTCATGTACCAAGATATAAAGTATCCTATGCCCTAATCCAGGTCATGCTCTACCTGTGTGCTAAAGAAGACCTGACAAGCTTCATACATTTTTGGACCAAAATCCGGCCAAAGAAAAGTATCAACATATTATGATAGTACATGACTACCTAAATATTTTTTATTATTACGTCATTCCTCTAGGTCTGATATCTGAGTCAATACATAAGGTTAAAATGTTCGATCTTAGTGAAAAAAATTTACGAATTTAAGCGTTAAGATATTAACTAACAGTACTATATATTAATGTTTGTAAGTAAAATACATATATACTATAGTATACTAATACGCTATATATATTGCGTATTAAGATACGACGATACGATAACAACACTGGAGATAGGATAGCCGTCCGATGAAACTGAAGTTGCATGGATAATTAAAAAGCAGGATAGTCACGCAGGAATGTGATCTTTCGGCCTTCATGGCTACCTGCCTCTAAAACAAGTAACAAGTAACGTTTGGCACATGTTTTTCACTTAGTTTTGACTGAAATGGAATATTTTAACCTTATGTGGTGACTCAGATATCAGACTTAGAGGAATGACGTCATATTAAAAAATGTTTAGGTATTCATGTACTATCATAATAATTATGCATATTTTTCTTTGGCTGGCTACTTTACTTTTTGGTCCATTTTATCAGATGTCCTTTCATCCAAATCCGTTCAGCCGTTAAGGCGTGATCGATTAACAAACATCCAAATTCACAAACAAACTTTTGCATGTATAATATTAGTCATACATACTAGAGTAGCGTTGGGCGGTAGCACGCTAACTGTTAGCCGCTAACTATTTTCCAAATGGAGCCACGGTCTAAAAGGGAAAATGGAACACTCTTTGGCGTTATTATTTTATTTATGGGTCAGATAATCCATTATTACTTTGTCCATACCAGTTTATTTTTACTAGACCTTTTGTAACTTATCATTTTACGATAAAACTCCTCCAAACAGTCTATCAACCTATCAACACTCCCTTTTGCAGTCCCTAGAGGGCGCTATTCTCAATCCTCTGTCATTTATATTTTTTATCTGTGGCCCGGCTCTGTGATGTCACAAAAAAATGTGTTTCTGATAAACTGTTTTGTGGGGGAGCAAAGAGGTCTTATCTTTTTCATTTGTGGTTTTAGAGGCTGTCATAGACACGTATCTCGCTTTTTATGGGGTAGATTGAATTGCAAGTGGTGTTATGTATGTCTTTTGATTAGGAATAAAATGGAAAATACTGATAGTCTGTTTTGTACAATGTTTTAGTGGGCTTTTCTTGGGGTCCGTTTTGGTCACCGAAATTTTCGTGTGTATATTTCAATTTTTTACACAGTTAGAAAATACAGGGTAAACAATTCTATAACTGCTTTATGGAATTACCCAAAAAGAGAAAATAGCTTGAAAATTCCACAACGGATTCATTTTCACAATAATTCCCCACAAAGACCATTTCTGATAGCCATCCGGAAGTTACAACGCGGTGTAGTGATGTGTGGTATTACTTCCGAATCGGATCGCCACCGGACCGGAAAACTGCCTTGTTCTTGTTATTGACACTTTGTGGCAGAGGAAATACTTCATATTTTCTCATTTGATATTATTTTCATTTGATTTATCCAGCGCGTTGCTTGAAAGCATTAATTTTTAGAATATCCCATAAATACAGGGTGTTAACGAATTCGTGTAATTCCTTCAAACCACGTGAGCTACTGGTGACACAGATTAACCCTAAATGGGAAATTTTGAAAACCAACTAAAAAAAAAATTAAAAAAAAAAAACATTTTCTATTTCTGAGTCATTTTAGAGCCTTGAGTTATCTGACTGCAAAGAGTAATATCGCGTTAATCGTGCCTACCAGCCGTGTCGCCGTGCTTTCATTAATTTATGCGTGGCATCGAAATGTTCACACAAATAAAACATTTTTTTTGCAAAAAAAATAGTTCTTATTTTTTTATTGAATCCTTATTAGGTGGTTTAGATACGATCGGTAACAAAGCCGCATGAAAAAATAATAATTTTATTTTTTCATTTTTTAATCAATCTAAATCCCATGCGGGGCCTGTCTACATCAGTAGCAGATCATGTGGTTTTGAGGAATTACACGAATTCGTTAACACCCTGTATATTCCCTAATTTTTGAAAACATTATGTTTATACGTAAAAATCTGCCAATGTGTAATGTAAAAAGCGACGTTCGTAATATTAATACTAGAAACAAATGTTTACGATTCAAGTAAATTAGTAGCATAAACACTAGGAAGCGGTGAAGGGTGGGCATTTTTGGGGACAGGTTCAAATAGAATTAAATAATTCTACTTAGGGCTGATTTTTCAATCGTCAGATAACTTTTATCTGGGGAATAAGTTTGACGTTTTGACAGCTTCTCTATAGAAAATATTTCAAACCGGCATATTTATTCCTTGGATAAAATTTATCTGACGATTGAAAAATCGGCCCTTAGTCTATTTTGAATAAATGAGTTTTGAAATTGTAGTTTGAATGTGTAAACCACATGCAATGTTCTGTTAGTAATCTATAAACAAAGTTAGTCGGCAAGGGCATACTAATCCAAACGAGTGTTAAAGTACCCATAATGATGAATAACTTTTGTTGTACATCTTTCCCCAAATTCAATAGTTTAAGAGTTTAGAAGACATAACTGTTCAATGATTTATCTATCTATCCTCAGCTATGATCAACTATGTTTACATTTTAGGTCATATTTGGGGACACGGAATAGAAACTTCGTTTTAAGAATTCGTAACTAAAGCAGAGATGAAGAAATTAAAAAAAAACTAAATTATTAGATAACTAGCGACCCGCCCCGGCTTTGCACGTGTACGTTGTATAGCTTAAAACCTTCCTCTTGAATCACTCTGTCTATTAAAAAAAACGCATAAAAATCCGTTGAGTAGTTTTAAAGATCCAAGCATTCATAGGGACAGACAGCGGGAAGCGACTTTGTTTTATACTATGTAGTGATTTTGTACGAAACTCTGGACGGAAATGAAAATGATCAAACGAAAGGAGACCTGACAAGCTTCATACATTTTTGGACCAAAATCCAAAGTAGCCGGCCAAAGAAAAGTATATACATATTATGATAATACATGACTATCTAAACATTTTTTCTTATTACGTCATTCCTTTAGGTCTGTTATCTGAGTCAGTACGTAAGGTTAAAATGTTCGATCTTAGTGAAAAAAATTAAAGATTTTTTTAACGTTTTATTCAGAATGTAAATAACTTGTTGTTCGATGGCTACCTGCCTCTAAAATAATAACAAGTAACTTTTGGCACATGTTTTTCACATACAAATTCTTTTTTAGTTTTACTGAAATGGAATATTTTAACCTTATGTAGTGACTCAGATATCAGACCTAGAGGAATGACGTCATATTAAAAAATGTTTACGTATTCATGTACTATCATAATTTACGCATAATTTTCTTTGGCCGGCTACTTTACTTTTTGGTCCATTTTGTCAGATGTCCTTTTAACACTTGCTTTAAAACCGTCATACTATAAGCAGTCTGTGGATTAGTACCCCCTTTGCGAATAACCATGTATAAAAAATTTTGTTTTTTCTCCAGGTCACCCCCACTTCTTCAACCAGCTCTCCTGCGGGCTGGACATCGTCTCCCTCGCCGGAGAATGGCTGACGGCGGCCGCCAACACCAACATGTTCACCTACGAGATCGCGCCCGTCTTCATCCTGATGGAGAATGTGGTGCTGGAGAAGATGAGGAGCATGATCGGGTGGAGGACTGGAGATTCTATTTTGGCTCCTGGTAAGTTAATGACGTTATAGTTTTTTCATTACTCATACTCGGAAAGTAGATCTGAAGTTGCCTGAGGAGCGGGTTGAAAGTAATACTTTTCAACCCTAGGGAGAATCGTTTTCAACTGACAGTTGTCAAATTATTTAAAAAAAAAAATTCACATTTCTATTGAACCATGTTCCAACTTTCTATACAGCCACTCAATTACAGCGCGATGTAAAATTATAATAACATAAAGTTAAGTATTAATTAAAGAATACATTTTTTAAATGACTTAATTATAATTTAGTTTCAACCATTTCTATAAAATAACATAGTTTTGGGCAAAAAATATTTACCATTTTTTCAATGATGAAAATGAAGAATAATGGCTGAACAGCTGGCCGGCCACAGAACAAAAAAACAAAATAGGCGGGAAAGCAATGCGGAATTCACTCATTTTTTCTTACACCGGCGCCACACGTTGGCGCCAATGCTCGTACCAACGTTGGTCGGTTAATTTCGTGAGGCATCCACACGTTGGCTATTATACCAGTCCTGTCCCGTCAGAGCCAACGTGAAGATGTCCGATACAGAAATCGAAATTGCTCTAAGCGCTTTTACATTACTGAGTACCAATTATAATTTATATTTTTTACTGAAAAAAAAAAGAAACAGCCACGTCAAAGAAGATGGTAGATGAAGACACATCATATTATTGGCTGTGCCTGGTAAACTTCTAAAAATTCGATAACTTTTTCATTTGTCCATGCGGGTGGCGTTTTTGAGGGTGAGGATGGCATTCTCGCTCGTCGCGCGCTCTCGATGCGTGTTGCAACAGGACTGAGCAAAGCGCCAACATGTGTACGTATCGCGAACGTTGGCGCAGATTCCTTTGATAAAACCGACACGCCTCGGCCAACTCCCAACGCTTGTCCCAACGTTGGCGCCAACACTATTTTCTAGATCCACACGTTGGACAAGTGGCGTTGGGATTAACGTTGGGGCCAACGTTGATAAGCCGGCCTTAAGCTAATTCATGTTTTTACTTTTACTTTCCTTGTATTCGTAATGAAAAGAGCAGTGTTTACCTCGGGTAAAAGACTTATTTAGTCCCTCGAACTATTGGCGCCCTCGCTAGGTACATTTAAAATCTAGAATAATTAGCAAATTGTTGTGTTCTACCTAGCCTTTACCCAACCATGTTGGGGTCATCTAGTCTAACCAGATTTGGTTGAATACCAGTATTTTACATGGAGCGACTGCCATCAGACCTTCGCAACACAGTTACTGGGCAATGTCGATATCCTAAGGTCAGACCGGTTGTCAAACTTTCGGGCTTCTGTCTACCCGTAACGACTGTCATAGGTATAATACCCGGGACCGACGACTTAACGTGGTCTCCGAGGCACGGAGGGTTCTCGATGTGTTACGAATGCTCACACATCCAAAGACTGAGATTTTGTAAGAAACTCTTTATAACCCATGGATACTTTCATGAGATAATAATAGGTTCCCTTCACCTATCTTGGAAACCATGTGCAGTAAAACCGGTGATCTCATGTGCACATGCATGTGTTGTAGAACTGCACAAGAGATGCACGCTAAACATCACGAATGGTCCATTATTAGCGGCGCTGTTTAATAAATTATCGTTTAAGGAATAAATAAATACAAATATTTTCGTAGTCTAAGATACAAGGAGTCTCATTACAGATTTAAAAAATAAATAAAATAGTATCGGTTGTGCTTGTAGTACTTTTAATACTCCGAAATCGAATTGAACAAATAGGGTGTTTTTTAATGATCTTTCGCGTCGCTAATTAGTTCGCGGCACACTGGGCTAGCGGGAGGCAAAGTTATAGCATTCTAAAGTAATCAATTCCATTCTAAGTTATTTATTTCAGCGCGTGATATTGAAATAAGCTTCCGCTTTAAAGAATGTTTAAGACTAGGAACACACAACTTAATGATGTATTGTTCTATAAAAAAACACGATATTTTAACTTTTTTTTAAAATCATTTCCCCACACTAAGATTTCTCTTGTATCGTGGGTGCGTTTACAGACACAAATCTCACATACACAAACGCCCAGACCCGAAACAACCATCTGTAGGCCATACAAATTTTTGTTCCGTGTGGGAATCGAACCCACGACCCGTAGCGCAGAAGCCAATCGCTTAGTCACTGCACCAAAAGTGTCGTCAAAAAAACTTTGAAGAGTAAATAATGTAATCCATATCGAATTTCGGTCACGGTGGCCAATTTCTCAACGTATACTATCCCACTATGCAAGAGACACAAGTACATGCAGAAGTGTGTGCGCAGACAGAGGTGCACTCTCTTTTTCCTCACTCTCATAGTCCAATGGGACGGCAATCCGACGCGATGAACCGGAGGACCGACGGCTTTACGTGCTCTCCGAGGCATGGAAGGGGTCTGGATCAGTTAATAAAACGGTCACCCATCTATGGGACTGACTGGGGCAAGCGCAGCTTCACCTTGCAGCTGTTCCTTAGCCACGAGTTGCTCAACGATCCCTCGGGGGATTTAGAAGTATACATTACCGAAACTTTTTATTTATTTTTTAAGTTTAAATACTAGAATGAGGCGCCCTGAATATCCTAACGATGACTCCTATCTCCCACCAGGCGGTTCCATCTCCAACCTGTACGCGTTCCTGGCGGCTCGTCACCACAAATTCCCGCAGTACAAGGAGAAGGGACTCTCCAGCATCTCTGGACATCTCGTCATGTTCACCTCTGACCAGGTTAGTAAATATCAAAGCGAATTGGATTATAAGGACTTACATGTCCCTGTGAGATAAAGTCGAAAGTGAACGTGTTCGTCAGAACTTGTAAAAATTTAGGATTTCACCATAACTGTGCCCGAATAATGGCATTAGCCTCGTCAACTATATAGGTCTTCTTCGACCACCTTGCCGGTGCTCTGCCATGAGCGCTTTTGTCTTCTATCTGCCTCAGTATCATGAGCCATTCTAGAGAAAGCCTAGGTGAACAAATAACATGATGGACCACGTATGCCATATAAAAAGATTGAGGAAACCAGAGCTCAGACTGGTCCAATCCGCACAACAGTTATAAAACCTATGCCATATGAAAGCTATTGGGGTACGATTTATTTTATTCTACGGCGGTTAAGTCAAAATCGAGCGCGAACAGGGTGTTTTGGTACATTTTATTTGTTAAAATTGACAAGCATTTGACCACAATCCCACCAAACAATCCCACCTGATAGTAATAAGTGACGATGTGACAGAGATATTAATTCATTTTTTGCCAGTTAATGGGTCTGCATCATCATAAACAACCCATATACGTCCCACTACTGGCATAGGTCTCCTTTAAGGAGAGTAAGTTAATGAGTACATAATATTACTACTTATAAAAAAACTTTGTATTTTTTTTATTGTACATTTATTAACATTTTTGCTTTCATTTGACTAAAATACAGACGGTATCATTGCTAAAAATTATCAAAAAATACCTTCCAGACAACCGGTAGGACAACATTCTCAATTTTGATATGTGCCCAAACACCATGTTCGCGCTCGATTTTGATATAACGGCCGTAGTATGAAATAAACGGTACCCCAATAGCTTTCATATGGCACAGGTTTTATAACTGTTGGGGGATTGGACCAAAATGACCCAAGGTCCTTTAAATGTGTATTTCCAGTTTCTTAACCTATTATCATGTTTCTTACGCTAAACCCTTTTGTTTATAATTACTATGTAGGTGAAAAAATGTAAAAGACAATAAAATTAGAACTGTGTAAGAAAGCTACGTCTGCCAACAATCTGCTTTACAGTTTGGCAGAGGTAATATTCTTTTTCTTTATATTCTCCTTCTCCCCACCAGTGCCACTACTCAGTGAAGTCATGCGCGTCTGTGTGCGGCCTCGGCACCGACTACTGCATATGCGTGCCCTCTGACGAGCGCGGCCGCATGATCCCCTCCGAGCTGGACCGGCTCGTCAAGTACCACAAGGACAGAGGCAATGTAAGTACATAAGGAATGGGCACAAATGTATGGAGTCTGGTACTGGCTCCAATCGGAATGAATGATACACCGTTGGAAAGGTATTTTTGTGTAGATTATGAATAACCATGGCGCTAGTCCCGATTCGCTGTCCGATTGAAGTAATCCTGCTTGAAAGTTATTTAATTTTCGTTATATCCTATTACGTACACTACACATACTTTAATTGTCATTTTTCTCCATTTTGGCATAGTATTACAATAATTATTATTAATATTTCTCATTATCTAGGTAAATAAAACAAGTTCGAAGTAAGTTTCATCATTTATTGTATGTAAGTATACAGTGTGCAAAAAGACCCGCATAGCCGAAATCTACGCACTTTGTACATCAAACTAAATTACATTGACCAAAAATAATTACTGGGAAACGACTTTTGTATTTAGGCATAAAAAAACGCGTCCGATTTTTAAAAAAAATGATCACCCATAACTGAAAAAACACTAAACCGATTTTGTTGTGATTTTCATCCGTTAACTGAATTTTGTTTAGCTCAAAATCTGTGCAAATATCATCAAAATCGGTCAAGCGAAACCGGCGATATGATTTTTTTAAATTCTATTTCGAACTGAATATCCAGTATCTTCTGAAGACTATATTTCAAAACGGACAATTGATACGGGTTTGTTGCCATAGTAGTTTTTTGTACTCTTGAAAAGAGCTATCCGACGATGGTAAATTCATTTTGATTGGACATGAGTACCAAAACGCCCATCCTCCTTTGAGTGTATGTGCACAAGAACTATACTTAATTATAGGTTTGTGCAGAAGAACTGGAATGTAAGTCGTTTTTGTGCAAAAGGGTTGCGATTTGACGTGTAAACGTGTTTGTGCACTAGAACTAAATATCCGGTTGAATTTTTCAACTGGGCATGGATGGTTAAATCCAAAAGTATAGGGAATAGCGAAAAATGCTCAAAGGAGTCTCGGGGACGATTCTGATAAAAACTAAAACTGAATACTTACATAGATTTTTTTTTAAATTTTAATTTTCCTAGCCGGGAATCGAATCTGTTAATTTTCTAAAAAAAAATACAACCTATATTATTGCGCCATCCCTTAGTGTGGCTTATAAGAATCAAATTCTGGGAAGTATTCTTAAATGGCAAACTAAAGGACAGCTCTCATTTTTAGTAATTTCAGTCAGTTTTACATATTTTTATGAAAATTGGTCCCGAAACTCCTTTGAGCAATTTTCGCTATTCCCTATACATTAGGATTTGGCCATCCATGCCTAGTTGAAAAATTCAATCGGATATTTAGTGCACAGATACTCGTTTGCAAGTCAAATTTGACGACGTCTGTGGTCTAGTGGTTCGAGTGTCGGACTGCTGATCACGAGGTCGTGGGTTCGATTCCCACAGGACACAAATTTTTATGTGATGAACATAATTGTTTGTGTTGGTCTGGGTGTTTCTTATGTATTATAAGTACGTATTTACAAAAAAAAAGAAGTATATTAGTATTATATCCATTGTCTAGTACCCATAGTACAAGCTCTGCTTAGTTTGGGACTAGATGGTGGTGCTGTGTAAAAAATGTCCCAAATATTTATTATTTATTTATTATTATTAAATCTCAATCCTTCTGCACAAAAACGAGTTACATTCCAGTTCTTTTGCCCAAATCTAATAATTACCTACATTCATTTACAAAAAAATATATAGTGGAGGGTCCAATTGGAGGGTCTGATTTAAATTGGTTGATAGAGAATTTTGAACTTTATCATCAAACTAATAAATCTCTATTTCATCAGGTACCGTTCTTTGTGAACGCGACGTCTGGTACGACTGTGCTGGGTGCCTTCGACCCACTCGAAGAGATCGCCGACATCTGCCAGAAATATGACATGTGGATGCACGTCGATGTAAGTACTGCAACGAGCAGATGATAAACCTGCAAGCGACTGTTTTTTTAACCGACTTTAAAAAGGAGGTCCTCCTTTCAGGCTCCAGACAGTTACAATATTGTAAAATCACCGTTTCAGAACTCTGTGCTATTCCACGCTGAACCAAATTGAAGGCACCAACTTCTGAAACTGATAATTTTACTTTTTTCGGTTTTTTAAGTAGATTTTTCTTTTTTATGTTTTTTTTTTTTGTTTTTGGTGGCATGAACAATACCTACATGAACATGCGAATACAGCAATCGCGAGTGATTTCTTGTTATCCATTGAAGAGTTCCATTTTCTATCTTCGAAGGTCTTCATCAGATCTTCACCAAATTTAAACAGATCACCACGGAAAAATACTCGAATAGAGAAACTCCTCCTTTTTTAAAAGTCGATAATACACGGCGAATTGAGTAGCTCTTCCTTTTTTTAAAGTCGATTAATAAAGATACAGGTCGAATTTAGTAGCTCCTCCTTTTTTTAAAGTCGTTTAAAAAAGATACACGTCGAATTGAGTAGCTCCTCCTTTTTAAAGTCGATTTAAAACGATACACGTCGAATTGAGTAGCTCCTCCTTTTTAAAGTCGTTTGATAAAGATACACGTCGAGTAGATTAGCTGTTCCTTTTTTTAAAGTCGATTTAAAAAGATACACGTTTATTTGAGTAGCTCCTCCTTTTTTTTAAAGTCGATTAAAAATGATACACGTCGAATTGAGAACATCCACCTTTTTTAAAAGTCAGTTAAATATGACACACGTCGAATTGAGAACCTCCTCTTTTTTTTAAAATCGTTTAAATAAGACACACGTCGAATTGAGAACCTCCACCTTTTTAAAATCGGTTAATAACCATTTTCTTTGTCGCAGGCTGCATGGGGCGGTGGTCTGCTCTTCTCTAAGAAATACCGCCATCCTCGTCTTACTGGTATCGAGAGGTAAGTGCTCAAATGCTCAAAAACTCAATACCAACTAGGTATGCGTAATTCGCGTGTGTGTGTAATAAAGTGTGGCCGCCTAGGTTGTTTCATGTTAAGGAAGAAAAAAAAACAATTTTGATTTGTTATGATTTTGTTTGACATATAAATAAATTGATTTTGACCGCGAATAAAATAACATAATTACAAATTATTTAAAACGCATTTAATTGGCACAGAGGTATGCTATTATACAAAACTAGTTTTCTAACAGTTTACCAATAAGCAAAACATCCTGGTCACCTACATAAATAAACTTTTATATTTCGGAAAATACGCATGATAGCTTATTCAACTAAAAAGTATGTTATAGACTATTAAATTGAATACTACTCAAAACAAAATTAATAAAACTTCTTAAATAGTCTACAAAATACTGTTTATTTCAATAAGCTAGCATTTTTAATTTCCGAGATACAGAGAAAAAGCATGCATCTTTATTAAAGATCCCTTCAATTCCCTTATTTTTTCACATCACTCAATTGCTACCCAATTTCTATACTTCCCCAAAAACAAGTAGCAAAGTTCCTTATTATCCGATATTAATCCGCACGCCATTAACGTCCATCAATCATGAGTGTTCTGCGCTAAATGCCGACGCACTAAGCTGCGAGTGAGGTACCCTCGCGGGGCGGAGCGGGGTGGAGGGGGAAATCTAGCTAAATGCGGCAGACGCGCGCGGCGGAGCGTGTGACAGATGAGATAGGGATGGCACGAGATTTTATTTTAATTTTTTTTGTGTATTTTTGAAGTTTGTGACGGAAGGTTGAGAAAAGACAATCGGGTTTTAAAATAAGTGTAGGTATAAGTAATCGTGGACAAAAATTTTTTTTTTTGCTAACCTATTGTATGTCCCACTGCTAAGCAAAGACCTTAACTTTTGTCTTCCAAACATCTTGTGCCAACATTTTGTGCCGTTTCTGACCATGCTAGTCCCGCAAACACGTCTAGATCGTCACGCCACCTACGCCGAGGTCGAACTCGACGGCGATGTCCTCCTTCAGGCGTCCAGTAAGTAACGGTCTTAGCCCAACTCTCCGGGTGCATTCAAGCGACATGACCGGCCCACTCCCACTTTAGCTTGGCTGTTTTTTCTCCAACATCTGTTACTTGCGTTATGGAGCGCAGGGTGGTGTTTCTAACACGATCGGTTAATTTAATACCCAGTACACTACGCTCCATTGCTCGTTGGCAAATCTTGAGTTTGGACTTTTGTTCTTCAGTCAGTGACCAAGTTTGAGCACCGTAGGATAGAACGAGCAAGATGCACATATCGATGAGTTTACGCTTCACAAAATATGCAAAACAGAAAATCAAAATACTGTATCGTTGGTCTAGTCCTGGGTTCGATCCCCAGATCGGGCAAAGTGCGATTGGGTTTTTACGTATGAAATCAGTAGCAGCCCGGAATCTGGATTTGTGCCCGGTTGATGGCAACAGGCTCGCCTCCTATTACATGGGACTTGAAAATAACGGAAAAATAAGGTTGTATTATACACCTCTGCCCAACCCTTCAGGGAATACTGGTGTGATATTATGTTATGTTTGTAAAATCAAAATAAAAGAAGCGAATTCGAGCAAAGGAATTTTTGTAGCTACAAAGTTTGAGTTCAAAAGGTACAATATATCTGTGCGTGCCAGAAGTGCATAGCACATAAATTAATTTATTTAATGCTAAATGTCTGTTTTGGGAAAATTAGGAATATAAAATAAAATAGCTTCTTCCAATAAAAGTGTAATGCAAAAGACTAACAAAATTATAAAAATCAAAACAGTGTCGGTGGTTGAATAAAATTAATTATTGTTCCTTCGCAAGACGAGTATAATAATATAAATTTGTTTATTTCCATATAAAAAATGAGACGGTAGAACAGTATACATTGTAATTATTATTCTATGTACTAATAAAAGATGTGCAACTGCGCCTGAGCTAGGCTGAGCCTGTATTTCAGGTCACAGTGCTCTCCCAAAAGTTGTGAGCCATTGATAACAATTGATTGGGCAATTAGTATTATGTTTTTAACACTATACAATGTGTTTAGGAGTGAACTGTGAGTGTGGGTGCGTGTGTGTTAGTGTGTGTGCGTGTGTGTAAGTGTGAGAGTTGTCAACTCTTTGGAATGAGTTGTGTTGTATCATATATTTCATAGGCACTCTCAGATCCAAACAATGTCACTCACGTTTCGCTAGAGTTTATGTTCGAAAAAAAACATAAATAGAACGTCTATGACTTTAATTTCATTATTAAAGACAAATCTACACGAATTAATAAAAACAATGAACAAATATTTTGTTTCTTCTGTCAGCCCTACACTCAATGTCAAGGATTACGCGTAGCTCGTAGCGCGCCTACGCTCGTAGCGTTCGTAGCAGGCCGCCAGTTCACATGTCAATCTCACGAATGGAATAAACCCTCAATCCGCGGTAAAATGTTACAGCTGATCGCTTTGATCGGTTAGCCGACTGAGAAGAAAGAGGTGTCAGGTTTGCGTGTCTGTTAACCATTGAGGAATAAAATAGAAATAAGTAAATGACAATGTAAAAAACATAAATTGTACTCCAATAAATAAATTAATGCCGTAGTTATAAATAAAAATGTGTTCATATCAAATAAATAGGGATGGGTGACCGTTCGTTACTTCGTCACACATCAAGACTTCTCCGTGCCCCGGAGAGCACGTTAAACCGTCAGTCCCGTGTGTCATACGAATACCTACGACAGTCGTTACGGGTAGTCAGAAGCACGAAAGTCTTACAACCGTTCTAACTGTAGGATATCGGCATTGCCCAGTAACTGGTTTGCAGAGGACTAAAGCCCCGTATTCATTGTAAACATTTGTTGCACAACAGTTGCACTACACCAAAATTTCTCAACATCAAAGTTTCTGGCAACAATGTTTACAGCCATACTTCCCGTCCACACGCCAGTTTGCTTACAAATGTTGCCCGAGGAAGTAGTGCTCGAAGAATCCCATAAAACATTTTTAGATTGAAATAATTCTATCAACTTCATTATATTATCATTGTTCCACACTACCGCCATGTTTATAAACAGTTGCAAACACGTCCACACACGTCAGCATTTGTTGATAAACTGATGTTTTCGCTCGCCGGGCGTCAACTCTGCAACATGGCGTGATCAACTCCGCAACACAAGTGTTGCCCGCAATATGATGACAGCAATTCGGCAAGATGTTTATGCAACCATGTTGCTAAACAAATGTTTACCATGAATACGAGGCTTTATGGCAGTCGCTCCGTGTAAAATACTGATATTCAACTGCATCTGGTTAGACTGGAAGATGAGCACAACATAGAAAATGCTAGGCAGAATACAATTCACAACTCAATAAACATAATGAGAACAAAAACTTTAATGTCAGAAAAAAATACACAAAAACTTATTTAATAATAATAATCATTTATTGGTTCAATAAAAAACAATTACAAGTTGATCACTGTCACTTAAACTAGGTAAAACCTGTGCTATAAGTAACAGTTTTGCCTCGCGGTTGATCTAGGGAACCGGTTTAGGTTGTACAATTTTCCGTATAATGACATAATTTTTAGAATAAAGGGCAATAAAAAGATTTAAACTAAGCTAACGCTGCGCTTACACGGGCAACTTAAACGCGCAATTCACGGGAATTCCTGGCAATTGTGGCTAACTATGTTGCATTTAGACAACACTGAACACGATCACTCGATTTTTGACAATTTCTTTACAACATGTAAATTGCCAAAAAATGAGCAACACTAGCTGCTTTCAAATGAAACGAAGTAAACAACGCGATAAACCATGAGAAATAATACACAATAATTCATTTAAGTCCACATATTGTTAACTTCTACAATCCAAAAGAACTCCGACTAGAAAAGTCAATTAATCCCCATTTTGTTTGTTACTGAGAAATGAGGTGAAAAATGATAAAACTCTCAAATTATTTGCCGTCTTTATAATAACAATTTTATTTCAAACCAATTCTACAGTCTAAATATCTATTTTAATATCGATTCTGTAATCTTTACCTTGGTTTACAGTGGCTTTAAATTAGCACCCATTGCCTACTCACAAAAAACATAAAAAGAACTCCTTTTCGACAGGCCCTGTCCCCCGGTCCCCCGCCATCCAGAAGCGGTACTATTAAACCTCTTTTAACATTAATTAAAACTCCCTTGCCAGTGCCGCTGTGAGTAACAAAAAAACAAAAAAGGGTCGGTACATACGTCTGCACTTGCGGAACGCTCATTTATCACGCGAACTGTTTAAAATTGGCTCTCTGTTACACCGTATTATGTTTATATTAAAAAGCCATATCATCATCATTCAGCCAAAAGCCATATGATTGTAAGTAAATAAATATATAACGTTTAACATAATAAACTCAAACCATGAAAGTAGTTTAGCCATTTTTAATGAGAGTTTATTTTTTGAAAAATATTTTTTCATTTTATTCTTTTAATTGAGATAAAGTGAATTGAGCCTTATGTTGAAACAATAACACTTAATTTTAAATGCACAGTAAAAAGTAGTACTATTTTATTAAATAAACAATATTCAAGCAAATAAAAGTGTTTCAGAATATGTTTTATGATTATAACGGAATGTTCTAATTGGGGTGTTTGAGTGTTTTCATTTCACATATCGTAAAATGGCTCGATTGAAGAGGTCACAGAAGGCAGCGTTCTATGCGTATATTTCAAGACTTTATTTATATTGTCTCGATGCTAGACTCAAGCTGATGCACGGACAAGGCGAACAACAAAGAGCGCGAGTCGTCCGATACGCGAACTCGGCATAATGAACTAGTACACATACTACACATCCATAAAAATTTTATTAAAAAAAACGTAAAAACCGATTTAAAAAAAAACTGAAAGGAGTAAAATAATTACCATATTATAAAACTAACAGTTTCAGAAGGCCAATTCTTGTAATTAAAAATGTTCAAAATATAGTTTCGATCTAGTCTCAGTCTAGTCTCAATCTCATAAATATGACAAATGGTATTCTTGTTCGTTAACAAACAACGTCAAACGTGAGATTATATTAAAATGAGACTGAAAGTTGACTGAAGCCAAAAGGGTATTCTGGTTACATTATATTATAATAAGCCATTTTGACAAGTTGGAATTCTCATTTACTTCTATAATTTTAGTCTATGACTGTTGGTTGATATTGGTATGCTATCGGTAATAGATTTTAAGTTGACTGAATTGACATTAGATCGAGATAGACTGAGATGATACTGAAACTGGACCGAACTTTAATTGTACCAGAATACCATTTTTTTGTTCAATTCATAATTTAATCTCAGTTCGGTCAACCTTCAGTCTTACTTCAAATTAATTACGAGAATTGGGTTTCAGAAGTCGGTGCCTTCAATTTGGTTCAACGTGGGTTACCACCGACCAAACGACGCTAACGACGATATTGAACCAAATTTAAGGCACCGACTTCTAAAACTATGATAAAATTAAAATAAATAATATGGTAGTCACGCTTCGGTGTAAACGGCGCCCGCTAGCGACCCCCGAAGCTGTAAAAACAGAGGATTAACTAAAGCGCCGGCAGAGGGAGCCACTGTGTCAATACGATACGGAGTACATGTTTAACTTTGTACTTTACAGAGTGTGTTCATGAATTTTAAGTTTTATTTGTTGTGAATTAGTTATTTGTAGTGTCGTCCATCATCTGCCTAGCCTTTTCCCAACTATGTTGGGGTCGGCTTCCAGTCGAACCGGATGCAGCTGAATATCAGTATTTTACATGGAGCGACTGCCTATCAGACTTCCACAACCCAGTAACTGGGTAATACGATACTCTTGGTAAGACTGGTTGTCACACTTTCTGGCTTCTGACCAACAGTAACGACTGTCAAAGATCTACAAATGACAGCCGGGACCAACGGCTTTACGAGCTTTCCGAGGCACGGAAGAAACTCGCTATGGTAAATGGTCACATATCCACAGACCAACCTCGGTAAGCGTGGCTTAACCCGGAAGATCGGTCTATGCGGCTGTAATTATTTAGCCACGAGCTCCTCCTTGTAGTGTCGTCCGCGGGTGAGAATAGATCACTCGCTTCAGAGTAATATTTAGCGGTGACTTTGAAAGTTTGGAATTAATTCAAATTATACAAAAATCAGTTATGCTTATGTAGTATATGTAGACGACATCGTAATCGTGAGATTATGTTTCAATTAATGTCTGTCAAGACTCGCTCTTTGGTTTAGTGGTCGGAAGCGCAACTGCTGAGCGTGAGGGGTCGATCCCCAGGTCGGATAAATTACTGGGTTTTTTCTGTGTTTAATTTCTCAGTAGCAGCGCGGAATCTGGATTAGTGCCCGTTGGTGGTAATAGGCTCGCCCCTTATTACACCTCTGCCTAACCCTTCGAGGAACACAGGCATGATGTTAATAATGTCAATAATGTCAGTGTGTTTCAATTATTTATAAATATAAAAGGAGAAGCTGACTGACTGACTGATCTATCAACGCACAGCCTAAACCGCTGCGCTGGGGTTAGAAAGTTGAAATTTTGACAGTAGGTTCCTTTTGTAACGTAGGCATCCACTAAGAAGGGATTTTCCGAAATTCAACCCCTAAGGGAGTTAAATAGGGGATGAACGTTTGTATGGAAAATCGTCACTTAACGGGTTCAAAATTTCACGCAAGCGAAGCTGCGGGCGAAAGCTAGTTTAGTATATGTAGACGACATCGTAATCGTGAGATTATGTTTCAATTAATGTCTGTCAAGACTCGCTCTTTGGTTTAGTGGTCGGAAGCGCAACTGCTGAGCGTGAGGGTTCGATCCCCAGGTCGGCTAAATTATTGGGTTTTTCAGTGTTGAATTTCTCAGTAGTAGCCCGGAATCTGGATTTGTGCCCGGTTGATGGCAATAGGCTCGCCCCTTATTACACCTCTGCCTAACCCTTCGAGGAACACAGGCGTGATGTTAATAATGTCAATAATGTCAGTATGTTTCAATTATTTTAACTAAAACACAACTAGTTAGTAAACAATTTAAGCCGTTTTGATTTTGTTACACTGCGAAGGAGAAAGATATCTACAATACTCAACACTTTTATTGCATTCCACATGTATTCTTAGGTGGTAAAAACTTATAATTAGATCACATGGACCCTATCGGGCACAGCAAATTAAGTGAGCATAGGAGAGAGGAAGCATTTATTAATTTTAATAAACACTACTTGTTAAACTATATACCTACTGTATTTATTAATATTACATTAAATTAAATTGACTCAGATTTAATGAAACTGAATTGAATTATGTAAATAAAATGAACTTAGATTTAATTGGAATAAATTGGATTGACGGAATTTAATTGAATTATGTAGATTGATGTAATAAAGAGGATTTAAATTATGTTTTTATAAGTTTATCTTGCAGGTTTTACTTCTTTTTTATTTTGCGGTTCCATTTCTTGCAGAATGGCTACCGAATTCCGCAAAGCCCACTCTCTTCACTTGCGGAAATCGGCAGCTATTCTGCCAGAAATGGAACCGCAAAATAAAAAAGAAGTAAAACCTACAAAAAGAAATGAGATCCTATCAAAAACATTTATGTAAATAAAGCCAACTCTCTTCTGTTGTAAAAAGTTCTGAGATCTAATGTAGAGCCACGTCGTGCATTTCATCTATACATATAAAAGGAGAAGCTGACTGACTGACTGATCTATCAACGCACAGCCTAAACCGCTGGGGTTAGAAACTTGAAATTTTTACAGTAGGTTCCTTTTGTAACGTAGGCATCCACTAAGAAGGGATATTTCGAAATTCAACCCCTAAGGGAGTTAAATAGGGGATGAAAGTTTGTTTAGAAAATCGTCACTTAACGGGTTCAAAATTTCACGCAAGCGAAGCTGCGGGCGAAAGCTAGTTAATTTATAAATATATAGCTTTTGCCCGCGGCTTCGCTCGCATTAGTTTAAAATATGTCAATTAACTCGTAACACACTACTAAAGTTTCTAAACTAAAATAATTCAATCACGATTCGAAAGACACGTGGCGCCATCTATTATCGTTATTGTTGTTTTCCTCGGGAACAGTTTTTCGGGATGAAAGGTATCCTATGTCCGTTTCTGTATACCTGACAACGTAATTGCAAAATTACAGGATGATCGGTTCTGTGGTTTAGGCGTGAAAAGGTAACAAACAAACAAACTTACTTTCGCATTTATAATATTAGTTAGGATTAGGAAGTTAGGTTTGGGATGTTAGATGCCATGCATCTTTCCTAGTAAAATATTAAAGGGACCGGCGCACAGTGGATCGAAACTATGATTTTAGTGACTTAGGGATCAACTTCGTTTTTTTACTTTTTTCTTTATGTGGATGGATAGAGCTCATTAACCTCAATAATAAATTGTCTTGGTGTTTTTCCCTAAACTTTATACTTTGGGCAGAAAAATGTGTTTTGTTATTTTTTTGAATGGAGCGGATCAAATTAAATTAAATTCCTGCTAAGTAGCGTGTGATCCCGCTTTTAAACTTTATTTTTCTTATACCTTGTCTAGTCTACCATCATTTGATGCTATGAACATGTGCATAAAGTTGCAATTCTGCCAAATAAACGGATCGAAAAAAATGAAAAAATACATAGAATAAAAGCTTCATTTTGTATTTTCTTAAGTTCTTTTAAGTTAAATTTGATATGGAATAGTAAGTAAAAGCACGTAATAATACACATAATTACTTAACAACTAACAACAATACATTTAAAAGGTCCCTAATTAGCTTAAATTTACTAATATGTGTATTGCATTATTTAAAAATGTGGGTATTTATCTATTTGTGTGTTTGGTGACCGTAATCAGCTTAACCTTTTACTTTATAAAAAACAATGTTTTTTCACTTTTAGCCATTACTGTCATGTTAATGAGGATAATTAGTTAATGAGGGTAGTAGAAAAATGAGTAAACATTTGTTTGTCACTGGAAGTATAAAATTACCATATTTATTATATTTACTAACTAGTGTTCGTTTATTCGTACTACTACTAACATCTCGTGATTGTGATCGTCCCTTTTTCGTTAAAATGGAGAGTTTAGTTAACAATTTAGACTTATTTAAGGTAAAGGCACCTAATTCCGCGGTATTTTCATTATAACTTGAAAGAACATTAAGAATTAAGCATTTAATATACCTTTCTGTAGAATTGGCTATTTTTATCAGAAGTATTATATATTTTATTTTTGAAATATACTCACAGTTTGACAATAAAAGCCTGTTAATAATGTCAAATTATTTAAAAATACGAAGAAGCCCGAGGCACCTAATTCCGATTTAAAAATCCTAATTCCGATGCATTTGGTTCGTAATTCCGAGTGTACAAAATACAAAGGAAAGGAGGTGGGGAGAATGATACATGATGTTCAAAAAATCAAGTCTTTCTATCAGTTTTCTAGTCTTTGGATCAGTCTCAGACTCTGTCTTACATGATTTTATTAGATAATATGGCACCACAATATGTAATTTACTTAGATAGGAATTCGGGAATATTGTACTGTCGAGGAACTTTATAAACACTACTGCCATTATGAATTGCTGTAATAGCATTTTGGAGATCCTCTTCCGTGTACTTTTTTCTTGGCTTCATTCTCCTACAGTAAAACAATTATAATAATAAAACAATTTTAATAAAAGTATATGATGTATAAGTCTAACTATATGTGAGTATATCGGAATTTGAACGTTATTTTGAAGGGCAAATTTATATTCTTGTAGTTAACAAAACCATACAAAAGTTTTGAACAAGCTACGTAAGACAATGAACACTCTGTATTTAACGTGTGCCATTACCACGGTATTAGGTACTAATATAACCTTATTCCGACTTAAATACATCGGAATAGCGTTTTATAATACTAAATAGAGGTTTCTAATTCCGAGTAATAAAAAGTAAACTATTTTTTAATATTAAACAAATAAATTAATGTTCGATTGTGATATCTTTGAAAAAATATAAGAAGCACACTCAGGATTATATCAGAACACATTAATAACTTAATTTTCTGTACTTAGCTTTTCCATACAACGAATTAATAAAGTACCTAAACAGACAATCTTTGACCTGCTATAATTAGTAAATGCGACGCTTTAGTGTACCTCGGAAATAGATTTTCATATCTATGGATTATTTAAGTAATCAGAGCTAAAATATTAAGTTCGTAAACAAAAAACTGCCTTTAAAATTTAAAAAATAGTCTACGTCTATGAAATTGCATTTCCGTGGTATACATCGGTATTTAAGAACCAACTAAAATATTTGGCACCTAATGCCGCGGTATTTTAAAAACTTATTTTCTCCTCAATTTGTAAAGAAAATATTAAAATGTTAAGTGTTTTCAATAAAAAATATAACCCTTCCAATATTTCAACCTAAACAAAAACTCACACAGTATAAAATTATCATTTAAAACACTATTTAGCAAATCGTATTAATCACGTGCATAAGGTCCGAAATGTATGAAGCGCGCGTTCGAGTCAGCTGCTAGCGTCAAAATTACTGTTTATTTTAAAACGTTAAAGCACCAAAGCACTGTTTTGCTCATATAAACATGAACAGATAAATTATTAATTGAATAATGTATCTTGCAGACAAAAAGAACTTGTAAATTGCTTGAAAACGACGTTATTCTAAATACATCGGAATATGGTGCCATTTTTAGAACCCCTCGGAATTGGGTGCCTTTACCTTATGATTTTAAATGATCTATAGTAAAAAACGCTTTCAATTCCCACAACATAAAATAAATGTGACCGAAGAGAACAGTGTTGAGCTCTAAATATTCTGTACGCGCTTTTGTTCAAATATAAGTGCAAGATGGGATACAAGATAGTACGAAGTAGTCGCATGTTAGCACAGTTTATAAGAAAAAATGGTGATTGGTTAGAACGTGCAATAAACTAGCCCGAAGGAATGATACCTGACGCTGTGAACACTGAACAGGAAAGGCTCGAGATTTGTGATACTGAATATGTTGAAAATCTACCTTCTTCATTTACTACAGAAGCTTCGACATCTACATTTACACCTCCAAAGCCTTTCGAAGAATTGGGCTCCAGGCAAAAACGAAGACGCGTTGAACAAATTAACCAATCTCTTTCGTTATCCCCGGATGAACTGAAAGCTACTACAATTGCTAGTTTAAGAAACACGGGAAATGAGGATGTAGGAAAAATAATGAACCATTTGCTAAATCACCCTGAAGATCTAGAAAAAGTTAAGGGGTGTTTATGTACAAGTAAAGCGAAAAGTAGTACCTACATATTCACCTGTCTTTATTATACTGTCTTTATTAGTTTCACTTAAATTAAGTGAGTGGCAGTATATAAGCCTAAGAGAAGCAGCAAATGAAAATGGGTCTGATTTATACCCTTCTTGTTATAAAATTAAACAAGCGAAGTCAAAATGTTCTCCAGGGAAAGAAGACATAACTATAACTGAAGAAGGAGCTGCTATTAAACTGCAAGCTTCACTCAAGTTGACGGTATCTAGGCTTTTAGATGTGATTTTTTTGGATTTAGATTCGGCAACAGAGTTACTGCTTATAAGCAAATGGGGCTTTGATGGAGCCTCAGCATTAACATGACAGTAATGCCTAAAAGTGAAAAAACATTGTTTTTTATAAAGTAAAAGGTTAAGCTGATTAAACACACAAATAGATAAATACCCACATTTTTAAATAATACAATACACATATTAGTAAATTTAAGCTAATTAGGGACCTTTTAAATGTATTGTTGTTAGTTGTTAAGTAATTATGTATATTATTACGTGCTTTTACTTACTATTCCATATCAAATTTAACTTAAAAGAACTTAAGAAAATACAAAATGAAGCTTTTATTCTATGTATTTTTTCATTTTTTTCGATCCGTTTATTTGGCAGAATTGCAACTTTATGCACATGTTCATAGCATCAAATGATGGTAGACTAGACAAGGTATAAGAAAAATAAAGTTTAAAAGCGGGATCACACGCTACTTAGCAGGAATTTAATTTAATTTGATCCGCTCCATACAAAAAAATAACAAAACACATTTTTCTGCCCAAAGTATAAAGTTTAGGGAAAAACACCAAGACAATTTATTATTGAGGTTAATGAGCTCTATCCATCCGCATAAAGAAAAAAGTAAAAAAACGAAGTTGATCCCTAAGTCACTAAAATCATAGTTTCGATCCACTGTGCGGCGGTTTAACTCTTTGACCGCAACGGACGTCTCTAGACGTTAAATTAAAAAGTGCTCACGACGCCTCTGACGGCATGGCACGTCCAAAACACCACTTTTTTATAGTTCAAAAGTTTAACGTCCGGAGACGTCCGAACGTCTATGGACGTGCTCTCCAAGGCACGGAGGGGTCTTGATGTGTAACGATTGGTCACCCATCCACGGACGGACCGTGGCAAGCTCATCTGAAAGTCATAAAACATTGACAAAAAATTTGAGCTCCTGATCATAATCTCCGACAGTTTTCTAGCCCATCAAACAATATGCCAATCTCCTCCAAAATAGACCCCACTGCCCGCACAAGTGGGAATCAATTCCCCACAAACAAATAGAAGGGGTATCCCGGGGAGCGTTGATTCACAATTGATTACAGCATTATGCAAATTGCCCGGTGTCACCCCCCGGGCAAACTGACTAATGACCTTGGTTTAGTCAAGAATCAACATTGAATTTTACATTTAATTTCCATCATAATTGTGGGAATTAATTAGAGGGTTGATTTGCAGTGTTGGGGTTAGGGGTTGAAAATGTGGTTGCCGATCGTGTCATCCTAGGTTCAAATTCTGGGTCGATCAGCGTTTTCGAAAAAGTATACCGAAGTTATATCCGCTAAGTATTTAAATATCCAGAATGACTATACTCTGTTCAACAAAAGATGAGACCTGACATATATAGCAGTCATTTCGTAAATTTTAGGAGACTGCTGTCGGAAAAACGTAAACGACATCATTCAAAACCGTAAAATAGCATACATAGCATAGCACCATATTATCAATGTTTTTTTAAATATTTGATACCTATTATTTGTAAAGTAACGTTTTGTAGGAAAACCCCAGGATTCACCTTACGTTAAAAAGGATATCATTTAATTTCAAGATCATTTCTTATGTCATTTATATGCTTTTTTTAAACCAACTTTCAAAAAAAGGAAGAGGTTCTTAATTAGATGTGTGTTTTTCTTTTTCTTTTATTTGAGACCATTGTGTTATTTTTACGAAACTAATACCATTATATGTTAACTGTGTCCATACAATACTAAGAATTTACTAATAACAAGCGTGAAGGTTATTTTGCACCTCAAAAACAATGAAACTACGAAAGCGTAGCGACTCGCAGCACGTCGTAGATAAATGCTACGGTTAACGTAGGCAACGCTACGGCTGACGTAGGCCTCGCTACGGTTGACGTAGGTCTCGCTACGGTTGACGTAGGCCTTGCTACGGTTGACGTAGGTCTCGTTACGGTTGACGTACATCTCGCTACGTTTATCGTAGATCGCTACGTTTGACATAGGTCTCGCTACGTTTGTCGTAGATCGCTACGTTTGACATAGGACTCGCTACGTTAGACGTAGGTCTCGTTCCGGTTGACGTACATCTCGCTACGTTTATCGTAGATCGCTAAGTTTGACATAGGTCTCGCTACGGTAGACGTAGGCCCCGCTACGGTTGACGTAGGCCTCGCTACGGTTGACGTAGGTCTCGCTACGGTTGACGTAGGTCTCGCTACGGTTGAGGCTTACGTTGTATTCATCTTTACATTGATCTATATCTAGATTCTAGATATAGCAATAAGAACCATAGACATTCACAGCCTTTGTCTTATGCTATCCTATCCTATACCTAAGCTTATCCTATTGAAATGATGAATAACGAGATCCCCAAGAAGAGAGAATTGTGTACTACATCATTTTACAATTAAGTAATATGATATATTTTTTATTATTTGACTTGGTCGTCTTTGACCCTCGTCGCACCTGATGGTAAGCGCAGACAGGGTCTAAGATGGAGCACACGAATCCAAGTAACAGAGATATAGAGGGATTCCTCTATACCCCTCTGACTCTCACATACACACGACGGAACACAGTAAACTGCTTGGCGCCGGACTTTAATGTGAGGGTGGTAGCTAGCCAGGCCGACCGTATAGATCCTACCACACGGGCTGGGTTATTAATGTTATATTTTGTCGTCAGGGCTGACTCCGTCACCTGGAACCCTCACAAGCTGATGGGGACCCTGCTGCAGTGCTCCACCGTGCACTTTAAATATGAGGTCAGTACATCTTCGTCAATATTTTTTTTGTACGTTTATCAATATTTTTTTACATTTATACAGCGTGACGCTACAATGGCGATATTAATTTGACACACGGGTAAAGCTAGTGGTCCGTAATCATAAAAATAATATTAAAATCATATCATCGTAAATAGAAAAATTCTAATTTTCACTTTTGCGTACGGCATTAGTGGGGTTATTAGATAGATGATAACATGTCATAAAACACTGCCCTCGGAATCGTGACCAATAAACCAGAAACATAATGAGGTGTTTTTTTTTTTTGGGATAAATTTGAATGAACTGTAAAAATAATAGTCCGCTCTTTAAAAGACTTTGACTCTAAAATTAATCATTTGCACTTTAATGTTAATACTTTAATAGTTAGCACTTTAATTTTTAACTTCAAAGTACCTGCAATAAGAAATAAAATTACAAACAGATACCTGAAACGTACAATACATGAAAAACACAGAAGGACTAGCGTAACATAAAATAAAACATTTGAAAATCATAAAACCTCCTTGTGCCCGAAGTAGCAACGGGCGTACCTTATTATGAATCGTTACTAAATAACGATTTATATCAAGAGCAATAAAAGCTAAAGCTAAGCAATTATTAACAGACGCGCTGTAAGAGTGCGTTTAATAGCTGTTTTATGGCTAACTGTTATAGCAGGGTGATTCTGACATGCGCAGACAAGCTCCAGAGCCTTGAACATCGACGCCGAGTTGCCAGCCTGTCGGTTTTTTATCGGTTACACTTCGGGGAGTGTGCGATGGAACTGCACACTTTGATTTCGCCTGGCCCTTTCCATCATCGGACTACCAGACGTACGGTCAGCAACAAAAGTAGCTGAACATTTGAGTTTTCAAACTTTGCATTAATTAGATAACTAATTGATAGGAAACAAAAACTTTAAGACATACTTAGAGCTGTATCTAACAGCTCTAGGTACCTATTAAAGTTAGTGTTTTAAAACAATTCGTTTTCTAATTAATGCAAAGTTTAAAAACTCAAATGTTCAGCTACTTTTGTTGCTGACTGTACCGCAATGCGCTATCGGTACATGGTGGACATCCCACCCAGACGTACAAAGCGTTTTGTTCGCACAGCTAAGGAATGGAATTTCCTGCCGGAGTCGTGTTTCCTGATAGCTACAACCTTGGGGTCTTTAAGTCAAGAGTGAATAGGTTACTTCTAGTCAAGCGTGCTTCACCGTCGACCACATCGTCGTTTACCATCAGGGGCCTAATTCTCCTAAAATAAATCTTGATAAATCACAACCGAACCAAGACCGAACCGTTCATTCAGACAGTTCTCAATTTCAAAAGCTATCAAATTGTTTGACACAAAAAACAAAATCAATCATTTTGAAAGTTTTCGAAAACAAAAACTGACTGACGGTTGTGGTTCGATTGCGTTTGGCAACAATTTATTTTAGGAGAATTGGGCCCCAGACGAGATAGTGGTCAAAGGCGAGACTATCGCTAAATAAAAAATACAGTAGAGAGGTAATCGTTTTAATAACATTACCAAGTTTCAAAGAGGACTGCCTCATTGGTCGGGCAAAGTGTTATTGGGTTTTTCCGTGTGGAATTTCTCAGTAGCAGCCCGGAGTCTGGATTTGTGCCCGGTTGATGGCTATAAGCTCGCTCCCACATAACGTTGAAATGAGGGTATTCTATACACCTCTGCCCTATTCTTCGGGGAATACAAATGTGATGTTACTTTACCATTTTCAAGTTTTGAGGCGGAGTATCGACTGTTGAGGTCCAATTTTGAAGAGGTCAGAGTCATAGACGAAGAATCATCATCTTTGTTTCAATGCTGAGATCGAAACGACTGTCGTAACCAGTGATCGGAAAAAGGTGAGCTAATTTACCTAAACTTCAAAGAACAGAGACAAAAACTGGAGGCTTAATTACGAAAAAAATTTTTTTCGTGAAAATTATTCCGGGTTTCGGGACATCACTAAAGTACATTTAATATTAACGTTAATAGTACAGAAAACAATTAAATTCGTTTCCTATTTTTGTTTCCCAAAATTGTCACAAAACCAAATGACACGTTTTTCATTGTTTTTAAAAAGAGATTGTTTATCGTTTGCAAAAAAGGAGGTTGTCTTTTATTTTTTGAAAACAAGTGAAAGAAAATCTCCGAGAAAATTCTCCCAAAAAAAAAATGTTGTCGTAAGGAAGTCTCCAGTTTTTGTCTCTGTTCTTTGAAGTTTAGGTAAATTAGCTCACCTTTTTCCGATCACTGGTCGTAACTGTCATATTATACCCGCCCTGAGTTCATACGGGTATGTATGAAAACAGGATATTGTTGTCACTGTTAAAATTTAAATCTCACGTTAAATCAGTTCTCATTAAAAAGGCATACTATAAGATAAACGACTATGTTGACGATAGGGACGTGTGGCGCTAGTTCTTTTCTGCACATGTGGCTTCCCTGGTAACCAATAGTTTTTAGATGTAGGTTTATGCATACATAATCCATATAATATAGATACATATATCTATATTAGTTAGATACGATTATGATTTAACCCAATTCATACAGAATTGATTTATATACTTACTTTATTTTTAATTTTTATTTTACCTGTAATTGCATAATTTTATTATTGTAAAAAATGTGATGATTTTCGTTGTATAGAGTCAATTAATTTATTCACTTGACAGACATATCTGTGTTGCTGGGGAGTTTGTGGCGCCGTTTCTTCTTCACAGCAAAAACACTAGGAAGCGGTGAAGGGAGGACTTTTTGTGGGATGTCTATAAAATTGTTAAAATGACGTTCAAAAAGAACTAAGTAATTCTAGTCTATTTTGAATAAATGAGTTTTGAGTTTGAGTTTGACTGTTTTATTAAATTAAAAAGCAATAAAATCTCGTGGTTGTGTAAATTCCCAGATCTTTTCGTAGCTAACATGTGTCCCTCAAATTCTGCAATGCAAGAACGCATTTCATTTTTACATTATCAACAACCGTAAAATAGACAGCGATTAGGTAGTATAAAAAGCCACTTATTAACAGAACAAATAGCGAACTTTACATGTTCAAAACAATGCCCACCTTCCCTCTAGTAAATAAAGTCCAAATTCCAAAACGACAAACAGCTAATAATTCTAGCAGAAATTTAATAATAACACTGCAAAAGACTTTGAGACTTATTCTGTGTGAATACGGTTGGTTTCACATTGTAGTTGTAACAAGGGTAGGTTCAAATATGTTTGCAAGTGTTGCCAAGAGGAATTTAATTAAATGTGGCGCGCTCCTAGTCGGTAGGGATGTGACTGTGGTGATATCGATAATATTCAAAATATTTGCGGGAGAATTGTGCTATTGTGAGTTCTTTTACAAAACGTTAATTCGCAATAAAAAAATCATGGCCGCCAATTCTCGTAATTAAAAATGTTCAAAATATAGTTTCGATCTAGTCTCAATTTTATAAATTTGACAAATGGTATTCTTGTTCGTTAACAAACAACGTCAAACGTGAGCTTATATTGAAATGAGATTGAAAGTTGACTGAAGCCAAAAGGGTATTCTGGTTACATTATGTACTGAGCCATTTTGACAAGTTGGAATTCTTATTTATTTCTAGAATTTTAGTCTATGACTGTTGATATCTTTATGCTATCGGTAATAGATTTTAAGTTGACTGAATTGACATTATATCGAGATAGACTGAGATGATACTGAACCGGACTGAATTTTAAGTGTACCAGAATATCATTTTTTATTCAATTCATAATTTAATCTCAGTTCGGTCTACTTTCTGTCTTACTTCAAATTAATTACGAGAATTGGGTTTCTGATGTGGTTATATTATGTTGAAGTTCTGCCATTTAGGCTTACAGACTTAAGACAGAACAAGATAACATCGGTCGATAACTGCTTATCGGAAACGGTGTTAATCTAGGAACAGTTCCCCGATTCAGAATCTTTGATTAGGTTTGTTATCTCGCTCCGTCTACGATTTTCGTAACGAGAGAAAAAGAGAAACCTTACCTAATCGTTCGACAACTGATTAATCGAATCATTCCAAATCTGGGGGTAGATTGCCCATATGTTAGTGTAATCTCTTTTGTCTGTTGTACAGTCTTGACACTTGGACTTGTTGAGGCTTATCTGGCGACTCGAGAGTACGGATGCTACACGTCAACACAATGGAATAAAAGGATGAAATAACTTTTCTCAGCTGCAAATAAATAAACCTTGTCTACCCATTTTTTTTTATGTTAAATTCGCCCTTCTCCCGTGGAAGGCGAATGGATATGTCTATGACTCTTACCGGCTACAAACCCACGGTGTTCCTTCTCCCGACCCTTGGCCGGGGTCGTGGGATTCGCAGCTGCATGCACCGCAACCTCAAACCTTGTCTACCCTGGGATTGTTTCTGTATCGTGGTTGCGTTAACAGACACAATTCTCACATGCACAAACTCACATATCCGATACAATTATCTATGAGTCATATTTGTATCGTGCATGAATGGAATCCACGACCCGTAGCACAGAAGTCAACTGCTCAACCAGTGCACCAACCGAGCGTCAATAGTTTTCAATTAATTTTGTAATTTTATCGATATCGACAATGTTACTTCTCTAATGCCAAAACATTGAGTGTGGGCGGGGTCCACAGGAATTTATCATGAAGCATATTGTGTTGACGTGAAACAACAATTTACTATCCAAACTATTTGTCTTACTGCATAGGAATAGGGTCTATAATCGCTTGATTCTTTTTCGTTACTGTTAGCAGGAAAGTCAATGGGTTTGGAAATTAGTCAATATCTTTAGCTGTATTATTTAAAAATACATATATTGTCGTCATCGTACTTACTCCTCAGCATTGATATTAATTATTTGTTAAGAATATGTCAAGTTTTTGAATTGTGCACACGATGTTCAATCAACAGCTAAAGACAATGAATATTTTGAAATTTTAAAATGAATTGTCTCATGGTCAGGAGTTTAGACGAAATCTATCTATTTACTTAAAATAATAAATCTGTAGACTTAGCGTGTCTGCACATCTATCTATATAAATAAAAAGAAAAGTCCTGACTGACTGACTGATTGACTGACTTATCAACGCCCAGCTCAAACCCTTGAACCTAGAAAGCTGAAATTTTTCCCAGAGGTTCCCTTTATAATGTAGACAAGGAATAAGGAAGGATTTATTCGAAATTCAACCCCTAAGGGAGTTAAATAGGGGATGAAAGTTTGTATGGAAAATCGTCACTTAACGGGTTCAAAATTTCACGCAAGCAAAGCTACGGGCAAAAGCTAGTTCGATATTTAACAAAAAAAAGCGATCGTATTAAAGGATAACCAATAAGTAGAATCAATTCCCATCATTTTTGTATTTTTTGTCTGTTTATCTGTTTGTCGGTTTGTTGTCTTAATTCGCTTGAGCAAAAGATATTAGAATTTAAATTTTTGAAGAAGGTTTAGTTAATGCGACACAATATTGTTCCGACCTCCACGCGGACGGAGTCGCGGACACAACTAGTTCATTAATGAAAATAACAACTGCCTTTTCATCCATTAAATAATTTTAAAACTAAGCTATCATCTCTTATTAACTATGTCTATTAACTATCCTCAATTACGATCGTTTTTTATTTTTGTCTAAGTTTTGATGACATTTAATCATGTCAATTTTTTTATAAAGTTTAGCTTCATTTTATCTTTTGTAAATGTGAGAACTTCGTGAGCATCCCTAAAGAATGATGTAATTTACTACTATTCATATCGTTTTTTTTTTATTATTCTTTATTAATTTTGTACTCAAGACTTGGTACTTCATTACTCATACGTCTGTGGTCAAGAATACATTGTTCTCGCATAACTATCCTAAATCATAGTACTGTACACGTAATTTGTTAAAGATATCCTTTTAAAAGAGTAACCATGGAGTTTCTTGCCGGCTCTTCTCCATAGGAAACGACTAATTGGAACCGTGCACCTAAATTCGACTTTTCATAAGCGCCTGTATTGGTTTAAGTGAAATAAAAAAAAAAAAAAAATGATTTGATATTTTAATGTTGACTACAAATTGATAGACTATCGGTTACAACTTGTCGCTCTAGTGATTCACATAATTCCCCCTTCCTCTACTGCAAACAATACCTAAAGCCCATCAGGGTTGTTTAGGGGTATATTCTGTTTATCTGTTTAGCATATAAATCACACACAAACATCTGTGGGAGGCAGATAGGGAATCTACATAATGCTTCATTGTAGTGGACTGTTCATACACAGATTTTAAAGTGGTGGGGATTACATTGTGTTTGCGTAATTTTCATTTGATTTAGGAATTTTCTTGCAAGAATAAAGAAGCATTCTAGGGTATTTGATTATTATTTTTTATTAGAAATCTCGAAAATATTACAAAAATAATAAGCAACAGTGAAACAACCATTCTATACAGGCTATAAGGGTAAACACCGTTATCTTTGAAACCAGTGGTTTGGTTCCATTTATAGAACGTAAAATCAATGAAAAATAACAAACTTTTTTTTTATAAAATTTTCATTTTTCCTCGAAAGCATTTCACCCTATGCGCGGGGGCAACAAGCTACGGGAGGGGGTGCGGGGAACTCGCCATGTGGCCCGCCGCACGGCCCCGCACAGTTTGCTACCCCAGTCAGTCAGCTGTCTCGTTAGCGAGTGTGTTTACGTCGCGTCGTAGCGCCGCCGCGCCGCTCATTTCTCGCGCGTGTATATATTTTTTTTTTACTCCGTCCTATATTTTTATGTTTAAGTCAACTACCCATGGTTTCAAGGATAACGGTGTTTACCCTTACAGCCTGTATTTAATAAAATGCCCAACATAAAACGATTTAAAGTTTACAATTCAGAACCAATGCTACCTACTTACCATATGGACGTCATACCTTAAAAACTTCAAAGTGACTTGACATCATTCTGTACAATTGCTGACTAGCTAATCTTTTCACCACAGCATGAGCTATTTTCGTATAGCTCGTGCTGACACCAGAGACGAAGACTTTACAATATCCGTTTCGCGTGATAAGGACAGAACGAGCCTCCTCAGCAAATGTCCTCTATTTTTTTTGCGTTTTTTTTTTCTTCTCCTTTTGTTCTTCTCTTATCGTATCTCCGTCTCTTATCATATCTCCTTTTCTTACTATAAGTCCTCCTCTTACCATTTGTCCTCGTCTTACCACCATATGCCCTCCTCTTAAAATATGTCCTCCTTTTACCATATGTTCTCCTCTTACCACATGTCTTCACCTAACCATATGTCCTCCTCTTACCATATGTCCTCCTCTTATCATGTGTGTTCTCTTACCATAATGTCCTCCTCTTATCATAAGTCTTCCTTTTACCATAAGTCCTCCTCTTACCACACACCTTCTCTTACCATATCTCTTTCTCTTACCATATCTCCTTCTCTTATCTAACTCCTTCTTTTACCATATGTCTTTCTCTTACCAAATGTCCTTTTCTTACCATCTGCTTTTTCTTTCCAGGGAATCCTGCTGAACTGCAACGCTATGTCAGCAGAGTACCTGTTCATGACGGACAAGATTTACGATCCTAAGTACGACACAGGCGACAAGGTGATCCAGTGTGGAAGACATAATGATATCTTCAAGCTGTGGCTGCAGTGGCGCGCTAAGGTACGTCACTTGTTTTTATCTAGTGGTCGGTAGTGTAGAAACGGCTTGATGAGGGGCGAAAAGTACGCTAGGATGCAGGTGACGCCTGCACAGCACAGTACAGATTTTGCAGGGCAGGGCAGGCGAGGCAGACATAGGCCACGACCGCATGCTGCGACGCAGCTCGAAGACACATTCGAGTTTTAACTAGTACAAAGAATAGACGTGTTCGAGTTGACGAGCAATTTTAATGTTTTTTTTAATAGTCTGGATGATTAGTATCATACAAACAAGGTTCACAACGCACTAATTCAATTAAACGTTCTGTCATTGCAATAAAATTAGAATTAGCGGTAAAAAAAACACATGTCGAGATGCACGCGTCGCGCAGAAATCTGTGCCGGCACTACAACGAGGCGCAGAGCAGGACAGACGCATGTCTGCGTCGCACGCGTCTGCGCCGCAGCGTACGCAGCTCTTAGTACCTACGTACATACATTACAAAATCTGCTCTGCCCTGCGCTGCGTGCACCTGCGTCACCTGCGTCTCAGCATATACGCTTAGCCTTATCGGTGTGATTGCGGAGTCTGAAGAGACGACCGGCTCTACGACGGAGAGAGATCGGTGGATCATGAAGACGAGCTACGTCGAATGACAACAGCTTCTATAACTTCGGGTGCTTTGATCCATGACGACGACTAAAAAATAAAATAAATGAATATTAGGCTGTAACTGTCCCACTGCTGGGCAAAGGCCTCTTTTCGTACAGAGAAGGAACGAGCATTGATCGCCACGCTTGCTCATTGCGGGTTGGCGATTTCAGACCGTTAAAAGTCCAGGTTTCCTCACGATGTTTTCTTTCACCGTATGTCAGTGGCCTCTTAGATTAACCAAGAAAGTACATATGAAATTGAAAAAGTCACATTGGTACACACGGCTACAGATCAAGCTATACTTTTCCAGTATAATCTGATCTCGCATTGTATAGGATTTCCTTACAATGAGAGGTCAGTGTAAACTGGAAATCTATAGCTTGATGTGTAGCCGTGTGTACATTCCTGGGTTTGAACTCACAACCCGGTGCTTAACAAGCGGGTCTGTAACCTCCGGGCCACCACGACATGACGACGACTAACCTTCTTTATTTTCTAAACGTTGCCCAATCTGGCCAACTACCACCACTTACTAAACAAGCCCCAATGCCTAAGCTAATATAAAAATATTGATTAATTCCACCTCCTCACCCAGGGTACCTCCGGCTTCGAACGCCACATGGACCGTCTGATGGAGCTGGCGGAGTACCAAGTGCGCCGCATCAAGGAGCAGCCCGACCGCTTCCACCTGATCCTGGAGCCGGAGATGGTCAATGTGTCCTTCTGGTACCTGCCGAAGCAGCTGCGCGGAGTGCCGCATGATGCTCACAAGGAGATTAAGCTGGGCAAGGTGGGGAAATTACTTTTATTGTGTTCCTGCTATCTAGCCTTTTCCCAACTATGTTGGATCAACTTCCTGTTTATGTCAATACCAGTATTTGACACAGACTTCATTCATAAATTACTTTTTCATCCCCCCATCTCGGAAAGAGTATTTTTGCTCTTCGATATCTGAGTGCAAAAGCCGTTTTTATCCGCTAGAGGATAAAGTAAATTGAATTTAGAACATCGTGTGCACCAAGATTGTGAATTCAAAACTTCATTAAACCTATTTACTTCTACCTCCATGGTGCCGAATTTATCATACAACCTTTTTTAAATTGTTAAAACTCAGACTCAGAGCCTTCTTGGTGTAATTCTTTTTTTAAAATTTGCTTTACACGCGCCTGTTTCTTTTCACGTCGTATTGTTAAAACCTTAGGGTTAAAAACAAGAAACTTGAAAACAAGTGAAAAACCTAAAATGAGTGATTCTAGCGACGAGGAAGTTTATTTTTTTACAGTATGTCATTTCCTCGCTGAGGTGGGATGAAAAGTTACGTGTTGCACTCGAGTGCAAAGATTTTTCACTTCGTGCTCTTTTGATTCCCTCGCTAACGCTCAGGATTCTAATTTTTGAATCACTCGCTGCGTTCGTGATTTTAGAATCCTTCGCTTGCTCGGTCATCAAAATTGAGCACGCGGTTAAAAAGCAACTTGGCACTCTCGTTTAACAAATAACTATTATTGTGTTCTAGCTTGATATTTTAAGATTTAGCTTTTGCGTTCGACTGTGTGATTCGAAATTTCGCAGTTCGATTTTCGGAGTAGGCCCGTCGGGATGAATTATTCTCAAATTCGCGTTACCTCTGTAAAAAGTAGTCTATAGACGACGATCTTCTGAATATTGCAAGCATTACCAAGGGAAGGACATTTTGCTTTTTGTTCAAAAAATATATTTTAGTGCACACGTAGGTACCGAATTTTTAATCCTTTTCAAAGGTTTAATAAACCATCATCGAAAAAGTTTTTTATAATCTTTACAATGAAATCATATATATCAATATAGGCACTTTGTATGATCTTAAACTCTTCCACTTACAACCTGCTGAGGACCAACTACAAACGTATTCTCAACGTAGCACACAACGCCATCTAGTATCTAATAGCAGAACCATTCCAGGTGTGCGCCAAACTGAAGGGCAACATGATGCAAGCTGGAACCCTGATGGTGGGCTACCAGCCCGACGACCGCCGCCCCAACTTCTTCCGCAGCATCATCTCCTCGGCAGCAGTCACCGAGAAGGATGTGGACTTCATGCTGTCAGAAATGGACCGTCTCGGGCAAGATATAATTGTCGATTAAAGCTTTAAATTATAGAACATTTTTGGTCTAACGGTGGGGAAGTTTCTAGATGTTTGAGAAAAAGTAATGTTTATGTTGTTATATTCTCATGATGAGTGAAACTTTAAAATATTTTCATAGTAATTTATTGGTTCGTTCTCTTTTTAAAGGGAGTTTAAAATTACTTATAAAATATCAATCGTGTATCATGATGAAATATAAAGTTATACGTTGAGAAAATTCTTCGCCGTTAACTAATTTATGTATTTTAAAATAATATATGTTACGTACATGTATCGAAAGGTCTAGTAATTTATTTATCTAGATGTTATCTGCTGTAAAAATGCATAGCAATCTTAGGTGTGTGCGTGGGGGGATAGAATTTCATTCATTAAAATAAAAGTTAGAAGACTACAAGCTTCACTATCGCCATCTATTGAGGAGTAGCTAAACAAAATTTCTTGTAATTTTCTAAAATTGAGAATTTTGTTGTTTAATTGGGATTTATACAAAACAATGGAATTGATTGGTTTTTGAATGAATTTTTATATTGACCGAGTGTGTCTTGTTCGTTCGAATAAGTAATTTAAAATTCTTAGCTAATTTTAGACTTTTTAGAATTCTATTCGGAGTTTTCTGATTTTTATTAGCATCTCGGCATGAATATGTCGACATAGAAGTACCTATTTCTATTAAAATAAACAACGACACATTATTCTTTTCTTATTAATATTAAAATAGTTATCTTCATATTCAATCAGCCCCGCTTTTATCTTCAAAATCTTTAAACACTTAGGTGTTTAAAGATTTTGAACTTTTGTACTTAGGTACGACATGTTGTTTTGACTAAAAATTAAAAATAAAATTAAGGCTAGATAATCCTTGTTACCTTCAATAATGTTAATAATTACTTGCTATATATAACTTGCCCAATTAATGAAAATTAACATCAAACTCTTCGACTCCTCTTAATAGCGGTCCACTGTCTTCCCAAAACGTAAAATAATTCTACCTAGAAAAATTTCTAAAAGAGTGTAACGAGCCGTCTCTTCACTATAAATTATAAAATAAATATATTTATTGAATGTTGGTCGTTCTCTTTATATATGTATGTTAAAATATAAAATATTGACAATGAAAATATATTTTCAAATAGATTTAAATAAATTATAATGAGATTGGAAAGCTCAAATTGTCTACTTGGCCGAGTTGTAGGTATGTGCGTAGCATTTTCTGTTAACTTTTGGCAATGAAAAAAAAATGATTTAGATTGTGTAAGAATGAGTGTGTGTGTGAGTGTGTGTAAAACAAGAATGTGTGTGATATGTGAGTAAATGTGTGTGTTACGATCGCTGTGTGTATAGAAATAATATTATAAATGTCTATTTAGTTATAGAATATATTAAAAATAGACTGCGATCATTGATTTCCAATATTTAAAAAAAAACATTCGTCTATCTTTGGACATTATTTATTTCAATCGCAAGTAAAGTAAGTCACTCCTAAAATTAATTACTAACGAAATCAATGATTGATATCTATAAACATGAAAATAAATATTTTGTGTTAACAGTGATATTTTTTTCTATGTATTTATCAATTTAGATTATAATTGACGCTGAGCGTTGTTCATGCAAAGTGAATGATACTTTTACTTAATATATTTTTAAATTAAGCTTAATTCTCATTAATTCTCTCTCAATTTTGTATCATTCACTCTGTGTAAAAGTTAAGTATAAAAATATATTTATCTAAAATCACTTTATACTTATACAAAACATATCTCCCGTTTTGCCAATTAAAGAGTATTGTTAAATTTTATATGTTGTGAAGCGCATTGTAGTTTACAGCTTTTTGGTGCTTATTATAAAGAAAATACGTTTAGTTGAAGCCAAAGGCACGTCTTGGAGACATTTTTATTAAAAATTAATATTTTTAAATATATAGCGCCATCTTGTGACGAGTAGTTTAAAAAACAGTTTGACTTTTTCTGCTATAGATGGCGTTATATTAAATAATGTTAAGGAATAATTTCATGTGTATTAACGCAATAAATATTAATTATTTCACGTGACGCATTCTATCAGTGATGGTTTATGTATCTCGATGTTAGGATGATAAGTTAGGATAAGTATATTTTTGAATTAATATTCTTGTTATGATGAAACTTTTTGTTAATTTATTTTGTTTATTAATGTGAAGCAGTGACATTAAATTGGGTGTCAAGACAGGCACAAAATAGGGACCCGTGGCCCGTAAAAAAGGGCAGTTAATTTCCTTAAGATTAAAATTACTAAACTAGAATCAATTAGCTGTGGAATCTGTAAGAAAGTAATATAATTATCTGTTTGAATATTTATGCTATTTTTTATTAGACATGTACTTATTGCTATCTCATCGTTTTTGCACATACTATGGCTACTTACATTTACTTCACATCAAAAGGTCATTATTTTAAATATTGCCAAGGGCCCCGTTATGCCACTGTCTTGAAAAATAACTAACGTACTTAACTCTGTTTGTCAAAATTTCTAACCTAATTATGTACAGTTATTTATTTGCAATTAATTTTTATAATTATTTTTACTTCGACGTTTGTTTAGTTGTATAGTCTAAGGATAAGTGAAATAAATGTAAATATACGAAAAACAATGTGACGATGACAATAGGCGGAGTAGAATAGTTTATGACGACGAAATAATCTCCATAAGATGCGAAGGTGGGTTAAAGTTAGGTGTTGGTGTAAGTTTGTGGTTTTACTAGTAAATTTTAGTTTTTCTGGCAGAAATTTTACTTTAAATTAGCACTCTAGCGGCCAATAGCAGAAGTTAGTCAAAAAATAATTGACATGACACTAACAGTCAAATTATTAAATTAATACATGTAAATATGTAGTGTGTGATTGGTGCATTAGGCGAGCTACTTGAGCTTCTATTGCACATTTTTGTTTAATGGTCGAAAATATATTTCTACAGTAAAATTGTCTTTCTCCAATAGTTCTTCCCCTCGATAACAGATGGCAGTGCGCTAGCGGAGTAGTTTAGTTTACTCTTTTCACTTATAGATGTCACTTTAAAATAACAATCAAATCGCAGTGCTTCCATTTTGCGTAGATTTTAAGAATACTTACATGTAAGGGAAATATATTTTCAATGTCAAAATAATATAAATTATAGTTTCGAAGTCTTCCAAATTGTCTTCCGTTTAACGAATTTTGTGTTCAATATATATAAATATATATGTTATATATAATAGATAATATTATAAACTAGTGTTTCGAAAGGTTTAGCATTTAGAAGCAATATACTGTTCACTTTTTGATCACTTATAATGTGAGACAAAATTAGTAAAACTATCCTATTATTGTTGCTATATGTAAAAATCTGTATAACCAAATAAATGGTATTGTTGTTAGTTTGTTGTAGTTTTATTTTATGTCCTCACAAACATTCTCAGTATTTTTCATAGTGAAACAGAAAAGCCATGTATGACAGCCCGGCCGAGGCCTCCGTGCCTTTCTGTACGTTAAGGTGGCTCGGCTGAGACCCCCCGTGGCTTTATGTAGGTTGCGAGATGTCTAGGTATTAATCCAATGTACTCTTCAGCACAAGCATATGTACTACTCACTTGATTTCCTATTACCTCTTCGATAAAGTGGTTTGAAGCATTTGTAGGGCGGCCGGGCTGGCCTGTAGTATAATACACCACTGCGGCCACTGCCTAACCCTTCGGGAATACAGGCAGATGTGAGGTTATGTTATACTATCACGTCTGGTGACAGGTGAATGACACTTATCTCTTTCAAATAGGCACTGTATTTATATAGGTATTGGGTTAAACTGTGGCAAATATACAGTACCCGAACCCGAGTGTGAGTTTTTTACATTACCACTGTAGTTGCGTCACGCTAAAAATGTATGAAAATTTAGGCAGAGCCTCTAGCGGCGAATAGCGTTACTAAAAATTTGTTTGACAAATATCATGGTTACACGGTCACAACTATTCGTTACAGAAACGTGTAGTAAACTACCCAACTTACACTTGAGGTACAGTACCCCAAGTGTGAGTTTTTTTACACTACTACTGTAATTGCGTCACGCCAAATATGTATGAATATCTAGGCAGCCTCTAGCGGCGAATAGCGTGACTAAAAATTTGTTTGATATTTTTGGCGTGACGCAACTATAGGTAGTAGTAACGTAAAAAGTCACACGGGGTATTGGTGTCCAAATGTGCTAATTACAATAGTATATTGAAACAACGTAGTCTCTTCTAGATCCAACTAAATGACCAACTATAGGTTAGTTTGTCATTTAGTTGGCTCTATAAATTCATAGCTACTGATGAGCCAAAAAGGTTGGCTGGAGAACCTTCAGTACCCCAAGTGGGAGTTTTTTTACTTTACTAGGTACTGTAGTTGCGTCACGCCAAAAATGTTAAACAAATTTTTAGTCACGCTATTCGCCGCTAGAGGCGCTGCCTAAATTTTCATACATTTTTGGCGTGACGAAACTACAGTAGTTATGTAAAAAAACTCACACTTGGGTACAGGTCTCGCCAATAACTGGCCGATTACGTAAAAGGATATCCGCAAGGACCATATAAGAGCCCAAAAGAAAAAAAAAAGGAAAATAAAAGATCTGATAAGCTTCGGCTTCTGTTATTGGTAGAAAAATATGACAAAAGGTGACATGATACGGGTCATCGTCGAAGTGAAACATGCTAATAACATAGCGCGATCACCAAATCGCGAACATTATGGCAATATTCCCCATGATCGAACCATTCATTCTGGAGATTATTAGGGCTAAGGGCGGGATTCCGAGTAAAGTATGCGTTTCTCATGAATATGAACCTTATTGCAGTACAAATAATGTCCATATTCGTATAAGCGAAAGCGTATAATTGTTTCACACAAATATGAACATTAATAACATAGCAATAATGTTCATATTCGTATGAAACGCTTACTTACAAGTGGTCAGTAGTGAAAAATTATGAAAAACAAACACATAAATCGATTTTTAATAGTTTTATTGGAAACAAAATAATAATTATGCTATATATTGCACGTGACTCGCTAGTCTAGATCCACACTTTGAGCAAAACCCACTTTCACTTATTTATGTACCCGACAAGTCGCTGCGACTTTAAAACGCAAAGTCGACAGTGCGCTCAAACTTACATGCAGTAATTCTGAACAAAAATTTAAGTTTTACTGCATATAGTTGATATGAAACTTTATGGAGAATATAGTTGACTAAATGATGAGTTTGGTAAAATCTACTAATACTAATAGTCGACTAAATAGATGCCTGATTGATATACTCGCCACAAAATTCCGTTAGTTATAACTTGTTACAAGAAAATTATTCGACAAGGGACTTCCATACAGTCATTATTGTTTGAGAATCATTTTCTTTAAAATATAAAGAATTTTATCTTTTTAATTCAAAAATAGCAACATTTACAAACAACAATGATAATATGGCAACCCCTTTACATGTTCCATATTTAAAATTATTTTGTAAATAGATAACGTTTTATACCTTACATTTGTTGAATCGTAAATGATAGTAACAATTATATTTTCTAGCAAAAAGTTATATGGAATTGAATATTTTTACAGCATCATGGCTCAAGTTGAATAGTTAGGGAGATATTATACCATAATATATCTAGGATAGTATCTCTAATATAACCTGTAGAGTCATAGAAATGAGTCATATGTCTACATTATCATATATCTATTGACTCATAGATCTTATGATCCTAGATATAAAGTGTAATATCCCTCTTAGAAATGCTTAAACATTAGGTACATTTTATTTGTAGATGGCGATCATAACTGGGATACACATGATGTTAGCTCTTTTTCATCACTGACAAAACGGTTCCATCGATAAATAAATTGCCCTATACAAGGTTTTTTTTGATATCCCATAACTCTAGGGTTATATTATTTAAGTAAAAAGAACACAAAATCTAGAATAGATGGTCCAAAAATGCATAGTTTCGAAGATATAATCAATCATAATTAAATTATAAGTATCTAATTTTCTGTCATAAATAAGAGTAATTCATTTTTATTCAAATCAATCATTCATATTTAAAGCTAAGAAAATGCGACGTTGTCATATTTCACGTAAGGGTGTTTTACATTAATAATCGCGACTTTGTCAAATTATTTTGTATGAAAAATGAAAACAAAAAAATGATGATTGAAGAATAATTCATATGCCAGTTGGTTCTTTGATATAGTCTCAATCATACCCTAGAGTTATGGGATATCAAAAAAAACACCTCGTATAAACATTTCTAACGCAAAAACAACTTTACTTCATTCCAAAATACAATAATTCAACTTTAGCATGCCTCAGTAAGAAATATGGCCAAAAAATTTCGACTTGTATCAGTAAAAAATAAAATGCTAAGTCAAAATCTTAGGACGATATTTCTTCTCGTGTTAATATGGTACAAGATGCTTGTTGTGTGACAATTTTCAAGTAAACGGGGTTTTGTAGACTATATTATTAATTTCGATCATAGCGACGTACCATGCACTATCGTGACAAGACTTGTGTCACTTAAAAAGACTTGACACATGTCGCAGTGGTGCGTGGTACGCCCGCCGCCCCGCGTGGGAACTTATAACAACCGCAGTGGGTACAATATATTGCGACATTGTTAGTTAAATCACATATTTTATCATAGACAAACTGTATATAGTTCATGTATATATTTTTGTTTATAGAATAACTTTTTAAGATAATTAATTTCGATTTATTTCATAGTTGTTTTGTCAATTGCATGAGTCTATTTTAAAAGGAATATTCCGGTCTGTTCCCCCGATCTGTCCCCTTTGGGGGACAGTCAGGAATAAAAATCGATCTGTTCGTCACCAAGACGAACGGACAGATCAAACGAATGGTTTCTGGTATGTCCTCTGCTGTTCTTTAAGGGGACAAATAGAAATGAAAGTTTCGATCTCGTCTGTTACCGACGAGGGGACAAATCAGGGGGGACAGACTGGAATATTCCTTATAAAATGTTCCACAGCCATTGAAGTAGAAACGCATGGACCAAGGGTTTAGTGCATAATACACGGAAAAAAGTGTCCTGAGTTTACTTACACCAATAGAACGCGCGCCATATAAACTTAGAAATACCAACAAAGTAATTCAAATTCTATGTCTTTATCACAATGGAATATTCCGATCTGTCCCCCCGATAAAAAAATCGATCTGTTCCCCTGTCACCAAAACTCTGAACGAATTATTTCTGTCTTGTCCCCTGCTGTTCTTTAGGGGGACAAATAGAAATGAAAAAGTTTCGATCTGTCCCCTTGTTACCGACGAGGGGACAGATCGGAATATTCCATCACAATGCCTAATTTACTTTTTACCATATGAAGGTAGTGTGGGCCAAGGTTTTTTTTAAAAAAAAAGAAGATTCAACTGCACCCATTTACGTAAATTAGTCTTCTTTTCAACGTTTTAGTCTACATTCAGTGCGGACATTTTTGAATACCCGACCGATTTTGGACCCGATGTCAACTTGTTTCTACGTCACTGTCCACAACGATTAGAATTTAAAATACCATAAAAAAATATGGTTCTATTTTCAAATTCATGACCGTTGCCTAGTCTATGATCAATAAATCCCTAACAATGTCGCAAGCTTGCATGATAACATTCTCAAAACGATTCACAACTCCGCAACATGATTAGATTAACAAAAAAAAATGCAATATAATCAAAAAAGGCTCAGTATATAAACTAGTACAAAAAGATCGTACATGCCCAACGTTGGGCAAACTTTGTTTGGGGCAAGGAGACCAACTTTGCCCCGTGAATTGGAGTGTAATGATAATAGTGTCCGACCGAAGGTTCGGTTTCGGTTTCGGCCAGTTTCGGCCAAAAAATCTTGTTTCGGCTACAGTTTCGGTTTCGGCCAATTTTTTTTTTAATAATTTCGGCAAAACAACATCGGGTGATTACTTTTGCCCCACCACCACACAATAGAATAGAATTTTTTACATGTCTAAATAAGGTTCGGTTTCGGCCGAAACTGAGACTGGCGCCGAAGATTCGGTTTCGGTGTCTGTTTCGGCTAAAAATCCTGTTTCGGTCGGACACTAAATGATAATATAATTGTCTGTAGATTTTTTTTATATCAATGTTTTTAACCTTGAAATGTTTTTATATGTCTACTAGACATGATTATTTTTTATTTATTTTTTTGACTTTTCAAGTCTTAAAAATTAAAACTACAGACAGCTAAATATCTTTGAAGGCAGGGCAAGAATATTTATATGGGGCAAATATGGTCATTTTCACCCGAAACAAAATGCAAAAACCATAATTGCCCATGAATCTCACATAAAAAACAATCAAGTTTTTTTTACGGCACATCGGGCAACTTTGGACCATACGCCATATTTCGAGAACCACTGTAATGTGGCTAGTTCTAATTTCAGTTTTATTAAGTAATAAAACATATCATTATTAAATAATATTCAAACTGGATACAAAATAGCATAAAAAATGCTTTTCAAATTCATTATTTGAAGTTCAAAACATTATTTTCGAGAAAATAATCACTGAATTCTATAGTGCTAAGTATCACTGTTAAGTTAGAATAATACATAGTATTTCAAAATTATAATTCACTTTTGGGGGCCTACTCCCGAACTCGCCCGTCCGAAAGTAGCCCGAAACGTAGGAGAGAACAAAACAAGTCTCAAGTTCAACTTTTCGGACGGGCAAAAACACATCGGTAGTAGGGACAACTGTCAAATCGTGTTGTCATGTGATAGGGAGTAGGAAACGCTCGTAACTGAGGCCGAAACTACGGACTTCGAGCTTAGGGAGTAGACCCCCATACATTATTTTAAAGGCGACATACATTTAGCAGGATCTATACGTATTTTTTTAAAGTGGATGACTTTTTTACCGTCTTCGAAAAAATGCATAATAGGTAAATGAAGTAGAACACGATGACATAGCTTTTTTTTTATCTATCTATAAATACTAGCAATTTGAAGTAAATTTTCATACTAAATCAATAAAAACAGAAATGTTGATTTAATCAATTAAATAATTTCTTAATTCAAATCATACACACCTGCGTATGATTTGATTTTCTATAGTAGGTATCTATAGATATATCAATTACATAAATAAACGAAAAAAAAAAACTGTTCCAAAGCCTTCTCCTCCGATCATCTACTATACCCATTTTTTTTTTCAGATGTTAAAAAAACTCAACCAGTATTAACGGTTTGTCGAATCGAATCATAGTCTTAAATACGGATTGATACAGCTAAGTGTGTGCCTGCCCTAACAATGTAGTTTTTTGCGCAAAACGCTTCATTAATACTTAGCAAGTATTACTGAATTTTACTGATTTATAATTTCGAAGTCAGACAATACGCCTTGTAAAGATTCTATATTTTTATCGAAATGACCAATCGAAGCTCGATATACGCGTCTGCAGCTATTAGTAGAGTGCGAGATACTAGAATTAAGTGACTGGAAACATGTAAACAACCACTTGACCACAGTAGATATCACTACAGAGTATAAAACAAAGTCGCTTCCCGCTGTCTGTCCCTATGCATGCTTAGATCTTTAAAACTACGCAACGGATTTTGATGCGGTTTTTTTAATACAAAGAGTGATTCAAGAGGAAGGTTTATATGTATAATACATTGCACCCGAGCGAAGACGGGGCGGGTCGCTAGTATAAGCTAAAGCCTCAACTACCTATAATCGCTTAAACTGACACACTCACACATACACACACTGTATACTGAGTATAATATACTCTTTGTAATGTACTCTATGACTCGAGGAGCTCGTGGCTAAATAATTACAGCCGCATAGACCGATCTTCCGGGTTAGGCCACGCTTGCCGAGGTTGGTCTGTGGATGGGTGACCATTTACCATAGCGAGTTTCCTCCGTGCCTCGGAGAGCACGTAAAGCCGTTGGTCCCGGCTGTCATTTGTAGATCTTTGACAGTCGTTACTGTTGGTCAGAAGCCAGAAAGTCTGACAACCAGTCTTACCAAGAGTATCGTATTACCCAGTTACTGGGTTGTGGAGGTCTGATAGGCAGTCGCTCCATGTAAAATACTGATATTCAGCTGCATCCGGTTCGACTGGAAGCCGACCCCAACATAGTTGGGAAAAGGCTAGGCAGATGATGAATGTACTCTATGACAGCCGTGACTAGGGTTGCCAACTTTTGTTTGAATAGGAAAAAATAAAGTATTTGGTAGACAAATAAAGTATTTTTCAAAGGACATGACCAGTGCCTGCCTTCCTGTTCGAAGGAATGTGCGGGATTCCAGGTTTTACACTAAGATTTAAAAATGAAGATCTAAATTATTATGGTTACCTATATGTTTTATTCCGACTAAAGCCTAAGTAAAAATATCTGAAAAAACAGAGTTGTGATATTGCTTCCGTTTTGCTTTTTGAAACACTTTCTGTTTTTTACATTTTTTTTCATCATATTTTGTAGGTACGTTCTGTTTTAACTTACTTTACGTTTATCAGTAAAGATTGGAAATAAAGTAGGATACGTTATTATAAAATATGGTTGGCAACCCTAGCCGTGACTGACTGCATTGTGAAGCTCACTTAGAGGTCTTGTTGCAATGCGTGTCTGTGTGTGTCAATTCAGGCGATTATAGAAGTTGAGGTACTGAGTTAGCTTATATCTACTGTGACTTGACTGAATACTAAATTCGTTGTTTACACGGTTCGAATTACTTTCAAAGCTACTCTACTAAATACTGGTAACGTGTATACGAGCTTGAGATTCCATATTTCCAAAGAGATCGATCATAAAAATAGAAATATACCAGTTTGTAAAAATTTAAGAGACAAACCGATTTTTCCATAGACATACACTAATCTAAAGTGAGATTCTTCTATCGCTTGTCTAATCAGAATCACATGCACTTACAAACCAAGTCTAAATGATTGGAAATATACATCTTACTGGATAATTTAGTTTTTATTTATGGCAACACTAAATTTACTGTGTTACCAGTTTCTTTTGGCATTGTATTGTAAAAATATTTACAAGAATATTTTTGTAGATATTCTTAAAAATATTGGAAGATGTTATATTTCATTGTAGTTTTTAAAGCGTCTAGCTGACAACACTGATTTAGTGTTGCCATAAATTAAAACTGGCAGTCGACGGACCAATCAGACGAACAAACATGATTGGCTTACAATCATTGCCTCTCACACTGAAATATACATATTAAAACATTGCACTGCGCATGTAGGGTCGAGTCGGATAACAAAATTATAAATAACAACTTTTTAATACAAACTTCTTTCTGATTTTGTCTTATAGACTTTTTCGTAGACTTTAAAAAATAATGGCGTCCCGAAATATCTCAAATTATATTCGAAAAGTCTTAGAATTTCTGTAGATATTATTCAATCATAGTAAAAAGGAATTTAAATACTATCTTTTGGCGGTAAACGGTTTGTGGGGGTCTGATGGCAATCGCTCCTGCATCTGGCCTGACCCATAGTTGGGATATTTAACATATCTTCTTAAACAAGAGTTTTTAGTCTTAAATTTTTTGATATATTTAATTTCTACGCTCCAACACGCCCTACACACAACGAATCAAACAGAAATATGCCTGTCCCGCTCACACTCTTCTCGCACGCATCACGCACAACCACTTTGTTTATATTTTTTATTTATTTATATAACTAACAACGACGACGGCTCATGGTTTTTTTTTAAATTAATTTTTGTGCGTTACCCCTGGGAAGGGGAAACTGATGACTTCTAAAAAGTTATTTTATAATATTAATAACTATTTGGTTGTTTTACTATCGCTTATGTATTCATAAACTTTATTATTTTTTGTTATTTAATTGGATATGATAAGAATATGTACATATCGGCGGATATAGGTGTCGACTTCAACTTTGAATTCCACCGAGAAATACGTACTAATTAGAGCATGCAATTATCGAAAGTTTTCGATAATCGATGATCCGATTTTTGTAATTTTTTTTTCTCGATAAAGTCGATAATTACCGGTTTTTGTGATAATCTATGAAATTGTATTTCTCGAATTGAAAACCTCGAGACATCTAAGAAAAAAGGTATTGGTCAATAAAATGTGAATTATCGATTATCAATAATCGATTATCGTATTGCATGCCCTAGTACTAATGTACCAAAAATATTACAAAAAAGATTATTATCTAATCTTTCTTACATACATTTCAAAAGATATTCTTCGCCTGATATTTCTACGACCAAAGCGACGTTTTCACATCATATTGAGCCGTCGACGCATCTAAACTAGTCTTACTCGTGTTTCCGGCATCACCGGCGATTTTTAATACTATAGCGTTGCGACAGCCGCCGGCTGTACACGCGTCCGTTCGCATCGCTCGCCGCAACTATACTACTCCGAACACATATACATAAAAGGGGAAATATCGATCTATGTTCGAGATTTTAAATTTACCGAGTTTTATAAATGGTCCGTAATAGATTAAAAATTGTAAAATGATAGTCAATAATTAATATTTTGATAACTGTGAAGTTAAACTAGAGTTACGTAACCTTCTCCTTTATATTAACGAGAAATAATCTAAGTAAAACCTAGGTTTAAAATGTGATAGGTATACTTTACATCTAGGTTTACGTTAGACTTGGTTACTTAAACCTAAATTAGAGAGCCATTATTGAACCATTATTTTAATGGTTTTAAAATACCAAAATGATGTTAATATTCAGATCAAAATAAAGTTCATATAACACCATTTTTTGTAATAATTTTGCACTCAACACCTATACCTATAAAAATTGATATTACTTTCAGATCACATAGTAGTCAAACGAATTTAAACTCAATAGTTACTTTTATAAAGTTGATTTTTGCTGTCAACATTACACAACTAAATACTATATCGTTGATTTTAGACCTTACTATATCCAAAGGTATGTTTTCGTCTAAATTTAGAAGCGGCGAGCGTAACGATCGCGCGCGTCATCACAGTCAAAAAACGGTTTAAGATACCGACGTAGTGACTCGCACTGGCAAATATATAATATACTGATATATATATATATATTAAATATATAGCTTACAGTTCTGGGACAACTGTATAGGGAGATAGACAAGATATAAAGAGCTATTGTCTGCCAACCCGGGACAGTCAGACCCGCTATCACCCTTGCTTACTGGCTTCACCACGTCTGGGTGAAGGCTAGGCAATTGCTGATATTCAGAGAGGCCTTTGTTCAATATTGCCCAGCAGTGGGCAGAAATAGAACTCTGTATAATACTCATGAATATTTCCCAAACACTTTTGTCTTCAAAACACACACATTGTATACAAATACACGAATACCCAAACTTTACATGTAGTTGTGTAAAATGAAAACACACTTCATGTGTGTATGAGTAACACGCGGTTGTGTGCGTGTGTATGAGTTACAAGTACATGTATGTATGTGTGTTTGTGTATTGTATAACTTTAAAATACATTTTATATTGGAAAAATACAGTACAATTACGTACAATGACTCTTTTCCATAATATTGGAAAATCACAGCGTGAAGTGAGGCGACCGATTTTTTTTTTTTTTTTTTTTCATAAAATATTAAACATAATAGTTTTTTTTGTGTCAAACTTAGTTCTATAACTGATCCAACATTCATTTTTCATTTTTTTTTAATCAAACTTAATATTCTTTAAGAAGCAACCATTTCATTTTACAATACCAAACTTTTAACGTAGCCAATTTAAATATAGAATCAACATGTTTTGTAATTAGCAACCTTATTTCAAGTTCAGTTTCCAGTGCAACTAATTTGAAGTTTTTTTCTTATTATTTCTGACAGATGTAGTTCTATTTTCAAATTGGCCAGTATAGTCGTTCTCTCTCACGAAGTCCGCTGTTGTGACTTTTATGTCTCTGACATAGAGTTCAATTTTGAATGATTTACAGGACTGTGAGATAGAATACCTATACATCGATGCAGTGACGTCATCGAGGAGCGAAGCCTTGTGTATTTTTTTCTTCTCGTTTTACCGTATAGTTTTATCCTTTTCTAGCACATTAGAAAGAACGTTTATATGTGGATTTTATACAGATTATAATTTATAAGGTCTTACTTAAACGATATTTTGCATTTTGCCTTAGTGAAGGCTGAAGATAATGTAGGTATCACTAAAAATGAAAAATCATTTCATTACTGGTTCTCCAAATTGAAATAACATTCGTGCATATAGAACGAAAATGGTCCTGCGTTCATTGATAGGTGTGCAAGGATGTTATTACACCTAAAAGAACGAATATTGATTCATTCATAAAAAAAAATTACAGAAAAGATCAGTTTTTTTTTGCAGCAGGTACTTCATCTTTAGCATTTACTAGGACACTATGCAAAATATCGTGGATTATTAAATTAAGACCTTATATAACGGTTACGGTTCTTACGTAATTTAATATTTGACTAATAAAATGTAAACGGTTACTATTCTAGTATCAGTCGCCTCACAAGGCCGCTATGATGAAGCTTAGAGAGTGAGTGAACTAAATAGTTCGTTCACTCCCTAAGGTTAAGGCATCAAACGTACTGCGGGGGCGTGCGATGTCTAACGTCGGGATAGCGATCGCTGCATCATTTAGCGCCAACTGGAAATGTAATGAAGACATAAGAATACTGAAGAAAATACTATGATGAAACTATAGGGTGTATCATGTTCAATTCATGTAATTCCTTCAAACCGTGTGATCTATTAGCAACACAGATTAACCCAGCATGGGTTTTTTTCAGATTCAACAAAACTTTCATTTTTGAAAAAAAAATGCACCCCGAGTTAACTGACTGCGTAGAGCGATATTGCGCTGGTTGTGCCTACCAGCTGTGTTGCCGTACTTTCATTCATGTATGCGTGGCATCAAAATATTCTATCACATTTTTTAATTTTTTTGTTGGTACCCTTTAAGCCGAACACGAATTTCGAACACGTTGCGTACCATTACCAAACTGTGTTCGGCAAACACATTCATATAGAAATTCGTGTTTAATGTTCGCGTTCGTTCGTGCATACACGGCTTTAGGTGGTTTAGATACGATCACTTCAGCACAAGGCGGTAAGTACCGCAACAATAAAAAGAATTTTGACTTTTTACTTTTAATTATGTGGTTTGAAGGAATTAACACGAACTTAATTAGACCCTGTTTATTGGTTGACTGCACAAGAGCCATTAAGTAGCCGGGACACTTTGTAAAGCAGTACCAGAGTATGTTGAAGCCATTTCTTTACTGATGAACATGTTTGAGCTGTAAGGTCCACGTTATATCTAAAAGTATACTCACAGCACTTGGTGTGGCTGTAGGGCGGCCAGGTGCGCGGGCGAGGGGGGCACGCCGGGGGGCGCGGGGGGCAACAGGGTCTGTGCCAAGCCTTCGAAGCGGCCGCCGGCTTCGAACCCATTCTAAATAGAAATGAAGTGTTGCAGATGATAACAGTAAAGGACCTAGGATTGAGCCTTGTGGCATTCTTATGTTAATACTAAATAATTAGATGTTGCTGCTTGTTGTGTTTCTTGGAGCAATAGCCTGACACAAAAGCAAGATCTCGTCCATGAATGCAATGAACATAAACCACAACTTCATTTATTTTTAATAGGATTATGTTTCGAATGCTTGTGTTCATTCGTATCAAAGGCTTTTGAAAGATTTAAAATCATCAACCAGCGTATTGTGAGCAGTCACAGGATTCTTAAACAATATTACAAATGACAGCGTGAATTTGATGCTGTTAGATATATCGAAATGTATCAAAGTTCAGAAAATTTTCTTATCAATGGTACTAAAGTTCCCATGATAAATTATATCTTAGAAGCTTCTTTCCATCTCAAAAGATGTTGGTACTGATTGTACAAAATCTTATATTTTGAGAAAAGCATAATTATTTTAAGAAAATCGTGTTTTGAGAATATCATGTTATGAGAACAAAGGTCTTAGAAGTCAAGTGTGCATCGATTATTTAGAATTAAAAATATGAAAAAAAAGATAACAGCGTAATAGATGATAATGGTGGCGATTCTCTTGTTCACCAACTAAACTAAAATGAGAGAATTGCTATCTTTTAGTAACAGATAGCGCGAGAAAAGGACGGTGATAGACAACAACTAAGTTAGAGATGTCCAAATTAGTTTACGCCTTGAACTTCAGCGTGTTTTTAGTCGACACGTTTTAAATGTCGTATGGAACTTTTACTTCAACTAAATTTGACAGCTCTTATGTCTCTTTTTAAATTTATTAGAGTGAAAAAACTGGCAATAGGCTAAATTAAGTTTAGTTTGTCCATATCAGAATCGGCACCATTGTCTATGTAAAACCAAATTTAGATTCCCTAGCAGAGTTTAAATACTCACAGGAATCATGATGGTAGGCCGGAGCGGCTGAATGGAGGGCTGCACGGTGGTCGGGTAGTACGGGTAGTACTGCACCGGGTACCCGATGTAGCCCGGGTAGCCGGCCGCCGCCGCGTACATGGCGGCAGCGGGACTGTACATCTGTGGAAAACACATTAGTTAAGCCACGTATTTATTTAAGTCTTATTTTTGCGAAATAAAGGATCACATCCATTTTTTTTTTAATTCCTCTAATTTGACCTTCGTACCTGGTGATATGCGCAGAGCTAAGATGGAGCACACGACTCCAAGTAACAGAGATATAGAGGGATTTCCCTATACCCTTCTGGCTCTCGCATACACACGAAGGAACACAGTAAACTGCTTGGCGCCGGATATAAATGTTCCAGTGGTAGCTAGCCAGGCGGACTGTATAGATCCTAGCGCCAAGCGTGCTGGGTTTTATATTCTAGGGAAATCATGAATAAGATTAAAACTAGAACAAAATTAACAGGTTTTCTTCTGGTGTGAAGTGTCCAGTCTTAATCTCCATTTGTAAGGTCGGCGCCGACAGTCTGGGGAGGAAGACGCATACTTCCCCTTGAATCCAGTCTTGGGAAACAATAGCAGGTCTTATTTGTAGGATATTGAGTTCAAGTGTGTCATTAGAGGCTCAAAGTTTTGGTAGTTTGAAGGTAAATTTGAGGGCACCGATTCCCAACAAGTCCAAATGAATTCACTGGTCCACAACATCAGACAACTGCTAACCTCGAACATGTCCGAATTTCTCCGAAGACTGCCGAAGTCATTGTGTTCTGTACATCAAGTATTTTAGAACTTACCGGTAGCTGCTGGCTAAGCGCCGGTATAGCCTGGTGATGCTGCAGTTGTTCATACGGAGGGGGAGCATACACTCCACCGGCACCAGCGCCGGCTCCGCCGAAAGTTACACCGTACGGAGAACCGCCTGCGACTGCGTAGCGATCTTTGGAATAAACAATACAAACATGGTCAGTGTCAGTATACTTCCTCCTAGTCTTTTTCCAGCTACGTTAGTGAGCTTCAAGTCTAATTAAATGCAGTTGAATACCAGTGTTTTACACGGAGCGACTGCCATCAGTCCTCCGCAAACCAGTTACTGGACAATGCCGATATCCTAAGGTTAGACCAGGGGTGCATGAAAGTTGCCGGGAGGACACGTCGTGGCACACGCTGGCAGAGTGTGCCACTTGGGAGGAGCCGCGCCGTGCCCTCATCTCAGGAGTAGGCGGTGACCTGTCGCTGTCGGCCGTGGTCGAGTCCATGCGAGACAGCGAGGAGTCCTGGGACGCGGTGGTGTCCTTCTGCGACACGGTCATGTCGCAGAAGGAGGATGCGGAAAGGGTGAGGGAGATCACCTCCACTCACCCGGCCCGCAGCAGACGCACCGGGCGTCGGCGGAGGGCGGACAACGCCCTCTTCCAGCTCCCCTAAATGGGTTCAGACAGCGCGGGGGGAGTCTAACACCTCCCTCCCCCCGCTAACCCGAGGAGGCCCGCCATGGCGGGCCGGCACCAGCCGGGGGTTGCGGAAGTATCGTTAGTTCCCGTGACCCCCGGCGCAGGTGTGAGATGGGACACCGGGGTAGTTTTAGTCAGTAAGAGTCTGACAGGCCCCTCCGCCCACCCCAGGGCGGAGGACATCCATGAGGATTTCCAAACCGAAAAAAAGGGGTGCATGAAAAGAACCTCCACTCCTGACGATACTTAAGTACGTCCGGCGCACCCTGGGCAGTCAGCCCCGCTACCAACCTTGCTGACTGGCTAATCTTTTCACCACAGCATTGAGCTATTTTCGTATAGCTCGTGCTGTCACGAGATAAGAAGGTTAGACCGGTTGTTAGACTTTCGGGCGTCTGACTACCCGTTACGTATGTCATAGGTATTCGTATAACACCGACGGCTTAACGTGCTCTTCGAGCTACGGTTGCCAATCACAGTACTAATTTAGTCTCGGTTCCCCGAAAACCTAATTGAATCCGTTGTCAAATAAAAATACTGATTCGATTGGTTGCGCAAAATACTAAGAAGCAATTACATCACATAAATGATTTGACAAATAGTTAATAATTTTTGTCTCGACCAGCCGAAACCAAGGGTTAAGGGCGGCCGCACTTTGGTTGCGAATTTGTATCGTATGTAAACATATGAATATTGGTTGTACGAATTGAGTGCGCACACTGACTACGTTTTTCTCCGTCAAATAGGAAGTGATATCGCTTTCGTGAAGTCCTCTTTGGAGCGTGACTTGTGTGATCTGTATCTTCAAGATAATTATCTTCTAAGGGCTCCCACACAAAACTGCGATGCGATACGACGCCGCATCGCAGAAACCTGGATGTGAATTGCTGCGATACGATTTAGTGCGGCAAAGCGTTGATTCAGGTGACCATACCTTCGACGGCAGTCAACCGTACTGGACGTGTTTTTAGAAGTAATTGTCATGGATCGCAAGAAGAGTGTTACATTACTGTTACTGTTAAATAGATATAGAAAAAAAAGAAGATTTTGGGTTCATCCACTTATTACGATTATGAACGCTGATGGGAACTACGTATTTTACTCGAAAATATTATGGTTTGAGAACGGAGGAAGATACATTTTTTAATTATTTTAGAATGAGCATATCTTCATTTGAAGAGCTTTTAAGTTTATTTATACACAACGAAGACGACGTCTTGCCCATATGCTGTCTCAGAGACTCAGAGCGGACTAAAATGAAGTCACCAAGTGTGACGTAATATCGCAGGAATGCGCGACGCGAATCAATTCGGAAGTTTTTGCGATGCGTCCTGCGAGCTCGCAGATTTTTGCAAAACGATGCGAATTCGCCGTTTTGTGTGGGAGCCCTAACTCAGAGATTGCGGCGTATCGGCTATCGTACAACCGAATGGGTGCGCGAAATATACATATTTAAAGAGATGAATTCGATAATTTTTTCTACATCCACTATTTGTGTTCAACGCACAAAAGTGTATTAAAAATCCCAACAAGTTCGGATTGTTTTCGGACGTCGGAAAAACAACGTATACGTACGACTAACTCGCAGCCAGTCTGCGCGCTCCCATAGTACTTGGAAGGTCAAATTCGTACGAAAACGCATCCAAAGTGCGGCCAGCCTTACCTTCGGTTTCTGAATAGAGAATTGGGGATAAGCAATACTTAGATAGTATTTGAGTACGGAGTTGTCAAAAAAATGCTTTAAAATCCGTCATTTTTTTGACAACTCCGTACTCAAATGTTACTTAAGTACTGCTTATCCTAGAATTTTCAGATCAGAAACCGGAGGTTGTCTCCTGAAAGCCTAGGTAAACTAACCTCCATACTGAGGCGCGGCCTGATGCGGCGGCGCCGGCAGGAATGGACCCTGCGGCGGCTGAGGTTGAGGATACGCACCCAGCGGCGGTGTCACTGCAACAACTCGATAGTTCTAACGGTGCCCCGCACTAGTGGACGCGCGCCCGACAAACTGATAGCTCACATCACTAGTAGAGCACAGGCTAATTTGTGCTCAGAGAGGAACAATACTACTTTTTAAAAATCGAATGTGGGTAGTTTAATATTTAAAGATGGAATTCGAAATTCAAAAATGAAAAGTTTGAGGTACACAGAGAGATTTGTTTCAATGTTTTTCTTTTATTTTAATGGACAAATTAAAATACCCAATAGTTTTAAGAGTTTAGTGATGTGATCGTGTCTCAGTGTGTCGGGCGCACATAGTCGCGCGGTGGCGCGCCGCAACCCAAGCCCGAGCATTCACGCTTGACGCAGTGGTGGTGTCATGCTAACATTTATACTGCTATAGTTTAAACCTTATTTCATAATACTCACCAGATAATAAAGATAGAAATAATTATTTTTGTCAGCAAGAAAAAGAAAAAAAAATGGCTGAAAGTTTTTTGTCTCGTTTTTACACATCTACAGAGGAATGTAAAAATGAGACAACTATAAACATAAAATTACTATAGCAATATTTTTAACATGACCAAAACGTGGGTGAAATCCAAGTTAAGAAAAATAGAAAGTGCGTAAAAATATTTTTTGTAGAAAAAAATTATTAAAAAGTTTTTTTTTTATAATTTCACCCACGCAATATTCACTTACGTCAGTGTTAACGACAAGCGATGCCCATACAACGCGTTACCACTAAACTGAGTCTTTCAAAAACATTTAACACTAAAAGTTGCATTCTGAAAGACCCATCAGTGTGGTGACAACACTCCGAACCGACAAAAATAAATATTTTTCAACAAAAAAAATATTTAAATTTCCGCTCCGAAGATTAAAAATACAATAAATTTGGTAGGCTGAGTTAATGTTTCAGCACGGTATGTGAGCGCTGAAAGCCTACCAAATTAGTTATTTACAATGCATTCCTTATTTTTAATGGTCACCCTAGCTCGACTGACTATATGAATACATTTAAAAAAAAGTCTGTGAAGTGAATCATTTGTCCATCATTTTGGTAAATGGTGGACAGTCGTCAGAGTCCATTCAACATCAGCAATGCCAATATCCTCGTTCAACGCTGCAGGGGCGTGCATTTCCATATAATCAGTAAAGATTTATTTCAAGCCTTGTGCATAAAAAGCTAGTGTGACCATCCAAACGTATTTTCATTAAGAAAATTCTTAAATAACAAAACAATCATCACACGATAAGGAACCTTTTAAAAAGTACAATATTTATTTATAATATGACCTTGAACTTTGGGGTGTACCCACCATTTTGTTTTACATTGTCGGTTTTTTGCAACAATGCAATGTAAAGGTTGAGAAAAATACTATTTCATCACAATGTTTTCTCACATTCCAGTTCTTATTTGCTTTTTGTTAATTTTTTTACCAAGTTCAGAGTCATAAATATTGATCGCCAAAACTGACGATCAAAACGTGTATACATGATGTGAACATTCCTTGAAATAAAAAAATATATTCATGTACTATTCATTTACTAACTATTCAACAAGTGTACCAAGATTTTTTGTTGATTTTTTCAAACTTTCATATACGATATTTTGCTGTTCAAATCTAAAAAAGCATTTCGATACAGGAAAAGCAAAAAAAAAAAACTAAAAAGAGCTATGATATCAGTGCGTTGAAGGACACAGAAACATGCATTTGTGACAACACAAAATTCTAAAACAATTCCTAGACATGCAACAACGAACACGACAAAACTAATTAAAAAAGAAACTTATGTACCTATTTATATTTATTAAAAAATGCATATTAAATACTACTTCTAATAACACTAAAACATCAAACGATAAACTACTTAAAAGCATCGAGTCGAGAAACAAAATCGTAGTAACACATGCTTGTCACAAATAAAACAAGAAATCGGCTGTAACTATGTAACAGCAAAATTTTCATATAAAACGGATGTGGACAAACCACAAAAAAACCTGGTAACATCCGTCACCTAAACATTAATTACTAAATTATTACCACTACCGAAAAGAATGCTGTACTTTAGTTTACTCTCACTTTTTAGTAAAAGTTGCAAACTTTTCAATATGGCCAACACAAAATACTTTCAAATATTGTAAAAGCTTAATTTATTATTTAATTGCAACAAGCAGGGGAGTTTACTGCTATATCATAATATGATATAACAACAAACTGAAAAACGTATGGTCATGACTGCTGTGAATAAATTTAGTTAATAAAAATCATTTGAACATCCGGATCCCTGTAAAAGACTCGAAGAACCGACATAGAGAAGACCAAAAAGAAGTTGAGAAAAAGAAAAAATAAAATTGTAAAAAATGTGGATCCTATAAAAATGGTGTTGAAATATATTAAGTCCGTGGTTTAAGGTGTTTGTTCTAACCGTCCAGTTACTTGAGACCCTCACAACTGGCATACTTCCCTGTCCTTCGATTAAGCTTATATTGGCATGCATTGTTGCCTGTAGCAAACCATGCTAAAGGCAACATAAAACAAATAGATATAACCGGATCACATAAAAAAAAACTACTAAAAAAATATTTTTTTTATTAAAAATTGAGAAACAATATTTTTTGTTATTTTTTCTGGTCATGTCCATCTGTTCACTTATATCTATTCACACACGCACTAACATTGTGTCATTCCTGTTAACATATTGACTCAGTTTTGACCTAAAATCCTTTCCTATTTAAACCTGAATAATAGTAGAAAAAGTGAAAAAAATTAAAAACATTGGTAAGGATTAAACGTCGTAATTTAGATCTTGTATCACTATAAATAGATACCAAATCTAAAAGGTTTGTTAAACATAGTGTAATTAAGACATACAACTAGAAAAATTGGCATTAACATTTTAATGTTATAAATTATTATTTTCAGATTTTTTTATTATTGTTAGTGCCAATTTTACCATCACCTTACATAAAAATGTCTGCAAACATACATTTGCAGACACTGTAATAAATGCAAAGTAATAGTAAACATTTTCATGATTTTTAATATTTTTTATACATTTTTTTTTTTTGTTTTCTGCAGTTTTTTTTTTCTATTATTTTGCATTTAATTCGGTTAGTATTAGACACACGACCTTAATTATTAATAGACGCGACTTTTACGATGTAATTATTAATAATAAAATTGAATAGGTTTAATATTATTTTTATTAAAAAACCTATTTATTTGAAAAGTAAAAGTCGTATCTTTTTGTCAATAACAAAAAGTAGCTAGCTTTTTTGTGCCATTGTAACCAGATTCGAAATTATTTTTAGAATCCAGAACAAAACAGAAATAAATGACGAAGTTTTATTTTTATAAAAATTATGAGATAAATGTTAAAATTATCCTTTGTTACTTTTCCCCATTTTTATTCGTCATTCATTTTTGATAAAACATTATTACTAATAAAAAGTTAGCTTAATCTAAATAAGGAAAACGAAAATAAAACAAACACAAGACAACCCTATTTATAAAGTTTTAAAAACAATAGGGAAGCTTAATAAACAATGAGGCAATAACATTTTTAATATTAAAAAAAGATAAAACATTGCCTCATAGTTTTTAAGGTGCACTGAACTAGCAACAATAATTACTGGTTACCAAAACTATTTTTTTTTATTTTCTTTTTATTTCCCAATTTTGAACCAGTAATTATTACAACTTAAAAATAAAGTGTTAAAACAATAAAAAAATAAGCTGTGAACTAAATATTTAGAAAAAAAATTAAAGAAAAAAAAAAAGATAGCTAAGACACATAATTTTAAAGAAAGAGTCCCATCTTAATACGAAGAAATTGGAAAAATAATCTTTTTTATTAGACAGAACTCTGCGACTTAGAACAACTTATTTTTTTAAGACATGGTTAACTAAGAAATCTGACAAGCATTTATGTTTTTTTTTTTTCAGACACAAATCCAGGACATTTTTCATAACACTATACAAATAGTATCAAGCCAAAGACATCTACTGTACAGCCAACCATTTAGCTTCATGTCAATGAGTCCGTGAGGATTGGTGTTTTTATTTATAAACAATTACTTACCACAAAAAAAACAGCAAAAAAATATTGTTTCAAACATAGATACTTGTCAGACTTGTATAGAAAAACATAATAGTGACTTGACTGCTATAATTTTTTCAGGGTTTTTGCAATCCATTTGATTCCTAATCAAAATAGACTTTTAAGAGCTCTGGTAGTTTCGTAACATTTCCTTTATTAATCAAATCGCGACGATGAAAAAAGTTTATTTATACAAGGGTTTTGCGGAGAGGGGGTACTAATCCGCAGGCCACTTAAAGTATCACTGATGACTGTTTTAAAGCAAGTGTTAAAAGGGGTTCGAACATTTTTCTATGGAAGCTGGCATAGGTCCCTACCGCCATTTTCATTTTTTTCAAGATTGCGGCGGGACTAACATATATGGGTAGAGGACAGAAGAGGACGCTGCAATCTTGAAAATAAATCTTTAAGTTCAAATATCTTGGCAACGTGACCCCCTATAAGGGCACCTTATCTCTGAATATTTTTTGTTTGTTTGAGTGTCTTCTACCCATATTTACCAGTTACAAAGTGCGCTGCAATAAAAAAACTTAGGTCTAAATATGTCGGCAACGTGACACTTTAGGACACCATATCTCTGAATGTTTTTTGTTTGTTTGAGTGTCCTCTATCCATATTTACCAGTAACAAAGTGTGCTGCAATATTGTAAAAAAAAACTTTAATCCCAAATATCTCGGCAACAACGTGACACTTTAGGGCACCATATGTCTGATATTTTTTGTTTGTTTAAGTGTCCTCTACCCATATATGTTAGTCTAATCGTGCGCCGCAACTTGGAAAAAAAAAACAAAATGGCAGCGGGGGGGCTATGCCACAAAGGTTCTATCCCCTTTCAAAATTCGGTAATTTTTATTTCCATGTAAAATGATTTTTATTTGAGTTTATTCAAAAATTATTTAGCCCTGCTTTAGTATACACGTAGAAAGCGGGTTGCCAGCGCAGGTAGTCTCATACTGTGTGGCGAACCAGCGCCAACAAGCGCCGAACTTCACCGACTAGTTCCGTCCTGCTCGGATCAGCGCTGGTAAGCCGTCATTTGTTGCTGTATTTGCAAGGGAACAAGGCGTATTTTTGTTAAAAAATGCCAGCCCCTGCTTCTACGCGCTTCCTTTATGTAGCGGTTACCTGCACAGACCAGCACCAACAAGTGCTAGCAGGTCGGCGCCGGTTACCCATTTCCTTTATGTATACACCCTTAGTTACGAATTCAGAAAATAGAGTGTCTAATCCGTGACCTCAAATATGATCTAAAATGTATACACTGTTCCTAATAGCTGAAGATAGATAGATTTTAGATTATTTTTATGAAATCTTTGAACAGCTATTTCTGTTTAATTATTGACTTTTGGGGAAAGTTGCAGAACAAAAGTTACTCATTATTTGTGAACAGCCTTTCAGATTAGTACCCCCTTTCTGACTAACCATGTATAGTAACAACTTTAGCCATCCATAAGATTTGAGATACTAATTTATTATTTGTTCCCTTGACATATTACAGCAGCCAACCCAAAACGAACGGGTTACAATCGAATTAATAACACATACGATCGTCCACACGCCGATACGCACATATCATATATTTGTCTCTCTTTAACTATGTTTCCAAAAAAAAGAAAAATAAAGAAAGAAAAATTCTATATGATTTCATTACATGATAGCGATTAGTCGACTGCCGCGCGGGGTCTGCGTCGGCGGACTCGCGGCTCCTGTAGAGGGGGGGCGGCGGCTGGGAGGGGGAGGGGTGTGGGTAACTTTGTATTATCATCATGTCTTATGTGCCGCACAAGAGTCAAAATTGTCTCACACTTTTAGGAGAAACCTCAGACGTTTAAAATTAAAAACTTTTTGCAAAAAGATTTTTCTTTAGTAACCAGTGTGGCTGGGAGATCAATTTCAAGATTTTAAAAATGTTTTTTTTTTTTTTTTACTTTTTTTTATTTTAAAAAGTTACATAGCCTGTTTTGATCTCCAACTACACTAATATCATTAAACTTAATAGACTAACAACAATAAAGTTGAGTCATTATTTATTTTTGCATATCATTTGCAAGTTCTATGAATGAGATTTCTCTACATCAACTCCAAAGTTGGTCACCAATATCTAAAGGAATATTGGTTCCAACATCGCTGCCAGTATTTGGAGGACCTTCATTTCAAGACAGTTTCACTCATTGTGCAGCCAACCTTACTTTGTCTATGGACCTTACTTTTTTTTATCGACACTTTGCTACATACATTGAGTGTCGTTTCATAATATACAGAAAATTTGTATATTTGAAAAAATTATAGAACTACGAAGCTAGAGTATGGAGTTGGACGTACATTCTGACATTTGTAACGCCACAAGGTTGCATACTAATATCCCATTATGAATGTTAGTTTGATGACAAGATCAACAAACAACTGCGTTGAACAATTTTACGCACTTAGTATGTTGAAGTAATCGTTTTTCATTTTTTTTTTTCGTAAACAAACATACCTACGTACAATGATACGTTTTTGAAGTGCAATTGTGTTCTATTTTCAGATAAACAATATTTGTGTTGGTGAAGGAAAAAAAAAATTAACTCTGCTACTAATTTTTGGTCCAAGTAATGATTTTTTTTTTTGGCAAAGGCTTCCCTACTCTCTGCCCAAACTATTGCATTTTTTTTTCTTAATTTTCTTTTATTGAAAATTCTCTAATGGTCTTCATAAAATATGGATGAATCCTTGTTTCATATTTTAGAACATAAGGAATGTATTTTAATTCCATTTAGTATATTATGTATTACCTATGAATACCAATTATTTATGCAGATGGGTGTGTTAAGTTTGAATAATAATCATGATTCTGTTGTATAAGTGTCTGACCCACTTCCTATAAGGTCAACAGTCAACAGGGGATAAAATACTAGTGTACAATATTGATTTAAGAGTTCAGGTCAATAGACTGGTACATTTTTTCTATGACGGTATTTTTCTTATGTAAAATATACAGCAGATGTTCATTATAAACTCATTGTAATGAGTATTAATTAATCTCGTGTTGAAAGCCAACATTAACCAGTGTAATGAGGGCTCATGAATCAGTTCTAGTGATGAATGGACCTAAAATTAGAACAAATAGGTAGATCCCGCCTCGCGAATCCTAAGTCTGGTCAACCATCTTGAATTTATCGCAAGTATCGATCTACCGCGCAACACTTTACTATCAATATTACATCTAATTTAACGCAAAATAACCCCCGTCCGACGCAATAATCTAGCGTCCGGGGATTAAATCATTGTTTTATTAGCGAAAACTTGTATTTCAAGGCCCAGCAGTGACGTTACACATGTCAAAACGTAATATAAGAAAAGAACAAAGAAAATAATAAATCAACAGTATAAATACCTTTTTTGTCTGCCATTTATATAATAACTATGTGGATATTAGTTAAAACGTAAATATTTTGTGTTAAGCTGCAAGAATTACAGGAAATTCGCAATTTAACTTGGACGCAGTCGCAGCAAACGCTTCGCAACGATTCCCGCAACGACAACTAGTGATTTCAATAGTGTTGTCACTGTCAGTCGTTCGACTTGAATAATGTTAGTCGATTGGAACCGAATTATTTTGATTCACATAAAATTAATATCACAACAATAACCGTTTCATTTTACACTTTAACGGTACACAATAAATTAAAGGAAAAGATAATCAGCAACTCCGCTCTTTGCCTTGATTATGAAACTATTTCGTTTGAATATGAAGGTGTATCATTCGACTGCCTTAATTGGCATTGAGTCTCTAAGAAAATACGCTTAGAGTAATCCTAATTACAATTTACGTCGCTCTAAGTCCCCCTTCAACCTTTTTATTTAAAGAAAAGACAGTTCAATTAGTTACCATGGAATCTAAAGTTTGTGTTATGCCTCGTAATGAAACTCTTCAAACTGATTTTATATGTCCTATTTTTCTAACCCTACTAAATTATTCTTTCGGACTTGATCCCTTCTGAAACTATTTTCTCAAACTATTTGCATTTCATCGCGGCAACGTCTCTAATAATTGACCTCGTCGCGTCGTAAATCGATCGATCTGCGCGGTGGCCATATAATTCACTTACAGGATGACATGCGCGAAGTGCAGTGGTGAGTGGGCGGTGCATTTATGGTTAGTGATGTGACTGATGCGTACTTGTAAAGACTCAGATTTTACCAAAGGTGGGAAATTCCTGGGAACAACTAATACAACCGTGACATAGGAGGATTCGTATGAGAATATAAATAAAATATTTGGATTAGAAGGCTGCCAATTTAGATTTTATTATGTACAAACCAGTTCATTATTTACATTAACGTCCGTAATGATTCCCGAAAGTAGGCATATTACTTATTGAATGGTATCATCTGAGGATAGCTGGGACTAAGAATATTATCAATATTCTTGCCTGGGACAGACTATACGCAACGGGGCCGCCCGTCCGGGTGGTTATGACGCAGTTTGAATCCGACTTTTCATAAATTATAAGTATTTTACGGTGAAATACGATCGGCTGACGTTGAATAGAAAAAAAAGTATATGCATGTCATTGTGCTTATAAGCTGTCTTGATTTTAATGAGTAAACACGGTCGCCGATTCCGACCTTGAGAAAAATAAAGATTTTTGATCTTGTAGGTTTTATTATGGTTCCGTTGTCAGTAATCGAAAAAGAAGTGATAGGCAGTGATAGGGAACCGAGGGTTCTTGTCAGTTCGGTTAAGGGGGTTGCCCACGGTGACCCATGATAGGGCGACAAAATCAGTGTGCATAGAGATCAACTACGATAGCATGGCACGCCCCTCCCATGGTACCATGGGGGCCGTTCAAATATTACGGAAGCAGATTTATTACAATTATTTACCCCCCCATCCCCCTTGTCAGCAAAAGTAAGCAAAGCTCTTACCCCCTCCCCCCATGCTTACGTAAACATTTTTCAATTATAAATGTATTTTTTTTTAAATTATAATGTTATAATTTTAAAAATAAGAAAATAGATTTAGGATAGAGATTAGATTTTACTGATACAGTAATCAACATAGAGTAAGGGACAAAAATATTATAATCTTACGAACATATCAAACTTTTCAAGCTACAATGTGAGGGTTGCCATTCGTGTAAAAAAGTAAATAACTACCGATGACGTAATCATCATCTAGACTCCCCTACCCCCCATGTCATCCAAAATAAGCAAAACAAAGACCCCCCCACGCCCCCATAGTGCTTACGTAATACTTGAACGACCCCATGGCCCCTCCAAAATCTGTCTTCAATGTGTGTGTGGATGTACCAACGAGTCACCATATTATGTGTTTGATATTAAGTAGATCTATTGCTCGACTAGTGCATAATTAAAGTGACCGCTCGACAATTACACCTTTTAAATATTCTTTTTCACACATTTTTACTTGCAGTTTCAATGGAGGGGCGTGCGATATCGTAGTTGATCTCAACTACAGTGGCACGTCACTGTAGTTGAGATCAACTCAATGCGTCAGCCGTGGACGCTGCGCCGTCCGACTCCATACAATTCAGTGCGATGCTAAAATCGTTCTGACGCGAGTCGCTCCGACATGCGTCACCATGGGCGAACCGCCTAACCGGTTCTTGCGCTTTTTGTCTGTCCCAACTGTGTGCATTTTTATAAAGTGGATGGGTACAACAACATGTAAACTGATAATATTTTCTTGGATTTGCTAGCCAAGGTGTCATCTCCACGGGCGTGTGTATCGCAGCTATAGTCTCGCTGTGCCATCAAATTCAATACTAACTATTGCCAAGATGATATCATCGTGTGGAAATTGATTCGTATAACTACTATTGAGTTTGATGACATTGCGAGATTATCGCCGCGATACACTCGCTCTTGGAGATGGCACCTAAGCAATTACTCTTCTAAGACCATTCGTGTTAGGATTATTCTGGTTTTGGAATGAAGGAGTCTATTATAAAAATCATTTATTAATTATTTACAAAATTTATAATACTAATTATTTCCTTACAAACGAAGACATTTAAATATTCGAAAATAGGGTCCATTTTCCACCGCATCTGCAACAATAAGAAAATATCATTATAAAGAATGAAGCCAACAACACTCAGCTTACTTACTCCTCCCTACTGTAACTTGTCAGTTCCCTAAGCAAAGAATGAGCAGCAACGTCAACTATGCGACGATATACGCTATACGTGTTTGCCAGCTTCGTAGCAAGCAATGCTTGTACGCTATGTTCCTTTTCGATACAGATCTATGCCCAAAAGTTTTCTGTAAGGCGAGAGCCTGTCGTACTTAGACGCACTATAATCTAGGTTAAACCTGGTAAGAAACTAATTGTATTTACCTGCAAGCTGACAAGAACCGGGCATCATAAGCGCCCTGCAGCGGGTGTTTATTAGGCTGTGAGGCTGATAATGCCCGCGAGCCGCAGCGACCACACTGTCGCCAGCGAGCTGGGCGCAGACCGCCGCCTACATACATGTACCTATGGCAATGAAACATATTAGTAATAATAGCACGGTTGGTGGAGGTGCTCCTAACTAATTTAAATGTATGTCGAAGCGTCGACGTTCACACTGCGTATCTAACCTCAATTTAAATTAACGCCATCTATCTTTCACTAGAGGAACTATGTTTGACAGTTAGTTGTTCATTTGGGAACGTGGGGATGGTTAGTGGGGAGTAATGACGCGGCGTGCGAGTGGTGGAGCGCACTTTGTTTTTGGGACCGTGACCATCCTTGATTATGTTGTGAATTAAATTTGTGAATAAGTGATTACAACAGTAAACCAAAGTTTTGCGAGTATTATTTCGGAACTACAACGATGTCTCGACCCTCTGGTGACGAATCCCCTTCATGTATATCGCGCCGATCTATTGATCTGGAAGAGTAAACTTAGCTTGCCACAGTCATGTATTAAATGGGTAACTGGCATTCTTTACATAATGACACCCCTCAGTGTCTCGGAAAGTAACCGTTTCGGGTGTTATCTAAATACCTATAAAGAACATTACGGTATATCAGAAACTAGCTTTTGCCCGCAGCTTCGCTTGCGTGAAATTAAACCCTCCAAAACGCTCAAATACTAGCCGTGGTTACATTTATTTCTAACAAGAAACCTTGTTATTTGTTTCAATATTAACGTCAAAAAATCTTCCATCCCCTATTTCACCCCTTAGAGGTATAATTTCCAAAAAACCCTCAACCACGTGTTTGTTTATTTTTCACCAAAAGCCTAAATATTTCATTTCATGCTTCTTACTTCAAAAATGACGGACTTACATACAAACTTAAATCCCCTATTTCACCCCCTTAGGGGTTGCATTTCGAGAAATCCCTTCTTAGTGGATGCCTACGTCAAAAAAGGAACCTACTGTCAAAATTTCAAGTTTCTAACTTTAGCGGTTTAGGCTGTGCGTTGATGGATCAGTCAGTCAGTCAGCTTCTCCTTTTATATGTATAGATAAGTCTAATCGAAGACATAATCGTAGACGCTGCGTTTGAAATACTAATAACGGAATCCAAGATAAAATTGGAAAAGGCAGGATGATGCTTGTGAAAAGCATGGCTGCTTCCATTAATTCACAATCATTTGATTTATATTTACCGTATAGCATCCATAGTGATTGAGGGCGTGGTCTCACACTGCGCGTACGCCGGCGGCTCGGGATTGTAACGCAGTGCTTCGGGTTCTACACCGTACTCCAACTAATGAGAGTAAATAAAAATATACGATCAATTATAATTTTCGTATTATTATTACCAATGACAAATTAAAATATAGTAAAATAATGTGTGTCAATGCAATTAGTCGATTTAAATCGAATGATTGTCATTTTCAGTATTGACATGGGACATCACCATAGGACATCACTAATATTGTGGTCAAACCAACTGTTTTTTTTTTAAGTTTTGGCGGGTAGTCTTTTTTCTTATTTCTGTACGTAGTAAACTTTGCTATTATTTGTTTTTTAAGCTCGTGTAAATAAATTCATAATTAAATTAACGGTAAACAGTAGGTAAAGTAAATAACGGTTCGTATGCGTTACTAGCTTTCGCCCGCAGCTTCGCTTGCGTGAAATTTTGAACCCGTTAATTGACGATTTTCCATACAAACTTTCATCCCCTATTTAACTCCCATATCTAAGGGTTGAATTTCGAAAAATCCCTTCTTAGTAGATGCCTACGTTACAAAAGGTACATAATGTCAAAATTTCAAGTTTCTGACCCCAGCGGTTTAGGCTGTGCGTTGATAGATAAGTGTTATCGATAGCGGGTAGCACTGGGCAATGTTGACAAGAGAAGGTAGTCGTCGATATGGATCGGCCCACCCGAGGTTATAAAGGCGGTGGTCATTCGACGAAGCAGGAGCATTCCGTGTTGAACAGCTGAAGAAGTCTGACCTTTTATATCTGATTAGCTTGTCCTTATTTTATGATCTTGTAATAATTGTGTAAAGTAATATACTGTGATCTAGTTAATGTTACTAATACTAACCCAAATACAAGTACTCTCAGTGGTGGAGAGTCTATGTTGGTTTTATTTACTGTGTTTACCTTGCTCGCAATCCTGACATACCGATATTAGCTAAAACTGTAATGATAGAATCACCCCTGAACGATTATATTGTTGTGTCGTTTACATCAGAAGTGGAACAAGAAAAAACCAGTCCACATTATGATTGTATACCCACATGTAAATTTTGCTAAATAAAATCCCCTGTAGACGGACTGACAAAATTTTTGATTATAAGAAATTGATATTACAATGGTGAGAAATGTGAGAATGGGAAAATGTGATAAATCCGGTGAGTCACAACCATTTTATTATGTGTGAAGGAATTTTGATGAAGGAAATATAATATGAGAGGTTATTTATTCGTGTAAAATAAATATTAAATGATATCTTTGCTTATTCATGTAAAATAAAAGAGATGTTATCTGTATTTATCCGTGTAAAATAAATGAGATGATATCTGTGTTTATTAGTATAAAATAAATATGATGGTATCTGTATTTATTCGTGGAAAATAAATACGGCATCTGTATTTATTCGTGTAGGAAAATACATTGCAAGTCGTATTAGAGTTTGTGGTGAGATGCAACCAGGGTTGATCTTTGGCACCGCCCGGTTTGGCCAGCCGGGGTTGGCCAAAGGCTTCGCCTGGGGAAAACTGAAACTCTAACGTGGCGAAGCAATTGTTATAGGGCTGGAACCAAGGCGGGATATGCCATGATAAGGCTAGATCCAAGGCGGGTGATGCCATGTTGATAAAGCAGGATCCCAGGCGGGTGATGCCAAATGAGTTGGCTAAATCCAAGGCGGGTGATGCTATTAATTGATAAATGAAAATGCAGTGAAAATGAGATTCTGTTTTGAATTAATGTTTTGAAAAAGTTTTGAAAATATTGATATTTGTTTTGATTGGTTTTGTTATAATTCTTGTTGTAGAATGGTACAAAATAGTTTATTGAAATTAAAAAGTAGTTTGTTATTATTACTTATGGTTTAAAATGTATTTTTTGTAGACGAAAACAGGAAATTGTATTTATTATTGATGATAATTACTATGATGACTTCCGTTAAAGATTAATTTGTCAAATTTATTTTAAATAAAAAATAATTTGACTTATTTTCGTTAAAGATGTGTTTAATATGTATTGTATTGTTGTAAAAAGGTTGGATTATTAGCGCAATATAGAAATGTTATGTTTAAAACATCATGTCAGTTTTGTAATAAGAGTTTGTGAATAATTGAGATATTATTTTGATCATGAAAAGTTTTAAAGGTTATTAATTTAAGTATTAAGATTTTGGGAATAATTGAGATAATATTTTAAGTGTTTATAATTATGTACTATGATACTGTGAATAATGATTATAAGATATTTAACCATGAAACATTTAGGATGTTTGTTTTATGATTTCGTGAAGAATTGAGATATTTAAGAATGTAGGATTTTGTGAATAATAATGAGATAATAATCGTGAATTATTTTAAGGGTGTACTATGAGTTTATAAATAATGAGATATTTAATCTTGAAATATTTTAAGTGTTTAACGTACTATGAGTTTGAAGTGTTTATATGTTGGTAAAATGAATTGTGAATAATTGAGATTTATAATCATGGAATATTTTAAGTGTTAAATGTACTATGAGTTTGTAAATTATTGAGATATTATGTTGTGATTTTGTGAATAATTAGGTATGAGATTTTTAGGAATGAAATATTTTAAGTGTTTATTTATGTATTATGGCTTTGTGAATCGTTGAAATATTTAACCAAGAAATATTTTAAGTGTTTATGTATTATGAATTTGTGAAAAACTATAATGAGATATTTAGCCCTGAAAAATATTGTAAATGTATATATATGATTTTATGAATTTGTGTATAATGAGATTGTGTGTTTATGTACCTATTATGATTTATTGAATAACTAAAATTTGATGTTTAACCAAAGTAGAACTGTCTAATAGGCATCTGAGATAGTATTTTATTGTGAAAATGTTGGAAATCTAATGTGTGGATGTTTGTAAGATTTTGATACGAGAAGTTATGAACGAATATAGAACTAGGTTGATACTGAATGAATATCAACTAGTTCAAGTCACTGGTGATGAGCTTGTTGGCCGTCGATGGGATAACAAGCTCTAATCGATTCAAACATTCTTTGGATGCTCTTCGTGTTACTTTGGTCAAAGACATGAGTAACATGATGAGGTCAAAGATGAGTGATCAGGTGTGGCCGAGATGTGTACTGTATTATTTGTTTCTGTTTAAGGTCCGAAGGTGTCACTGAAGTCAGGCCTTGATGTACAATCTTGACGATGGGGTTGATGGTGCGTCAACCACCAACCACCAACACACGAGGACGTGTGTTTTGCAGGAGGGCCGTGTTATCGATAGCGGGTAGCACTGGGCAATGTTGACAAGAGAAGGTAGTCGTCGATATGGATCGGCCCACCCGAGGTTATAAAGGCGGTGGTCATTCGACGAAGCAGGAGCATTCCGTGTTGAACAGCTGAAGAAGTCTGACCTTTTATATCTGATTAGCTTGTCCTTATTTTATGATCTTGTAATAATTGTGTAAAGTAATATACTGTGATCTAGTTAATGTTACTAATACTAACCCAAATACAAGTACTCTCAGTGGTGGAGAGTCTATGTTGGTTTTATTTACTGTGTTTACCTTGCTCGCAATCCTGACATACCGATATTAGCTAAAACTGTAATGATAGAATCACCCCTGAACGATTATATTGTTGTGTCGTTTACATAAGTCAGTCAGTCAGCTTCTCCTTTTATATGTTATAGAAAATACAGCTTAGTAAAAAATAAAGGGAAGTGTGTGTAAAATAGATAAAAGATTCAGTGAAGTTCAAAAAACAATTTGTATCTACATAAAAAATATGATAGTTATTAAATCAGTGACTAGTGAGCGAGCTATTTATTTATTTATATTATATCAATTGCTTGCTACACTCGTACCCCCTTATTACAAAAGATGGTCTAAGAAAATCCTAGGTTTTAAAATAGCCCCGTCTCTTTTTACCCGACTACGGCGAAGCCAAAAGGAAGGGTAATGATTTTGGCAGTCTATGTATGTATGTATGTAAGTTTGTATGTTCCACCGTAGCGCCTAAACTACTGAACCGATTTTAATGAATGAGATGTCAAAAGATTCGTAATAATGACCCGGGTAACATAGGCTATATAAATTTTATCAAAATTTTATATGAAGGAATATAAACCTAAGTTTCTAACCTCGAAAAAAATTTAACTGAGATAATCATGATGTGTTTGATATCAAAAGAAAGGTCTTGGCGAGTACATTACAATGTGTATATCTATATATATAAAAGAAAGTCGTGTTAGTTACTTCACTTATAACTCAAGAACGGCTGAACCGATTTAGCTGAAAATTGGCAGGGAGGTAGTTTAGAGCCAGGAGAAGGACATAGGATACTTTTTATCCCGTTCGACATCATGTAGGTAGGTAGTAGGTAGGTAGTAGGTAGGTAGTAGGTAGGTAGTAGGTAGGTAGTAGGTAGGTAGTAGGTAGGTAGTAGGTAGGTAGTAGGTAGGTAGTAGGTAGGTAGTAGGTAGGTAGTAGGTAGGTAGTAGGTAGGTAGTAGGTAGGTAGTAGGTAGGTAGTAGGTAGGTAGTAGGTAGGTAGTAGGTAGGTAGTAGGTAGGTAGTAGGTAGGTAGTAGGTAGGTAGTAGGTAGGTAGTAGGTAGGTAGTAGGTAGGTAGTAGGTAGGTAGTAGGTAGGTAGTAGGTAGGTAGTAGGTAGGTAGTAGGTAGGTAGTAGGTAGGTAGTAGGTAGGTAGTAGGTAGGTAGTAGGTAGGTAGTAGGTAGGTAGTAGGTAGGTAGTAGGTAGGTAGTAGGTAGGTAGTAGGTAGGTAGTAGGTAGGTAGTAGGTAGGTAGTAGGTAGGTAGTAGGTAGGTAGTAGGTAGGTAGTAGGTAGGTAGTAGGTAGGTAGTAGGTAGGTAGTAGGTAGGTAGTAGGTAGGTAGTAGGTAGGTAGTAGGTAGGTAGTAGGTAGGTAGTAAGTAGGAAAAAGTGCATTGCAACGCATGCGGGTACAGCTAGTATATCATATTGTTTAAGTCAAAAAATATGTTTAAAATGCGGTCGTACAGTTCGCGCGGTCCAGTCGTTTCAGTTATTTACTCGTTTAAGTAAATAACAAACCAACATTACGTTAGAATTTACGTTTACGTTACATTTCTTAGAATGCGACGATGTAGATATTGCACGGCTAGTGTATATGCCCGATCGGGAAACGGAAAAGTATTAAATAAAAAATTAAGTTAAAAACTGTCACCCGACTACGTAAAAAAAGGGGTCTAAAAAGGACGAAACAAGAAAACAATTCAAATAGAAATCCAAAAATGCATAGGTACAAAAATGGTCAAGGTAGAGCCGTGGTCGCACTTACTGTATACTATACATACCATATCTGTTTAATGAAGGTGTTCCTGGCACCCACATAATCATATTAGGTCAGTAAGTGCGACCACGGCTCTACCTTGACCATTTTTGTACCTATGCATTTTTGGATTTCTATTTGAATTGTTTTCTTGTTTCGTCCTTTTTAGACCCCTTTTTTTACGTAGTCGGGTGACAGTTTTTAATTGTTATATGACATAAGAAAGTGATGGGTATATTTTAAAGCTGGGTTTACTTTAGTCTTGGTTTAAACCATCTTTTGTAATAAGGGTCACAGTGAACAGCAAGCCAATAATAATGACACTAAAAAAACCCGGCCAAGTGCGAGTCGGGCTCGCACACGAAGGGTTCCGTACCATTATCTACGAAAACGGCAAAAAAATCACGTTTGTTGTATGGGAGCCCCCTTAAATATTTATTTTATTCTATTTTTTAGTATTTGTTGTTTTAACGGCAACAGAAATACATCATCTGTAAAAATGTCAACTGTTTAACTATCACGGTTCATGAGATACAGCCTGGTGACAGACGGATAGACAGACGGCCAGCGGAGCCTTAGCAATAGGGTCCCGTTTTACCCTTTGGGTACAGAACACTAAAAACGAACACAAGCATTGTAGTGTTTTGGGTAAGGTCTGGGTAATTATGTAAGTATTTTTTTAGTTTCATAGATACGAAGTATCCGAACACGTCCATAGTACGTTTTATATCAATATTTTACAAAAACAATATAAACTTTTGATCATAGTGACGTGAATAGTTTTATTTTTTAAATTAAACCAACAGAGAATATAATTTAAAAAAAACACGCATTTGTCTCAACTGTTCATGACACTATGATCAAAAATGTCACGTCATGAAAAAATAATAACTCGAAAACTATAAAAAATCGCGTACAATACCTGGGGGTGATTCGGGTACCTCTAGGCCGCTTGTACACGCTAAGAAAAGTTGCCGGGCCTATGCAAGAATTCGCGTCGTTTCTACACACGAACTGTGTACACTACTTCGGCGCTCATCAAGAAAATAATCTTGCCTGCGCTAGACACGACACGTGAACGTTGCTGCGGTGCGGTGGGGGGCGGGGAGGGTAAGATGGTTCAGGTAGTTTTTATACGTTTGTTTGCGTGGACGTTAACGCACGACTGCCCGAAAACAATCTTAACGTTTACACGTTCCTATTCGTCTTGTCTGCAGTAGACACGAGGGGGCTTATTACAAAAGATGGTTTAAACCAAGACTAAAATATATCCATCACTTTCTTATGTCATATAACAAAGAGACGGGGCTATTTTAAAACCTAGGTTTTTCTTAGACCATCTTTTGTAATAAGGGGGGAGAAGTTTTCGTGCCTAGATCCGACAAAATTCTTTTCGTGTACATGATAAATTGGTCCTATCTGCAGCAGACACGGTGAGATTTATTAGCGTGTCACGTACAAGCGGCCTTAAGGTGCTCTACCTCTGGATTTCCGCTTGATACTATTTTTAGGGACATCTCTTATATAATATTAGTAGGAAGTAGGATTTGCTGTTAGGTTGTGGTTCCTCCACAAGGTATTATAACTTACATAGAGTGGCCATTGTTTCCCGTGAGGCGCGGCGACGTTGCAGCGCGGTAACGACTCCCAAACTCGCGCGCCCGTCCATTGCGTACTGAGAGATGCGCACTCCTCTGAAACAATAATATTCATGAAAAACTTGTCGGAATCGCTGTTATACACAAATTGGCATAGATATACATGTAGAGTTAAATAAATAACTCAATTTGACTTTCTTCGCGTGCCATTAAGTTGGAGCAAACCTCCAAGATGTTATATTGCTAAGGGTCTCAAACTTATCGACGCGGTATTGGCTTAGGGCGGTCAGAAAATTAATGATTGCAGTTACAGGCTGCGTATGCTGATTAGCCACTCAGCATGGTTGGTAGTGGGTCAAGACAAAAGTCTTTGACCAGTGCATGTTGCCAGTGATTACTAACGGCACTGAAACGTGGTTCCTCACAATGGACCTCACAAGAAGGTTCAAGTATACCCAAAGACCAATGGAGAGGGCTATGATCGGAGTTTCCGACGTGATCATATCAAAAATGATGAGATCCGCAGGAGAACCAAAGTAACCGACATAGCTAGAAGAATTGCCTGCACTTAAGTGGCAGTGGGCGGCGCATTGCTCGCAGAACGGATGGCCGATGGGGCCGAAAGGTTCTGGAGTGGCGACTAATACCGGAAGACGAAGCGTGGGTAGGCGACCACAAGGTGGACCGATGACCTGGTGAAGGTGTGAATCTGCTGGATCCGAGAAGCACAGGACCGGTCGATGTGGCGATGCTTATCCAGCAGTGGACGTCTTTCAGCTGAATGATGATGATGAAGGTTAGTGTGGCTGAGTGCGCAGGGTGGTGTATACTGACCTATGAGCTCCTGCTTGGGCGCGGCGCAGGAGGCGAGCCTGGCCAGCGGTCGTATGAGCGCCTCAGCTGGTCTGCCCGCCACTCGCGCGACACTCGCTAGCTTGCGGAGCAGCGCTACTGCTGCGCCGTCAGCCCACAACTCGTAACTGTTGACAACATGTTATCGCTAGTGGGTAACACTGGGCAATGTTGATAAAGGGAGGTAGTCGTCGACATGGATGAACGCACCCGAGGTTATAAAGGCGGCGGTCATTCGACGAAGCGGGAGCATTCCGTGTTGATCAGCTGAAGAAGTCTGACCTTTTATATCTGATTAGCTTGTCCTTATTTTATGATCTCGTAATAATTGTGTAAAGTAGTATATTGTGATCTAGTTTATGTTACTAATACTAACCTAAATACAAGTACTCTCAGTAGTGGAGAGTCTATACCTATTGGTTTTATTTACTGTGTTTACCTTGCTCGCAATCCTGACATACCGATATTAGCTATAACTGTAATGATAGAATCACCCCTGAACGATTATGTTGTTGTGTCATTTACAAACATTTTATATTGAGCTGAATGTATTAATGACTACTATCATTTTAAGAATTGCTATGCAAACTATGAAAAACCCAAATACAGGCTTTTCTTGTTCATTTCAATGCCACGCCTAAATGACTCAAATGCACGACTAGCGCGATATCGCTCTTTGCAGTCAGTTAACCTGGGGGTGCTAAAATGTATTAGAAACAGAACACCAAGATTTCTTGTCGAAAACTTTTTTTTTTTTGTAGAAATTTAAAAAAACACGTTTTTAGTTGGTACCTATTAGTCTGTATGACCAATAAATTACGCCTTTTAAAGAAATTACACGAATTCGTTTACATCCTGTATTGATTTAAATAGATAACGCAAGTTGTTCCTGACTGACGTCACATCATCGGGTCGCTTCGCTTCCACGCCGGCTCCCAATAGCTTGACGGATACCTTAGCGTACGCACGCGCATCGGCCGTCTTTTATTGTTATCAGCTATCTATCTAAATATGGTATTTTGTTGAAGTCTAGTAGTTTTAATCATCAGGCACTCCTGGAGCTTGGCATTCAAATACAAGTAAACCTACTATACGTGCCCGAAGTTAGAGTTAGTCTCCAACTTGTTGCGCAGTTCATCGTTTCCATTTTCGCCAGTACCAACGAACGAAGGGCGCGTGCGCGTCTTCGTCACTAAATTGCTTGTATGACGTAATAGTAGGAATAAATAATGTGACACGTTTGTTTTCATACAATTTGACAAACTTGCGCTATCTATACTTTAACTTAATGGTCGATTCTGTTATGCACAAACAAAGCTTAATTTAGGCTATTGCCATTTTTTTCACTCTCGTGAAATAAGAATGAGACGGACGTTTATAAGACCTGTCAACTTTAGTTGAACTAAAATCTCTATACAAAGGAGATGTTTCAGAAATGTATGGATCCTGGGCTAGCACCATGTACACTAATGTAAATATAGCTATACAATAAAGTAACCGTTTTTTAATGCAATCTTTAGAGCTTAAAACGGGATATTTACCATGTTTATTATTTGATGTGAGTTTCCGATATTTCGGCACCGTTACAAGCGCCATGATCACGGATGAACGTTTTTTAATGTTAAGTTTCTATAATTTTACTTCGTTTAATTGTACATTCAAGATATTATTATCTTGGTCTAGGAGAGCAACACAACACATAAAAATATGGCGGATCGAAATTATGTGAAATGTCATTTTGACAACTGTTGACATGTCAATGACCCCATAGTGTTTATTTATTGTGTACTTACATAACCTATCTATGTTGTTTATAGACGAAAAAACTTGGATTTCGTTATAATTGTAACTAATCGTTGGAATATTGGAATACATACTGGTGTGGATGAATCTGGTGTTGGTGTTGATGTTGATACGCCAGAGACAGTAGCGCTGTGAGGCCGATGTCTAGTGACCGCTGTAAAGACAGTCTCAGTGGCTGGAGGGATATCGCTTCGGTTAATGCTTCGGGCTTCGCTTCTAGAGTTAGTAGAGTCTGTAACAAAAGAACAGTTATTTTTCCTCTTTAACCGACTTTCAAAAAGGAGGAGGTTCTCAATTCGCGGAATTTTTTTTTGTTCAGTGATATTTTCGCCTATTGTGATTCTTTTTTTTGAAAGAGTATTCTTCCGAGGCGGTCCCATTTAAATTTGGTGAAAATCTGGTGAAGACCTTCGGAGATAGGACTCTTCAATGGATAACAGCAAATCACTCGCGATTGTTGTAATCGCATGTATTGTTTATGCAACGCAAAACAGAGATAGAAAACAAACAAAAAAAAACTAAATTAAAAAAAGGGAAAAAATAATTAAAAAATGTGAAAAAATAAGTAAAAAAAAAGTAAAAACCGACTTCAAAAAAACTAAAAAGAGTTAAATAATTACCATATTATAAAACTAACAGTTTTAGAAGTCGGTGCAATTTTACACTGAACATAATTGAAGGCACCGACTTCTGAAACTTAGTTTTATAATATGGTAATTATTTTACTCTTTTTATATATTTTTTTAAATCGGTTTTTACTTTTTTTTAAAGTTATTTTATTTTTCTATTTTTTTAGTGGCATTAACAATACACAAATAACACAAACATGCAATTACAGCAATCTCGGGTAATTGGCTGTTTTCCATTGAAGAGTTCCATTGTCAATCTCCGAGGGTCTTCATCAGATCTTCACCAAATTTAAATGGGATTATTTCGGAAGAATACTCTTTCAAACAAAAAAAAGAAATCCGTCTATACACGACGGAGTTATAAACGAAAATATAAAAAAAAAAAACATCCGAATTGAGAACCTCCTCCTTTTTGAAGTCGGTTAAAAATAGTTGTGTTGAATTTTTCAACATAACAGAAAATTCTGTGTGTATTTAAAATTCAGATGCAGTCGGGGGACATTTTTTTTTTCGGAAAACATAATTTATGTGTCCGACTGCATCACACATCGTGAGACGAGCCACATCAGCTGCAGTAACTCATAGTACTTCAACAGTGTACCTACTTACTACATACAGTGGGTCAACGCCCGCCCATACATTTGACAGGTCCTATGAAATGTCAAAATTATGTAGGGGCGGAGGTTATGTCCCAAGTTGCAGTATGGCTACTCGGGACATAACCTCCGCCCCTTCACCCCGCAACCCCCCGCACGATTGCTCTGCGACAATGTTCTACGTTGACCGACTGTAAGGAGTAAGATTTATGTAGACTGTGCTATTACTATGTTATATTTTATTTTTGAAACATGCATTAGAATATTCAAAATTTTAATCAAAATAATAGAGTTCATAGGTAATTCCCCGCTAGGTAAGTCCCTGTCACCCAATTAAAACATCAACATTAGTTAGAAGGTTAGAACATACAGGGTGAATGTAAAGCATTCAGTATTATTAGAGATAAGCAACATAAATGTTTATCCATTGATTGTTTTTTGTAAATATTTAATTTACTATGGCGAATTTGAAAAGATCTAGTCTAGAAATGAAACATTAGTAGCTCGAATTAATTTGAAATAATGCCCTAAACTAAAAATAACTTTAAATAAAAGTAAAAACCGACTTCAAAACAAAAACTAAAACGACTAAAATAATTACCAAAATATAAAATTAACAGTTTCAGAAGTCGGTGCAATTCTACACTGAAACAAATAAAAGCCACCGACTTCTGAAACTGTTAATTTTATATTTTGGTAATTATTTTAGTCGTTTTAGTTTTTGTTTTGAAGTCGGTTTTTACTTTTATTTAAAGTTATTTATTATATACGTTTTAGTGCCATAAATTACACAGTTTAAGACTACAAATTTAAATGACACGATTGCGTAATCTTTCCTACAATTAAGTAGTTTTCTTTAAGAATTAATGTATAATTATCATGACGGCTCCTTACAAACACATACAAACTTCTTTGTTCTTGGCTAATGTTTCTGTGATCACAGTTAAAACAGAGATTGAAAGTCCTTATCAAAACTTTTGCATAAGGGAACCACAAACGAAAACGTCATCTAAGTATTTTTTTTTTTTGTTTTTGTAGATTATTTCAAAAAGCGCTGAATCTATTTCGATAAAATTGATATGGGACCACCTCTGAAGTAGGATCTACTAAACAAAAAGAGAATCATCAAAATCCATTCATAATTGGAGGAGATATCGCGTAACAAACATACAAAAAAAAAAAAAAAAAACATTCAGACGAATTGAGAACCTCCTCCTTTTTGAAGTCGGTTAAAAAGAACAAAAAAACACTTGTTTAAAACAATTTGAACTGTTTGTTATATAAAATTTAAAAAAAAAACTGTTTTTTTTCCAACCCTGCCCCGACTGCATCACACATCGTGAGACGAGCCACATCAGCTGCAGTAACTCATAGTACTGCATGACGAGTGGTCGTCATGGTGTCGTCGTGGTGTCGAAGCGTGAAGCGAATAAGAAGATGTTACCTTATCATGTTCATGTGTGTGGTCATCTAGTAGTGCTGCTAGTGGTGCTGCGTCAGGCTTGTCGTCAGGTCGCAGTGCGAGGGACACGGCTGCCCAGGACGCCTTCAGGCTCTGCAGGCACGTCAGCCACGATACACTGCTCTGGGCTGATGGTATTAACCTGGGGGAAACGGAATGTATTGTTATTTTACGTTGCCCTACATACACTCGCATAGTTTTATACTACAATGTCTGGACTTTAAAAGAGACCTTGTCCTCTGAGTTTGTTTCGGCATTTTGCTTGATTAAAAATAAAATATTTCTTTCTTTCATTTTTGCTATAGTGGTAAAACCAAAATCAGTTTTTTATTCACTTATACCATTACAGGCGCGCATAAAAAGTTGAATTTAGGTGCACGATTCTAATTAGTCGTTTCCTATGTAGAAGAGCCGGCAAGAAACTACATGGTTACTCTTTTAAAAAACATATCTTTAACAATTTCAGTAAATACAGTTAAGATTTAGCATAGTGAGAGAGCAATGTAGTCTTGAGTGCACGATGGCACGATGGTAATGTAGGGTCAATTTAGTAGATCACATTTGACATCTGACAGTTTTAGCTTCATAGTGAGATGACTTACTTAAAAACATCTATTAGAGTGAATGAATCGATACGGACACATAATTATGTAAATCGAATTCAGTACATAATCATTGCATTCGAATCTACTTATCAACTTTCAATTTTTTTGGTTAAAATCCCTAGTGTATAAAAAGAAAAAGGGTTCACTGACGCAACATTGTAATGACGTTCAGTTCTCATTAGAATAGAAATTGTTTATAATGGTTTATTAGTGAAAGTAAATCGTAAAATTACCTTCTTTTGTCATTATTACAATAAATATGTAATCGTAATTGAAAAAAAATAAGTTATCGTGCAGTTCTAACGATGAAAAAATTAATAATATTTTACGCCCGTCGTTACAAGGTTACGTTGTTAAATTTTGATGAAGTGTCAAATGTAATCTATTAAATTGGCCTTAAAGTAAGTGATTGTATTTAAAGCACCTGATAAGGGTTAAATAAAATAATATTTATGATAGAGCCTTTCGACGCCCACGTGTAAATGAATGGAATCTCGGCGACACATCAGACGGGCCAAACTAACGCGATACCGTCCCGCGCAGTCAGTTAAGCCGGGGCGTTTAAATGACACACGTTAAGAAAATAAGGGACTTGTATCTGAAAGCATCCCATGCAGAATCAATCTATGCCATGAGTACATCACGAGGTTTGAAAGAATTACAGGAGTTCGAATAAAGCCTGTAGAAAAAAAATATATTTTAGAGAATCATATTAAGCCTTTGTTCCTTACAGCAAGGATACACGAGCTCCGATATAATCAAAACGCTTAAATAATTACCTGCACAGAGCAATCCTGAGTTTCAACCAGCTATGGAAGTAATATTGTTGAAATGCGGGTGGCTGACGCTGGAATGACTCTGTTAATCTGTAAACAATAATTATAATCGTTTATGCGTGAATTTTGGAGTATTGTTTAAGGTAAGCCGGAAAGACTGAGGTACTAGTCCGAAAAGGTTTAAAAGTAACCATAATAATTAATAAAAAAAAATACAACTTTCCCAAAATAGTTTAAGAGAAATATACAAGGTTAGTCAGAAAGGGGGTACTAATCCGAAAGGGTGTTAAAGTACACATAATAATGAATAACTTTTGTTCTACAAGTTTTCCCAAAAGTCAATAGTTTAAGAGAAACAGTTGTTCAAAAATCTCAAAAAAAAACTCTAAAATCTATCTATCTTCAGTAATGATCAGCTGTGTTCACATTTTAGGTCATATTTGGGGTCATGAATTAGAAGCACCATTTTCTGAATTTGTAACTAAAGCAGAGATGAAGAAATTTTGAAAAAACTAAAATAAGAATCATTTTATTTGGAAAAAAAAATATCGAATTTTGAAATTATAACACTTGCTTTCAAACAGTCATCAGTGATACTATAAGCGGGCTTCGGATTAGTACGCCCTTTCCGACTAACCTTGTATATTCAAACATTTCATAAAAAATACGCTAATATCTATCTTCAACTATGATCAGGTGTGTTTACATTTTAGGGCATATTGGCGGTCACAGTTTCATTTTCCGAGTTTTTAACTAAAGCAAGAATGAGGAATCTTTGAAAAAAGTAAATTAAAAATCATTTTGCATGTTTTTCATGAAGCATTCATTCATCGTGCGACGATCTCGTAGGCAATTGGCCTAGTTAGGACGGCGCCTTTGGTGGGAACTTTACAGATGTTTATGTAGAAAAATGCAGAGTGTCTCTATTTAGGCGCCCGGGAGTGTAGTGTTGCTTGTTACCTCTCATACATAAGCTCGAGTATGTTATGTTTGATGCTGCCCGTACACGACACGAGCACGTCGAGACAGTCGTAGCCCGACACCATCGCGTACTCCAGCAGGTTACTCGCGTGTTGCACTGCTATTGGAGTAGCTGTACATATACAAATGTCACCATAAAACATAAGGCAAGGGAAATTACTGATAGATTAATAAATACAGAGTTAAAAAAAACTGAAAGGAGTAAAATAATTACCATGTTATAAAATTAAGTTTCAAAAGTCGATGCTAGTTCTAGCTAAAACAAAAAAGGCAACGACTTATGAAACTATTAATTTTATAATATTAGTAAGTAATTCATTAATTATTATTTTACTCCTTTCAGTTTTTTAAGTATGTTTTTACTTCTTTTTTATACTTTTTAGTGCCACAAATTACTATTACAGTAGTGTACAAATTCGTGGACCACTACTACAACTAGAACGTCGTCTACTATACAGGGTGTTAACGAATTCGTGTAATTCCTTAAAACCACATGATCTTCTACTGGTGTAGATTGGCCCCGCAAGGGAATTAGCCTGATTAAAAACCAAAAAATAAAAATAGTTTTTTTTCATGCGGTAGTGGTAAGTGATCGTATCTAAACCACCTAATAACGATCCAGTAAAAAAATAAGAATATTTTTTTGCAAAAAAAAAAAATCATGCTCTTGAACATTTCGATGCCACGCATAAATGAATGAAAGCACGGCGACGAGGCTGGCATGCACGACTAAGGCTATATCGCTCTTTGCAGTAAGTTAACTCGGGGCTCTAAAATGACTAAGAAATAGAAAACTAAGATTTTATTTTCATTTTTTTTTCAGTTGATTTTCAAAAATTCCCTTTTAGGGTTAAACTGTGTCACCAGTAGATCACGCGATTTGAAGGAATTACACGAATTCGTTAACACCCTGTATAGATAATTCATTTTCAAACTACTAATAATATTGTATAAAAAAACTACTCGACCAAATGAAATTTATAAGGGACCAGCCAGCTCAAAAGCATTCTGCACCAAATAAAAACAAAATCATTCAAATCGGGCCACAAACTTAGAAAAATGTAAAACTAAAAAATGCATTGAATTGAATACCTCCTCATTTTTGAAGTTGGTTAAAAAGCACAGTATACAGGGTGGTAATTTGAGATAGGGCGTGAAGGACAGCTACCATAATCATTGTAGCTACAGGAATTAAAAGACCACCCCTAACTTTTCGAATTATTTCTATATTAATCTCTACAGGGTGTAAACGTCGTGTAAGTCCTTCAAACCGCATGACCTATTGGTGACACTGATTTACCCTGCATAGGTTTTTTTCAAAATCAACAAAAATTTTTTTTCAAGAAATGAGCCTTGGTATTCTGTATCTGAGTAATTTTAACGTCCCAAGTTAACTTACTGCGTGGAGCAATATCGCGCTAGTCGTGCCCATCAAATGTGTCGCCGTGCCTTCATTCATTTATGCACGGCACCGAAATTTTCTGTCACATAAAAAAAAATGGGAAAAAAAATTTTTATTATAATTTTTAATCAATCTAAATCCCGTGCGGGTTTAATCTATACCATTAATAGAGCATGTGGTTTGAAGGAATTACACGAATTCATTAACAGCCTGTATATTCACAGATTTTGTTAAAAACACACAGTCAGCGAGAAAAAGGCAAGTTTTCACAAAATATTTTTATGATGACAATCTATTCTATTTCCCATTAAGATCAAAAGACTCTTCCAGACCAACTGAGGTTGGAGTACTAGAAACGTCAGAAATCGCAAAAAAAACTCACTTGTGATCTTCTTCTCTCGTGTCAGCACGAGCTATGAAAATAGCTGATGCTGTGGTGAAAAGATTAGCCAGTCAGCAAGGTTGGTAGCGGGGCTGACTGCCCAGGGTGCGCCGGACATACTGAAGTATCGTCAGGAGTGGAGGCTCTTTTCATGCACCCCCATTCACCATCACTTGTGATGTGTTAGTTACAAGGGCAGCTACCTTAATCATTGTGGCTACCAGTGGCGAAGGCTCCATACAACTCGATTCCTATCGGCTTCCCTTTCGAAACGAGTAGTTACTGGAATTCACGCATCGCACTTGAGCAAGGTAAGAAATTTTTGGTCCGGCTTCCCTTTTAAGAAACATCACCCTTCGCCACTGGTGGCTACAGGAAAATACTCTTTCAGGGTAGCTGCCCTTCGTGCCCCATCTCAAATTATCACCTTGTATATCATAGGTATACTTACGTATATCAGCCCATGGTTGCGGAAGTTTATACAGATGAAGCTGCGCATGAGTATCTATAGCGAGTACTACGCCTCCTAACTGCGACATCTCTACGCACGATACTATGGCGCAGCCGGCGCCGCTCTGTATACAAAATATACATCGAGTTAGTTTATCACATTGTATGAAAACACGGGTCACTTTTTTGTTCCAACTATGTAACGAGAGGGTCGCACGGATCTTTTCCAATCTTTCGAGAAATTTATATGTTCTAAACGTCAAATTTGACATCAGATATAGATAAAACGACAACAGATGTCGATAAAAGATCCGTGCTCGCACGGCTCGGAATAATATACAGGGTGTTAACGAATTCGTTTAATTCCTTCAAACCACATGATCTATTAATGGTATAGATTAACCCTGCACGGGATTTAGATTGATTGAAAATAAAAATATACTTTTTTTTCCCAAATATTTTTTTTATGTGATAGAAAATTTCGATGCCATGCAAAAATTAATAAAAGCACGGCGACACAGCTAATGGGTACGACTAGCGCGATATCGCTCCATGCAGTCAGTTAACTCGGGACACTAAAATTACTCAGTTAAAGAATACCATGGTTCATTTTTAAAAAACTTTTTTTTGTTAATTTTGAAAAAAACCTATGCAGGGTCAATCAGTGTCACCAGTAGATCACGCGGTTTGAAGGAATTACACGAATTCGTTTACACCCTGTATAGAATTAACTACGCGCGCGCGTCATGAACTGAGAGGTTGCGCATACGCATACTGCAATCATTAGCGCTTACAGAAACGGAAATAGTCGAGAGGGAACTGACTTACGGCTGTTTTCAATAACCCATCTATCGGCGGTTTCCCCTACTATAAATAGAAACTCATATTTGACATAAACTCTGAAGAAGTATTGTCAAGTTTCTATATCTAGCAAGGAAGACTGCCAACAGATAGGTTATTGAAAATGACCGTTGTAGAGTAATGTGTAGGAGGATGGCACGCAAAGTAGTTCAAGATGTGGTATCAATTAAATCATGTCTGTCATCACGGAGGATTGACAGAGTTTGTCCGGCTGAGATGGTCAAAACTGAAGTAGTTAGACGTCAGTTTCACTTTTTAAGCCCCATTCTATATAACAAAGTTAATAAAGAACTTAACATTTATCCCCGGACGTTAAGGGAATGCAAAACGCTCACGAGAAATTGGCTTCATACCCTCCCCTACGAAGAGTTAGAATCATTTATTAAAACCTAAAATTCTTATCCCAAATATATCCTACCTGTTGAAATTCACATACCCGTGACATAAATCCCTACGCATAAATGTGCACTCAATCACAAACTTACATTCACTACACATACACACAAACATTCACTACACATACAAACAAACATTCACTACACATATAAACAAACATTCACAATGCAAACATACACCATTTACACTAACGTAATGTTCCTTACCCTAACTTTAGTCTTATGTTTAGTCCTTACTTACCTTTTTATTTCATTGGAACGCTGCCGCCTTTGACCTCTTGGAGGTGGGCGTTAATGGCTGCGACACAGTTTTATAACTAATGTAGCTATTATCGTACGCAAACTTATTGTAAACCTGTTTTTTAGTTCCAATAAAATAAAAAATAAATAAATAAATAAAAATAAAATGTGTTGTATACTGACGGGCGCTGCTCCGGCTCCGTACTTGTGTTTTTTTGGAGGCGTGGACGCTGCTTCTACTGCGCTGCTCAGTCCGCCGTGAGTCACCACTGCGCGACTGCACAACTGCAACAACGATCATCATATACACCGTGTCCCAAAATTCAACGATAAGCGGGCACCAGAGGGTGGCCCTGCTCATGATTACTCGAGAAAAAAAAAGATATATTACAAAATGAAATTTAAGTCCTTCGAAAATTGACGAAAATAAGTTTGATTGATTTTTGTGTAAAAACTACAGGCATTCTGGGATTTTTAAGGGTTGTGGTGGATAGCAGTGCTAATTAGGTTGCCGATACAAAAACAAAAGCAGAAATATTTGAAATTTTTTCGAAGGATTTCAATTTCCTTTAAGGAAAGGACATCATCCATTTTGGCCCAAATGTGAAAGTGCCGGCCAAAAAACAAAAGTGCTTTATTCTGATAGAATTTGTCCGCCTGAGCATTTCTTATTAGGGCACCGAAGTTGTAGCACCGCTGTACTTGATTTTAATTGAGTTCAAAAGTCTTTCTTTTTATACACTTTCGATTAAATGAATTAACTAAAACAAATGACCTTACATTCAACATACAAAATAAAAAGTATTTTTATTTTATTACAACCACCCAAACATAAAGTAGGTACAGGCTAGAGTCTATGGCAGAAAAAATCTTTTTTGGTAACTATTTCTAATATGCCTGGATTGCAATCGCCCACGAAACATCCATAAATCATTTCCCTGCTCCTACAACTCCGCCAGGTGTTCGTCTGGCAAATCATTGCTGAGCTCGATCGTGAAAGATCCGTTGTCGAAGATGTGCCCGCCATAATAGCTGCTTTCTTCTATCTACCCGCTGAACATGAAATCCGGGACCTGGGAGTAACTTTAGATCAAAAACTAAAATTCACCACTCATATCTCAGATACTGTTAAGAAATCGGCTCAAATGTTAGGTTTCATCAAGAGAAACACAAAATCTTTTGGGACTAAAACTAAACTTATCCTTTATAAGGCTCTGGTACGTTCCCAATTAGAATATGCTAGTATGGTATGGAATCCTATGTATGCTGTTCATTCGCAACGTCTCGAGAACATCCAGCGAGCGTTCACAAGACATATTGCTTACGTGTCCCCAGGAATATCCCACAGATGTCCATATGAACAGCGCTTAGCTTTCTTTCATATTGAGTCGCTTCGAAACCGTCGCACTGTCCATGACTTGGTTTTTCTCTTTAAGGTTGTCAATAGTCAAATTGATTGTGAACAGTTGCTAGAACGTGTCATGTTGTCGGTCCCGTTCAATATTCCTAGACAGCCAATTTCTAGACTGTTCCAACCGCCGTCCTGCAGAAGTAACATTGAGAGACACTCACCAGTGTCTAGGATGTGTGTTCAATACAATGAACTTAATTCAAAGCTGCCCGACTTGGATGTGTTCTTTAGTTCCCTACCGAAGTTCAGAAGCCTGTTGTATTCCCATCTGAACAGACATTTAAACTGTCATAAGTAGTAGTTTCGCTAATTAATTGATTTTACTGTTTGTTAATTTTATGTTATATTTTATTTTTATTTTATATAACTTGTACAATGCTTGATTGTTTTCATGCGAATGCTGTGTACACCTGTAATTGGTATTTACATAGGAACCATAACCCATGTACTTTTATTATTTAAATGTAAAATGTATGTACTGTTGGTGTACCTATTTATAAATAAATAAATAAATAAACAGACGGCCGAGTCAAGTTTTAAGATTACCTTATATTTTTTTACTTACTTTAATTATTTTTTTCGGGTATATGCAGGTTATAAATGTACGACAATACCTTGTGCTTCATAAAAACTTCAATATATTCAAAATGTCATATTCTGACAAAATAAGTCATTTGTTTTAGTTAATTCATTTAATCGAAAGTGTATAAAAATACAGAATTTTTGTACTCAATTAAAATCAAGTACAGCGGTGCTACAACTTCGGTGCCCTAATAAGAAATGCTCAGGCGGACAAATCCTATCAGAATAATGCACTTTTGTTTTTTGGCCGGCACTTTCACATTTGGACCAAAAATGTATGCATCGTGGATGATGTCCTTTAAAAAAAAACTTTTTTCTCGAGTTGTCATGAGCAGGTCCACCCTCTGGTGCCCGCTTATCGTTGAATTTTAGGACACGGTGTATATGACACTAGTGACCCGCCCGGCTTCGCACGGGTGCAATGTGTTATACATATAAACCTTCCTCTTGAATCACTCTATCTATTAAAAAAAGCCGCATCAAAATCCGTTGCGTAGTTTTAAATATCTAAGCATACATAGGGACAGACAGCGGAGAGCGACTTTGTTTTATACTATGTAGTGATAGTGATACTACAGACCCAGCTCAAATACTAATGTATTATTTAATTGGTTCCGTAGTCAAATGTTCAGTAAGCTAATACACCTATCTAAAGAAGTTCAGTTGCAGTGCAGTTGCAGTTAAGTTTTGATTAAAACAACGCTTTTCTACGTTGCATTGCGCGTTGCGTTGTATTCTCATAATAGACGATCGTTGTCAGATACGCTTGCGTGAACTTAGGGTTGCCATCCGTCCGGGTTTCCCCGGATTTCTTCTAGTTTAGGAGGGCGTCCGGGGGCATCCGGGGAAGTTCTCAAAAAATATCTGGGTGAAACCTGGACGCTCGTGGCATTGGCAGTTTTGTTCGTTTTCTATTCCAGCAATCGTTCCACGCGTTAATTTAGAGTATGTTATATAAACTTATATTTTGGCTATTTAAGTTATATAAGAAATTGTAAACATATTTTTTTGCAATTTTTTCAAGGGCGTCCGGGGAAGAATCCATTTTCAAAAAAAGCCATTTTCGCTATCCGCCAGCTATGCGAAAAATACAAAAGTGCGCATAAAAACATGCACATGGTGTTTGTTGACCTCGAAAAGGCATACGACCGGGTGCCTCGTGAGGTTTTGTGGTGGGCCCTTAAGGAGAAAGGTGTGCCTGGGAAGTATGTGCAGTTGATTCGGGCAATGTACAGTCGATGCAGTACCCAAGTCCGGTCTACAGTGGGTACTACTGACAGCTTCAATGTGGCTGTCGGCTTGCACCAAGGGTCGGCACTCAGCCCTTACCTCTTCCTGGTAATAATGGACGTTTTGACAGCGGACATCCAGGAAGAGGCTCCCTGGTGCATGCTGTTTGCCGATGACATTGTGCTGGTTGCCGAGAGTGGGTTAGAGGTCCAGAGCAGATTGGAGGTGTGGTGGCAAAGACTAGAGAGTGTTGGCCTGAAATTGAGCAGAACAAAAACTGAGTACTTGTTTTGCGATTTTGGCGGTCTCTCTAGTCTTGAGCCAATATCTCTCGGCGGAACGCCCATACCGATCTGCTCCGACTTTCGGTACCTCGGGTCGCTTGTCCAAGGGGACGGCGGAGTAGACCGAGACGTAACGCACCGGATCAACTCAGGATGGATGAAATGGCGACAGGTCACTGGAATTACTTGCGACCCACGGATGCCTCTCAAGTTAAAGGGGAAAATCTATAAGTCCGTGATAAGACCTGTCGTACTGTATGGATCGGAATGTTGGGCCGTGAAGAAGACGGATGAGAAAAGATTGCATGTAGCGGAGGTGAGAATGTTGAGATGGATGTGTGGAGTGACCAGAATGGATAAGGTCAGGAATGAGTATATTAGAGGAAGTTTGAAAGTAGCGCCCGTGACAGAAAAGTTGAAAGGGAACCGTTTGTCTTGGTATGGACATGTGAAGAGGAGGGATGAAACGCATGTGACCAAAAGAGTTATGAATATAAATGTGGATGGATGGAGAGGAAGAGGGAGGCCAAAGAAAAGATGGATGGATTGTGTGAAGAATGATATGAAAGAGAAGGGAGTCAGTGATACCATGACGGGTGACAGGACGGAATGGAAGAAGAAAACATGTTGCGCCGACCCCAAGTAACATGGGAGGGCAGGAAGATGATGATGATGATGATGAAGAAATTGTAAACATATTTTTTTGCAATTTTTTCAAGGGCGTCCGGGGAAAAATCCCGATTTCGACCAAATGTCCGGGATTTTTGAAGCCTTTGTCCGGTGTCGACATTTAGGTGATGGCAACCCTACGTGGACTTAACTGCAGCGTCACTGCAACTTGATCGGCGCGTCATGACATTACGTGAATTAGGATTCAGATTCGAATAGTTTAGTCGAAATTATCAAGATAAATATGCCTTGTGATGATTATCAAACAACCGATCCTTGTTGAACTTGTACTAGCTTTAACTTTTAACACAATTAAGTATTCTTTTATTTATAATTGTTGCCCAAAATTTCATGATCAATAAACTTGCAAATAAAATAAATTAAATCAACAAACAATGCACTAATTAATAAATTGATGAGTGGAATATCATCCCGTCCTTCTCAACGGTATCAAATGGATGGAGATTGTCTGTATGTGAAAATTCCTTATTCAAAATCCAATTTAATATCTGATTTACCTTGATAATTATCAACCTCTATTTATTTTGATAATCATCAAATATAATTATCAGTGATAATTATCGCTTTAAAATAGTACAGTGAGAGTAGATGTATACGTAAGCAGAAATGAAAATGACAGATTATTGCACTTAGGCAACATGTAAACTGAGTTTCTTTGATTTTGAGAATGTTTAAAAGGTATTAAAAGCAATTTCAGTTGTAATGGAAATTTATCTATATGTAATGAAACTAAGGTTGCTTATGACAGAGCATGTTAATTGTAAATTAAAAGTGACTGATACTTACGTAATGATGTGTATCCCTCGCCAACAAGTGCAGTGCCCTGGGCGTGGCTAGTACAGCGTGTGGTGCTCCTATAGCTAGGCGGGTGCTGGCCGCACACACAGCTCCCTCGCCACCCTCGACGCCCCACGCCGCTGTTTTCTGCCACACCTGGACAATACGACAGGGAACGATTTCAATTCATTAACAATCTGTTTAATAAAGTCTTTAAACATGGCGCCTGGGAGTATCTCAGGACAAGCTGTCAAAATTATAGACGGAATTTCATACACTATGTAATCGAATTCGTGTAATTCCTTAAAACCACATGATCTATAACGCGACGTCTTACGTAGGCGATTTAAAGCGACGCGAATTGCGAAGCGATGCGATGCGGTGACACGCGATGCAGTGCGAAGCGGCGGCTTTGTCCTACGAGCACGCGGACCGCCCGCCGCGCGCCGCCGTCATTCAGTAGCACTGTATGTCACCGCATCCAGTTCGCGCGAAAATATCAAGCCAACTGATCGCGTCGCTTCGATTCGCGCCGCGCCGCATCGCACTCCACGTACGTTTGGTCACGTAGGACACTTCAATAGGTATCGACTGTTTGTTGTTTTCGTATCGCGCCGCGCCGCATCGCGTCGCTTGTAGATCGCTCACGTAAGATGCTAGCGCGCACGAGTGACTTTTGTCACCGTGACTATTTCTTCACTGTTATAAAATCGCGCACGAGTGACTTTTGTCACCGTGACTATTTGTTCACTCTTATAAAATCGCGCACGGGTGGCTTTTGTCACCGTGACTATTTGTTCACTCTTATAAAATCGCGCACGGGTGGCTTTTGTCACCGTGAAAACCTTGTCACTCTTTCCATAGGTATTTGTGTTACGACATGATAACTGGGTGCATCTCCATACATACTCTTAGATTTTATAAGAGTGATACAAATTGTCACGGTGTCAAAAGTCACCCGTACACGCTTAGGCTTACTGTAATAGATTAACCCCGCATTGGATTTAGCTTGATTAGGCCCTGCGCAGACGGCACACTTTTTGTGCGATCGAGTCTGCGGCGCACAAAAAGTCTGCATGGCGCGCAAAAAGTCGGTCGCGGATTTTTCACAGACTCAACGCACACGACGCACATCTTCGATCATTTTGTCGGCAGAGTTGTAGGGACGTAGACGCTATGGAAATCGTGCAGAGATCGCGAAGTATTATTTTGTACATGAAGTACAGAAAAAGAAGAATAAATAGTGAATTTTGGGTACATCCTATACTTTCGGAAAGATTACTGAAGGGACAGTTCCATACTAAACATTCAATTCTGAAACAACATCCGGCAATTTTTTTCAAATTTTATAAAATGTCTGTTACTACATTTGATGAGTTGCTATTTATTTTGAGACCTGCTTTGACTCATTCAGAAACAACAATGAGGAGGTGCATTGGTCCAGAAGAAAGGCTGTCTGTGACACTCAGGTAAGTAAATAAAATATATATATATTTATATAATCATAATTATATTATTTATTATTTCTCTCAGCAACAAACTAAGTTTTTTATTATTCAAATGACAAATAGGTTTCTGAGGTACTTATTATTTAAACCAAAACATTATGAACAAAGATTTTCTTTTATTAATTAGGGAAAATAACAAAACATAAAAATTTATAAGAATTACGTGGATTTTCATGGCAGCAAATTTTTTCATAAATTGCTGGTCTGTTTTGTATTTCTTGAATTAACATAGTTACATCGACCTCTGGCGCCATGATAATAGATCGCGTGCGTTACGTCCACCCCTAGCAAATGCAGATTGCCGACTAAAGTGTGCGCCGTCTGCGTTAGCGCGCGTTGAAGCAAACGTTCAATTTTTTTCACACACTTTTTGTGCGGAGCGGCGCGCCGCGGCGCGGTGCGGTCTGCCCGAATTACACGGATTTTTTGTGCGCCGGACTTTTTGCGCGTCGTGTGCGTTACTGCATATAATTGCATAGGTTCTATTTTCACAGACTAAAAAGTGCGTCACGGATAGTCTGTCGTCTGCGCAGGGCCTTAATTAAACTAAGTAAAGGAACGTAATCATAGCTACATCAATTAGAAAAGACATAAAATAAGAAAAAAAAACTTATTATAAAAATTATGATAGAACATTTCAATGTCACACATAAATTAATTAAAGCACGGCGACACAGCTGGTGGCCACGACTAGTTGCTCTTGGGACGCTAAAATGACACAGAAACAGAAAACGACGTTTTTTTAGTTTTTTTTTGTTGATTCTGAATGAATGCCAATCTCAAGGGTCAGTGTTATCAGTAGATCTTGCAGTTTGAAGGAATTACACGAATTCTTTTACACCCTGAATTTGTTTTTTTTTATTTTTAAATATGTAATCATCGTCTCAATAAGATATTAAAACGACACTCAAAAGAGAGCTTTATTATACGCTGCCGTACGTTGACTAAAAGGCAGTTAAGCCACAGTTGGTCGAATTTGAGGTTTTGATGCCATTTTATAGAGTTGAAAATTCTCTATCGTCCTGTCTTGGAATTGTTTTTATATCTGTTGTAGTTGCGAAGTTACACATAACACAAAGCGGCTAAGGTATGGTTAGCGACTTTTTAGTATCGTATTACTCATTTAACATAATTACAAAATGCTTTACTAAAAAGTAAAAATGAATTTAGTGAAAATACTGAAAGGGATGGTTATCTGAAAATTATAAAGCAAGTAATACTGTACCTATTTCAATTAACAATTTTGTAATTATAACTTCCCTTTCATAGAGACAACGATTCCCACGTTTTTCGCTTATAACTCAAAAGTAGACTTTTGGACTTATCTGCCTTCTAGATAACGTATGGCTAAAACTAATACTAAGTTAGTTCTAGTTCACTCTGATCAAATTACACGATTGTGAGACTGGCAGTAAGATCGCAGTACATTACTTTGGTAAGATCAAATCCATCAGCGGTGTATGGACGGAATTAACTTACGAGTGTATTGAAGCAATCTGTCCCTGGCTTCGGACCGCCGCCCGGCGTGGTGCTGCCTTGTAAAGGACCTAAACGGAACAGAAATATAACAATAATTATTATACAAAACATTCACGAGATAAATAGATACACATAAAAAATAAACTTTAAAAAAAAGTAAAAACCGACTTCAAAGAAATACTAAAAGGAGTAAAATAATTACCATAATATAAAATTAACAGTTTCAGAAGTCGGTGGCTTCTATTTGCTTCAGTGTAGAGTTGCACCGACTTCTGAAACTGTTAATTTTATATTATGGTAATTATTTTACTCCTTTTAGTATTTCTTTGAATCGGTTTTTACTTTTTTTTTAAAGTTAATTTTTTATTACATACGTTTTACTGTCATAATTTTAAACCCCTCCTTCATAACCTTTCTTTTTGGCTTTGACGTAGTCGGGCATAAAAAGTCCTTTCAAATGATACCTTACACGATATAATGAAAACATTCCAAAGGGGGGGAGGGGGGGACACGCACCCCCTCCTCTTTTCCAGTAGTCAGTTCCCAACAACAAACAAAGCAATATTAGTAATTTGAGAATTTTGCTTTGATCCGATGAGGAGTTCCGTTCTATATCTCTGAAGTTCATGGTCTAATCATAACAAAAATTATATGGGACCAATCGGGAAGTATACCCTTTCGAACAAAAAAAGAATTTTTCAAATCGGTTCATAAATGACGGAGATATGAGGTAACAAATATAAAAATTTAAAAAAAATACAACCGAATTGAGAACCTCCTCCTTTTTGAAGTCGGTTAATAAATGCATTAAGATCTTGTAAGAGCTCTGCAGGCTTACTCCCGACAGGATCGAGTTTTGAATCGAGTCGACTTAGTGTCAATTCTTACTCTTGAAATCGACAAAAGCGCACAATTGTGCACCGGCTCGAATAAAAATTAACGACTGTTTTTGATATTTGTTAGTTTTAAATCAAACCTCAGCACGGTCGTGCAGTTTTGTCGATTTCAAGAGTAAGAATTGACACTAAGTCAATTCGATTCAAAACTCGATGCTGTCGGGAGTAAGCCTACAGGTCTTATCATGAGAAATGATTATAAAAAAATGGATGCCTTTGAAACGTGTGGTATTGAAAAAGAATGCTCAGAATACCGTGGATAGCATTCAGAACAAACGTGTCCATCCTTGAAGGACTGAGTACTAAAAAGCGACGCTTTGTAATTTTTCACCATAGAGTTCTAAAGTTTTTCGGGCACATCATACGATCTCCGAAACACAGTTTGGAGACATAAAAGTAAATCTCTTTTAAAGAAAATATGGACTACGGTCAGAATTTAGTATCAACATGGCGCTTCTTGTCAAATGTCCACTAATTCTGTTGTACTTATTACAATTACAACAACCTTTTTTTTTGTCCTGGGAAAATCCTCATGGATACCCTTCGCCTGGGGAAGGCGAAGGGTTATGCCGGACTCTTACCGGCTAAAAATCCACGGTGTTCCTGCTCCTGACTGTGGGCCGGGGTCGCGGGATTCGCAGCTGCATGCACCGCGACCCCGGCAGGCCTCGGTCTGCCAACCCCTGGCGGACCTCTCCTTCTGTGGCGCCTTGCCTCACGTCCTCCTAGTCGGCGCGCACCTGTTACTGGTCGGGCGACGGGTCCCCTAACCCGCCGCCCGCAGGACACACACTACGGTGGCCGGAGATCGTCGCCCGGTGCGTCTGGCGCGGGAAGGGAGAGTGGCAGCTGCCTCTCTCTCTCTCTCCGCTCTCTCTTTGGTCACCATCACCTCCTCGCAGAAGGAGGCGACGGCTTCCCACGCGCTCTCGCTCCCGACCATGGACAGAACCACGGCCGGAAGCGAGGGGTCACCACCGACCGCCGCGACTAGTTCCTACCTACTGTATACTTATAATTTTGTTTTGTAATGTTTTTTTCCATTTGCTACTGGAACTACATAGTTTACTGTGCATTAATAAGTAGATCAACTGTTTTATTGTTGTTTATGAATAATACTTTGATGTTCTATACCTACGCTCATTAGTAAGTTTACTTATTTTGATATTATTTTGTTTCTCATGTAAGTGAATGCTTTTTGTAATTTTTACGAGGATTAAACATTCTTAACCAGAAATATCTCATGGTGGCAAGAGAGCCAGAGTTCGGGCGCCCGTTAGATAGAGCGATGCAGTCAAGAATGCGGTTGTCGTCAACATACAACTAGCCAAATCAAAATAAATGGAGACGAATTTGTGGTCGCGACCCTCAAGACTTGGACTGAGGAAGAAGAGGAAATGTATTAGAAACTAGCTTTAGCCCGCAGCTTCGCTTGCGTGAAATTTTGAACCCGTTAAGTGATGATTTTCCATGCAAACTTTCATCCCATATTTAACTCCTTTAGGGGTTGAATTTCGAAATATCCTTCCTTATTCCTTGTCTACATTACAAAGGGAACATTTGAGCAAAATTTCAGCTTTCTAGGTCCAAGGGTTTGGGCTGGGCGTTGATGAGTCAGTCAGGACTTTCTTTTTATATATGTAATTAGATAGATATCACAATTAATGCAATTCCTAAAGGTTGACTAATCGCCGGTAAAATTAGCTTACGACTCCATTAACATGCAGGTTTGGCAATAAACAGTACTACCGGGCAATAGCCAATCTTGCAGCTTTTCACGTCTGTCTGTTTGTTCGTTTACTTCATCTAAACTACTCAATGGATTTTGATGTGGTTTTCATCTATCTTAGGTAATTTCTTCCGGAAGGTTTTAAGTTATAAAACGTACATGAGCGACGCCGGGGCGGGTCGCATAGAGATATTCTTCATTAAACTTGAAAAATTATGCTCACCTTTGGCAAATAACTTGTGCACCTGATGCGCTCGCTCGGTACATTTCCACATGGTGAGTGTAGCACCAGCGATTAGGAGAGAATCTGTGTCTTCTCGCTGACACCATGTTATTGAAACTGAAACAAAGTTATATACAAAGACATGACATTAAATTATACCACGTATTATAATATTAATTATGATTGTTCTATGACCGTACACAAAAAAAAACGATCGAGTACGCACGGCTACCGATCAAGCTATTCATTTCCAGTATAAGCTGATCTCGCATTGTATAGGATTTCCTTACAATGAGAGGTCAGCGTAAACTGGAAATGTATAGCTTGATGTGTAGCCGTGTGTACATTCAAGGACTTGTCACACTGGATGCGTTCTGCGTCCTCCGGTCCGGTCAAACGAACTCAGCCCGCATCCTATGTGAACTTCATGGTCAGTTCAACCGGTCAGCGATCCGGGCGCGGCATCCGGTCAGCGATCCGGGTACGGTCAGCTATCTGACGGGCAGGGCTAGCAGCAGCCATTTTATATTTGATTGCGTGTCGCCCTGTGCCCTTAGCCCGCCTGCCCGCAACCGGGTGCCCGTCCGCTACCTTCCCACCCCGACCGCCTGACCGGTGCGTTCCCTACGTTCTTTGCTTGTGCTCGCATAGTCAGATCGTAATTACATAAAATATACAAGGTTAGTCGGAAAGGGGGTACTAATCCGAAGCCCACTTATAGTATCGCTGATGACTGTTTGAAAGGAAGTGTTAAAATTTCAAAATTCGATATTTTTATTTTCCAAATAAAATGATTTTCATTTTAGTTTTTTCAAAAATTCTTCATCCCTGCTTTAGTTACAAATTCAGAAAATGGTGCTTCTAATTCATGACCCCAAATATGACCTAAAATGTAAACACAGCTGATCATTACTGGGGATAGATAGATTTTAGAGATTTTTTTTGGAGATTTTTGAACACCTTTTTCTCTTAAACTATTGACTTTTGGGAAAAGTTACACCCGATATATAGATTAGTAGATCACGCGGTTTTAAGGAACTACACGAATTCGTTTACATCCTATAGAGAAATGGGCTTCGATCAATCTAAGTACAATGTGGAAAATTGTTCTTACAAGGTAATTGTAAAAGCTTGGAAGAAGATGGTTAAATAATACTGCTGCTTATAAAGACAAATTAAATATACTATCCGGACCATAGGTTTAATAATATAAAGGAGCGAGGGAGCACACGCGATGACCGCTAGTCAGGTACTGAATGCTTAGCTAATATTAATTAGTGAAAATGAGGTACAAATGCACGAATCAACATTAGTGCATTAAGGTGTATGATTTCATCGTACAGTAATAGTTGTCATATACTCGTAAGTTATATGAAAGTGGAGCACTTACCAGGGTGTGTATCTTGCTGCGGCAGGTATATAGTAGGTAGCGGCGACAGCGCTATGGAGGGCGCGGGCACGGATGACGTCACGGCGGCGCACACGCAGCGCACACACCAGCGACCCTGCGACCCGCCCGACCGACAGATAGCCGCTATCACTACGCTGCCGTCTGAAGGACATAAATAGACCTGTTTACAGCGGTTACGCACTGCATCCGATCCGAATCCGTGAAAATACGTTCCGAAGTAGCCATACAACTATTTGTATGGTAGATTACGCACTACATCCTGCATCCGTCATCCGATTTCTATCCGTCATCCGTGAGTCTCCAATTCAGAAGAAATATTGACGCACCGAAGTAGCCGTAGTAATGTTTGTATGAACGCTTTCGCACTACCTCGGATTCAATCGGACATATATCGGCGCGGCTCCACAGCGGGGAGGGACGTGGGGTGGAGGGAGTACTGATGTGATTAGTGATTTTCACGGATTCGGATCGGATGCAGTGCGTAAAGCAATATCCGAATTCGGTCCGAGTTTTTTATATCCGTATTTTCACGGATTCGGATCGGATGCAGTGCGTAATCGCTCTAACACTGAAAATACTATGGTGGGATCAGCTGCAATCAGTGTTTCCAGATGTCCCGCTTTTAGCGGGATTCCCGGTTTCAAGCCCTCTCAGGACGCGTCTGAGCGGCACTCTAAGCGGGACACCTAAAATCCCGCTATTTCACCTAACCAGGTAATATTAACGCCGTAATTTTAATAGAATGAGGGCCTTTTTACTGTGACCGGGCTCGTGCCCGCATGCGTGAGTCACCCGCACCCGTGGCGCCTGAATTTCACCTTTTCATACATGTATTTATTGTGATGCGTGAAACACGCATGAAAAGGTGAACTGCGAGCGCCACGCATGCGGGTGACGCACGCACGCGGGCACGAACCCGCATGACAGTAAAAAGGCCCTGATTTAATTTTTGTCGGTGATTTTGTTAAGAAAGTTTTATTAGAATTAAAATTTTAATCATAGCTATGCTTTTACTACGTCCTGATTTTTTACATGTTCGGTTTTTTTTACATTCCCGGTATTTGGAAAAACAGATCTGCAACACTAGCTACGATCCCACCAAGAGACAATACTTAAACAAAAAATGTACACTAGAAATGTTACAATAGGGAATATGCATGTAACTTTTTTTTTCTCTAAATCAATAAAGCACATTAATATAAACCCAAGAAAAGTATTAAAAGTCAAATGTTACTATTATTTCTTCCTCAAAACAATTATTAAGCTTCAACAATTTTCTTCTACAGTTCAAACGTCCTTTATTGTCGCGGTCATAATGTGACGTCATAATCTCATAATCCAAGATACTACGTTGTTTACATCTCTTTTTTAGCCACGAATCATATAAATTAAATTATTTCTTGTGCTCTATTCAAGCAGAAATCGCACTTACTAACTTAATCTCAGTGAGAAATCAAACAGTTTGCTAAGAAAAGATTATTTAAAGATTTGTTCAAATGGATTCTGATGTCACTTCCGGCATTTTCGAAGACGACGCGTTTCGAGATTGCGTTCCGTTCCACGAAAAAAACGTAACATAAAACAATGAATTGTAAAATAAGTAAAACGTTAAAAAATGAAATAAACAATGCAATTTGTTTCTTGACTCCTGTACAATGTATATTTAAATTATGAAAGAGTTTTGAATTACATGCATATTCCCTATACTGTTTTTTTTTTTTATTAAAGACAAGATAGTAAAATGTCCCAATAAGAAAATATACAGGGTGGTAATTTAAAATGGGGCATGAAGTGCAGCTACCTTAACCATTGTTGCTACAGGAAAACGTTCTTAGGAGACCACCCCTAACTTTTGGAATAATTTCAATCGGCATTCACAGTTCGAAATAATGTCAAAAATTATGTCCATTCTCCTATCAACATTTTCCTGTAGCAACAACGATTAAGGTAGCTGCCCTTATAACTAACCCATCTCAAATAGTTTTTTGTTATTTCTGACGTTTCTAGTACTCAAACCTCAGTTGATCCGGAAGAGTGTTTTGATCCTTATGGGAAATATAGGATTGGCATCATAAAAAAGTTTTGTGAGATCAGCCTTTTTTCTCGCTGACTGTACTTTTTTTTCAAAATCGGTGAATGCCGATTGAAATTAGCTCAAAAGTTAGGGGTGGTCTTCTAAGAACGTTTTTCTGTAGCTACAATTGTTAAGGTAGCTGCCTTTCGTGCCCCATCTCAAATTACCACCCTGTATAACAACAACAACATATGCAGAGGAATTATGAGGAGATAGCGCCAAAACTAGTCATCCATTGTTACAAGAAGGAATGTGCTTGAAACATTCTAACATTTCATGTGGTCGGATTTCTTGGTTAACATTTTTGAAAGTTGGATGTTGTTTTTTGTCCAGCAGTAAACTTACTCTTATGTGTAATACTGGCAGCGGTGATGTGGTCGCGGGTTGGTCGCAGACAGTCGGTGGCGACGTGTGCGCGCGTGCCGTCAGTGGGCGGAGTCAGTACGCCGATCAGACCAGTCGCTGTTATTATGCAGGCTCCCTCGCACGCTATGCCACTAGAATGGAAATATAGAAATTGAATAGTAGATGAAGCTTGAATACAGGCTGTCCCGAAACTCAACGTCAAGTCAGGATCGAATGACAGAGAAAAAAAAACATTACTTTATTTAAATAAAACACATTTAAATAGTTAGATTTATGAGGTAACATTATATTCATGGCAACTCTGAAACTCCAAAACGAACAATCATAAACTGGCTTGTCATTTGACCCCAGCTTGATGCTGAGTTTTGGGACATCCTGTTTACTGGAAACAAAGTGTTAAGCCTAATCTGATCGGGAAAAACCGGCCAAGTGCGTGTCGGGCCACGTGCAGTAATAGGGTTCCGTAGTTGCACAATAATGCGGACTAAGAAGAGGGCTTAGTCATTTTTCAATGGAATTTGAAATTTTTACTTTTCCGGTTGGTCGACTATTACTCGTAAACTTGTTAAGCCTACTTAACTGTGATAGTTTTCCTTTTAACTTCGTTGTGTATTACTACTACCGTGATTTGTTTTCACAAACTCACAATATTTTTGAAATACCTATCCAACAACACCCCACACGATGGGGTAGACGAGAAAAAAAAAACATCCGCACTTCAAATGTACAGGAGGCACCCTCAAAAAAAATATTTTTCATGATTTTATTTTACCACTTTGTCGGCGTGATTAATATGTATATCCGTGCCAAATTATAGCTTTCTAGTACTAAGAGTCTCTGAGCTACGCTGCGGACGGACGGACGGACGGACGCGCGGACGTGGCGAAACTATAAGGGTTTCTGAATACGGAACCCTAAAACGAGATTTTGTAATGCGATTTTCCGATAATACGTGACATTTCACGGAGGGAACGTTACACCCCGCCCACTTCTATATTTTCCATCTAGTGTTGAATAGGAAAAAACCGGCCAAGTGCGAGTCGGACTCGCGCACGACGGGTTCCGTACCATTATCTGTAAAAACGGCAAAAAAAATCATGTCTGTTGTATGGGAGCCCCCCTTAAATATTTGCATTATTTTAATTTAATTATTTATTTTTAAAGTGAATATATAACTACATATTCTGTGAATATTTCAAGCGTCTACCTGTTGCCGTTATCAATATCGAACAAAAACGAACAAAAAAAAAATCACGTTTGATGTATGGGAGCCCTTTAAATATTTATTTATTCTGTTTTTTAGTATTTGTTGTTATAACGGCAACAGAAATACATCATCTGTGAATGTTTCAACTGTCTAACTATCACGGTACATGAGATACAGCCTGGTGACAGACGGACAGAAAGTCAGTGGAGCCTTAGTAATAGGGTCCCGTTTTACCTTTTGGGTACTTAACCCTAAAAATGGTCGTGTTCAGTCTTAGTAAAAAATGGTGTATCTACCCAAATCCTTTGAGTGTAGGTGCAGGACGCAGCATCTGTATCCTCTCACTGATGGGAGCGTCTGGTTTCTTGTCCACCATGACCAGTCGCCGGCCGTTGTGGAAGAAAGTCGCGCGGATTATGTGTTCACCTGTGAATTTAGATCATAAATATACAGGCTGTCACGAAAACTAGTGTCAAGCGGAATTCTAGAGGTAGAGCACCCTTAGAGGTACCCGAGTCACCTCCATGTATGTTCCGCGATTGTTTGTAGTCTTCGAGTTATGATTTATTTTCATGTTTTAACCAAACTCTGACTTTAATGACATTTTTAATCATAGTGTCATGAATAGTTGAGACAAATGCTTCATCTACACTTTAAAAGGTCCATCTATTCATACACGAAATATTTTAAGGGACACATCTATAGGTGGTAAAGAAGCAATATAAATTAAAAAAAGAAAAAATAAGTATTTTTTTTAAATTAAATAATTTAAATTTACTTGATACACGTATCAAATACTGGCTCATTACTATTTTCAACATCCATTACGCTAGTTTCTACTTAGTATTTATTGTCAATGAAGCGGGCAATTTTTTTTTAAATTTATGCAAGATGTCTCAAGCATTATTACAATTATAATACTTAATTACCCTTATTATGTATCCGTTAAAATATTTCGTGTATGAATAGATGGACCTTATATACAGGGTGTCCCTGGAAGTATGGATCAAATCGAATAGCGGCGTGCGCAAGGTCATTTCAAAACTTGTAGTAGTAAAAACTTGAGTAAAATTTTTGCCAGACCAAAAAAGCCCGCAGTAAATATTTTTTTCTTATTGAACACATGTTTTCTAGCTGCGTAAAAGTATTACCACAAGAAAGGCCTACTGTTCGCCAAAGTCCTGAAAAAAATGATAGCTCTGATAGTTTTTTTTTTTATTTTTTTTCTATACATCAGCCAATTTAAAGTGATAATTAACGTGCTTTGGGATTATGAACCTTAATTCAATGATTAATAGTTCAGTTTCCATCACATTCAAATTACTTTTAAGTCATTTTCGGTAATTTTCGTCATTCTAAAATTAACTTAAAAACATGTTGTCAAAGTTGATAATTGCATAATTAGTAATTGTGCAGTATAGCACACTGACTGTTACTGGATTGCGTGGTGACTGTAGAGTGAAACGCCGGGTACTTCTTGAGTTTTCTTTATTGTTGCTTCTATTACAATATCTGCCTGTAGACTGTTTCGAGCGCGCAATTTTGCGCCTAATTTATACAATTTTAACAACAAAAAATCTAAATTCGCTATTGGACGACCAATCACAGCTAAGTATTTTAGTCCAATAAGATTCAAGTACGTTTTTGGTAAGATTTCGGCGCAGACGCTTACCTACGACGAAACCTTACCGTAACGTAAGCCGCGACACATTTTATGCGTTTTAAAGCAATTAAACTGAGTAAATCCTATGCAAACTATACATTTTTATGTTCCTAAACCTATTCCTCATATAAGAAAAATGTAAACAATAACAAAACTTAACAAAACATTATCAGTCGTACTTACGTATACTAAGGTAAAGTTACACAAACTACGCTAACAAACTATGCTTACAAACTATAACACTAATCAAAACACTATATACATGTTGAATAATTAGTTGTCCCGCACAATAACACTAATCAAAACACTATGCACATGTTAAATAATTAGTTGTCCCGCACAGTAATAACGTTTATTTCTCTTTCCATATTGGCTTTAGTTTAGAATGGTGATTGAAAGAAAAAATGGTCATAACTTTTGAAACGTGAAATTGAAATTGCACCAACATTCTCAGGGTAAAAAAGTTTGGAAATGACATGATGACAATGACAGGGTCCGAAACTAGTCAGGTAATCCAGAAAAATGCACGTGAGTAAACCGTAAATAATCATAAATATGATCCTATACATTGAAGAGCTGGTTCACTATATTTTTTTTGTATGTTTTATTTTTAAATAGAAAATGGATAGAAAGACAAAGGATACACAAAATACATGGCATATAAAAACTACAAGTATAAGTCGCGCGCAGAAGGTTTGCCGATGACTGGCCCCTCCCACTTCACCGACCGCTACCCGCGCTCGTCTGGCCTACCTACTAATCGTACCGACCAACGACGCGTGACGTCATGAGGCTATCGGCAAACCTTCTCCGCGCGACTTATATGTTCGTTTCAGTTGTGCTCGCAATTAAAGGTCACAGCTCATTAGAGCCACCCGGCCACAGAGACCCGGCACCCGACCCGCATCGCCTCGCCTCGTGCGGTTAGTATTCTTTATATGAACTTGTATGGATGTGCGCTCACTACATCAACTCTGTAGCGTCACCGAATCGCCTCAAGCGTATGCCGTCCACGCGCGGGCGACGAGTTGACCACTCGGTGACAACTCGCTGCTCGCATGCTTTGCTGCGCATTGCCAACGCACAAGTCCCGAGTGAACCGCGCGCTACCATGGAGTGGACTCCTCCGACGACTCCTATGGTTGACCACGCGACGTTTACAGGTGATAACGCGGTGTCCACCCGTGAACCACCTGCTGACAACGAGTGGACGCCGCGCCGAGCGAAGAGGCGATGCGTGTCGGGTGGCTCTAATGAGCTGTGACCTTAAACGAGATCACCACATACACCATATTACCAACATAAAAAAAATCTCATACCTGCAAAGTGTGCACTATAGATACAGGTCCACTCATTTAGTAAGTGATCCTTCTGTGTGTACACTGACACCTCTCCTACAGTTGTCGCTACAAGTAGCTGCTTGCCTTCTATGTCCCATTCTAGAACTGATATCTGAAATGTATCAAATCTATTAATAAATACCTTTTGTTATAAAACAGTTCATTAAAAAATAATAACTCAAATAGTGTAAACAAGACTTATTTCTAATCATAACATACATAATGTAAAATATGGATTAGATTTTAAAAAATCATGCTGTCATATCATAACAAGCAGTCCGAGGCTATGTATGTTTTTGGTCAGTTAGTTCAATATGCTCACATCTTATGACATGGGACTTAAATAACTTGGCATAATGAGGGTGTACTAATACACCTCTGCCCAACCCTTTGGGAATATAAGATTTATGTTATTCACACCGAGACGCGACGCGACGCTGCGCGCACATTTTAATAGAGCGACTCAAAATATAACATTATTTACTACACGAAAAGATACACTTTTCATTATGAGAATTCAGAATACGTTCCACCATGTAGCGCTGCGCCTCGCGAAGCCGCGCGACGCCGCGAGGCGCAGCCTGAGGCCGCCATTCATGCGCTTGCAAATGGTAGACTGCGAGTGTAGGTACGCGGCGGGGCGGGGGCACACGGCCAATATAGACACGTTCCGCTGCGCCGCGCGGCGTTCGCTGCGCAGCGAGTCGTCATGCTGCCAACGATTTTACGATGCGTCTCGCCACGTTGCGTCTCACCACGTTGCGATGCAAATCACTGGCCTCTTCCAGTATCGTCGCGTCGCGTCTCAGTGTGAACTGACCCTTATAGGAATATTGTTGCACAAGCGTTTTTAGTAGCAGTTTAATGAAGTCCTAGATTTAATTTTAGATGTTCACCTCTCTCTCCAGGGTCAAAGCATTCACCCATATTTTTTGCAAGTGATTATTAAAATAATCAATTTGCTACTTACAGCATATGCAGTGCTAGTAACTTTATGACTATCCCATGGAGTATCTAAGTCGCAAACATACACATGTCCACCCCAGGTGTCTCCTTCTCCATCGTCCAGCTCAGTTGGAGATGAGAACGCAATGATGTTGCCCGTTGATATTGTGCAAATTGGACGCACCACTTCATGGTCTGATATGCTGTAATAATAGGTTTAGGTTTAAAGAAACTTTATTCTCAATGAAAACATAACATGTCACTTACTTACTTGAGAACAATACTAATCATAATTAAATTTGCAAAAGCTCAACATCACCAGTTACGGACTAATTAACAGATTGGAAACCCGACCCACCCAACGCATTTATTTTTCCAGATGTAACATACTGGCTGAGCTGAGTTTTAAATGCATTGAATGAGTGTACATTTCTTATTTGTGAAGGTATTTTATAATACAGTTGTGCTCCTTCAAATGTTAGAATTTTTTTGCCATTATTGGTTCTAGCTTTTGGTAAAACCAGTAAGCTTGCTTGTTGTGTTCTCGTTGAGTAATTTGTTTGTATTGGGTAAGTATAACATTTGTGTGAAAATATGTAATGCAATGTAATAAAAGCATAATGGCTAGGTTATTCCCCCCAAATAGACCACCACACATCTTCTTAATGAAGCCACACATTGGACTTATTAGCTGTCCGAGTTATGATGATGCAGAAGAAACCAATGAAGTTCTCATGTGTGTGCATGAAAGGAGACTCTCTGAATGACGTATCTACTGAGCCATTATTCGTATACCTACTTGGGCAATCAGTGAGTTATTTACGCTGATTGGCTAACCCTTTCAAAGTCCACCCATAAAGCAGGCAATACTCGTGGCTGAGTTCTAGGCGGACAACCTTTAGATCGCCATCGACACGCTAAGATGTGTGATGTGTACAAACAAGTCCTATAACTTTGGTATAAGCAATGTAACGTTCAATGCGTAAGCACGCGACCTTCATCATACTGCTGCGAAGGAAAGCATGACTTCTAATGACACTCTGACCTACTTCTAGCTGCTTCTCTGCGGGCATAGCGCCATCATCATTCTCCTGCCCTTATCCCATACTCAATCATGCCTTCTGGCGACCATCGAATGAGTCGCTTCGTACGTATACCATTCTAGGGTTTCTTCGTAAATTATCATTAATCACTTTACTAGTAAATAAAACCAAAGTGACACAAACGCTTCAGTTCAAACCCAAACAAAATAGTAGTTACCTTTCAAAGTGCGGTGGCTCGTATCTTAAAGGCTTACGCCTCATGGAGTATATTAATTCCATTTTATGTTCCTTGTTTTGTCTTAAAGATTCCAATTATTAGCGTGTTTACACGAAGATTATTTAGAAAATAACAAAAATTCGAATGGCATCAATACCGCACGGTGTGACACTGACAGCGGACTTCACCAACTGACAGTTACAGTTGACAGTAAATTGTGTTACAGAAAATGTTATGATACACAGCTTAAATAGGAATAAATTTAGAAAAGCAAGCCACAAGTTTCATGTGAAAGAAAGAGATACATGCAAACAAATGCTAAAATACTAAGTTTTTCTAGGTCAGTTGAAAACTGCGTTTAGTTTTTACCATGAGGTGACAAATTCAATAAGTAATTTGTAATAAAACCTCCAAGCTTTACATTTAGAATTCTTAGCAAGATACCACGGACTAGAAAAAAAAGAACAAATAACTTTTCTTAACCTTTAATTAAAGGGGTTGACGAAATGGTATTAGATTAAATGAGCGTCAAATCCACTGGAAAGTTTTACTCCGCAATTTTTTACGATCGCTCGCTACATTCGTTATACTTGGAGAAATCAAATTGCTTTAGGTGTCTACAGTTTCAAAGTCAGTTGCACAAGTCAATTTTCGCAATATAACTTGCTAATGGAATTGGCGCTCAGACCATTGTATTCTAATGCGATTTTGTCAATCCCTATAGTATAAGAATGAGAAATCTTTTATAATCTCTTTACGGCTCATTTTACCAACGTCGGATAGCAGTTATCTGCCTGCCTAATATTTTGACCTTATTTTGCCTGAGCTTTTGTGTAGAAATACTGTCCAAAAGTTTAACTTATTCCTCAAATAAAAGGTAAAACGTGATAAGTCATTCTTTAGATAAATGTTATCCGATGTTTCTCTTCTCTCGTGTCGGCACGAGGTAAATGCAAGCAACTCATATTCAAAATAAGTTCGTTGGCTTGAGAGCAGCTCATAGCATAGCTCATACCGACGTTGGTAAAATATGAAATATCAATCTATTTCATTTTGTCGATAAATAACAAAACGCAGTTACTTTATCGACTCAACGGGTTTTGAATGCACTAGTACTGCGCCTATCTTCAATGCACTTAGCCCTCAAATGCTGCAGCCTTCACGTCACATAAACCCGGGCATTGCCCTTTCATTATTGAGTTGTGTTTCCGAACGCAGCGGTTCTCGCTCGAAAATGGCGGATCGTCCGAAGTAAGATCGACTTAAAGCTGTGTGAAATTTAACACAAAATATTCGTGAATTTTAAGTGAAAATGTGATTCGTATGAATTAAAACATATCGTGTAGTGTTGTTAAAGTGTTTTGCAACATGTGCCGGACAGGGATGTGTCGTTTTGGTGTCGGGAACTGGATATTCTTGTTGGCCTGTCTCCATTTGTTTACATACGCTCAAGGTAAGCTCCTTATAAATATTACCATTTACTATCGATCGTTGGTCTTGAAACTGTCGCTAATAACAGGATCTATGTAATTATGCAGAAAATTGCATCTAGATGCATGGAATTGGAATTTAAATAACTACTTGAATGTAACATTTCGAGTCGCCGAGCTTTATAAGTTGAAGCCGATTTCTCTCGAAGCTGATTATGTACATTGTTCACAAGTTGAACGCCAACCAGTGTAGGGTTTATTTATGTTTTTTGTTGTTTTTTTTTAATTACTGGCAAACGCGTTTTGTGTTAATGCCTGTCATTGTGAAGAATGCGTCGTATTTATCGTATGTCGGCCCTTCGACACACATAAATACCGCATTACCGCTTCGGGTTAATTAGGAGGTTTTATTTCCATTTGTAAACAGATAGTAAAGTTTTATTAGTTCCTATTGGAATGGCTCTGGAAACCGTCCAAAAGTTTCTCATTAAGGTTTAAAGTTGTTTAGATAGTACAGATTAATTTATAGGCTTACTATTGTGTGTTGTGGCCACTGAAATAGAACTGAATCATGTGGTTATAGACTTAATAAAAGTTCTTAACTAATTCCGGCTTAATTACCCACTTGACCGAATTTTTCTCTTTTATCGGAAACTACCGGTTTTTTAAATCTGTGGTCATCAATTTGGTTAAGTTCTACTATCCCTATTTTTAGTTCACAAGAAAAAAGTTCGTCTATCACCCAATATCCTAACTTACATAATGGTGCTTTTTGCAAAAATTTGCGCTATACAGGATGTAAATGAATTCGTTTAAAAAAATTGCGCTAAAAATATACAGGTGTAAATAAATTCGTATAAGTTATTTCCTGCATTCGTACCTAGGTACCTATAATTCATATAACGAACTGCGTGATCTACTGGTGACACTGATTGATCATGCCAGGGTTTTCATCAGAAACAACAAAACAAAAAATTCAAAAAAGGAACATTGATGGTATTTTAATTCGCTTATTTATTTTTTCGTTGAGAAACCTACTCCCCCCTACGTTACCCCTAACGCAAAAAAAAAAAATGTTTTTTATTTTTTAATTTTTAATCATGGTAAATCCCGTGCTAGTTTAATCTACCGATAATAGGTCATGCGGTTTGAAGGAAATTATACGATTTCGTTTACAGATTTTTTGCAGATAGTTTGTCTATAACTTCGTAATTAAACAATTACGAAGTAACGATTAAGTAACGAGTCTCTACTAGACACGAAGTCATAAAACTGGAAATATTTTTATGAATCACGACACGTCTATATTTCAAATAAAATAAGGGTCAACAGATTCAAGTCCGAATCTCCGTAGAGTTACGTCTGAGCCCATAATTCCTCATACTACCTATTGCTCCCTTTCAACGTAAGTGATATTTCTCTACAAAACGTTACCTACAAAGAAAATATCAAATATTTTTAAAAAACAAACCATTTTTCTTATGGCAATTTTACGGTTTTTGATAATGTACTTAATTTACGGTTTTTTTCTATATCAGTCTCCTTACGGCTACAATAGGCATGTAGACAACATCAATAAATTGCAAATCTAATTAGTCCGCCAGTTACAGTTTTGAAAAATAGTGGACACGTATTTTTTCTTTTGTTTAATCTATGAATATTTGGAAAGATAAAACGCATCAAAACTCGAGAGTTGGGGCTTGTGACGTCAGAAGCAAGTAAAAATTGTACATTGCTTGTGACGTTTTGCCAATTTGAAGTGTCGTACCTAGGTATGTTCGTCAATTTTGGTTTACGTAACGAAAGAAAAAATACGGGTCAAATATTTTTCGGGTACGTAACGGACTCGCACTTGGCCGTTTTTCGTAGTTGATCTCTATAACCCATTTCAAGGAATAGATCGAATTACCAGTTTCCCTGTATAATCGTGTTGACAATAAGGCACAGAGCTTCCAAGTATTTAGAAAGCTGGCTACAAGGAATTCTGACAAGCTAGCTATTATATCTATAGGTAGTCTAGTAAATGTTTGTAGCTTAGGTGCACAGGAATGTCGGGTATTTACTCGATAGACTCGCAACTGATCGACACGGCGATTAGTCGTGTGTTTACTTGATAACTAAATGACATCTCATTTGTTTTTGTTGTACACGAGGTGACTTTCCTAGAATAGTTTAGTCAATTTGTCTACTGACAATATAAGAGCTAATTCAGACGAATTCGTCGCTTTGAGGATCCAAAGATTCGACACATGATCACGTCATGTTTATGAAGGGGTCGACCATAACATATCTAACTTTTTAATGTAAGTTTTCCTTCACAAACCGCGATCTTAGGGCAGAAATTACTGCGAATATACCTAACATATATTACGGCCGACGTATCTTGGCGAGTGTGAAGTTAGCTGGTTAGCTGCGCAGTAGACAATTTCGTTTCTAAAAGATTCATTGCGCAGCCAAACAACTAACTTCAGACTCGCCAAAATACGTCGGCCGTATTGTATACACAGGGCGTCCCACGACTGCCACATGGAGGGGAAGTACCTTAAATACTGTAGATAGAAAAATTTACTGAATGAAGACTTCATTTTTATTTTCAAAACAATGCGAACTGCATTCAAAGAATTTTAAATAATCACATGTCTGAACCGGGAATCGAACCCGATAAATCTGCAAACAAAAAAAAACTGTAATTTTATTGTACTAATCAAAAGGCTTGATTAGATACATTTATTTCTTCTAAATAACATAGCATCTAAAATAAAAGGAACACCATGAAATTTAACATTTAATTTAAAATTTTGTTCAGAATAATGAATAGCGTTTTCTCTATGTCGTGCTTATAACAACTGTCTTTATTTACTACTTTCTGCTTTGTTACTATGTATTTCGAAGTATTGTTTCAAATATTCACCATGAAAAAATAAATAAATCAACGGTAAGCGAGATTATTAAAAGAGTTACAATTTGTACACAATAGGAAGAGACACATTTTGAGTATTAAATAAATTAAATTGTTTGTAAGTTGCACGGTTAAACGTGTCTTAATATTTCACATAAATGTTAAATTTCATGGTGTTCCTTTTATTTTAGATGCTATGTTATTTAGAAGAAATAAATGTATCCGATCGAGCCTTTCGATTAGTACAATAAAATTACAGTTTCTTTTGTTTTCACATTTATCGGGTTCGATTCCCGGTTCAGACATGTGATTATTTAAAATTCTTTGAATGCAGTTCGTATTGTTTTTAAAATAAAAATGAAGTCTTCATTCAGTATTTTTTTCTATACACAGTATTTAAGGTACTTCCCCTCCATGTGGCAAAGTCGTGGGACGCCCTGTATACCTTGCTACATATAGGTCAAACTGAGAACCTCTTTTCGGTTAATAAGAAGAAAACTGTGTTCAGAAGACCCTATGTCAGATAGTTCTATTACTTATTTAATAAGTAACTTTAATGTATTACTTAAGTACTAGTTGTACCCGACATGCGTTGCAATGCCACTTAGAGAAAATAAGTGTGACACTAATTTGCATTTTTATAATCTAAATACGCTATAATCCGAATATTGTACAATATGTTGTCGATTCGAAACCCATCATTAATACGTGCTTTAATTTGAGAGGACCCGAGTTTACTGTACTGACGGGACGAACATCAAATGTTTGACAGCTAGGAACAGTTTGTATGGGAAAATAGAATTGTTTATTTTACTATTTTACTCGCAACTTTTCCATATTTTCTCACTACTTAAACCTTCCCTGGACTTCCACAAATATTTTAATACCAAAATTAGCCAAATCGGTCCAGCCGTTCTCGAGTTTTAGCGAGACTAACGAACAGCAATTCATTTTTATATACATCTACAGCACGATGCAAAGAATTGAGAACAATCGAAGCTAAGTTACAAAACAATTGAGGGATCGGTCTGGTGGACTGAGCGACTGGTGGTCTTCCAATCAGTCATCTCAGGCTGTCACAGCCAAAATCGAGATATAGGCCTCTCCCAAGTTCCGCTAAATCTATTCACGCTACAATTTTTTTGAACATTGGTCTTCCGTTTTTAATCTGTGCCACGCCTGACTCACGATCACGACACGACAAAATGCGGTGACTCTTATCAAATCTTATCTTTTTCATCCCCGTCATTCTCTCCCTCAACTCTCATCGACTCAAAGTTGGCCTATTTAATGATACGACACGAAACAATATAATGTGTCCATTTCCTGGGCCGTAATTATTCATTAATCAAATCAGCAGTCCACTGCATAATGATATATGAATACACTAGTTTCAGCCCGCGGGTTCGCTCGCGTTAAAAAAACTCTTAACACACTACTAAAGCAGTGGCGTGCCTAGGGTTCAAAGTTAGGGCAAGCCCGATAGATTTTTAGAAAAAAAAAACCCTGTAAAATTTGACAAAATTCGTTATTTTGCGAAATCACACAACTATTATTTTCACCCTAATAATAAATAGAGTGCAAATAATACAATAATGTGTGATTTTGCAAAATCACATACTTTTTGGTTTAAGAGCCATCTATGAGCATTACAGGTGCTTTTTTGCGCTCTTCGAGTTCGACGGGAAAAATGACACAATCGCCCGTCGCCGCAACAATAACAACAATAGATGGCTCAGAAATAATTGATGAGTATAATTACGCAATGTTTATAATGTTGAAAAAAATATTGTTGATTTATAATAGACCCGATCTATATTTTTATGATGTGTACAAATCGCAAAAGTTTAAAAACAATTTATAATTACTTTCGATGTAAACAGCCGTGTTAACTCTTCATTCTTCGCTTCTTTACTACTGCTGATGACAAACAACAAAGCACACTGAAAGCATGGTATCAGTACCTAGATAGATTTACAGACATATCTATCAGCAATCACATACCTTCGGTAGCTTTGATAAAAGCCGTTTGTTGTTTCGTTCTATTTGTTTATCCTGGCACCAGATAAGTTATTCAAATCATCGTGACCTGATGTATTCCAGGCGTTCGTATCATTAGAGAAAAATATGCAACTGGTGTTGCAGAATAATTTCTTTAAATGAGAGCAACCTACAATCCAAAGAGTTTTGTAAGCCGATCTATGAAAATGCCTATTGTGACTTTGATTTACTAGAAATACTCAAATCAGGAGTAGGTTCAGGTGAAGTTATAAAACGGTATTTGTCTGCAAAATTCAAAGTATTTACCTTCCCGAGTAACGATCGCACACACTTCAATCCATCACACACAACTTCACACAAGGAACAATTATTTCCGAAATCATCTTATAAGAAAGGCAAATCACAAAGAAACTTAATCACAAACGTTAAAACAAACGAATAAAAGTTACACAATACTTTAAATCACAGAAACTGAAAAAATATATATCGCGTCAAAAAAATGCTCCAATAACGCTCAAAACAAAATGTGAACTAATTTGAAATTGTATCATTACTATCGAAATACAAACGTCGCGGCATCTATGTACCTAAACACGCATGCCACACAAATTGCACTCGTAAACACACTAGAGTAATGTTCAATTTCGTCAAACTAACAGAGTCATAAGCCCGGCTTTTCCCTTCATAGAAATTAGCTATGTTTAGCTATAGATATGTGAATATCTACAAAGGATTTATCAATGAAATCGAAGGAAAAGAGACAGACGGCTTAAGCCGCGTAAGAAGCCAGCGCGTGCGACCGGAATGCAAGATCTTGCAGGCGGTTTGGCAACGTTACGTTACGGAGGCCGGCCGAGGCGCGACGCGAAATATATTGTTTATGTAAACCTGGCAACGTAGGCCACACGGAGGCTCGCTGCATTGCGCGCGGAGTTTAAACATATTTTTATTTATTACAATTAGCTGTTATGAGATATGATGATTCAATTAATTCAATACTACTTTACATGAGTTTTTTTTTTTGTTTTTTTTTTATTTATCTCGCTTTCCTGTTATAAAGCCGGGCTTTTCGGCTTGTATGGAAGGCACGCCACTGTTACTAAAGTTTCTCTAATAATATAATTCAATCATGATTCGAAAGACACGTGGCGCTATGTATGAACGTTATTGTTGTTTTCCTCGGGAACAGTACTTTTTTTCGGGATAGAAGGTACCCTATGCCCGTTTCTGTACACCTGACAACGTATATGCAAAATTTCAGGATGATCGGTTCAGTGGTTTAGGCGTGAAAAGGTAACAAACAAACTTACTTTGGCATTTATAATATTAGTTAGGATATTAGGATTAGTTAGGATTTAATTAGTTATCCATTCATAGGTCTTTAAATACTTCAGTAAGTGCTGTATAGGCTAGATACGTTGGGCTTATAGACATAATAAGTTCATGAACTCTTTCGGAAAATCTGCTGAATATGTAAATCGTTCATAGGGCGTAATAGCTGATAGAATGGCAGACAGCCAATGGCATCCATGTAATAACAGCGTTGGTAAGTTTTACATTTTTTCTCCATTTTAGAAAAGATTGTAGTAAGTAAGTATTATCCCATCTATAACATTCTTGTAATAATATACCATCACTCGCTCTAGTCCGCATTGTAGATCCTACACAACTTTTAAGTTGTGTTATTCTTAAACGGAGCTTATGGGTGTAAAATCATACCGATTTTGAAACACCTGCGCTGCGAGCACGGATCTTTTTATTTAGTCGTTTCGAGAAATGTATCTATTCTAAACGTCAAATTTTACATAAGATATAGATAAAACGACAACTGCTGTCGTTTTATCTGTAACTTATGTCAAATTTAAGATCCGTGCTCGCAGGGCTGTTCAGCGATACCCTACATAATTATAGTACGCGACTTTTCTTTTCTATCGCCATTTCCTATTCCACAGCCGCTATTTTGGTTTTATAAAAACAATATCTAGCCTATAACTATCGCACGGCTTAGACGAATCGATATACACCACATTTATTAAAATCGGGGTATCGGATGCTTCGGGGGTATAAAGAATCCCACATACATACATACTTCGATACATAGATATGCGTGAAAAGCAAAATCCTGTCTTTTCTGTCCTAAATAAATAAAAAAAGCAAAGTATGGCGACTGTTTTGCCGTAAAAAAATCTGATGGCTAATGTAGAGCCAAGTCTGGCCCATTTATAAAGATATTTTTCGGACTTGGCAATCACGCAGCATAACGATATACTAGACTACTTGTTTACTGATTTGTTTATAAAATTAATGCATCACAGTAATCCTCATGCTGCGTGATTGCAAAGTCCAAAAAATCTTCACTTTATTACTAATACTATAAATGCGAAAGTAACTCTTTCTGTATGTATGTAACTTTATCACGACTAAACTACTGAATTGATTACGATGAAACTTGGAACAAAGATAGTCTGGAACCTGGAGAAGGATATAGGCTACTTTAGTCCTGAAAAACGCAGAATATGCGCTAAACCGTTCATTGTTAATGACACCACCAAATGATACCCCCAGGGGTGTGGCTGCCAAAAAGGATTTGTTAAAGACACCACTAATGGATAGTGTTGTTGCTCTTCAGGGCAACAACGAGTATGTGTAAACTAACTCTCATATTATATTATCACTAATTGTGGCATCCCAACACCACGGTGGTGTTATTAACAAAATAATCTTTTTTGGCAACCACACCCCTGGGGGTATCATTTGGTGGTGTCATTAACAATGAACGCGATAAACAACATCTACGCGGGCGAAGCTGCGGGCAACCTCTAGAATCTTTGAAATGCCAGACTTTAATTTTTAGACTTTCGTTCTCATCTCATCAACATCATGATCATTCAGCCGAAAGACGTCCACTGCTGGACATAGGCCTCCCCCGAGCATGTTGGGTGGGTTTGCCATAATCGCCACGCTTGGCAGACGGGTTGGCGATCGCAGTATGGTTGTTAAAATACTCAGAAAACGCTGCTGCACATTGCACATCCTCTAGTGAATCCCTTAGTTGCCGTTTACGACACCCATAAGAAGAGATGGGGAAGTGCTATTCTTTACGTTCGGCACCACACGACACGTTCTCATCTGTTGCAAATAGGCTTACCATCTGTCCGGATTTGTCCGGACATGTCCGGACTTCTAGACTTTTGTCCGTACTTTGTCCGGCTCTTTAATTTGTCCGGATTTTTTGGCTTAGATGGAATACGAGTAATGAAACTTACTTATGTAATATCAAATAACTTTTTAATTTTTATTAACTTCTCATTCATCTAAAACCAAAATATAAATCTTTAACAATCAACTTAACGAGATCAAACAATAAATCTTCGTATGTTTGCATTTTGTGACTAAAATGTCCGGACTTTTATTGAAATATCAGGCTTTTTGTTCGGACTTTTCAAATTTCTAAATAATAACCCTAGTTGCAGAGATATAATCAACTTAACGAGATCAAACAATAAATCTTCGTACGTTTGCATTTTGTGACTAAAATGTCCGGACTTTTATTGAAATGTCAGGCTTTTTGTCAGGACTTTTCAAATTTCTAAATGATAACCCTAGTTGCAAAGGTATAATCAACATATCGAGATCAAACAATAAATCTTCGTATGTTTGCATTTTGTGACTAAAATGTCCGGACTTTTATTGAAATGTCAGGCTTTTCGTCAGGACTTTTTTTCGATTTTTTTGAATTCCTTACCAAAAAACGTAAAAGAAACTTATAACATAATTAAATTTAAAAATTTACTAAAGAAACATCTTCAACAGCTTCAACATAAATAAATAAAATACATACAAAACAAATGTAGTAAAAAGTTATAGTGTATACGGTGCTTTATAATATTACTGTATGATGGATAAGTCCGAGGCGCTCGGTGCATGCATACAACGGCGCCCGCGCCGATAAACATTGTAAATCTACCCGCTATTTAATTTAATAAAATTTAGTACTTTGTGTTTCTCTGGAATGTAATAATATTAGTTAAAACTAATTTTGTAATATTTGTTTCTCGCTTAAGTGATTTATGTAAATCTTTGAGAAATAAATTATATGAAACCGTACTTTTCAAATTTCTAAATGATAACCCTAGTTGCAAAGATATTGGGGGCTTGAGGTGCTCCGAGAAAAAGGTGTGTACGGCCGTGCTTGCTCGACGTTGGCGGGGCCACTACCGTGCCTCCTGATGACTATACTTACTATACAACTCGTTAAAGTTGACTGCTATTGCAGATAAGGGATTAACACTATCTGATGGTCTGTCTATTGCTTCGTACTGCAATTTATAAACTGTTAAACCACTGTGAATTAGGATTTAAAACACTATTGGGATCCAAGTTTGGTTTCTAATAGCTTGGATCACTGTTTTGTGGATTCAAGTGTCAATATAATCCTAATCCCTTAGAATTATTTAAACTGTTCTCAACGTTGTTTATATTTACTTAACCCTTTATACGGCAGTGGCAATATTTCCGCCACCAACTTTTTTGGAAGATGTCTCGAAAGCCTCCTTGTTATATTTCTATTTTCAAACCTGGCAATATTACATGTTTTCCTATTTTCTTTAGTAAAAATAAAATGACACCTAAAAATATCTTTTTTCTTTTCTTTTTTTATTGTTTCATAAAAAAAAATGCCAAATTCTTTGTTTTAAACTTTTCCTAAAATCTTCTGTCTTATAAAGGGTTAAAGCGATATCCCCAAGAGCTTCTGTCAAATTATGTTGCGTCATCTTAATTTCATACTTATGTGCTCTGCGGTTCCCCACAAATATCAAGGGGTCAATTATAATAGGCATGTTGACAGCATCAATAAATTGCAAATCTAATTAGTCCGCCAGTTAGAGTTTTGAAAAATAATGGACACTTATTTTTTCTTTTGTTAAAATCTATGAATATTTGGAAATAAAAAATGTTGTGACGTCAGAAGCAAGTAAAAATTGTACTTGCTTGTGACGTTTTGCCAATTTTTAAAAGTGTCGTATCTTCGTCAATTTTGGTTTACGTAACAAAAGAAAAACTCAAAGGCTCAAATATTTTTTGATAATCTAACTGACGGACTAAGGTAAAAGCACTAATGCCCGACAGTGAACTAAAGGATGACACTTTCAAATAAAACCTTTTCTACTAAGAATAATAATCATTCAATTTACTTCAAGATTGCTGTAACAGACACCTAGATATCTAAGATACGCGGTCAAAAATTTTCATTCATGTATTTAAGCAAATTTAAAAATTACGTCAGTTGGCAGTAAACAATGTGAGAAAGAGAACAAATGCAATGTGATTCTAAAAGAAAATGTTAACGACGCCGACATGTAGCTGGTATGATTTTGTTCTACATTTTTACGATTTTTGCTGCTTTTTGTGTTGTTTATAGAAATGTATTAAGTTATTGACATACCAGGACCATTGCCTTCTTATTTCGGTTAGGTTTTCTAACAAATTAAAGGGTGTCTACTATTAGTTCCAGAAATTAGTAAAAACCTAAAAGCCGACACATGTGTCATCTACTGGTATCTCACCAAACAGATTTTCTCAGCACATGTTCATGCAATTATTGTCTCTATGTCCTGTCAATAAAGTGCTGTTTAATTTTTGTTCGTTTCAAACGATCCTATCCAACAGTAGACAGGGTGTCAACTATTGGGGTATACTAGGTGTCAACTGTTAGTTCTTTTGATTTCAGATTTATTTTTGAGCACTATGCCGCCGTACGAGTTTAAGACATGTCAAAAATTATTACATTAAGAGATAGGATTAAGTCTAAATTGCATTTTCTGTTACAAGTTCACGGGTAACTTCATATTATAGTATTTCAGTATTGTTTTTTTTTTAACTTGATAATAATAATATCAAACCACTATTAATAGACATCTATTAGCACTAATATTAGACACGTCAAGTATTAGCGCTAAGGGATGTCTACTATTAGTGGTTTCGTTTTTTTGTGATGTCATTTAATAGTTCCTACGACAAAGTGTAAAAGAATGTAAATTAAAGTATGAAATATGTTATTAGATAAAGCTTTTATGTTGAAAACTAAATAACTAAATGTTACTTTAGCATTTAAAAAGATTTAACTGTGTTTTGTGATTAAATTACATTTGTTATTGAAGAGTTAAATTTGTGTTGCTCTTATACTGTCGGGCATTAGTGCTTTTACCTTACTTAATTAGATTTTTTCATTCAAATACCCTATTTTCTACTAACAGATGACAATTTTATAAACCGCCTTAAAAAAAGCTAATGAAATAATTAAGTACCATTATAAAATTAACAGTTTCAGAAATCGGCTGAACCAAATTGTGGCAACGACTTTTTATTTTTTGTTAAAAAAATATTTCTTGGGTTTATTTAAAACATGGTTCGATCTACTACTTAAATACACGGCTCGTAACCCAATTCTATTATGTGTACAACCCGGTCACATTATCTCGAGACCTCGCTGGAATGCGAACCTCCCATTCATCTTCTTCCATCATTATAATAATATTACCTACATTAAATTACTTAATTAACACAATATTTGTTTTGTTGGAAATCTTATTGTTTATAATAAGTAATATCCTACTAGAGGATGCTTGTTTTGCGCACCATATCAGAGCGCCGACGCGACGTGACGTCATCGACGCCAGGTCTCGAGATAATGTGACCGGGTTGTACTGTTCGTCATTGAGGAGTTCCATTGTACTTACCTACTTAAGTATATCTCCGAAGGTCTTACTTAAAATAAAAAAGAATCATCCAAATCGGTGCATATACAAGGTTAGTCAAAAAGGGGGTACTAATCCGAAAGGGTGTTATAGTACCCATAATAATGAATAACTTTTGTTCTACAACTTTTCCCAAAACTCAATAGTTTAAGAGAAACAGTTGTGCAAAAATCTCAAAAAAAAATCTCTAAAATCTATCTATCCCCAGTTATGAAACTCAAACTCAAACTCAAAACTCGTTTATTCAAAATAGACTAGAATGACTTAGTTCTTTTTGAACGTCGATTTTACAATATAGACATCCCCCAAAAAGCCCTCCCTTCACCGCTTCCTAGTGTTTTTGCTGTGAAGAAGAAACGGCGCAACAAACTCCCCAGCAAATATGATCAGCTGTATTTACATTTTAGGTCATATTTGGGGTCATGAATTAGAAGCACCATTTTTTGAATTTGTAACTAAAGCAGGGATGAAGAATTTTTGAAAAAACTAAAATAAAAATCATTTAAGGTAAAAGCACTAATGCCCGACAGTGAACTAAAGGATGACACTTTCAAATAAAACCTTTTCTACTAAGAATAATAATCATTCAATTTACTTCAAGATTGCTGTAACAGACACCTAGATATCTAAGATACGCGGTCAAAAATTTTCATTCATGTATTTAAGCAAATTTAAAAATTACGTCAGTTGGCAGTAAACAATGTGAGAAAGAGAACAAATGCAATGTGATTCTAAAAGAAAATGTTAACGACGCCGACATGTAGCTGGTATGATTTTGTTCTACATTTTTACGATTTTTGCTGCTTTTTGTGTTGTTTATAGAAATGTATTAAGTTATTGACATACCAGGACCATTGCCTTCTTATTTCGGTTAGGTTTTCTAACAAATTAAAGGGTGTCTACTATTAGTTCCAGAAATTAGTAAAAACCTAAAAGCCGACACATGTGTCATCTACTGGTATCTCACCAAACAGATTTTCTCAGCACATGTTCATGCAATTATTGTCTCTATGTCCTGTCAATAAAGTGCTGTTTAATTTTTGTTCGTTTCAAACGATCCTATCCAACAGTAGACAGGGTGTCAACTATTGGGGTATACTAGGTGTCAACTGTTAGTTCTTTTGATTTCAGATTTATTTTTGAGCACTATGCCGCCGTACGAGTTTAAGACATGTCAAAAATTATTACATTAAGAGATAGGATTAAGTCTAAATTGCATTTTCTGTTACAAGTTCACGGGTAACTTCATATTATAGTATTTCAGTATTGTTTTTTTTTTAACTTGATAATAATAATATCAAACCACTATTAATAGACATCTATTAGCACTAATATTAGACACGTCAAGTATTAGCGCTAAGGGATGTCTACTATTAGTGGTTTCGTTTTTTTGTGATGTCATTTAATAGTTCCTACGACAAAGTGTAAAAGAATGTAAATTAAAGTATGAAATATGTTATTAGATAAAGCTTTTATGTTGAAAACTAAATAACTAAATGTTACTTTAGCATTTAAAAAGATTTAACTGTGTTTTGTGATTAAATTACATTTGTTATTGAAGAGTTAAATTTGTGTTGCTCTTATACTGTCGGGCATTAGTGCTTTTACCTTACTTAAGTAATTTGGAAAAAAATATATATCAAACTTTGAAATTTTAACACTTGCTTTCAAACAGTCATCAGCGATACTATAAGTGGGCTTCGGATTAGTACCCCCTTTCCGACTAACCTTGTATAGGTGCATAGTAGGAGCTTCACAGGAACAGAGATAAAAAAATACAGACTAAATTAGAACCTTCTTTCTGAAGAAGTCTGTTAAATAATGACATTCGTGAAATACATTCATATTATGATTAGTTACGCGTTCGACTCACAACCTCGCCGCGTATTCAGCTCATGATTAAGGGCTCCGTTTGGATCCGAAACTAGTCGGGCAATCCCGAAAAATGCACGTGAGTAAACCGTAACTAATAATAAATATGAATGTGTCTCACGAAAGTTATAATACAAAAAAAGATTTTCAATTAAGTAAGTTCTCAAGCCTTACATACGACCTTATTTTTACTTTATACGAAAACCGAGACACCCCAACAAGATTTTCATCAGAACTGCCTGAATATGTGTTTTTTTTTTTTTAGTAAATCTCCAAGTTACACCTTAGTTTATGTCGCGTTAAGTTCCCTAAAAAAGTGTGAAATGCCTGAGATGTGCTATGCAGGGGTTGTCTAATACACGGAAACTGACCGAGCGGACCGTCTCAAGCCTCAAGGTGTCTATTCCCGTCAACTGTTATGGGTAGAAAACTACTGAAACAAAATTGAAATGAATGAAAAAAAAATGTGGTGTAAAAAATATGTCAATCGATTCTCCTAGTGATGCTGAACAAACTAGTTTCAGGTTTAGTTTATACTAAAACTAAGCTTGTATAACTCTCCTATAAAATTGATTAGACTTGCTGTTAACTGTACATTCCTTTATTAAACAACAAAGCATATAAACAACAATACAACAACAGATATTAGAAACTAGGACTATGTACTCGTTAAAACAACGTTTATACCGCTAACCATAGCACCAAGCATTAGAAATCTAGGCAGTAATAACGAGACAAAGACACCGCACCGTCACCTACACAATGCTGTACAAATTGTGTTAATACTATGGATAGGTTAACTAATGAAAATTATAGTATGTCTTGCAGTGGCGAAGGGTGATTTTTCTTAAAAGGGAAGCCGGACTAAAAGATTCTTACCTTGCTCAAGTGTGATGCGTGAATTCCAGTAACTACTCGTTTCGAAAGGGAAGCCGATAGGAATCGAGTTGTATGGAGCCTTCGCCACTGATGTCTTGTTGTATGATTGTCTTTCACCCGTTAATGAACTGTTCTCAACACTACATGTTTGTGGAGCCGATAAGTTCCTGAAATCCCTAAGCCCATACATTATAAGAGTGTTAAATTCAGTCCCTAGAAATCTTCTTATAATAAAGAGACTGATACTGACTGACATTTCATTCATCAACGCAGAGCCTAAACCACTAAAGCTGGAAATATGAAATTTGGACAGTAGGTTCCTTACGTGACGAAAACATCCATTAAGAAGGGATTTCTCGAAATTCAACCCCTAAGGGGGTGAAAAGGGTGATTAACGTTTGTATGCAAGTCCGTCATTTTTGAAGTAAGAAGTATGAAACTAAGTATTAAGGTTTCTGGTTAGGAGTAAATGTACACGTGTTTAAGCGTTTTTGGAAATTCAACCCCTAAGGGGGTGAAATAAGTGTTGTAAGTTTGTATGAGAAATCTGGTACTTTTGAAGTAAGAAGCATGAAATTCAATATTTAGGTTACTGGTCAGAAATAAACGTACACGTGTTTCAGGGTTTTTGGAAATTCAACCCCTAAGGGGGTGAAATAAGTGTTGTAAGTTTGTATGATAAATCTGGTACTTTTGAAGTAAGAAGCATGAAATTTCACGCAAGCGAAGCTGCGGGCAACAGCTAGTCTTCTTATATAAAAGACTGATACTGACTGACATTTGATTCATCAACGCAGAGCCTAAACCACTAAAGCTAGAAATATGAAATTTGGACAGTAGGTTCCTTACATGACGAAAACATCCACTAAGAAGGGATTTCTCGAAATTCAACCCCTAAGGGGGTGAAAAGGGTGGTTAACGTTTGTATGCAAGTCCGTCATTTTTGAAGTAAGATGCATAAAATTAAATATTAAGGTTTCTGGTTAGGAGTAAATGTACACGTGTTTCAGCGTTTTTGAAAATTCAACCCCTAAGGGGGTGAAATAAGTGTTGAAAGTTTGTATGAGAAATTTGTTTCTTTTGAAGTAAGAATCATGGAATTAAGAATGTAGGCTCTTGGTGAGAAATAAATATACACGTGTTTGAGGGTTTTTGCAAATTCTACCTGTAAGTGGTGAAATAGGGGATGAAAGATTTTTTAGATTTTTAACTGCACCTAACAAGGGGCTTAACAAGGGCTCAAAATTTCACGCAAGCGGAGCTGCGGGCATAAGCTAGTCTATACATATAAAAGGAGAAGCTGACTGACTGACTGACTGATCTATCAACGCACAGCCTAAACCGCTGGGGTTAGAAACTTGAAATTTTGACAGTAGGTTCCTTTTGTAACGTAGGCATCCACTAAGAAGGGATTATCGAAATTCAACCCCTAAGGGGGTGAAATAGGGGATTTAATTTTGTATGTAAGTTCGTCATTTTTGAAGTAAGACGCATGAAATTAAATATTAAGGTTTCTGGATAGAAATAAAGCTACACGTGTTTCAGCGTTTTTGAAAATTCAACCCCTAAGGAGGTGAAATAAGTGTTGAAAGTTTGTATGACAAATCTGTTACTTTTGAAGTAAGAAGCATGGAATTAAAAATGTAGGCTCTTGGTGAGAAATAAATACACACGTGTTTTTGGGTTTTTGGAAATTCTACCCGTCAGAGGTGAAATAGGGGATGAAAGATTTTTTAGATTTTTAACTTTAAAACGTTAAAGGCATAACGAGGGCTCAAAATTTCACGCAAGCGGAGCTACGGGCAAAAGCTAGTACAATATGTAACAAAAACCCCATTTTTCCTTTTAGGGACGTATACATTTACCTACAAGCACAACATTGATGAAATTATAATTTAAAAAAATTAAGCATTGGCTAGTCGAGAGGTTAAAATCAAATAACTATTAATATCGACACATTCAAAAAAATGATTACATTATCTGATTTTACAAGTACATCTTTATTTCGCTAAATAGCCTGCGAACTCGGCGGCTTTCTGCAGAATTGCAGAGGTATGAAATCAGTTAAACATTACAAATATAAATAACTAGCTTTCGCCCGCAGCTTCGCTTGCGTGAAATGTTGAATCCGTTAAGTGACGATTTTCCATACAAACTTTCATCCCCTATTTAACTCCCTTAGGGGTTGAATTTCGAACAATCCATTCTTAGTGGATGCCTACGTTACAAAAGGAACCTACTGTCAAAATTTCAAGTTTCTAACCCCAGCGGTTTAGGCTGTGCGTTGATAGATCGGTCAGTCAGTCAGTCAGCTTCTCCTTTTATATGTTGTATAGATAGATTAAATATTTATTTTAACTATTTTTGTTGAACAGTTTTTATAAATGACTTGCTTTATTACGTAGGTATGTATCATACCAATTCTTAACTCGTAGGTAGAGGAACAACAGGGTTTTTGTTACATATTGTATATGTCGCTCAGAGTTGCAACATGTGTCGTGTAGTGTCGTGTCGTGAGACGTATAAAACAGCCTTATAATCTCAGAATACTTTGTGATCGTTTGCATATATCATTGACGAAAACTAAATAGATTAGGTACATAAATGTATTGTATCATCTGGGTTATATATTATCCAGCTCAACTAGTACAGGTCCACCAAGGGAAAGCCTCCTGGGCGCTGGGTCAGCTAGACAAAGGCCAAGAAGGTTGCCGCCTCCTAACACTCCCATTGTTGTAGTGCTTCACGTAATAACACAAAAATACTTACACAATAATAAATACAGGTTGAAATTGTAGACGCTTGACAAACAGAAATGGGAGATTGTACTCATCACTATGAACAACTTTTACTATGGGAAAAAACATGAAATCGCGAAAAAAAAATCTGCTGTTCCCTACATTTATGTTCGCATAACTCGCCACAATGTAGGGAACAGCAGATTTTTTTTGCGATTTCCGGTTTGGTCCCATAGTAAAAGTTGTCCATAGTGATGAGTACAATCTCCCATTTCGGTTTGTCGAGTGTTTACAATTTCACCCTGTATTACGAGTATTTTAGTTTTTATGATTAATTACGGTTTACTCACGTGCATTTTTCGGGACTGCCCGACTAGTTTCGGACCCAAACGGAGCCCTTAATCATGAGCTGATCACGCGGCGACACTGCCTCCTGCCTGGAAACCAGCTCTGAAGTCTACTTCATATAAAAGTGAGATAAGTCTGGAGTGTGACACAGTTAGCGCGGCATGCACCGGCACTCTTTCCTCAAACAACACGGACACGACAAGTGACGAAGACGCACGAGCAATACCGAAACAGAGCGCGCCCCTCTCGTCGCGAGCGCAACGCTACGCGGCGCGGTGCAGCGCCAGTTCGACTCGCGACCTCGCCGCGTGATCAGCTCATGATTAAGGGCTCCGTTTGGGTCCGAAACTAGTCGGGCAATCCCGAAAAATGCACGTGAGTAAACCGTAACTAATCATAAATATGAATGTGTCTCACGAAAGTTATAATATTTTAGTTTTTTCAAAAATTCTTCGAATCTTCTTTACTTAGTTTCAAAATCAGAAAATGGAGCGTCTAATCCGCCTCAAGTATTACCTAATATGTAAACATAGCTGCTCATAGCGGAAGATAGATAGATCTTAGCATATTTTTTATGAAATCTTTGAACTGCTATTTCTCGTAAAGTATTGACTTTTGGGGAAAGTTGTAGAACAAAAGTTATTCATAATTATGGGTACTTTAACACCCTTTCGGATTAGTACCCCCTTTCCGACTAAGTGCGTATACACGTAGAAAGCGGGTTGCCGGCGCCGATCTGCCAGAGCTTGTCGGTGCTGGTCCGCGCAGTTAGTCGGCGCAGGTATTCTCTATACTGTGTGGCGAACCAGCGCCGACAAGTGCCGACCTGCTCCGATCAGCGCTGGTAAGCCGTCATTTGTTGCTGTATTTGCGCGAATTTGTATTTGGAACAAGGCGTATTTTTGTTAAAAAATACCAGCCCCTGCTTCTACCCGCTTCCTTTATGTAGCGGTTACCTGCATGGACCAGTACCGATAAGCGCTGGCAGGTCGGCGCTGGTTACCCGCTTCCTTTATGTATACGCCCTAACCTTGTATAGCGAAATAGTATAGAGTAGTCTGAATTGCGCTTCAATCTATATACTTAATTATATATACTTAATTGAGATATGGGGAGCAGCTGCTGCCACTAATCTAAAGTCACTACAAAGAACCCAAAATAAAATAGTTAAAGTATTATTCCATTATGATTACCTTACTCCAACAAAACAATTATATGAAAAAACTAAACTTTTAAATCTGAATCAACTTTATATTTATTACACTTGTATTCTCATTAAAAACATAACGTCTAAATCCGTACAGACTAAAATACAGTTACATAAGAAAATAATGTCACATAATCTAAGGAACACAAATAAACTTCAGCTAATAAGTGTCAGGACCAATTATGGTAAGAAGACGATTTTGTTTGAGGGAGCACAGCTGTACAACAAATTACCAAACGACATTAAGAATTGTGATAACATGAATGTATTTAAAAGTAAACTCATGAAATATGTATGTGCACTATAACTTCTAACAACCTGAAGGCGAACACTTTAATTACTGTTATGTAATCACATTGTATCTCATTTTAAGTGAACTGTAAGTTCTTATGAGAAATAAATTTCTTTAAACCTATCTATCGATAATAAGCACACAGCCATTTCACTTTGACGCTCTGTTATTTTATTGATCTGCAGAATCATTGACGCAGCGTTTGTCCACTGTTAACAATAAATACATTTGAGAATCATGGCTTCGAATAAATACGTCAGTGGTTCCCGCGTAAATTCGCAGTAATGGCGGCGCGTCGTATTCGCGCGCTCACGTTCGCGCGGTAAATCAACAATATAATGCAGTTTTGTTTGTTCGTATTGTATTGTTGTGTGTATTGTTGCTTATTAGCTTGTAGTTTTAGTGTTGAAGTAAATAAAAGAGTTATTTTCGTATATCCGTTTCAAAAAGAAAATGGAAATCATCTGTTAAGGAATTGATGTCTGTCTGTATAATACGGGTGCCAGTGTTTCTGCCGAAGTATTTTATATCCAATTTCATTACGCCGACGTAATGTTTGCCGAAGCAATTTTTACCCTAATTTGATTTCACCGAATAATATTAGCCACCATAATTATTTGACCAAAAAATCATTCAGAAATTTCGTTTTAGTCGAATACTTATTTGGCTATTGTTTAATTTGCCAAATAAGTATTCGCACAACATTATTTTCACACAGCGGAATGTAATGTTAATCCGACTCAGCGCACCCCGACTACACGTGGTCAGACTCTGTCCTACCCCTAGTGTTATTTAAAAGCGTGGAGCCAGAAGCTCGCGAAAGAGGTCCTGAGTGGAACGAGTGCATGAGGTCGAAGCGCAGCGAGTGGAGGGAGGTGGCGAGCGAAGTGAGTCAGCGACCTCTCGAGTGTAGCGCTGGTCGAGTGTGCGAGCGACAGAGCGAGTTTTCTGGCAGAGCAAACCCAAAAACACTTCCATGCTTGCTCGCTTTCTTGCTTGCATGATGGCAAAATGAGCCATCTAACAAGTGTAAAGTGGCCAATAATACAGTTGACTAATGAAACAGTGACCAGCAGAGTAGCAGGCGTAACAAAAAGTTACAAAACATAGTTAGGGACTTCAATCATTCGGCGTTTTAATTATTTGGCGCAATGAAAAGTGGCGAAAGGTTGTCGACCATACAAGACAATATTTTGATATTCCAACAGAGAACCGTATAATAACAGACTTGCTAGATAATCTTTTGAAAAAATAAACAAGTGGGAAGGTAAAATGAAGAAGCAGCTTGCAATCACGTTAATCCGTTTATAAACGCTAAAGAAAAATATTATTTTTTACGCTGTCTAGAGTGCCTAGGCAACCTGAATTAATCTAGTGCCTACTTAGTGTTATGATTTTCTCTTGGGGCCATTTGCATAGCTAGAAGACTAGTAACGAGATTAATGGTATTAATTAAGTATACTTTTTTTTTCTTTTTTGAAAAGAGTATCCTCAGAGTTTCTTACCGGCTCTTCTCCTTAGGAAGACTTGGAACCGTGCATCTAGTGGGGATCTTTCGAAAGCATCTGTAAACTGGTCTACTTGAAATATCAACAGGAAGTGCGTACCGCCGTCTGCTATTGGTCAATTAATATTGCCAGATTTTGATTTTGCATGGCTGTCACAGATTAAAAGTAATTTCTAATTTGATATCTTTTGTTTTTATAATATTTTTATAGTTTATCACATCACGTAACACAATAAATGCATTATTTATCGACAAATTTTAAAAACACTTTACACATAAACAATAAAATATAACCTTCGTCCGTGTGTCACTGCAAGGGTACCAACTGAAAATCAGCGCTAGGTGTCTGACGTCCTGCAAATGCTGAGTTGGTGACCCTTTCGGCATGGGCATGCTCGACAGCATAAAATATAATATGTTTGATTCTTTTTATGTTTTTTATTGTTTATGCGGTTATTGTGTCCTTATCTGAATAAAATTTATTTTCTTTCTTTCAAATAAAACATCTTTGACTTTGTTAAAAGAGAAGCTCGCACACGACCTTTGTAATCATACGTTCTATTAAGTCGTTAACAAGATTTAATATTTCATGTTAATGGCTATAAGAGTAAAGTGAAACTAATTTAATAGAAAACTAGAAAATTACTACATTATAGATCAAAGAACGAGTTGTTCGCTCATTAGCTGCCCGACAGAGACCCCGATATGAGCTCTAATTGCCAGTCACTTGCCAGATATCGTTTTGTATAGAAAGTCATTATAACAATTATGACTGATCTAAATCCTGGCAATACAAATAAATCGATAGGGGGAACTTTTTTCTGAGGAGCTCGTGGCTAAATAATTACAGCCGCATAGACCGATCTTCCGGGTTAAGCCACGCTTGCCGAGGTTGGTCTGTGGATGGGTGACCATTTACCATAGCGAGTTTCCTCCGTGTCTCGGAAAGCACGTAAAGCGATGGTCCCGGCTGTCATTTGTAGATCTTTGACAGTCGTTACTGTTGGTCAGAAGCCAGAAAGTCTGACAACCAGTCTTACCAAGAGTATCGTATTACCCAGTTACTGGGTTGTGGAGGTCTGATAGGCAGTCGCTCCATGTAAAATACTGATATTCAGCTGCATCCGGTTCGACTGGAAGCCGACATAGTTGGGAAAAGGCTAGGCCGATGATGATGGGGAACTTTTTTTTTAATGTGTCTTAACCTTTAATAGGGCAGAAACGAAAGTACAGCACTTGTAAACACCCCACTAGTCTGACTTTAATGTCGATTTTATCGAAACTATTGTAAGAATGATCACCCATATGATAAAAACGCATCAACCTTAACCTTTTGACCGCTTGTTTTTTATCAGTTGCCGTGCTCTTAGCGCCCAGCTCATAAATCGGAAAAATAATAATTACTATCAAAAGAGTAATAAAAACATGTTATGTCAGTAAATAAATACATTTTAAACAGTTTTTTTGTCGTATTTATCCGACATGGGCGAAATGGACACATTTTTTTTGTCGGATATACTTAATAAATAAATAATAATACTTAATAATAAATTTTATTTCTCTCTCCACAAAGGTTAACTTCATATGCAAAACTTAAAAAATAACAAAAAAAAAATGCACAGGTCATATAAAGCTCCTTTACGAGAGACTGGAGTCCGTACTAGGGAAACCCTGTGTTACGGATCACCAGGCCCTCGCCCTATGTACATGTGATATAAATTCTAGTATTGAACTGCAGCAATAACATATGCACTGTTTAGTAATTGATTGGACAGGATGACATAACCTATGGAGTAGTATATTCTGTGTATAAACTATATGATTATCTATGTATGTATTGAGTGAGTGTATAAATAATATGGGTCGGATATATCCGACTTGGGCGGTTAAAGGATTAAATGGGCACAGCGCACAAACGCGACCACCAACATGAATGTAGTCAACATGATCGCCAGTGACGCTAAGTAAGTACTCAATTGTGGTTTCATATGTGTCTTAATGTAAAATCTACCCTATAAAGGGTTAAGTCGCACTTTAAGTACCCTTTAAACGTCTCTCCTCCAGTTTCTGATTTGAGAATTCGGGATAAGCAAATACTTAAGTAACATTTGCGTACAAAGTTGTCAAAAAAAAGCTTTAAAATCTGTCATTTTTTTGACAATACCGTACTCAAATGTGACTTAAGCACTACTTATCCTAGAATTCTCAATTCAGAAACCGGCGGTTAGTACTCTTTAAACGTCTCTCCTCCGGTTTCTGATTTGAGAATTCGGGATAAGCAAATACTTAGTAAGTAATATTTGAGTACAAAGTTGTCAAAAAAATGCTTTAATATCCGTAATTTTTTTGACAACTCGATGCTCAAATGTTACTTAAGTATTTGCTTAAGTATCCCGAACTCTCAAATCAGAAACCGGAGGTGTGAGTGTGCCAGATAATATGATATGAGCGTAACGTGACGACACGTTTGGTGCAGTGGTTAAGCGATTGGCTTCTGCGCTACGGGTCGTGGGTTCGATTCCCACACGGAACAAAAATTTGTATGGCCTACAGATGGTTGTTTCGGGTCTGGGCGTTTGTGTACCTATGTGAGATTTGTGTCTGTAAACGCACCCACGATACAAGAGAAATCTTAGTGTGGGGCAAAGTCTATTTAAAAAAAAAAAAAAACTAGCGAGTACCCTGGTTGTATATACTGGATCCCAACAAAGTGAGCCAATATTTGATCGTACGTCCATCATTTCTTTTTTTTCGAATGGAAATTCTCTTAGACCTTCTGTCTGAGAAAGACTGGGGACTCTTACCGACTAAAACCAACCAGTGGTCGTCCTCAGCACAAAAGAGGAGGGTTCTGGTTGCCCAAACGCTGTCTTATCGATCCAAAGTCACACTTTGGAGTTGGAGTTAGCATTGTCCGGGCATATCAGATGAGATACACCGCACTAATGCTTCGCAAACATTAACAATATCTGTGGACAACAAATGCTTAACTTGTACATCCATTTTACAAACATAAACTCACGCCATTTTCCTTGAAGAGGACAGAAATTGTAGAACGCCACATGCTACGATCTTTACATACTTCTTTCGCTTCGTCCACGTTCACACATCTTGTCATACACGCACGCCATTTTGTCGGCCAAAAAGTTTGTAGCATAAAATACTGTCAGTTTCAATTTTAAGGAAACAACATTTTTCTTAAAGAAGCCGACAGCTTTATAACCTCCTTTTGCAGAAGGTTCTCGCCACAGACGTACTAGTAGATACTACGTATGTTCTCGCAAATCTGAGGCAGCATTAAGTACATTTTACAATATTTCAACATTTTCTACAAACCATAACATCGCTGCACGCGTAATCCGGATATTTTACCGCGTAAACTATTCGCGTCAGTTCCGGTAGCCATTACCGTAGCCATTTTTACGTTTTCCCGCGCTTAACATTTTATGTGGTAGCCATCTTGAAATCGGTAGTCGAGGATAAGTGTTGCTTGAATTCTCTTTAAACTTTCTGACATAATTTTTGAGTTGTAGTTTTGTGTACGTAGTAGAAAATACGGCGAATCCCGCGTGTCTATAAACGCTTTCTTAAAGATTTATACCAGGAGTCGGGCAGCAGCATCTGCTCTAATAACTAATCTATTTGCGAAGCATCGGGATGATGAACACTCAATAAAGTAATTCGTAATAGCGTACCTTCTAACTCACGTAATATGTACTTTAAAACTTTATGAATACAGTACATCGGTATTTTAAACTTCGAAGTTCAGTAAGTAATACCAGTAATACAGTCGACAGACAGAGTTACTTTCGCATTTATAATATTAGTAAAGGATTTCAACTATGACAGTTCTTTAAACCGACTTCAAAAAAACGAGGTTCTCAATTCGTCGGAATCTTTTTTTTATGTATGTTCCCAGATTACTCAAAGACGCCTAGACCGATTTAGAAAAATCTTGTTTTGTTTAAAAGGGTATACCATTCAGGTGGTCCCATGGTCATCAGTTCAGGATCTGGTGATGAGATCCTGGAGAAATCAAGGGAACTTTTCACATAGGCACACTTGAAGCGATTTGGGTATTTTTTTTGTTTGAAAGTTTATTCTCCCGAGGTGGTCCCATTTAAAGGTGAAGATCTGATGAAGACCCTTGGAGATTGACAATGGAACTCTTCAATGGATAACAGCAAATAACCCGCGATTGCTGTAATTGTATGTTTGTTTATTGTTTATGCCACTAAAATAGAAAAATAAAATTGAGTACTTTAAAAAAAAAGTAGAAAAAGTAGTAGTCGGTTTCTACTTTTTTTAAAAAGTAATTGTAGGTATTATTAGCTGCCTGTTGGGAGATTTGATATGGTGAATTTCAATATTCAGATAATATAATTAGTACTTCTGACATCTCGGCCTACACTATGATTTTCTGTGACATGGGTGCCATTACATACAAATACTGTTGTCGGTTCGGAAATGAGATTCGAGACTGCTTCCACACCCCTCGGGTTGTCATAGATTGTTTCTTTATTATCCGGTTCTTCATAGAGCCCGATTTAAAAGATTTGCTAAGATCTGAAAGGGAAATGAAAGGGAACACACAATATTCACAATAATTTAGAGGTTGCTTATACTTTGTCTCTCTCTTTGCCTAGCCTTGTCTCATTTCATTTGGAGTCGGCTCTCCTCGTCATTCTTCGTCTGACGTGTCTGTTCTGAGTCGTCGAGACATCTACTTCTGCTTTCTTGAGGTCGTTGTTGATGACGGACATCTAAGTTGAGGGATCTGCCGTGCTTTGGACGATTGTTCATGCTCAGGACTTGTCTGGACATATGATCTACTGGCCTATTCTTTGTGAACCACACAAAACCAGCCCCAAAGTGACCATCAACCTAACGGAGATATAGAGGGAATCCCCTATACCCCCCTGGCTCTCACATACACACGACGGAACACAGTAAACTGCTTGGCGCCGGACTTTAATATGAGGGTGGTAGCTAGCCAGGCAGGCCGTATAGATCCTACCACCTAGCGCGCTAAGTTTTGTTGAATCTTACAACAATCGTCTATGCCCAGTTTTTTTTTCTATTTGGCTTCTCTAGATTGTTCTTGCGTACCGTTTCTACGTAATTGGGCAGTTATTGGCAAGATCTGAAGTTGACTTCAAGTTTAACGACACCTACAATAATTAAATAAAGCCTGGGTTCATGTAGACGCACTGGACTGATTTGCATGGCGGGGGAAGCTACTGGGCCCGAAAATAGACGAGTAGGTTAGTCAAATGGACTTACCTGAGGGCGCGAAGTCAGCACTGGACTGGGTTGAAACTACACGTCTACATGAGCCCAGTTGTAAGTCAGCGCTAGACTGTTTTACTGTCATCATCATCATTCAGCCGAAAGACGTCCACTGCTGGACACAGGCCTCCCCCAAGCATCGCCACATCGACCGGTCCTGTGCTTCTCGGATCCAGCGGTTTCCCGCGACATTCACCAGATCATCGGTCCACCTTGTGGGAGGCCTACCCACGCTGCGTCTTCTGGTACGCGGTCGCCACTCCAGAACCTTTCGGCCCCCTTACTTACTGTACTGTCACATTACTAGGCTCGTATAAACCTGCCTTTAAATACTATTTTTAAAAATACCCACAAGAAATTAATCACAGCAAAGTACACTGAACATCTTAAAAGGTCACAGAAAAGTAATTTACAAATGTAGTTCTCTCAAATTAATTAAAAAAACCGTCCCCGAAGATTTACTTACAAAAATCGTCTGCGAGGCAACCCTGCGAATGCTTGATTGAATTTCAAATTTACATTTTACGCGCGCTAGGGGTGGCATTAATGTAAATTGTGGAGCTTCGCGTTTGATTAGGTTCTCGTAAACTGGGTGTACTGTGTTCTGTGTACTCTGTTGTTTATGGGCGTATTGAGTATCTGTTGTAGATAGGGATGTGGTTAGCGGGTTATGGGTTGTCAATTTATGAGTTGAATCAATGGAGTAGTTGGTAAGGGTACCACACTTATAGACGCGGAATCGACTTAGGTCGGTCGGAAAAAGCTTTATGTCGGTCGGGTAAGGGTGTAGTCGACGACTTTCGTCTCGGCTCGGCGCGGCCTACGCTAATTCCGCGTCGTTAAGTGACCTATGTGAACTTGGCACCCAACTTTGGAAAAAATGATTTTTTTTAGGGTTTTTTTTAGGGAAGATTTTGATTAGTAGTGGATAGTAGTAAAGCTATTTTCGTTAGTAGTAATACCAAAAAAAATATAAAAAAATGTCATCCCCCGAAATTCGAAAAATCGATTTTTTTCCGGATGTTTCTCAAAGATAAACGTTAGTAGTGGATTGTAGTGCAATTTCATTCGTAAGTACAAAAAGGAAAAAAAGAAAAACAAAATCGTTTTCGAGTATGTTTGCAAAACTATTTTTATGACTTAAGTACTGTTTCAAGGCCTATACGATTACTACAAACGGTAGAATTGACTGAGGGAGAGTAGTAGAGGTTAGTAAGCGTGGCTTAAGCAGAAGCTACCAACTGATCTCTGCTCTTATTCAAATATCGGTAGGTACGTATGTTATTTTCAATCAAGCTTCCAAAACCCATAATTCAACCCACCTTACTTTTTAAAAGCTGAGCAAAACCCAAACTAATTAAAAACCTCGCCTCTAAAAAAACCGATGACCCTAATCTAGCTTGATAAATGATTGGCAGCTCAAACTACGATAAAATTAAAAAATTAAAACCTCGAGCCAATCTGCGTTAGATTGCGCGCTCGGTTCGAGAGCTGACCTAATAACAAGGACGTACGCGACCGATGGATGATTAACACGATTAAAATTTGGGTCAGGACTTAAGTAGGGGTTAATGAAAATTGATGAACGTTACACCTGTGATTAGATGAAGGGTTATGGTTTACGTAGTGTAATACAGTTAATTACTCACGGTATTAGTTCATAACTTCATACTTTTCATTTCGCCACCGTTTTTAAATGAAATGGTTTAGAGGGACTTAGCAGCGTAATATGTAGGAGCATTGCTCATATTTGTAACACGCAAAGTACGTCAACTTGCCTCTGTAAAAGGCACAACAACATAATCGTTCAAGGGTGAATCTATCATTACAGTTACAGCTAATATCGGTATGTCAGAATTGCGAGCAAGGTAAATGTAGTAAATAAACCAGCATAGACTCTCCACCACTGAGAGTACTTGTATTTGGGTTAGTATTAGTAACATGAACCAGATCACGATATAATACTTTACACAATTATTACAAGATCATAAAATAAGGACAAGCTAGACAGATATAAAAGATCAGACTTCTTCAGCTGATCTACACAGAATGCTCCGCTTCGTCAAATGACCACCGCCTTTATAACATCGGGTAGGTTGATCCATATCGACGACTACCTTCCTTTGTCAACATTACCCAATGCTACCCGCTACCGACAATAATCTCAAATGTATCTTGCGACACGCATGTATTCTACATTTGAAAAAGCTTCCCAAAAAACTTTCATCTACCCTCATCTAAATAAAATATAAGAAGGAAAGAAAAACATCATATCCACTCAGTATTCGCATCACGTGTGTCGTGCTAGCGTTATGGCACGTCATGGTATTTGCAATAATAACGCGGATCGTGGGATTCCGGCGCACCTGGCTATATTAGGTTTAATATTGTGGGGTGTTCAGTGTGGAAGCCGGCCGACATGCTTGGGATAATGTTGAGATCATGATGGTAGGATGGTATTTTGTGTATTTTTGAAGGTTTTGGTTCATATAATAATAAAAAAATAAACTTTAAAAAAAAGTAAAAACCGACTTCAAAGAAATACAAAAAGGAGTAAAATAATTACCATAATATAAAATTAACAGTTTCAGAAGTCGGTGGCTTCTATTTGCTTCAGTGTAGAGTTGCACCGACTTCTGAAACTGTTAATTTTATATTATGGTAATTATTTTACTCCTTTTTGTATTTCTTTGAAGTCGGTTTTTACTTTTTTTTAAAGTTTATTTTTTATTGAATACGTTTTAGTGTCATAATTTTAACCCCCTCCTTCATAACCCTTCTTTTTGGCTTTGACGTAGTCGGGTATAAAAAGTCCTTTCAAATGATACCTTACACGATATAATGAAAACATTCCAAAGGGGGGGAGGGGGGACACGCACCCCCTCCTCTTTTCAAGTAGTCAGTTCCCAACAACAAATATAAACAAAGCAATATTAGTAATTTGAGAATTTTGCTTTGATCCAATGAGGAGTTCCGTTCCATATCTCTGAAGTTCATGGTCTAATCATAACAAAATTTAAATGGGACCAATGGGAAAGTATACCCTTTCGAACAAAAAAGAATTTTTCAAATCGGTTCATAAATGACGGAGATATGAGGTAACAAACATAAAAAATAAAAAAAAAATAAAAAAAAAATACAACCGAATTGAGAACCTCCTCCTTTTTGAAGTCGGTTAAAAACAGAACAAATTCCTGTAACATCACTTTATGATCTATGCGTGGCTGCCTTATTGTCTGGAATGGCAAGAGGTATCAAGCTGAAATGAATATCAATTAAAAATATTACCTATTTTCCCAGCTATTAGGCGATAAGTAATGCAGCCTCCTTGTATAAAAAAAACTGAAAGGTATAAACTCAGGCTGAGATCTATAGACCCAACTTGGACTTTGCTCAGACTTTACTTTAGACTTATGACAAAGTCAGTATATAAAGAGCCGTCTTTGAATTCATCTGAGTGCGTGCTTAGCAAATGCTTAGCAAAGTCTAAGTTCACAAAATCGACGACTTAGCAAATACTTAGGTTACTATTATCCTAACAAAAAATAATGGTACAAACTTTACTTTACCATCATTATAATTTACACAACTTTTTAATTTTTTAGTATTATCAAGGGACCACACTCAACTCAGTAATACCAGTTTACAAAAGATTTCCTTGATGTTGATAACTAATTCTGAATTAGTTAAGATAAAAACAATTAGGTTTTATTACGTCACATAAAAATGTTTTTCTAAGTTTAAAATGTATAAACAGCGGCCAGATGTCAAAACGATGCGATCCGTTTCAATGAATGTAATATTGAGTTCGTTTAAAAAAAAAAACACTTATTAGCATGCCAATTTCTACTTATTCTTATAATATTAATACATAGAAGAAATATGAGCATAGTTCTAGATTATTTACATGTTATTATTGTTAAACATTTATAAAGAAAAATCAAGAATATAATACTTGAAACGAAACTTAACTTGTATTTTGACATCGACCGTCTTAGCGTATGCTTAGCCTAGGCTCAGCATAGTCTCAACGTGATACGTCTATAAATTCCAAATCTAAGATTATGCTAAGCATACACTTAGCAAAGTATTACGTAAGTAAAGTCTGAGCAAAGTGTAAGCTAAGTCCAAGTTGGATCTATAGATCTCAGCCTGGTATAAAAGACGAGAATATGGAATCACAGAATAATACAACCTTAACTTTGTTTTTTTAATTCTAATTTATTTTCGAAGCTTTATTTATGCGTCAAATACCGTACCTAGAAAAATATTCTCTGCGCACGGAAAAAGCAGAAAATTCCCATTCCACTGTGCGTTTGCGCTCTTAGGTTTAAAGAAATTTATTTCTCATAAGAACTTACAGTTCACTTAAAATGAGATACAATGTGATTACATAACAGTAATTAAAGTGTTCGCCTTCAGGTTGTTAGAAGTTATAGTGCACATACATATTTCATGAGTTTACTTTTAAATACATTCATGTTATCACAATTCTTAATGTCGTTTGGTAATTTGTTGTACAGCTGTGCTCCCTCAAACAAAATCGTCTTCTTACCATAATTGGTCCTGACACTTATTAGCTGAAGTTTATTTGTGTTCCTTAGATTATGTGACATTATTTTCTTATGTAACTGTATTTTAGTCTGTACGGATTTAGACGTTATGTTTTTAATGAGAATACAAGTGTAATAAATATAAAGTTGATTCAGATTTAAAAGTTTAGTTTTTTCATATAATTGTTTTGTTGGAGTAAGGTAATCATAATGGAATAATACTTTAACTATTTTATTTTGGGTTCTTTGTAGTGACTTTAGATTAGTGGCAGCAGCTGCTCCCCATATCTCAATTAAGTATTCCAAGTGGGATTTAATTAAAGAATTATATATCATAGTGCGTACTTTGTTTGGAATACAGTGCACAACCTTCCGTAATGATCCTAGTATTGATACCAATTTTGTTCGAACGTGGTCAATGTGTAAGTTCCAAGTTAGTTTGTCGTCTACCCATCTTCATACTCTTATTATATGTATATCGGTTTGGTCTCTAACATTTGATTCGGTTTTCTTTTGTGTTTCACTCTGAAGTTATAGCGGCGCGTAGTCATGATTCATACCTAATACCGTGGCATATTGGACTCAACTTTGAGTGCGTCTGCTGCGGGCCGGGTGAGTGGAGGTGATCGCCCTCACCCTTTCTGCATCCTCCTTCTGCGACATGACCGTGTCGCAGAAGGACACCTCGCTGTCGACCATGGACTCGACCACGGCCGACAGCGACAGGTCACCGCCTACTCCTGAGATGAGGGCACGGCGCGGCTCCTCCCAAGCGGCACACTCTGCCAGCGTGTGCCACGCCGTGTCCTCCCGGCAAGGTTTGAGTTGACCTGTCCCAACTGACGGCACGTATGCATCAGCCATCGTGTAGCTCAACTTTATTTTAGGGAGCTCAACGACCCGACTCACGACGCCACCAATCAGCCGGACTGACTCGAGTGACACAGGCTGGAAGTTCATTAATTGATTCGCTTTTATAAACACGAATGCATCTTCAACTATCAAGATAAGCACAGTAGCGCGCTTTTACCTTTATTAAAGTATCAAGAAGACTCGTGATCGCTTTAAATATGTCCCTTGATAACCATCGTTATAAGACAGGTTTGTCACATACCGTGGACAGGTCTAACCCGATCCTGCCGTAGAGGTAACAGGTAGAAGTGACAGAATCAGATCAACATGATTTAGACTCATCAACTTATGTGTATCTGAGTGTTATCTTAAATCTGGCGGTACTGTTTGATTTTATATTCTTTGCTAAAAAAGTGTTTTTATCGTTAGCGACCAGTGAAAACCTCGTAAATAGTCATTTTTAACCGACTTCAAAAAGGAGGAGGTTCTCAATTCGGATGCTTGTTTTTTTTAATCTTATTTTTGCATAACTCCGTCATATACAAGGTTAGTTTTAGTATACGCGAAACCTGAAACTAGTTTGTTCAGAATCACTAGGAGAATCGATTGACATATTTTTTACACCACATTTTTTTTGTTTCTTTTTTTTTCATAAATTTCAATTTTGTTTCAGTAGGTTTCTACCCATAACAATTGACGGGAGTAGACACCTTGAGGCTTGAAATGGTCCGGTCGGTCAGTTTCCGTGTATTAGACAACTCCTGCATAGCACATCTCAGGCATTTCACACTTTTTTAGCGAACTTAACGGGACATAAACTAAGGTGTAACTTGGAGATTTACTAAAAAAAAAACACATATTCAGGCAGTTCTGATGAAAATCTTGTTGGGGTGTCTTGGTTTTCGTATAAAGTAAAAGTAATGTTGTACAAGCTTAGTTTTAGTATATACTAAACCTGAAACTAGTTTGTTCAGAATCACTGGGAGAATCTTTCAATTCTTCAGAGACTGTCCATATTGAAAATATTTCGAACTGCATTGCACTTTATATCCCTAGCAACTTGAACCGCCATTCAGCAGCGTTTCTGACACTTTTTTCCACACATTAGCAACTTTGCGCTACATTGCCATGTGCTACTATCGACATTCTAACCAGCGCGCGTCAATCCTTCGACTGGATACTACTAAGTCGCGTGTAACCAGTCTTGGTACTTACATAGCGGTGTCAACGCTTCAATCTCTGATGTTATAATGACAATCTACTACAGATGTAGATGCAACAAGATGGTATCTCATTAGGAGCACCGTCAACCGGTTGTCGCGTAATAATTATACTAAGTATGCGAGTGTGTGATTAGTTGTATGTGGAGCGAGTGTGGTAATTAGGGTTCCCAACTGAGTAGTCTGAGAAATCTGAGTGATGGAAAAGGAAAACAATTAATCTTACTATCTTTTTCATTTCAATATTGGATTCAAACATAACCTACATTAATCTATACATATAAAAGGAGAAGCTGACTAACTGACTGATCTATCAACGCACACTACGCACAGCCTAAACCGTTGGGGTTAGAAACTTGAAATTTTGACAGTAGGTTCCTTTTGTAACGTAGGCATCATCCACTAAGAAGGGATTTTTCGAAATTCAACCCCTAAGGGAGTTAAATAAGGGATGAAAGTTTGTATGGAAAATCGTCACTTAACGGGTTCAAAATTTCACGCAAGCGAAGCTGCGGGCGAAAGCTGGTACAACATAAATCTAAACTAAATCTAAAGTAAGAAAAAAGAAAATTTATATTCTAAACTAAAACTACCTTTACAAACTAAAAGAGTGCATCAAAATATTCCTCCGCATCGCTGTCGACTGGAAGCGTGCCCAGAAGGCTGGCAGCGTTGCCACTTGTATGACAACGCTAATTCTTTAGCCGAAAAACAAGCCAGCCCTCTGGTCACGTGAAGTGTCGACATGTCTTCTTATTATTGAGTTTTTTTTAAATAGAAGATTTTTTAAAGCTCTTGACTTTCCTTGAGAATCCCGGATTGGGAGAGCTGACAACCCTGGTGGTAATTGAATGTGCTTCGGTTACATTAGTCGCTAGCTAAGGTCCCTATGAATATTAGATTGGGATTCTTCAGCGAAAAACATTGTACTTAGGGGTCCATTTCAACGCCACGATGCGCTCACGAAAACGCGGCTTTTGTGGACGTAGCGAGTGAGTTTAAATTTGGCTTGACTGACTGCCTTGTGTTTAGACTATCGGAAGGCCCACGGAAGCGTAGCTTCGTAGGACAACGCGGATTCGTCATTTTATACAAGCTTAGTTTTAGCACAGTCTACCTATATCTTACTCCTTACAGTCGGTCAACGTAGAACATTGTCGCAGAGCAATCGTGCGGGGGGTTGCGGGGTGAAGGGGCGGAGGTTATGTCCCGAGTAGCCATACTGCATACTTGGGACATAACCTCCGCCCCTACATAATTTTGACATTTCATAGGACCTGTCAAATGTATGGGCGTTGACCCACTGTATGTAGTAAGTAGGTACACTGTGGTTTTAGTATACATATATTAAACCTGAAACTAGTTTGTTCAGAATCACTAGGAGAATCGATGGACATATTTTTACACAACTTTTTTTATTACAATTTTGTTTCAGTAGGTTTCTACTCATAACAGTTGACGGAAATAGACACCTTGAGGCTTGAGACGGTCCTCTCGGTCAGTTTCTGTGTATTAGACAACCCCTGCATAGCACATCTCAGGCATTTCACACTTTACTAGGGAACTTAACGCGACATAAACTACGGTGTAACTTGGAGATTTATTAAAAAAAAAACACATATTCAGGCAGTTCTGATGAAAATCTTGTTGGGGTGTCTCGGTTTTTGTATATACTATAAATAACGTTGTATATCTACGCTTGTTGAACGCCTGCTTGTTGCTTACATACAAATTATCAAAACTGTCGATAGAGTAGCAATCTCGCGCTCACGGCGCTTTATGCAAGCTTCATGACGTCAGTCGTCTCGCATGTCAGACGCCTGCATCGAGCTGGATACATTGTATCGAAAATAATGGCGGGAACAGCTGCTGAGCAGTAAATGAGAGATAATGTACCTACGCTTCTAATTAGTTCTCATTTAATACGCTTAGTGGAAAATCCTTTGTAAGGCAGCACGATGTATTTTGAAGCGTCCATAACAAGACGCCTCTGTGGACAGCGGGTCTTAGACGAGCGCGGTCTGGTGCGAACGACAAATAACGAGAAATCGACCGTCAAAGTTCGATGTTAGGATATGTTGCTCGTTAAAATTACATCGATAGAGCCATCTTATATTAGCGGAGTATACAAGGTGACTAGTAATTCGACCTATAACTTGAAAGGGGTTATTCTAGAGAGCATTAACAATAAATTAAGCTCCATCGACTGTTGGTCGAAAATGAGCGGTTTCCGAGATATCGGGGTTTGATAGTTATCGAAAAAAGGACTTGTAAAAAAACTACTTATTTCTGGGCACTCAATTCATACTTTTGTAAATGCTAGGAAACTAGCAATTACTTTACATAAAAATGCCGGCCCAAAATTCTCAATTTCTAAGAAATAAAAGGTCTTAAGGGACAAGACTTTTTATTTTGGACCTTGATGAGAGTTTATTTGTTGCCAATGATCTCTAGTATAACCCATTTCACGGAATAGGTCGAATTACTTGTCACTCTGTAAACACGTTTCCGCTCGGAAAGCTGTCTGCTCGCAGATTCAGATCCTGACCGGTTCTCATCTTGAATGCAGCTGAATGTAATTTACTATTGAAATTGACCCTGAGAGCATTTCTAAAGGTTTGGGCCCTATGACATTTAAGAAAAACACGTAAGAAACGCAGTCACGTTTTAATTATATTTTTGCAGCTCATTTTGGTGCTTCTCTCAAGGAGTGCATTACGGAAGCGCGACGATACCAAGTGCGAATATCGCTGGTGCGACAAATCTGAAGCGCGAACCACGGAAAATCGAATGCACGCTGGTTCGAAAAACTGTAGTTCGACTCCACTCAAGTGCGAATCACGCTAGTGTGATACAAGATCGACACCATTGTAGCTCGGCACCAGTCTAGTTTGGATCCACGCTAGTGCGAAAACATATCGTCTGTCTAGTCCGTCTGTTTGTCACAGCTACTTATTTAAAACCCACATCTTGTGGAATCGAGCAACAGTTCTTCGAACCAGCGTGCATTCGATCTTCTGTGGTTCGCGCTTCAGATTTGTCGCATCAGCGGTATTCGCACCTGTCGACCTACTCCCTAAGTCCGTCAACAAAGTTAGTCCGTCCGAAAATAGCCCGAAACGTAGGAGTGAACAAAACAAGTGTCAAGTTCAACTTTTCGGACGGGCAAAAACACGTCGGTAGTAGGGACAACTGTCAAATCGTGTTGTCATTCATTCTTAGTTCGGGCACTTCGGGCCTTGAAATAATCGTATGGGCATAGGTGATAGGGAGTAGGAAACGCTCGTAACTAAGGCCGAAACTACGGACTTCGTAGGGTAAAACTCGGTAATACGCCCCAAGTGACAAAACGCCCCACCACTCCAGCACTCACACTATCCAAGCTGCGCCGCTCACAACTAGACGCGCGGAGACCCACTAGTAGGCCAACAACATGGCCGACGTGTGCACGTAGTTTGTGATGTCCGTTTAAAAAATATTGCAAAATCTGTATTTATTGGAGTAAAATAATTTGCGGTAAGTTTCTAAGAAATTCATATATATTGATACTTTTAGATTTTGTGTTATAATGACCCACACTATCGTAAAATAGATGAAATTACCTTTATACTTTTATTTTGTCGAACGTTATAACCTTGAATCTACTGCTTTGACCTCGGTGGGGCGTATTGAAAATCAAATTTGACAATATGCCCCTAAGTCAATTTACAAAACGCCCCAATATTTGAACTGTGTTAAAGTATTTTTTATCGCGTGTCATTATTTCAGATTATGTCTCGGAAGTATCAAAGAACAACAGTACGAGCATCATGGAGTGCAGACGACTTAGACAAAGTCATGCGCAGTGTACTTAGCAAAGAAATGGGTGTTAATGAGGCATCCAGAAGCTTTGGCATACCATCTTGAACCCTAAGAAGACACATTTTATCGGGAAAATCAAAGGGCCCTCTTGGACGCAAACCAGTATTTTCTGTAGAACACGAAAAAAAACTGGTTGCCCATATAAAGAAATTGGAGAAAGGTGGATTTGCCCCTGATAGAAAACATGTTAAAGAAATGGCATTTCAACTTGCTAGGAAACTCAATATTAAAAATCCATTTTCATCAAGTTCAGCATCAGCTGTAAATGTCTGGTTTTCGGGATTCATGGCTCGCAACTCAGAATTAAGTCAGAGAAAATCAGAAGGCTTGTCAAGTGACAAGCCTTCTGATTTTCTCTGAGAAAAGGAATACAACAAGAATACGACAAAAAGAAGCCAGCAGCTGGAAAATTAAAGCAGACTAAGACCACAAATTATTATTATAAGACCACAAAAATAACTAAACCTATCGAAGAAAAAGATGGTGATAAAAAGAAACAAGAAAAAGGAGGTAAAAAGAAGCCAAAGAAAGTGTCTGTCAAAAATAAGAAAAAGAAAAAAGTAAGCTATTCATCCTCTTCTGAAAGCAATGATGAAAATGAGGCCAGGGTAGATACTTCTGAAGAAGAAATCTCAGACGAACATGACGACATTATCAGATGCGTGGAATGCACGGAAGATTACTATAATACAAAATCCACAGAAGATTGGATTCAATGCCTGTCTTGTTTAGCGTGGTTACATGAGTTTTGTACCATGTTTATTTAAAAAGTCTGATTTGATAAAGAGACTGAGTAACTGCCTCTTATTATCCTAAGTTAAGATTGAGAGTTAATTTTTGTCAAAACAATTGTTGTTATAGTTTAAAATATGCAAAAATATATGATTAATACACTGGGGCATTTTATAATAAGAGTGAGTCGTATTAGCCAACGATCACACTACAAAACGCCCCACCTAAGGTTTTTTTAAATAATAAATATTATTGAATCCTTAGTTCCTATTATCATTATTACTTGTGGTATTGTTGTTAAAATACTAAATATTGTTCCGAAATAAAAAGTTTGATTATATCTTGTAAGATTTTTTGTTTATTACAATTTTAAAAAAAGTGGGGCGTTTTACCGAGTTTTACCCTACTTAGAGAGTAGACTACCTGGTATTGTCGCGCTTCCGTGATGTACTTTCTCTCAATGGCCATTTGACAATAAATGACAAATTCAGTGCATTTAAAATTAATAGCCTATTTTTCGATTGCATATTCGGATGGTAATTCGGCCGTGTTATTTGCATGTAATGTTTTGATGTGCCATATTCAATAAGGACACTGTTATGTTCAAAAGCGATGTACTACATGTATGTAGTTGTAATGTGGTCTAAACTTAGACCGTACATAAACACATATTCATTCGTTAATCTACAAAGTTGTACAATGTGTGCAGGAAGCCGTGTCATTAGCGACATCGGACGACCAGTCCGGTCGGATGGCATCTAATTATACACCCAGTGTGGTTAAATGTGGAGCGTCTAAGGTAACTTAATGTGTTGTCAATGTAATGTTCATTCCTTATGTCAATCAAGGTGCGAAATAAAACGTAAGTATCAAAATATGGGGTATTCCTCGAAGCTTGCGAAATTAATTAAGCACCTAACTTCACTTCATTTCTGCTTTCCTGGTAGTTTTAATAAATAAACAATTAGGACAGTTGAATTTTAAAACGTCTATCAATATCATTTATTACGATATCCTTTCATGCTGTTCTCCATGTTTCATCGTTGGTGCGTTTCGAGGAATACCCCATATTTTAATACTTACGTTTTATTTCGCACCTTTTTTTTTCATTTTAATGAAATTAAATCCCAACGGGTCGATTTAACTACGATACTTTTTTCCCATGGTATTCTGGCCCACGCATTCGGCCAACTTTTCCACTACTGTTCCTACTGCGTGTAATTTGGGCCGCGGACGAGAGGCGAGTTTCCCCCTAAGCCATGATTGATAATCTTTTTTTCTCGGATGAAAACCATGTCTTCGTTTGGGTGAGGCCGAGGGATATGTCGGACTCTTACACCGCCGTTCACGATCCACCGAGCGTTCCCGTTGTAGAGCCGGTCGTCTCTTCAGACTCCGCAGTCACACTGATGATTCAGCCCTCATCAAGCTGTCTCCCTCCCAAAAACACGCCAGCAATGCCCTAAGTCGAGGTCCGCGTCCCACTAGGGGTCGCCCTTAGTGCAGTGGTATAAGTAGTTAGCTGAGGTTAAGTTTACACTGAACCAAATTGAAGGCACTGACTTTATAATAATGGTACTTAATTAATTTACTCTTTTTAGTTTTTTTTAAGTTATTTTATTTTTCTTTTTATGTGGCATAAACAATACACAAACATGCAATTACAGCAATCCCGGGTAATTTGCTGTTATCCATTGAAGAGTTCCATTGTCAATCTCCGAGGGTCTTCATCAGATCTTGACCAAACTTAAATGGGACCACCCAGGGAGAATACTCTTTCAAACAAAAAAGATTCATCCAAATCGATGCATATAAGTCGGAAATATGACCGAAAATAAATAAATAAAAAAACTGACGTATTGAGAACCACTTCCTTTTTGAAGAAGTCGGTCAAAAATCCACGAATGAAATGGACTAATCATTTAAATCCTCAATATTCTACGATACCTGCTACTTATAGTGGTGGTCGGACGACCGGTCGTGATAATTATGCTACGTGATTAGTTGAATGTGGAACGATCGAGGTGAATGAAGGTCGCGTGCGGTTGAATGGTGGTTGAATGAACTATTTATATATGTAGCTCCGAACCAGTTGTGGGTTGAGCAAAAAGAACATTTTGAGGTGGGCTGTCTTTATATTTTTTTCTACGGTTGGTACCCCTAACTCTAATGCCAGGCCTTAAAGAGTAACGCGGTCGACATAGTTGGTAATGGCCATACGGAACATTTCCCCTCTGTCAACTCGCTTAGGGCTCATTTGACAGTTCGTGTCAAATGGGGCCTAATTTTATTTTATTTTTAATGTGTGTATGTCGTAGCTACTCAAACTCAAAACTCGTTTTATTCAAAATATACTAGTATTACTTAGTTCTTTTTGAACGTCATGTTTACATAAGACAGCCCCCAAGAGCGCCCTCCCTTCGCCGCTTCCTAGTGTTTATGCTGTGAAGAAGAAACGGCGCAACAAACTTCCCAGCAACACAGATTTGTCTATCAAGTGAATAAATAAATGAGTCTGTCTATACACAAAAAAGTAAAATGCTATTTATCAGTAGCGAAGGGTGAATTTTCTTAAAAGGGAAGCCGGACAAATTATTTGTTTAAATGATAATTGAAAATAATAGATACTAGTATTTGCCATATTTCGAAAGGGAAGCCGATAGGAATCGAGTTGTATGGAGCCTTCGCCACTGCTATTTACATTGATTAAATTATGCAAGTTGATGATGATATGATAAACAAAATATTTACCCAGTTTTACAGTAGATCACGCGGTTTGAAGGAATTACACGAATTCGTTTACAGGCTGTATACATTTCCTAGCTAAAATAGGTGTAATGTTATAACAATTAGAGTATAGGAGATGTAACTGACCCAAACGTGCAACTGTTATCTATATTTCCAGTGTTACCGGTCAAACGCACACACCACCGCACCTTCCCTCAGAACAGTGTAACTCCGCTAATTGCCACCGGTGTCCACTTCGTTACAGCGCACCTTCTTCTTCTTCTCTCGTGTCAGCAGGAGCTATACGAAAACTGCTCGTGCTGTGGTGAAAAGATTAGCCAGTCAGCAAGGTTGGTAGCGGGACTGACTGCCCAGGGTGCGCCGGACGTACTTAAGTATCGTCACTCGTGGAGGCTCTTTTCATGCACCCCAACAGCGCACCGTTTAGTTCAGACTTTCACAACAAACTGCGTTATTTGTCAAGTTTCTAAACTGCAGTGCTTGTGACAACCGCTAATAGTTTATATAATGATGGAGACGTGAAACAATTGAGTAAGTCTCTTAAGTTGATGTCAAAAAAAAAGTCTTAATAACCATATAACCTTAAACAAGGTTAGTCAGAAAGGGGTACTAATCCGAAAGGGTGTTAAAATACCCATAATAATGAATAAATTTTGTTCTACAACTTTCACCAAAAGTCAATAGTTTAAGAGAAACGAGATTTTATAAAAAAATACGCTGAAATCTATTTATTCTCAGCTATGATCAGCTGTGTTTATATTTCAGGTCATATTTGGGGTCACAGATTAATAGCCCTAAGTTCTGAATTCGTAACTAAAGCAAGGATGAATTTTTGTTTGAAAAAAATAAAATGAAAATAATTTGGTATTGATATGAAAATTATCGAATTTTGAAATTTTAACCCTTGCTTTAAAACAGTCATCAATGATACCTTTAAGTGGCCTGCGGATTACTCGTAGTACTCGTACCCCCTTTCTGACTAATTGGGCAGAGGTGCATAGTACACCCTTACTTAGCAGCTATGTTTAACCCCCATGTAATAGGAGCCTATTGCTATCAACCCGGCATAAAACCAGACTCCGGGCTGCTACTGAAAAATTCCACACGGAAAAGCCCAATACCCTGTGTATCGAACCCAGGACCTCACGCTCAGAAGTCGCGCTTGCGATCACTGGACTAACGAGGCAGTTAAATTCTGTATAAATTCCCCTACGAAACTTTGATTTGCGCTAAATGCTTGCATTTTGGCGAGATGGAACATGGATTCGATATCTGCACTAAATAAATATTTCTTCCAGATCTGCCCCGTGATTCAGAATGATTTTTAGTTGTCCAACGGTTCTGTAAGCTATCTCTTTTTCTCTCGTCACGAGAATCTCAGACGGAGCGAGATAACAAACCGAATCGCTCGACAACTGCTTATCGAAAAGTTTCTGATTGGAGGGCTGGGTGTTCACGCAAGTGCTTGGAAGTGTACTCGTTGCCCGACCAGTAACAGGCCCAAGAAGGCAGCGTGCAGTGTTCCGTGCGTGCCTCTCAGGAGGACGTGGGGCAAGGCCCCACAGAAGGAGAGGTCTGCCAGGGGATGGCAGACCGAGGCCTGCAGGGGTCGCGGTGCATGCAGCTGCGAATCCCGCGACCCCGGCCAAGGCTGAGGAGAAGGAACATCGTGGGTTTTTAGCCGGTAAGGGTCCGGCATACCCCTTCGCCTTCCCCGGGCGAAGGGCATCCATGAGGATTTCCAAAAGAAAAAAAAGAGCCTCTTCGAGTGACGATACTTAAGTACGTCCGGCGCACCCTGAACAGTCAGCCCCGCTACCAACCTTGCTGACTGGATAATCTTTTCACCACAGCATGACCTGTTCTCGTATAGCTCGTGCCGACACGATAGAAGAAGAAGACTAAAATCAAGACTTAATACTATAATCGGCAAACAATGGCTACACTCCTGCTTATCCAGCGAGAATAACACCCTTTGTAATTGTTACAATGAATCTCACTAAAGCAAATTATTCCAAGTTGTCTCATTTAAAATCATGTCCCTTCTTGCTTGGAAGTCTTCAAATTACTTCCGTTCTATTTCCTGAAGCATTTTAATGAATTCTCAACAATTTGTTAAATCGAGGGTGTCCGGATGATCTGCAAAGACGTTTGACACCGCAATGGAATGAGAAAATACGATGAGGAATTATTTGTGGAGTGAGCAAAGATTTTGGGATTATTTTCGGAATTGCAAACTGTGTTTTTACCCGACTGTGAGACGGCAAAGACAGGGTTACGAATTCTCAACAATTTGTTAAATCGAGGGTGTCCTGATGATCTGAAAAGATGTTTGACACCGCAATGGAATGAGGAAATACGATGAGGAATTATTTGTGAAGTGAGCAAAGATTTTGGGATTATTTTTGGAATGCGAACTGTGTTTTTACCCGACTGTGCGACGGCAAAGATGTGTTACGTGTTATTTTTCTGGGCGCGTTTTTCCCCCCGTCACGTATACGAGTAATGGTTAGTGCAGAGTCTAATGAAGCATACGAATTCAAGTAACAGAGATATAGAGGGATTCCCTTATACCCCACTGGCTCTCACATACACACGACGAAACATAGTAAACTGCTTAGCCCCGGACTTTAAGGGGACTACAGGAGCTAAAAGCATGTTTTATAGTGCCTTAAAGTATATGATCCACTGCAGTAAAAAAAAAACGGAAAAATAAATGATATTCTACAGGATACATTATGCTAGTTCGATGGTGTGTTGAAAACATAATGCTACAAAGATACGATGGAAAAAATCACAAATATACCTCTAAACATTTCTTTTAACGATTAAAAACAATGCAAATTATTCTTCAAGCAACATAGTAACGTAATAGTGTTTAAATTTTTTAGTCCAATCAATAGATTTGTTGTAAATCACGTATTCTTAATTGTGAGCATAATACGTACGCGTGTGTGCGTAAACGCCTGTGTACTGACAGTGCCGGCCGAGACCTGATGCCATACATACTTTATTGTGTAAATGTCTGCGTGCGTCACTCAAAGTCACTCAGCTCTTGTAGTCCTCTTAATGTGAAGGTGGTTGCGAACCGTATAAATCCTACCACCAAGTCAAATTAATCCTCATAATTTCGCAGCTAATTTCTTGTTTTAAACCTCTCCGAAAAACGGTAATATTGTCCTGTGTGACCACGCATCACCCTTGGACCTCAGACCAAATAAAAAACCAAGACAAAGCGCTGTCAACAGTGACGTGAGGCTGGTTTCGTAAACATGTGTGCACTTAGTGAGGTGTAGTTTGATTGTAGGTTAATTGAAAAATGTTGTAAATGTGTGCGTGTGTGCGTGTATGCACAGAGCGGAGGTGTAGTTTTGGCATGCTTCACTGTATTGTTCGCAGCGTTCTGTCTTGGTTTTTTATTTGGTCTGAGCCTTGGACGTTGGTTTAGTATCGGTAGCGGGTCTGACACAGAATATGTAGGATACTTCTCAAAATGCACAGTTTATAGTGCGCTGCTATACTTAGTTAGACCTTCCTTCTTTTATTAAATCTTCTCAGCGAAAACTGACTTCCAATTACACCCGAAAACAATTTGTTATGCTAAATGCCCATCTGTCAAGATGTCAACTTTGCAATAGACTGTTTATGGTGATAAATAATTTGTGACGTAATCAGCAATTTTGACATTAATTTTGTTGAGGGGAGCTTTTATCAACAATTAGTACGAGAGGGGTGAGAAAAAGACGTCTTGGCAGTGTGGTACGAACACACCAAGCCTACGAACGCCAACAAACAGAGTTCGATACCACATAGTGGTCAATCGGACTGCACTAGCGGGTGCGGGGCGGGCGCAGGCGCTTGGGTCTTGGTGTCTGCGTGTTCACAGTAGTGCCGAACGAGCTATCGTACGACGCTTCGGCGGATGAATCAAAATGGTTTAGAACCACACGCGCAGTCACCTAACAGACGCTATATCACTGTGAATGATACGGGCGGACTGAGCCATTAGAAACACCCGCGACACCCGCGCCCGCGCCCGCCTCATGCAGACGCGCGGCTCGCGAGAGTACTGTGAATGCAACTTGGCGTCTACATACATTTTGATTTACACGCGCCCGCTTCCACTCTGAAAGAGTACTTAGATCCGAATGAAACCGTATTCGTTGTATAAAGTTTTATCAAATTAACAAATGACGAACGTTCGTTGGCGTTCGTTGGTGAAGTGTGTACGTACTGGTACTCAACATATTTTTGGGGAAATTATAATGAAGCGGGATGGGTGATGTTTAGCAATGATCATTTAGGAGTTGTTGTTGGTGATGATGATAAAAATAAAAAGAATTAAAATAAAAAAAAACAAACGGAAAAGTTTGATGACAGATAAGTAATGCTGAATTTGGTGTCCTACAACAGCTCATAGTCATTCAACCATAGTTGCAACCGAACCGAAGCCGAACCGTTTATTCAGACAGAATTCGTGTACAAAAACTGTCAATTGATATCAAAAACAAAACCAAATAGTTCAGGCGGACGGTTGAGGTTCGTTTGCCAATAATTGTGTTATGTGTTGTACAGATTAGAATGGCTTTCGCCGATGGAGACCGAACGTCACACCCCCTCGTTCGCGTTCGTTCGCTTTCGTACGGTTGGTCTGTACAATACATTAGCAGAATTGTGCCCCAAAACCCAAAAATAAAAGTCAATAACGAAACTGAAAAAAAGGTAAAGTTACCACGAGTGCCTTAAAAGGTGAGAAAAAAAGACGAATTTATTTCCGTTCAAACTCAATAGCCATCTAATTTACAAAAGTATATTGACATTGACCTCAATAATACCGTCTTTTTTCATCTTTTCTTCAAAGTATCGGAAAAGGAATCATTTGGTAAGCGACTTATTGGAGCCCAGTGCACGTAGCGACAAACTTAACTTTGCTGCCCGAAGCCAGAAGATTCTAGCAAAAATGTTTCATATTTGAGTTTTTCACGCGCATTTGCAATTTGGTAGGGTCCAGTGGGGATCTGAATTTTAATAAAAGAGGAGCTTCTTTGTGACATTGTGACCGGACTGTTTTTAGGGTTCCTTAGTTAAACAAGGAACACTTTAGACATGTTCGATCCGTCCCTCACAGGAACGTGTCTCCCAGTTGTAAATAAAAGTATTACTGACGCTACTTAGATAAAGTCTAGTGTTTGATTTAAGCTTTTCACATAATAATTAATGACGACATAAAAAAATACTAAAAAAATATCATTAACAAAGTATTGAGTACGATTATCAAGCAGTTAGCTGCGTCCATAGTTTTCTAAAGTCTCATTTTCTGAATTCGACTTTACTTCTTCTGCTATGTTCTTTGGGGGACGGATTAAGAAATAATTCTCTTCAGTCGCGGTACAAGCAAATCGTAAAAGGCGACGGACCTAACACCATTATTGTGCTCTCAATAACCTCACCATTTATTACATACCAGGGGCAGCAGTCTCGACATGTATCGCTATCACTTATCGACCGAAATCGGTAGTTATGTGATAGTGATGTATCGAGTCAGTTTAACTATAGATAGGTGATTGTGTCATCGAGTTATAGAATTGAAGTATTCGAATGATCGCAACTCGAGTAAAGATTTCGATTATTCATAGTTGGTACGCGAATACTGAACCGAGTACTTAAATCGCGACCTTATGTTGTTGCCGGGACCCCTCTCTTCCGAAAAATGCAGGTTGTTGTTGTGTACCTGTTTGTTTTTCTTGTGATCACGAGATTTTGTTGATTGTCAAGTTGCGTTTTCAGAATTATTGGTGCTTACTAATCCGAAAGGGTGTTAAAGTACGCATAATAATGAATAACGTTTGTTCTACCAATTTCCCTAAAAGTAAATACTTTAAGAGAAACAGCTGTTCAAAAATTTCGCAAAAATACGCTAAAATCTATCTATCCTCAGTTATAACATTCAAACATTGTAGGTAAGTCATATTTGGGGTCACCAAATAGAAGCTTCTTTTTCTGATTTCGTAACTGAAGCAGGAATGTTGAATTTTTGAAAAAAATAAAATAAAAATTCATTTCCATGCAAAATGATCGAATTTTGAAATGTTGACACTTGCTTTAAAACCGTCATTAGTGATACTTTATGTGGCTTGCGGATTAGTACCCCCTTTCCAACTAACCTTGTATATTAAAATTAAAGTGACATTCGTTTCGAAGCGATTGATCTGTTAAGTGTTGGACAGTGGTAATAAGTATCATAAATTTGCTTTTTAAATAGTTAATTGAATTGATTTAATTTTGGCCCCTAGAAATCAAAAAGAGATTTTGTTTATGATTATACAGTATATCAGACAGTAAGAATATGATTTCTAATTATTTAAAATGTTTACTTTTCTTTTTATTGACTTATCAATAAAACTGATTTGTATTTTATGACCCATATTTTGTATTTTTGCTTGTATTTTTGGAAGTGAGAAACATTAGAGTAGTCGAATCCTATGAAGTACTTGAGTACCTGACGCAGTAATCGCTACTAGATTCGAGTCAGTGACTCGAGTTTTGAATCGATTCTCTTTTTAACGAGTACTAATTTATTCAAATACCATAAATGGCCAACTCGGCACGTCACTATTTATGTCATAATGACAATTTTTTTATTGATTTTTGTCGGAAACCTAGCGAATTCAACTGTCAAGTTTACGATTTAACGTCATTTTAGCGGATAACTTTGCGAGCAAATTGGAAAGCCCGCAAAGTATTCATTACGATCGATAAGTCGTGCAAGAGATTTTTGATTTGAAAATAAACGTTTATCTGCTTATAAGGTGTTGTAGTCTCAGGCTTTATCGGGTATCAAAGGAGATGTTTAACAAGCTCGTAAATAAAAAATAAAATAAAGAAATAACGTTTATTAGCAACCAAAATGAACTACGACCATCTCTTCAACGATTTTCCACGAAATCACAAGCCAGTGCCTCTGTTTATTTTATTTTATTGAGCCGTTTCAAATATTGTTCAGCTCTGCAGCAACTTCCTTCCACGCCAACTCAAAATTCACCTTTCCTTGATGAACAGTAAATCATCTTCTGGCTAAAAACGGCCGAGCATCTTATTTAGCCAGCAACGCTTCTATATGGTTACTTGAAGGACGTGTTGTACGTCTACGTCTAAAACATGAATACAAACGTAAACATTATTAAGGTACAAAGTGTACAACAAACGAAATTATAGGGCGCTTTAATTAAAAGACGGTTGGTGCCGGACTGCAACCGTGCCGCAGCCAATGATATTTTTTTTGTTTATAATATCATTTGCCGCTGCGGTGCGGATGTCGTGCTGCGGACGGGGGTGGTTGTGTTTTTTTATACAGTTGACGAGACGAGAGAGCAGTGCGTAGTCCGTACTGCTGCCGTGCGTGCACGGTACAGACAACACAAGCCGCCCGACTGCAGTCCGACACCAACAGTTTAAATTTAAAGCGCCCTTAGACTCTACAATAGGTGTTGCATTGCAGGTATCTACTTACTTTCTTACATTCTACGACAACGCACCCGTGTGCTGCCGTGAGTCGGAGTGACTATCACCCATTGTCTATTTTGTCTAATAACTGTCTGAAACTATAACAATTTTCAATAATTAAAATTCACAAAAAAGAGCACATGACACATACCAAATAACAACAAAGCAAGGACTTTTACGTAGTACTTATTACTTCTATGCAACAAAGTGACAATTGACAAATACTGTGACATTTGCAAGTGTTGCAAGGAAAGAAACTTTTATGTCCATTTATAAGGTATTTTGTACTTCAAACGATAAAGGAATATAATTTCAATGTAAAATAGGTGTTGCAATTATAGTTTTATGTAATTTATTTATATTTTTATATTTTTAAATATTTATTAGGATAAAATCATCTTTACCAATCTTCCTTTAAATTTTGGGAGATTTTACAACAGGCATCATTTCCCTTTAAGAATACTGCACTATGAATACCGTTTTTCGGAAGCTTACCGATCGCTATCTCATGTCGAGACTGCAGCCCCAGGTGCCCAATTCTCCTAAAATAAATCTCGATAAATCGCAACCGAACCAAGGCCGAGCCGTTCATTCAGACAGTTTTCGTTTTCGAAAGCTGTCAAATTGTTTGACACAAAAAACAAAACCAATCATTTTGACAGTTTTCGTAAACAAACACTGACTGACGGTTGTGATTCGTTTGCGTTTGGCAACAATTTTGTTAGTCGAATTGACTCCTTGAAGTCTCCAGCCAAATTAACAATGCTGACTATAAAAGGTCCTTTATAAGTTTTCCAAATCATCTATTTCTTGTTGTTAGCATTCAATTGTGTGCAACGAAAGTATGATTGATGAAATTTAGTTCCATTTACGTAACTTTTCATTCATTTCATTTACGTAGATGGCGTTGTTCATTTAGATATCAATCCTAGATCGGTGTTAAGATCTTCCGTCGATTACCCTATAAGGTTTTTGAATGTATGTTTTTTTGAGTTTGAAATTGGCTTTTGAGATCACGCTAACATCTAATACGACGAATTTATACACTGTCAAGGTATCCGGAGTTTTATTTATCCGAGTTCCGCAAAGTATTGTTCACTTGTAGTTCTATTTATTTCAATGACTGCGGAACCCAACTGGAATTATGCGTGGTTCAACACACACTTTGCTAATTTTTATTTCGGCAGTGCCTCCATGGAGTATCTGAGAGAACTCCCAGCGTTGTTTCTTTGATATGTAGACTTGGCACGTAGACTGAGTCCGTCCCTAGCGGCGAAGAGATTTGGGCACGTATCTGTATGGATTTATCAAATATGGTGCGATATTTTGGCAAAAGAGTGAGAATATCAGATTTTTGTAGTGTGTAGAGATTGTCAAGGGATTCAGTTTCAATATGTGAGCTCCTTTGACGGAGTTGTTTTTTTGGGCCTTTTCAAATATAATTCGATTGTCGTGTTTCTTCTGATTGAGAAAAGGTTAACACATCTTCTTTTTGCGTGTAGCTTCTATTCAGTTAAAGACTACTTAAAAATTTAAACCATTTGTCCTTTTGCTTAAGTACCATAAATTATTATTAATATAGCGATCTAATAAGTATAAGAAAATAATTACTAATTTTAAATAATTGATATATTTTGTAATGCTGATAGAATAATTAATATTTAGTTTATAATATTATTTATACATAACATAATTTAACAGATAAATACACAATTGTTATTAGAATTAATAATTTAAATAAATATAAAATATTAATTAAATAAAGCCCTCCACATCCGCATTGCAATGCTTGTAAAAGGCCGCTAAGTTGCAAGTACAACACCTATTATGCACACTTAGTCTATATATATAAAAGGAGAAGCTGATTGACTGACTGACTGATCTATCAACGCACAGCCTAAACCGCTGGGGTTAGAAACTTGAAATTTTGACAGTAGGTTCCTTTAGTAACGTAGGCATCCACTAAGAAGGGATTTTTATAAATTCAACCCTTAAGGGGGTGAAATAGGGGATTTAAGTTTGTATGTAACTCCGTCATTTTTGAAGTTAGAAGTATGAAATTAAATATTAAGGTTTCTGGTTAGAAATAAAGTTAAACGTGTTTCAGCGTTTTTGAAAATTCAACGCCTAAGTGGGTGAAATAAGTCTTGAAACTTTGTATGAAAAATCTGTTACTTTTGAAGTCAGAAGCATGGAATTAAAATGTAGGCTCTAGGTGAGAAATAAATGTACACGTGTTTGAGTGTTTTTGGAAATTCTACCCGTAAGAGGTGAAATAGGGGGTGAAAGATTTTTTTATTTTATAACTACACCTAACCAGGGGCTTAACGAGGGCTCAAAATTTCACGCAAGCGGAGCAGCAGGCAAAAGCTAGTATGCAATAAATCTTTGAATCTTGAGTAGTACAAGGCGGATAAGAGGCAAGAGGATGAGCTGTAGCTCCTACGAGCTAATAACGGCCGAAATTATCCAGGACACGGAGAGTTCCATGTTATGTTCTGACTAGGCTTTATCCATGTTGGTGTCAGCTTCCAGTCCAACCAGATGCGTCTTAGTACCAGTATTTTACACGGAGCGACTGCCATCAGACCTCCGCAATCCACGGACTGACCGCGGCTAGCGCAACTTAGTATCTCCTGAATTTGTATTTTCTGGTATTGATGACATCACAAAATAAGCAGGAGTTTTTTTTTTTTAATACGTTGCCCCACACTAAGATTTCTCTTGTATCGTGGGTGCGTTTACAGACACAAATTTCACATACAAACGCCCAGACCCGAAACAACCATCCATCTGTAGGCCATGGTTCTCCATTGTATTACCTAACTTTTTTATCCATAATTTAACGTGCCATAACTTTTTTTGTCCTAATCATCATTTGTCCGAATGATAAATTACCCGAACTTAATATCACATAATATCACATGCCATAAAATTGAAATCCCTAAATACAAGGTTAGTCAGAAAGGGGGTACTAATCCAAAAGGGTGTTAAAGTACACATAATAATGAATAACTTTTATTCTACAACTTTTCCCAAAAGTCAATTGTTTAAGAGAAACAGTTGTTCAAAAATCTCAAAAAAAAAACTCTAAAATCTATCTATCCCCAGTTACGATCAGCTGTGTTTACGTTTTAGGTCATATTTGGGGTCATGAATGTCTAGCACTATTTTCTGAATTTGTAACTAAAGCAAGGATGAAGAATTTTTGAAAAAACTAAAATAAAAATCATTTTATTTGGAAAAAAAAAACATCGAATTTTGAAATTTTAACACTTGCTTTCAAACAGTCATCAGCGATACTATAAGTGGGGTTCGGATCTGTTTGTCATAAATATTACAATCAATAATATATAAAAGACATAAAACCGTTTTCAATAAAAGTTATAAGTCCTAAATTCAAATTACATGTACTCAATAAAGCAGTTGATTGTGAACATGTGGTTTTTGTAAGCATGCAAGCAAGCACGCAGCATGCAGCATGTAAGCAAGCATGCAACATGCAGCAGGCATGGTTTCTGTCACGGCTCCGGCGCTGCGGGGCTCCGGCGGTCCCACGCGAGTTTATCGTCGCAGATGGGTTTAACGCTCACCACCGCAGCTTCGGCTTGCTGGCCGGCTTCGCCTTCGGCTTCGCCGGCCAGCCTCAGCCGTGGCGGCGAGTGTTACAACCACCTGCTCCTCAACTCGCGGCCCGCCTCGCCCCTCCGCGCCTACGCGATTTTAAATTACACTCTAGGGGTAGGGCAGAAAAGACTACGTGGAGTCGAATTTACAGCAATTCGTTTCTGTCACTAAAACCTGATTCTTAAAAAATGTTTTAGGACTAAAAAATTTATTATAAATGAACATTCGGAATAATACACATTATTTAAGACAATACTTAGGACATATGACTTTAGGTCATGTAAAATTACGAGATTCAATTATTATAGTACTCGATATTATGACAGAATACTTTTAGAACTAAAGATAAATTATGTTAAACAAAATTTCGGGATTTTGAACATTATGGTTACTGTAGTTTATAGCAAACGTGTTATGTATAATGATTTTCGGACAAAAAATTTTAGGAGAATTAAGGGAGTACCGTAGGCCATACAAATTTTTGTTCCGTGTGGGAATCGAACCCACGACCCGTAGCGCAGAAGCCAATCGCTTAGCCACTGCACCAAACGTGTCGTCACTATTGATTTAAATATTCAATGGACGGCATTTCGCTTAGCTCTGCTTCGGAAAATAATTTTGCTAAATCTACTTATGGCATAGCTTGTTTCCGCTGCGATAATTTTTAACTGACCCCCGCGGTTGTTCCGGTTGCCACGAGCCCCTCATAAGTTTCATCAAGTAACATTTCAAGGCAACTGATGTTGACTGGATGTGCAAGACGGAGAATCGAAAGACTTCTACGGAGTCGTGGGTAGCATTGCACCGCATAACTAGCACATTTATTTACCACTGCTGGCCATGGCCCTCACCGATTAAATTGGTTCAGGTATTAGTCTACCACAATGGCCTGATCGGCAGACACACCATCCAGATCGTTTTGAAGCCCTCTCAGATTTCCTTAACTGTTAACGTAAGTAATAATCAAATTCTGATTCGCACCTAAATTCGAAATGTCAGCGGTGCGTGCTGGGACCTATCTCAGACCCTTCTAGACTATCATTGCGCCACAGTATACTAATAAAATTAAGTAAATACATATAATAGGGCACTTAAAATATCTTAAGCTCTATACAGTAATAGCTGTGTGCTTCTGGGTGGTAATTTACTGTGCGTAGCGAGGCAGTCGAAGGCTTGAATGCATAATTTAATCATATTTGCATTCACTGTGAGTCAATCCGCATAAGTTACTCGTATATGATTTGACTCAGAATAGTACAAAGGATTTAATATTAAACCTAACCTATTTACCAGTTTAATGTCGGATATTTGCAATAGCAAACTTAATTCATTGTGATTAGGGTTCCAAATTGGGATATTCGGACCTAATCGGCTCTCGAATACCATATGGCTCGCGAAGGATTTTTAATCTTGATTGTTGTAGATTAAGAATCTTTTTAAGTACACTTTTACAGCGGTTACGCACTGCGTCCGATCCGAATCCGTGAAAATACGTTCCGAAGTAGCCATAAAACTATTTGTATGATAGTGTACGCACTACATCCATTTCTATCCGTCATCCGATTTCTATCCGTCATCCGCGAGTTTCTAATTCGGAAGAATAATTGATGGACCGAAGTAGCCATAGTGCTGTTTGTATGAACGCTTTCGCATTACCTCGGATTCAAATCAGACGCCAAACGGATATGCCAAAGATGACCCCTGAATTGTTTGAATTTGAATCAGAGATCGGAATAGTGCGTAAGCAACATCCGAATTCGGTCCGAGATTTTTACTCTAGATCGGTATTTTCACGGATTCGGATCGGATGCAGTGCGTAAAGCAATATCCGAAATCGGTCCGAGTTTTTTAAATCCGTATTTTCACGGATTCGGATCGGAGGCAGTGCGTAAGAAATCGCTCTTATACTGAAAGTGGCACTTCTCGACGCGGCGCGTATTGTTAAGAAGTTCCTGACTCTGGAGCCCTAAGCATCGGTACCTTGGATCATGTTCCCGATGCTGGTGGGCTTCAATTTTTTTTTAGTTTCTTAAACGTGTAAAAAATAGTAATTTTGTCTGTTGTTCCGTTGACAATACTCTTGTTTTCGGTGATCATGCTACACCTTCTGCAAATAAGCAGTACAAAGAAGAATGACCAAAAGTGGTACCAAAAAGTCTCATGCATCAAGATCAAAATATTATAGTAATAATTTTCATAATTTTTTACGACATTACGCGTCGGGGATTTGATTTTTGAACAGGGAATTTAATTTAAACTAAAAAAGTGTTGATATTGTTTTATTCCCTTTACATGACGTTCCGTTTCACATCATTTATGATTACTATAACCTTGAATTTTGAAAGTGTTATGTTCACATCTTTCAAAAACATGTAAAAAAAATCATATGTTGCTGATTAATATTAATTAAAAACAACTAGAATAGATTCTTATTTAAACGATTATAAATTTTTTATCTACGGTGAATTGGCCGTTCACAGCCGCTCATAGAGATGTAGAATGCAATAAATGCGGATTACTGTTTTTTAGAGCAATAATAAATCGTGTATGACATGTCTACATTGTCAGGTTATTTAGATTATTTCTAAAATCTCCGAAACTCGCGTTTTGTTTACAAAAAGAACTTTTGTAGGAGATATTACCTATGATAAGTGTAGTCTATAAAAAACAAAGTTTGACTTTGATGCAGCATGGTACGGGACTCCATACATCAATGAGCATTGTCCTTTAGAAAGCATAACTTATCTCACAAACGCACCATACCTGAAATTCTGCCCACCCTCCAACCAGCTCAACGCTAAAGTTAATCGCCCGCGAACGTTTTAATAGCCCATAGTTCAGCAAGAGCTCCGTTTACAAAAGGTTACCCGAGATTGTAATAATTGAAAGGGGGTTTAATTGGAGCAATCGAAACGTTTGGAGGTATATCTGTAGTGGGAACGATCGGAGGAAGATGGTGCTGGTGACAATTGATGGAGAGTGGAATGCTTTATGAAATATACTTATATTTTTTAACCGATTTCACGAAAAGAAGGAGGGTACGAATGAGCAGGATTAAAAAATAAAAAATATAAAACCCTCACGCCTGTTTTCCCCGAAGGGTTGGGCAGAGGTGTATATGTACACATCAATCGGCCACAAATCCAGATTCGGGGCTGCTACTGAGAAATTCCACACGGAAAAACTCAATAACACTTTGCTCGTCCTGGGGATCGAACCCGGCACCTCAAGATCAGCAGTATTTACAACGATAATTCTTGACGAAGGGAGGGCTTTTTGTGGGATGTCTATAATATTGTAAAACTAACGTTCAAAAAGAACTAAGTAATTCTAGTCTATTTTGAATAAATGAGTTTTGAGTTTGAGTTTGACTAAGTTAACCGATTTCGATGATGATGATTTTTATTAGAAAAAGGGTAACTCAGGGGTGATATCATAGAAATTTGATACAGATCTTCGCAGATAAACAATGGAATTCTTCAATGGATGAAAGCAAATCACTCGCGATTGCTGTAATCGCATGTTTATGTATTGTTTATGCCACTCAAAATATAAAAATAACATAAAAAATTAAAAACCGACTTAAGTATACATTTTTTCAAAAGAGTAAAATAATTACCATATTTTAAAATTCACAGTTTCAGAAGTCAGTGCCTTTAATTTGGTTCAGCGTAGATAAGCACCGACTTCTGAAACTGTTAATTTTATAATATGGTAGATAATCAGTTTTTTTAAGTCTGTTCCTCTGTACCAAAAAATAGGTAAGTAATTAATTTTCCATCCAAAACATGAATATACTACCTCCATGTCGATGTAATTTAAATTCCGACTCCACAAACATGAAAATAATTAAGCATTCACAAATACAACATTTCCCGGTAAATCAATAGCCATTCCATCGCAGTGATCTTTGAACAGAACGTTTACGTCCAATCAGTACTCGTTAATTAATCCTTTGGTCCGTGTACGGGCCACAAATATACAAAGTGTATTAGGGGTTCATGTTCAGTAATTAGAAGGGAGGGTAAGAAGCTGTTCAAAATTTTGGAGATAGGGAGCGTTATTAGAGGGGCTCGTGGCTAAATAAACATGTAAGCTTAGGGTAAACAGAACAAAGCGGACAGCTCCTCCGATACAAAGATGTTCAGAAGCGACACCTGAAAAGATGCAACATCGAGCCCTCGGGATAGGAAGGTTTGGCAGCGCAGCGCCCGGAATGGCGCGGGATTGTGAAGAGGCAAATCCGCGAGTTCGAGGAGCAGCGTAAAGCTGACCTCATTTCCCATTACCCAGTAACTGTTTTGCGGAGGTGTGATGGCAGTCGTTCCGTGTAAAATACTGGTATTCAGCCGCATCTGGTTACACTCAAAGCTGACACCAACGTAATTGGGAAAAGGATAGGCAGAAAAAAGGGAGCGTTATCAGAATACTTATTTAGAACTTGGGACTGCCTCGTTTGTCTAGTGGTCGCAAGCGCTACTACTAAGCGTGAGGTGCCGGGTTCGATCCCCAGGTCGGGCATAGTGTTATTGGGTTTTCCCGTGTGGGATTTCTCGGTAGCAGCCCGGAAAGATATGTGCCCGGTTGATGGCAATAGGCTCGCCTCATATTACATGGGACTTAAACATAACGGCGATATGAGGGTGTACTATACATCTCTGCCTAATCCTTCAGGGAATACATGCGTGATCTTGTTATATTATTTAGAACTTCGTTTGCACAAGCTGTTTATACATGCAAATCACTGCATGTAGTCGGACTTTTAGACAAATCTCCCTAAATTGCGCCACATACATAACATACATAATCAGTACACTACAGTCCCACTGCAGCGCAGGGGGCTCTTCTCAAAATGAGAATTGAGCCACGGCACTAATATAATTGTAACGCAGTCGCGTTATTTGCTAGTTTGAATTAAATGTAGGTTAGCAAGCGTTGGGTGGCTCACCGTCCGATGAGGGGGCCTACTCCCTACGTCCGTCAACGAAGTTAGTCGCCCGTTCGAAAGTAGCCCGAAACGTAGGAGTGAACAAAACAAGTGTCAAGTTCAACTTTTCGGACGGGCAAAACACATAGGTAGTAGGGACAACTGTCAAATCGTGTTGTCATTCATTCTTAGTTCGGGCCCCGAAATAATCGTATGTCCGTAGGTGATAGGGAGTAGGAAACGCTCGTAACTAAGGCCGAAACCACGGACTTCACGGAGATGCGCGCGCGATGCATGCGCGCCCCACTCGAGCCTTGCCGGATTTGCACTAGAACGGCGGACCAAACGTAGGCTGTAACGGTGTGTCCAGACCTGGCGAATGCACCGCGGATGCGCCGTTCGCGAGCCGCTTGCGAACTGCGCGCGTGTTGCTCGCGTGCGGCGCATTCGCCAGGTCTGGAAACACCTTTACAGACATAAATGTTTGACAAAAACAATGCAGGGTAACTCGATTCAGGTGTCCGGGAGTGTTTTTGAGGAACCACAGACTTTATTTCTGCTACAGACCATTAAAAATCGCGTCACATCTATTTGGTCCAACCTCCATCCCTTATTCCTAAATGGTTTGACACGAGACTTATTTATAAGCCCGCTGTGTCTCACAGGAATATTTAAAGCGGTCGGCGGCCATTTTGTCGAAGTGTTTATGAAAATAGCGGACCTTTACCGAAATACGATGTGGACGGGTGATACGGATTGGAAAATATTGGTATTGTTTTATATCCGTGGTTAGTGAAGCGTGGATAACGGGGGTTGAAATAAAATGTAGTTTAATGTGAATAAATTGGACGAAATTATTGGAAATACTACTTTTGGTGCTATTTCATTTATTTTTTACCTGACTACGGCGAAGCAAAAAGGAGGGTTATGATTTTGACAGGTACGTAATGTAGGTATGTATGTATGTATTGGTATGTCTACACCCGTGCGCTTTCATGTTCATCTTGCGCTTTCAACTTTTAATTCCTCTTGCGTCAAGCGCATGTAATATTGATTACCATACTGCGTGACCTGCGGGCGGCGGGTAAGGGGACCCGTCGCCCGACCAGTAGCAGGCCCGAGAAGGCGGCGCGCAGTGTTCCTCCGCGCGCGCCTCTCAGGAGGACGTGGGGCTATGCCCCACAGTAGAAGAGGTCTGCCAGGAGCTGGCGAACCGAGGCCTGCCGAAGTTGCGGTGCATGCAGCTGCGAATCCCGCGACCCTGACTAAGGGCCAGGAGAAGGAACACCGTGGGTTTTTAACCGGTAGGATCCATGAGGATCCATGGAAGAGAATCCATGAGGATCTTCGACGAAAAATAATAATAAAAGAATAGCCAAAACGATCTATACCTACATATATCGGGTGTAAAAAGACCCTTAACGATAACAAAAATCACGTATTCTACCCATCATTGGGATACATTTTTTTTCTTCTAGACCATACCTGGGAAATCATTGGTTCTGGAGATATTGAAGGTCAAAGTATACATTTTTTTAGTTTTTTCCTAAAACGAATTCTAAGTGATAATACTAAACCTTCTTCCAAACAAACATTATCAAAATTTTCAATTTTTCCTAACAAATTACGCATTTAAAGTTACAAAAACGCAATGAATATCAAACGCACCCGACCGCCTTGGCTCAGCTGTGTAGCCGCTGCACAACACACACAGGCACAATCGGTTACGTGCATTACATGGCGCGCTACAAAAAACAGCGTTTTTTTATGCCTAAAAATAAAAGTCGTTTCCCAGCAATTACTTTTGACCAATGCAATTTAGTTTGATGTATAGAGTGCTTAGATTTCGGCTATGTGATGGGTCTTTTTACACCCTGTATAACATCATAATATAAATAACTTCTAAGTATTTAAATCTACATAACTACAATCAGCTCACGATCGCGTATCTCCTTGCTACCGTGGGACCTACCCTAATCTTACCATATCGAATGTTAATCATGTTAGTCTAGTTTGATCCTTCGATTTCTTTACACTAGAACATCTAAGAACTGGCCCCCGATATACTGGTTTATCTAGATCGAGAGCTGTCTGGACAATCACTGGAATTAATTAAATGTACGTAAAACTATTCCTATGTTCTTGTTGGTATGACAAAGAAGCTTGTCGAGGTGCCGTAATAGGGAATTAACACGTTTAATGGATGGTCAGCGCCACCTATACCGTCGTTAATTATTAAATATGCACTCACTGTTTACGGTACTATAATAATAATTAGATGAACACTTTTTAGTGCGTAATTTTTGGTTGTACAGCTAGTCCCTGCTTCTACCCGCTTCCTTTATGCAGTGGTTACCTGCACGGTCCAGTACCGATAAGCGCTGGTAGGTTGGCTCTCTATGAGGATCGCCCGGAGGACACGGTGGAGCATACGGTGGAGGTCTGCCCTGCTTGGACGGAGCACCACCGTGTCCTCGTAGAGGCGACCGGCGCGGCGGCGGCGGCGACCTCTCGCGTCCGGCCCTGATTCAATCCATGGTCCGGAGCGAGGAGGCATGGGAAGCAGTCACCTCCTTCTGCGAAGCAGTAATGCTAGCGAAGGAGGAGGCGGAACACTTGAGGGAGAGGTAAACCTCACGCCCCAGCAGCCGCAACAGAAGGAGACGCCCCGGGCGTCGGGAGTCGCAGGGCGATTCCCGGCCACCGTAGGCGCGGGCCTGCCGACGGCGAGCGTTGGATGGCTCGCCGTCCGATCAGAACCAGGCCCGGGTCGACAGCGCGTTGTGTTCCACGCGCGCCTCAAAGAGACGTCAGCGTAGTAGATAGGGCCCGCTAGGGCCAGTGCCTGCCAGGGTTGCGGAATTTGTTCGAAAGAGTTACCGCGGCCCTGGATCGCAAAGGGCATTAGGAAGAACACGGATGGGTTTTAGTCAGTATGAGTCTGACACTTCCTTCCGCTCCCTCCAGAGGGGAAGGAGTCATAATTATGACGATTTTCAAAGTTGTTCATAATGATAAGTACAGTGACTCCTTAAGAGGTTGTGCGTTATTTAAGTTACACCTCTTATATGGGAAGAGGCATTTGCCCTGCAGTAGGATAATTACCGGCTGATATTTTACTTTTATAATCCCCTACAGTTACAAACATATACTAGTGTGCGACCACAAATCTTCTACAGATCTTCGATGCTCAGATGTATTGACCTCTTACGACATGCATCGATAAGTTGAATGTAATATCAGTAGAGTATTTACAATATCGTGTTCGTCGATGTCGCGATAACCTACGACTATCAGCACATCTGTCTCATGGGCTGCGGGCTTCGTTATAAGAGGTAGCGGGCTTTAAGTGACTCCAACAAAATGTTAGGTCGCTAGTTTAGATGCAGTATGCAGCACCACACAAATAAATGCAGAAGGAGAAGTGCAACATGTAACCAAAACGATACGTGTTTCCCCCCCTCCGCGGGGCAACCTTAGGAGATGTTGACTCGGTATGGGTCCACATCCAAAGTAGGTAGCAATCTAGTTTGACGGAATTAAAACTAAATATTGTATTTGCATATTTGTATGTCATGGATTTCTGCAAAGTAACGTCTCATTCCATCGTTTAGTATCACTTCCACAAAAAATAAAACATGGCGAAACCTTCCGAATGGATTCCATATAAATGCCATTCTTTACAGTTAAAAATCTGCCACGCACAGTCAACAGAAGATGATGTCTTTTTTGAAACTTTGAATTCAATTATCGGGGCGTGTAATGGTATTTAGTTATCTATTCTGTTATTTCGGTTTAAATCATTTATTCTCAAAAAGACAATAAGGCCACTTACATGAGAATACAAAATAACATTTAGTTAATTATCAAATTAACCGCCACCGAGATAAGTAAGTAAAAAACTGTTTACGTAACACAATCGTAACATCATTAGAGACTTAATAAGTAATATCATTAGCCGGTAGGTAGTTTAAAACAATAAAAGCGACAAAATGCGTAATGTTAATTAAGTACCCGCTCAACATTTTTTTTTTTTGGATTATTGTAACTTTGGATAAGAAAAGTTTTCTGTTATGTATTTAGACAGTTGAGATTTAAAAATGTTGAACGAGCTTACATTTTTAATATTAGATGGTAAATTATTATAAATATTTGCTCCTTCATAGGTGATGTTTCTTTTGGAGTAATTTGTACGAGGTCTTGGTAATACAAGTAAACTAGGGCGACGCCTGCTACGTTTAGATACTTCCGAAATTTTGGTAAATGATAAATTGGTTTTAATTTTTTTGTCTAAAATTTTTCTTATCAGAATACAAGTGGTATACATATAAAGTTGCTTAATATTCATCAATTTAGTTTCTTCAAAAATTTTATAGGTAGGTGTCAAATATGGATAGCGAAATAATATTTTAATTATCTTGTTTTGTACTCTTTGTAATTCTTGCAATTTTGTTTTACCTGAGTTATCCAAATTTCTATTAGATATTTTAAATACATAATAATAATAATAGCGGGGAAACCCACTCCGGGTCTTTTCAGTGGCGTGCCTTCCATACAAGCCGAAAAGCCCGGCTTTATATCAGGAAAGCGAGATAAATAAAAAAAAAACAAAAAAAAACTCATGTAAAGTTGTATTGAATTAATTGAATCATCATGTCTCATAACAACTAATACCTACTGTAATAAATAAAAATATGTTTAAACTCCGCGCGCAATGCAGCGAGTCTGGCCGTGTGGCCTACGTTGCCAGGTTTACATAAACAAACAATAAATATATTTCGCGTCGCGCCTCGGCCGGCCTCCGTAACGTAACGTTGCCAAACCGCCTGCAAGATCTTGCATTCCGGTCGCACGCGCTGGCTTCTTACGCGGCTTAAGCCGTCTGTCTCTTTTTCCTTCGATTTCATTGATAAATCCTTTGTAGATATTCACATATTTATAGCTAGACATAGCTAATTTCTATGAAGGAAGAAGCCGGGCTTATGACTCTGTTAGTTTGACGAAATTGAACATTACTCTAGTGTGTTTACGAGTGCAATTTGTGTGGCATGCGTGTTTAGGCACATAGATGCCGCGACGTTTGTATTTTGATAGAAATGATACAATTTCAAATTAGTTCACATTTTGTTTTGAGCGATATTGGAGCATTTTTTTTGACGCGAAATATATTTTTTCAGTTTCTGTGATTTAAAGTATTGTGTAACTTTTATTCGTTTGTTTTAACGTTTGTGATTAAGTTTCTTTGTGATTTGCCTTTCTTATAAGATGAATTCGAAAATAATTGTTTGAAGTTGTGTGTGATGGATTGAAGTGTGTGCAATCGTTACTCGGGAAGGTAAATACTTTGAATTTTGCAGACAAATACCCTTTTATTACTTCACCTGAACCTACTTCTGATTTGAGTATTTTTGGTAAATCAAAGTCACAATAGGCATTTTCATAGATCGGCTCTTTGGATTGTATGTTGCTCTCATTTAAAGAAATTATTCTGCAACACCAGTTGCATATTTTTCTCTAATGATACGAACGCCTGGAATACATCAGGTCACGATGATTTGAATAACTTATCTGGTGCCAGGATTAATTTTGCTCTAAACAAATAGAACGAAACAACAAACGGCTTTTATCAAAGCTACCGAAGGTACCTATGTGATTGCTGATAGATATGTCTGTAAATCTATCTAGTGATGCCATGCCTTCAGTGTGCTTTGTTGTTTGTCATCAGCAGTAGTAAAGAAGCGAAGAATGAAGAGTTAACACGGCTGTTTACATCGAAAGTAATAAATTGATATTAAACTTTTGCGATTTGTACACATCATAAAAATATAGATCGGGTCTATTATAAATTAACAATATTTTTTTGAACAATCTAAACATTGCGTAATTATACTCATCAATTATTTCTGAGCCATCTATTGGCGGCGACGGGCGATTGTGTAATTTTTCCCGTCGAACTCGAAGAGCGCAAAAAAGCACCTGTAATGCTCATAGATGGCTCTTAAACCAAATTGTACCTATGTGATTTTGCAAAATCACACAATTGTATTATTTGCACTCTATTAATTATTAGGGTGAAAATAATAGTTTTGTGATTTCGCAAAATAACGAATTTTGTCAAATTTTATAGGGTTTTTTTTTCTAAAAATCTATCGGGCTTGCCCTAATTTTGAACCCTAGGCACGCCACTGGGTCTTTTAGACCCGCGACGGCGAAACCGGGGCCACACCTCTCTACACCCCTAGCCGCTCACACGTTTGTTGCCCCCTTCGCCTATGTACTGGCGGCTTTTCAGGGGGCCCAGCTAGTGAGCTGGCGAGTCACCGCCTGCCAACACTTTTCAATTTTAAATGTTGAAAGGCAGACGCCGTTTTTTTCCGGCAATAAAAGTTATCTAGTCCACCTAACACCCCTTCCCATAGACCAGATATTTTTCACCATATTTTACAATAGTCTTGCACCCACCTGGGACGGTTCATGACTGTACTCGAATAGTGCAGCCGTGGATAGTCTCCGGTTGGTGCCCCACCCCATTTTAGATTAAAGTTCTCAAAGGGGCCTCTGCGCGTTGGACCTGTGTCCCCGTGTATGCCTTCCAAAGGACCGGACATCTTCCGCGTGAATTCAGACGAGATACAAATATTATTATGTATTTAAAACGTCGTTACGGCCAATGGTTAATTAGCCAAGAGCCTCGATCAACATCTAAAGAAGCTTTCGTTGGGCGGCTGGATCAAGGGCCTGGTCCAGAAAGCGGTACTTCTGGACACGGCGCGTATTGTTAGGAAGTTCCTCTCTCTGAGGCCCTGATCACCGGTAGCTTGGACCCTGTTCCCGATGCCGGTGGGCTACTAAGTATATTTTTATATTTAAAAATGTTTACATGGGTTTAAATGAATAAAATACAAGTTTACATTCATAAAGACTTAAAACATTTTTTTTCGAGGCTTCATTTCTCTTTTCTTGACTATGGCAGCATCATAGCCTCTTTGTACAGTCATCATTTAGTTTTGATGTTGATTACACGTGCAAAACACACACAAAATAGGTTTCCGTTACAGAACTCACAGAGTAGGAATTTTAGCATGTACAGTGCCGATTCAAGCGCCTCCGTGAAACAACATTTTTGCACGCACACAATCCACAGATACTCGTATAGCCATGATGGGGCGTTTTATTCTCTGTACGAGGGGGGAAGGCTCTACGTGACTACTGTATGGAAATGGGGGTGTGTTTCTTAGTAATTTGTAGAGCAGCATACTAATAATTTACGAAGACACTTGAAGGAAGCAGGAGAAAAGTTTAAACCGATATCAAAAATAACTGAAAGGAGTTAACAATTACTATGTTTTATAATTAATCGTTTCAAAAGTCGGTGCTAATCCACGCTGAACCAAATTAAAGGCACCTACTTCTCTTAATTTAGTTTAAACTTTTTTGATCTGTACTTTATAGTGCCACAGATTATAATAACAATAGGTACTGTACCAGAAGGCAAATTCTCTGAATTAAAAATGTTTAAAATATATTTTCGATCTAGTCTCAGTCTAGTCTCAATCTCATAAATATAACAAATGGTATTCTTGTTCTTTAACAAACAACGTCAAACATGAGATTATACAATGTCGCCCATGCGCATGTGACCGCCCGTAATTTTCTGAATATTCATGAAAAAATGACGAAAACAAACTTCAAAAGGGAGATAGATAGACCTATCTATAAAATTTTTCATGTTACTCAATTTTTAATTTTTTAAGTAGAATTTGTAGATTTGCTGTCTATTTTCTGACACATCTCCGAAGTTTATGGGTCGATTTGGATTCTGTTTATTATTTCCAAAAGCTTATGAGTTACTTTAACAGGTTAATTAACATTTTTACTAAAAATTATTGACTACGAAAAAAAAAACGGAATCGAAATAATTTTTTCGGTAAAAATTGTGAAAAAATTAAAAGTTGAATAACATGAAAAATTTTACAGATAGACCCCCCCTTTTGAAGTTTGTTTTCGTCATTTTTTCATGAATACTCAGAAAATTACGGGCGGTCACATGCGCATGGGCGACATTGTATTGAAATGAGATTGAAAGTTCACTGAAGCCTAAATGGTATTCTGGTTAAATTATGGATTGAGCCATTTTGACAAGTTGAAATTCTCATTTATTTCTAAAATTTTAGTCTATGCCTGTTGCTATCGGTATGCTATCGGTAATAATACATTTTAAGTTGACTGAATTGACATTATATCGAGATAGACTGAGATGATACTGAAACCGGACCGAACTTTAAGTGTACCAGAATACCATTTATTATTCAATTCATAATTTAATCTCAGTTCGGTCAACCTTCAGTTTTACTTCAAATTAATTACGAGAATTGGGCTTCTCGTACTATTTATTCTGTGACTGTACAGATTCTTGGACCACTACTACTATAACTAGAACCTTGTCTATGTATCATCATCATCACCGTTTAGCCTAAAGACGTGCACTGCTGGACATAGGCCTCCCCCAATGCCTATGTATACATATTGGGAATCCATGTTCAAACTACTAATAATCCCTAATCCTAACTAATATTTTAGATGCGAAAGTAAGTTTGTTTGTTTGTTACCTTTTCACGCCTAAACCACTGAACCTATCATCCTGAAATTTTCCATATATGTTGTCAGGTATACAGAAACGGACATACGGTATCTTTCATCTCGAAAAAAAATACTGTTCCCGAGGAAAACAATAATAACGTTCACAGATGGCGCCACGTGTCTTTCGAATCATGATTGAATTATATCATTATAGAAACTTTAGTAGCGTTTTAAGAGTTTTTTGAGCTTAATTAACGTGAGCGAAGTCGCGGGAAAAAGCTAGTAATATTATAAATTCGAAAGTAACTCTGTCTGTCTGTTACCTCATCACGACTAAACTACTGAACCGATTTTGATGAAACTTAGTACAGAGATAGTCTGGAACCTGGAAAATGACATAGACTACTTTTATCCTGAAAAATACGGAATTAACGATAAACGAGATTCACGCGGGTGACGCCACAAGCTACCTCTAGTATTGTATAATAAAACTACTCAACTAAAATTAATACGCATGTGGGACCAACTCGAGAGCATTCCGCACCAACAGACAAAAGATTTTCTCAAATCACTGAACAAATCTCGGAGAACAGAGCAATACATAAAAAATAAAACCCGACTACTGAAAAATCACGCTCGAAAAAGTATGAAACAAGAAAATATTATCAGCTGAAATTGTTATGTGCAAATTTCAATATTTATCGTCTGTTAAATAAATAACTAACAAGTATATATATTTTAATGTATTTAATACACATTCATAGTGACGTTCAGAGGATAGCCGTGGTCCGTGGTCGTATGCCACCTACCCTAACAAAATAATCCTAACCAATATTATAAATGCGAAAGTAATTTTGTTTGTTTATTCTGATCATCCTGAAATTTTGCATATAATATGTTGTCAGGTGTACAGAAACGGACATAGGATACATTTCATCCCGAAAAAAAGTACTGTTCCCGAGGAAAACAACAATAACGTTAATAGATGGCGCCACGGGTCTTTCGAATCACAATTGAATTATATCATTATAGAAACTTTAGTAGTGTTTTAAGAGTTTTTTGAGCTTAATTAACACACACAGTACATTCTAATAGTAGAAAGCGATCATAAGCTTTAGGGCAAAGTGGCATATGGCCACGAGGGCGCCATATTCAATTTAATGTGACGTCACATAGCCTATAACCAGCGGACGATCAAGACGTTTCCAACGATACCTCATTTGTCAAATTATGATAAGTAGTTTGGAAGTTATGAAGGAACAGATGAACATACACACATACTCACATACATACACCTCCTTCTTGTTTAGCAGTAGTCGGGTAAAAAAAAATAAGCATCGAATAGACAACCTCCTTGTTTTCGAAGTCGGTTAAAAATGAGGAGGCGTCTATCCGTCAATCTAAGGATATTTACGGATAGACAGACATTGCGTTTGTGACATGTAGGTATGCGTTTCATGCAGATCGTATCACAAAGCAACGCTTGTTATCTGCACTGCATCTGTCGCGAGCAGTCACGCGCTTGATCTTACTTGTGAACACTATTTTAGGGTTAGATTGTGATACTGTGTGGTATAAGGGCTTGGGCAGAAGGTCGATTAGACGAGCGACATTTTTTGATAAAAAAAACGCCATTATCATGACAAACTTCTACTACTAATCGAAAAGACTCTAAATATTTTGTTTTTGAGTTGCAATTGACATTGGTACCAGTTGTCTGGGGATAGTGGAAGGGTATTTTGGACCCTTCCTGACTATAAGCTCCCTGTGGTCATCCTCAGCACAAAAAGGGGAGCTCCAGAATGTGCGCTGGAAAGAGCTTGTGTAAGAGCCGGTATCCACCAAAGCGGAGAGGAGACGAGAGGAGATGTGCTGTGAAGCTAGCAGGTTATTTCCACCAAAGCGGAGAGGAGATGTGAGCTGTGCGTAGAGGAGATGTGAACTGTGAGAGCTTGAAATCAGTCAGTTCATGTGTGCGAGGCGCGGGGAGAAGGGAGCGGAGAAAGGGGCGCGCAAGTGCGGGCATCTCCGGACATCTCCGCTCTGCCGCGCCGCTAGCTCGCTCGCGGCACAAAATTCTATAGAAAAATGAGACATCTCCTCTCTTCTCCGCTTGATCCATTTCCACCGAAGCTAAGCGGAGAGGAGATGTGGAAATAATGAAATCTGATTGGTTATTCAAAACACATCTCCTCTCGTCTCCTCTCCTGTCCGGTTTGGTCGAAACCGAGCCTCGTCTTATGCGGCGCTTCTTGCGCTTCGACACGAAGTCCAGCGCAGCCATTGAGTCATTTTGAGCACATGCATCGGTGACGCGATCCGCAACCTTGTGGCATGTTCTCCATAACAGTGCTTTTTTTGGAAAAAACTTTGTTCTCTCTAGGATTTCTCCTGTATCGTGGGTGCATTTACAGACACAAATCTCACATATATGAACGACGTCATTACGTCGGCGCCGGCTGTCGCTGAAAACCAGCGCTGGGGCTCTGTCTTGCATAGGGTCGCAGCATAATGCTGAGCGATAGCCGTTTTGCGTGGATATGACGCATGTTTCCCTCAACCTTCAAATTTTTTGGTTTTTGTGTTTATTTTCTTTTTGCGTCATGTTTACCGCAAATAAACGGAGGAGCTCGTGGCTAAATAATTACAGCCGCATAGACCGATCTTCCGGGTTAAGCCACGCTTGCCGAGGTTGGTCTGTGGATGGGTGACCATTTACCATAGCGAGTTTCCTTCGTGCCTCGGAAAGCACGTAAAGCCGTTGGTCCCGGCTGTCATTTGTAGATCTTTGACAGTCGTTACTGTTGGTCAGAAGCCAGAAAGTCTGACAACTAGTCTTACCAAGAGTATCGTATTACCCAGTTACTGGGTTGTGGAGGTCTGATAGGCAGTCGCTCCATGTAAAATACTGATATGCAGCTGAATCCGGTTCGACTGGAAGCCGACCCCAACATAGTTGGGAAAAGGCTAGGCAGATGATGATGTTTACCGCAAATAAACGTATTTGCTTTCTTTCTATATACTGCTGCTGCTGCTGTTGCTACTGCCCATCTTTTTGTCATTAGCGAAGACGAGTGCGCACGCCGCTTTACTAAACTTTATTTTCAGCCAATGACAATGACGGTAAACAAAAAGTCCTTGCCCTTAAGAACTAATTTGAGATACTCTTTGTTATACGTTTTATTCCTTTATGTTGGGTTGCAGTTATTTTATTTCGAGACCACACTGGTTAGGTGACGTCACACGCAATAAGAACAAAATATTTTGGAACGCCGCATTTGTAATCTGACTACTATCGTGCGTTAATGTGGATTCGTTTTAGTCGTGTCGCGGCCGCGTTGTGTCGACCAGGGTGGGCGAGGCCTTAGATTCGTATAGTCAGTAAAAAAGTGAATATAAGGATGATTTTTATTATTATAATTCTTCTGCAAAGTTTTTTTTAATATAATTTACGTTCAACGGAACTGCTGTTTTAATTTATTAATTTCTAGATTGCTAAATATGTGACGGTACACTAGGGAAGGGGAATCTTGTGACAGGGGGAGGGGGGGGGGGGGGTCAAAAAACATGAAATTCGTGTGACGTAATTAATGGATGGCCCCTAAATACCCAGCTGTAAGCTATAACAGGCCGAGGTGTAAACAGAAGCCCACGCAGAAACGTGATAATATTTTATCAGAAAATCAAAATTTTAATTTTTATCCTACAATAATTCTTTCAGACATGGAATCTAAAACAGAATCCTAATTTCGCAAAACACTCGTAATCGCTATGGCTTTGATTTTTAAAGGTCAACAATTTGGGCATTGAGGAATTTAACGGATTTAACAATTTTTGACTTTTCCACAACTAAGTACCTACAGTAGAATCTCACTAATCAGGCACTATTAAAAACCAGAGGGTGCCGGATTACTGGATTGTGTAGAATAAATCATAATACCTAACTGATAAAATTCATTTAGGTAAGTATAACTGTAACATATCTCACAATTAACTTAAAATTAAGGGTCACTAATCCGGCACTTCAATAGACCTACACGTCCAATAATCCGGTTATTGGACGTGTCGGTCTATTGAAGTGCCGGATTAGTGAGATTCAACTGTATTGTATTGTTGTATTGTCAAAATTAAAGCTATTGAAATTATGAATGTGATACGCAATTCGGAATTCGGATGCAGATTACATAACATTAAAAAGTTCAGTCTAACCAACAAAAGTGTTTAGAACTATTTTCATAACACTTCTTCGCTAAATGATCACTACACTATAATCATTAAAACACACAGCATTCACTGTTATACGTGTGAAAATCATCACTTTTACATAATTAATTAAAAGTTTTAACGTCAGATCACGATCTATCAAACACAACTTCAAACCCCAATGTCACAGAATAAGCAGCTAATGGAGTTATAACATAAACGATGATGTACTCATGTAGTCAGGTACTACGTGTATCGATCATTGCCGATTGAAACCACCCCGAAAATGGCGAAAGAATTGACCCCCCTTTTTTTTCTTTTCTTGGTCCTCATGGATTCCCTTTCCCCAAGGAAAACGAAGGGGTATGCCGGACTCTTACCGGCTAAAAACCCACGGTGTTCCTTCTCCTGACCCTTGGCCGGGGTCGCGGGATTCGCAACTGCATGCACCGCGACCCCGGCAGGCCTCGGTCCGCCAGCCCCTGGCGGACCTCTCCTACTGTGGGGCCTAGCCCCACATCCTCCAAAAAAGGCGCGCGCGGAACACTGCGTGCCACTTTCTCGGGCCCGTAACTGGTCGGGCCACGGGTCCCCTAACCCGCCGCCCGCAGCCACCCACTACGGTGGCCGGAGATAGTCGCGCTTCCTCCGGCACCCTGTGCGTCTGCCGCGGTAAGGGAGAGTGGCAGAAGAATTGCCCCTAAAGCTTCTTTTTCACCAGAGATGTGTGCATGTGACATGTATCAAAATTAGTAAAATAAAGCGATCCTATTGGTTGGTTTGAAAAACATCCGTAGCACATATTACTGGTGGAAAAGCAACCTAAATGCGTACTTAAAATAAAAGATTATTATTCGTTTAAGAGATATTAATAACGATAAAGTATACTAATATATGCATAATCTACTAATTTATGTATTTCTTGTTCTCAGGTACGTAACATGCGGTAGATAGACACACCTGTATTAAGGTAAAAGGTACTTAGATATCAAGTGTATACCTAATTAAATATAAGAGAGACGAGATTGGATAGAACAACTACAGTTCCTTAACAACACCGAGCAAATGTCATTATAAACGTGTGTCCACATCGCGAGCATTTGCGCGTAATGAACATTTGGCTACGAATATTTGGACAGTGGGTGCGTTGAACCGAGCGTTACAAAGTGTGCAGACAGAGCGTTTTTTTTAATTTCTCCTTAGTCAATACAGGCGCTTATGAAAAGTCGAATTTAGGTGCACGGTTCCAATTAGTCGTTTCCTATGGAGAAGAGCCGGCAAGAAACTCCATGACTCAAGAAATGGTCGAAGAAACTCATTTTAAAAAGAATATCTTATACAATTTTAGTGAATACAGAACTATGATTTCGGATAGAAATGAGAGAATAATGTAGTCCTGATCACAGACCAGTGAGTAATGTAGTATCAAGTCTTGAGTACAAAAAATAATAAAAAAATGAATATTAGTAATTCACAAATTAATACATATAGGCCTCTAGCAAGTCCACGAAGATCTCACATTTACTAACTATATAAGACAATTGACATATTTAAATATCATCAAAACTTACAGAAGAAATCATTGTAGATTAAGGTAAAGACATCTTGAGAGTAAATATTATTAAAAATAAAAAAATATCATTATAATTGAGGATATTAATACATACACAAACAGGACCAAGTCAAATACATAATAATAAAAACCAATCAAAAACTGATGTGCTACTCAGTTCCACACGACACTAGCGCTCGTCACTGACGAATTTATCGGTATTCTCCGTATATTTTTGCTCACTTCACAAATGATTGGATAAAAACTAAACTTTATGTAAGTATATTTATGATTAGTTAGGGTTTACTCACGTATATTTTTCGGGATTGCCCGACCAGGTTCGGAAACAAACGGAACCCTTAGGCTCAATTTACTCCGCCGCGTCTTCCAGGGAATCCTCGCGATCTTTTTTGGCTCGTATTTAGTTTGTACTTTATGCAATTGACATAAAGTTCATTATGCTATGTACAATTTCGTCGCTTCCATTCCACGGCGGTGTAAATTGAGCCTTAATCATGAGCTGAATACGCGCGAGGTGGACTGCGCCGCGTAGCGCTGCGCTCGCGACGAGAGGGGCGCGCTCTGTGTCGGTATTGTTCGTGCGTCTTCGTCACTTTATGTGAGCACTTCATTTGTTCCACACTCCGTGCCCGACCCTTTCTCATGTACATTAGCGCGCAGAGCCCAAGATTCGCACCCGCGCGTGTTAAATATACTAATCAGTTAGTCATTGTTTGAGCAACGGACCAACTAACTGTGCATCGTGATGAAGCTTATTTTAACTTGCAAAACGACGATTGCATGTGTTTTAGTTTGGTTTACCTCGGCTAAGTAAAAGATTAACTTTTTCCTGTTTGATTAAGAAGCGATAAAAAATGACTCAGGGTCTCCCCACACTTATCGATACGGAATTGGCTTAGGCCGTTCAGAAAAAGATCGGACGGCCGCGCCGAGCCAAGGCAAACGACGTCGGTTACATCCTACTTATGGCGCAGTTCAGACAATGCTGAACTATTTGGCTATAATAAAGCGTATTGCGTCATAAGCTATAACTATATAGCATGACGTTCACACTATACGCTATATCGCAAGCCTGTCTACTGTGTAATTATAGCAAGTTATTTGACGGCGATCCGTCGGGCGACGGACGGGGTAGAAGTGAGGCGGGGCGGGAACCGGAGAATCGTACTATATAGCGCTGAGAATCGCTCAAGTTTATCGCGTACAGCAAGCCAATACTTTATAGCATAGCGTATAGCAATAGCAATATCATCGTGCTATACAATGTTTGCTATATGTTATATATTATAGCGTAGTCTGAACTGCACTTTTGTCCGTGAACAAAGCTTTTTCAAACAAAGATTGTGAGGCCCTGGACTCGATCCCCAGATCGGATAAAGTGTTATTGGGTTTTCCGTGTGGAATTTCTCAGCTCGGAGTCTGGACTTGTACCCGGTTGATGGCAGTAGGTTGTGCATGAAAAGAGCCTCCACTCCTGACGATACGTCCGGTGCACGCTGGGCAGTCAGCCCCGCTACCAACCTTGCTGACTGGCAAATGTTTACACTACAGCATGAGCCATTTTCGTATAGCTCATGCTGCCACGAGAGAAGAAGGCAGTCGGCTGGCCCCCTATTACATGGGATTTAAACATAACCGAGAAGTCAGCGTGTACTATACACCTCTGCGCAACCCTATGGCGAATACAGGCGTGATGTTATAATAAGTTATGTATCTATTTGTGTGTAAATAAATCTTTTTCTTATCTTTCTATTTGAATCCAGCAACAGATAGGATGCCGTGCGTAATGGGTACCATACTCATTATACATTTATGGAATCGAAGACGTCTCAAAAACGGATTGAAGACGTGCTCAAGCACTCGTAACAAATACCTTCTCAAGAGGCCATACATCCGCAGTTTACCGGAATCGAACCTACGTAAATGGGCATCAGAAAGCCGACCCGCTGCGCCGTTAGGGACATTTATCACAATTTGTATGCACAGCGTTTTCTAAATTCATTGAGTTATTTATTACCATAATACATATACAAGGTTAGTCAGAAATGGGGTACTAATCCGAAAGGGTGGTAAAGTATCCATAATAATGAATAACTTTTGTTATACAACTTTCCCCAAAAATCAATAGTTTAAGAGAAATTGCTGTTCTAAGATTTTATAAAAAGTACCCTAAAATTCTATGGTCTACTCCCTAAGCACGAAGTCCGTGGTTTCGGCCTTAGTTACGAGCGTTTCCTACTCCCTATCATCTACGGACATACGATTAGTTCGGGGCCCGAACTAAAAATGAATGACAACACGATTTGACAGTTGTCCCTACTACCGATGTGTTTTTGGCCGTCCGAAAAGTTGAACTTGACACTTGTTTTGTTCACTCCTACGTGTCGGGCTACTTTCGGACGGGTGACTAACTTCGTTAACGGACTTAGGGAGTAGGCCCCCAGCTGTGTTTACATTTTAGGTCATATTTGGGGTCACAAATTAGAAGCCCCATTTTCTGAAAGGATACATTTTGAAAGAACTAAAATAAAAATCATTTTACATACATACAAATAAAAATTATTGAATTTTGTAATTTTAACACTTGCTTTTTAAACAAGTCATCAGTGATACTTTAAGTGGCCTGCGGATTAGTACCCTCTTTCTGACTAACCTTGTATATATAATGTTAAGCTGCGCTTGCCGCGGTCCGTCTTTGGATGGGTGAACAATCGTTACACATTGAGACCCCTCCGTGCGGAAAGCGGTTCCCTATCCATTTGCATAAAATTTTAAGACCTAATATAACTTATCATAATTTTGTTTGGCATAATTATATTTTCGCATAATATAATTACGCATAACAGCTTACGCATAATTTTTTTAAGCATAATTTCTCTAACCGTAATAATGATTAAGCATAAAGTTCTAAAGCATAACTTTTTTAAGCATAATATCCTAAAGCATAAATTTATTTACGCATAATGATATAAAAACATATTTTTATAGGCACTTATACGGTAGACGATTATTCGTCACCTACTTTCATTTTCACAGTAAAAACTTAAGGGGATGTTTGTAAGGTTGAGGCTCCAAAGCAGAGTCGACGGAGCCCCGCGCAGCGGGGCTCCTATTTCTGTCTGCAGGGTTTAAAGTAACCTAACACGAAGGGGATGACGGGGGCCATCATCCCCTTCGAACCTAACCTATCCGTGTCGGGGTGCGCCTGCGACTAGATTATTAGACAATGGTAAAAACATTACATAACTAACGTTATGCTAATAGTCATTAGGCCTACTAACGTTATGCGAATCAAATTTATGCCAAAACAAATTAGTCTTTAAGATGATTATGCCAACATAAGATGTATGCCTAAAAAAATTATGCCGAAGTATTATTATGCCAAAACAAATTGTGCCAAAATCGTTATGCCGAAGTATATTAGGACAAAGAACATTATGCGAAAAGAAGGTATCCCGCGGAAAGCACATGAAACCGTCGATCCCGGGTGTCATAAGAATACCTATGACAGTCAGAAGCCCGAAAGTCTGATAACCGGTCTAATCTTAAGATATCGGCGTTGCCCAGTAACAGGGTTGCGGAGGTCTGATGTCAGTCGCTCCGTGTAAAATACTGGTATTCAGCTGCATCTGGTTAGACTAGAAGCTGAACACAACATAGTTGGGATAATCCTAGGAAGAACATAATGCTTCTTCTTCTTCTCTCGTGTCAGCACGAGCTATAGCTCATGCTGTGGTGAAAAAATTAGCCAGTCAGCAAGGTTGGTACCGGGGCTGACTGCCCAGGGTGCGCCGGACGTACTGATGTATCGTCACTCGTGGAGGCTCTTTTATAACGCTCATATAGAAGCACAGACATTACTTTTACTCTCAGAAGAAAAAATATATCGACTAATTTAATGCAACAGTTCTCACAGTCTCTCATCCGTCACCCCACGTGCGTGCATCGTAAAATAACAACATAACTACACTGCCGTCCCATTTCTAAAAGACCGTAAAGTGACATTTTGTCAAATTTGAGTTTTGTAAACTAGGTAAAAGCGCAATATTTTCTCTATCGACCAGTCTGGTCCGTATTTTTGTATCATTTGTCAATTACGAGATCCAGAGACTTACTGAGACATTACCTCATAATACCATTCCATACCATATTGTACATGGTAAAATTTCAGTACAAAAAAACCATGACATAAAAACAAAAACTTTAATTTTAAAAACTGTATTAGTCCTGTAACTCATTAAAAGTTACAATGAGCTTAAAGTAGCCCAATAATTTGGTATAAATAAAAACATCTGTATGTCTTCAGAATTTTTAGAGACAACAATTTCGACGTTTTTGCTCACAACTTAAAATTAGGTTTAGTCACTTAACGGCATTTTAGAGATAGGACGGCAGTACAACTATCTCTCAAATAAAAACAGTATGTAACCAGTAGCGCCCAGTATATTTTGATACACAACGAAATAGGAAAAAAGATAACGTTAAAAAAAAAGTAAAAACCGACTTCAAACAAAACTAAAAAAAGTAAAATAATTACCATATTATAAAACTAACAGTTTTAAAAGTCGGTGCAATTTTACACTGAACATAATTGAAGGCACCGACTTCTAAAACTATTAGTTTTATAATATGGTAATTATTTTACTCTTTTTAGTTTTTTTTGAAGTCGATTTTTACTTTTTTTTAAAGTTATTTTATTTTTCGATTTTTAGTGGCACAACACATAAACATGCAATTACAGCAATCTCGGGTAATTGGCTGTTATCCATTGAAGAGTTCCATTGTCAATCGTCGAGGGTTTTCATCAGATCTTCACCAAATTTAAATGGGACCATTTCGGTAGAATACTCTTTCAAACAAAAAAAAGAATTTTGCAAATCCGTCTATAAACGACGGAGTTATGCCCGAACATAAAAAAAAAAACAATATACATATAAACATCCGAATTGAGAACCTCCTCCTTTTTGAAGTCGGTTAAAAATGACTTGGTGTCTGAAAGACTGATCAATATAAACATTTTTAGGGTTCCGTACCCAAAGAGTAAAACAGGATCCTATTACTAAGACTCCGCTTCTTGTTGTCTTGTCTTGTTGTCTTGTCACCAAGCTGTATCTCATGAACTGTAATAGTTAGACAGTTGAAATTTTCACAGATGATGTATTTCTGTTGTTGCTATAACAACAAATACTAAAAAACAGGATTAAATAAATATTTAAAGGGGCTTTATTTTGGAAGTCGGTTAAATTAATCAGCGCAGTGTCGCGTCGCCGTAACGTATCAAGCTACATAAGTTGCAGTATACCGCTACAAATAAAATATAAAATATATTTAGTCTAACTCCGCAAGTCCCTAGTGAATCTAAATTTAATGTAGTATAATAAATGAGCTCGCTTTGATGTCTGCTATTAGTGGGGAGACAATTAGCTTTTAATAACCGTCGGATGGTACAACACAGAGTAGTTGCAGTAGGTTAACTTCGAATAATGCATCATACAAACGAAATTAGCCAATTAATGTCTCACTGAAACTGCAGCACGGCCCTCTTAGAGTGATAAATGGAACGGGTACCCGTGTTGCCAACTAACATGTTTAAAAAAATAATCAATTTGTAAATTAATGTTTTAGCATAATAATTTATTTTTAGTAAATATATTGTCTAATGAGTAGTTTATTAAACATTAGTTTGTAAAATAATAATTTTGTCAAGTATAATTTTGTCAAATGTTATTTTTCAAATGAAAATTTGTTATTTGTTTTTTGTCAAATGATCGGACACCATTACACTTACACGTTTTGAAACGAATATTATTGCTTTGAGTTTGACGCCTTTAAAATATAGTAGTTTCGCCTACTATATTATACTTAGAATAAGTACTAAAGCATAGAAGGAGCGCTACTTAGCATAAACGAATCAAAATATAGCCATGCTGTTTACTCATATGGCGGACTCGCTGTTGTCAGAGCGGGAAAGATAAAATTTTGACAGCCCGTAAAAAATAATTTTGTAAACTTTTGTACGGAGACTAGGGATGAGGGTATTCACACTATCAGACTATAGCTATCGATAAAATAGAGTCATCGTATAAATGAGATTATTACGAAATATCTGAAATAGTATTGTATGGCCGAAAGAAGGTGACTATCATTGTGTTATCCAAATAACAGCCATGCCGTATATTGCCATAGTACATATAAATACTTACTTAGGAAGTTATAATGACAAAAGTAAAGTTATAAAATATCATCATTATTCAGCCGAAAGATGCCCACTGCTGGACATAGACCTCTCCCGAGCATCGTCACTTCGACTGGTCCTGTGATTATCGCTTTCAATAAATAAAGTCATCTTATATGTATAAATATCTATTATTTAATTTGCAATTACTAAAAGCTTCACAAAAGTTAAATACATTATTATTGAGTGTTCCTTGTAATGTACTTGGACATGCACGTTTTTTTCTGTCACTAGAACGGCGCCACGTGATCTCAGGTAAGTTGTTAATTTCGAGGCGCTGGAAATTTTAAACAAAATAATGATTTTATAGCTTAAAACCTTCCTCTTGAATCACTGTATCTATTAAAAAAAACCGCATCCCTAAAAATACAAGATTTATAAAGATAATTACGGTAAAGAGGTGTAAAAGTTAGTGGCACCAAATGCAAACTGATTGAGAAGTAAGTTAATCATCGTTCATTGAATACGTTAATTTTGTTTTTTGTTCTCCTAATTATTTTATCTATCAGGTTTGAAGATTGCGACTGTATTAAGATAAACAAGACAATGAAATATTATCTGAAATAGTCTATTGTATGAATGGCCGAAAGAAGATGTCTTACGTAATGTGGCAAGAAAAAAAAGATTTTTATTTTTTTATTTTCAATCAAGCTAAATACAGTGCGGGGTTAATCTGTACCATTTTTTTTTAAAGAAATTGCTCGAATTCTTTTACTTCCTGTAGACATGCAATTCAATAAGAATTTAGGCTTTTAAATTTAGATTGAAGGTATAATGTTGGTATAGAGTTCTCCTTCAGTCTCCGCCATTTGCCAGAACGAGTAAAAGAAGATATAGTGCTTTCTTGGAACCCAACCAATTTCGTGAGCTACCACGGCAATCCATTTATTTCGAAAATATTCGTCACAGGAAAACCTAAATGAATAAAAATGTATAAATACCTAATTAATTAAACCTAACACAAAAATCACGTTGTCGATAGATTTATCGATAAAATTTTCGCACCCCTTTAATAATTTCTTTGGCGAATATTCATATTGATAAATAGATAAGATTTAGATAGTTTAAACTTATTTATTTTACTTCTTCTAAAAGGTTCTTCTAAAATGTCTTACTTTTATTTATTTAATGTATAATGAAATATATTTAAAGGAAAATCTATGAATAAACATAAAAATACTACGTACTTGTGGAAGCCGATATTTTCACTTTGATTTTTAGTACGTCCCTTGCGAGATTTACATTTTTTTACTATTCAGGACATAGCGCACACTCTTATTTATAAGAACAATATGCACTTACACAAAACACAATTAATTAAATATAAATTCTTGACTAAAACATTTTTTCAAATCACCGCGCCACTGTCACAAGTATTATACGACAAAATTTAAAAGGTCGTTGTCGTTTGACAGGCGGTACTAGTAGCGGGCTATTTAATTTGGTAGCGTTAGAATGGGCTCAAAATCTCGAAATGGCCCATATTTGACAGATGCCCCTGTACGTTTTTCAAGTACCGAGACGGCTTCTATGCTTTAGTACTTATTCTAAGATATTATATAGTAGGGTTGGCAACCCTAGGTCTATTTGATACTGGACTGGCATATTGATATACTGCGTATATCTGTACTGTGACAGACACAGGAGCGAGACGTCTGGACATGTTAGAGGTTAAATTGTAAGCCACGTGCGTTTGAGCTTGTTAGTGCGGTCAAAATATATATCAAGGTTGAGCTGCAGTGCTAGCGAGAATCTATAAAATGGCTACTGTTCAAAATACTTCCAAAAAAACACATCAACTACGTTAATGCAAAACGGTCAAAATAGCTCGCTCTGTCACCATTCAGCCTTCATGAATCTGTCTTTCTCCCAATACACACCGTTATAATTAGCCCTCATGAAGCTGTCTCCTCCTAATCTCCCGTCAGCAACGCCCTAAGCCTCGTTCTTGTCCCACTAGGGGTCGCCCTTAGTGCTGTTGTTGCTAGTAGTCATGATGTTAGTGTAGTATAAGTAGTTAGCTTAGCTCACCATTTGCTGAAGGTCTCAGTTCAGGTCTCGCCAATAACTGCCCGGTTACGTTTCTACGTAACCGGGCAGATCTATCAAAAACTGCCCAATTATTTTGTTCCCGGCTTGACGTTCAATTTCGGGACATCTTGTATGTACCCAGTGTCAGGTGTATTAATCAGAGCGGACATAATAACGCGCTGCTCGCTGTCACTCGCACCACACCTTATTACAATGATGGATGAGCGCGCAACATATTACGATGTCAGTACTGTATGTAAATAGATACGTCTGCTGCATCTGTGATTGACGCGGGGATTACACACTGAAAGCGGACGCCAAATATATCATACAACATGTATGGAAATTAATTAGAATGTCAAATATGTGTTTATTTAATGTTTTTATTATTTTTATTACTTCTGTACATGTGGCTTCCCTGGAAGCTCATTAACGACATGTGTATGTTTATTAACTATCCTCAATTATGGTTATTTTTTATTTTATTTTTATTGCCATCGTTATTCTCAAGATATATTATATTACGAGTAATCTTATTAAACAATACGTTTATTTCTATAAAGCTGTTATATCTTTATTCAGCGTTTATTAGTAAGGGTACCTAAGTGAATAACATGACGCAACCCTCTTTTTTATCTTGGGAAAATCCTCATCGATATCCTCTGCCCTGGGAATACGAAGGGTTATCTCTCTTGCCGGCTAAAAACCCACGATGTTCCTTATCCTGACCTATGGCTGGGGTCGTGGGATTCGCAGCTGCATGCACCGCAACCCCGGCAGGCCTTGGACTTCTCCTTCTGTGGGGCCTTGCCCCACGTCCTCCTGAGAGGCGGGCGCGGAAAGGGCGCGCCGCCTGTCGGGCCTGTTACTGGTCGGCCGACGGGTCCTTTTATCCGCCGCCCGCAGGTCACTCACTAGGGTGGCCGGAGATTGTCGCGCGCCCTCCGGCACCCGGTGCGTCTGGCATGGGAAGGGAGAGTGGCAGTCGCCTCTCTCTCCCTCTCCGCTCCTTCCGTGGTCGCCATCGCCTCCTCGCAAAAGGAGGCGACGGCTTTCCATGCAGTCTCGCTCCCGACCATGGACTGAACCACCGCTGGAAGCGAGAGGTCACCACCGACTGCCGCGACTAGTTCGCAGTGCTGCGTCAACCACGCAGGACACGCCTGCAACATGTGCAGCGCCGTGTCCTCCGGGCTGCCGACGCAGTGATGACACCCGGGCGTCTGCCAGCCTATGCAACTTATGTATTTCCCGAAACATCCATGTCCCGAAAGCACCTGCGTCAGCCGGAAGCTGAGGGCGCCATGTCGCCTCTCCAGCCACTCCTCCATAACGGGTCTTACCGTCGTTATTGCGGCGTGCCCTGCGCTGGGTTGCGCAAGTCGTTCTCTCCACTAGGATCTGGTGGAGCTCACTCCGTTCAGGCGCCTGATATCTCAGCGCGAGGGCCCTCGCCTCCAGATCCCAGGCCATAGATCCGGCTAGGAGGCTTCCCGCCTCGAAGGAGAGAGTACGGTACCCCCTGATCATCCTGACGACCATCGCGCGCTGCGAATGCGACATTGCGGGAATATGACGAAACGTTTTTTTTTTTCGTGGGTAAATCCTCATGGATTCCCTTCGCCCGGGGAAAGCGAATGGGGTATGCCTGACTCTTACCGGCTGAAAAAACACACTGTTTTTACTTCTCCTGACCCTCGGCCGGGGTCGTGGGATTCGCAACTGCATGCACCGCGACCCCGGCAGGCCTCTGTCTGCCAGCCCCTGGCGGACCTCTTCTACTGTGGGGCCCAGCCCCACGTCCTCCCGAGAGGCACGCACGGAACACTGCGCGCCACCTTCTCGGACCTGTTACTGGTCGGGCGACGGGTAATATGACAACCCTAATTTGATGCTTATTTGCAGATCTTCCCGAAGTGTTTATACCAAGGACCACACAGCTAATATTGTTTTTAGTTATTATTTATGTATGTTTGTTTGTTTGACTGCGTGCACACCTGGGCGACCGGTCGCTCAAATTATATGCTCAGATGATTTAGTGCGCAAATTGATACGTTGTCGTAGATTTATTGATGTTTAGCAATCTGTTCCCTTCTCTAATTGTATGTATGTGCAATACTGAGCCTGACTGTCAATCCTTTACTTTACTTATAGAGCTCCAGAAACACTATCGGATAAGTTTCAAGTGTAACTTATTTTTTAGTATAATTTAACGTAGTATCGTAAAAGAAAACATGCAAAGGAAAAAATTGTAATGTTATATTATATTATTATTTATACATGTCATATAATGAAATCTTAACTACCAAAATACTACATTAATATTTATGATTATTTACGGTTTACTCACGTGCATTTGTCGAGATTGGCCGACTAGTTTTGGACCCAAACGGAGCTCTTAATTATGAACTGAACACGGGCGAGGTCGCGAGTCGAACTGAACTAGTCGGGCAATCCCGAAAAATGTACGTGAGTAAACCGTAAATAATCATAAATATGAATGCGTTTCACGAAAGTTATAATATTACATTAAATATTTTAAAAACAAAATCATTAGGTACCTTTCCTTTTGGCTTCGCCGTAGTCGGGTAAAAAGTAAGTGCAACGCATCCTAAAAACGATACTGATGCCAAAAATATCGTTTTTAGACTTTTTGTCTGTTTGTCAGCTCGTATGTTTGAGCTTAACGCCATTGCTACTAGACAGATCCAGTTGAAAGACAGCCACATCCGTTAAAGAGCGGGTCAGGTTATAGGATTCAAAATATCACGCTATTGAGTGTGGGTGATGAGCTAGTAAATCCAAAATCATCTAAAAGCGGTTTAAAAACGGATGCATTACTTTACCTTATAATTACAACGAATTCATCGGTACATTAGTCACGGGGATGAACCGAGTTATACTAATGAGCTCCGCATGTGGTAAAAGTTCTGTAAAAAATATGGTTATTTTGTTGAAAATACTATCCCTCGACATTCGTCAAGTTTTTGTAATACAATTGACATTCCCAAACCTTTTTGCATTCGTTAAAGTGTTGTTTGTTGATTGAGTGCTGGCTTGGTTAGTTAAAATCTGGAACTATTGGTTGTGTGGCTTTTAGTGCTAAGGGTGCTTCGAGCCTAACACAGAATAAAAACCGACCAAGTGCGAGTCGAGTTCACGCACCGAGGTTGCCGTACCGATAGTACCTACCTACAATTTCATTTTTTTGGAACCGCAAAGTTTTACCTTGCAAAAGGTCGGACTGTCCTGAATTTTGGGTGTGTGGTGTACAGATACATACAGACCGACAGAGTTACAGACATACAGACATAAGCTTCAAAGGGGATAGAACCTTTGTGGCATAGCCCCCCCGCTGCCATTTTTTTTCCAAGTTGCAGCGCACAATGAGGCTAACAGATATGGGTAGAGGACACTCAAACAAACAAAAAATGACAGCAATACGGTGCCCCAAAGTGTCATGTTGCCGAGATATTTGGACTTTTTTTTTGAGATTTTTTTTTCAAGTTTGCCTGAGTGTTTATAAATATCTCGGTAACGTGACAATTTAGGGCACCGATTTGGTGACGGTTTTTGTTTGTTTGAGTGTCCTCTACCTATTTTTACCAGTTACAAAGGGCGCCGCAATTTTGGAAAAAAATCTTCAAGTCCAAATATCTCGGCAACGTGACACTTTAGGGCACCGTATTGCTGACATTTCTCGTATGTTTGAGTGTCCTCTACCCATACATGGTAGTCAGATGGTGCGCTGCAACCTTGAAAAAAAATTAAAATGGCGGCAGGGGGCTATGCCAGCTTCCATAGAAAAATGTTCGAACCCCTTTATAAAACACCCCACTTCTAGAGTCGTGGGTTAATGCTTAATGATTGTGATTTTTTAAACCGCAATATGTCGTAAACTAAAGGTATATAGAAAGAAATGCTTCGGACAAGAATTGTAGGGAATTTAATTCTCCACAAAATTGGTCGGAACTATATTATTACGAAAGTTATAATACAAATAATGCCACTATCTATGCGGCATTAGTTGCTAGGAAGACAGACATTTCTCATCGGTGTCGCATGTCCTGTGTGTGTGATGGTCGCGGTCCATCGCACTGCTTCCGTCATGCGTCAACGACTGTTGCGTTTTACAATAAAGCAGCCGAGAGCCATTCGTTAAAAAAAAAACAAAAAAAACTACAATTACATAACATCGCCTTAGAGTGTAGACCTCGGGAATGCATTTGGAGATTGCATGGTTCGTGTTTCACGTGGACGAAGTCGCGAGCAAAAGCTAGTCAATTTATTTATTACGAATTTTATATCTATATAATTAAAAAGAAAAGTCCTAACTGATTGACTGACTGACTCATCAACGCCCAGCCCAAAGCCTTGGACCTAGAAAGCTGAAATTTTGCACAGAGGTTCCCTTTATAATGTAGACAAGGAATAAGGAAGGATTTTTCGAAATTCAACCCCTAAGGGAGTTAAATAGGGGATGAACGTTTGTATGGAAAATCGTCACTTAACGGGTTCAAAATTTCACGTAAGCGAAGCTGCGCGCAAAAGCTAGTACCCAATAAAGGCTTAATTTCAGTGCCTACAAAATAATGTCGCATGGAGCAGCTTTTTTATAATTATAGTACCTATACGCCGTTATAAAATAGGCCGAATTGCATTCTCGAGGTTTTCACTTTAAGGCGACAATAAGGTGTAGAAAAGAATACTCTGTTCAAAAAGAGATGTTTCATTTTGGGCCACCACTATGTACAGTATATAGAAAAATAGGAAAAAAATAGGGGATTACCATAAAAATACAAATAAATTAATTTGAAGAAGAGTACTCTCGTACTGGAATTATTATTTGGGGACGTTTTTTAATGTTAACCCTTTTTTCTGTTAGCCATGACAGTTATGTTTGGCATTGACATAAGTTTGACAACTTTGACAGTCATAAACCTATCTTTTCATGCTATGACATGTCAACAGTTGTCAAACTGACATTTCACATAATTTCGATCCACCATATTTTTACGTGTTGTGTTGCTCTCCTTGACCAAAATATCTTGAATGTACAATAAAACGAAGTAAAATTATAGAAAACTAGCTTTCGCCCGCAGCTTCGCTTGCGTGAAATTTTGAAGCCGTTAAGTGACGATTTTCCATACAAACTTTCATCCCCTATTTAACTCCCTAGGAGTTGAATTTCAAAAAATCCCTTCTTAGTGGATCCCTACGTTACAAAAGGAACCTACTGTCAAAATTTCAAGTTTCTAACCCCAGCGGTTTAGGCTGTGCGTTGATAGATCAGTCAGTCAGCTTCTCCTTTTATATGTATAGATTAACATTAAAAAAAAGTTACTTTATTGTGTAGCAATATTTACATATAGTGTACATGGTGCTAGCCCAGGCTTAATACATTTCTGAAACATCTCCTTTCTCTATATTGCTAGAACAACAGCTGTTACATAGGAAATATCTATTATGATAGACTGAATGCATCAATACCTATTATAATAATTGCATTGATATCATTGTGAATTCTATACACCAGCGGCACGTGCGGCAGCTTGGCGCCGGCGGTCTAGCTTACACTTTACAATACACGATGCAATGCTAGGAATACGGTTATTTATAAACGAAGCTCGTGTTACACACTCGTTTAAGACTGAGAAGTGAAGGAGCAAGACTCCCACGATGATGGTGATGATGATGAGTCCCACGATGGTCTGTGCAGGCACTAACTGCCAAATGTCGGGTGTGGTCGGGTGTAATTAGTGTTTCAAAATGCAGGCTTCATTTACTTTAGTGATAGGGCCTCTCCACATCTACACGTCACGACGTCGTCAACGTGGAACGGTACGGTAACACTGCACGGTGCGTTGACATAACGTGCAAAAGAACAATGGTCACTTTGGACTAGGAAAAAACAGAAATTGTTCCCGAGATGAAACTGTCACCAATATGTTAGTGCATTGTTAGTGTATTTATTGGATATCTTCGTATATTTTTAAAAGATGGGGAAACATAGATAATCTTATTTTAAAAATACTATTTTATTTATCAGAACGCTGTATAAAATATCTAACTTCGAACGCATCCGTAATTACTTACGTTACTAGAGAAGTCCATACTTTTTCTAGTCTATTATGATTTTATTTCATAAATCGAAATAAAATCCCAGGCAATGTCAACCGTATAAACTCACATCAATATTATACCTAAGCTTAGCCACTAATAGAATTTGATGTTACTTCGGGGTAAATTGTTTTAATAAAGCCATGAATTAGATAAAAAAACTAATGATTTTACATCTAAAAATCGATACTGTCATAAATCGATTGATTACGTCCCTCCCTATTCTTGACAAGTAAAAATAAATTGACGGTTTTCTGTAGCTAGCTACTATTAACTAATCTGTGGTTTTCTGCGCTGACCTTAGAATAAGACTTATTCTAAGGCGCTGACCGTGTCCATAGTAACCATGTCGTTGTAGTTTCGGTGACGGCTGTGTTCTCCTCGCTTATTGTTACAATATTCTTTGGTGTTCATTGTTTGGTTTGCATTGCTTACAGACTCCGATTGATCTTCTACTCTTGTTGACTTGGCATTCGTTTGATGGACTTGGAATTGCATCACGTTTTGAATCTGTTAATGGAAGTGGCAAAATATCTTGTCTCTCCGACCTTTTAAAAATATATTGAAGGTTGTACTTATTTATATTTATGTAGACGAATGAAACGACATTATGTTTCATCAAGTTACGTTTTGTTAGATTTTACTAGTCCAAGCATGTTAGCCGAGTGATCATTGTTCTTTACGTTACCGTATCGTAAAAATGCACGTCAGGATCATTGTTAGATTTATCGTTGACCATGTAGATCCTGAATTTTAATAAGAAAAACAGTAAAGTATGGTTTTAAAGCATCGGAGCACATAGACGGCGACTAACTCGCGGGCGTGGAGAGCGCGGGCGGAGCGCATATACGTGTGCGCTTGCGGCTAGAGGCGGAACGTGTTACGTTACGGTAACGTTTGCACGTTATTTCAATGCACCGTGCCGCGTTACCGCACCGTTCCACGTTGACGACGTCGTGACGTGGAGATGTGGACAGGCCCAAAGGATTACAATGCTCTTAGCATGTAGCAGAAGAGACACGGAGAGCATGCACATAGTCTGTAGCAAAAGCAGCATCCCCCTGATTCAGAACGGTTCGGTAACCAATCTCTTTTTCTCTCGTTACGAGAATCATATACGGAACGAGATAACAAGCTGAATCGGACGACAACTGCTTTTAGAAAAGGTTTTGAATCGAAAGGCTAGTAAGATAGTGTCCGGTCCGATACTCTAACTGCTCATTCACACGAAGACGATTCGTTTTCTTGACGAATCGTCTTTTTTCAAAATTCGTTTTACTTTTGACGACGGCTATTCTTTTGAAATGCCCGTGTTCACACGCATCGCGTATCGTGAAAAATGTCGGACACGTCTCGTCACGTATCGTCTTTTAAAAAACACGTTGGTCAAAAAACACGAATCGTGATTTTTTTGTGACGGATCCATTGTGTTCGATAGTTCATCCAAGACTTAAGAATCACGAAACGAATGTGAACATCAATTCGGATATTTTGCGGAATCGTGATAAAACACGATTCCGTATGCAATGTGAACGTCCATCCGTCATGACGTATCGTGTTTTATGACGAATCGTCAATGACGGAAACCCTGTGAATGAGCCCTAAGGTGGCTCTGTCCTATGCAGCTTCTTGCTACGAAGGCGCACTGATTTTGGTTTGTAGTTCACGCAGATCCTTTGTAACTTTGTCACTCCAGTTTCGATTGGTTATTGACCATTGAGCTGGGCTAGATAGTTGCGTCTAGGGTTACTAGACGACAAGAATTTTCTTGGCATGTCCGGAATTTGGGCCCTCTGTCGAGGAAACAGGGAAAACTGTAATTGTCAGGATTTTTGAAAACCAATAAAAAAATGAAAAAAATTTGCGCATAATTTGAAAATCTCGTTGCTTTCACATACCACACACAGTGTTCTGATAAAATGTTAGGAAACTTGCTGAAAAGTCAGGGACACTGTCAGGAAATCTCATTATTTGATCTGGTAACCCTAGGTGCGTCAATCTGCTGCTATCTACTGCTTTCCACTTGTTATCTATGATTTCCAATGCAAAATTAATGGTTCGCACTATAATCAATTAAAAACTATTTGTTTCTGAACGCATCCATTAAACGAATGGTGGAAAGAGATCAGCGAAGCGAATTTCGTTGCGTTTCTGGCACTCGCCGGCCGTTGCAGCGGCACTGCTCGCTTCGCTCGCTCGGCTCGTGCGTTGAGTGGTCACAGTTCTAACATAACCTGATCTACCTTTCAGCTATCCGTCTTTCATTTTATTTCTCATAGCGGGTGACTTTGAAGTTAGGAGCATTATGCAAACTGTTAAAGCTAAGCCTTTTTAAAGTTGGAATTATTATTTTTAAAGTTCATATCCCCTACCTCCCTCTCACCCTTAAGAAAAAGCTCATGGACGTGTGTGTTCTGCCTATCCTCACCTACGGTGCTCAGACTTGGTCTTTGACAAAACATCAGAAGTCCGCACTCGGGGTTTGCCAGCGAGCCATGGAGCGCAGTATCTTAGGATTCCGGTTATCAGACCGTATACGGAATAGTGTACTGCGCTCCAAAACTCAGATCGCCGACGTTGGTCAGAAAGCCGCAAGCTTAAAGTGGAACTGGGTTGGTCACGTCTGCCGCATGTCGGACGAGCTGTGGGCAAAACTCACCACTGAGTGGAGACCACATAACGTTAGACGACGTCGCGGCAGCCTCAGAAGGAGATGGCGGGACGAGTTAGACACTTATTGGAAGGACCACTGAGTGGAGACCACATAACGTTAGACGAGGTCTCGGCAGCCCCAGAAGGAGATGGCGAGACGAGTTAGACACTTATTGGAAGGATTGACCCCAGATATCATTGAATCGAGAGGAGTGGAAGGAGGGTAGGGAGGCCTTTGCCCAGCAGTGGGATGATCACGGCTAAATAATAATAATATCGCCTACCTATGGCTGAGCTGCTTCTATGTCATACAAAGTCCTCATAAAACGTATAATCCATCTTCAAAATACATAATAACGCGTCTCCTACCTTTTATAATCTGCTTAGGTGTTATAACACCTCACCATGACACGTTACATTAGCTCGCACCTAGCTACGAGGTAATCTTGTAATTAATTATGTAATGTCGGCCCGGGAGCGAGGTATGATGACAGACTTATAACTTAGGAGCTTAGGTTTTAGTAGAAAGCTTTTTGAAAGCATAGCTTTGACTAAGATAAGTATATTACTTAGTTTTGAGTTAGGAGTTGAATGTGTTTGAACTAGGAGCACATATTAAAATTTTAAGTGTACTGCTGTGTTCCAAAAGTACCCGGAAATTGTGAATAAAATACGAAGGGTTATTTTTTTTTTTACTTTATTTACAGGGCTTTGTCGCTAAGCGACCACATCGCCCAGTGCGGGAAAAAATAATAATAATTGATAACTTATAAATACGTTACTTATCACTATATTGTTTTCACGATAAGAAGATTAAAATGACACATGTCAATAGGAGTTGCTAGACATGTGACTGTAGTCGATTCAACTATCGATACAATTTGTAAAATTTCAGCGAGAATTAAATTAATTATTGTAATGTGATTTTATGTACATTTCAAATACTTGTGATTTAAGTAATTAGGATTAAGTCAATTAGCATGCATATCTTCAACAACAGACGATTACGTGCCGATGTGATAATGAATCCAGCAGGTATGGGATGAGTGAAAATAAATGTTTATTTATCACCAATAATAAGCCCAGTAGCGGGTCGCGAAAAAGAGGTTTATCTTGCGAAAGGTTCGTCGGTCCTGAATTTTGGATGTGTTATGTTAGGTGTTTTTATGAAAAGCCCACAAACAGACACACAGACAGAGAGAGAAATAGACAGCCAAACAGAAAGACAGACATGGGCTTCAAACCTATAAAATACCTCTGATTTTGAGTCGGGAATGAAAAATAAGAATTTAATTTTCTACAAAATTGATGTGAATAATTTTTGGCATTAAACCCATAAGGAGTTATTTAATAAAAACTCATTTTTGGGTTCTTTAACCCAAGATGGCAGAGCGCGCCGAGGTCACTCAAGGTACAAAATTTGTAATTTTTATAAGAAAACATATCCATAACACGTATCCAAAATTTAGGACTGACCGACCTTTTGCAAGGCAACTGGGCTATAATGAGCCTTATTTTAATTATTCAATCAACTGAGCCTATCGTCTATAATTATTACGATAGTCAAAATATTCATTCTGTTAATATAAATTTATCGAAATTATTTTATCGATACGCACGTCTCTGGCAACTGGTACCATCTGACGCAAGTTTGAAAACGCGTCGGGGTTTTTTCAAAATCATTTATTTAATATATAATTATGGCGTTAAACACATATAACTATATTGTTTCAATGTTTCTGATTTTAAAACAACCTTTTGGGTAACGCTTTACTAACATTTTAAATTGATATAAACTTGTTGAATTAAATTGTCATACACAAGCGCCATTACAATTTATTTTCATGTCATGAACTGACATCTGCCAAATTAATCAACTTACCGTGAAAGCAATATAGCTTACCATCTACTAACCACTAATTTGTATAAAAGTTTTGCTTTATCGGACACTGGAAAAGCAAGAATGGTGTTACAAATGCCAATGACATTTATTTTAAACGGTCCAAAAATATTTATCCTAGTATTTTCATTCCGGGCACACTCCATCAAGACATGAAGAACATCATCAACCACTCCACATAAATCACAATTTGGTGACGAAACTTTTTTCATTAAATAATAAAACTTATTTGATGGGATATGTCCGGAACGAAGTCTTAAGGCTATAGTGAAGGGTTATTTTAATCATGTAAATATATTTTTTTCCCCTTTATAGTAATTCCCATTAGAGGCAATAAACTTACGCCAGCGCTTCAACCAGTCCTCGAAACACTTTTCATAAGTCGAAATCGGGTTAGACTTCAGCGCCTTCTTCGCATTTTCTTTCACCGCCTCTATAGTCACGAAATGCTTTCCGCGAAGCGGCAATTTAAGTTTAGGAAACAGAAAAAAAACACAGTGACACCATATCGGTGAGTTAGGCGCCTGCGGTGCGATGTCCGTTGAATGTTTGGTCAAAAAACTATGAATAATCGTGGCTGTGTGAGCTGTGAGCCGTGTTTTGTAGGTGTAAAATCCATGAGTTTTCCACCCACAAATCTGGCCGTTTGTGATGGATAGCATTGCGCAAATGCCTCATGACTTCGAGGTAATACTCCCTGTTGACTATCATGCCTGTCGGAAGGAACTCATAATGAACCACACCCCGATAATCAAAGAAAATAGTCAAATTGACTATTTACTTTGTTGGTTGTCTGGACCAATATTCTTGAAGCTGTAGGAGCTTCAAGAATATTGGTCCAGACAAATGACTAAAATGGCTTCCTATCCGTCAGAGAAGATCCCTCAAGTCTCTCTGTTCACTCTTCACTATTATTAACGATCCTTATGCTCCGGATTATCTAAAATTTTCAACTTTTGGGTGGCTCTCACAGTCGTAGCCTTCGTGCCTCTGAAAATCTAATTTTTCTCATTCCTTCTCACCACACAGGTTTCATGTCCAATTCTTTCGCTGTCTCAGCAATCAAACTCTGGAACGCGCTTCCCCTCGATATGAAAAAAGCTCCGAGTTTTGTTGTCAAACGTAAAGTTCGGGAACATTACTTGAAATCGCTGCAATCCTAGTCTGAAGTACCTATCCATCATAGTTATTATTGTATGTATGTATGTGTAAGTATATTGGTATACTATGTATTCTATACATATAAAAGGAGAAGCTGACTGACTGACTGACTGATCTATCAACGCACAGCCTAAACCGCTGGGGTTAGAAACTTGAAATTTTGACAGTAGGTTCCTTTTGTAACGTAGGCATCCACTAAGAAGGGATTTTTCGAAATTAAACCCCTAAGGGTGTTAAATAGGGGATGAAAGTTTGTGTGGAAAATCGTCACTTAACGAGTTCAAAATTTCACGCAAGCGAAGCTGCGGGCGACAGCTAGTTTTATTATAAAAATCAATCCTAAGTGTTCATAATAAATGTTAGTAAATAAATAAATCGTTTACAAAATATTAGGTAACATAAAGTTTCGCTACTCGTGTTACACACTCGACTGTTCAGTCACTTTGATGTCTCAAGTAGCTGCGTGGCGCCGGCTTAACTGCTCTAGTGATGTGCTACGCGGATATGCGGATATATTTTGATGTTAAAGATTGCGTTTTTTGCCCTCGTGTGTATGTGAGAGCCAGAGGGGTATAGGGAAATTCCTCTATATCTCTGCTACTTGGATTCGTGTGCTCCTTAGACAAACGCGACCTAGTCAAAAGTAATAAAGTATAAACTCCTGTATCGTGGGTGCGTTTACAGACACAAACCTTCACGTACACAAACGCTAAGACCGGGAATAATCATCTGTAGGCCCAACGAATACTTATTCCGTGAAAGAATCGCTGCTGAACCATGCCATAAATTGTTTCGTAATTTTATACTCGACGTGTTAATAATAGTACAAAAAGAAGCCACACGATGCGGTGCGGCTCCGGCGTGGCGTCTGAGTGGTGCCGCTGCGGCGTAATACATACAAAGGAGACCTGACACGCTTCATACATTTTTGGACCAAAATCCAAAGTACCCGGCCAAAGAAAAGTATATCCATATTATGATAGTACATGACTACCTAAACATTTTTTATTATTACGTCATTCCTCTAGGTCTGATATCTGAGTCACTATATAAGGTTAAAATGTTCGATATTAGTGAAAAGAATTTAAGCGTTAAGATACTAACACTACATAGTATCATAATGTTTGTAAGTTAAATACATAATTATAATATATACTTTAAACTAATACGCTATATGTATATAGAATATTAAGATACGACGATACGATAACAACACTGGAGATAGGATAGCCGTCCGATGAAACTGAAGTTGCATGGATGAATTAAAAAGCAGGGTAGTCACGCAGGAATGTGATCTTTCAGCCTTCATGGCTACCTACCTCTAAAACAATAACAAGTAACGTTTGGCACATGTTTTTCACGGGATCCCTTCTTTTCGCATATTGTTCTTTGTCCTAATATACTTCGGCATAACGATTTTGGCACAATTTTTTTTGGCATAATAATACTTCGGCATAATTTTTTTAGGCATACATTTTATGTTGGCATAATCATCTTAAAGACTAATTTGTTTTGGCATAAATTTGATTCGCATAACGTTAGTAGGCCTAATGACTATTAGCATAACGTTAGTTATGATAATCAGAAATGTTTTTACCATTGTCTAATAATCTAGTCGCAGGCGCACCCCGACACGGATAGGTTAGGTTCGAAGGGGATGATGGGGGCTAGAGTGAGCGAGCGAACGAAGCCCCCGTCATCCCCTTCGTGTTAGGTTCCTTTAAACCCTGCAGGCAGAAATAGGAGCCCCGCGCAGCGGGGCTCCGTCGACTCTGCTTTGGAGCCTCAACCTTACAAATATCCCCTTAAGTTTTTATTGTGAAAATGAAAGTAGGTGACGAATAATCGTCTACCGTATAGGTACCTATAAAAATATGTTTTAATATCATTATGCGTAAATAAATTTATGCTTTAGGATATTATGCTTAAAAAAGTTATGCTTTAGAACTTTATGCTTAATCATTATTATGGTTAGAGAAATTATGCTTAAAAAAATTATGCGTAAGCTGTTATGCGTAATTATATTATGAGAAAATATAATTATGCCAAACAAAATTATGCTAAGTTATATTAGGTCTTAAAATTTTATGCAAATGGATAGGGAACCGTTTTTCACTTACAAATTCCTTTTTAGTTTTGACTGAAATGAAATATTTTAACCATAAGTAGTGACTCAGATATCAGACTTAGAGGAATGACGACATATTAAAAAATGTTTAGGTATTCATGTACTATGATAATATATGCATAATTTTCTTTGGCCGGCTACTTTACTTATTGGTCCATTTTGTCAGATGTCCTTTCCATGGTATACCACAAGGTGCGGTGTGGCGCCGCGCCGCACGCTCACTCGACCAAGACGAGGGGGGAGGGTGTATGCACCGGAGCGGCACCGCACCGTCGTCGCAGGCCGCAGATGTGTTGACGGACGCACCGTGTGGCACTTGCGACGCCGCGCTCTACGTGTGCACGCTGATGCGGCAAACTAGTTGCGGTGCGGCGGGACACCGCACCGCACCGCATCGTGTGTCCTCTCCCTAGCTTGGATCATGTCCGTCGTAAACAACGACCTGAAGAAAGCTCAATAGAAGTCTCGATGACCCAGAACAGACACGTCTGGTCAAGAATGACGAGGAGAACCGACCCAGATGAAATAGAACAAGGTCAGACAAGAGAGTGCTAATATTAGTATACTTAACTTTGTAATGTTGTCTTCAAAACCCTAACTCCGTCTACTTTAGAAATATTGAGCCTGAAATTCATTACAATAGCTGCTCTCTTTGTTTCTAATAAATCAACAGCAACCCTTTTGAACTGATTTCGAAAAGGAGGTGGTTATATGCGGGCTGTCGCAGCTCTATTCTACTTGCATATTGCTGAATTGCAGTATTGGCTCATTAACGTCAATTCATTATTGCAGATCAGCAATATTTACCTTCTAAACTCTTGATTTCCAAGATATAGTTAGTTATTACTCTCTTTAGTACTGATATAATAGTGGTCTAGGGCAGTAGCCCAGCCTTGGTTGGTGTTCAGCTAAAACCTAGAACAAAGAATAATACTCCGGGTCTATCTTCTGCCCTTCACTGAGGCAATCGCGCTGTGCATAACTAAAGTGTTATCTAAAAACTAAGTTCGGTGTTGTATTTAATAAATTAAGTGTTAAAACTAATACTATTACTATTTCCATAATAACTATTTCAATAAACGATTAAGTATAAACTCAGTACTGTGGTATTTTTTTATAAGTGTTTAGACTCCGAATCTAACAGTGCGTCATCGATAGCACATCAAAGCTAAAATGCTAGACATCATTTATATTTTAAGGCTGATTGCAGATGGTACATTAAGTTGCTTCAGACACAGTAGGTAATTATTTAATAAGAAGAAAGATTTTTTTTCACATTTTTATAATAGTACTAAAATTGGCCTTTATGTCTTACAATTGAACGCGAAGATCTGCAGCTGCATCCAGTCTGTTTCTGTACTTGTTTTTGGTGTAAGCGTAAGTCGTCACAAACGGAAGCAGAACCAGGATAGCTTTCTCAACGATTGCAGGGTATTCATTTTTAAGTCCAATCCAAAAGTCATTCAGATTAGAATCTTCTGACTGGAATTTTGACGCGGTTATGAGTATTTTTCACGTACGTTTTATTTAATTCTCCGACAGACCACGGAACCCCTGTGACCATTTGACGGAACCCCAGGGTTCCGCGGACCACCTTTTAGGAATCGCTGATGTAGACAATCGTAGCGGATACGCGTATATTAGTGCTTAATTCACATCCCTAGCAATTTAAAATGTTACACCCTTTGTAATCATATCACTTCAATTTAAACTCTTACACACTCATGATAAGATTCATATTCTGTTAGCAAACGTATGTTGCAGTTTTAACGACCTAACAGATACTTATTAGTGTAATTGCTTAATACTTAGCTACAGTGGAAAATTAACCTTGTAGTCTATATGTTAAGGTAGATTTTAGAGATTAGTGAATTTATTGTGTTTGTGATACTAAATTGTAATTACTTCGGCGATGTTGTTATGTGAAATTGGATCTTATTTGTATAATGTTAGGGTGTGTTTTCAGTCCATACAAGTTGTTATGGGGATTGAGTGTGGTTTTGAACGCTTGTCAATATTTGTTAAAGATTATTATGTTATTAGTTTTATTTGATACTAGCTTCTGCCCGCGACTTCGCTCGCGGTAATTTAGAATTTTAGGTACAATAATATAATTCAATCATGATTCGAAAGACACGTGGTGCCATCTATTAACGTTATTGTTGTTTTCCTCGGGAACAGTACTTTTTTTCGGGATGAAAGGTATCCTATGTCCGTTTCTGTACACCTGACAACGTATATGCAAAATTTCAGGATGATCGGTTCAGTGGTTTAGGCGTGAAAAGGTAACAAACAAACAAACTTACTTTCGTATTTATCATATTAAGTTAGGATAGTTAGGATTAGTATTAGTATTTTGACTGCCCCCTTGGTCTAGTGGTCACAAGCGCGACTGCTGAGCGTGAGGTCTTAGGTTCGATCCCCAGTTCGGGCAAAATGTTATTGGGTGTTTCCGTTTGGAATTTCTCAGTAGCAGCCCGGAGTCTGGATTTGTGGGACGGTTAATGGCAATAGGTTCGCCCCTATTACATGGGACTTACAGCTTAAGTGGATACCACTGAGCGGAGATGTATCATATTTGTATAGCGCGATGGAAGCGGAGATGTGAGCTGTTCCTCGCTGAGATTGAGCTGGGCCGCGGTACAAGGCGGAGATGTGAGCTTTGCTTCGCAAGCTGACGACAGCGCGCAGCGGAGATGAGATGTGTGCGGCGTGCAATGAGCGGTGCCCCCCACGCGTCAGCAGTCATCACGCAGCTCAATTCCGCTGCAGTCTAACCAGTACGCATCTCCGCACAGTTTCGGTGGATACACCCTAGCTGAAAAACATCTCTTCTCGTCTCAATCAATTCAATCAATCAAATCAAAAAAAAAAAAAAAACACATAAACCAATACAGGCGCTTATGAAAAGTCGAATTTAGGTGCACGGTTCCAATTAGTCGTTTCCTATGGAGAAGAGCCGGCAAGAAACTCCATGGTTACTCTTTTAAAAAAAAGGATATCTTTTACAATTTCAGTGAACACAGTAGATACTATGAGAGAGAACAATGTAGTCTTGACCACAGACCTTGGAGTAATGTAGTACCAAGACTTGAGTACAAACATTAACCAAAAAGGGGAAAAAAATAGTTTAATAGAAGAAAAAAAATACAATATGAATAATAGTAATTTACATAATTATATGTAAGTATAGGCAAGTCCACAAAGTTCTCACATTTACAAAAAATAAAATGAAGCTAAACTATACAAGGTTAGTCGGAAAGGGGGTACTAATCCGAAGCCCACTTATAGTATCGCTGATGACTGTTTGAAAGCAAGTGTTAAAATTTCAAAATTCGATATAATTTTTTTCCAAATAAAATGATTTTTATTTTAGTTTTTTCAAAAATTCTTCATCCCTGCTTTAGTTACAAAATCAGAAAATGGTGCTTCTAATTCAGGACCCCAAATATGACCTAAAATGTAAACACAGCTGATCATAACTGGGGATAGATAGATTTTAGAGTTTTTTTTTGAGATTTTTGAACAAACTATTCTCTTAATCTATTGAGTTTTGGGAAAAGTTGTAGAACAAAAGTTACTCATTATTATGTGTACTTTAACACCTTTTCGGATTAGTACCCCCTTTCTGACTAACCTTGTATAAAACAATTGACATACTTAAATGTCATCATAACTTAGACAAAAATCATTGTAAAGTAAGATAAAAGATATCTTGAGAGTAATGATAGCAATAAAAAAAAACTCCGCTCCGTACATCTCTGCTTTGATGGAGTACGGGCCTTTAACATAATGGCAAAATGAGGGTGTTCTATACACCTCTGTCCTACCCCTCGAATAATACCAGCGTGATGTTACGTTATTACCTATAATGAGGTAAATAACCCCACATTTTAATATAAAAACCATTACCGAAACCAATTCTAATTGTTAATTAAAATTATTAACTTCACGTACAATATTATTATGAAACTCTTAATATTTATGATTATTTACGGTTTACTCACGTGCATTTTTCGGGATTGCCCGACTAGTTTCGGACCCAAACGGAGCCCTTAATCATGAGCTGATCACGCGGCGAGGTCGCGAGTCGAACTGCCGCTGCACCGCGCCGCGTAGCGTTGCGCTCGCGATGAGAGGGGCGCGCTCTGTTTCGGTATTGCTCGTGCGTCTTCGTCACTTGTCGTGTCCGAGTTGTTTGAGGAAAGAGTGCCGGTGCATGCCGCGCTAACTGTGTCACACTCCAGACTTATCTCACTTTTATATGAAGTAGACTTCAGAGCTGGTTTCCAGGCAGGAGGCAGTGTCCAACCACCATCTCTATTAAAATTCGGGTGACGGCTGATTTCGATGGCTTCACGTACTTTTCGCGGCACGAAATATTTTTCCTTCGCTAGTACGGAAGCCTTATCGAAACGTATGAAATGAGCCGTGCCCGTATTACAGACGTGTTCTGCAACTGCCGACCTCTTGCTGTCCATACTCTTCATACTACTTATGTGTTCGCTAAGCCTGGTTGCGATATTGCGGCGAGTTTCTCCTATATAACTCAGGCCACAGTCGCACGGTATCTTGTATACGCCGGGAACGCCTAACGGGCAATCCCGAAAAATGCACGTGAGTAAACCGTAAATAATCATAAATATGAATGTGTCTCACGAAAGTTATAATACAGAAACTCTTAATATTTCTAAATTCCATAAAACAATATGTTTCCACTAAATTCGGCTGTAACGATTCAATATTATGTAACTAGTTATAGTAAATCGTACTTTATGTATGATGCAATAAGGTGTGTATTAGTTTGGTTGGTGGAGTTATACGAAATAATTATTCTTTTGCAATGGAAGCGATAAAGGGATGAAAGGGTGGAGTGCAAGTGTCAGCGTGGCGCTTTAAAGTTATTAAAATAAATCTAGCGCTTTTTCCTTAAAAGAAAAGCATTATTAAAAAAGGTCTTACTCTTTTTGAATACAACATCAACACCCATAAGAGAAAAGTAACCCATTTATCTTTGAGAATGCCCGTGCCAAAGTTAGAAATTTTTAGAAGAAGTTGTGTCTATATGGCACCACTTATTTTTAACTCTTTGCCCAAGGGGATGGAAGAATTACCTTATAAAAAAATTTGTTGCCGCTACTGCGCTTATTAAGAGACATTGTATCATGCTGTTAGAGAAATTATGTAATGTAACGTTTAATTCTATTTTTTTTGAAATTCTAAATTCATTTGACATGTATACATGTGTAACTTAATTTAATATTTGCATGCCTATATTACTGGTGAAATATGTCTTGGTCTATTTTTTATGTAACAACTTGTGTACCATATTTCAAGCAAATAAATAAATAAATAAATTTTGTTATTGAAATCGTAACAAGAGAAAATACCTAATTTTTAAATTGTAACAAGAGAAGAACAGGTAACAAATCGAATCGTTCATCAACTGATTTATCAAAAAGTTCTAAATCATAGGACTGCTTAGGTATCTAGTTTGATGGTCATAGGCATAAGATATGTTTCTTTATTGAAATACTTATTGAGGAATTAATTAATTTAGGAAAGCACTTATGGTTGGTTGTTATTACAAGATAGGGGTTTAGAGGAAGATATCTAAAACAGTCCCGAAATTACGCAACATGTCCCAAAGAAATTTAAAAGGCTCTAATTACCTGCTCCCGCTCTGCTTCCCGCTCTGCTCCCCGCTCCGCTGTCACTGCCACCGCGCCCCGTAAGCCCCGAATCGCGTGCCTGAACGCATTAACGCGCCGCGCGTCTTATCGACACTTCATAAGTCAACGCAGCCTGAGTTAAGTCACTCCAAATGTTGGTCGTAAGTCGAGAGGCTAAGAGCCCGAATGAAAATATCACACAGACTAAAGAAGTTACGACTATATAACACTATACAAGGTTAGTCAGAAAGGGGGTACTAATCCGAAAGGGTGTTAAACTACCCATAATAATGAATAACTTTTGTTATACAACTTTGCCCAAAAGTCAATAGTTTAAGAGAAATAACTGTTCAAAGATTTCATAAAAAGTACGCTAAAATCTATTTATCCTCAGTTATGATCAGCTGTGTTTACATTTTAGGTCATGTTTGGGGTCACAGATTAGAAGCTCCATTCTCTTAATTCATAACTAAAGTAGAGATGAATTTTTCAGAATTTTTGAAAAAACTAAAATAATAATTTAAATGATGGAATTAGAATTTAGTCTGTCTGTTTATAATAATGGAGATGAATCTTTACTTGGAAACTGATATGGATCAAGTGTTGCCAGATTCGGTATGTCAAATTTTGGGAAGAAATGTAAAAAATAAAGAAAACGGGATACCTAGAAGTTTTCAATTCATGACAACATTTTTATAATCATAATTTTCTCTTTAAATCACGGCTCATCTTCCGTGCGGAAGATGTCCGGTCCTTTGGAAGGCATACACGGGGACACAGGTCCAACGCGCAGAGGCCACTTTGAGAACTTTAATCTAAAATGGGGTGGGGCACCAACCGGGGACTATCCACGGCTGCACTATTGGAGTACAGTCATGGACCGTCCCAAGTGGGTGCATGACTATTGTAAAATATGGTGAAAAATATCTGGTGTATGGGAAGGGGTGTTTAGTGGATCTGTAAACCTCTATTGCCGGAAGAAAATGGCGTCTGCCTTTCAAGTTTAAATTTGAATTGCGTTGGCAGACGGTGACTCGCCAGCTCACTAGCTGGGCCCCCTGAAATGGCGCCAGTATATAGGCGAAGGAGGCAACAAACGTGTGAGCGGCTAGAGGTGTAGAGAGGTGTGGCCCCGGTTTCGCCGTCGCGGGTCTAAAAGACCCGGAGTGGGTTTCCCCGCTATTACGCCATTAGACACTTCCACCTGCGAGCATATAGCTCTGGCGGCCCCCCTCTGGCCGGCCGATAAAGGCAAGCCAGAGTTGAGAATCCTGCGGGCACTCTTGGGGGTTCCACCAAAGCCGGCCAATAAAGGCAAACTGAAGACGAGACCCTGACTGACTCTCTGAGGCAATCAGGTACGCAGTGTCGCCACTCACCAACAGCTCGCCACAAGCTGCCCTGCGGTTTGTAAGTTTTTCAGTAGACCTCATGACACATTTTTTATTACATTATGGGGTTGTAGAAAGCTAATGTTATCATAACTTTTATTATAGTCTGCAAGAGATTTTTTTATTTATTTAAAAAGCAATTGCTTACTGTACTTACAGTTACCCAACACGTACAGTAAGCTAACATGTTATTTCTTATTAGGTATCATTTTAAACATGATTCTCAATCATCAAATCATCAAGAACTCGAAACAGTAAACAACAGACTGTTTAAGGTTGTTGTTGAAAATATCAACATCTGGCTGCTGAGCAATCAGGGCGTTGAGCATTGATACAGCACGACTTGTTCCGAGCGTATTGAGCAGTACATGTACGTACCGGCGGTGCCGCCAATAGACGACGCTTGCGCAGCCGAGTGTAGTGATCAGGTGCTGACAGGGAACAACGGGCAAGGATGCAACGAGCAAGATCACACAACATATCACAAAAAAAAAACTAAATAATCAAGAAATAAATAACTAACTTAAAACTATAAAAACGTGATAATTCTTTATCGCGCTTTTCGCAGCATATCTTTGCCTCCATTTATGTCTGTACGTATATTGAATGCGTCAAATGCAAGCCATAGATGAGCCATAGATGCGATGCAACAAAGCCGCACGCGCACGGTGTTTATAGTTTTTGATAACTGAATTCTAGATCACGGTCGCTTGGTGTCCCAATCATGGGTAAATCGGGTCCACGGACCCCTGGAAATCGAGACGTCTCGCGTAAACCGGGACACCTGGCGACGCTACTTATAAAAAAGATTTAGGATTCCATTCGCTACCCGGGTCGGTTAATATATTTCGATGCTTAACACCCAAAAAGGGATAAGGGTTGAAATCGTCTTATTTTTCTGCGTCGATTGGTCTCAGTCTCATGACTCTACGACATTCTTGTTGTCACTTAGGCGGTCTGTAAATAAAGGTCATGGCACACTATACCGGCACTACAACGGCACCGCTCCAGCCCAGCAATTAACTTGACATTCAAATTAGAGCATTAAATCGCGTGTCGTGTAATATATTTCATAATGTCAATATGAAAAATCCAACGGCGGGCAGTCAGCGCGCTTGTCGCTATCATACAACTCGACTCGCAGCCTGCGCTCTGCAAGCGAGCGGACCGCGTGCTCACAGCGCGCAGACTGCGTGCTTACGGCGCGGCGGCGCGCCGACTCCGAGTCGCCAGCGAAACAACGTCGTGAAACACATTATGAAAACGTGTAATTCCTAGGCGCGTTCAATCACAAATGCCATACAACAATTGTGTTCGCGGTGATAGCAATCTTAAACCTCGCGGCCGGCGCGCGGACTGCGAGCTTGCACCTCGCCTCACCTCGGACGACGCGTAGTTAGCGCGCTGGCGGCTAGCCGTAGCCTAAATTCGAGGCGACGCCGTGCTGCAGTTGTGCAGTTGCGGTGCCGGTGTAATGTGCCGTGACCTTTAAGGTCCTTAGTGTAATTTCTTCGTCGAAAACGAACTTTAAACCACTCTTCTGTAAAGTTTGCGGCCATCCCTTTTTGGCTGTTAGGCATCAATTTGTATAATAATGGATATAAAATATACTTCATGTATGTTTATGAGTGTAATTTGTGTATAAATCATAATAAAATGTTATCTTGGTTCTAATTTATGTATTTCTTGTTCGCAGGTACGTTAAATGCGGTAGATAGACACAGCTGTATAAAGGTACTTAGATATTAAGTGTATACCTAATAAAGACGAAAATGAATAGAGCAAGCACACTAATAAAATTGTTGACAATCTGTCAATCTGCAAACAAACCACAAACGTCAGTCAGAAAGTCGAAAACTGTCAAATTGTGTGGTTTTGTTTTTGGTGTCAAACAATTAGAAAGTTTTTGTAAACGAAAACTGTATGAATGAATGGTTCGGCTCCGTTTCGGTTGCGGTTGATCAACGTTCTGTTACTAGAAATGTTCTTTTATAATACTGAGCAAATGTCATTGTAAGGTTCTCCCCACACTTATCGACGTGGAATCGTCTTAGGCCGGTCTGAAAAAGTTTTATGTCTATGGGCATAAGGATGTAACCGACGTCGTTCGCCTCGGCTATCCCGTGCCGGGTCAATCTACACCAGCAGTAGATCATATGGTTTTAAGGAATTACACGAATTAGTTTACACCATTTATATTATAGCGTAGTCTGAAATGTGCTTTAAGAGAATTTTACCCCACTCATGTCATATTATCCGTGCAGAAGTTTTAAGCCACAGAGCAGAGTAGTAAAAAACTTTTAACTACAATGCAATGTTTTATTACATTACACATTACAGTGTAACCCGCGGCGGGACAGTGTCACAGTATATAAAGCCAAAGCAGTACTTCAACTAACTACAATCTTCCGAATTGACACACTCACACAGACACGCACTGCAACAAGACAAATAAGGTAGGTATTTAAGTTGAGATACTGCTTTAGCTTATACAGGGTGTAAACGAATTCGTGTAATTCCTTCAAACCGCGTGATCTACTGGGACACAGATTAACCCTAAATGGGTATTTCTGAAATCCAAATGAAAAAAATAAATTAAAAAAAAACTTGGTTTTCTATTTCTGAGTCATTTTAGAGCCTCGAGTTATTTGACTGCAAAGAGCGATATCGCGTTAGTCGTACCCGCCAGTCGTGTCGCCGTGCTATCATTAATTTATGCGTGGCATCGAAATGTTCACACAAATAAAAAATAAATTTTACAAAAAAAAAAAACTTTTTTTTTTCTCTTTCGTTATTAGGATTAGGTTTATGAAAAAAAAAGTTTTTTTTATTTTTAATCAAGCTAAATCCCGTGTGGGGCCAATCTGCACCAGTAGTAGGGTGAACATTCGAATTACCTTAAAAAAAAAAACAAATCATTGTTCTCCTTCGTTGTTAAAATTAATATTAGTTTCAAGTTGTTTTTATTCTTGTCTTATTGCTTGACGGCAGTTGTATAGTTTGATTTTTCATTATTATACTTAATTGAAGTTTGAAACATCTGCATTTAAGAACTTCGGGATGATGATAATGACGTTTTTATTTTTTGTTAAAAAATTTCGAATAATCACCCACTGTAGATCATGTGGTTTTAAGGAATTACACGAATGCGTATACACCCTGTATATTATCTACTGTGTCACAGAGCAGAGTAGTAAAAACTTTAAATTACAATGCAATGTTTTATTATGTTACACGTTACAGTGTAACCCGCCGCGGGACTGACTGTGCACATCGGAGTTAGTGAGCTAGCTCATATTTATACATGAGCTAACTTTTATATTGTGTTCTGTTTGACTTTTAATTAGTTTTGAATATTTATAGTTTAAGTTTTGTTGTATGGTGAGCAGATATGGTTAGGTTTATGGTACTTAAGTCACTAGCAAGCCTAACATGTGCAGCGGGACATAATCATGACATAATCATCATTAATCATGACCTGTTGTGGGAGAAACTAAAATTTAGTTGGGTGCCGTCTGGCATTGTTGGACTTATTAGATATTGGTATCGTAATCAGTCCAACAATATCAGATGGGGAGGTTCTGTGTCCGAGGACTATAGGCTGTCATGTGGTGTTAGGCAAGGAGGTCTGACCTCTCCCGACCTGTAAACGACTTGATTGAGGAGCTGAGCAGAGCACCGGTGGGGCTCAGGTTGGGTGATCGTTATGTAAACAACCTGAGTTATGCCGATGATATGGTTCTGCTCAGCCCCTCGATTAAGGGTTTAAGAAAGCTGCTGATCATCTGCGATCAGTATGCCAAAGAACATGACTTAGTATACAACGCTAAGAAAACTGAAATGATGATATTCAGGTCGGGAAAGGGGCCTCAAAATGTTTCACCTGTATGTATAAGAGGACAGACTGTGAAGGTTGTGGAGAGGTTCAAGTACCTTGGTCACATACTGACATCGGATATGAGAGATGATGCGGACATTGATCGCCAGCGTCGTGCACTCTCAGTTGTAGGCAATATGTTAGCCAGATTTTTTTTAAGGCCGGGATGCGCACTAAGGTGCACCTATTCAGGACGTACTGTCAGAGTTACATGGTTCAATTTGATTGCTTCATCCAAATTGAAAGTGTAGAAGTGAACCGTGTAATATCACCATTACCGAATCGTTATGCAACTGACTAATCGAATTGTTCTGAATCATGGATCTGCATCAAATTCAGGCCTTCAGGCTAAACTCCTTCAGGCTTCCTTACAATGGAATACACAAACTCAGTTACACAATAGCAGCTACGCTCAAATAGCTAGTGCATGCCCCGCGGCGCCGTCTGTTCGGGACGCGGTAACTAGCTGCCGGTTGAGAACAGTCAAATAATATGTCTGACAGCGGGGTGCTTGTGTATCAGTTTATAAGCGGGGTGGGGTTGGAATTAAATAGTTGGTGTTTTAGTTTGGTATTTGGAATGTCAGTGGCGAGACTGCAGATTCAGTCCTCAGGCATAATAAGCATAATACATAATAGGGCTTATGAATATTTAAAAAAAAATTACACGTTTGTTCGATGGCAAGGCTATCCACAATTGGAAATCGTCCATGTGGCTATAGTGAATCGCAATAGTCTTCACGTGATTTTGAGTTTATAGCTATTTAGTAGTGATGTTCCGACTAGGTCGGTAAAGCCGACTATCCGGTAACTTTCGTAGTCGGCCACTATTCGGCAAAGAGCGCCGACTATGTTAGTAGTACTAGTCTTACTTTGTATCTATTTCTCAATAAAATGTATACAAGGTTAGTCAGAAAGGGGGTACTAATCCGAAAGGGTGATAAAGTACACATAATAATGAATAACTTTTGTTCTACAACTTTTCCCAAAACTCAATAGTTTAAGAGAAACAGTTGCTCAAAAATCTCAAAAAAAAAAACTCTAAAATCTATCTATCCTCAGTTATGATCAGCTGTGTTTACATTTTAGGTCATATTTGGGGTCATGAATTAGAAGTACCATTTTCTGAATTTGTAAATAAAGCAGGGATGAAGAATTTTTGAAAAAATAAAAATAAAAATTATTTTAGTTGAAAAAAATATATCTCTAATTTTGAAATTTTAACACTTGCTTTCAAACAATCATCAGCAATACTATAAGTGGGCTTCGGATTAGTACCCCCTTTCCGACTAACCTTGTATAAGAAGAATTACATTAAATTACATTAAATTAAGAAAATAAACAATGCGAAGTAAACAAAATATGTTTCAACACGCTCGCAGGAGTCGCAGGCGGTGGTTGCGACTTCGTGCGAATAAGCTGTAAACTAAGCGTCACGGAAGTTGTCGAATACCCCCGACACCGTGATCGGCTTGGCCGATTAGTCGGCCTCTTTACAACCGACTGATCGGCTAGTCGGCCAAAGTCATCCGCTAGTCCATGACCGGACACATTGTATAAGGTCCTATAGAAAAATAATATAACTATCTATACTAATATTACAAAGAGGTAGAATTTGTTTGTTTGTTTGTTTGTATGTAGGAGGTAATCTCCGAAATTACTCATCCGATTTCAAAAATTCTTTCACCAATAGGAAGCTACGTTATCCCTGAGTGCTATAGGCTATATTTTGGGATCAAAAAATTAGGGATCCGTAAATTAACGGGAGCGAAGCCGCGAGCAAAAGCTAGTAATAAATATATCGGGTGTAAAAAGACCCTTAACGATAACGAAAACCACATATTCTACCCATCATTGGGATCATTTTTTTCTACTAGACCATACCTGGGAAAACATTGGTTTTGGAGATATTGAAGGTCAAAGTACACATATTTTTTTTTAGTTTTTTCCAAAAACGTATTCTAAGTGATACTACTAAACTTTCTTCCAAACAACCTTATCAAAATTTTCAATTTTTCCTCACAAATTACGCATTTGAAGTTACAAAAACGCAATGAATATCAAACGCACACAACCGCCTTGGCATGGCGCCTTGGCAACGCGCGGCATCGCCACAACCACACATTTCGCGCTACAAAAAAAAGCGTTTTTTTATGCCAAAAAGTAAAAGTCGTTTCCCAGCAATTATTTTTGGTCAAAGTAGTTTAGTTTGATGTACAGAGTGCGTAGATTTCGGCTATGTGATGGGTCTTTTTACACCCTGTATGATATAATAAAAAGTTGTCGTTGTCATACTGTCGCTCGTAAAAATATATGTATCAAACGATGTAGTAAAATTCATACGAATAGATATAAAGATTTTATAGTTCTACATGTGCTTGGATTATATGATCAATTGACCTTATAGTAAAGATTTTGACATCAAATATGTATAATTATCAAGGACATCAGCCACTAATTCTATCTATTCGTGTAACTGCACACATGCCTCTTAGTATTCTCATCTCCGCTGCATGCAATTGCCTTTCATTCGTCCCTTTTGTGGCCAAACATTCTGATATACAGGGTGTTGGCGCGCACATAAGCGCCCTCTACAATTGCGCGGGACGCGGGCCTCGACCAATAGCGAGCCGAGGCGTGTCGGCGCGCACATTAGCGCCCTCTACGCATCATGTGCGGTGCGCGGGAGGCGCGGAGCAACGGGCCAAGCCGGCCTCTCGGGCTCCGGCGCTCGCGCGCCGCGGGCGCGGCACTTCGACCGGAGCAGCCGCTACGCACACGCGTCTTTATCTTTAAAAAACGCAGTCATTATTGTCGCGTAGCGCTCATATTTTTTGTAACATAATGAAATTAATTTCATTATAAGTTTAAAGTCATAATCATCTTTTTTCATTTATCTCCACACACAATAACCCAAGGGACGGAGTTACAGCCCCAACAATGGTCCTTCGAAGCCGCGATTATTGAAGAAAATTGGAACAAACATCGTGAAATCTCCCGGCATCATCGCGTGGTTCGATTCATAGAAAACATAAACCCGGGTTCGAGTCGTCGCGTCGCGTCGTGTCAAGCTCCATCAAGAATTCAAGAAGCGAATCGTTCGTGTTCCGTGTTCGTGATGGCACAACAAAATGGCGTCCGACTAGAAACCGAAATTCGATCGAACAACGAGTGCTAACATTATCCTGGAGGGCATTAATTTTGTGAGTTCGTTCCAATTATCATTATAATTATCCCAACTTTAAGTCATTAAGTGGATATTCCTTATTTTCATGGCACTGCTATCAACAAGTCCTTAATTTGTTGGTCGTCGGTACGTTAAATGAGCACATGTCATGTCATGCATTACAGACATTAAGTAATGCATCATATATTTATTTCACTGTAATTATCCCGTCCCTATTTCAGAACTCGTTTTGCATTATCAGTTTTCCCATATTAACATTAAGTTTAATTGCATTTCAACAGCATTTGCGCTAAAGCCGAGCAGAGCGACGACGCCACGTGGCGCGTTTCATTGCTGTCTTCGCCTGTTCCGGGGCACGCGCACGCCTGCTTGCTATCGAGCGGGGCTGCGCCCTTGCTGTCACGTGGGACAACGGCTGCTTGCTTGTCCACGCGCATATCACTCTCTTCTTGCCTGTATCTGCACTGCACGCTTGCATTTAAGTATAACCTGCTATCATTACACCTTGAGTTTCACGTTTTCCTGTGCACGTAAATACTGCCTGTTCTTATATTAATATTATAAAGTTATTCAATTAGTTCACAATGTCTAACCTAAAAGAATTAAAAAAGAAACGTGCTTCTTATAAAGCTAAACTTACACAGTTTGAAAAATATCTTTCAATCATGTGCACATGTGAGAAGCCTAGTAACATTCAACTCAGTGAGCTTGGGGCTAGGTTGCAAAAGATTGAAGAGTGCTATGGCGAATACGATTCCATACAGATTAAAATAGAAAGCTTGCCGGACATTACAGATGCTGAGTGTCAAGTGGAATATGGTGAGCGCGAGTGCTTCGAGTCGCAATACTTCGCGGCGGTCGGCAAGGCACGAGAGGTGATTGGCAGGCCGGTCTCTGGGGAAGCGGAGCACGACTCGGAGTCTTCGGTAACAGGTTCTGTCCTCACTGCAGGTGGGCCAAGCTTAAATATTAAATTACCGACCATTCATTTACCTACCTTTTCTGGGCAATATGAAAACTGGCTAGAATTTCACGACACTTATGTATCTCTTATTCACACAAATGGGAAAATTCCTAAAATTAACAAGTTTCATTATTTACGATCGGCATTAAAATACAAGGCTGCGAACGTTATTGCCTCTTTAGATTTTTCAGAAAAAAACTATGATACAGCATGGTCATTGTTATGTGAGCGTTATCAAAATAACAACTTGCTTATTAATAATCATATCGATGCATTATTCGATTTTGAAAACATTACAAAAGAGGCTCCCTCTGCACTGAGGGGCCTCATAGATACTATTAATAAAAACCTTAGGTCTTTAAAAATGTTAGAGGTCAATATAGAAAATTGGGATCTTATCATCATTCATGTTATGTGTAAAAAATTAGATAGTACAACTAACAGGAAATGGAAGGAACATGCTAACCTTCAAAAATACAAAATACCTACCTTAGAACAATTTATTGATTTTGTTAAAGGGCGTGCTGAACTGTTAGAGACAATCGACATTAACAATCGGACTACACATACTCATACTACACACACTCGTAGGCACAGTGAACCTTTAAACGCTAAACCCCGAACATTCATTGCTAATAAAAAACAAGCGAAAGGCTCATACACATGTCCTCGGTGCAAGCAAAACCATCCCATTTATATGTGTCCTCAGTTCATGTCATTGTCTGTGTCAGCACGAATAGCCGAAGCTAAAAGACTCAACCTGTGCAACAATTGCTTAAGACAAGGACATGGACCTCAGGATTGCAGATTTGGACCGTGCAGAGTATGCAATAAACCACATAATACTTCATTACATATAGACGAACCAGCATCTCTGCAGCAGTCAGATACCAGTGTATCACGGGACAAATGCGTAGTGTTAGCCTCACAAGAGGATTGCCACTGTAATGTAGTTCCAACAATGCAATCTGATGTTGTCTTGTCATCTACACAACATAATAGCTGTGTATTGCTGTCTACAGCACTAATAGACATTATTGATTTTAACGGTAGAAAACATACTGTCCGTGCCTTACTTGATAATGGTAGCACATCTAACTTTATAACAGAGCAAATATCTAATCAACTTAATTTACCGGTTAAATCTACTTCCATTTCAGTTGAAGGTTTAAGTCAGTCAGTACATGTAACTAAACGTTCTAGCTTGACTATATCCTCACGCACTGAGTCATACATAAACAATATTGATTGTTTTATTGTACCAAAAATAACTCAATTATTACCTACCACACGTTTTGATATCTCGCACCTAAATATTCCAAAAAATTTAAAACTAGCTGACCCTAGCTTCAATGTTCCTTTAGAAATAGACATGTTGTTGAGTGCTGAAATATTTTGGAACATATTAGGTACAAAACGCATATCTTTAGGTAGGAATAAACCAGTTCTCATTGATACAAGAGTAGGTTGGTTGGTATCAGGTGTAATGTATAAACAAAAAACTAATAGTAATAAAACCACCGCTTACTCAAACACAGCTCATTGTAATTTTGTAAACGATTGTCACCTTCAACAACAATTAGACAGATTTTTCGAATTGGAATCAGTTTCTTCATCCCGTACCACTACTAAAGAAGAAAACGAGTGTGAACAAAACTTTATAAAAACAACCACTCGCGAGAAAGATGGTCACTTTGTTGTAAAAATTCCTTTAAGACAGTCACCAGAAACATTAGGTGACTCATACGAACAAGCTTTATCTAGATTTCAGTCTTTAGAAAGAAAGTTCAAGCGTGATCCATTATATAAAGAAAAATATTCCAACTTTATTAAGGAGTATATTGATCTTGGTCACATGTCTTTAGCTAATCATAGTAACGATAAATATTCATATTTCATGCCACATCATGGTGTGATCAGAGACACTAGTCTAACCACAAAATTGAGGGTTGTATTTGATGCGTCAGCAAAGACCACATCACATTTATCATTTAATGACATACAGTATATAGGTCCCACAGTCCAAGATAGTTTAATAGACATATTAGTTCGATTTAGGCAACACAAGTACGTTGTTACATCGGATTGCGAAAAAATGTACCGTTGTGTATTGGTAACACCAGAGCAACGATGCCTTCAAAAAATAATGTGGCGGTTCGATGCCACTCAGAAGGTGGATACTTACAAGCTCAATACTGTGACATATGGCACTGCATCTGCCCCGTATATGGCCACACGGTGTCTAGTGCAACTAGGACAAGAATGCTCATTTCCTCCAGTACGTGAAACAATATTACACGACTTTTACGTGGATGACTTTATATCAGGCCACGACTCAGAAGCAGAGTTATTACAAATATGTCAAGGGGTCATTAAAGAATTAAAAAAGGGTCAGTTTCATTTAAGGAAATGGCGGTCAAATAACATGCATATATTAAATAGTATAAATAAAGGCGACATGGATGATCATGTGCTCAAGTTAGTCAATGATGACCATGCTAAAACATTAGGTCTGCGATGGTCCTGTAAGGCTGACACATTAAGTTTTGAAACAGTTAGCGATCCATTAAAGAGTAAAATAAGTAAAAGATCTGTACTGTCAACAGTAGGACAGGTGTTTGATCCATTGGGTCTTATAAATCCTTGCATTCTACACGCAAAGGTAATTTTACAAGAATTATGGGCTTCAAAGCTTGCGTGGGATGATGCATTACCACCTGAAATCACAGAAAGATGGTTAAATTTCTTGAAATCACTTTCACAATTAAATAACATTATTGTACCTAGGCGTATTCTATGCGATCGTTCTGTACATTATGAGCTTCATACCTTTAGCGACGCTTCCTTGCAGGCATATAGCGCTTGTGTTTATGTTCGGTCAATCTCTAAGGATGGCAATATCACAGTCCATCTCGTCATGGCAAAAAGCAGGGTAGCACCTCTAAAGGGCATGACTGTACCAAGATTAGAGCTTAGTGGAGCTCTATTAGCGGTTCGTTTAGCAACAAAGGTTAAAAACGCTTTAAGATTAAATATACATACCTGGGCATTTTGGTGCGACTCCACAATTGTTTTGGGTTGGATACGAACACCGAAGTCATCTTTAAAAACATTTGTTTTCAATAGAATCAATGAAATCACTGACATTACCAATGCGAAGGATTGGAATTACATTCCCACTAAAATAAATCCAGCAGATATAGGATCTAGAGGTTGTAATGCTACTCAGCTGGAGGGTTCCAAATTGTGGTGGACAGGACCACCATTTTTAACATTACCACAAACACAATGGCCTAGTCAAACCAATACTGTACCCATTAACCTACCAGAAACTAAAGTGCTATGCAATCTTGTTCATGATCATGAAGAAAACAATTTTATACATAAATTTTCAAGCTTTAGTAAATTGCAACGTGTCACAGCTTATATATTACGATTTATAAATAACTGTAGGCATCCTCATAATAAAAACACTACATTCTTGACTATTTCTGAATTAAATTCAGCCATTTTACTTTTATGTAAATTCATTCAGTTAAATATGTTTCCAGATGAGTTTTCAACATTAAAAAAGGGCCAATCTTTAAAAAGGTCACAATTACTTAATCTTAACCCATTTATGTCACATGAAAAGGTAATAAGAGTTGGAGGTCGATTATCAAACTCAAATTACACCTATGATGTTAAACATCCTATTTTAATTCATGCTTCTCATTATGTTACCCAAATATTATTTAAACATTATCATACATTATTAATGCATGCAGGACCTCAATTACTGCTTGCTACATTAAGACAAAGATACTGGGTAATAGGTGGTCGCAACCTTGCTAGAAAAATCACTCATGAGTGTCATAAGTGTTGTAGATTCGCCGGCAGAACTATTCAGCCAATCATGGCAGATCTACCTAAAGAACGCGTTCATAGTGAATATCCATTCATTAATACAGCTGTCGATTATGCTGGGCCTATTCTAATTGCCAACAGAAAGGGTAGAGGCAGCCAACTTATAAAATCCTACATTTGTATATTTGTGTGCTTGGCAGTGAGGGCAGTACATGTTGAACTGGTCACCGATCTAAGCACTGAAGCATTCATGGCTGCATTAAATAGATTTGTTGCTCGCAGGGGTCGGCCTGTCAACATACACTCTGATAACGGTACAAACTTTGTAGGAGCCTGTAAAGAACTTTCAACCTTTCTGAACTCGAGGTGTAATGATATTAGTTTAGGTGCAGCAGAGCAGGCAATAAACTTTAAATTTAGTCCTGCCTATAGCCCACATTTCAACGGCTTAGCTGAAGGCGCAGTTAAGTCTGTTAAACTCCTTCTTAAAAGAATCTTATCTCTAGCTCATTTAACATACGAAGAATTAAACACAGCATTAATTCAAATTGAAGGGATCTTGAATTCACGCCCTCTTACTCCATTATCTTCTGATCCCAACGACATGACTCCACTGACTCCCTCACACTTTTTAATTGGGCGAACGATCATGATGTTGCCCTCTCAGGTGGACACAGAACGAGAAACACAGATCAGCACTTTGCCTCGATATAAAAGGGCACAAGCCTTGGCGGCTCATTTTTGGAAACGATATCAAACTGAATATCTTTCAGAATTACAAAGGCGAGCAAATGGCAGCGCAATGAACAGGAGCTGCTGCAGCTGGGAGACCTGGTTGTGGTCAAGGAAGACCGCCTCCCACCCAACCATTGGCGACTCGGCCGCATCGTGAACCTGCATCCTGGCTCCGACGGCATCGCACGCGTCGCTGACGTCAGGACTGCATCGGGCGTGCTTCGACGAGCCTACAATAGGCTCTGCCTGCTGCCCACTTCAGACTTTGGAACAAGTTCCAACGGGGGGAGCCTGTTGGCGCGCACATAAGCGCCCTCTACAATTGCGCGGGACGCGGGCCTCGACCAATAGCGAGCCGAGGCGTGTCGGCGCGCACATTAGCGCCCTCTACGCATCATGTGCGGTGCGCGGGAGGCGCGGAGCAACGGGCCAAGCCGGCCTCTCGGGCTCCGGCGCTCGCGCGCCGCGGGCGCGGCACTTCGACCGGAGCAGCCGCTACGCACACGCGTCTTTATCTTTAAAAAACGCAGTCATTATTGTCGCGTAGCGCTCATATTTTTTGTAACATAATGAAATTAATTTCATTATAAGTTTAAAGTCATAATCATCTTTTTTCATTTATCTCCACACACAATAACCCAAGGGACGGAGTTACAGCCCCAACACAGGGTGTAAAAAGACCCATCACATAGCCGAAATCTACGCACTCTGTACATCAAACTATATTGACCAAAAATAATTGCTGGGAAACGATTTTTATTTTTTGGCATGAAAAAAACGCTTTTTTTCGTAGCACGCAAATTATGGTTGTGGCGATGCCGCGCGTTTGCATGCGTGCAGCGGCCACACAGCCGAGCCAAGGCGGTCGTGTGCGTTTGATATTCATTGCGTTTTTGTAACTTCAAGTGCGTAATTGTTAGGAAAAATTGAAATTTTTGATAATGTTTGTATGAAAAATTTTGTATTATGGCTTGGAAATCGTACCTATATGGAAAAAACTAAAAAAAAAATGTGTACCTTCAATATCTCCAAAACCAATGATTTCCCAGGTATGGTTTGTTCGAAAAAAATGATCCCAATGATGGGTAGAATACGTGGTTTTCGTTATCGTTAAGGGTCTTTTTACACCCGATATAGGTTGATTGGTAATTAGTGACCAATACTTTAACATATGATTGTACTCATGATAAGAAACAACTTTCACAAAGAAACATTATTAATAAAACAAAAAAAAAAAACATTTCCATATTACGAGCGGCGTCCATTCCGTAACGGTTTATTAATAAATTTTAAATGAAAAATAAAATTAAAATAATGTTTCTTTGGGAAAGTTGTTTGTTATCATGAGTACAATCATGTGTTAAAGTATCGGTCACTAATTTTACCAGTCACCCTATATAGGTACAAGACATCAGGTCTAACCATTGTTATATACAGGGTGTTAACTAATTCGTGTAATTCCTTCAAACCACGTGATCTACTGGTGACACATATTAACCCTAAATGGGAAATTTTGAAATTTAACTAAAAAAAAATTCCAAAAAAAAAATTTGGTTTTCTATTTCTGAGTCAATTTAGAGCCTTGAGTTATCTGACTGCAAAGAGCGATATCGCGTTAGTCGTGCCTGCCAGCCGTGTCGCCGTGCTTTCATTAATTTTTGCGTGGCATCGAAATGTTCACACAAATAAAATAATTTTTTTGCAAAAAAAAAAATTCTTATTTTTTTACTGAATCCTTATTAGGTGGTTTAGATACGATCGGTAACAAAGCCGCATGAAAAAATAATAATTTTTATTTTTTATTTTTAATCAAGCTAAATCTCGTGCCCTCCTGTCTACATCAGTAGTAGATCATGTGGTTTTAAGGAATTACACGAATTCGTTAACACCCTGTATAACGAGGGTAGTTCACCCATTGGGGGTACCTCGTCATCAGAGTCCATGTTCGACTTGGTGTAGGCAGGAAATAATAGTCACAACACTGATTTTAGTCCTCTATTTATTCACTCTCGATAACAAAATAATAAAATCTCTAATGATCAAACCGATGGAAATAGATTAAAGTACGGAAACGTGGTAAGTTCGGTGCAGGCTGGCAAAACGACCTCTCGCCCTCGTGTCTCACTCCAAAAGTAACTTCACTCAAATCAAATGCATCCAATGTCAAAAAGGATGACAGCTGACAGCCGACAGCCGACAGCTGACAACCGTCAAACAAGACATGCCACGCCCCGCACCGACCTCACCCAAGCACACTGCTTGACGTTTCCGACAAACGTTAATAGATGGCGTCCTACTAAATTAACAATAATCAATAGTCTGCCAATATATTTCAAATTTAAGCTTAAAAGGCAGACGCCGTTTTCTTCCGGCAATAGAAGTTATCCAGTCCATTTAACACCCCCTCCCATAGACCAGTTTTATTTTTACCATATTTCACAATAGTTTTGCACCCACCCGGGACGGTCCATGACTGTACTCCAATAGTGCAGCCGTGGATAGTCCCGGGTTGGTGCCCCACCCCATTTTAGATTAAAGCTCTCAAAGGGGCCTCTGCGCGTTGGACCTGTGTCCCCGTGTATGTCTTCCAAAGGACCGGACATCTTTCGCACGGAAGATGAGCCGTGATGTCCAAAGAGATCAATAGTCATTCTAATAGTTGTGCTTCTGTGTTGATTCTGCGACATATAGATCTTCCCCCTTATTACAAAAGATGGTTTAAACCAAGACTAAGGTAAACCCAGCTTTAAAACATACCCATCACTTTATTTTATCATATAACAAAAAGAGACGGAGCTATTTTAAAACTTAGGTTTTTCTTAGACCATCTTTTGTAATAAGGGGGTTAAAGTTTAAGGGTAATGCGGGAGTCGCAGATTGTTCCCGTGACATAAAAACACATATCTACGTACATTTATAACTTTTTTCTTACACGGAAAATCTGTATTTTTATCGTATGTGTAAAGATACTATGTGGTTATGAGACGATTATTGTGTATCGTTACGACGCGTCGATCTTAAAACGAAATGACTTCGAAAATTGCACGACGTTTTCCTCGATGACACAATGGGGAGCAATAGGGGTGTGAAACGGAAAATAGTACCAAAATATATTGTACATTGATAGGCTGTGATTGAAAGCAAAATTTAGGTCATTCTGTTTATAATAATTATAATAGACGGCTGTGTGTGGTTCGTTTGCAGTTCGCAACAATTTAGTTAAGAATTGACCTCGTGATCACTGTTCAATAGAGCCGTCTTAGCGGTCTATTAGGAGGTCCATGCTCAAAATTATTTCTGTCGATTAATAAAAAAGGGCAATAGTACAATCAATAAAAATGACAACGGTAATCTGCAAAAGATGCATTTTACAGGGGAAAGTTATGACTTATGAGACGAATAATTTTTTTAAATATTAGTTTTTTTATTTGGGATATGTAGTATAAATGTGTCGTCTAAATAGATGACACCTTTGATGCAGTGGCTGAGCGATTGACTTCTGTGCTACGGGTCGTGGGTTTGATTCCCACACGGAACAAATATTTGTATGGCCTACAGATACTTGTTCCGGGTCTAAACGTTTGTGTATGTGAGATTTGTGTCTGTAAACGCACCCACGATACAAGAGAAATCTTTGTGTGGGGCAAAGATTTAAGTAAAAAAAACAAAATGTAACCTTTTTAAGATATAATAAAAGAATGTTAAATATTTTACCTCGTCAAAAAAGTCACAATTTAAAGCGGTTGAGGGTACATCCCAATGTTCTGTGGTACATCTCTATGTACGCAATCATAGGCGACCTACACACGAGTACCTACAGACACACGTAACCGCAGACGTAGGGGAGTCCCGTACCAGACGATGTGCTCGTAAATGATTCAATACTGTGTTGAGAATTAAGTTACGATAGCCATTAGAGGCTCATTGTTAATTGGGTTTAAATCTAAAAGCAATAAAGGGCTCACAAGTGTGGTTGTTCGTTCTAAAAATTTACAAAAAAAACGACTCCAAAAAAAAAAGAACTAAATAAATATTTAACAGTTATAAAATTAACAGTTTCAGTCGGTGCTAATCCACGCTGAACCAACTTAAAGACACCGACTTCTGAAACTGCTAATTTTATAATAGGGTTACTATTTTATTCGTTAACACTCGAACATGAGTTCTCGACTCGAATCGACTGCTATGTTGCAGTTCTGATTCGGATCTGTGAAAAAATACAAAAGAGTTCTAGCTTTCAAGAATTTTTTAAAACGAAAAAAAGACTTTTCAGACTTTTGTACTCAAGACTTGGTATTACATTACTCACAGGTCTGTGGTCAAGACTACATAGTTCTCTCATACCTATCCTAAATCATAGTACTGTATCTACTGAAGTTGTTAAAGATATCCTTTTTTAAAAGAGTAACCATGGAGTTTCTTGCCGGCTCTTCTCCATAGGAAACGACTAATTGGAACCGTGCACCTAAATTCGACTTTTCATAAGCGCCTGTATTGGTTTATGTGAAATAAAAATTTTTGATTGATTGATTTGATTTCTGGCATGATCTGCTGGCACTCGAACGTGAGTTCTGGACTCGGTTCGAGTTCCAGGTTACAGTTCCCATACGGATCTGTGAAAAACGAACGAGTTCCAGGCTCTCACTCAATAATTTGAAACGACGAAAATGGTATTTTCCTATTTTTCGGCCGTTCTAACGTGATCTGCTGATATTTAAACATGAGTTCTGGACTCGAATCTCGTCCTTGATTGCAGTTCTGATACGGAACTGTTCCTGAAAAGTATCAAGAACTGTAGAATTCAGCTGCATGCGATAGAAACTCACATTTATTTTTGATCTGCAACAAAATGATCTGCGGGAAGTTGGCAGATCATTTTGTCAATCGTTTTTTTAAGGTAAAAACGCCAGAACTATTTCTAAAAAGTATCAGGAACTGTAGAACTCAGCTGCATGCGATAGGAACTCAGATTTATTTTTGATCTGCTGGACAATGATCTGCTAAGTTCACTAACATCCACAAACGTCAGTCAGAAAGTCGAAAACTGTCAAAATGATTGATCTTGTTTTTTGTGTCAAATAATTTGACAGCTTTTGAAAACGAAAACTGTCTGAATGAACGGTTCCGTTGCGATTAATCAATGATGCTGTTAGTAGAATTAGCTCCCTGCGCGGTTGATAATTAGCCGAGCCTCTCTCTAATTTAAGACAAAGCATTATAAAGTAATTAAAACAGACTAAGTTTCAAGGATCTCAGCGTTTTATCCGTCCACGTTTACTTGGCTTACTTGTAAAACAAATAAAACAAGAACATGCTTTGAATAATGTTCAGTTGATTACAAAGATTTCCGTGGAGACTGACTTAAATGTATATGTTACGGCTAATAGCCGAAGTGCGGCTACACCTAGTTTTAGCCGGGTACAACTAGGTGCAACCAGTAGCAGTTGGTTACAACTAGGTGGAGCTTAAGTCGACGGAGCCCCGCTGTGCGGGGCTCCTATTTCTGTCTGCAGGGTTTAAAGTAACCTAACACGAAGGGGATGACGGGGGCTTCGTTCGCTCGCTTCGCTCGCTCACTCTAGCACCCGTCATCCCCTTCGAACCTAACCTATCCGTGTCGGGGTTACCCTTAACCATCGGTGTGCGGCTGCACCTAGTTCTAGTCGCTATGATGAAGGCTAAACCTAGTTCTAACCGAAGATAAGTAGGATAGATTTAAGTTTAACTGCATGTGGCCGGCTGCACCTAGTTGTACCCGGCTAAAACTAGGTGTAGCCGCACTTCGGCTATTAGCCGTAACATATACATATAATAAATGTGTAGACTTGGTGTGTCAGTAAAGGGAAAACATTTTAAAAAAACACTGGTTGAAGCGCAGTTCAAGGGGTCTACTCCCTAACCACGAAGTCCGTGGTTTCGGCCTTAGTTACGAGCGTTTCCTACTCCCTATCACCTACGGACATACGATTATTTCGGGGCCCGAACTAAGAATGAATGACAACACGATTTGACAGTTGTCTCTACTACCGATGTATTTTTGGCCGTCCGAAAAGTTGAACTTGACACTTGTTTTGTTCACTCCTACGTTTCGGGCTACTTTCGGACGAGCGACTAACTTCGTTGACGGACTTAGGGAGTAGGTCCCCAGACTACGCGATTCTATTTCGCTAGACAAGGTTAGTCAAAAAGGGGGGTACTAATCCGAAAGTGTGTTAAAGTACTCATAATAATGAGTAACTTTTGTTCTACCACTTTCCCCAAAAGCCAATAATTTAAGAGAAATAGCTGTTCAAAAATTACATAAAAAAATATGCTAGAGTGCGCGCAAGATAAGTCTGCGCGCGGCCGAAATCGGAACTAATCATGGTCCACCAAAGTGTGAGCCGTTTTATCAATTTTGATAGTAGAACTAGCTGATTGTAGGAATATTTAACGGGAAAATTATGTTAAACGATAAAAAAGTTAAGCGTAAAAATCGGTAATTTGAACTTTTACGATCACGGCAACGTTTAGCACGCCCTCAGTCGCGCGCAGAGTTATCTTGCGCGCACTCTAAAATCTATGTATCCTTAGCTACAATCAGCTGTGTTTACATTTTAGGTTATATTTGGGGTCACGAATTAGAAGCTACATTTTCTGAATTCGTTACTAAAGCAGGGATCAAGAATTTTGGGAAACTAAAATAATAACCGTTTGTTTTAATTTTCTTTATTATTCGTATTTAATATACATTTTTACACTTGCTTTAAAACAGTCGTCAGTGATACATTAAGTGGCCTGCAGATTAGTACCCCCTTTCCGAACAAAGGTCATGGCACACTACTGTACCGGTATCGCAACGGCAACCGTTCCAACCCACCAATTAACTTGTCATTCAAATTAGAGCATTAAATCGTGGATCGGATGATATAGAATAGAATATACTTTATTGTATACCAAAATTGTAACATAGCTCTTATACAATATCATTTAGTGAAGGGTACAATGACGGTCTTGTCGCTGAATATATTTCATAATGTCAATATGAAAAAGCCAACGGCGGGCAGTCAGCGCGCTTGCCGCTACCATACAACTCGGGCACTCGGCTCGCAGCCCGCGTTGTGCAAGCGAGCGGACCGCGTACTTACTGCGCGCCGACTCCGAGTCGCCAGCGAAACAACGTCGTTATGAAAACGTGCAAGTCTTAGGCGTTTGTAAGTGTTCAATCGCAAATGACATTAAACAACTGTGTTCGCAGTGACAGCAAGCTTGCACCTCGCGGCTGGCGCGCAGACTGCGAGCTTACACCTCGCGGACGACGCATATTAGCCGTAGCCTAAATTCGAGGCAACGCCGTTCTGCAGCTGTGCAGTTGCGGTGCTGGTGTAATGTGCCATGACCTTAACTATGTATAATAGGTATTAATATACTTTCTTCAAAACAGTATGAAATTGTTTTAATTTTAAACTGTAGTCAAACAAGATGGCGGCGATTTCCCAGTTGAGAGACAGCGTAGCATACTAATTTATAAGGAATTATTTATAAACTTGTCTCGTCTAAGTTTATAAACACTTCAAGACAACATTCATAAGTTTTTAAGACAAATAAAAGAGGACATGACTTGAATAATATTCAGTTGATTACAAAGAAAATTGTATACTGTTCACAATTTACAAGTCTTTGAGAAGTATCAAAGTGTTGTAAATTGTATAAAGTTTACAATTTTGTTTCTTGTTCCTTATAAGGAATACTACACTTATTGAAAAAAAAAAGACTTAATCAGGCGTTACGTTGCGGAAATTTGGGTGTCTTCAAGTCACGAGTGAATCGGTTTCTTCTGGGCAAGCGGGCTCCATCGCAGACTGCATCATTGCTTAACATTAGGCGACATGGCGGAAAAACCAATTATAAAAAAAAAAAACATGACAGACAAATATGAAAATACAATATCTAGCTTTAATTCCGCTGAACAAGATCGTTAGTTTGGATGCAGTATGCAGCACCACTCTCGCCCCACAAGTATATGTATGCACATGCAGAAAGAGTAAAAAAATAATGCAACATGCCACCGAACCAATACGACACATGCTTCGCGAATCTATTATGCGCGTCCTAGCGATCGAGGAGTCAACATATCCTGAGGATGCCCCGTGGAGGGGCGAAACAAGTGTCGTATTGGTTCAGTTACATGTTGCATTATTTTTTCACTCCTTCATATGGAATTCCTCAGCAGCAGTCCGGAGTCTGGATTTGTGCCCGGTTGATGGCAATAGGCTCGCCCCCTATTACATGGGACTTGAAACATAACGGTGAAATGGGGGTGTAGGTACTATACCCCTCTGCCCAACCCTTTGGGAATACAAGCGTGATGTTTACATTATTACATTGTAGTTTATAGCAGTCTGCGAGGAGACGTGTTAAACTCTAGACGTCTGTTAGAAATATTGCCATAACCACCATCCTTGATGGAAGGAATGGGGCGTGCAATATTTTTTTCTTTTTAGGGTTCCGTACCCAAAGGGTAAAACGGGACCCTATTACTAAGACTCCGCTGTCCGTCCGTCTGTCCGTCTGTCACCAGGCTGTATTTATTTATTTATTTACTTAAGGATCTCTGACAAAGGATATACACAAAAAGATAATGGTAATAATTCGCTTAGATTATATGGCCAGTGTACTCCTTCAATTATGAGAGACCACAACATGCAAAAAATCTCTGGCAAAAAAGGCTGTATCTCATGAACCGTGATAGGTAGTTAGACAGTTGAAATTTTCACAGATGATGTATTTCTGTTGCCGCTTTAACAACAAATACTAACAAACAGAATAGAATAAACATTTAAGGGGGCTCTCATACAACAAACGTGATTTTTTTTGCCGTTTTTATAGAAAATGGTACGGAACCCTTCGTGTGCGAGTCCGACTCGCACTTTGCCGGTTTTTATTTTAAAACAAACTTATTTTTATTTGAAATCCTAGTACTTAAAGGGCAAACCCTTTTCTAGGATTTCTTCTGTATCGTCGGTGCGTTTACAGACATATATCTTGCATTATACAAACGCCCATATAATAATAATTGGTTATTAGCTCACAGGAGGACGCTACTGCCCATCCCCTTGAAATAATACCTTAGTTGTTTACGACATTAACAAAGGGTGGAGAGGTGGCCTATTTTAATATGATACTAATATTAAAATTCTTCATACATACAAGGTGTTAACGAATTCGTGTAATTCCTTAGGGCCCTCGCCCACGGGCGACTTTTTGTAGCGATGCAGTCGCTATGCTCTCGCGCGTAGCATCGATACAGACGCGAAGCAGTCGCTAGCTGTGTGCCCGCGCCCACGGGACCAGATTCAGTCGCGATGTAAACGCGATTCGGTCGCGATGCAGTTACGATACAAAAATACCTTGGATCAGTACAGTTGCAAGATGGACTCCGTTGAGGCAACATTAGTCACGTTGTCTTTGGTGCTGCTTTTATGTAAGCAGCCGAAGCGTAGGCAACGGAAGCAGCGTCAATATTGGATGCATCCATTTAATACCCAGAGATTACTTTGTGGACATCATGTAACAACATTCAAACAACTCAAAAATTATGATCTTAAATTCAAAAGTTGTTATAGAATGTCATATTCGACGTTTTGTGAATTGCTTTCCATTGTAAAACCAGAGTTGACACGCAGAAATAGCGCCGCGTTAGTAGCGCGACGCGGTCGCGCGTTTGTATCGATACAATCGTGATGCAGTAGCGCGTTGCAAATGCGACTAACACGCGTTAGAAGTGATGCTGTCGCGCGTTTGCTAAACGCGCGACTGCATCGCTACAAAAAGTCGCCGTGGGCGAGGGGCCTTAAAACCACATGATCTGCTACTGGTGTAGATTGGCCCCGCACGGGAAATATTAGCTTGATTAAAATTAAAAAATCTTTTTTTTCATGCGGCTTGGTTAAGTGATAGTATCTAAACCACCTAATAAAGATACAGTAAAAAAATAAGTCTTTTTTTTGACAAATTGCGTTTTTTTGCTCTTGAACATTTCGATGCCACGCATAAATGAATGAAAAGCACGGCGACGCGGCGGGCAGGCACGACTAACGCGATATCGCTCTTTGCAGTAAGTTAACTCGGGGCTCTAAAAAGACTCGGAAATAGAAAACTAAGATTTTATTTTCAATTTTTTTTCAGTTGGTTTTCAAAAATTCCCTTATAGTGTTAATCTGTGTCACCAGTAGATCACGCGGTTTGAAGGAATTACACGAATTCGTTTACATCCTGTGTATTAATCGCGATCCATTACCGCGTCGCTTCTCCGTGACCAAACAACATTCTAATATAAACTGCAATAGATAACACGTAGGCGACGTGGTCTTTACTTTCTAGCTACGCCATAGTCACGTAGTGCTACGACGCTACGCCGTAGTAGCATCACATGTTTTTTTGCTTGTATAATATTTGGTTCGTATTTTTAGAGTTTCATTGAGTTATATTTTCGAATTAGAGTAGGTAGTATTCTTAGTTCTGCTATACTCAGTATACAGTGCTTGTCTGTGTGAGTGTGTCAATTCGGCGATTATAGTAAGTTGATGTACTGTTTTAGCTTATTCAGGGCGTCTCACGACTATGCCACATGGAGGGGAAGTACCTTAAATACTGAAGATAGAAAAAATTACTGAATGAAGACTTCATTTTTATTTAAAAAAAATACGAAGTGCATTCAAAGAATTTCAAATAATCACCTGTCTGAACCGGGAATCGAACGAATTTATTATTTTATTTAAATCGAAATTATTATAACTTACAAACAATTTAATGTATTAAATGCTCAAAATGTGTCTCTTCCTAATGTATACAAATTGTAACTCTTTTATTAATCTCGCTTAGCGTTGTTTTTTTATGGTGAATATTTGAAATAATACTTCGAAATAGTAATAAAGCAGAAAGTAGTACATAAAGTCAGTTGTTTTAAGCACGACATAGTCAGAGAAAATGCTACTCATTATTCTGAATAAAATGTAAAATTTCATGGTCTTCCTTTCATTTTAGATGCTATGTTTTTTAGAAGAAATGTATCTGATTGAGCCTTTCGATCAGTACAATAAAATTGCAGTTTTTTTTGTTTTCACATTTTGCGGGTTCGATTCCCGGTTCAGACAGGTGATTATTTAAAAATCTTTGAATGCAGTTCGTATTGTTTTTAAAATAAAAATGAAGTCTTCATTCAAATTTTTTTCTATCTATAGTATTTAAGGTACTTTCCCTCCATGTGGCAAAGTCGTGGGACGCCCTGTATATCTACTGTGCTCCGGGCCACGGCGACATACTACTAAAATAGTGTAAATAATTGTAACACGCATCATGCTGACTCAGCGAGATGCCAATGATGGCACTAACTACTAATTTACGTCAATTCACGTCACGTGCCGAGCCCCCGAGCTTGTCATGTGTGACGTCATGACGTGCCAGCTGTCAGATGTCAAAATGACATAATTATGATGGTTGGACGTGATAATGTCCGTTTATGAGACCAGTATGACAATTATAGTTTGTCTAATATCCGTCTGCATTAAACTTTGACAACGCCTAAGTTCATGTGTAAGGCCTGGACTCCACCAAAGCAGAGACGTGTGCGGAGATGTCCCGGGGGGGGGGGGGGGGCGGTGTTTTTTTTGTCTAAGACCACCATGGTGTTCCTCTGAGGACATGCAGCCGGGATCGCGGGATTCGATATTGCATTCACCGAAACTGGGAACGGAGCTTACAAAAATCTTGCTAATATTTAATTCACTGGTAATAATAATCTCAAAGCCTGCAAAGATTTAAGAGTACTAAACCCTCATGTTCACACGATGCTGGTCTCGATCGCAGTTAATTATATTAGTTATGTCTTTACGTCCTCGGGACGGGCGCGCGGGTGCGATGACCGGCCGATGCATTTTATTTTGTTTATTTGTATTCTGCGGCCGTGTTGTGTGAGATCTGACGGAAAAATGCTGTATTGTTGTTGTTTGATCTTATATATTTTAACACTAATATTTATAACTATAATTATGTACAGGGAAATGAAATTGTAACAGTCAATCGGTAGCTATAAATATGTAACCAACGTGTAACATATTAATTCAAAATAAATATTACTATACAATTATAATCCATTTTAGCAAGGAAATGTATGGAATTATTAGGTTTTACGAATCCTAACAGTCAATCAAGATGAGCTAAAACTCTACTTGAAGAAATGGTTCAAAAGATATTAGTGCCCTGGTGAGCCACCTTTGTCTATTATTGTAATATATTGAGTACCTACTTAAACATTATTTAGTTGCTGCGACACAGTGTTGTTTTCCGACTTCCACGCAGACGGAGTCGCGGGCACTGCTAGTCAATAAATATTTGGCAAGGTAAGAAGTCGGTTAGTAAGGAATGAAGTGACAAGCAAGGTTTTTTTTTTATTTGCAATACACCTACATTACTTGGGAAGTAAAAATCAAAATGCACAGCATAGCACAGCTGTACAACAAATTACCAAACGACATTAAAGATTGTGATAACAAGAATGTATTTAAAAGTAAACTCATGAAATATGTATGTACACTATAACTTCTAACATCCTGAAGGCGAACACTTTATTGTATCTCATTTTAATATTTATTTGTGTTATTTAATTGTTATTTAATAGGCCCAAACGCGATCAAGTAAAGTAATAAAAATAAAAAAAGGAATAAAAACTCCTAAACATCCTTTTCCTCTCAGTTGCTCCATACAATATGTTCAAAATGATAAATACCTCAAATTACAACGCCCCCCTTATATCGTACAATCACGTACACAAGCTATAAGAACTCGACGCTAAGGGAACATCCGCATTATGCTGACTGTGCCCGATTGTACTGTTTCTTTTCTTTCAATTTACATAATTTCGCCAAATCTTCGCTCCGAACACATGTACGAGGGCGGTTCAAAAAGTACCTGTGTTAGGAATGAAGATCTCATTTTTTTCAAAATCTTTTTTTTTATTTCTCTACGTAGTCTCCTTTTAGAGATCTAAACTTCTCTCAATGGCCCTGCCATATTTTTAATCCATCAAAAAAATAGGATTTGTTAAACGCTCAAAAAATGTCTCCGTCTCGACGATGACCTCATCATTTCAGCCATTTCGTTTCCTCGTGAGCCATTTCTTTAGGTTTATAAACAAGTAGAAATAGCAGGGAGCCAGGTCGGCCGAATACAGGGGATGCGGTAGCAATTCATAACACAATTTATTCAGTTTCGAAGTTGAGAGCCATGTCCGCTTGTTGTCCGCCGTGAGCAATCGCGGCACGCATCGGGGAGATAAATTTTTATCGCGAACTTATCAGGTAAAATATTAATTAACGTTCCCGTCGAAACACCTTCAATCTTCGCTTCTTCTTCTTAGCGTGTCGATGACAATCTACACTGTGTCGGCCCAGAACTCAGCAACGAGTTTAGCACTATCCGTAGCGTCCATTAGTTCTTGAGGTGTACAGGTAACAGGGCAGGCGGGGCATGATGTTAAGTGCGCCATAGTTTGCGGAACGGCACCACATTTACACTCAAGGTTTAAATCTTCGCTACTGCGCACCCTTTCGTTCGTCTATCAGTTTGGATCATGTCGTGGACTTTTTCATTGATTTCCTCAGTAACCACATCTGTCGGGTATCTTAGGCGCACCTCATCAAAAACGAATGTAAGACCACGTTTAAATTCATTAAACCAATATTTGACTGTAGTCATAGATGGCGAAGGGTCCCCATAAACAGCATCCAATTTTGGTTTTATCTCCTCACACGTTTTTCTATCCAAAACTAGAAAGCGAATCACTAAACGATACAGCACTTTTTCTATCTTGCCGAAAACTACGTTACACGACTTACTGAAATTGCTGTAAAATAAAAACTCATGCATGAATCAGCATCAAAATTATTTTGGCGGCTTTTTATAAATGACAGCACACGATGGTAACACCAACTTGCCTTAGCAACGTAAACTGTCTTCAAACACGGGTACTTAATGAACCGCCCAGGTATGCCGTAAAAACAATAATATACTTTATGGCTACAAAAATAAAGCTGATTTTCCTTTAACACGTAATGTGTGTTCATAATAAGAATATTCACACTAAATCTTATGTTTATGGACATAAAGCTTACATTTGCGTAAAAAAATACTTGTTTATAACCGGAGCGAAATGTGTACGTTTTCGAACAATACAATTTGAATTTTATGACAATAAAGTTAATGTGTTTATTTGAATGACGAAGGTTTTGTATTTTACGCATGTTTTTGGGCACGTCACGGCTATTTCGACGCGGTGTGGGCAGTTAGGCATGCTACACAACTTGTTAATACGGGTCGGGTCGTGTAGGCAGGACTTTACGGATCTTAGGCATACTCTTAGGATTAAACTTTGTTGTTCAAAGTTTGAAGTTTGGAGCCTGATCTTTATTGAATGATGTGAAGTTAGCACTGTTGGGGATAGTGGTTTCTGTGTTAAATAGTGATCGACTGATCTGATCACTCTACAGGGTGTAAACAAATTCTTGAAATTTCTTAAAACCACATGATTTACAAATGTTTATCAGATTTCAAATTCAATTCCTTATCACACTGTGCGCAATAAGGTTTAAGATGTCATATCAACTTATGTCATATCGACCTTATGAAAAAGTAATGTGCAAGCAATTATAGACCTTATGATGATTTAGAAAGATTAAAAATAAAAATAAACTTTTTATCTTGCGAAAGATTTATGTGATCGTATCTAAACCAGCTTATAAGATTTAAATTTGGTTGGAACCTGATTCTAGTTTACACGTAAGTGGTTACCATTTACATCGCAAAGACCGAGATGATGGATATGGAGGTGTTGTTATCATGGTACATAAGTCAATTAAAGTCCAAGAGTGTGCTCCACGAGACGTTGTCCTCTCCATTGTCTGAAGCCGCTAAAGCGCTGTTTATGTTATTTAGTCGTAGGTAAGCCATAACTAGTAAGTAGATGTAGTTTAGTTTAAGTTAGGTTACGATGGAATTGACATGTACTTTATGTATAAAAATTCCTTAAATAAATAGAAAAAAAAAAAAAAAAAAACAAAAAAAAAAAAAAAAAAAAAAAGATTTCAATTTTTTGTATATCTTCTTCTATTCCTCTTTTTCTTCCTATCTTTAAATATTGTTATTGGTCTTAGACCGTTTTAATTAAAGTACCTAAAAATAAATAAATAACTCTCAAAATACAAAAATCATAAGAGTTACCTGTATACTTGTCTCTTTTGCCCACTGTACTATATCTAAATCGAAATTCACTTATTTTCTCATTTATAACTTCAAGTCCGTATATTTTTGGTGCAACAACATTAAATCGTAGTTAGTTATATTAAATACCGTGATACAGTGGAGTTAGTACTAATGGCACTATAAAACATTGCTACAATGCTTGCCGGCTGCTCAGTACTAAAGATTTATGTTAACTGCTGACTACAGACTAGCTCGTAAGCTTGCAGTATTATTGTGAGTTTTAATAGATAAGCAGAAGGAATATACTGTCTGAGAAGGTGATTGACTCCGGTTTAAAAAAAAAAAATATACAAGGTTAGTCGAAAAGGGGGTACTAATCCGCAAGCCACATAAAGTATCACTGATGACGGTTTTAAAGCTATCGTTAAAATTTAAACATTCGATAATTTTTATTTCGATGTAAAATAATTTTTATTTACCTACTAGCTGTGCCCGCGACTCCGTCCGCGTGGAAGTCGGAAAACAACACTGTGTCGCAGCAACTATATGTATGTACTCAATATATTATAATCATAGACAAAAGTTGTCCACCAGGGCACTAACATCTTTTGAATTATTTCTTTAAGTAGATTTTCAGCTCATCTTGATTGAACGTTGAGGTTCATAAAATCATAATACTGCATTGAATCCCCACTGAAAGCACACGTATTGCTTATTTCTATACATTTCCTTGTTTTTATTTACCTAAGTTTTTTAGTTACGAATTCAGAAAATGGAGCTTCTAATTCGTGACCACAATTATGACCTATGTAAACACAGCTGAGCATAGCTGAGGATAGATAGTTTTTTTTTTGTAATTTTTGAACAGCTATCTCTCTTAAACTATTGACTTTTGGGGAAAGTTGTATAACAAAAGTTCGGCTGTCCCATTTCAAAACCTAGTAAGGGCTTAAAAGGAAATTTTACAGGAGAGCCGCATAAACGTTAAATCGGTCAGCCTTTGAAAAGTATTTATGTTAGGTAAAACCATGTGGTTAAAGTGACTTACTAGGTATTAAAATGATCAGAGGCAGTGAATGTCACTTTAGGTATCGATGCTTAAATATATCTACTTATTATGTGAGTTTTCAACGCTGGTGTTTTTGTATTTGGTAGAGACTTTCTAAGTTAGCAAGATTATGCAATAAAACGACTTTTGTAAAAAGTGTCCCTTACTAGGTTTTGAAATGGGATAGCTGAGTTATTCAATATTATGGGTATTTAAACACTCTTTCGGATTAGTACCCCTTTCTGAGTAACCTTGTATACACCTACAACACCAAGCGGATTCCTGATATAATTCAGCCGTCATCAAGCTGTCTCCCCCTCCTAAGTCCCCGCCAGCAACGCCCTAAGCCGAGGTCCGAGTCCCACTAGGGGTCGCTCTTAGTGCTGTTGTTGCAGGTAGTCATGATGTGACGTGTAGTACAAGTAGTTAGCTTAGGTTAAGTATTTTACTACCCCCCCCCCCCCCCCCATTGGCTCGAGACCCTTCAGGTGTCGCCAATAACTGCCCGGTTACGTAGAAACGGTTCCCTAGGAACACCTATAGCAGTCCAAAAAAAAAGGATTGCTGATGCTTTGATCACCAATAACATCGATGTATGTCTTTCCAAGGCTGTCTAGAGGACTCTACTGGCGTTTCCACTAACTTTTTAACAAGCTAGCATTAATACTCCAACCATTTCAAAAGTTTCATAACACTGCCGCTAAAGGTCAGCTATCCGGGGAATGCATTGTGTTCACAATGGACTCAATCAGACAAAGAAACATCACATATATATGACCTCACCTTATCAAAACAGCTTCTAAATGTTCCTATGTCCGTAGTGTTCGTACACACATTACACAATAGCGTCTATCAATGTTGCCGGATCCTTCTTTTCATTTTGCCCGCATAGAACCCTTAAATTACCCGATTTTGGAAGAAAATACCCGCCAACAATAAAAAAAAAATCTGCATCATTATTAGAGCAAAAATTTATGAAAATAGTAAAAAAAATGGTTTTTATTATTATTTTGTTATTTAGACTTGGATACAGACATATAAGTTCTAATGCACCAGGTGTTTAGTGAAAGAAACATCATTTACTACTTCTACAATTTAGCTGCTAAGGTTTCGCGAGATGCATTAAATTTTACTGAACCTCCTGCTTGTTTAATACCGTCCTTTGTGGCCATTAAGAACTTTATGTTGTCTGTTTTCAAATTATTTCCATGGCTTGTTTTTAAATTTTTTAAGGTACTAATACAGTGTGTTAACGAATTCGTGTAATTCCTTCAAACCGCGTGATCTACTGGTGACACAGATTAACACAAAATGGAAATTTCTGAAAAAAAAACTGAAAAAAATAAATTGTTTTCTATATCTGAGTCATTTTAGAGCCTCGAGTTATCTGACTGCAAAGAGCGATATCGCGTTAGTCGTACCCGCTAGCCGTGTCGCCGTGCTTTCATTAATTTATGCGTCGAGATGTTCACAAAAATAAAAATATTTTTTTTTTCTTTTTTTTTTACCTTTTCCTTATATGGTGGTTTACAGTGACGAAGGCTCCATACAACTCGATTCCTATCGGCTTCCCTTTCGAAACGAGTAGTTACTGGAATTCAAGCATCACACTTGAGCAAGGTAAGCATTTTTTGGTCCGGCTTCCCTTTTAAGAAAATTCACCCTTCGCCACTGGTGGTTTAGATTGATCATTTACCGCTACCGCATGAAAAAAAAAGATTTTCATTTTTAATCAACCTAAATCCCGTGCGGGGCCAATCTACACCAGTAGTAGATCATGCGGTTTTAAGGAATTACACGAATTCGTTAACACCCTGTATATCTGTATTCTACTAGTTACTTTTTATTCGATGCTCGTTACTTTGGTTTTACTTCATGTATGATGTATAATATAATTCACTGAAAATACCCGTCAAATACCCACCAGTAATAAAATACCCCCCACATTCCCACCAGTAATAAAATACCCCCCAAATTGCCCGTCAGGGTCTAAAATACCCCTTTTCGGGTAATTTACCCGCCATCCGGCAACGCTGGTGACTGTAGCCCAGATGCGTTGACTGTCGTTTTGACTCAACCTTACCCGTTGTTAACAACAATTGGTAAAACAGTGCAGAGGTCAGTGCAGAGGTCGGGCGATTGGCTACTGCCCAAGTCGAATTCAAAGTTGGAGGTCGCGGCTTCAATTCCTGCACGAAACTAATATTTGTATTGTCTATACAGGGTGTAAACCAATTCGTGTAGCTCCTTCAAACCGTGTGATCTAACTGGTGACACTGATTGACCCTGCATAGGTTTTTTTCAGAATCAACAGAAAAAGTTTTCAAAAAATACATACATACACTCACGCTTTTTTCCCATGGGGGTAGGCAGAAACTGTAGAACGCCACATGCTACGATCCTTACATACTCCTTTCACTGCGTCCACGTTCATACATTTTGTCATACACGCACGCCGGTTGAGAGTACTACGCACCTGTCCTTTTTGAAGAACATCACCAATAACATCAATGTATGTCCGTCTAAGGCGTTCAAAAAATGAACCTTGGTATTCTGTATCTGAGTAATTTTAGCGTCCCAAGTTAACTGACTGCGTGGAGCGATATCGCGCTAGTCGTGCCCGTTAGCTGTGTCGCCGTGCCTTCATTAATTTATGCATGGCATCGAAATATTCTAACAAAAAAAAAAAAAAATGGGAAAAAAAAGTTTATTTTTATTTTTAATCAATCTAAATCCCGTGTGAGGTTAATCTATACAATTAATAGATCATGTGGTTTGAAGGAATTACACTAATTCGCTTACACCCTGTATATAGGATACACGTTGACTGTGATTTATTTAACGAAAGTCTTAATTAAAACAGTGTTCATGAACAGCTGACGGATTGTTTTACTTTCTCGCACAGCTGACTATTGTTTACTTTTGATACCGACATGAGGCTCAAACTATATCAATATTATAACTCTATCCATCATAATAACATAACATCATGCCTCATTCTCCGAAGGGTTAGCAGAGGTGTACAGTACATCCTCATTTCGCCGTTATGTTTTAAGTCCCATGTAATAAGGCGAGCCTATTGCCATTAACGGGACACAAATTCAGACTCCGGTTTGATACTGAGAAATTCCACACGGAAAAACACAATAACACTTTACCCGACCTGTATGCTTATTCTCAACCATCGGAAACTGCCCATTCCGTATCCGATCGGAAAGTATCCGACAGTGCTCTCTAAACGCAATTCACAAATCCGAAATCGAAAACTTTTGACAGTTCTATTCGGAATGAAGACGCCCATTTACGGAAACTAATCCGAGAGTTATTTGCTGCCGGAAAGCACTCGATTTTAAATAAAACAATACAATTTCTGCTGTGATGAATTAAAAACTATAACATCATCTGCATGGCCTAGCCTTTTCCCAACTCTGTTGGGGTCCGCTTCCAGTCGAACCGGATGCAGCTGAATATCAGTATTTTACATGGAGCGACTGCCTATCAGACCTCCACAACCCAGTAGGGTAATACGATACTCTTGGTAAGACTGGTTGTCAGACTTTCTGGCTTCTGACCAACAGTAACGACTGTCAAAGATCTAAAAATGACAGCCGGGACCAACGGCTTTACGTGCTTTCCGAGGCACGGAGGAAACTCGCTATGGTAAATGGTCACCCATCCATAGACCAACCTCGGCAAGCGTGGCTTAACCCGGAAGATCGGTCTATGCGGCTGTAATTATTTAGCCGCGAGCTCAAAGCTTAAAAACTATACATATAATGACTGTTAATAATTTATAAGCTATGTTTCAACTAAGTTTACCTATTTTATATCAAGTTTTAAGAATGTTAAGGCCGCCGTTTTTAAATGCTCGATGTATAAGTATACTTAATTTTAGGTGGTTATACGTAGACACACGTAAGTAATAATGAGTCTGTGATAACCCATTTATCATCATCGTCATCGTTCAGCCGAAAGACGTCCACTGCTGGGGGCCTACTCCCTAACTCCGTCAACGAAGATAGTCGCCCGTCCGAAAGTAGCCCGAAACGTAGAAGTGAACAAAACAAGTGTCAAGTTCAACTTTTCGGACGGGCAAAAACACATCGGTATTAGGGACAACTGTCAAATCGTGTTGTCATTCATTCTTAGTTCGGGGGACGAAATAATCGTATGTCCGTAAGTGATAGGGAGTAGGAAACGCTCGTAACTAAGGCTAGGCTTGTGTAGTACATGTACTATGTACTACTAAGACGCAATTCCTATAGGTGACCGAGAATGAGCTATTCTGTTTCGGTCGTTTAAATAGTTCATTTAGTACAGTGACCGTCTGTCTCACGAGTGCCGAATCTGAACGAATATGTACGAGAGTCTGAGCGAGGAGCGAGCGAAATATTCTGTTTCGGTCGTTTAAATAGTTCAATTAGTACGGTGAACTACAGTGATCATCTGGCTCGCGACTACTCGCGAGAGCAGAATAATCAGAACGAATAAGTACGAGTGTCTGAGCGAGTTGAGAGATTAGAGAAGCATGCGTGTGAGCGTGATGGACGATGTACGATTACCGACTCGCGAATATTGCGCGAAGTTTTTTGTTATGTCAATCACAATAAGGTCTATTATCACTAACAATGCAGGGACAAATTAATATTGCCCGTTGTCGATCGCAGTATGGTTGTTAAAGTACGCAGAGAACGCTGCTGCCCATCCTCTAGAGAATCCCTTAGTCGCCTTTTACGACACCCACGGGAAGAGATGGGGTAGTGCTGTTCTTTACGTCCGGTACCACTATCAACCGGGCACACATCTAGACTCCGGGCTGTTACTGAGAAATTCTACACGGAAAAACTCAATAACACTTTGCCCGACTCCGGGGATCGAACCTGGACCTCACGCTCAGCAGTCGCGCTTCCGACCGCTAGACCGACGAGGCATTCTACCCATCATTGTTACACAATATTGTGCTAAAGTATCCACGTTACTGTTCGTAGTATTACAATAGGCACGTGTGTAACAATGGACGGTCAGTCGTTTACTGCAGATGTCTCGACGCGACGGCTGCGCTGGAGTGGATCGATTAGGGTTGACAAATATACAACTTTATTTTTAGTATATACAAAAACCGAGACACCCCAACAAGATTTTCGTCAGAACTGCCTGAATATGTGTTTTTTTTATAAATCTCCAAGTTACACCGTAGTTTATGTCGCGTTAAGTTCCCTAGTAAAGTGTGAAATGCCTGAGATGTGCAATGCAGGGGTTGTCTAATACACGGAAACTGACCGAGCGGATCGTCTCAAGCCTCAAGGTGTCTGTTCCCGTCCACAGTTATGTGTAGAAACCTATTGAAAGAGAATTGAAATTAATGAAAAAAAAAAGGAAAAATATAATGTGGTGTAAAAATTATATCAATCGATTCTCTTAGTGATTCTGAACAAACTAGTTTCAGGTTTAGTATATACTAAAACTAAACTTGTATACTTTTATTGGCTATTTAGCAGCCTATGCTACAATGTCGAACTGGCGGGGTACCATGCAAGTTCTATACTATCAATGATGTCCGAATGAATGATTGAATGATGTATTCATTTTGCAGCCCTATACGTGAGTGTACGACAAACCTTAGAAATCGTTCGCCGATGAGTAGACAGCCCTATTACTGAGGAGCATGCGCACCTGGTGCGCACGTGGGCACTGCGCATGCGCACAATATTATTAGCTACAGAAGGTCCACTTGTAAAAATAACGTACGACTAGGAGGAATTTGTACACACGGCTATACATCAAGCTATACAAAACCAGTTTATCTTGGCGTCGCTTTGTATAATCTTTTCGCACAAGTAACGGTCAGCTTATACTGGTTTTACATAGCTTGAAGTGTAGCCGTGTGTACATAAACAGTCGGTACGGTGTGCTTAGAATGAACTCACACCGATAATTCAGCCCTCATCAAGCTGTCGCCCCCCCCCCCCCCCTAACCGGACTTAACACGTTCTTGTTGCAAATGAGCGTGTAATATCCTGTTTGTAGAAGCCTTTAGTTTGTCGAGCGAAAGTTGTGTCGCGCTAACGTACGTCGAGCTGATGTGCTGTCGCACCAGCGCACCACTGATGGTCGCCATATCCTACTGTCGCCCTAACATGTGTCGTGTAGGTATTTGTTTGTCGCAACTTTGATTTGGAGTCAAGATAACCGCATGGTAATAGAAGTTAATGCAATTTAATTGACGCCTGTTCAAGCGTGTTCCGGCGAACCATGACATCGGCAAATCTTAGTATCGGCCAATCATTCATTCGTTGTAGCGTTTTTCGGCGAAACGTGCTGTCTGTAAATAATGGTATCGACTAATAGTTTTTTCGTATTACCGTTCAACGGTGAACCATGCTTTCTGTTAACAATTATATCGTTCAAGGGTAATTCTGTGTACCGTACGGGACTCAGGTATACAAGGTTAGTCAGAAAGGGGATAGTAATCCGAAAGGGTGTTAAAGTACCCGAAATAATGAATAACTTTTGTTCTACAACTTTTCCCAAAAGTCAATAGATTAAGGATTAAGAGAAATACTTAGCTGTTCAAAGATCTCAAAAAAATATTCTAAAATCTATCTATCCTCAGCTATGATCAGCTATATTTACATTTTAGGTCATATTTGGAGTCACGAATTAGAAGTTCCATTTTCTGAATTCGTAACTAATGCAGAGATGTTTTTTTTTTGAAAAAACTATTATTTAAATTATTTTACATGGAAATAAAAATCATCGAATTTTGAAATTGAACCGTCATCTGTGATACTTTAAGAGCGGTTACGCACTGCATCCGATCCGAATCCGAGAAAATACGTTCCGAAGTAGTCATACAACTATTTGTATGCTAGTTTACGCACTAGATCCGAATTCTGTCATCCGATTTCTCTCCGTCATCCGTGAGTTTCTAATTCGGAAGAAAAATTGACGGACCGAAGTAGCCGTAGTACTGTTTGTATGAACGCTTTCGCATTACCTCGGATTCAAATCGGACGTCAAATGCATATGCCAAAGATGGCCCCTGAATTGTTTGAATTTGGATCAGAGATCGGATAAGTGTGTAAGCGATATCCGAATTCGGTCCGAGTTTTTTAGACTCTAGATTCATATTTTCACGTATTCGGATCGGAAGCAGTGCGCAAAGCAATATCCGAATTCGGTCCGAATTTTTTACATTCTTATTTTCACGGATCCGGATCGGATGCAGTGCGTAATCGCTGTAAGTGGCCTGCGGATTAGTACCCCCTTTCCGATTAACCTTCTATACAGGGTGGTTCAAAAGTCGTGGATCAAACGAAACAGGGTGATAGTTGGGGTTATTTGCAGTAAAAAATATCCGTGTGGCAGAGCCCTAACTTGATCTCCTTAAAAGTTATAACACTAAGAGTTTTTTTTTTTAAATATCAAAATTTGTAATAAATAGACAATTAGAGTAGAATGGGTACCTATAAATGTTGTTTAGTTGCTTGAAAGTGCTTTTATGACAGTGGGTACCATGATTTATGAGTATTGGCACTTTTTTCAATATCTTTTAAGTCTCATGAAAAAATATTTGTAACTTTAGAACCTTACTGTAAAAAAAAATGTTCTACCATAAAATGCTGCAAATAACCCCAACTATCGCCCTGTTTCGTTTGATCCACGACTTTTGAACCACCCTGTATGTATAATTTCAACTACACACAAAGCTAGAATCAATGTCTGCTCCAAATCCTCAGTTTCCTTCAGTCTCATTTATTTCCTCGCATCAAACATCCGTGCATTAGTCCGCGCGCACACTGCCGGCTGTCGGTGTCGGGTGTCCACATTGATGGATGCGGTCGCACGTGCGGCGAACATGTGGTTGATGTGCACGCTTCCTTACCGGGAGCCGATTGTGGTACATTGTGACGTATTTGTGTTTTAATGTCGAGTCTTTGTAGATTTGATGTATTTAGAGATGTGATGTCTTAGTTGTGTGGAGAATTATTGGGAATTCTGCGTTTGATCAGTGGTTTTTCAGGGAAATTTTGTTTGTTTGTGCAGTTTCCGTGTTTCTCTGTTGGGAATAAAGACAGATCACCATCCGGTAAAGAACTATAATTAGTACAAAATGTACCGCAAGAAACTATACAGGGTGTACCGGAGGAGCGATGTCAATTTTTTATAAAAGATACATTTGATATAGGTTTAGGCCCGGACTCCACCAAAGCGGAGACGAGCGGAGCGGATATGTGTTTTAAAAACGCGTTCACATCCAACGGTCGCCGCACGCAGCTCAGTTCCGCTCTAGTCTGCGCACATCTACACCCTAGCCAGCACACATCTCCGCTACAGTCTAGCCAGTACGCATCTCCGCACAGTTTCGGTGGATACGCCTAGCTGAAAAACATCTCGTCTGCGCTTCGGACATTTCCGCACATCTCCGCTTTGGTGGAGGCCTTATGCCCGCTAGAATTGAAGCTTTTTCCGACCGGCCTAAGCCGATTCCGCGTCGATAAGTGTGGGAAGACCCTTAGTTAACACCGGCACTTTCAAATTGATTACCGCTGAGACGAGAACTGAAAGCAAGGTGTCAAAAATGCAATGCAAAACTTTAGATATGGAATGTTTTAATCAGTGCAGGTCTTGGAAACCAGATTTATAACAGAGTTTTTCAAAGTAGAATTTCAGAAAGAATAATGTGTACTATCGTATCTGTATATGTTACTATAAAAGCTCGGACTACGGTAAATCCTATTTTCTCCAGTAAAACCTAAGATTTACCAAGTCTTAATGGTAAAAGTACCACCAAAGGCACCAATCAAAATAACCTGAGATTACGACCATTATTGCAGGTACTGTTTACAAAGACAAATTATAGGCGTAACGCTTTTTGTATACGCAGTGCAATATTATTTAACAACCTGCCATCGTATTTAGAAATCGATTTATTTTGTACGAGTGCGTTAATGATCAGAAAAACATTGAGTAAACAATACTTTGATGGGTGAATGTTTGCGATTTATCACGGCATACCTGCTACTTTTTCCATATCCTTTTCTTTTTGTTCTTTTTATCTTTGGTCTTTCTTTTACCGACTGCGCGACAGCAAAGTCAGGGTTATTATAAATTTGTAATATAAATGTGGAAGCTTGTAATTAGCAATTGTCAGTTGTTGTTATTACGTTACCATTTGCGTGTATTAGTCTGTAGGCTTTCTTAAAATTGTATAAATAAATAAGTCCGAACTGTTCTTTGTTAACCGTTAATTTCGGACTTTTACCAGCATTCACTCGGTAAATCTTAGATTTTACCACAGAGACACGGTAAATGTTGAAAAATAGTTATGTCTAAACAATTTATAAAATCAAATTAGTAAATGATTAGCGTAGCCGGCGGTGTTATGTTGGTCAGACGAAAATTTTGTTTTTGTTTTAGGTTACTGCGTAAAAAAAATTTTGAAAATGTTTGCGTCGTTGCCTAAGACGACGGCTAACAATTTCAGATGATGATATTTTCTTGTTTCATTCATTTTTCAGTAGTCGGGTTTTAGTTTTTGTACTTACTTTTTATGAATAAGTGAGTTTTGCGGTATACCGCCGTTTGCCTGAATTTTATTTGCCCTAATATCATTTGACATAATAGTCAACAGCCATAATATTATATGACGTAATATTCATTTGCCCTACTCTTATTTGCTATATTAATCACGTGCTAGAAGCTTTGTTTCCCATAAAGTCACTTACCATAACATCATTTGTCATAATCATTGTAAGCCCTAATTATCACATGCCCTAATTATCACATGCCATAATTATCATATGCCATAACATCATTTGCCATCGACATTGGGTGTGTAACGGTTGTTATATCAGGAGAAACTGGATGCAATCGGGACTTTAAGGCACCCCGACTCGGATAGGTTAGGTTAGAAGGGGATGGCGGGGTCGTTTGAGCGAGCGAAGCGAGCGAATAGACCCCGCCATCCCCTTTGTGGTTATTTTTTTATAAACCACCCAGAAGTAGTTTGGTTAGGTGCCATTTGAGTTATTGTCTAATAATTATTATGGCATTTAAATATTATGTCTAATAATCATTATGGCGTTTAAATATTATGTCTAATAATTATTATGGCAATTAAAAATATGGAAAACAATACGTATGGCACTCGTATCTTATGGTATCTAAGTTTCGGGCAATTAAAAGTATGTCATATGTCTTTTAGGGCAAACAAAACATTCGGGCAAATGAAATTCGGGTAAATGAAATTCGGGTAAATGAAATTCGGGAATATGATGATTATGGTATATAATCTTCGGGTAATCAATAGACAACCGAGTTTTGCAGTTGAAGTACATAATATCAAATTCGTTTTATTCCTCGATCTACATACAAATGTCTTCACAGCACATGTTACACAGTCAACCCGCTATTCTTACTCCGGTCGGCTCCGTATCATCGATTTTGGCAGCAGCTCCAGCCTCCCACTGCTCCTAGTTAACTCACAGGTTATGTATCATTTGTACAGTGTTTTGTAGTTTGATCTATTGTGTTGTGAGAGCCAGGAGGGGTGGGAGGTATTGCTCGGATGGAGATTACGATGGCGTGACTTTTGGCAACTACACACATCAAAAGTGTCTAGGGATCAAGCATTTTTATGCGGATTTCTTGAGATTGAGATGTGGCTTTGTAATAAATTTATGATTTTATAAATTTATATGGATCCTTTTTGGTGCATTTCATAATTTGAATCAGGAACTGTGAATCAAATTCGAGTAAAAGATGAAAATCAGCTGTCAATATTTTCCCTATAAAAACATACAACGCATTGAAGACATTATTAGTGCTACTGTTTCCCTACTACTGATTAAAACCAACGTTATTATGGAGCGGCGACGTCATTTAAGCAGGGAAGAAATGCTCAGAGCCGTGGGAATGATAGAAGCTGGTTCCCGGCAACGTACTGTGGCTTTAGCTCTGAATACAAGTCAGAGTGTTATCAGTCGACTTTGGACACGTTACCGAAGCACTGGTACCGTGGCTGAGCGCCATGGAGGACGGTATCGCTGCACCACACGGAGACAAGACCGATACATTCAAATCTTAACTCGAAGAGCTCCAACAATAACCGCCATGATGTTAGCCGTGAGGCTTCATCACTCTTCAGGGAACTTAATTAGCGACCAAACAGTCAGAAACCGCTTGCATGAAGTGAACCTTCATTCCCGAAGACCGCTACGGGTACCACCTATAGCAATGCACAATCGTAGGATTCGATATCAATGGGCTCTTGGACACAGAAATTGGGCAGAAGAACAATGGCGTTTCGTGTGCTTTTCTGATGAGTCTCGTTTTGGTATGAGACCGGATACAAGACGTATACGACACTGGAGAACCCCTGGACGCCAACAGCGATTAAAATCCTGCCAGGAAGTCCATCCTTATAGTGGTGGAACCATCATGGTATGGGCGGGTATTTGGATCGGCGGAAGAACTGAGTTGATTTGGATCAGAGGCAACCTCAACGCTCAAATTTATGCTGAGACGATTGTATCAGACGTCATCGTTCCTCTACAAGCGCAAATCGGTCCCTTATTTCAGTTAATGCATGATAATGCACGACCGCACACCGCAAGAGTTGTAAGACAGACTCTCGCCGCAGCTAACATCAATGTCCTGCCCTGGCCTGCTCAGTCGCCAGACTTGAACCCGATTGAGCATGCATGGGATATGCTACAGAGAAGAGCTCTGCCGAATATGGAGGGTATCCAGTCGCAAGAAGACCTTTTTTTGTTGTTGCAACGAACATGGGCGGCCATTCCACAGCGTGATTTGGATGAACTCATTTTGAGTATGCCAAACCGATGTTCTTGTGTTGTTAGTGTTCGCGGTAGAAACACGGATTATTAATTGTTTAAGTTACCCAATAAAATTTTAAAGAAAACTGTTATTTCAGTCTTTTTTTCGAACTTTTGTGTTAGTGGTTCAAATGTCAAAAATCCCTTTATTAGGAAAATGGCAAATTTCTTTATTAATGCAAAGGTGACTTGGTTTATCGTTACTGTGACAAACGAAAACACTTTATTTGATGAATCCTTAAAGAAAATTTTAATTAATATCAATCAGGAGAAAAGTTATTGCAAAAATATATGTTGATCCCTAGACACTTTTGATGTGTGTAGTATCGGTTTGAATTGAAGTTATGTTAGCGGAAAACTTGTTACAAATCTCTGCGAATACACTCATATACATATCATTAACAATATTAAACGATCGAAGACTAAATGTTAAGGTTTTGTAAAAATGTGTCTGATTAATTTATTTAGTAAAATGAATATTTCACAATAAAAGATAAGATTAGCTTTTATAAAAAAATGGGAGAATTATAGTAGAGCGAATTTAACCAAATACGAAATAGTACCTAATACGGAATAACAATTAGTTATTATTAAAATACTATCTGTACCGCGTAATGCACTTTTTCCTACTTACTACCAACCTACTACCTACCTTCAGAAACAAAATCAAAATATTAACAAAAAGTTAAAACCATTTTCATGCATGCGGTAAACAAATGAAGAATATGGACATACTGACAAAAATGTCTTTCATAAGAACCTTCTGCTGACAATAAGGAACACAACGAAAAAAATATTTGCGGATTCGGTCCAGCCGCTCACGAGTGATGCCGTGACCAAGGGAAATAGGGATTCATTTTTATATACATAGATATTGATTTAGCACACGCGGTTGTCGTTACGGCGAATGGCATAATAGTCAAGAGCCTCGATCAACACCTTATGAGGCTCTCGTTGGGCGGCTGGATCAAGGGCTTGCCACAGAAAGCAGTACTCCTTGAAAAAGCACGCATAGTGAGGAGGTTATTTTCTCTGGAGCCCTGACTATCGGCAGCTTGGAACCTGTTACCAATACTACTATTTTTATATATGTATTTTAAAATGTGTAGTGTTTTTTTATGTATATATGTATACTATTTAAAAATGTACTTAATAGGGGATTTACACGTCCGTCTAAATGACAATTCTACTAGGCAGCAAGTGACTAAAATCGCAAGCCCCAAAGTTGGGTGCCATCCGACTTTTGCCATGCGGCGGGTGACTAAAATCGACCGTGTAAATGGTCAATTGCAGGCGATCGCCCGCCGCATGAGGTGTGTTGTGCGCTGTGTTGTTCCGCTAGAAATGAACAAGTCGCATGCGATTTTTGTCGACCGGTGTAAATGGGATGGCGATTAGATTTTTACAAGCGATGCGACTGGTGACCTGCCGCACGGCTAAAATCGACCCGTGTAAATCCCCCATTAAATGTATGTATGACGAATAAACGAAAATATTCAAATTTTCCATATCTGGTTACTTTCCCTCTACTATCTAGTAAAAGAGTATAGAAACACAAACATCAGCGCTCTGCGGTACAAGGGGCTTACTCGCGGTAAGCCTCTGCGTCCCGTCAGGTAATCCATCGAGCTTTGTCGCTAGCTACGACCACCAGACGACACGTTTGGTGCAGTGGCTAAGCGATTGGCTTCTGCGCCACGGGTCGTGGGTTCGATTCCCACACGGAACAAAAATTTGTATGGCCTACAGATGGTTGTTTCGGGTCTGGGCGTTTGTTTGTGAGATTTGTGTCTGTAAACGCACCCACGATACAAGAGAAATCTTAGTGTGGGGCAACGTTTTTAAAAAAATAATAAAAAAAGCTACACACACACATGTGTCATCATATCTATAGGATAATATACGTTTTTAAAGCTAAAATCCTATACAAACTGTCAAAAACGAAAAAAACGTTAACGTATAAAACGTTTATAGCTTAAAACCTTCCTCTTGAATCACTCTAACTATTAAAAAAAACCGCATCAAAATCCGTTCGTAGTTTTTTTTTTTTAATCTTTGCCCCACACTAAGATTTCTCTTGTATCGTGGGTGCGTTTACAGACACAAATCTCACATACACAAACGCCCAGACCAGAAACAATCATCTGTAGGCCATACATTGTTCCGTGTGGGAATCGAACCCACGACCCGTAGCGCAGAAGCCAATCGCTTAGCCACTGCACCAAACGTGTCGTCAAAAAAGATTAAGATTTTAAAGATGTAAGCATACATAGGGACAGACAGACAGCGGAAAGCGACTTTGTTTTATAATATACAGGGTGTTAACGAATTCGTGTAATTCCTTCAAATCGCGTGATCTACTGGTGACACCGATTAACCCTAAATGGGAATTTTTGTAAAACAACTGAAAAAATAAAATAAAAAAATTACTTGATTTTCTTTTTCTGCGTCATTTTAGAGCCTTGAGTTATCTGACTGCAAAGAGCGATATCGCGTTAGTCGTGCCTGCCAGCCGTGTCGCCGTGCTTTCATTAATTTATGCGTGGCATCGAAATGTTGACACAAATAAAACATTTTTTTGCAAAAAAATTAATTCTTCTTTTTTTACTGAATCCTTATTAGGTGGTTTAGATACGATCGGAAACAAAGCCGCATGAAAAAATAATAATTTTATTTTTTTATTTTTAATCAATCTAAATCCCGTGCGGGGCCTGTCTACATCAGTAGTAGATCATGTGGTTTTAAGGAATTACACGAATTCGTTAACACCCTGTATAATGAAGTCGGGATGACGTTACAACATTAAATGATACTACGTATTCTATGATGAGTTTTACGATTGAACAAAAACAATACATTCAATAGTTTAGTCACAGGAATTTTCGTAAGATTTACTTAATAATTTTATGAATATCAAGATCTATAAAATGCATGACTCGTTTAAACCAAAATTATCTTTATTTCAGGCGTAGAACAGATTTAGTTAACATAAGTTTTCACTTCAACATCCCTTCATCTACATGAATGAGTGAAATTGAAAAATAGGATACATTTCGAAGAGTGTGCTTCAGATCTGCATGATCTAATTCCCCCCTACCCTTTTTTCTATGGGACGGCCAGAAGCACGAAAAAGCGCCATCGGTTCATGGTTGATATACCAAAAACCCGAACGAAGCGCTTTGATTTCACTTTCATTGTGAAAACCGCCGAACAGTGGAATGCGTTGCCCGAGAGGGTGTTCCCCGACAGCTACAATCTGGGTGTCTTCAAGTCACGAGTGTATCGGTTTCTTCTGGGCAAGCGTGCTCCATCGTAGACCGCATCATCGCTTAACATCAGGCGAGATGGCGGACAAACGCAGGCCTAGTAACAAATGTGGCCTGCGGGCGACGGGTTAGGGGACCCGTCGCCCGACCAAGAACAGGCCCGAGAAGGCGGCGCGCATGTGTTCCGTGCGCGCCTCTCAGGAGGACGTTGGGCAAGGCCCCACAGAAAGAGAGGTCGGCCAGGGGCTGGCGGACCGAGGCCTGCCGGGATCGCGGTGCATGCAGCTGCGAATCCCGTGACCCTGGCCAAGGGTCAGGAGTAGGAACACCGTGGGTTTTTAGCCGGTAAGAGTCCGGCACAACCCTTCGCCTTCCCCAGGCGAAGGGTATCCATGAGGATATTCACACGTTAAAAAAAAGGCCTAGTAACAAATAAAAAAATATATTTAAATCTCCCTTTAAAGGGTTAAACAGAGAAGGAACAAACATTAATCACCACGGTTGCTGAGGTGCTAGAGGTGCACGTAGTAAAACACACGTGAGTACCGTACAATCGGTACAAGGGGGTTAGTGATGTAAGCCGCTGTGCGGAACACACCGCTGATAATCTGACGGCTTCGCCGCTGGGAACACACACTATCTGCAGGTTTAACTGTGTGTACGCAAACACATACCAGAATCTATTCTTTCTTGTTGTTTGAAGTACACATCAATACGTTGGTACAGCAAGACTACAGTCACAATCAGCTTTTATTAAAACTATACAACGTTATTTTTAGTATATACAAAAACCGAGACACCCCAACAAGATTTTCATCAGAACTGCCTGAATGTGTGTTTTTTTTAATAAATCTCCAAGTTACACCGTAGTTTATGTCGCGTTAAGTTCCCTAGTAAAGTGTGAAATGCCTGAGATACAGGGGTTGTCTAATACACGGAAACTGACCGAGTGGACCGTCTCAAGCCTCAAGGTGTCTATTCCCGTCCACCGATAGGCGTAGAAACCTAAAGTGTAAAATTGCACCGACTTCCGAAACTGTTAATTTTATATTAGGTATGGTAATTATTTTACTCTTTTTAGGTTTTTTTGAAGTCGGTTTTTACTTTTATTTAATGTTTTTTATTAAATACGTTTTAGTGCCATAAATTACACGGTTGCGTAATCTTTCCAACTAGGTAGTTTTCTTTAAGAATAGGTATGAATGTATAATTATCATGACGGCTCCTTACAAATACTTACAATCTTCTTTGTTCTTGGCTAATGTTTCTGTGATGACAGTTAAAACAGAGATTGAAAGTCCTCATAAAAACTTTTGTTGAAGGAAACCACAAACCAAAACGTCATCAAAGTATTTTTTTTTGTTGTTTTTGTTGATTTTTTCAAAAAGCGCCGAATCTATTTCGATAAAATTCATATGGGACCACCTCTAAAGTGTGGCCTACCAAACAAAAAAAGAATAATCAAAATCCATTCGTAATTGGCGGAGATATCGAGTAACAAACACACAAAAAAAAAAACATTTTGAAGTCGGTTGAAAAAACCAGCTAAATCTGTTGCTAAAAATAAACCTTCCAAAGCGCATACATTATTACAATACTTCTGGTTTAGTTGAATGCCATGACAGAGGGGAGTCAAGTCTCGTGCGGTAAGCCAGTGTTCCGTGCTTAGTAATCCGATGCGTCGCTAATGGCCGCCAACTGGCATTAGGTACATGCAGGAGCTTATTCTCTGTGACATTTAATAAAACATGTATATAACGAGGGTAGTTCACCCATTGGGGGTACCTCGTCATCAGAGTCCAAGTTCAACTTGGTGTAGGTAGGAAATAATAGTCACAACACTGATTATAGTCATCTATTTATTCACTCTCGATAACAAAATAATAAAATCTCTAATGATCAAATCGATGGAAACTGATTAAAGTACGGAAACGCGGTAAGTTCGGTGCAGGCTGGCAAAACGACCTCTCGCCCTCGTGTCTCACTCCAAAGTAAGTCCACTCAAATCAAATGCATCCAATGTCAAAAAGAACGACAGCTGACAGCTTGCTGACAACCGTCAAACAAGACATGCCACGTACCTCACCGACCTCACCCAAGCACACTGCTTGACGTTTCCGACAAACGATAATAGATGGCGTTGTACTACATTAACAATAATCAATAGTGATTCTAATAGTTGCGCCTCTGTGTTGATTCTGCGACATATATATCGCGTCTACGTTACAACTCTATCTTTGCAGTTCATAGTAGCGTTGCTTGCAATTGTGAAATTCAGTACACAGAATAAATACTTCATTTTTCCGATTGTACATACGGATAGTACCGCGTCCGTGTTATTTGCGCACAATACATTAATTTGGTTCTCTGTTGGAATATCGAAATATTATTAGCCGATTCTCATCTGGCCGACAACCTTTCGCCACTTTTCATTTCGCCGAATAATTAAAACGCCGAATGATTAAAGTCCCTACTTAATTATGTTTTGTAACTTTTTGTTACGCCGACTAGTCTGCTGGTCACTATTTCATTAGTCAACTGTATTATCGGTAGTGTTGCCAGATGTCCCGATTTGCGCGGGACGTCCCGATTTTCAGGGGTCTGGGGACGCGTCCCGATTTGTACCTGATCGGGACGCTAAATGTCCCGATTAATCAAAAAATGAAAAAAAAAAACATTAAAAAAATGAGTATTTACGCTACGTAATTTTTTTAACACGGAACGCCATCTATTGGCGTTGGAGTACGATTTTATTTTATAATTTCTACTAGTCTAGCAAGCCTGATTACTTGTTATGTAAGATTAAATAGACTTAAAACCCCTTGTTTTTTTTTTGTTTACTGTCCCGATCTGCAACCCTAAATCCCGATTTTTTTGACCTCATGTACCGATTTACAACAAATCGGACCTGGCAACACTAATTATCGGCCACTTTACACTTGTTAGAAGGCTCATTTTGCCATCATGCAAGCAAGAAAGCGAGCAAGCATGCAAGTGTTTCTGGGTTTGCTCCGCCAGAAGACTCGCTTTGTCGCCCCTTCGCTTCGCTCGCACACTCTACCAGCCCTACACTCAGGAGGTCGCCGACTCTCCCCCCACTCGCTGTGCTTCGACCTCGTGCACTTGTTCCACTCAGGACCTTAAAGAGGACACTTAAACAAACAAAAAATATCAGCAATACGGATGTACGTAAGGATTGAGGGCCATAACCGTGTATCGAAAAACTAGTGTTTTCAAGATATAGTAGAAGTTGTAAAACGAATTAAACTAAACTAATTTAAGTTATTTTTTCATGCTTGAAGTTTGAATTTCTTCCAATAAATAGTTAAATCAACCTGTGAACATTATTTGAATACATTCTATCGCATAACACGCAATTCTTTTAATGATTATTATTGTTTTCATGTGGCGATCTTTACCTCCAAATATCTCGGCAACGTGACACTTTAAGGAACCGTATTGCTGACATTTTTTGTTTGCTTGAGTCTTCCATCCATATTTACTAGTAACAAAGAGTGCCGCAATCTTGAAAAAAAAAAAATGAAAATGCCAGCTTCCATAGAAAAATCTTCAAACCCCTTTCTAGCTTATCGTACCTACATCCAAACTTAATCCTCGAAGCAGAGGGGACATACGTAAATTAGTGGAGATCAACGCAGATACGCGGTGACGTCACGACGGACGCACTGATAGCGAACGGTGACGTATCGAATTAGAATCGAAGCTCTGACGCGATCAGATTTATGTGTGCGGAGCTCAAGGGTAATACCACAGCATTAATTGGGTGTGGCAACTATGCTATACGTCGAAGTTACGTACCAGAAATATGCACTAATGAAGTTGACATAATTGGTACAAAGGAAGGAAAATAAGATACTTTTTATTTAGTTGGATTATTGTGTGTTTTGCTCTTGCAATTAATTCAATTTTAAGTAAAATATGATGTTCCTTAACAAAATAATACTTTAAAATTGTAATGTAAAACAATAATATCCCTACTGAAAATATGATACACCATTAATAACGGCCGTCCGTGCGAAGGACAATAGCGCCCAAAGGGTTTCACTTTTTTTGAGTACCTAGTTTTTACACGATCTCACTACACAGAACGGCATTGTTGACATGTGACATTGAGGTGTAGCTGCTTGTTCGCCCAAATGAAGAATGACGCGCGCAATTGTAGCTCTTTTCAAATTTCTTGTGTTTTAACTCTCATTCGGTTCGGACATTTTTGAGCGATGACCCGAGGTCCATACTTATTCTAAGTCAATGATAACAACTATGGATGTTACTTATCCGAACTAAAGATTATTTTATTTTATTTTTTATTTAATTTTACAATCTTCAGCCTAACACATATCTCTGGTCCTCTCTAATCTATATCTTTGACTTATCTGCTTCTTTATTGTCTCCTCTGTTCCGTAAAATCAAGTATTTCATCGATTATTCATTCTAAGTTCCTATCTTTTCTCCAATATCCTAAAATGTTTTCGCTATATTCGTAAATGTTTATTGTATTTTATTCTACTTACTTTCAACATTTTAACTCTGTGTCTCTAGAATTAAACTGATTTCTTGGTTAAGCATTTTTTCTGTTTTGTATTGGACAATTGAATTTTGGCAATTTGTTTTAAGGTTGCATAGTCAAGTCAGCGATTATTACCACTAATAGCACCTATTAAAACTTAATCCCTATACTCGTAACGTAAATTACAGGAGTTAAACACAGATACGTGGACGTCACGACAGACACTGAAACTGATAACAATGACGTATTGAATTAGAATCGAGCCTGAGGGAAATTAGGCGCTAGACAACATTCGACGAACTAAAGGGGAATCTGATCGACTAGAAAAGATTACCTATTGTATCTGGTTGTGTAGACTTTGCCTTATGAAAGAAGAAATGATGATTTTTTCAAGGAATCGTTAAGAAGTAAGCTAATAAAAGATGGCGGCCGACTTGCAAATTATACCTTAAATAGACTTTGATATATTATTATTAGAACATCGCCTATCGTCACTAGGAGCGCATAGCATTGCGCAGTGTCCCTTTCACACCGGTCCGCCCACGCGCATGCGCCGTCGCCGCGGCGCGACTGCACGGCTTTCTACTATTTGCAACTCTGCTTGTTTATAAGCGCCTGGTACTTTTGATGAAAGACTTTGTTGTAGTTCCAATCTATTGTTAAGATAAAAATGTTGTTTTGACAGATTGCTCAGTCTAGTAAAGTTATGTCCTCAATGCTATTCAGTTTACTATAATAGCCCAATGTTGGGCAAAATCCATTATCCACCGGAGCTAAATACTGCAGATCTTAGATAACTTTAGGTAATTTTGTTACAATTCAACCAGAATTGTATTACTTATACTTTTTCTATAATCCGCATTTTGCATATTTCACTATTGTAATTAATATTACCTTTTGCTTTGTATAGACTCAATTAATTTATTCACTTGACAGACAGATATGTGTTGCTGGGGAGTTTCTTCTTCACAGCAAAAACACTAGGAAGCGGTGAAGGGAGGGCGCTTTTTGGGGCTGTCTTTGATGTATATAATTTTGACGTTCAAAAAGAACTAAGTAATTCTAGTCTATTTTGAATAAATGAGTTTTGAAGTTTGCAGCTTAGGACATTCGGGGAGGCGAAATCACCATGCTTGGCTTGGCTAACGGGTTAGAGATTGTAGTATGCTTTTTTTTTTCTTCTTTTTTTATTTACGGCTCCATCTTCCATGCGAAAGATGTCCGGTCCTTTGGAAGGCATACGGGGGACACAGATCTAACGCGCAAAGGCCCTTTGAGAATTTTAATCTAAAATGGGGTGGGGTACCAACCAAGGAATATCCACAGCTACACTATTGGAGTACAGTCATGGACCGTCCCAGGTGGGTGCAAGACTGTTGTAAAACATGGTGAAAAATATCTGGTCTACGGGAAGGGGTGATATGTGGACTGGTTAACTTCTATTGCCGGAAGAAAACGGCGTCTGCCTTTCAAGTTTAAAATTGTAATGTGTTGGCAGACGGTGACTCGCCAGCTCACTGAGTCCCCTGAAAAGCCGCCAGTACATAGGCGAAGGGGGCAACAACGTGTAAACGGGTAACACTGGCGCCACACGTGCCGCCAACGCTCGTATCAACGTTGGTCGGTTAATTTCGTGAGGCGTCCACACGTTGGCTGTTATACCAGTCCTGTCCCGTCAGAGCCAACGTGAAGATGTCAGATACAGAAATCGAAATTGCTCTAAGCGCTTTTAAATTACTGAGTGCCAATTATCTAATCTAATCTAAATATATAAAAGCGAAAGGTCACTCACTCACTCATCACGAAGTATCAAAAACCGCTTGACGTATAAAGATGAAATTTAGCAGGGAGGTAGTTTATGGTTAGTAGACGTCCGTAAAGAAAGGATTTTTGGAAATTTTACCCCTAAGGGGGTGAAATAGGGGATTACACTTTGTATGGAAGTCCGTCATTTTTTAAGTAAGAAGCACTGAATTAAATATTAAGGATTCTGGTTAGAAATGAATAATCACGTATTTGAGGATTTTTGGAAATCCAGCCCCTAAGGGGGTGAAATAAGGGTTGAAAGTTTGTATGAGAAATCTGATACTTTTGAAGTAAGAAGCATGGAATTAAATATTTAGGCTCTGAAGCAATAAATACACACCGTGTTAAACGGTTTTAGAAATTTTACCACTAAGGGGTGAAATAGGGGATGAAAAATTTTCTGAAGTTATAAAAACATAAAATAATCAAATAATAGGGTTTTTGGTTAGTAATACATGTACACGTGTTTGACCGTTTTTGTAAATGGAACACCTAAGGGAGTGAAATAATAAGAGTTGAAACAAGGGATGAAAGTTTTTTCATAGTTAAAAAGCATGATATCAAATAATTGAGTTTCTGGATAGAAATAAATGCACAATGTTTGAGTGTTTTTACAAATTCAACCTTTAAGGAAGGTTTAAAATTTACGCAAACGAAGCTGCAGGCAACAGCTAGTAATTTATATTTATTACTGAAAAAAAGGAAAAAGCCACGTCAAAGAAGATGGTGGATGACGACACATCATATGTATGCTGTGCATGGTAAACTTCTAAAAATTCGATAACTTTTTCTTTTGTCCATGCGGTTGGCGTTTTTGAAGGTGAGGATGCCATTCTCGCTCGTCGCGCGCTCTCGTTGCGTGTTGCAATAGGACTGAGCAAAGCGCCAACATGTGTACGTATCGCGAACGTTGGCGCAGATTCCTTTGATAAAACCGACACGCCTCGGCCAACTCCCAACGCTTGTCCCAACGTTGGCGCCAATATTATTTTCTAGATCCACACGCTGGACGAGTGGCGTTGGGACCAACGTTGGGGCCAACGTGTGGAGCCGGCCTAAGCTATTTATTACCACAAACTTATGTCTGGCTTTAGTCGCCTAGTCTATCTTTCGCTGGGTACCAGGGCACAAGGCGCTACAAGATGTAAGGCCACATCTCAGTTCTAATTACACACATTATGCAAAGAGCGCTAAGATACGGCTACAGACTGGAATTTCTAAGTATATTCTACGAGTAACTTCGTGCTAAGTTACGTAATGTACTACTTAAGTAAATTCTCATAAATTCCACAATTTAATGAGATTACGTATTAATTTACTAAGTACATACGTTATTTACACTTGTCTATTATTATTTACTGAGCGTTATTTGTAAAAGTTAACTACGCTATACTATTTCGCTGTATAGTAAAGCATATTGTATCACAAACAATAACTTTATACAGGGTTAACAGGTTATACAGGGTTAATAACTTTATACGAATTCGTGTAATTCCTTAAAACCACATGATCTACTACTGATGTAGACAGACCCCGCACGGGATTAAGCTTGATTAAAAATAAAAAAATAAAATTATTACTTTTTCATGCGGCTTTGTTACCGATCGTATCTAATCTAAACCACCTAATAAGGATTCAGTAAAAAAATAAGAATTTATTTTTTTGCAAAAAAATTTTTTTATTTGTGTGAACATTTCGATGCCACGCATAAATTAATGAAAGAAGGGGGCACGGCTGGCGGGTACGACTAACGCGATATCGCTCTTTGCAGTCAGATAACTCAAGGCTCTAAAATGAATCAGAAATAGAAAATCAAGATTTTTTTTATTTATTTTTTTACTTGGTTTTCAAAAATTCCCATTTAGGGTTAATCTGTGTCACCAGTAGATTACGTGGTTTGAAGGAGTTACACGAATTCGTTAACACCCTGTAGAATGACATTTACACTAATGCTATACGCAAGCCGGTCTAATATGTATAGCAAGTTATTTGACGGCGATATGTCTGGCGACTGACGGGGTAGAAGAAGTGAGGCGGGGCGGGGACCGGAGAATCGTACGATATAGCTCTGAGAATTGCTCAAGTTTATCACGTTCTGTCTACGCTATACATATAAAATGTATGCTGAGCGATATCGTTGTGCCATACAATATTTGCTATATGTTATATATTATAGCGTAGTTTGTACTGCGCTTTATATGCCCTGTGGCTATGACAAAATAAATAAATTTACTTACCGATGATAGTATTTTTAATTGCCAAGCTGCATATTAACATAACATCACTCACGCCTGTATTCTCCGGAGGGTTGCTGTTTACAGCTATGTACGCGATAAACTTGAGCGATTCTCAGAGCTATATCGTACGATCCTCCGGTCCCCACCCTACCTGACTTCTACCCCGTCCGTCGCGCTCGACTGATCGCCGTCAAATAACTTGCTACGAGTATACTTACATAGTAGACCGTCTTGCGATATAGAGTATAGTGTAAACGTCATTTTACTATATAGCGAAATAGTATAGCGTAGCCTGAACTGCGCTTAATGGCTTAATAGTCATTGGTTCATGTAATTGCTCAATTTAGGAAAGTCAAAATCTACTATATTTTGTGTCGTAGCATTGTGGTCAAAAGATACTGTCAGCTGCCCATTGGACTCGCGTGAGTTATGGCGAACAAGATATGATATCTTTAATTAAATGTATGCTCCACCGCTTACTTACCAATTTATGTTAGTAAATCTTATGTTAGATAATCTACACCTTGTATGGGGTAAATAGCTATTGTTTATGTTTTGATCAACATACATACATACGTAACTCGGGCCTTTTTCCCATGGGGGTAGGCAGAAACTGTAGAACGTCGCATGCTACGATCCTTACATACTCCTTTCGCTTCATCCACGTTCATACATATTGTCATACACGCTCGTCGGTTGAGAGTACTACGCACCTGTCCTTTTTGAAGAACATCACCAATAACATCGATGTATGTCCTTCTAGGGCGTCCTCTACTGGCGTTTCCACTGACATTCGCATTATAAATTATAAGGTATAAGGTATAACGGGCTGGTATCCGCAACTCCACGTCTAAGCGCGTATTTTGCGTGATGGGTGGTAAGTATAGTTACTCGATCCACCCTAACTCCTCGAAGAAGGCCAGCACACCCTTGATGTTACTGGTGATCTCTCGGAGAGTACCTGGGTTTCCGAAGTACTTGGCCCTGTATGTGGCGACCTCAGGGCAGTTTAGTAGCACGTGGGCTGCCGCCTCGTCCTCCTCCATGCATGCTCTGCACAGTGGGCTGTCTGTAACTCCAATGACAAAGAGGTGTTTGTTAAATGAACCATGGCCAGTGATGGCCGCTGTGACTGTCCGCAGTTGTAGCTTTGACAGCCGGAGGGATTTTTTAGTGAGTCGACCGTCAATGGCGGGAAGCGCCTCCCTGGCTTGCCTGCACTCGCCATGGTTTATCCATAACTCGTTGTGTTGGTCTCTGGTGCGTTTCCTTACCAGGGTGCGTAGGTATCCGAAGGGGAGTGGTACTATGGGTTCGGGACCCACCGCATCCATGCTCGATCCCCTTCTGGCGAGCTCATCTGCTGCATCATTGCCTCGGGAACCGCTGTGTCCTTTGATCCATTGAATGGTTATATTATTGAGGTTACCCACCTGGTTCAGATTATAAATTCCTTTTGTTAATCGCCGTTCACTCAATCTTTTAACATGCCCAAACCACCGAAGCATACTCCTTTCAATTTTTGTCACTACATCATTTTTTAAAGCGCAACTTTGTCTTATCACATCATTCCTCAATCTATCATTCAAAGTTACATCGCACATACTTCTTAGGGAATGCATGTCCACGGCATTTACTTTCATGGCTTCGTTTTGACCATGTATTATTTCGTTTATTCATTCTAAATGACGACACGTTTGGTGCAGTGGCTGAGCGATTGACTTCTGCGCTACGGGTCGTGGGTTCGATTCCCACACGGAACAAACATTTGTATGGCCTACAGATAGTTGTTCCGGGTCTGGGAGTTTGTGTTTGTGAGATTTGTGTCTGTAAACTCACCCACGATACAGGAGAAATCCGAGTGTGGGGCAATGTATTAAAAAAAAAACTAACAAAATATGTTTTTTTAATATTTCTGTTAAAAAATACATTTAATAATATAGTAGCCCACCAGCATCGGGAACAGGGTCCAAGCTACCGGTGGTCAGGGCCTCAGAGAGAGGAACTTCCTAACAATACGCGCCGTGTCCAGAAGCACTGCTTTCTGTATCAGGCTCTTGTTCCAGCCGCCCAATGAGAGCCTCATCAGATATTGTTTGAGGTTATAACTATTATTTATCTATTGACTATTTCTTTCTGTGTTCCGAGTTTATTTAATCTACGTTTAGTTTAATTTATCTAAAGTTCAGTTTAGTGTAATTTATGTAAAGTTTAGTTTAGTTTAATTTATCCAAATTTTAGTTTACTTTTTAGTTATTTTAATTTATCTAAATGTTATTTTAGTTGTGTTTAATTTATATAAAGTTTAGTTTAGTTTCATTTATCTAAAGTTTTGTCTAAAGTTAGTTTAATTTATCCTTAACGATTCATTTCTTACTATTGATATCCTCAATACATTTTATTCAGCACATTAACCACAGAAGCTCGAATTACTTAATATTGCTTAGTAATATAAAGCTAGACAAACCTCTGTCTGAACACAATGTAGACACAGTCGTCTTTATTTGATACATTTGCATTTAATTGTCGTTGGCTGAAAGGGTAGCCTCTCTACTAAATATAATCAGAATTCTAGAGGATTCCTAGAAGACGGAATGTCAATAACCTTGGAACAACTGAGTTTAAAGCCTTTGAAATTACTACAAGGTTAGTTGGAAAGGGGCTAGTAATCCGCGGGCTACTTTAAGGGTCAATTAATACTAGCGCAGAGTCGAAGCACATCGAAGCGTTAATCTGAAACTTAACATAGCAATTGACATTGGGAACTTTCTGCCCCGCTTTTCGAAAAGTAGCGGACATAAACGAAACCTATCACAGATGATAGATACTATTATCTATTTTATTGCCGTGCATTTTTTTTTCCTGTAACCTATGGGAATATTGAGAAAATAAGGTTTCAATATTTTAGTATTTTTACTTTCACACTTCACATTACACCTAAATATTATTAATATCATCACAAAAATACGTCAAAATGGCTATGATAATGCGCGCTGCGGCTCGGCAGAGTGTCAGGTAAAAAATAAACCGGTTTCGCTGCGCCAGCTGCCTTTTTGGACGATATTATTATCATAGATTATGATGAATAATAAAAGCCTATTATTATATACCAGAGATGGGAAAAACTGTGGAAAGTACTCATTGAGACTGGAGTTCCATCACACCTGGTATCGATTATTCGAAATCTGTATGAGTCTGGATTTGGCACTGTCACGATCAAATCTGCAATGACTCAATTGAGTAAAGTGTGGAAAAGCAGGAACATAACGCACAAAACCAAAATCCACCTGGTACGCACACTTGTTTTCTCCATCGCACTATATGTTGCAGAGACATGGACACTCAAAGTCGCTGATAGACAAAGAGTTGATTCTTTCGAAATGTGGTGCTGGCGTCGCTTATTAAGGATACCACGGACTGCCCTCCGTACAAACGTCTCTGTATCGTTAAATTGTCAAATACAGTTTATTAGTTTATTAATATAAGTTCAGTACTGTTTTTGCATTTTTTAAAACAATAACATTTAGTGAAAAATATACATATGACATTTTTATTAGTTATTATGTGTTACAAAACAATATAAAATGTAAAAAAAATAAAACATTTTAGACAAAAATATTTCCAACTTAGACTCATCATACCTCAGAATTCCCATAAGTCACAACATAGCGCTTTAAGTAAACATACCTACAGGTCTAAAGCTTTGAAATAAAGTACGTTTCATCTTTGTCCGCCGTGGAGATTTTTCCCATAGTAAAGTTCCCAATGTTTTTTACCCTTATCTCAACAACGTAATGCACATACTTCTTCTGAGATAAAAAGAAGACGCGCGAATTCAAACGCATTCGATGGAATTCGCGCGTCTGAGTGCGACCAACGCTGATTGGTGCGCGTGCGTTCGCGCTCACCCGAGCGCCTATAAAGGTGGGTATAGTCTAGAGCATTTACTTATAACAGAACATCGAGCATTCGCTGTTTTTAAATTTACTCGAACCACATTTCGAACATGACGCTCGATGTTTTGTTACAACTTGATTTTAAGAACCAATAAGCATTTTTGTGTAACATTTTATCGAGCAAACGCACGAGCCGGACGGCGGGATGTGAAGTGCACGGGCCGAGGGATGAAGCAGGTCGTTACTTGTTCAGGTGAGTATAGACTAGAGCATTTACTTGTATCAAAACATCGAGCTGCTCTAATGTGTCACCCTTTCACGAACCGAACAATAAACACGACACTCGACGCTTTGTTACAACTTATTATTGCAAACAACCGAGCGAATTTGTGTACCATTTCGTCGGACAAAGACACGAGTGCGAACGCAGCACATGCGACATGTAGATCTGACATTTCAGCGAAGAGTAAACGCGAAATAGAAAGGAAGGTTACAGGTAAATGCTCACTCGCCGTTAGCATTACTTCAAACACCGTGTCGAGCATTCGCAGGAACGTTACATTACATGGAAGTGCTTCTTTAAATTGAGCTTTTGCTTGTATTGTACAATTCGTAAGAACGTTACATTACATGGAAATGCTCGAGAAAATGCTCTAGCGTATACTCACCTTTACGCGAACCAACGCTTCGTCACTTGTCAGTCGGAATCGGAAACTGATCTATGAGTCAACTGGCAGCTGATGATGTCCATCACTACTAAATGTAAAAGCGTGCGATGCGAATTCACGCGAATACGTGCGCATTCGTGCAACTTCGCTTTAATTGTGATGAATTTGACGCTTCGATGCGCTTCGACTCTGCGATAGTACCTATGAATTGACCCTAAGTATCACTGATGACTGTTTTAAAGCAAGTGTTAAAATTCGATAATTTTATTTCCCTAAATAATGATGTTTATTTTAGTGATTTCAAAAAAATTTCACCTCCGCTTTAGTTACAAATTCAGAAAATGGAGCTTCCAGCGTAACCCCAAATACGACTTAAAATGTAACCATAGCTGAGAATAAATATCGTATTTTTTATGAAGTCTTTGAACAGCTATTTACCTTAAACTATTGACGTTTTGGGTAAAATTGTAGAACAAAGTTTATAATTATTATGGGTACTTTAACATCTTTTTGGATTAGTACTCCCTTTACGACTAAACTTTAAAGTACAACAGGAAAAAAAAACGTTGCCCAACATTAGTATTTCTCCAGGAGGTGCAATAACAGAGCCTCCACTCCTGACGATACTTGAGTACGTCCGGCGCACGGTGGGCAGTCAGCCCCGCTACCAACCTTGCTGACTGGCTAATCTTTTCACCACAGCATGAGCTATTTACGTATAGCTCGTGCTGACACCAGAGAAGAAAAAGAGCATTTCAATCACATGAACAAATATTTCGATGCCTCCCACGTAAGTTGTTGTAAGCCACAAATTGCATTTTTGTGTTTTTCACGTAAAAATGACTAATTTTATGTATTCTTGTATACTTTGAACTAAAGGTACTTTTTAAAAACATAGACACTGAATCACAGTCAGTTATTATTATAAGTTATCACAACAAAGTTAATCATAAAAAGGGAAAATAGCAAAAATATCGGACGTTCCTCAATGGCGGTTATACTTACTACCCTAGAGCGCAGGCGCGTGCCGCTCTTTTTAACCTGTGGTACACGTTTTTCGAATGTTGCCAACAGTATATTATCTGTTCCAAATATAAAAATACCGAAAAATATATATATTTTTGCTATTTTTAAATTTGGAACAGATAATAGTACTTACATGCAGTTAGACATTTTTACGTGAAAAACACAAAAATGCAATTTGTGGCTTACATAACTTACGTGTAACTTACGTGGGAGGCATCGATTTGTCCTGTGTGTGTGAACCCCCGACCCGTTACAGTAAAGTCAAGCACCCGACCACAGCACCAAACTATAAGTTTTAAAGCCATTCATGATAAGACAACTTTAAAACTAGTTTATTAGTTTAAGTTATATGAAGGTACGTGGCTTCACATGCTGCCAACAGCTTAAATGCATTAAATATTCATATAACTTTGGAAGCTTTTACATAACTTATATCTACTTAAAAGATAATGTACCCTGAATAATAGACAACAGAGTGTATAAAAGATATACTTGAACCATTACAGGCGCTTATGAAAAGGTGAATTTAGGTGCACGGTTCCAATTACTCGTTTCTTATGGAGAAGAGTTGGCAAGAAACTACATGGTTACTCTTTTAAAATCAATGTCTTTACCAATTTCAGTAAATATAGTACTGTGATCTAGGATAGATATGAGAGAACAATGTAGTCTCGAGCACAGGGGCCCAATTCTCCTAAAATAAATTGTTGCCAAACGCAATCGAACCACAACCGTCAGTCAGTTTTTGTTTTCGAAAACTTTCAAAATGATTGATTTTGTTTTTTGTGTCAAACAATTTGATAGCTTTTGAAATTGAGAACTGTCTGAATGAATGGTTCGGCCTTGGTTCGGTTGTGATTTATCAAGATTTATTTTAGGAGAATTAGGCCCCAGACCATTATAGACAATAGAGTATGTGATTCTCTAAGGTGCATACTACACATGAGCGTTTAACATTCAATACACTGATCTAAATAATAGACAATAGAGTATGTGATTGTCTTAGGGCCTATGCACACCACGTCTTTTTAACGCGCCGTTGAAGCGCGTTTCTGTCATACTTCATATTTAAAAAACGTCATTGTGATTTCTTATGTATGGTGTTTGACGGAAATGCGCGTCGACAGCGCGTTAAGAAGTCGTGGTGTGCATAGGTTCTTAGGTGCATGTTACACATGAGCGTTTAACAACCAATACATTGATCTAAATAATAGACATTACAGTATTTGATTATCTAAGGTGCATGTTACACATGAGTGTTTAACAACCAATACATTGATCTAAATAATAGATAATAGCGTATGTAATTGTATAACCTGCATGCTACACATGAGTATTTAACAACCAATACATTGATCTAAATAATAGACAATAGAGTATGTGATTGTCTAAGGTGCATGCTACATAGGAGCGTTTAACAACCAATATATTGATCTAAATAATAGACAATAGATTATGTGATTGTCGAAGGTGCATACTACACATGAGCGTTTAACAACCAATACAATGATCTAAATAATAGACAATAGAGTATGTGATTGTCTAAGGTGCAAGCAACAAGCAATACTGAGGCCGCGCAGGAGAATTTGTATGTACGAGTAACGCGATGCATACGCGTAACCCGACGAAACATGAGCCGCGCAAGATACGCTCAATGTATCCGCAGCCTTAGTGTATTTAGTACCTAAATATTATGTATCTTATGAAACTGTCAGTGCAATTTGTTAGAATAATATATTCCTTTGTCTAAAGTCAAAGTTATATTAAATAACTTGAATGTTAATAACTTGCAGCAAGTAAGTATGTAAGCTTTTCAAACAGTTATAATTAAAATGTCAAATTCAATATGCTTGTAATAATAATATCTTTACAATAAGTGCCTTTGTGTGTAGAGAATCGAGTAAGGTTGGTACTTGTTCAAGTAATAATGATCGATATTTCGTGTTGTCGTTCTCGCAAATCAGTAATTTATCTATCATAAGTCCTGACTGACTGACTGCCTCATCAACGCCCAGCCCAAACCCTTGGACTTAGAAAGCTAATATTTTGCACAGAGGTTCCCTTTACAATGTAGACAAGGAATAAGGAAGGATTTTTTGAAATTCAACCCCTAAGGGAGTTAAATAGGGGATGAAAGTTTGTATGGAAAATTATGTGACATAACGGGTTCAAAATTTCACGCAAGCGAAGCTGCGGGCAAAAGCTAGTCGGGAATAAAGGGTTCGAAGAGCAGGAAAACACACATAAATCAAACGGTAAAACCCAATAATACTTTGCCCAACCTGGGGATCGAACCCAGGACCTCACGCTCAGCAGTCGCACTTGCGACCTCTAGACCAACGAGACAGTCATTCACATTAATTTATTCAGTAACAATTAAACATTGTTGTTGTAAACTATACTAAAACTTACGTGAGACATTCAATTATGATTAGTCACGTAAGTAAACCGGAACTTATCATAAATCAACATTGTGTTTGAAATTACATAGGACGGTTATCCTGGAGCCCAATTCTACTAACAGAAACTTTTATCAATTGCAACTTAATCGTTTATTTAGACACTTTTCGATTACAAAAACTGTCAAATTGTTTGACAGCTAAAACAAAACCAAACATTTTGACAGTTTTCGTAAAGGAAAACTGACTGAATGAACGATTCAATTGCCATTGATAAAAGTTTCTGTTAGTATAATTGGCCCCCTGACATGCAAAATGAATTGTAAGTTTAAATTATAAATAACAATAGAATTACATTCTTTATCAAATACAGTGTCAAATAAGGTAAAGTTCAAAATCTACTTTTTTTTTAAAGTAAACATATCGTTTTTTGCCGGCCCTACTCCATAGGAAACGACAAATTGGCACTGTGCACCTAAATTCAACGTTTCATAAGCGCTTGTTATGGTTTATGTGTTTTTTTTTATTATTATTTTGTACCAAAATTATATCAAACTATATTACGCGTTATCAGTCAATAGTTAATCATCAGTAAACTATGTATTTAGTATTATAATCATAATAGCAACATATCCTAAAACTCCATCATCCATGAAAACGCGAATCTCTATTAAGCAAATCGTGACGTTTAAATGCAGTGTAGATTAAAAGCCATTTGGTGTGCATATAAAACGGTCGGGACGTTATCGGCGGCGCCGCTCCATTCAGTTGCATAATGCAGACGTGCGCCCGGCTGCGCGGCCACGCCACGACTGACTGGCGCGGCGCCAATTGAGCTCCATAGAGCATAGACACGGATATCATTTAGCTCTATGATGCTTATGAACTTTTTTCTTTTGTTCCAGGTACTTTTTTAAACAACGCTATGAGAGGAAGAAATTCTTCATTGAATGAGACTTCTTCAAGTTTTAAAGGTCTTTGGTAAACTAATTTTATTGTTGTTTTTAACATAGTTGTCAACTGAGGCGTATCGTAGTTTAGTAGACAAAAGGTGGTGTTCTCATTGTTCTGTATCCGTCGATACAATGTGTTGCGCTTCAGTGGATTAGTGGTATAATGATTTTAATTAGATCGTTTTGTGTGTCTCTTACAACTCATCAATATTTTTACACACACAGACAAAGTTTTATAACGAATGTAGCTATTATCGTACGCAATCTTATTGTAAACCTGTTTTAGTTCCAATAAAAATATTATAAAAAAATATTATTAATAGTATTTTACGAGGTTTTTATTAAGAACTAGTTGTGAGGTGTGTGGCAACACTGACTGAGAAACACTTGACCGCATATTTTAAATTCGCAAAAATCAAAACAAACCTCTAAATTCTATAAACAGTGGTGTGTCAGAGTGCAGAAACTATAATAAACAAGTGATATCATTCGTAACAGTTTATGACAAGTGCAAAAGTTTTTATGACTAGATCTATTGAAGGGTCGGTTTTCAGTGTTCAAGGATATTCTAAACTATCAATCTGTGTACATGAAAACACTACAATATTATCTTTCAAACAGTGACAATAATGAGTGAGTTTTAGTGATTTCTAATCATCTTTAGTGAAAAACTTATAAAGTCAAAAACAGTTATGAACAATATTTTTAAAGTTGAACTTTGGACTTCACTGTTATTCGACTACTAGCGCCATAATTTCCCCAAGCAGGGAATAGAGGTACTAATAAGTAGTGCTACTAGCGCCATTTCGACCTCAAGTGGCAAATAGACGAACTGAAAGTGACACCATAATAAAAAAAAATTGTACTACTACCGCCATTACGACCTCAAGTGGCAAGTAGAGGAACAAAAAGTGATACCACATAAAAAAATACATAAATAGTTGGTAGTAAAATTGTTTGTTGTTGGACCAAAGAAAATTAATACCAAGTACACATCGTCGGCATTGTTGAACAACGACGGATCTTCATTTTGAGGGGGAAATGGCATCACCCAACGACAATGTCACCTATCGCAAGCCTTATAGGTCAAGCTCATTAACAAACTTGTCCAACATATCAAATAGTTGCGAGAAAGCCATATTAGATACCACAATGATGAGCATTCCAGATAGTTTTCATGATAACAGTTACATTATAGGTGATCTAAATGAACAAATAAAAAAACTAAAAATGCAATTATCGAGTGCACACAATGAAATTGAGAATCTAAACAGTGAAAACTTTCGTTTGAAATCGGACCTACAAAAAATTATCAAAACAACCAATACATACAAGAAAATATGCTCCACACCATGCAGAAAAACTATAACACCGACACACAATAAAAAAACTCCAAACAAAAATAATGAACGCAGTTGGCGAAGCATTAATGAGACAATTATAAATGACCTGGAAATCAATTGTCAAGGAAACATGTCCATCATGCAGAACAAGGAGACACAAACGACTTTTTCGCCGAACAAACTGAAGAAAGTACCCAAGTTGTCTCTAAATGAAAATAATGAAGAGCCGGCAAACAATACTACAAAACCTACACAAAAAAACAAATTGTGTATTTTAACCAGCAGCACAACCAAGGGGTCCTTGTCTACAATTCAAGAAGTCTACTCAAATTACTCTCACTTCTGTCACTACATCAGGACTAACAGCAGCGCAGAAGGTCTTCTAAGCGACATTGAATTTAAACTAAAAGGTTTCACCCCAAACGACTACTGCATACTTTTTATCGGGGAAAATGATATAAAAGAAGAAAAAGACTACATAAACATAATAAACAAAATTAGAGCATCCCTGCAAAAAGTAAATCACACCAATGTAATTATCTGTGCAGCCACCTATGTTGCAGGTGCTCCAATATATAATTTTAAAGTAGAAATGTTTAACAATCTCCTGTATTTAGATTTACAAACTAATGAATATGCATACTTCTTTGATAGTAACCGCGATCTATCGACTGCGATGTTCTCCCACAGAACTGGGAAAATAAATAACATCGGAATAAGAAACATACACGACCGAATTGTATGCAATATGCTATACGATTTAGATCGATCTGAACAGCCAGATAAAAAAACAACAAATAATAAGCTTGAAGACAACGGCTTCAATAACCATGATCTTTTTCGTGTATAACCATATATTTATAATGCACCAAAATATCAATGGTCTAATAAGTAAGTCGGATCTATTAGGTGTACATCTAAGTGAACTATCTGAAGAAGGTAAGTCAATTGATATCATTTGCATAACAGAACATAACATGAAAAAGGGTGATCATCAACACTTGCATATTGCTAATTATTCACTAGCAACATGCTTCGCTAGACATGACAGAAACGGGGGCTCATGCATTCTAATCAAGAACACACATAAATATGAAATCGTCAATGTAAAAAAATGGGCCATCCCTCATCAAATAGAATGTTGTGCGATACAACTTTCCTCCCACCCTATCATAATTATTTGTATTTATAGACCCCCAAATAATAACAAAAACAAAGTATCTACTTTTTTTGATAATTTAGATATGATCTTAAAAGAAATTTGTTTGAAACGTAATAACAGGATCATACTGTGTGGAGATTTTAATATAGATATTTGTAAAAATAGCAAAACCTCTGTCATTTTTCAAAATATACTACGCAGCTATAATCTGACTTTGGGTACTCGATCACCAACGCGCCTATGCAGTGGGACCTGTATTGACAACATTATTCATAATATCAGAGGCAGCAAGTGTGAGGTTAGAGAATTGGCTATATCTGACCATACAGCGCAACTACTAAAATGTCGTGTCAAGAAAACCTGCACATTATCTCACTGGTTCATACACAAACGCGACTATAGTGATGAAAACATCAAAAAATTTAGAGAATGCCTTCAAAGTTTAACGTTTCATGATGTATTTATCTGCTCCGATCCCAATAATGCATTTAATGAGTTCCACGACCTATATAAACTATTCTATGACTTATGCTTTCCAATTGATAGAATTAAAGTTTCGGTAAATAAAAGACCCAAGTGGATAACAACGGGAATGAAAAAATGCTCTCAACGGAAAAGGGCAATGCTATGGGAATATCGAAAGACACCCAACCAAGATAATAAAAGCAAACTTAAAACATACACTAATAGATTGAAACACATAATCAAGCAAACACAAAAAGCACAAAATGGTCATTTTATACATAATTCTGAAAACAAGAGCAAAGCTATGTGGAGTATAATTAATACACAAAAAGCAAATCACCTAAAAGAAGGAATAAACCAGTTAATGATACACAATAAAGTTATAAACAGTCCAGAACAAAAAGCGGAATCATTTAATGAATATTTTATAAACCAAATTCAATCTCAGAGTGACATTAACTACAATAATATGCTGACATTTGACACAAATTATAATTCAATATTTATGATACCCACGGTACCCGCTGACATTATTCAAATAATCGATTCTCTGAAAAATACTAATAGCGTTGGATATGACGATATAACCACTAAAGTGATTAAGGCTACATCATCCATTATTGCTCCAATACTAAGTCACATTGTCAATAATTGTATTGAGAAAGGCATATTTCCCGATAAACTGAAAATCTCTGCTATCAAACCTATGTTTAAAAAAGGTGACAGGCAAGATCCTAGTAACTACAGACCTATTGCATTAATTCCAGTCTTTTCTAAAATATTTGAAAAAATATTACATAAAAGTATATATTCTTTCTTAGAAACCAACAAAATCTTAATCAGTGAACAATATGGTTTCAGGAAAAATAAAAGCATTAATTCCGCTATGTACGCGCTTGTTGAACACGTTCTCACAAATATCGACAATAGAACTCCTGTGGTTGCATTATTTATGGACATGACTAAGGCTTTTGACTATGTCAGCCATAAAATACTCCTAAACAAATTGGAAAAATGTGGCATCAGAGGCAATATCCTTGAACTTATTAAATCATACCTTGCTAATCGAGAACAATTTGTATCCATTACGAAAATCTGCCCATATACCAAAACAGAAATTATATATACATCTGAATATCGCAAATGCTTATTTGGAGTACCACAGGGCGGTGTCCTTGCACCATTATTGTTCATAGTATATATTAATGACATGCCTGAAATTATTACTAATCCTATGATCTTATTCGCAGATGATAGCACAATATTATTTAAAAGTAAAAATGATGAGACATTCGAAAAAGAGATAAACGATAACCTAAATGACATAATATCCTGGCTAACCAAAAATAACCTAAAAATAAATTTAGAAAAAACAACCTACATTTCGTTTGAACAAAGAGCAAAAAATAAAAAACTAGATGTACGATATGGTGACAAACCTATTCGGGACACTGATCACACTAAATTCTTAGGTATCTGGATTGATAAAAACCTGAATTGGAAAATACATATTGAAAATGTTTGCAAAAAAATTTGCCAGTGTTCCTATGCCCTTTATAACTTAAGAAAAGTAGCAAACCAGGCAACACTGTTAACAGCGTACCACGGATATGTCTCATCAACATTACGCTACGGACTTATGTTTTGGGGGAACTCGCCAGATAGAGAAATGGCGTTCAAAGCACAAAAGAAATGCATAAGGGCAATATGTGGCATACAAAGCACAGATAGTTGTAAACCACACTTTCAAAACCTTCAGCTGCTTACACTTCCGTGTCTTTACATATATGAAATAGCTAGCTATGTTAAAGCAAATCTACATTTATATAACCACCTAAAGAACGAACGCCATAAAAATAAAATATGCATAACACAGCATAAAAAAGCTATTTTTAGTAAAAATATTTTAGGAATGGCACCCAAAATATACAATCAACTGCCTAAACATATCATAGAAATTAAGATTATAGATTTATTTAAAAAATGTTTACACGAATTTTTAGTAGCGAAATGTTATTATACAATTAATGATTATTTGAATGAAAGATGCTAAACCTGCTTCATCCGATTTATTTTGATTCTGTGTTTAATTTATATTATTGTGGTAAGGTTCTTACGCCATAATTGCGATATGACCTGTACTAATCATAATACTTAAATTGTTTTATTTAATTTCTTATCATTTTGACATTGCATTTTATAAAATTGGTATTGACTAAGCATGAAGGTTTATTATAAGCATTGTATTGCACCCTCTTGAATTTGTATGGTTCAACGCAAAACATAGATAGACTCGCTATATTGTACTTGTACCTTTTCATTCATTACTGTTACTCTGATTGAGATAATTATGTTATTATGGTTGACATACTTTTATTCTCTCTATTCTTTTATTGTATTGTAGTTTCAATGATTTTAATCTATTTTATGTTTGTTATGTTTACTATTTGCATACCCATATGACGGTAAAATATGGAGAACTATTTTTTAAGAAAAACATCTATGTATCTTTTACCCATGTTTGCAAAGAAATAAATGATTTGATTTGATTTGATTTGATTTGATTTGTGACCGCGACTTCGTCCGCGTGGAAGTCGGAAAACAACATTGTGTCGAAACAACTAAACGATGTATATGTACTCCATTTTTTTAATCTAATCACATTAATTTTCAATAAGGTTACTGCTCATCAAACACACTCAATAGCGTGATAATTTGTACTCTATGACCTGACCCGCTCTTTAACGGACATTTTTGCCAAAGAATCATGGCGAGTCCCATACTTTGGTTTGTACAGAAAAATAAAGAATTTTAGAGAAGTTGGATTATCGTTATAATTAATCTTTGGTGCCTAAAGAGTAGCTTTAGGTATTTAAAATATTTTTATAACCCCGCAATAAAAATATAATTTATTTTATGATTCCTAACTTATCATTGGGATAATTTCTGAACGCGGCAACATTGACAGGTGATTAGTATGACATGTTCAGAAATTAACTCAATTTCAAAAGGTTTTGTTTGGAATATTAAATTTTATTCCGGGGTTCTAAAATTATTTTAAATGCTGAAAGATATTCTTTATCAATGACAAAATTAATCCAACTTCTATAAAAATCTTTATTTTTTTGTACAAATCCTGCCATGATTCTTTCAATTAAATCTATTCAGTAGTATTGGCGTGAAGCTCAAACATACAAACAGACACAAATTCTAAAAACTTCAGTTTCGGCATCAGTATCGTTCCTAACACAAGCAGCAATTATTATTTTTCAAAAATATTCACTGTACTCTTTTTTTTTTTGGTACGGTTTCACACGTGTATGTTTATTTTTCACCGAAAGCCTAAATATTTAATTCCATGCTGCTTACTTCAAAAGTACCAGATTTCCCATACAAACTTCCAACACTTATTTCTCCCCCTTAGGATTTGAACTTACAATAATGTTTTCATTTTCAAAAACTGAAGGCACCGACTTCTGAAACTGTTAATTTTATAATATGGTAATTATTTACTCTTTTTTTAGTTTTTTTGAAGTCGTTTTTTTTAACATAATTTTATTTTTCTATTTTAAGTGTCCTAAGCAATATATAAACATGCAACTACAGAAATCGAGGGTAATTTGCTGTTATCCATTGAAGAGTTCCACTGTCAATCTCCAAGAGTCGTCATCAGATCTTCATCAAATTTAAATGGGACCACCTGGGAAGTATACCCTTTCAATCAAATGAAGAATTTTCCTCATTGGTCCAGGCGTCTAGTAAACGGAGAAAATACATTAAAAAAATCGACGAATTGAGAATCTGCTCCTTTTTTGAAGTCGGTTAAAAACGCTCAATCACATTTATTTCTGCCCAGAAACCTTAATATTTAATTTCATGCTTCTTACTTCAAAAATGACGGACTTCCATACAAACTTGAATCCCCTATTTCACCCCGTTAGGGGTTGAAATTCGAGAAATCCTTTCTTAGTGGATGCCTGTGTTAGATTTAGTATATAAATCAATAATCATAAACTGTAGATATATATAAATGTAATGAGAGAAAGGGTAAAATAATATAAAAACCAGAATTATATACCATGAATAGTTTATTATGTAAACCACAAATACCTTTTACTAATGTATACTAACAACTTTAACAATAATTTAGCACTATCAATGTAGATATTAGGAATAGCAATAATCTCGTCAGACATGGTTATAGTGAGCATAGCATTACAGCTAAGACCAACACCTACATAGCAGAAGCAAAGCGGATAGGGTAAATGAAACCAACATAGACTCTCCACCACTGAGAGTACTTATATTTGGGTTAATTGTTAGTTACATGATATTCGCAATATAATAATTCATAAGAATAGAAAATAAGAAGGATAAGCTAGTCAGATACTAATAAACCAGATCATAGCAATATCAAGCGAAATACACATATTATACATTAAAATATATTAGTAAATATTCAGTAGAATATTTACTAAGAAATACACATAAAAACCCATCAACAAGACAAGGGTACTTAACTTAGGTCCGTTCGGTGTGACTACTGCGGAGCGAATGTGCCCAGTACGGCGGAGCAACGGCTAATATGACCGGTAGTAAACAAGTGACGTCACATCGTATGATTTTAATACAGATTCATAAAATTATATAAAAATAAAGTAAATATGTTGATATTAATTAGTTACATTACATACTTGGCCTTACAACGGCTTAATTAGTAAACAAGTCACGTTATTTCTGTACAAACAGTTAAATATGATATTAGACAAAACAATAATAAAAGAACACAGTTTAAACTATGTTATAAATGTATTTCGTAATAGTATTGTATAATATTTTGATAAGGAACCGGTGTAATGTTGTCTATCACAAGTAAACAAGGTTATAATTATAAAACACATTTTTATGTGGTACATAAGTTAAATAAGTAAGTATAATGACTTAAATGATTAGGTAGACATTTAATATTATTAATATGACGTGAATTTGTGTAATAAACAAAGTTAAATTATTGGAATAATCTAACACGGCCATACTGACAAGTACTTCGCTCTCGAAGTACCCAACCAATTATATTTGTTTTCAAGAAGTCTTTGGCCTTGGCATATTAGTTCCATCATTTGCTGCACATGAATTTAAAACTAATATCAGGACAGTGACTGACCAGGAATTCATACAATATATTCATATAGCCTCTGGCCTTGAGATACCAGTCCTATCACCTGCTGCGAATGAATTTCAGACTGATATCAGGGCAGTGACCGACCAGCAGTTCATACAATATATACATATAGCCTCTGGCCTTTAGATACCAGTCCTATCACCTGCTGCGAATGAATTTCAGACTGATATCAGGGCAGTGACTGACCAGCAGTAATATAAAGTATAAAGCTTTTATTATTACAATTCTACATACTCTGACACAGCCATACTGACATGTACTTTGTCCCTGAAGTATCTGCTTACTAAAACAAAAATCTTATTAGTTATTTATAATAATTCGTACTCCGTCTCGGTCATGCTGACATAAAATTTGTCCCTGAAGTATTTCCTTCTAAATATACTTTTAGCTTATTACAAATAATGCATTGTCTTTCTGACAACGGTCAGTTGCTTCCTTGTTAGAAGTGAAACAAAAGACTTTTAAACATTAAGTACATTAAACATGACATAATAAATAATGTCATGTTTATAATTCGAATAACATTCATGTTTTAATATTAAGTTTTCGTCGATTCACATCACAATTCAATTTATAATACTCATTATATTATATTGCATCATATAGCACACTCATTTAAGAACATCATTGTGACCAATAATATTTTCGAAATTATTACTCCAAGATGGTTTATTGATTACAACGCCATCTATTATAATCGTATCAAATGATTGATAGTTATTTCTCTCAGAACACTAGATGTCCCTATTTCAAATAACATAATCTTTATCATAGAACAGTACCTACCTTGTCTATGATTCCAGGTACCAATTTTTTTTTTTTTGCAATGTCATCATTAAACTCTTAAAATATTTCATGATTAGGTAGGTACCTAAATATCTCAATTAATTACGAAACTAACATGACGTTGTAAACATAACATTTCAACATTGTGCTACTAATAATTGATGTTTGAATTTAGGTTATAAGTAACAATAGAATTTATAGAGTTATTATATTTTCAGTCAATATTATAACAACAGTCAACAATAAATATCTACATTGGATTTTAATCTGCATAAGTATAATAATTCGTGTTATCATTCAGAACTACAATAAACCAAATACATTCTAATTTTATATTAATACAGATATGAATATTGTAACCTATAATGACTTAATGACGTTACAAATAGTGAATAATTAATCTAACACTGCCATACTGACAAGTATTTCGCTCTCGAAGTACTTGCTACAAAATATTCAATGTATTTTTATTAATTACTAGCCTATTGTCACTCTGACAACGGTCCTTATTTATTTATGTTCTGTAACGTCGCCCAGAGGTTTCAGCTTTCTCTCCATCGTGAGATAGGCTTGCACCAAAACAAAAGATAATTTTGATCGATTACCTAGACATGCTAGTTTCATATCGATCAATGAATAAGTTAACATTTGCGCAGACATAGTAGACCAAATCTAACCGTTAGTCTGTGCTGAGCAAGATAGTCATTTACCGATTTACCTAGACATGCTAGTCCCGTTCACCCGCTGCAAGTGAGAAAGAAAAGCACCAAGCAAATGGTCGGCCAGCGGAATAACTATCATATGCTCAAGACACACTAGCGTATAATGACCAGTTTACCTAGACATGCTAGTCCCGTCCACCCGCTGCCGGTGGGATAGAAAAGCACCAAGTAAACGGCCGACCAGCGGAAAAACAATAAAAACAAATAGGTATCAATATTTTCAAGACATTAATTTTTTTCTGCATTTTCATTTATCAATTTATCGCATCACCCGCCTTGGATCTAGCCAACTCATTTGGCATCACCCGCCTGGGTTCCAGCCCTACAACAATTGCTTTGTCATGTTAGGGTTTCAGCTTTTTCCAGGCGTTGCCTTTGGCCAACCCCGGTTTGCCGGGCGTTGCCTTTGACCAACCCCGGTTTTTCCGGGCGTTGCCTTTTGGTCAACCCCAGTTTGCCGGGCGTTGCCTCAGGTCAACCCTGGTTGCATTTCACCACAAACTCTAATACAACTGCAACGCATTTATTTACACAAACAAATATAGATACCATATTTATTTTACACGAAATACTGTCTGACTTCTTTTTAATTAATGAAATATTTATCACTTTATTTCTAATAAGGATTACATATTATTATCATTCACTTACATAAGAAATACATACTTAACTTGTCGGCCAACAACATTTCACTAGCACAAATCACTAAGCAATCCAGTTACTATAAACAATAAGTCGTGGACTAATTAAAAATAAAAGGCAATATTTTAATATTTTCAAATAATACAATTAATTACAATTGCCGATCAAAAATTATTCGTAAGAATATTTTTTTTCATATTTGTAACATGTGGGCTCAGATTATAAAACAGAAGGCAGATAGAGTGACAGGAACAACGTGAGTGCGGCCAAAAAAGCAAATACAAATTCAAAAGCGAATACAATCTCGAGTCAGTATGACACGAAGCGCCGCATTGTTAGGACGTCATCGATAATTTTAATATTTATGATAGTAATGCCATCTTGCGTTTATAAACATTGCAAAAACTGTTCCTAAAAACAAAATAAAGAAGATGGAGTATCTTTTCATAGGTTTTATTGATTATTTACTTATCTATTTGGATATTATTTTACGTGATTATTATTAGTGACATCTTGGAACACAAAACCTTAACAAAAATCATTCGGTGTTGCTTGTTTATATTGAAACCATTTACCCCCTAAGTTAGGAAATAAGTAAAGAATACAGGAATAACGATTTACAAAAATATTTATTTCGATTATAGTGTTTTATTTATCGCGTTTTTTGGTTGGTATGTTTGTAGGTATGTGTGTCCGTTTGTATGTGTCTTCGTAACTAAAACTACTTAATGTATTGTCTGTCTCTAATAATAATCATGTACGTCAGTCGATTTGCCAACATAAAGTAAATATAGCTATCAAAAACATAATTACAACCATTCACGACTATACGAAAGGCCCATTTAGATGGAGAGAGTTTCTCGACTCGAAGATACGATTATCGAAAGAACATTTAAAAAGTTTCTTCGTGTAAACATTCACGATTATCGCCCTTCCCCTTGGGCGACAATCGCCTCGCAATAGAATATATCTGTCTCCGTGTAAACAGAACTTAAGGCCCATTTAGATGGAGAGAGTTTCTCGACTCGAAGATACGATTATCGAAAGAACATTTAAAAAGTTTCTTCGTGTAAACATTCACGAATATCGCCCTTCCCCTTGGGCGACAATCGCCTCGCAATAGAATATATCTGTCTCCGTGTAAACAGAACTTAATCACTGAAGTCTGAACTCGAATGGCAAAACTCGCACTCAAAAACGGTTCAAACCGATTTGTACGATACTCGTATGAACTTGAAAAAATGTCATACGAGATCGTGTTTATACAAGTCGAGAACTCGTAAGCAAGAATCTTCTTACTATAATTTTCGCTGTTTAAACAGTCACAGTAATTTATCGCCTAGCGAAAAATTACTTGCGACTCTCGTATGACATAATCATAGGCGAGAATTTAGTTCTTGCCTGTATGTAAACATTATGATACAATAATCTTATGGCGATTATTGCTTGCGATAGTAGCATACGATTTCTCGCCAAGAAACGTTCGAGAAACTCTCTCCATCTAAATGGGCCTTAAATGACTGCCATAAATCCACAAAATATTTCTATTTATCATCTTCTATTCTGTAATCTGAGATTAGTAAATTTCTAAAGTAGGTACTTGCATTAAAATACAATCTGACTCAACAGCAGAGATTCACTTTATATACATATGTATAACTCTGTATGTATCTGCATTTTTCGGAGACAGTAAATTGTTTATTTAATATAATGAAATATTATGGGAATTTTGTCATTATCATGGCAACCGTACACGCACAAAGAGGCAACGTGTTCTTATAGTGCTGTCATGCACACATGTCTACAGACGTGCCTCACATTATGGTTCAGTACAGTCTATCTGCCTTTTGTTTTATAATCTGAGCATGTGGGTATTACTAAATAATTATCAGATATTTTTAATTTTATACGGATCAAGGCGCAACTAGATGTGATTAGTGAGATGGGACTATGATAACGTTCGATATTCAAATCTATCAATCAGGCCAGACAAGCATTTATTTATTTAATTATACTATAAAGTTTTATCAGGAGGGTACATCAATAATTGCATCGGTTAAATAAATGTACAGAGCCCCTAAGGGCCTTACCGACTTTAGTCACAGTCTTGATGATGCTCCATTTGAATTTCTTTCCAAGAGTGTAGTTGCTCGTGCACCAGCTCTCAGTTCCGGAATAGTTTTTCTCAGGACCAAAAATCGCCAGTGCGATGTCATCGTCGATTTGAGATGGTGTTGAGACAGCATCCGTTCTTTAAAAAATTAAAGTGATTAATAATTTGTTATGTGAGGCGAGAGATCTATCCCACTTCTGATGTTAGATTTAGTATATAAATCAATAATCATAAACTGTAGATATATATAAATGTAATGAGAGAAAGGGTAAAATAATATAAAAACCAGAATTATATACCATGAATAGTTTATTATGTAAACCACAAATACCTTTTACTAATGTATACTAACAACTTTAACAATAATTTAGCACTATCAATGTAGATATTAGGAATAGCAATAATCTCGTCAGACATGGTTATAGTGAGCATAGCATTACAGCTAAGACCAACACCTACATAGCAGAAGCAAAGCGGATAGGGTAAATGAAACCAACATAGACTCTCCACCACTGAGAGTACTTATATTTGGGTTAATTGTTAGTTACATGATATTCGCAATATAATAATTCATAAGAATAGAAAATAAGAAGGATAAGCTAGTCAGATACTAATAAACCAGATCATAGCAATATCAAGCGAAATACACATATTATACATTAAAATATATTAGTAAATATTCAGTAGAATATTTACTAAGAAATACACATAAAAACCCATCAACAAGACAAGGGTACTTAACTTAGGTCCGTTCGGTGTGACTACTGCGGAGCGAATGTGCCCAGTACGGCGGAGCAACGGCTAATATGACCGGTAGTAAACAAGTGACGTCACATCGTATGATTTTAATACAGATTCATAAAATTATATAAAAATAAAGTAAATATGTTGATATTAATTAGTTACATTACATACTTGGCCTTACAACGGCTTAATTAGTAAACAAGTCACGTTATTTCTGTACAAACAGTTAAATATGATATTAGACAAAACAAAACACAGTTTAAACTATGTTATAAATGTATTTCGTAATAGTATTGTATAATATTTTGATAAGGAACCGGTGTAATGTTGTCTATCACAAGTAAACAAGGTTATAATTATAAAACACATTTTTATGTGGTACATAAGTTAAATAAGTAAGTATAATGACTTAAATGATTAGGTAGACATTTAATATTATTAATATGACGTGAATTTGTGTAATAAACAAAGTTAAATTATTGGAATAATCTAACACCTGCGTCACAAAAGGAACCTGTTTTCTAAATTTCATGTTTCCAGCTTCAGTGGTTTAGGCTCTGCGTTGATCAGTATATCAGTCAGTCAGGACCTTTCTCTTTATAAGTAAAGAATACCTACCACCGACGTCACTCCCTCCCCCGACAGCGTCAACATTAGAATATTCCGTGAGTCCGCTCGTTCTCAGCCTCCCAGGCGGCTGGCAACTAATGTCGAAATGAAGCTTCATTATAAATGAGGCTGGAAGTGTGCCTGATGCAGACGGGACACTTTTATGTCGCCTTCAATATTCAGCACGCTCGTAAACTAGAGCAGATTGTGTGGGAAAATGTTTGTTGAGTGTTTATAGTGTTTGGCCTGTTTCAATGTTTAATATATTCATAAGTGGGTATTGTCTAAACTACATGGATATGGCACGTCCTTCCCTGCATTTTTTAAGTGCGTAATTTTAGTTTAGTAGGATCACTTTGTTAAAAAGCAGTGCGTTGATGTTTTTTTTTTTGAAAGCGATGTCTTTAGGTACATATTACCTTGTCTTGACGACGTCTGTGGTCTAGTGGTTCGAGTATCGAACTGCTGATCACGAGGTCGTGGGTCCGATTCCCACAGGAATCGAAGCCACAAATGAGAATATTTATGTGATGAACATTAGTGTTTGTGTTGGGCTGGGTGTCTCTTATGTATTATAAGTATGTATTAGGAAAAGAAAGAAAAATAAACAAAATAAAAGTATATAAGTATTATATCCATTGTCTAGTACCCATAGTACAAGCTCTGCTTAGTTTGGGACTAGATGGTGCTGTGTAAAAAATGTCCCAAATATTTATTTATTTACTATACAGGTGAATTTTTAATCACCATCCATTTTTTTCTATACATTTGGTATTATTCAAAGAGTCTATCTCCCTGCCCGTATGCCACTCTAGATGGTATCGACACAACATGTATTCTTCCTTTATTCTCCTCTATCAGCCGTCATTTCAGTACTCACTCCATTCTTACCCATATCATCTATTACACAAGCCATGCATCAAATATTTAGCATAAACAAAAAAAAAAAAAACTCGAAAGAATTATCAATTCAATTTGGTTACTATTTATTACCAATTTTTTTTTTTCAATAATGATTTCTTTTAATCATACTTATTTACTTAATGCCTACAAAAATTTAGAAGGTGATTAAAAAAATATTCTGTATTAATAGCGAAAGAAACCACGAAAAAAAAACCGGTGACAATTGCTTCTAAAAGCAATTTTAAATCCTAGCTAACTAAGGGGCCGTCTCCACGAGCGAGAGAATCGCGGCGATATTATCATCGTGCCACGTATTTCTATACACTCTCTTAGAACGTCTACACACGGCGATGTTATCGTGGCGATAGTTAGTACCTATTGAATTTGATGGCACGGCGAGAATATCTCCGCGATTCACTCGCTCGTGGAGATGGCGCCTAAGCTTTCCTATAGGTACTATTCTGCTAACTAGCTCGTAAACTAGCTACTGTAACTACACCTGAATAAATAACAAACATTGCTTGTCCTTGACACAGTTTGTAGCGCTCCCGTCGCTCACAAGTTGCCCGTCTGTCGCTCGTAACTGTACAATTGGGTCGCTCTCGTATGTATGGAAGTTTGATTGTCGCATACATGTAGGATTGACTTACAGTATAGACGGGTCTAGAATAAAACATGGCGGCGACAGCTCGAGCTCAGGGACGTGTAAATTAGTAACAATTTACACTAGTGAAATGAATACGCCTTCTCAGTAAATTAGTTCTTTATTTCTTATCTTTCACACTTACAGCGGTTACGCACTGCATCCGATCCGAATCCGTGAAAATACGTTCCGAAGTAGCCATACAACTATTTGTATGGTAGTTTACGCACTACATCCGGCATCCGTCATCCGATTTCTATCCGTCATCCGTGAGTCTCCAATTCGGAAGAAATATTGACGGACCGAAGTAGCCGTAGTAATGTTTGTATGAACGCTTTCGCACTACCTCAGATTCAAATCAGACGCCAAACGGATACGCCAAAGATGGCCCCTGAATTGTTTGAATTTGAATCAGAGATCGGAATAGTGCGTAAGCAACATCCGAATTCGGTCCGAGATTTTTACTCTAGATCGGTGTTTTCACGGATTCGGATCGGATGCAGTGCGTAAAGCAATATCCGAATTCGGTCCGAGTTTTTTATATCCGTATTTTCGCGGATTCAGATCGGATGCAGTGCGTAATCGCTCTAACTGTCAAATTAGATACTTTTTAAATTCATTATAAAAATCACGTACTTTTAGTTTAATATTTAATTTTAAAATCTCAACTAATTCTTTTTAATATTTGGAAATCATGACACTAGAGTTTAATTCCTTTTTAGAAATAGTTCTTTTAGTCTGCTCTGTGCTTAGACCATCCAAGTACTTTATTTTCGTCACCTAATGTTATGAATGCCGATGTTGATCCGCTATCAATGCGTCCTAGCTCTTATAAACAATCAATAGGTCGTATTAGCAGTGTACAACTGGCGAGGCGTAAGCTGAGCCATGCATATGTGTGAGTGCACATAGAATCGATTGCCAAAAATAGTAAAATAATTACCATAATATGTATTAACAGTTTCAGAAGTCGGCGGCTTTTATTTGTTTCAGTGTAGAATTGCACCGACTTCTGAAACTGTTAATTTTATATTATAGTAATTATTTTAATCTTTTTAGTTTTTTTGAAGTCGGTTTTTACTTTTATTTAAAACTAGCTTTTGCCCGCGGCTTCGCTCGCGTTAATTTATAATAAAAAAACTCTTAACACACTACTAAACTTTTTTAATAATATAGGTAATTCAATCATGATTCGAAAGACGTGGCGCCATCTATTATCGTTATTGTTGTTTTCCTCGGGAACAGTACTTTTTTTCGGGATGAAAGGTACCCTATGTCCGTTTACACCTGACAACGTATATGCTAAACAGGATGAATTGTTCAGTGGTTTAGGCGTGAAAAGGAAACAAACAAACTTACTTTCGCATTTTATAATATTAGTTAGGATGTCACTCAAAATAGAAAAATAAAATAACATTTAAAAAGAAGAAAGAAAGCTTAAATTTAATTAAATTAATTTCCATATTATAAAATTAGCAGATTCAGAAGTCGGTGCCTTCAATTTGGTTCAGCGTCGATTAGCACCGTTTCCTGAAACTATTAATTTTACAATAACTATGGTAATTATTTAACTCTTCTCTGTTTTTTCTCCTTTAAGAATATTCAATTTGCATGAGTGTCGTCGACACTTCTCAGGATTGCTACTAAAACTTTCGTCTCGTCTCGTGAATACTGTATCTGTTAACACTGTGCTGCTGTATCCGAGATGCTGTGAATGAGTAACTTGTTCCACTTTACATGCTCCGGGGAACTTTGCTCTAGTTTGGAAGTAGGAGTAAGATATACAAGATGTTAACGAATTCTTGTAATTCCACAAACCGCGTGATATACATGACACAGATATACCCCCTGCATGGGATTTTTCCAAATTAAATTAGTTGATAACACGGTGTTCTGTTTTTGATTCATTTTGGCGCCCCGAGTTAACTGACTGCCCGGAGCGATATCGCGCAAGTCGTGCTTTCATTAATTTATGCGTGGCATCGAAATGTTCTGCAAAAAAAGGTTTTGTTTTGTTTTTTATTGAAACCTTATAATGTGATTTAAATATGATCCTTACCTATAGAAAATACTTTCCAGAATTCAAAGTCTATGCTTTAAAATAATGTGACGCAAAAAAATATTTAAACAAAAATTGTATGGGAGTTCACCATTGTTCTTTGACATGCTAACAAAATTTACGAAAAATAGCAATAATTTCCATTACTACTCCGAGTTGCTATCAAAGCTTATTAAAGTATTGTTACCACCATCAGACTAATTATGTAAGGTGGTCAGGTTCCTTTTCAGATGTCTATCAGTTGGAGTGTGGTGTGAGACAGGGGGGATTAAGCTCCCCTACGCTCTTTAACATTTACGTAAGGGAGCTGGTCCGTGAGCTCAACGGCTCCAGGGTAGGCTGTTCTATAGATGGTCAAATTGTGAATAACATTAGCTACGCCGACGACATGGTGCTGTTGAGCGATCAGCGCCCTGCGGAGACAGCTGAGCATCTGTGAGGAATATGCTAGGACGCACGGATTGACATATAAAGTCAAGAAGAGCGAACTGCTGGTGTTTCTAGCGGGGCGCATGACACCTTCGTGCGTACCGCCTGTGATGCTGGGTGGGGTGGTGCTAAACAGGGTCAGCCAGTTTGTGTACCTTGGCCATGTGGTAAACGAGGACCTGGCTGATGATCGGGATGTGGAACGGGAACACAGGGGGCTGGCGGTCCGGTGTAACATGCTGGCCCGCAGGTTTGCGAGGTGTAGTAGGGAGGTCAAAAAGACGTTATTTAGGGCCTACTGCCAATCCTACTACACCTGTAGCCTGTGGGTCAGTAACACACAGCGGGTCGTCAGCGCCCTGAGGGTTCAATACAACAATGCTTTCAGGTTGCTGATGGGACTGCCTCGCTATTGCAGTGCCTCAGCGATGTTTGCTGACGCTCAAGTGGATGGCTTCCATGTCATAATTCGTAAGAGAGCGGCATCGCTGATGCGCAGGGTGAGGGACTGTTCTAACAGCTACCTGAGAGTAATTGCGTGTAAAATTGAAAGTCCTCTATGGAGGCAATGGATACAATTACACATCCATGTTAAATAGCTCCTCTTGTATAAAGTACTGACATTTATTATTAAGTTCTTTTTTATATATGTCGCAGAATCAACACAGAAGCACATCTATTAGAATGACTATTGATTATTGTTAATGTAGTAGGACGCCATCTGTTATCGTTTGTCGGAAACGTCAAGCAGTGTGCTTGGGTGAGGTCGGTGCAGAGCGTGGCATGTCTAGTTTGACGGTTGTCAGCAAACTGTCAGCTGTCATTCTTTTGACATTGGATGCATTTGATTTGAGTGAAGTCACTTTGGAGTGAGACACGAGGGCGAGAGGTCGTTTTGCCAGCCTGCACCGAACTTACCGCGTTTCCGTACTTTAATCTATTTCCATCGGTTTGATCATTAGAGATTTTATTATTTTGTTATCGAGAGTGAATAAATAGAGGACTATAATCAGTATTGTGACTATTATTTCCTGCCTACACCAAGTCGAACTTGGACTCTGATGACGAGGTACCCCCAATGAGTGAACTACCCTCGTTATATATTTACTAACACTATAAGGACACATTAGTCTGAAATAAATGAAACTGAATTGAATTAAGAACTCTTCAAAGTTATGCTCTAGGTACCTGAGAATCGATCGTCAAGCTCAGCGGCATCCCTTGCGAACTGTGGTTCAAAAGTTCGCCACATCATAAACAAAATTTTGATTATGTAAAGCAGAGAGTTCGATACAAATCGTATTAAAACTTGAGACCCAACCTTAATAACATTTTTACGAGACACGTCATAAAGATGAGCCCTACCCAATAACCGGTATTAGGGAGTTTGGCTTTATGGCGCGGCCGAAGTTAGGATACGAATTCTGTCAATTGGTTCAGTCACAAACGATTAGGATCTTCATTACTGTCGCATATATTGTAAAATAATTTTAGGGTTTGTGATAAAATAAAATGATGGTGTCATTTAATTTGCATGGTGTGTGAGAATTACCATTGACGGTGCGATGACATTAGTTACACAAGATGGCCGCCAGAGTTTGTGGACCGGAAAAAATACAATTCTTTAAAACCATATGATCCTATACTGATATACCTAGATTTAGTTTGATTAAAAATAAAAAAATAATATATTTTCGTAGGCGTACGTGATCGTATCTAACACGGTTTAAAAAAAAGGAAAAAAAGCAAAGCAAATCTATACGTGTGTGGCGAAATCACGGATCGGATCCGAGATGCGCCTATCGGTCAAATCCGTGCGTGTATGGCTAGCTAAAGAAAGCACGGTGACGTAAATGGCGGGGACGACTAGCGGGATATCGCTCCGCGCAGTTAGTTAACACGGGGCGCTAAAATAAATCAGAAAAACATGGTTTCTTAATGTATTTTTTTGATTCTGAAAATAGTACTCATGCTGGATCAATCAAGTCACCAATAGATCATTTGTTCTGAAGGAATTACGCGAATTCGTTTACTCTCTGTGTGCAGCCATCTATCGGCCAGTAGCAACCTCGCAGCAAATCAATGTCACGATCCAAATTTAGTTACCTGTTTGTAGAGTTGGTTATTACCGAGACCGATAGATGGCACTTTTTAGTTAAGTTTAAAAGCTAGATCGCGGTGTCGAGATTCTCCGCCGTTTAGTTATAAGAGCATGTCGTAAGGTTCAAAATGTAACATTTGTGAATGAAACCAAAAAGGTGGAATAAACGAGATTTATGTAACCTGTTTCAGTTTTTTTAGTTAGCCCTAGATAAGTTAGGGAACCATCAGATAGTGTCATATCCTCACGAAGACCGAGGATTTGCATGACCTATCAGTTGAAGAGATACCAGCTCGCAAGGTGAGCGAGCAACCCAAAAGAACCCTCACGAAGCCCGAGGGTTTAACATGGTCCTTCGAACCGAATAGTGATGATGATCTAGTCTCAAGGGTGGAAACCAGTTCATCAAGCATCAGATGCTAAGCCTACTGTGACTGAGGATAGCATCAGCCCGAACGTGCCCAATTCAAGTGGAGTTGTTCCGGGATCAAGGAATCGGAGTCAGCAGCAACGGGACGCGCGGGGGTAGGAGCAGGATATACAACGCAACAGCAGCAGAGAGGTGCCGCAGACGACTATAGTTATACGGAGCTAAGTGTTACAAGTGAAAACCGTGAGTACTTTTCAAATTCATTCCTGCCAAGCAAAAGTGATCTTAATTTCAAGGTGCTAATTAACTTAGTGTTGTGCAACGCGATCTTAGACTTAGTTAGATTTAAGCCAAATTGTGTTCAGACGGGGAACCTAGCCCGATTTTTATTTAAATTAGAACGTCCAAACACTTAGAAAAATTTGTTTGTTTACATCGACATAGAATATTTTCTTCAAAAATATTTTGGACTTGTAAATTTTTTAGAAAGGTGTAACACTTAAAAAAATTTGTTTGATTACATCGACTTAGAATATTTTCTTCAAAAATATTTTGGACTTGTAAAATTTTAGAAAAGTTAACACTTAGAAAAATTTGGTTGTTACATCGACTTAAAATATTTTCTTCAAAAATATTTTAGACTTGTAAATTTTTTAGAAAGGTTTAACACTTATAAAAATTTGTTTGATTACATCGGCATAGAATATTTTCTTCAAAAATATTTTGGACTTGTAAAATTTTTTAGAAAAGTTAACACTTAGAAAAATTTGGTTGTTACATCGACATAGAATATTTTCTTCAAAAATATTTTGGACTTGTAAAATTTTTTAGAAAAGTCAACACTTAGATAAAATTTGAATTGTTTACGTAGACTTAGGAAAAGTTCCTTGAGAAATATTTACAACTTGTTATTGAATTAGATTTATCTCATAAAATTAATTTGTTAAAATGTCTCAATTACCAATGTTCGTCAAGGTACAGGATGATCTGTATGCTCGATTGTCGAGAGCTAAAAGTAACTTTAAGAAATCACCCAAGGATAGGATTACCAAACAATATGTAGAAGCCAGATTAGAAAATGTTGAAGAGTTGTGGGCTCAATTTAACTTAACACATACACAGATGGTTAAAGATTGTGAATCTATTGATTTAAAAAAGTCACCTTATACTATAAACGAAGTTTACTTCAACACCGACGAGTTATATTTAGATTTTAAATGTGAACTAAAAACTGCTTTAACTAAATTCAAGAGTAGTGGTGATGTTTCTCCAATTGCGGGGTCGTCATCAAATTCAGAAAGTAGAAACATGCCCATCAAATTGCCTAAAATATCGATCCCAACGTTTTCTGGGAAATATACCGAATGGATCACCTTCAGGGATTTATTCGTTTCTTTAATTCACAAAAACGACAAAATAGATAAAGTCCAGAAACTTCATTATTTAAAAGGCTATCTTACAGGTGAGGCCGAACAACTATTGCGACACATACCAATATCCGAATTAAATTATGATAAGTGCTGGGTTCAATTAGAAGCGCGCTATAACAATAAAAAATATCTTTCACATTGCATTTTAAAACGTTTGTTTAGTCAAAGAAACGTAACCAATGAATCAGCTAGTGGTTTAAAGGATCTAATGGATACCACATCTGAATGCTTAAATGCACTGATTAATTTAGAGTTAAATGACGCAGCAATTAGAGACATATTAATCATTCATATTCTCACACTAAAATTAGATTCAGACAGTCGCAAAGAATGGGAGTTAAAGGTGGCCTCAAACTTTGATTCCGATAAACTACCAACATTTGAGCAATTTAAAGAATTCTTAACCAGTAGATATAGAGCATTTGAATTCTTAGAACCTAAGTATACTAAAAATCAAAATGTTAATACAACTAAAGCAAGGGTATTTCACACAGTATCTTCGAGTTGTCCTGTGTGTAATGATGATCACAAGATAGGGACATGCAAACAGTTCATGGGTAAAGATGTGGACGCTCGGCGTAAATTTGTACAGGAAAACCATTTGTGTTTCAATTGTCTGGGGGGTAACCACTCTGCCAGGTTTTGTAAGTGTACAGTCACTTGTCGAATCTGTCAACGTAAACACCACACTTTATTACATTCTGAAAGTGACCAGAAATCTTTAGAGGAGAAGAGCACTCATACGGTTGGAGTAGAAAATCAAGACATAGTTGCTTGTTTTTCGAAGGGTACAGCTAATAACCAAGTTTTATTAGCCACAGCTTTGGTGAAGGCTGTATCGAAAAACGGGTCTATGTTCACGGTTAGGGCGTTGTTGGATCAAGGCTCTCAAGCATCATTTGTTACGGAAAACATTGTCCAAACCTTAGGATTAAAGAAAACATCAGCTAAGGGTTCGATAGTTGGTATAGATGTCAACCACAAATTAGAGTTGAATTCGGTTGTTAAAGTTAAAATACAGTCTAGAATTGATCCATCTGTGGAGTTGGTAGTAAATGCATATGTTCTAAAATCTCTTACATCTTTATTGCCTAGTAGGGAAACAGCACATTTAGATTGGGTACAATTCCAAGACATACAGTTGGCGGATCCCAAATATCACAAACCAGATAAAGTTGATTTATTGTTAGGGGCAGAAATTTACGGCAAGGTTTTACAAAACGGGTTGAAGAAAGCTTCAGGTTGCAGCGCGGTGGCGCAGTGTACTTCTCTGGGGTGGATTCTGTCAGGAACCATAGCTTCTGCTGGCCAGAAGTCTTCTGACTTCACCGTGATGCACGCCCTCGTAGGTGATGATGAGATCCTGAAAAGATTCTGGGAATTAGAGAAAGAACCAGATGAAAACAAGAAACATATACTCACCGAAACAGAGACCAAATGTGAGGAGATATTCACTGCCACAACTACAAGAGATGACAGCGGACGTTACGTTGTGAACCTGCCATTCCGAACCGAAGATCCAGGCTGTAAATATGGAAAAACAAGAGACGTAGCAATTAGGAGGTTTCATGCTCTAGAATCTAAACTACGCAGGAATGAGGAACTGGGAATTAAATATGCAGAGGTAATCAACGAGTATCTCGAACTGGGGCATATGAGGCCGGTAAGCAAACCGGACGAACATGCAAACGAAGCTGTATATTTACCTCATCATGCAGTAGTTAGAAATGATAAAGATACAACCAAGGTGCGTGTAGTTTTCGACGCATCTTGCAAGGGAAAAACCGGCATTTCGCTCAATGATGACCTGATGGTTGGGCCAAGTCTGCAACCTGACTTGCGGCATCTATTGATGCGTTGGAGAAGACATCTTATTTGCATAGTATCAGATGTCGTCAAGATGTATCGACAAGTGCGCGTAGCGGATAAACATCAGAATTTTCAACGTATCTTATGGAGAGATGACAGGGACTCTGAAATAAAGGATTACCAACTTCAGACGGTCACCTTTGGCACGGCGGCTGCACCATTTTTGGCTGTTCGAGCTATGCAACAAGCAGCATACGATGAAGGAAAGGATTATCCTCTTGCAGCTGAGAAAATACTAAAAGATTTTTACGTTGATGACCTGATGACAGGTTGTGAAACAGTAACGGAAGGAATAGAAATTTGTACACAAATGGAAGAGATGCTCGCCAAAGCAGGGTTTAAGTTACAAAAATGGTCGAGCAACAACAATGAGCTTCTGGAAAAAATCATGCATGGGAAAAATAAGGACATGGATCGTGCAGAACAGGGAATTTGGATCAAGCAAGATGAAATCTTAAAAACACTAGGACTCACCTGGAATCGAAGCTCCGACACCTTCCAGTATTCAGTGCAGCTGCATCCAGTAGAAGAACCTGTAACCAAAAGAAAAATGTTATCTGACATTGCAAGATTATTCGACCCCTTAGGGTGGGTCGCTCCGGTCATTGTGAAAGCAAAAATGCAAATACAAGCATTGTGGACTTCGGGAATTGGATGGGATGAAGAAATTCCTATTGAAATAAAAAATGAATGGCTTACTTACCGACATCAGTTGCAAGGTTTGGCAGAATTTTCAGTACCTCGATGGTTGAAGACGAAGCACGGTGACAAACATATCGACTTGCATGGGTTTTGTGATGCGTCCAAATCAGCATACGCTGCGGTTGTGTATGCGCGGGTAGTCGATGCTAATGATGGGGTATCAGTCACTCTTCTCACTGCTAAAACTAACGTTGCACCTATAAAAACTGTGTCAATTCCTCGTTTAGAGCTGTGTGGGGCGGTACTGTTAGCAAAACTCGTATCCGAAATATCGTTAGTTATGGGAATCAATAAATCTGACTTGCACTTTTGGACAGATTCGGAAGTTGTATTAGCTTGGTTAAACAGTCACCCCAACAAGTGGAAAACCTTTGTCGCTAATCGCGTATCAGAAATTTTATGCATAAGTGAACCACACCAATGGAACCATGTCGCGTCAAAAAACAATCCTGCTGACTGCGCATCACGGGGTATGTACGCCTCAGAGTTCATACATTTCAAAATGTGGTTAGAAGGTCCCGAGTTCCTAAAAGACACAGTAATTGCAACGGGTAAACGCAAATCAGTTTCAACTGAACTGGAGGAAAAGAGAGTACACGTATCAGTGAATACCGACACTTTTTTCTGGGATAAATATTCATCCCTTAACAAATTATTGAGAATAGTAGCTTATGTGAGGCGGTTTCTCGAACTAAGAAAACCAAAAACCACGAGGAAAAACTTTAGCTATATTACCGCAGAAGAGCTCGAATTAGCGTTAGAGACATGCATTAGGATTAGTCAAGGCAAAAGATTCGAAGCGGTGATCACCAACCTGGAAAAAGGGGAAAATTGTAAAGAGAAGGCCTTAAAGTCATTAAATCCTTACCTGGATTCAAAACAGATCCTGAGGGTGGGCGGTAGACTAGAACGTTCAGATCTCGATCACAACCGTAAACATCCAATATTGATTCCCAGTAACGAGCACCTCACCAATCTCTTAATATCAGATGCGCATAACAGAAGTCTTCATGGAGGTCCCCAACTTATGCTCAACTATTTGAGTACAAAATACTACATCTTAGGAGCCAAGCGGTTAGTTACAGCATATGTAAGGAAATGTGTAACTTGTATCAGATATGCAGCTACAACCAAACCTCAGTTAATGGGTCAATTGCCACCTGCGCGGGTTATACCAAGCAGGCCGTTTAAAAACAGTGGGGTAGATTACGCGGGTCCTATAAATTTAAGAACATCTAAGGGTCGGGGTCATCATGCATATAAGGGGTATATTTGTTTATTTGTGTGTATGGCCACAAAGGCTGTTCATATCGAGGTCGTAAGCGATCTTACCACACAGGGGTTCATTGCCGCATTTAAAAGGTTTGTGGCCAGACGTGGTCACTGCAAGAATGTATGGAGTGACAATGGCACTAACTTTCAGGGTGCATCTAAAGAGTTAGATGCAATGTTTCGCTCTGAAAATTCAATAATAACTAAGGAAATTGCCGCGGCTTTAGCTGCTGAGGGAACAACATGGCATTATATTCCACCACATTCTCCGAACTTTGGCGGTCTGTGGGAAGCCGGAATAAAATCATGCAAAAGGCATTTGCACAGGGTAATAGGCAACTCTACTTTAACTTACGAAGAAATGTCCACTCTTTTAAGTCAAGTAGAGGCATGCCTAAATTCACGTCCGTTCTGTAGGGTAACGGATTCCAACACTTGTGATGCATTAACACCTGGGCATTTCCTGATTGGTGAGCCTGTTGTTAACGCACCAGATAGGAATTATGAAGATACTAACCTATCTAGTTTAAAGAGGTGGCATTTACTTCAACAAATGCTGCAACAGTTTTGGAGACGCTGGTCAAGCGAATACCTAACCACACTGCTTCATCGGTATAAGTGGTCTACGCAAACTCCTGAACCGAACTTAGGAGACATAGTTTTAATTAAGGAGGATAATATGCCCCCTTGTCGGTGGCTACTTGGCAGAGTGGTTGAGAAACATCCGGGGCTGGATAATTTAACACGGGTAGTCACACTGTGTAGCAACGGATCAAAATTTAAACGACCAACCTCGAAACTGTGTGTCTTGCCTATTGCTTAAACAAGTTGTTCAGTAAGTAGGTATTTAATGTTGATAAGTTGCGCATTTATCTAGGGTGAATTATATATGTAAGTAGAAAATAAGCTATATTTAAGAGATGTCTTCAATAAAATATCCATCTTGTAACCTCATTTGTGATGTGATATATAGTGAAACTAACTTTAGTTTGTAATAATTTTAACTTGATAGCTTGAAGGACATAATGTTCACAAATGTCCTTGGTGGGCGGAATGTGCAGCCATCTATCGGCCAGTAGCAACCTCGCAGCAAATCAATGTCACGATCCAAATTTAGTTACCTGTTTGTAGAGTTGGTTATTACCGAGACCGATAGATGGCACTTTTTAGTTAAGTTTAAAAGCTAGATCGCGGTGTCGAGATTCTCCGCCGTTTAGTTATAAGAGCATGTCGTAAGGTTCAAAATGTATCCGCCCCGCTCATAGTCCTCATGACCGCCATCTTCAATGGCGCTCTGAGTAATAACATCTTTCCGCAAGCTTGGAAACAAGCCACCGTTATCGGTATCCCCAAACCCGGCAAACCCAAGAGTGAGCCCACTAGTTACCGCCCCATCAGCCTTCTCAATGTATTTGGGAAAATCTATGAGCGTCTCATTTATATCCGTTTAAAAGATTTCGCTGACTCCCGTAAACTCATCCCCGACGAACAGTTCGGTTTTCGAACCCAGCACTGTTGCATTCGACAATTGCACCGCATTGTCGAACACATTAGCTCCCGTTTTATGCGCTCGTACAAAACGGGCATGCTCTTCTTCGACGTAGCGAAAGCCTTCGACAAGGTCTGGCACAACGGTTTATTATACAAACTGTACCAATTCAACGTGCCGGACCGTCTCGTGCTCATCATTCGAGACTTTCTGTCGGATCGCTCCTTCCGCTATCGCCTAGAAGGCACCCTCTCGTCCCCTCACCCCATTCGCGCCGGCGTCCCTCAGGGCTCCGTGCTATCGCCCCTTCTGTTCACGCTGTACACCAGCGACATTCCCAAACGTGGCTTGGCCAAGTTGGCTCTCTTCGCCGACGACACGGCTATCTACTATTCCGGTAGGAGTCTCGATAGCATCTCTCGAACCCTTCAAACCGCAGCCAACACCCTCGGGGTCTGGTTCCGGAAATGGAGAATAGAGGTGAATCCCGAAAAGAGCGCAGCCGTTCTTTTCGAGAGACACGGTGATTCCCACACCCACATCCGTCCTGTCCTCATGTTCGGCAAACAGATCCCTTGGGAGATGAAAGCCAAATACCTGGGGGTTATCCTCGACCACCATCTGAGTTTCCGAGACCATATCAAAGCGGTGCGCGCTCGCGCCGCTTTCGCTGTCGGTCGCCTCCACCCCATCCTTAGAGCGCGCAGTAAATTGTCACTTAGAAATAAGCTGAGAATCTACGTGACATGCATCCGCCCCATCTTGACTTACGCTAGCGTCGTGTTCGCACACGTTAAGCCTTGTCGCTTCAATTCCTTCCAAACCCTCCAGAATCGAGTGTTGCGCAGAGCCGCGGCTGCCCCGTGGTTCATGCGTAACGTCCAACTCCATCTCGATCTAAAAATGCCAACCATCAGGCAATACCTCAAACGCATTTCCAAGCGTTACTTCGACAATGCCCCCCGCCATCCGAACCCCCTAGTCGCCGCAGCGGCCGACTACAGTCCCTCTCTCATAAGTAAAGTTCGCCGTCCCAGGCACACACTTTTAGAACCCGACGACGAAATAACCCTCCTCCAGGAGGCGAGTAAATCGACCAGCACACTACACAACGTCCGCCGCCGTCCGGCATACCGTCCTCGCCGACGAGGCCCGTCGCGACGTCCCACCGCCGCCGGTCACGATCCACCGAGCTCTCCCGTCGTAGAGCCGGTCGTCTCTTCAGACTCCGCAGTCACACCGATAATTCAGCCCTCATCAAGCTGTCTCCCCCCCCTATGTCCACGCCAGCAACGCCCTAAGCCGAGGTCCGAGTCCCACTAGGGGTCGCCCTTAGTGCTGTTGTTGCAGGTAGTCATGATGTTAGTGTAGTACAAGTAGTTAGCTTAGGTTAAGTATTTTACTTCCCCCCATTGGCTGGAGACCCTTCAGGTCTCGCCAATAACTGCCCGGTTACGTAGAAACCGTCCCCTAGGACGACCTACAGCAGTCCAATAGAAAAAAAAAAAAAAAAAAAAAAAGTTCAAAATGTAACATTTGTGAATGAAACCAAAAAGGTGGAATAAACGAGATTTATGTAACCTGTTTCAGTTTTTTTAGTTAGCCCTAGATAAGTTAGGGAACCATCAGATAGTGTCATATCCTCACGAAGACCGAGGATTTGCATGACCTATCAGTTGAAGAGATACCAGCTCGCAAGGTGAGCGAGCAACCCAAAAGAACCCTCACGAAGCCCGAGGGTTTAACACTCTGTGTAAAGACGAGAAGCATAATTTTAGACGAAATCTAAACTAGACCCATCTGATTGAATCAACATCGTCCCAAAATTAGTCTCAATTTCTCCCTCAATCAACTTCCAAAACTCCTGCCTCTAAATGTATTCGGTACTCCTACGTCCACAGTTAACCCAATTCATCGTGCTACCTATTGAATTCATAATGACTTGACCGCTTCAAGCCAGAATGGTTTATGTATGTTGACGACATACTTAAGATTGCTTTTAAGTGAGTGTTTTGTGGCTTATTGCGCTACTGTAGAGCTTGGCACCTTATAAATATGTTACATAAGAAGGTTATAAGTTGCTTTTTTGGGACTATGATTATTTAAAGCTTATTATAAAAAATAAAGCAGAAGAATAGGAGAAAGAAAGATGATGTAGTGACAAAAATTTAAAGGAGTATGCTTAGGTGGTTTGGTGATGTTGAAAGAATGAGTGAACAGCGATTAACAAAAGGAATTTATAAGGCGGATGTCAGTGGAAACGCCAGTAGAGGACGCCCTAGAAGGACATACATCGATGTTATTGGTGATGTTGTTCAAAAAGGACAGGTGCGTAGTACTCTCAACCGACGTGCGTGTATGACAAGATGTATGAACGTGGACGAAGCGAAAGGAGTATGTAAGGATTCTAGCATGTGGCGTTCTACAGTTTCTGACTACCCCCATGGGAAAAACTTGATTATTGATATTAATCTTAAGTTTACATACGCCCAACTGCTCCATAGGGGTAGGCAGATCGAAAGAACGTCACATCCTTGCAGAAACTTGACCGTTGCTTTTTATGTCGTTTATTTAGTAAACATCATTCATATTTTATGATACTAGCTGCACCCGCGGCTTTGCCTACGGAAACATAAGGTTACTGCTCATCACCTACATTCAATAGCGTTATAATTTTTTCCTTATAAGTAACCTGACTCGCTCTTTAACGGACATTTTTGCCTTTCATCTAAATCTGTTCTGTAGTATTGGCGTGAAGCTCAAACATACAAACAGACAGAAATTGTTGAAACGTCTGTTTCAGTATCAGTATCGTTTGTAGAACACGTAGCAATTATAATTTTTTCAATAATATTCAATGTACAGGTTTTGCTTCATTACGATTTTATTAAATGTGACTCTCATGTGACTTACACTTTAGGTTAAGCAATAGAAAAGGCATATCATTCACGCAGGCACACGTCGATGGCTTTCATGCCATCGTCAGACAGAGATCTGCCTCGTTGCTCTGCAGAGTGCGGGCCAGCTCCAACTCCATCCTGAAGACCATAGCAGGGAGATACGACTCTTCTTTGTTGAATGCCATTGTTCAAAGATGCATAACGAACACTGAACTGGTAACTAAATATTAAGTTATTCTGTTTTTTTACGAACGTTTAAGTTACTGTCTCTTTTTTAATAACAACTATGGATGTTACATTATCCGAATTAAAGATTATTTTATTTTATTTATTTTTATTTATTCTGCAAATATTCTTTATTTATCCAGTCATCCTTGCTAGATTTCTCAGTATCTTTCCCTTGCATATAGTTGCGAAGATTTTAATATGTAACTCCCAGAATTCATCTTGTAGTTTCTGGAATCACAAAGCAATACCACATTCATACTGAAGAATACTAAAGGTAAATCCTTCATTCCTACTATATTAAAATGCGTACATTCTGAGCTGCGATCCTCACATACCTCGCCTTAATATGGAACATAAATTTTCTACCAAATAAACAGAAAACACATATTTTCGTTTCTACTAAACAAGTAGAAATGAGAAGAGGTTACAACAAAATAAAAATAAAACAAAAATCCTAAGCGCCTGTTGTAAAAAAAAGTAAAAATAAAATGTCACCTGAGCTAAGTACCAGGGTTACATGAAACGCAGAAGCTCTTAATATAATTGTCAAACAAAACATTATTGTTCTGTCCACCCTCCCGTTTGAACTACGAACAATAATGAACTCTACTGCATAAACTTTAAAATTCACATTCGTAATACAAATGGTAATGATCCGCGTTCCCCTCATTTGATGTTTTAAACGTCATATTACATTTTATGAGGGACATAATAAGGTTGAAATTAAGTTAGCAACTGACGTGTTTTTTCCACTATGAAGCACATTCATATTTATACTTTATGAGGTTAAGAATAGAGTTGAATGTAGGTATGTTCTTTGGTGTATTCAGACAGGACTCGAGGGAAATAGTTCCAATGTCAGTAAATATTGTCGTTCCTGAATTATGTGAAGGAATTAAAGGTTGGACGTACTCGTGATAAAGGAATTCAGAAGTTGAATGCTTTTGCAATCAGTTGCTGTTGTTAAATATTATGATAACGATGTATTGTTTGGTAGAGACTTGTATGTATTGTATGGATTTTTCAGTGATTGGATTGGTAAATGAAGGAGACGTAATAACTTTTAATATTATTTAGTAGGTACTGAATTTTGGACTCCTCCTCCTTTTTTTTTTTTTTTCTATTTGACTGCTGTAGGTCGTCCTAGGGGACGGTTTCTACGTAACCGGGCAGTTATTGGCGAGACCTGAAGGGTCTCCAGCCAATGGGGGGGAAGTAAAATACTTAACCTAAGCTAACTACTTGTACTACACTAACATCATGACTACCTGCAACAACAGCACTAAGGGCGACCCCTAGTGGGACTCGGACCTCGGCTTAGGGCGTTGCTGACGTGGACATAGGGGGGGGGAGACAGCTTGATGAGGGCTGAATTATCGGTGTGACTGCGGAGTCTGAAGAGACGACCGGCTCTACGACGGGAGAGCTCGGTGGATCGTGACCGGCGGCGGTGGGACGTCGCGACGGGCCTCGTCGGCGAGGACGGTATGCCGGACGGCGGCGGACGTTGTGTATTGTGCTGGTCGATTTACTCGCCTCCTGGAGGAGGGTTATTTCGTCATCGGATTCTAAAAGTGTGTGCCTGGGACGGCGAACTTTACTTATGAGAGAGGGACTGTAGTCGCCCGCAGCGGCGACTAGGGGGTTCGGATGGAGGGGGGCAGTGTTGAAGTAACGCTTGGAGATGCGTTTGAGGTATTGCCTGATGGTTGGCATTTTTAGATCGAGATGGAGTTGGACGTTACGCATGAACCACGGGGCAGCCGCGGCTCTGCGCAACACTTGATTCTGGAGGGTTTGGAAGGATTTGAAACGACAAGGCTTAACGTGTGCGAACACGACGCTAGCGTAAGTCAAGATGGGGCGGATGCACGTCACGTAGATTCTCAGCTTATTTCTAAGTGACAATTTACTGCGTGCTCTAAGGATGGGGTGGAGGCGACCGACAGCGAAAGCGGCGCGAGCGCGCACCGCTTTGATGTGGTCTCGGAAACTCAGATGGTGGTCTAGGATAACCCCCAGGTATTTGGCTTTCATCTCCCAAGGGATCTGTTTGCCGAACATTAGGACGGGACGGATGTGGGTGTGGGAATCACCGTGTCTCTCGAAAAGAACGGCTGCGCTCTTTTCGGGATTCACCTCTATTCTCCATTTCCGGAACCAGACCCCGAGGGCGTTGGCTGCGGTTTGAAGGGTTCGAGAGATGCTATCGAGACTCCTACCGGAATAGTAGATAGCCGTGTCGTCGGCGAAGAGAGCCAACTTGGCCAAGCCACGTTTGGGAATGTCGCTGGTGTACAGCGTGAACAGAAGGGGCGATAGCACGGAGCCCTGAGGGACTCCGGCGCGGATGGGGTGAGGGGACGAGAGGGTGCCTTCTAGGCGATAGCGGAAGGAGCGATCCGACAGAAAGTCTCGAATGATGAGCACGAGACGGTCCGGCACGTTGAATTGGTACAGTTTGTATAATAAACCGTTGTGCCAGACCTTGTCGAAGGCTTTCGCTACGTCGAAGAAGAGCATGCCCGTTTTGTACGAGCGCATAAAACGGGAGCTAATGTGTTCGACTATGCGGTGTAATTGTCGAATGCAACAGTGCTGGGTTCGAAAACCGAACTGTTCGTCGGGGATGAGTTTACGGGAGTCAGCGAAATCCTTTAAACGGATATAAATGAGACGCTCATAGATTTTCCCAGATACATTGAGAAGACTGATGGGGCGGTAACTAGTGGGCTCACTCTTGGGTTTGCCGGGTTTGGGGATACCGATAACGGTGGCTTGTTTCCAAGCTTGCGGAAAGATGTTATTACTCAGAGCGCCATTGAAGATGGCGGTCATGAGGACTATGAGCGGGGCGGAAAAGTGTTTGATCACCTTATTGGTGATACCGTCTGAGCCGGGGGCTTTCCTAGGTTTGAGTTTCCTCACTATCGTGTGGACCTCGTCTACGGTGATGGGGGGTAAGGGGTCGTCGGGGTCTTCATCGGGAGGGAGGGTGGCCCTACGTTCGACCTCGCGATCCACCTTGGAAAGATGGACCGGGTCTGCGGGTTGGGTGCTGGGAGTACATTGGGCTTCTAGACTGTCGGCTAGACATTCGGACTTTTCGTCGTCTTCAAAGGCCGGCCTTTGATTCGGACGATTGAGAGGGGGAGTTGAAGCTACACAATCGGATTTTAGATTTCGTTGTAATTGCCAGAAGGCCAGATGGGATGGCTCTAAGTCGCTCAACATCTTGTCCCAGTGGGCTTCCCGAACCTCCCGTACACGTTTCTTTACAGCACGCTGTAGAGAACGCATATGGGCGCGGTTAGCTTCGCAGGGAAAATAGTCATAGGCACGGATGGATGCGTTCTTCTCCATCAGCAGTTCACGCACATCGTCTGGCAGCTTCCAGCGGTGTTCATCCACCGCTGGAACCTGCCGTGAACACACGTTCACCACGGACTGTACGTGAATGGTAAGAGAGTCGATCGCGCCCAGCGTGTCGGCGATCGTAACGATATCGTCGGGGATGGAATCTAAGTGAACGGACGAGGGAAACTTGAGGCGCTCCTCTAGTTTTCCCCAGTCCGTGACAGTTTTGGTAGGGGCGGGTTGACCAGGATCCGGGGGACCACCCCGGGGACCTAGGTGAAGGACTACGGGGCGGTGATCGGAGTCTAGCTCTTCATGCGTCTCTATAGAGCGTAGACCGAGGTTTACGTTCTTTAGAAGCGCTATGTCAAGGACATCGGGCTGATGGTCAGGGTTATGGGGGTAGTGAGTGGGACACATCGGGGCGATAACGTCGAATTCGAGCTCCGGGCTCAACTCTTCGAGGTTACGACCCGCGTGGTTGTTGGAGTTGCAGCTCCACGAGAGATGTTTGGCATTGAGGTCGCCCGCTATGATAACGGAACCTCCACCGAGGTCAAAGAGGGCTTTAAGATCGCTCCGGAGTTGGATCTTATTACTGGAGGGAGGATTATACACCGACACGATTGTGATCGGCTGGTGTCCTGTCATGCCTAATCTGCATATGGAAGTTTCCAGGAATTGGAGACCAGGAGGAGGGTCTAAGGGAGTGCAGTACAGGGAACGTTTGTAGTAGATGAGAGTACCACCGCCCCTACTACGGGTCCTGTCGTTGCGAACTAATTTATAGTTAGCAATTCCAGGGTTCCTGTTGTGGGGCTTGAGAAACGTTTCCTGCACAAAGAAGATGTCAATTTGATGATCACGCAAAAAGATTGCGATCTCATCTCGTTGACCGTTAACGCTGTTAGCGTTGAATAAGCCTAATTTAAGGGATCGGGGCTTAATTCTACAGCTTTCTGTATCCATTGGAATTTATTGGGTGAGGAAAATGACTATGTCCTCTAGTTCGCAGAGGACATTGATGCGAGCAATTGGATCGCCTTGAGAGACGTTCCAAGCGGAGACTATGTTTTTCGCCTACTGCGTGTTGCAGGAGGAGAGGGTTTGGATGAGGCTGGGGATCGTGTCCCTAAGGAGCACTTTAGTGGACGAAAGGGAAGTGGAGGGAGCAACCGCTGTCGGCGCTGGCCTGGGAGCGAGTGCGGGGGCGGGTGCGGGGGTGGGTGCGGGGGCAGTCTGTGATGTTGGGGGACTACGTGCAGCCTGTGAAGCAGCTGGCACTATAGTGGGAGCGGGGATAGTGGAGCTCATCAGGGCGTGGATAGCCGGGATTGGGGGTCTTGTGGTTTGTTGCTGTTGCTGGGGCAACTGGGTAGTGGGCCTTAAGGCGGGGAACGACTGCTGATGGTTCAGCGCGTTCCATGGGGACGGCCTTTGGAGACTGAGGTGGGCGGGGGGTTGGGATGAAAGAGGGGGAGCCGTGGAGGGACTCTCTCTTTGGTGACGGGCGGCTGAGCGTTTAGCCAGCTTAGGGTTGCGCTGTTTTGGCGCTTTGGCGCACCCGCGATAATTCGCCGAGTGACCAGACTCGCCGCATAAAACGCAAGTCTCCTCCTCCTATCATGGGCGGCGATGATATCCATAAATCATGTCTGTTGTATGGAAGCCCCCCTTAAATATTTGTTTAATTTTATTTTAATTATTTATTTTTGAAGTGAATATATAACTAAATATTCTGTGAATATTTCAAACGTCTACCTGTTGCTGTTATCAATATCGAGCGAAAACGAGCAAAAAAATCACGTTTGTTGTATGGGAGCCCCCTTAAATATTTATTTCATTCTGTTTTTTAGTTATTTTTAGTATAGCGGCAACACAAATACATCATCTGTGAAAATTTCAACTTTCTAACTATCACGGTTCATGAGATATAGCCTGGTGACAGACGGACAGCGGAGTCTTAGTAATAGGGTCCCGTTTTAACCCTAAAAAATGCTAAAATATCTCTAGGAGTCTAACCCAGGATCTCACGATTGGCAACCTCACTTGCGACCGCAGAACCAAAGAAGCATTCAATTTCATAATCACCACGATACAACAAATTGTGTTCTAATGTTAACAACAAACCATCAAGGGAATGACGTCATCAGCCTCCCCCCAAATATCCCCGATATTTCACGATTAGTAGTAGACTGTTATGGCTGACATTGCTTCTTAAATGACGACTATTACAACCTACATAACAAGTAATGAGAAAAAGTTTTTTTTTTAAACAGGATGTTAACGAATTCGTGTAATTCCTTCAAACCACGTGATCTATTAATGGTATAGATTAACCCCGCACGGGATTTGGGTTGATTAAAAATAAAAAATAAACTTTTTTTTTTCCTAATTTTTTTTTATGTGGTAGGAAATTTCGGTGCTACGCATAAATGAATGAAGGCACGGCGACACAGCTGACGGGTACGACTAGCGCGATATCGCTCCACGCAGTCAGTTAACTTGGGACGCTAAAATTACTGAGATACAGAATACCATGGTTCATTTTTTGAAAACTTTTTTTGTTGATTCTGAAAAAACCTATGCAGGGTCAATCAGTGTCACCAATAGATCACGCGGTTTGAAGGAATTGTACGAATTCGTTTACACCCTGTAGATTGTGTCTGAAAAAACAAAAAACTGTCTACTTTGGGATGGCTCAGCCAAATACCAGCTTGAGGCGTTGGAGTCCATTGAGGAGCGTGCCAAGAAGCTCATCAGCAATGACACCCTTGTTCAGACCAAGCTCCAAAGTCTTGAGCATCGGCGCAAAGTTGCTAGTCTATCGGTTTTTTATTGGATACATTTTGGAGAGAGAACTTCAGATCTGCATGATCTGATTCCCCCCTGCCCTTTCTTCTATCGGACGGCCAGAAGCACGAAAAAGCGCCATCGGTTCATGGTTGATATACCAAAAACCCGAACGACGCGCTTTGATTCCACTTTCATTGTGAAAACCGCCAAACAGTGGAATGCGCTGCCCGAGTGGGTGTTCCCCGGCAGCTACAATCTGAGTGTCTTCAAGTCACGAGTGAATCGGTTTCTTCTGGGCAAGCGTGCTCCATCGTAGACCGCATCATCGCTTAACATCAGGCGAGATGGTGGTGAAAGGCAGGACTAGTATCAAATAAAAAAACATCAATGAAAAAGGTGCTATTTGGTTTCGTTAAAAATTAATTTAACTTTGTCTAAACATGGATAGAATATGAAAAAATAAGTAGGTGTATCAATAAAAGAACGTAAGTTAAATAATCTCATTAAAAAAAACAGTTCTCATTTCGTACCTTTAAGCTTTATAAAAGAAGACCCTAATAACAAATGATCAAGAGCTGGCTCGCAGACAACTTGTGAACTAAAGTTGTTTGAACAAAGGGTAGTCCCATGTTGGGTGCCAATACGCCCGCCACTCACGTTTTTTATTTGTTTGTACTGTATTATTACAGAACAAATATTTTTATGTTCTGTTAGACTCAGCATTCATTATTAAGTTGTAACAATGCCGTGTTTGAATAAGCTTTGTTGTTTCGAATTAATTAAGATATTGTTGCATATTGTAGATTGGATTCTTTTCGTTTAACTTCGTCTATTTGACAGCTGCGCGCATAGATAACGTATGCCTGCGTGAGCGACGATGTCGACGCAACAAGATGTTGCCATTTTTAAATATGTTGCAGAATCAACACAGAGGCTATTAGAATCACTATTGATTATTGTTAATGTAGTACAACGCCATCTATTATCGTTTGTTGGAAACGTCAAGCAGTGTGCTTGGGTGAGGTCGGTGCGGGGCGTGGCATGTCTTATTTGACGGTTGTCAGCAAGCTGTCAGCTGTCGGCTGTCAGCTGTCATCCTTTTTGACATTGGATGCATTTGATTTGAGTGAAGTCACTTTGGAGTGAGACACGAGGGCGAGAGGTCGTTTTGCCAACCTGCACCGAGCTTACCGCGTTTCCGTACTATAATCAGTTTCCATCGGTTTGATCATTAGAGATTTTATTATTTTGTTATCGAGAGTGAATAAATAGAGGACTATAATCAGTGTTGTGACTATTATTTCCTGCCTACACCAAGTCAAACTTGGACTCTGATGACGAGGTACCCCCAATGGGTGAACTACCCTCGTTAAATATAATATTTTATACAGTTTTTGATTGTTCCTTATTTATTGCATATATGTTTTTACTTGCTGCACCGGTAGACGTCATCATGTCAACGTCAGATATATGGCAGTCAAGTAAATTTAATGGAGCTGAAGGATACTAAAGTGTATGAAATGAATGAAGTGTGCTCTAAAGATGTCTGACCATTTGCGGTCAGTAGTGTACTGCAATTTAGTAGGTATAAACTGATTCAAGTTGATTTGAGTAGATACAAGGAAAAAAAAAGTTATAAATAGATTTTGACGATTTTTTTAACCGACTTCAAAAAGGAGGAGGTTCTCAATTCGTCTGAATGTTTTTTTTTTGTATGTTTGTTACGCGATATCTCCCCCAATTATGAATGGATTTTGATGATTCTTTTTTTGTTTGGTAGCCCATACTTCAGAGGTGGTCCCATATAAATTTTATTGAAATTGGTTCAGCACTTTTTGGAAAAATCAACAAAAACATAAAAAAAACACAAATCGTATGCAGACGACGTTCTAGTTGTAGTGCTGGTCCGAGAATTTGTATACTATTTTAATTGTAATTTGTGGCACTAAAAAGTATAAAATAAAAAACTTTAAAAAAGTAAAAACCGACTTCAAAAAAAACTAAACGGAGTAAAATAATTATCATTTAATAAAACTACCAGTTTCAGAAGTCGGTGTTCTACGCTGAAACAAATTGAATGCACCGACTTCTGAAACTGGTAAGTAGTTTTATTAAATGATAATTATTTTACTCCGTTTAGTTTTTTTTGAAGTCGTTTTTTACTTTTATATTTAAATATATCTTTAGACCAACATAGAAATACACGACACGCAAAATAAGCAATTTTCGTAAATAACATTTTATACGTCTGTTTTTGTGTGAAAGCAAACGCTGCGGGTTCGGGACTACTAAAAGCACATTGGATTATGTCGGGTCAGGTGTCGCTTGGGAGCCGTTGGCGGGAACAATGCGTTTTATTGTGACCCCACGTTGGGCGCCATTTAGCTCCACGCACAACTGCTCGCTTTGACGGCCCGAAGTCGTGACGTACTAAATTAATGTATAAAGCTCACTACGTTATTTGGTTTTATAGGAATGTATTATGGCGCGTGTGTAAAATATACTCCATTTTAGACGTATTCATGCCGCTTTTAAGTGCAGCAGTTACTTTGTTTGGATAATATAGAAATAAAGCAAACTGGATTACGACGCAGGTGAGCCGTTTATTGAGCATAACGCGTTTTATTGTAGTCCCACGGTGGGTGCCATTTGCTTGCTTGGTGAAATAGTGTAGGCGTGGCCGCTTCGCTATAAAACGATTTGGCAATAAAAACTACAAACTGGATTCAGCCGAGGATTAGTTTAGCCGCGATGTTTTCATGTTATCCGGTTTAGAAATAAAAATAGAGTGGTTTTGTGAAATAGTCGAAGCAACGAGGCTGAAAAGGTTTTTTGAAAAGTGTTTCATTTGTTTTGTAAAAGCAATGAGGATATGGTTAGGCTAAACAAACTGATTCCATTTACACTTTTTGGGCTACATTTTCGTTTCGAATAAAAATGTATCCCACCAGAATACCTATGCACATTTTATCTAAAACTACCGTCAGTTCAAAGTACTAACATATACAAGTAGATCTTATTTGCGTCCTCCGTTTTAAGGTCCATAAACATTTACCTGGAGATTTCCCGCCACTTTCATCTGGTTTTACACGGGCTTCGAAAGATGAATAATTAATTTGAGCTAGGCGTCTGTCAGTCCTTATTGACCCAGTTCATTTTGACTTCACTTTATTTATTCACAGCTGCTTCTCTGCTAGTAAAGAACATATTTCTTTCGGAATTTATTAATGGTGTCCTAAAGGAGGGTAGTTGGTAGAAACCGTGCGGTTTTGAGGGTAATCGTGTACTTTACTATGATAATTTAGAGGCGGCAAAAAAATTATTAAGATGCTTATTGCGTTGCGTGCGTTTTCTGACGCCACTTTAAAAATACGCCCGTGCGAATGATTGAATTGATTTTCCCTTTTTTTCGTTATTCGTTAGTGATTCAATATTATAACAAGGTTATAATTAGAACAGTATTGATTTTGCCATCTTTATATTCCTTTTCATTGCACACTATGAAAAACATGTCAAAAAGTCACAATAAATAGTGACATTAAAATAAGATTTATACATAAACCCCACACATTTGAAGATTGTTGCCATAGTAAAATATTATCAACGTATTAATACGCTTCGAATGAGATATGTTTCAAATCTGTTGGAGGTTGGGGACATTTTTGCTCAAGGTCCAATGTTGTTAAGTTCTTTGTAAACTTACAGACATTCATTAACTTGCTTTTGCAATAATCCGCCATAGGCTAACGTTTAAAGTATCCGCGGCGGACTAAAGATCGAGTAGTCGTGAGTTTGAACCCCACCCGTTGTTCTATTGACTTGAACTCACTTCTGGAACAAACATTTAAAACAAATTGTGGAGTTAATTAGAAAGTAAGTTAATAGAAAACTATTGCTAGTAGGTAAGTAAACGTTGTAGCATTCAAATCATCATCATCATCCTCCTGCCGTTATCTCAACTTATTTATGTTCGGCGCAGCATGTGTTTTTCTTCCATACATCTCTATTAGCCGTCATCTCAATAGTCACCTTCTTTCTAGTCATATCATCTTTTACATTATCCATCCATCATTTCTTTGGTTTTCCTCTACTCTCTAAATACAACTTGTTATTGCAGTTACATTACTCAATAATCATGGCTCGTTACGCATGTAAGAACTACCACGTGCAATACATAATTAACTAGAATCATTTTCTTACAAAAACCAATTGACATTACAACAGTTTTAACTTTTCAGTAGTCGATATTAATAAACTAAAGTGTAACTCTTTACTAAACTAACAATCCAACAAATCCTCTATCAATACGTGTTAAATTCTTTCAACATTCTAATACTTTAAAAGAATATTCGTCGGGTTGACATCGGATGTTCTAACATCATTTCCACGTTTCCTGTCCCACCCCTGCTTTTCGGGCGCACTTTAAAAGGTTCCGTCGCGCCCTCTTGACCAATCCCACTTACTCGCAGACCGCCGCAAGCGATGTTACATTCAGACGTACAGGGTTTGAGGGTAGGACTACTAATTGAGAATGTATGTACATGCTCCGGGGTTTTTAAATTTATATATTTTGAGCAGATATTAAGGGATCATTTACTGTGTTGCCCGCTTACTAATTAACCCCATAGGGGTCATAAGAGTTACCATTAAGGGTGAATATATTAAAATATTTATTGTCATAACTAAATGCCAATAATGTAGTAACAGGTAAACAGCCTACCTTTTAATTTAGTTTTTCGTGTCAATATCCTTTCTCTGAATTATTTTTTAACTTCTAAAAGTTGTGCAGAATAACAATTCTGATTTATTACCTGTTTTTATGTAACTCTCACATTTATTGAAAGTGATATTGATCTGAATTATGGTGAGAGTTAAGTGATATCTTAACATTACTTGTGCTCATGATTGAAAATAACTATTAAGTTGAGAACTGAAGTGGTAACATAAACTATACAGGGTGTTAACGAATTCGTGTAATTTCTTAAAACCACATGTTCTACTACGATCGTATCTCAACCACCTAATAAGGATTTAGTAAAAAAATAAGTTTTTTTTTTCAAAAATTTTATTTTATTTGTGTGAACATTTCGATGCCACGCATAAATTAATGAAGGTACGGCGACACGGCTGGCAGGAACGCCTAACGCGATATCGCTCTTTGCAGTCAGATAACTCAAGGCTCTAAAAAGACTCTGAAATTGAAAACCACAACAAAAAAATATTTTTCTTTTTGGTTCATTTTCGAAAATTCCCATTTAGGGTTAATCTGTGTCACCAGTAGATCATGCGGTTGAAGGAATTACACGATTTCGTTAACACCCTTTAGAAGAAAGATTGAAAAAATCTGAATATTACAAGTCAATATGGACTTTAAAACACGAATAAATAAATACACAAATAGAAACAGGGGTACACTGCTTGCTTCCATAATTATCTGTATCCCTGACACCACAAAAGTTCAGGTGCTGCAAACAACCAATAGGTACATTTTGTTGGTTTTTAATCCGTACTAAAAACTACGAAAATAGAACTAGAGTAGTTATTATTAAAACTATGTTAAATAAACACAAAAATCAATTAGCGCTGAGCGATAAAACGACACTCATTCGTTGCTAGGACTTAATTGGGAGGGGAGAGTCGTAAAAATAATAGCACATATGTTGTGTTGCGTGTTGGAGAAGCTACGTTTTATTGCCAGAGAGGACGTTTAACTAATGTGTGACGGCACTGTCTTGTTGAGAACGAGATGGAGAAATTAAGTAATGTGGTGTTAGAGTGCGCGCAAGATAACTCTGCGCGCGACTGAGGGCGTGCTAAACGTTGCCGTGATCACAAAAGTTCAAATTACCGCTTTTTAAGCTTAACTTTTTATCGCTTAACATAATTTTCCCGTTAAATATTCCTACAATCAGGTAGTTCTACTATCAAAATTGATAAAACGGCACACACTTTGGTGAACCATGATTAGTTCCGATTTCGGCCGCGCGCAGACTTATCTTGCGCGCACTCTAGTCGTGTAGATATACATAATATAGTAAAGTAAAGAACCAATGTTAAATTGCTGGGAGCTTACTATGACCTCTTAAAATAGGACAGAAGTTGCCTGGAAGTTGACATCGTTAGAGCAGGCCTGCCACATTGACGTTTACGAAATCCGTTCACCTTTTTTTTTGTATAGACTTTTCGTACCATGAACAAGCATTACCGTTCAACTTGGTTCAATAGTCGTTCATCTTTAGTACTGTCATGGTACGGTTTTTAGCGATTCAGAAGCAGACCTGCTTTTGAACGGAAGTTGACTGGCTGGCATTTGAACGTTTTCTTAAGAGGACATAGTAAGCCCCCAGCTCGTATATTCAAAAATATCGTTTTGCTTATCAGTCTTACGAGGTTCGATCTGCTTAACCTTCTCCCAACTTGGTTGGGGTCACCTGTCAGTCTATCCAGATGCGGCGTAATACTAGTATTTTACACGCACGGCGATGCCGATATCCTAAGATTAGACTGATTGTCAGTCTTTCGGTCTTCTCACTACTCGTAACGACTGTCATAGGTTTTCAAACCAAATCAAAAAAAAATGTTTCACATAAACCAATACAGGCGCTTATGAATAGTTGAATTTAGGTGCACGGTTCCAATTAGTCGTTTTCTATGGAGAAGAGCCGGCAAGAAAAGAAATGGTTACTCTTTTAAAAAAAGGATATCTTTAACAACTTCAGTAGATACAGTACTATGATTTATGATAGTTAAGAGAGAACAATGTAGTCTTGGGGTGTGTAATGTATGATATAATAACAAATGCTCTAATTTCACTTGAAATAACGTTCATATAATATAATTTTCATATGCTATAAAATCATATAACCTAATTTCATATGACCTAATGTTTCATATGATATAATTTTCATTTAATATAAAACATTTAGTATAACGTTCATTTTATATAATTTTCAATATGTATAATATTCTTTTTATACAACATTCATTTGACCTATTGTTCTTTTGACCTAATTTTCATGTTTAATGGTCACAGTTCTAACCTAACTCAAATGGCACCTAACCAAATCTTAAAATATTCAATGCATGGTTGAGGGTGGGGCGGGGCTCCTACTTCTGGATGGTTTATAAAAAAATAACCACGAAGGGGATGGCGGGGTCTATTCGCTCGCTTCGCTCGCTCACACGACCCCGCCATCCCCTTCTAACCTAACCTGTCCGAGTCGGGGTGCCCTAAAGTCCAGATTATAGTAAATGAATAATATACTACATGAATATTATGTCACATGTGCATTATAGGAAATGTTTATTATATCATAAGAAATTAGATAAAATGAAATTATATCAACAATTCATTATCTCAACTGATCGTTATATTAAACAAAAGTATATTAACTGAAATTAGGTCAAGTGAACGTTAGATTTTTTGTTATTATATCAACCGTTACACACCCGTAGTCTTGACCACAGACCTGTGAGTAATGTAATACTAAGTCTTGAGTACAAAAATTAACCAAAAAAATAAATAACACAATATGAATAAAAGTAATTTACACAATTATATGTATAGGCTAGTCCACGAAGTTCTCACATTTACAAAAGATAAAATGAAGCTAAATTATATAAAACAATTGACATGATTAAATGTCATCAAAACGTGTTTTTATATATTCGTATAATACTCGGGACCGACAGCTTTACGTGCTCTTCGAGACACGGAGGGGTCTACATGCGTAACAAAGGGTCTCCCATCCACTGAATGCAAACGCATTGAACAGACTGGAAGTCCAAAATAATAAGTTATAAAGACTACGCGTCACTATTCTGCCGTACGAGCATAAAATGCCAAATACCGTATTTGATGAGCTTAACTGATAAGGTTTAATCTATACAGGTTGAAATTGCAAACACTCGACAAACCGAAATGGGATATTGTACTCATCACTATGAACAACTTTTACTATAGGACGAAAAGTGAAATCGCGAAACAAAAAACAGCTGTTCCCTACATTTTGACGAGTTATGCGAACATAAATGTTTTTTAAACAACTGATTTTTTTTCGCGATTTCTTGTTTGGTCTCATAGTAAAAGTTGTTCATGATGATGAGTATAGTGACCCCTGAAGAGGTTGTGCGTTATTTATGTTACACCTTGTATACATATAAAAGGAGAAGCTGACTGACTGACTGACTGATCTATCAACGCACAGCCTAAACCGCTGGGGTTAGAAACTTGAAATTTTGACAGTAGGTTCCTTTTGTAACGTAGGCATCCACTAAGAAGGGGTTTCTTCAAATTCAACCCCTAAGGGGTGAAATAAGGGATTTAATTTTGTATGTAAATTCTTCATTTTTGAAGTAAGAAGCATGAAATTAAATGTTAAGGTTTCTGGTTAGAAATAAAGGTATAGGTGTTTGAGCGTTTTTACAAATTCATCCCCTAAGGGGGTGAAATAAGTGTTGAAAGTTTGTATGAGGAATCTGGTACTTTTGAAGTAAGAAGCATGGAATTAAACATTTAGGCTCTTGGTGAGAAATAAACATACACGTGTTTGAAGGTTTTTGGAAATTCCACACCTAAGGGGTGAAATGGGTCGTTGACGTGGCTTTAAATTTCACGCAAGCGAAGCTGCGGGCAAGAGCTAGTATTCTATATTAAGAAATTGCACTTATTTCACTTTTCATTACGACGGCAGCATTGGTAAAGATGGCAAGAGTCTTAGTTTTAACGAGTAACGGTTAGTAATAACTAGAAATCGTGCATTAAACCATTGTTTACGTTATATCGTCTTCGTTTCGTTTATTGTGATAGTGCACTTTATATTGATTGTTGTATTTTATTGTTGTTATAAAGTTATATTAACGACTCCCGCATGTTTTATCGGTTCAAATTGAAATTCAGCAGTTAAATCTGTTGATGGTGTCTTTAAAAAGCTTAAGGTTAATTCAGACTATAGTGCCGAACTCATATATATTATTGTATGCTCGTAAAACAGTTTAGTTGCCATACTCTTAATGGCCGCCATTAATGTGACTATTATCAACGCCGTATTTAACTGAAATAATAGAATTCGTCTTAATTAAATTACAATGTATAGTCGCGGACTTAAACCACCTTATTACAAAAGATGGTTTAAACCAAGCCAGGTTTAAAATATACCCATCACTTTCTTATGTCATAAAACAAAAAGAGACGGGGCTATTTTAAAACCTACGTTTTTCTTAGACCATCTTTGTAATAAGGGGGAAAATGTTAATCAGATTTCAGATTAGATTCCTTGTCACATTGCGCAATAAGGTTTAAGATGTCATATCAACTTACTTACAGAGGTATTACTTTAAAAATTGTGAAGCGTCGAATACAGCAAATGCCTATTAATTAACCAATTTTTATGTTACGAACTCCTTTATTAAAACTATTTTTCCTCAGAACAACAAGGTTTTTTTTTTCATTACATTGCGACATTTGTCAAACAATTAAAATAATATTAACATAGTACCTATCCTCTTTGTATTAACCTTTTTATGTCAATTAAGAAAAAAATGTCTGCCCTGTCAATTCTTTGCGAATGACCGAGCAACATTATTTATACATATAAAAGGAGAAGCTGACTGACTGACTAATCTATCAACGCACAGTCTAAACCGCTGGGGTTAGAAACTTGAAGTTTTGACAGTAGGTTCCTTTTGTAACGTAGGCATCCACTAAGAAGGGATTTTTCGAAATTCAACCCCTAAGGGAGTTAAATAGGGACGAAAGTTTGTATGGAAAATCGTCACTTAACGGGTTCAAAGCTTCACGCAAGCGAAGCTGCGGGCGAAAGCTAGTGAAAAGGTAAGGTGCAAGCAATTATAGACCTTAGCGTGGTAAACATTTCAAGTCCACGACTGTACATTCAGTACAGTTAATTGAAAGAGGCTTTATACTAGGTAGCATAGAAAAAGAAATCAACCTATTTAGTAAATTCAATCATGTTCGCTCTATACAACTTTTGACTAGACACACATACCTAAAAAGGAGTCATAACACCAAAAAGTGGTTAATAGCCTTTTTGCTAGAAACGCTGCTTCACAATTTAAAAAAACTAGTGCTTATGAAAGTTGATATGACATCTTAAACCTTATTGCACACAGTGTGAGACGGAATCGACTTTGAAATGAAAGAAGAAAGAAAGAAAGAAAATACGTTTATTTGCGGTAAACATGACGAAAAAAGAAAATAAACACAAACACCAAAAAATAAGAAGGTTGAGGGAAACATGCGTCATATTCACGCAAAACGGCTATCGCCCAGCATTATGCTGCGACCCTATGCAAGACAGAGCCCCAGCGCTGGTTTTCAGCGACAGCCGGCGCCGACGTAATGACGTCGTTCTGGAATCTGATAAACATTTCAAGTCCGCGACTATATGTCTACTGTTTTCGCTTATATGTATGTAAATTATATAACGAATTGTTCTGAGCCTATTATTCAATTCATCTTTTTATTTATCTAACATCTTTTTACTTTTATAATATCGAATCAGCGATAAGACCGCCATTGTACCCTTCAATATATTATACTAGCTGTTGCCCGCAGCTTCGCTTGCGTAAAATTTAACATTATAGAATACATACATTATATAATTTCTGACCAGTAACCTAAATATTGAATTCCATGTTTCTTACTTCAAAAGTACCAGATTTCTCATACAAACTTACAACACTTATTTCACCCTCTTAGGGGTTGAATTTCCAAAAACCCTGAAACATGTATACGTTTATTTCTGACCAGTAACCTAAATATTGAATTCCATGCTTCTTACTTCAAAATTACCAGATTTCTCATACAAACTTACAACACTTATTTCACCCCCTTAGGGGTTGAATTTCCAAAAATGCTCAAACACGTGTACATTTACTTCTAACCAAAAACCTTAATACTTAATTTCATGCTTCTTACTTCAAAAATGACGGACTTGCATACAAACGTTAATCACCCTTTTCACCCCCTTAGGGGTTGAATTTCGGGAAATCCCGTCTTAGTGGATTTTTTCGTCACGTAAGGAACCTACTGTCCAAATTTCATATTTCCAGCTTTAGTGGCTTAGGCTCTGCGTTGATGAATCAAATGTCAGTCAGTACCAGTCTCTTTATATATAAGAAGATTGTATAAGAGCTGTGTTACAATTTTGATGTACAATAAAGTATATTCTATTCTATCAAAAGCTGACCGTAGGCCTTTTATCTCACTACACTAAAAGGTGGCGAGGGAATTTATTTTCGCTAGCCTTTACAAAAAGAAATAGCATTCAAGTTTTCACCACTAGTAAGTATAAATGTCGTGGTGACTGAGGGTCAGATGTCCCGCGGGGCTCGTCGACTCCTCTCCGCATACATACGGCGCCATTATCGAGCCCCACGTTGTGCGCCACTAGCCCCACGGCGGGCGCCATTAACTCCTATTGATGTTTTGCTACGAGCCCCTACGTGCGGATTGTTAGTTTTTATTTACTTCAGTTTATGAATGACGGTGTATTACGTGTGTTTTGGCTCTTTTGAATGTGGGAGTGAAAATAATATTGTTTTTGGGAATGAAAACTGAAAGTGATGTTTTATCATGTTATCCACTGTAGGATCACACCTTTATCATCATCATTCACTTCACACATTTCACCTCCTTTTTACCTTTTACAATTAAACCTCTTTCTCTATCACAGGCCACTTATTTGGAACACACTCGTTCAAATTTTAAAAATGCGAAAAGTAAAATGCAAGCTGTTTTTGGAAGGACTCGAAAAGGAACAACGAAAGGGTGCGGACGGTCTGCCGGACGGCGGAATTGCTAGGACTCCGCCGAGTGGACGATTACCGGGCCTCTGCCTCTTCTATGCTGCTTGCTGAACTACCAGCTCCCCGCCGAGTAGGCCATTGTTGGGCCTCCGGCATTGCTGCTTGCTGAACTGCCAGCTTCCCGCCGAGTGGGCCATTGCTGGGCCTCCGGCGCTGAGGCGCTGCTGCGCTACAGGCACTCCGTCTGGTTGACGGGCTACGTATTCACCACCCTTCACCTCATTTTTCGTGCTCGCTTTACCAACTGTAAACTTGATTGTGTGTTCCAATAGTTACAGTTCATTTACGTGTGACTCCCGGATTTACTGACTGTTTCTTTATTATCGTATTATAAAATTGTTGTGTGTTAAGTGTTTCCTTATTTGCCCGACTAGGGATAGATAGGTAGGATTCACTGATAACGTCACATTCCTTACAACTGGTGTGGCAGACGTGCTCTCAGGAGGTCCTAGGGCCGTCTGTTACATTACACCACCATCTTATAACTAGAGATCGGATTTTTTAATGTCATCTGGTAATTTATTAAAGATTTTTTGTGCCATTCAAAGAAAACTCTTACTCAGCACTGCTGTGCCGGTGCCGTACGTAATCTCAAGCTCCAGTTTATTCTTATCCCGTAGTTTTCTGTTATAACTTTTATATGCAATGTTGTATAGGTAAGTATTCGTCCTAACAAAGATACTCACTTCATAAATATACAACGAAGGCAATGTTAACAATTTTAAATGTTTAAAGAATGGTTGGCAGCTTGTTGTTGTGTCAAGGCCGTATATGGTTCTGATGCATCTTTTCTGGGCTTTAAAGAGTTTTTCAGTTGGTATTTTCGTAGTTAAGGGCCACATCAGGTTAAACTACAGTCTGATGCGGCCCTATCACTTACCTACCTTACTTATTTGTGTAACATACAAACGGTTCTGTTTTTGCCATTCGGCTACACAATCCTAAAAATCATGAAAAACTTCACTGAAACATAAATATGACCATTTACTTTATTCAAGCTCTAGCGAAGACTCTCCAATTCTTCTGTGGATAATTCTGAGAGATTACTAAGGATGGCGAGATTGCATGTTATTTGGGCCCCAGTCTTTCCGATAGCGTGCATTAAAGCAACTTTGCAATAGTTGTAGAACACAATAAGACTAACAAAACAGCAAGTTGGATAGAACTTATACAAGTTGGTTGAAAAGAGTTATAAGCTTTAAATTTTTTATTTAACATTTATCGAACGAGGATTATTATATTGATTTTGTTATTTTAGCCATTTTTTTGTATTAATATAATCGAAGTAGCAAAACTTTTAAGCAAAAACTTACCGTTTCATTATGTCTATTTAGATTGAAACGTAATCTAAATGACGTTCCGTTTTGTTAGTGCTACGCGACATCTTTTTAAATAAAATTTAATCATTCCTAAATTTTGATTCCCGTCTTTTAAAACATGTAATATAAGGTCTATCTATTCATACACGAAATATTTTAAGGGATACATCTATCGGTGGTCACGACGCCAAAGAAAAGAGTTTTTTTTTAAAGTTTATTATTTGACGTAGGTAATTATTATAATTGTAATAATGATTGAGACATTTTGCATAAATTTGAAAAAAAAAGTGCCCGCTTCATTGACAATAAATACTACGTAGAAACTAGCGTAATGGATATTGAAAATAGTAATGAGCCAGAGTGTTTGATATGTGTATCAAGTAATTCGAAATGAGAAATAATAAATCAAGCCACAAATTTATTTATTGGCCACGTGACCAAACTTCTCATTTTATAACTAAGCAACGGGAAAATGAGATAACCTCTAATAAACTAATTCGACTTTTTACAACGCCAACTAAATTTTTGGGCACCCCGACACGGATAGGTTAGGTTCATCCCCTTCGTGTTAGGTTACTTTAAAGCCTGCAGACAGAAATAGGAGCCGCGCGCAGCGGGGCTCCGTCGACTCTTTTTGTTTTTCATTTGTTTTTATTGTGAAAATGAAAGTGGGTGACGAACAGTGGCTTATATAGAAGATAACTAGTGGCTAAGATAGTATCATTCAGACGCTCGTTAATTGTGGCTGACTTAGTAATTTGAAATTATTTAATAAAAAAAAAATTAGGTAGGTACTTAATTTTTCTTTTTTTTTTAATTTTTATGGCTTCTTTACCACCTATAGACGTATCCCTTAAAATGTTTCGTGTATGAATAGATGGACCTTATATATTTTTAGATAAAGACCTTATTAACTTGTCATTATAATGTTTACCCAGGCCGGCGTTTTTTTAGTCTCGGGGCCAGTCATGCCATTCTCCTTTCCACAATACAGCAGTGCGAGCACGGTTCTTTGATCGATAAACTTCTCGACTCGATAAAAGTTTAAACATACCGAATTTTATCGAGAGTCGGTAGCACGGAACTTGCCTCGGTATCTTTATCGAACCTTGTCGACGGCTGTCTTCTCGATAGCTTGTCGACTTTTCAAAATGGCAACACCAGATTTAAAAATATCATTCAATCATGTAGACTTTATTTTATTTACGAAATAATCTTTTCCTGGTTATTTCTCGCGACTGAAAACTATTTCGTTAAATTATTTTGTTAGAAATGTTGTAAACATGTTTTTATAATCTTTGTAAGATTGTAAAAAATATTTGAAATATAATTTTAGTGGCATACAGACTGTCAAAAAGAGTAGAAAAATTGGGGGCACCACTAGTCATACATTATTGAATTAAACTTAAATTCGCGTCTCTAAACTCCGCTTGTGGATCCTTTTCATGTCACGATGCGTTCTGCTTTCAACATCTAACAAAATGAATTCTCCAAAATCCATTTGTTTTGCAAAAATAGCTTCAAAGAATCTTTATCTACCAACTTTTAACTGACGACAACAATTCGTGATAATTCGAGAAATTTACCAATAAGAACTGTCAAAACTCGACATAATCGATAAGATTTGTCGATTATATCGAGGCCTCGATAAAATACGATCCGAGCTACCTTTGTCGTTTTATCAATGTCGTATGTCAAATTTGACGTTTAGAATAGATAAATTTCTCGAATCGACTCGATAAAAAGAACCGTGCTCGCACTGCAGGTCTGATACAAAGTACGGGAGAATTCAATATAAGCAGCGAACTGAATGTTGCCCGAGGGACGACCGGTGTTCACCAGTAACAGCTCTGTACTATATCGATTGTTGGTATGTATTCGATATAAGCATATTACATTATATTTTGAGTGCCGTTCAATATCGTTTCATTTTTAGCTACGATTATTCGAACCTGCATGAAACGAAAGACTACCCAAAGATATAAACGAGATTAGTGTAAAAAAATCTCTGTTGCACGATTGGCGGAACATAATTTTTTGACGTTTAAACCTTAAGCGGGCATAAGCTTTTAAGAAAAAGTAAATAACAAAAAATTTAGCAGTTTATTATAAATAATAAAAAAATCTTTTATGCTTCATTTTTATTTTCTATTAATGAAAACAGTAAAATTATTTGATATTGCCATGTTTAGAAATAAAAATATAACAAGAAGGTTTTCACGACATCTTCCAAAAAAGTTGGTGGGAAATACCCTTTGCCTCCTTATAAGTCATGCAGGCACTTTCTGGACCGTCAAAGCTGACTTGAAATTTCTCTTGTCTTTTTTTTACATTTCAAGTTGCAAGCCCACGCTTGATTGAATCAATTGAAGCTAAAAATGGGCCCAAATCATCAGTATAAACTTCCTTTATACATTGAAAAAATAATCGTGTTCTTCGCTACGAGTTTATATCAACAAAACTAATAACTTTTTTTCATCTTCATATACAAGGTAAGTCATAAAGGGGGTACTAATCCGAAAGGGTGTTAAAGTACACATAATAATGAATAACTTTTGTTCTACAACTTTTCCCAAAAGTCAATAGTTTAAGAGAAACAGTAGTTCAAAGATTTCATAAAAAGTACGCTAAAATCTATCTATCCCCAGTTATGTTCTGTACGATGTGATGACTTTTATAGCGTTTATATTCGTTTGAAGGCTGATGGTAGCGTGTTCATATTTATTTAACGAATTTTATGTGTTAGGGAAGTGTTGGCTGTGGCTTTGTTGCTTGTTTTTTGAGGATTTTTTTAAAAGTACAACTCCGAGACGGGTTGTATACCGCAAACTGCAAAAGTAGTATCGCTTGCGGTGCGATCTGCGGCTGCGGTCTGCGGTTGCAGTTTTGCAGTCGCTGTCGGAATAGCACCTTTAAAGTGCACACCTTAAAGGCGCTATTCCGATGGCGACCTTGCGGTCTGCGGTTGCAGACCATTTTGCAGCCCGTCTCGGAGTTGTACCTTAGGATACACTTTGAGTTACAGAGGCAGAACGGTTTTTTTTTGCCTGTATCTTTCCCACTTCTAGGCAAAAGTCTCTTCTCATACAGCGAAGACATTGATCGCTACGCTTAGCTTGGTCACTGCGTGTTGGCGATTTCAGACCATTAAGTCCTGGTTTCCTCACGATGTTTTCCTTCACCGTATGTCAGTGGCGTCTTAGATTAACTAAGAAAGTACGTCTGGAATATTAATAATATAATATAGAAATATGAAGAACCAGGCAATGACGTAGGGCAATTTTTCTCAAATATGGATATCCGGATATTGGGTGAGCCCTGAATCTGATAGGACGACAATCGCAACACGTCAGCTGGGCCCTGTCTGCTTTTTTCTTCATGTAAGGCTCGGGGTGGGTCCCAAACTTTGTTTATTATACAGGGTGGTAATTTGAGATGGGGCATGAAGGGCAACTACCTTAACCATTGTAACTACAGGAAAACGTGCTTAGAAGACTACCCCTAACTTTTGGGATAATTACAATCGGCATTCACAGATTTTGAAAAATAAGTACAGTCAGCGAGAAAAAGGGCTGTTTTCACAAATCTTTTTTATGATGCCAATCGATCCCATTTCCCATTAGGATCAAAAGAGTCTTCCGGACCAACTGAGGTTGGAGTACTAGAAAAGTCAGAAATCGCAAAAAACTTATTTGAGATGGGGAGTTATAAGGGCAGCTACCTTAATCGTTGTGGCTACAGGAAAATGTTCTTATGAAACTATCCATAATTTTTGAAAATATTTCGAATTGCATTCACAGATTTTGAAAATAAAAAAATCTTTTTTTTCTGTGTGAACGTAACTTTTAACGAAATGTTGTTTTTCGTGATTTCTGATGTTTCTAGTACTCCAACCTCAGTAGGTCCAGCAAAATATTTTGATCCTTATGGGAAATAGGATCGATTGGCATCATAAAAAAAGTTTTGTGAGAACCAACCATTTTTTTGCTCACTGTACCAAATTTTTTTTTCTGTTTTTTTTTTTGTGCATTTCGAAATAATTTCAAAAATTATGGCCAGTCTCCTATCAACATTTTCTTGTAGCGATAACGATTAAGGTAGCTGCCCTTATAACTAACCCATCTCAAATAGTTTTTTGTTATTTCTGACGTTTCTACTACTCAAACCTCAGTTGGTCTGCAAGAGTCTTTTGATCCTTATGAGAAATGGGATCGATTGGCATCATAAAAAAGTTTTGTGAAAACAGCCATTTTTCTCGCTGACTGTACTTTTTTTTCAAAATCTGTGAATGTCGATTAAAATTATCCCAAAAGTTAGGGGTAGTCTTCTAAGAACGTTTTCCTGTAGCTACAATGGTTAAGGTAGTTGCCCTTCATGCCCCATTTCAAATTACCACCCTGTACTTTAGATAGATGGTTCGCGTTCCACACTACTTTGGAAGCCACTGATGTAGGGTGTCCTACAGAATTTATATGAAGACTCCTTGTATTATAAACTAGGTACTAAACACATATAAAGATCAGATATAAACTTTGAAGGGTGAATATTCGAATTACTATCACTTTTACAAATCATTGTTTTCCAAGGTTATTGAAATTATAGTAAGTTTCAGAGAGTTTTTATTTTTGTCTTATTGTTTGACAGCAGTGGTATAGTTTGAGTTTTCATTATCAAAATAATAGTTTGTTTTAAACATCTGCATTCTTAACTTGGGGATGATGATAACGATGTTCTTAATTTTTATTAACGTTTTTCGAATATTCACCTGGAAACTTGGAATAAATAGGTGACTGTTGGTGATAAAGATAAAAATATAAAACACTGTTTTAAGCTTTCACGGTTTGTCTCTAAATTTAAAATGTCACTTACGGGATATCTTCCGTGATTATTTATTTGTTTGACTTCCCGATATTTCGACGCTGTTGCAAGCGCCATGATCGGGTTGACCCGCGATATCCCGCGAAGATATCCCGTAAGTGACATTTTAAATTTAAAAATATAAAAGTTCAGAATCTAAAATCAAAACTACGTATAAAAGAAAACGCTCACTCACAGTGTTATAATCTAGTTCTTCTTGTTTCTTTTACCTCGCAATTAATCTTAACAGTTCTCTTCAATGAGCATTTCTCTGGCTCATTAAATAAGACCTCTTCTTTTGCAGCTAAGTTCACACTTTAGCAATACAATTAGCGTGATTATCGCGCTGTTAACTAGTTAGACTACAATTATTAGCCGGATATAAAAGAAAATGAAGAAACTGAAGCTAAACATTTTCTCTTTACAGGTGAAAATTTACATATTTGTAAGGATAACTGTTTTATTGAACGCATGATTGTAATTACAAGTTTACATATTTGTAAATTGTAGAAAAATTCTGACAGGTGGACTCGCCTTGTGTCAGAACTTACAATTTTTTACCTCATATTGTTGTACATTAAAAAAAAAATCGAACAACTAGTAGTGGAAGTAGTGACTGATGATGAATATATGAGTGAACGGCAACGGCGAGTTTTTCGTAAAAGGATAAACTTTACTTTTGATGTGACAGATTTTACGTTCAACGAAAAATTTCGGGTCAGCAAAACTACCGTTGAATAATTAGTAACGAAAATAGGACATGATCTTAGATACGATTCTAAGGGAAATGCAGCCCTTACATCCACTCAGCATATTTTGTGTGCATTGCACTGGATGGGCTGTGGCTCACAATACCATGTCATCGCAGATGCACATGGTGTAACTAAAGAACGATACATAACTGCATAAAAAATGTGTCTGGGTTTGTGGTTAGTAAATTATTTGTAAGCTTTATTGAACAGCAACTTTACAAATATGTCACTTATTTACAAAATTGTAGAATTGTTACGTTTACTAAACAGGGCCCTGGGGATCGAGATCAGGACCTCGTGCTCAGCAGTCGAGCTTATGACCACTAGAGCAACGAGGCACCTCTTTACTAATCATGCAAATCCTTTCGGACATGATTGAATAAAAAACATAGATACAAACTTTCACTAACTTTTAATTCATATCCTGAATGACATACACAGGGTGTTAACGAATTCGTGTAATTCCTTAAAACCTTGATTAAAAAAAAAACTTTTTTCTCAATTTTTTTTTGTGGTAGTAAGTATCGATGCCATGCACAAATGAATGAAGGCACGGCGACACAGCTGAAGGGCACGATTAACGTGATATCGCTCCACGCAGTCAGTTCACTCGGGACGCTAAAATTACTCAGATACAGAACACCATGTCTCATTTTTTGAAAACTTTTTTTTGTTGATTCTGAAAAAAAAAACCTATGCATGCAGGGTCAATTATTGTCACCAATAGATCACGCGGTTTGAAGGAATTACACGAATTCGTTTACACCCTGTATGAGAAACAGATGCTACAATAACAGCAATTAGTGCATTTTATCTTCCAATAACAATCAATCAATATTTTTCCTACATCAAAAACAGATTAAAAATACTACCCCTCAGCAAATCCAGTCGTCATATTCAAAAAGCGACAACCGATTCTGCGTCACTTTTTTATACTGAACAAACCTATCAATTCGTGATACGTAGTCTGGATAAAAAGCCGTGACAAAACGCCGGCGTGATGCTAATGCGGGGGTCGACGCACTGAGGACCGACAGGGAGGGGAGGAGGTGATTTAACAAAGTTGTCCCGTAGACAAGTAAATTCAACGTCACTGACGACTAGGGAGGGATGCAGGAAGTCCTAATAACTATCGAAATATATCAAATCGATTTTTAAACTTTTGACCGCCACAGTCATGTATACATGACGAAGTAAAATGTGTCCAGCACGCCACAGTCACGACTACATGACAGACTTAAAGGATGAAATCGTAGCTTGGCGCCAGGAGCACGCTTTTGCTTTTTTGTCGTGGCGGTCAGAGTTAAAAAAATATTGATATCGAATTCGATATATCGAAAAAAAAACATCGAAATATCGGTGTTCTAAAAAATATATGGTTATGAAATTCTATTGTGTTTGTTTTTACTAGTCTAGTTCAATAAATCTTTCACTATTACTATTCATATAAATACGAAACTAGGACACTAATTGCTATTGAAAATATATCGTATATTTCGATATATTATACGATATTTCGATGTGTCGAAATAATAGATATCGCCAAAAAATATCGATATATCGAACAAAAAAATATTGATACATCGATATTTTTTCTACATGCCTATGCCTAGACGACTCTACGATCGTTATCATCGCATGTCCTAAATGTTGTTTTTCAGAATATTTTTGTGTGTGATTTAATGGTCTTTGTTGTAAATATTTGATTTAGATGTTTTGGGAACTATTCGTTTGACTTTCGGTTTATGAATTTGTTCAGCTCATATTGGAATTTAGTATTGGAGTTTTTATTTGCGAGAGCAAAAACGTCTGGCCCTTATTTCAAAGCTACCGTCCTATAAAATTTTATTTTATTACTCTCTCGGAAAATTCTAGTATTGTAAACAAAAAATGTTCATTTCATAAACAGAAAATGGGTGAAACTAAACCGCAGTTTATCGACAAAAAATGGGAAAAAAATCTAAACAAAATACATGTTTGTCGAAAAAATCAAACAAAAATTTAAAAAAAAAACTGAAACGTGTTTTCTGATTTGATAACTGCTTTTTAAGGGTTACTTTTTATATGCTATGCAACAGCCATTATTAGTTATTATTATTGTTTTTATTTAAACGAAATACACGCATTTAATAAAAAGTTATTATCTTTCATAATAAAAAAGCTAAAAAAGAGATTAACAAAAAAAAAGTTTTTCGTTTTTAGGGTTCCGTACCCAAAGGGTAAAACGGGACCCTATTACTAAGACTTCGCTGTCCGTCCGTCTATCACCAGGCTGTATCTCATGAACCGTGATAATTAGACAGTTTAAAGGGCAATGTCCATTTTAGGCTACGCGTGAACATAATGCTACAAAAATAATAATTTTAACAATAATAATTTGATATTTTTTTCAAATCTTTCTGATTATATCTTTGTATCAATCAACACTTTTATGAATATGAATTTTACCAGTATTTTATTTGATTTTTATGACTACCGGTCATCTATAACAAGGCAAATGACAGTCAATGACAGTTGTCATTCGCTTTTTTAGAGTCAGGGTTGCCAAAATCTTACTGGCCATTTTTATCCATTATTTATCGATTACGAAATGCTACTGGTGATATAAGTGTACTTTGATTATTTTTTTTGTTTACTGATTTTATCAGTCGTATTATGTTTATATTTTATTAATAAAATTATTTTCAAATGTTTAATAGCAGCAATGCAGCAGCAGAAATGTACTAAAACTAATGAGAAACGTATCCGATTATTAAAGATTTTTATATCGATTTTTGATTTTTTCATGCGTAGCAACACAAAAAAAAATGAAACAAAATGTCATGTCAACTATACCGCTCATTCGCTTTATATCTTTTCTGCATCGTGAGTGTTGTTTCACGAATATTATAGCGCCGACTTTATTTACTCATAATGGATCCCGATAATTCTCTTCCCCACGACCTTGGCAATCCTACGGACACCGAACCTCGCTCTAACGCTGACTCTGGCTCGCTTACGGACATCGAAACTCGCCTCAACGTTGACCACGGCAACTCACTAGACAAGTACCCTATACCTTCGGCCACCTGCAGATTATTACGAGGTAAAATACACAGTAGGCACATAAGCCGAAAAATATATTTCGTATATATTATTTATGAAAATAACAATGGTAGGGAAGCAATTAAAGAATATTGTTGTAATTGCATGGTTGGCCGGAGAACAGTGGGTTGCTGCGCTCATGTCATGACTATTGTATGGTATTTGAGCTGGGCAAGGTACCAAGAACATATATCTCCACCTGCCCAGTTTCTAGATAACATATTATTAACGTATGAATCAGAATAAAATAAAAATAATTCATAAAAATGTCTTTTATTTCACATTTATAACCTTACTTGTCACATGTAATAGATCCTATTTAAATACTTTTGATACTAAATCGTATTCATATTCTTTTTCTTAGGACTGCTAAGTAATTGATTATTGTAAAAATATATTTCTCAATGTTTGTTCATGCCAGGCCAAAGTCTCATACTAAATGGACAATCCCCTTTTCACCGAAGATGTATTTCTGTTGCTGCTATAACATCAAATACTGAAAAACAGAATAAAATCAATATTTTACCTTTTGACCGCCACGGACGTCTATGGACGTCAAATTAAAACATGCTCACGGCGCTTCTGACGGCGTGGCACGTCGAAAACACCATATTTTTAGTTTTTGTTTACATCAAATGTTTGACGTCCATAGACGTCCGTGGCGGTCAAAAGGTTAAGGGGGGCTCCCATACAACAAACGTGATTTTTTGCCGTTTTTATAGATAATGGTACGGAAACCTTCGTGCGCGAGTCCGACTCGCACTTGGCTGGTTTTTTTATTTTTTTAAATTTCTGTATCTTTTGGTCTAGTTTCACTCATTTTCATCTGTGTACATTATCTAGGGACACACTGTAGTTTAGTTGACTAGAAGCTTATTTCTTTTATCAAAATGTGTCCTAATTTATGAATAATGTAACAGAAACGTTGAATAGTAATCAGTTGATGTGATTACTTGATATTTGTGAGTCAATCATCTTTATGTTACAAAATTGTATGAAAGTAGACATTATTGAACAAATAACCTCAAATACAGCATGTATTTGAAGTCATTTGTTTAATAATGTCTAAATAATCGTGACAGTGATTGATTTTAGAACGAAATCATACCTGATAGATATGTTTTAAGGAAAATATAGTCGTTACGTCGAATAAAATGCTTGCTCATTAGCAAATGGATGATCATTATCGTCATCAATCACATTCAATATAATGCTATTTTGACTGGATACGTCGATTGGCTGTCAGTTAAATATATTTTTTTTGTCACAAATACAGGGTAAACGAATTTGTGTAATTCCTGTAAACCCCATGATCTTTTAATGGTATAGATTAACTAAGCACGGGATTTAAATTGAATAAAAAAAAACTTTTTTTTTTTTAAACTTTTCCCCACACTAAGATTTCTCTTGTATCGTGGGTGCGTTTACAGACACAAATCTCTCGAACAAACGCCCAGACCCGAAACAACCATCTGTAGGCCATACAAATTTTTGTTCCGTGTAGGAATCGAACCCACGACCCGTAGCGCAGAAGCCAATCGCTTAGCCACTGCACCAAACGTGTCGTCAATTCTAATGTATTCTTGCGGTAGTGTAAGTGATCGTATCTAAATCACTGAAAAAGGTATAAAAAAAAAGTTTTTCAGCATTTTGATGCCATGCATAAATGAATCACAAGAAATCACAGGCAAGAGTCCAGTTGTGGCGAGATAAGGCTTCTTTACCCATTCCGTTTGTTGCGCCTTCCGAGGATCTCCCACCTGGGCATGAGTTGCCTTGGCTGACCTGGAAGTCTCTAAATAGACTACGGACTCAGGTTGGTCGAAGCAAGGAAAACCTGCTCAGGTGGAAATTTGCGGGTAACTCAAACCTTGAGTGTAAATGTGGTGCCGTTCCGCAAACTATGGCGCACTTAACATCATGCCCCGCCTGCCCTGCTACCTGTACGCCACAAGAACTAATGGACGCTACGGATAGTGCTAAACTCATTGCTGAGTTCCGGGCCGACACGGTGTAGATTGTCATCGACACGCTAAGAAGAATGAATGAACGCACGGCGACACAGCTAGCGGGCACGACTAGCGCGATATCGCTCATCGCAGTCAGTTAACTCAGGATGCTAAAATTACTTAGACACAGAATACCATGTTTCTTTTTTGTAAACTTTTTTTTGTTGAAGCTTAACAAGTCCCATGCAAGGTCAATCAGTGTCACCAGTATAATATCACGTGGTTTAACCCTTTGACTGCCACTTCAAAAAAGCAAAAGCGTGCTCCCTACGATTTTATCCTTTAAGTCTGTCATGCGGTCGTGACCGTGGCGTGCTGGACACTTTTTGCTTTGTCATGTATACATGACTGTGGCGGTCAAAGGGTTAAAGGAATTACACGAATTCGTTTACACCCTGTATATTAGACATAATATCAAGTATTGAAACCGAATATTTTCCCTATAATATATTTGGCACGCGGGACCACTCATCGTTCACGCTCGGAGTACACCGGCAACACGCGCCGTCCACGTGACAGATTGTGTACATTTCTTTAATGTTTATTTTCTTTGATGTCGTCGAGATCTTGTTTGAATTTAGAGACGTAATAACCGAATGTAAATTAATTACATATTTGCGGTTCCTTTCCCTTCAAAGGCTTAGACTTACATGAAAAATGTTTTATTTTTTAAGAGTTCTTGTTGCCTCATTAATTTTAAAGGAATACATCCATCTTTGCGCGAAAATTCATTACTCACAGCGTTTGTGAGTGCAGGCTTATTGGCGCCCACCGTGGGACGCGTCATCAGTCACCGCTGAGTGACGCTGGCGCAAACACAAGGTGTACACGCTACACACATGACTGATTATGCTGCAACATCTCGAGCCGATGTGCTCTCGTGTCGGAAGAACAAAATTATAAGGTTGAAACTTGGCACCCAACGTGGGACCTCATGATTTGAATGAGTGATTGTATATTCACGAGTAAATATATGCATGAGAAAAATACATCTTTCATGATTGTAGGTAGATAAACACTTCTATTACAAGTTCGATATTTTGTAAGCTTCCGTTGGCAACGTTGAATTTTTGCCGCTTTTTATAAGAGCGAAAATATAAATAACTACTTATGTGGGTAGATGGAAAATTTCACAAGTTAGGAGAATATTTTTTTATCGCACAATAGTACGCCTGACTGCGAAGCAGTTTTGCGAACTTTTACGTACTTTATGCTGTCACCAAACCTGAAGTGAATATTTTATTGCCGACTATCACGTCATTTATTGGTCTAAATACTATAATATTTTATCCATATCCTCGTGTTATAAGTTTTTGGCTCTATATTTATCGTAAAACTTAAACTAAACCGCATTACCCAAGTCAAATCCTGAATGGGTAGCAAAATATCTAGCTAATCCTAACTAATATTATAAATGCGAAAGTAAGTTTGTTTGCTTGTTACCTTTTCACGCCTAAACCACTGAACCGATCATCTTTGCATATACGTTGTCAGGTGTACAGAAACAGACATAGGGTACCTTTCATCCCAAAAAAAGTACTGTTCCCGAGGAAAACAATAGGTGGCGCCACGTGTCTTTCGAATCATGATTGAATTATATTGTTATAGAAACTTTAGTAGTGTGTTTAAGAGTTGATTGACAAATTCTAAATTAACTCGAGCGAAGCCGCGAGCAAAAGCAAATATTTCATAATTCTAATAGATATATACATATTTTTACACGAGACTGTACCAGACTTCTGTAGCCGTATTTTAATATTTGTTTTTGGTTCTATTGTTGACTTTCTCCCAAATGGCTAATTAGAAGAGTTTCAGAAAATTGTGTCTGACGCCATATTGGCGGCCATGTTTTTTCCTCGGTTGAAATTAGTTTTTGTTGCCAACTGTACCACAGTTTTTTCTCCCGGAGTAATATTACAATAAGCTACCACTGTGTTTACATTTAATTAGTTAAATATTAATAACTAGCTGTACCCGGCATGCACTTTTTTCTACTTACTACCTACCTACTACTTATCTACTACCTACCTTCAGAAAAAAAATCAAAATAGGAACAAAAAGTTAAAACCATTTTCGTGCATGCGGTAAACAAATGAAGAATATGGACATACTGAGATATATTCGTTTTTTTTAAATATCAATTTTTTCTTTCATAAGAACCTTCTTACTATTAGGAACACAATCAAGAGCTTTTAAATATGTTTCATTAAGGCCTCTCCGCACACAACAGTGCCGGCACAGTGCCGACACGTGCCGATCAGTAACGTATCGATCAGTGTCAGTGAAATATGATATTGTACCATACATTTTGTATGACGCTATCCGTACTCGTCAGTGACAGTGACGTTCCGGCGAATGTCGGCGCAGCACTGACATCACTGAACGTCACTGTCACTGACGAGTACGGATAGCGTCATACAAAATGTATGGTACAATATCATATTTCACTGACACTGATCGATACGTTACTGATCGGCACGTGTCGGCACTGTTGTGTGCGGATAGGCCTTATTGGTTTTCTCCTTGAACATGGATTCGTTTTGCTCATAACAGAAATATTCTGTTTTGTATATTGTGGATAACGGTGTGAGTTGCACATTCGTATCATGTATTTGTTTTGTAAGTTAGCTCATAAGATCTAATGTGTAACTGTTTGTTAGTCCCAAATAAATAAATAAATAAAAACAACAAAAAAAATTAGCGACATCGGTCCAGCCGCTCACGCGTGATGCCGTGACCAAGGGAAATAGGGATTCATTTTTATACAGGGTGTTAACGAATTCGTGTAATTCCTTAAAACCACATGATCTACTAGTGGTGTAGACAGGCCCCGCACGGGATTTAGCTTGATTAAAAATAAAAAAATAAAATTATTAGTTTTTCATGCGGCTTTGTTACCGATCGTATCTAAACCACTTAATAAGGATTCAGTAAAAAAATTAGAATTAATTTTTTTGCAAAAAAAATGTTTTATTTGTGTGAACATTTCGATGCCACGCACAAATTAATGGAAGCACGGTGACACGGCTGACAAGTACGACTAATGCGATATCGCTCTTTGCAGTCAGATAACTCAAGGCTCTAAAATGACTCAGAAATAGAAAATCAAGATTTTTTTTTTAAATTTTATTTTAATTTATTTTCAAACTTTCCTATTTAGGGTTAATCTGTGTCACCAGTAGATCACGTGGTTTGAAGGAATTACACGAATTCGTTAACACCCTGTATACATGGACCATGAAATTAAATAAAAAAATCTGCATAAAAACTTTACGAAACTTACCATCCGAGAACTGATCTTAGAAGATTTTTTTCTCAGAATAGTAACCCAGGCTAATGAATAAGAAAAGAAAATACAAACAATAAACTCATGCCTTTTTCCCATGGGAGTAGGCAGAAACTGTAGAACGCCACATACTATGATCCTTACATAGGAATTACGGAAGGAGTTCCGCTTCGTCCACGTTCATACATCTTGTCATACACGCACGCCGGTTGAGAGTACTACGCACCTGTCCTTTTTGAAGAACATCACCAATAACATCGATGTATGTCCTTCTAGGGCGTCCTCTACTGACGTTTCTACTGACATCCGCCTTATAAATTCCTTGTTATTCGTCGTTCTCTTATTCTTTCAACATGATCAAATCACTGAAGTATACTCCTTTCAATTTTTATAACTACATCATCTTTGAGTGACAAAAATTGAAAGGAGTGTTGTTGAGTAGTATTTGTAAGAAGTAGTCTTAAAATGCTTTCTGATAAGCCGGTCGTCTCTTCAGACTCCGCAGTCACACCGATAATTCAGCTCTCATCAAGCTGTCTCCCCCCCTAAGTCCCCGCCAGCGACGCCCTAAGCCGAGGTGCTCGTCCCACTAGGGGTCGCCCTTAGTGTTGTTGTTGCAGGTAGTCATTATGTTAGTGTAGTACAAGTAGTTAGCTTAGGTTAAGTATTTTACTACCCCCCCCCCCCCCCCCCATTGGCTGGAGACCCTTCAGGTCTCGCCAATAACTGCTCGGTTACGTAGGAAGGGCCCCCTAGGACCACCTACAGCAGTCTAATAGAAAAAAATAAAAGGTTTTTAATAAACTTAAACTAATTTTCTATTATAAATGTTTTTATTTTTCAGGTACGTCCTCGATTGTTAACTCCCGAAGGTATAGTAGTTTCGTCGAAAGGAGTATCCTTGTTCGGCAATAAAAGTAAAATACTAAAATGAAGGTTGTTGCTCAGCATTGCTATGACTACGGACGAACCTATTGCCAGCAGCAAAGCAACAACCTTTGTGTGACGTACGTAATGTAGTGCCGGTTACGTATTATAATACCTAAGTTTATTCTATTTTCAAGATAACTACGGTTGATTCACATATGTTCATAACGCATATTGGTCGACTCAACTACTGTTTAACTTACTTAATCTTGATTAAACTAAAATTAATTGCACTAACGAACGATGATTCGTTTTTGTGATTAGATTGTATGATTCGTCATTTTGAACTGAGAGAAATAGGTTAGGTTAGGTTAGAACTGTGAGCTGGGCGCGTAAGCGCATCGACAGGGAGATTCTCGAGGAGGCCGTTATCGTGCAGGCCTGGAGCTGGGAGTCGGCAACGACCGGACCCGTCGACGTCGAGCAGGAGGCGCTGTGGTTCCGCAGGGCGATGACGCAAATCTGCGATGCGTCCATGCCCCGGGTCCACGCACAGAGTGCAAGGCGCCAGGTGTACTGGTGGTCCGCGCAGATCGCGCAGTTGCGCGTCGCGTGTGTGGCGGTGAGGCGCCAGTACACCCGATACCGGAGGAGACGTCGTCGGGTCCCTGACGAAGAAGCCGCGCTGTATGAGGTGTACCGCGCGGCGAAGGAGGCTCTGTGGCTGGCCGTCGGCGACGCGAAGACGCGAGCCAAGGAAGAGATGTTGGAGACTCTGGACGGGGATCCGTGGGGGCGCCCTTATCTCGCGGTTCGAGGGAAACTTCGAGCCGCGGCGCCTCCGCTTACAGAGAGTCTCCAACCTGAGCTGCTGGAGGAGGTAGTCGCAGCCCTCTTCCCGGCGAGAGCGGAACACACTCCGCCGCCGATGGCTTTGCCCACAGCCGCGGAGCCTACAGAGGAGAACGCCATCAGCGTCCCGGAGGTGACACAGGCAGAGATGGGGGCGGCCGTGATGCGGCTCCGGGCCAAGAACGTGGCTCCGGGGCCCGACGGGATTCACGGCTGCGTGTTGGCCCTCGCTCTGAAGGAGCTTGAGCCCCAACTGAGAGGACTCTACACGGCGTGTCTTGAGCGGGGCCAGTTTCCCAGTTTGTGGAAAACTGGTCGTCTGGTCCTGCTCAGGAAGGCGGGGCGCCCTGCGGACTCGCCGTCCGCATACCGGCCCATAGTGCTGCTGGACGAGGTGGGTAAACTGTTCGAACGAATAATAGCTGCCCGCCTCGCCGGCCACTTGCGTACTGAGGGGCCGGACCTGGCCGAGAGCCAGTTTGGCTTTCGGCATGAGCGCTCCACCATCCACGCTGTGTCGCGGGTGAGGGTCCTGGCGGAGGAAGCGGTGTCCCGGGGTGGGGTGATGTTGGCGGTGTCCTTGGACATCTCCAACGCCTTCAACACCCTGCCCTGGAGCTGTATTAGGGAGGCACTGCGTTACCATCGGGTGCCTCTCTACCTCCGCCGCATCGTTGGGGCTTATCTGTCGGAGAGGTGTGTCACCTACGTGGGACGTGATGGCGGACACCGGCACCGCATGTCGTGCGGTGTTCCGCAGGGCTCGGTCGTAGGCCCGCCCCTGTGGAACATCGGGTACGACTGGGTGCTGAGGGGGGAACTCCCACCGGGCGTAGACCTGACGTGTTACGCGGACGACACGCTGGTCACCGCTCGGGGGAGTTCGTATAGGGAGGCAGCGTTGCTGGTGACGGCTGCGGTCTCACAGGTGGTGAGCCGCATACGGCTCCTTGGCCTGGAGGTGGCCCTCAGCAAGTCGGAGGCCATGGTCTTTCATGGCCCTCGGCGGGCGCCGCCGTCCGGATCCCACATCATTGTGGGGGGAGTCCGAATAGCTGTCGAGTCCACCATGAAGTACCTGGGATTGGTGCTCGACAGCCGGTGGGACTTCGGACCCCACTTCCAGCGGCTGGCGCCCAAGCTGTTGGGCGCGGCTGGGGCGCTGTCAACGCTGCTTCCCAATCTGGGGGGCCCGAGCCTCGCCTGCAGGCGGCTCTACGTTGGGATCGTGCGATCGATGGCCCTGTACGGGGCCCCGATCTGGGCGGCTGACCTGACGGCCGGCAGCATCGCTGTTCTGCGAAAGCCGCAGAGAGCGCTGGCCGTCAGAGTCATCAGGGGGTATCGCACGATCTCCTGCGAGGCGGCTTGCGTACTGGCCGGATCTCCGCCTTGGGACCTCGAGGCGTTAGTACTCGCGTCACTATATCGGTGGCGCGAGGAAGCGAGAACGCGGGGCGAGCGGCCGATGCAGCGACAGTTGGAGCTGCGTCGGTCGCAGCTGCACGAGGCCCTGGTGGCGGAGTGGCGGGACAGGCTTTCACGCCCTACCGCCGGCCTCGCCACCGTCGGGGCGGTCCGGCCGGTGCTCGAGCGCTGGCTCGGGAGGAGGCACGGCTCCCTGTCGTTTCGGGCGACGCAGGTGCTCTCGGGGCACGGTTGCTTCGGGAAGTACCTGTGTCGCATAAACAGGGAGCCAGACGCCCGGTGTCACCACTGCGGCGATTGCCGGGAGGACACGGCGTGGCACACGCTGGCAGAGTGTGCCGCTTGGGAGGAGCCGCGCCGTGCCCTCATCTCAGGAGTAGGCGGTGACCTGTCGCTGTCGGCCGTGGTCGAGTCCATGGTCGACAGCGAGGAGTCCTGGGACGCGGTGGTGTCCTTCTGCGACACGGTCATGTCGCAGAAGGAGGATGCGGAAAGGGTGAGGGAGATCACCTCCACTCACCCGGCCCGCAGCAGACGCACCGGGCGTCGGCGGAGGGCGGACAACGCCCTCTTCCAGCCCCCCTAAATGGGTCCAGGGGCGACGGACTTGGGGAAGTCTGTCGCCCCCCACACATCAGGACCCGAGGCGGCGGCGCGAAGTGTTCCAAGCGCGCCCCTCTTAGACGGCGCGGGGGGAGTCTAACACCTCACTCCCCCCGCTAACCCGAGGAGGCCCGCTGCGGCGGGCCGGCACCAGTTGGGGGTTGCGGAAGTGTCGTAAGTTCCCGCGACCCTCGGCGCAGGTGTGAGATGGAACACCGGGGTGGTTTTAGTCAGTAAGAGTCTGACAGACCCCTCCGCCCACCCCAGGGCGGAGGACATCCATGAGGATTTCCACCCCGAAAAAAAAAAAAAAAAAAAAGGTTAGAACTGTGACAAACCGCGCGCGAGCCGAGCGAGCGGTGCCGCGGTAGCGGCCGGCGAGCGCTACTTTCAAGTTGCTCGCAGAAATGTTTTCACAAAAACAAAATCACCAGTAAATCAAACACAAGACCACAGATAAATTAACAGTAGGTGAATCGTCCGTTAGTTTAATCAACCTTAGGTGAATTAATTGTAGTTGAATAAACCATAGATGAATTCTCCTTTATGGATTTCGTTCATTAGTTACCACAAAAATCGGTGGAACGATCTTTAGGTATTTTAAACGGTAGGTCTTTTGACCGTAGTTATCTTGAAAATAGTTTGAATAAACTTAGGTATTATAATACGTCACCGTAGTGCCACATGTGAAAAACCAACAATTAAGTGAATACTACTTCAAATAACCGAAATATTTAATTTTACGACGTCTTTGACGGTCATCATATTTTGATGCCTTTTTGATGATCAAACCCCCTAAACATAGTAGCTTTACATTTTTGTTACTACATCATCTTTTAATCCGCAACTTTGTCTTGTTATATCAGTCTTCAACCAAGCATTAAAGCAGAGGCTCTCAAACTTATCTCATCTACCGCCCACTTAGAAGATTAATTATTTCCTAGCTCCCCCTAGTTTTTTTAATTTACCACATCATATAAATCACAATCGCAGTCATTACTTTTACTGCCCTTCACCGCCCCCCTGTAGACCTCTAGCGCCCACAAGGGGGCGTTATCGCCCACTTTGAGAAAGACTGCATTAAAGCCATAAAAAAACAAGAAAATTTAGACACAAATAAAGACGCAAATAAAAACTGTGGCGGCATCTATCTCGCCACATGCGAACTATCCTACATCGCGATATCAAGATTTAACACGCAGATAGTATATACATATATATACAACCTCCCAACATCAACCGTTGGGCAGTAGCCCGCCAGGCACAAGACGCCGCCTGGTTGGAGGATCCTCCCTTTGGTTGGAGGAACACCACACCTTGTTCCTCCACAAAACAATTAAAAATTAAGCTTAAAAATATTATTTAGCGAAGAATCCACAACTATAAGTATTATTTATATTTATTTATTTGGAAAACCAACAGCTTTAACTATTAAAATATAAAACAGCTTATGCCTCATACAGCCAATTAAAGGTTTTCACTGATAGAATCAACATAGTACATAACCTACGAGTATGTGGACAACTAAACACCTAACCAAGATGCATTATACAAAATAAATTAGCGAGCTACACTCCGTTCTACATAATTTTTAAATGTGAATTAGTAGCATAACACTACAATTAATAACTAATTCGCCTTAGATATAAGATGGTCGGTACTTATTTTACTAGTAAGTTACTTAGCTATACGGAATTCAAAAAACAAGCAAAAAAAACATACTGTTAACATATCAAAATCCTCATTATACCCCTTTATGTACAAACATTATTGCTCGAAATAGAAATAAACTTACAACAGACGTTCAAATTAAAACCCCTATGTATTATTAGTTTTATAACTCCCTAACTACGTCACAGCATCATAAACCTTCTATTTTCTGACGTCACAACATGGCGGCTATTTATAACATATATTAAAATACGCTATAATAAATATAAAAATAAACATGATACGTCACATGCCTAGATCTCCCGCCGGGGAGGCAAAGGGGTAAACACACCTCAACGAAACGGTATTGAGTTCCATGTAGCAGGGGGCGAGCCTATTGCCATTTATCGACCACAATTCCAAACTCCGGGCTTCTTTTCTCGTTGCAGTACTTTAAAATAGAATAGAACTTTATTCGCTAGAGATATGGTAACACAAATAGAATAGTTATAGAAAATGTAAAAGTATAAGAGAAAGCTATGTATGCAATGTGTCCGGTCATGGACTAGCGATGTTCTAGGTACTTATATAACAACTATTATAGTACACAAATACACTACACACTAGGGTCCAATTCACTTCCATTTTTAGAGTTCCGTACCCAAAGGGTAAAACGGGACCCTATTAGGACCCTATAAGGACCCTAAGCGAAAATTACGCTATGAATTACGCTATGAATTTTATAAAAACAAAAATAATTCTAATAAATTAATATATAAAAAAATATTCCTATATGCTTAAAAAATGTATTTACAGCTCAAAAAAGAATGCGAACATAAAATATATTGAAACACAAGATAACAAATGTAAAGCCACTTGGACTGTCATCAAAAATGAAATAAATAAAAATACTACCCCTAAAGATAATATAGATTCAATAAAATTAAATGGTATTGTAGTTACAGATCCTGTAGAAATAGCTTCTACATTCAATAACTATTACGTGAATTTGACGCAAACGTCACCGCAAGCTGTTCAAAATTATAGGCAAAATAGATATGTCAACTCAATGTTTCTTAAACCAATGTCAGAAAACGAAGTGCGCCTTGAAATAATGTCCCTGTCCAACACTAGATCAGAGGGCTATGACGAAATTAGTACTAAAATCATAAAACCTTGCTGTAATGAATTGACTAGTATCTTAACCCATTTAATAAACATGTCTTTTGCAGCAGGAACATTTCCCGATAGGTTAAAATTATCAATTATTAAGCCGTTATTTAAAAAAGGAGATAAAAGTTATATTAGTAATTACCGTCCAATTACATTGATACCTATTTTTTTCAAAAATTTATGAGAAATGTATGTATAAAAGGCTAATAGAATTTTGCAATAAATTCCAAATAATAAGTACTGAACAGTATGGATTTCAAAAAAAAGAAATCCACATCATTAGCTATTTACTCTCTTAAGAAGGCAGTACTTTCAAATATTAATAATAATCATCTGACTACGGGACTTTTTTTTGATTTATCAAAAGCCTTCGATTTTGTGTCGCACAGCATATTGTTGGATAAACTAGAGACTATTGGGATTAGAGGACCTGCACTTGAATGGATATCATCCTATTTAGGCAATAGACAGCAACGTGTCATTATTAGTAAAATTAACAGTAATAGAGATATGATACCATACTCATCAGAATATAAGCAAAATAAATGTGGTGTTCCGCAAGGAAGCGTGCTTGGTCCAATATTGTTTCTTTTATATATTAATGACATCATAAAAATAACCAATCATAAATGCATATTATTTGCCGACGATATATCAATCATAGTGACATCAGATAAAAAGAAAAACAAGACTGACCATGAGTTTGACATAAATAATACAATAGATAAATTACTACTTTGGCTTGACATGAATAATTTAAAAATAAATTTAGATAAATCCGTTTATATCCAATTTAATCAATCAAATAATAATAAAAACAATATAAAACTTAATATTAATAAAATCGAAGAGGCAATCCATACAAGGTTTTTAGGCGTAATAATAGACAAAGATTTTAACTGGAAAGAACATGTAGATAATGTAAGCACTCGAATCAATAAATTTGTATACGCACTGAAGCAAGTTAAAAACGTAACTAACATAAAAACTGCAATTATGTCATACTACGCCTATGTTGAGTCGCTACTGCGATATGGTCTCGTAATGTGGGGTAATGGTACCAATATGGATAGAGCATTTATCGCGCAAAAAAAGTGCATCAGAGCAATAAGTGGTATTAAACCTGATGACTCATGTAGACCAATGTTCAAGAGGTTTGGTCTGCTACCTCTACCATGTCTGTATATATATGAGGTATGTATATTTGTAGTTAACAACAAACATTTATTTAAATCAGCAAATGATGTAAATCCCAGAAACAGACGAGATCCTCATAAACTGGTATTAAGTGATTTGCCAAGACTTGCGAAATACAACAAAAACTGCCTTGCAATGTGCGTACGTATTTATAACAAAATACCAAGTCGCTTTAAAATATTGAACTCGAGAAAATTTAAGACAGAATTACACAAGTGGCTTATTGAATGTAATTTTTACTGTTTAAAAGATTTTATGGATGTGAGATGTTGATTCCTTTTGTCAAAATATAAATTTTTGCATGCTATGTTATATCTTAGCGAAACATGTTGAGCTACTGTAATAATATTAACATCAATGTATACCATGTTTTACGCAAATAAATGATTTACTGACTTTACTTACTTACTTACTATTACTAAGACTTCGCTGTCAGTCTGTCCGTCTGTCCTTCTGTTCGTCTGTCCGTCTGTCCGTCTGTCACCAAGCTGTATCTCATGAACCGTGATAGTTAGACACTTGAAATTTTCGCAGATGATGTATTTCTACAAACAAATACTAAAAAATAGAATAAAATAAATATTTAAGGGGGCTCCCATACAACAAACGTGATTTTTTTTGCTCGTTTTTGCTCAATATTTATAGATAATGGTACGGAACCCTTCGTGCGCGAGTCCGACTCGCACTTGGCCGGTTTTTTTTTGTTGAAATATTCTGTACGTGTGTACAAAAAAAGTAATATCTTTCAAAGTTTTGGTCCTACTGAGATAAAAGTAGGCATATTCGGAGGACAACAATATTGTCTATTGTTAACATTACGATACAATGGGTTCACATTTTCATGCTGTTCAAAGATTTCATAAATAAAAAATATGCTAAACTCTATCTGTCCTCAGCTATGATTAGATTTACATTTAATTCTCTATTTTCTGAACTCGTAATTAAAGCAGGGAAGAGAATTTTAATTAAAAAAAACTAAGATAATAATTATTCTGTGTGAAATAAAAATGATGGAATTTTGAAAAACACTTGCTTTAATGCCATCAGTGATACTATAAGTGGCCTGCGGATTAGTACCCCTTTCAGACTAAAGGTCAGGGCACATTATACCGGTACTGCAACTGCATAGCTGCAGCACCGCGTTGCCTTGAATTTAGGCTACGGCTAGCCGCCAGCGCGCTAACTACGCGTCGTCCGCGAGGGTGCAAGCTCGCAGTCCGCGCGCCGGCCGCGAGGTGCAAGCTTGCTGTCACCGCGAACACAGTAGTTATTTGGCATTTGTGAAAGGAGCGCGGGCGACGGCGCAACGACGTTGTTTCGCTGGCGACTCGGAGTCGGCGCGCAATAAGCACGCGGTCCGCTCGCTCATAGCGCGGGCTCCGAGTTGATTTGTATGGTAGCGAAAAGCGCGCTGACTTCTCGCTGTAATGAAAATAAATTATACGACACACGATTTAATGCTCTAATTTGAATGACAAGTTAATTGTTACATTGGAGTGGTGCCGTTGCGGTGCTGGTATAGTGTGTCATGACCTTTATATTGTATAGTAGGGTAATGTTCAAAAAAATAATAAAACTAGTCCATTTATTACATAAAACTACTATAATTCGTTCTGAAGTGCATTTTGTCGTGTTTCCATCACATAACCGTGTAATGTCGCGACGCGTCAATATTAGCCGGGTTAACCCCACAGGTTAGCCTGTGCGTCTATTAAACGCGGGTGATCGACAAAATATTTTTGGTGTAGGTATTTTTTTATTCTGAATATGCATTGTGACGGTAGTTTCATGAATTTGGCAGTCTATGTAAAAAATATCTATTCCTTTTTCGAAACTACCGGATTTGTGAACAATATTAGTAAGCTTTTATCCCGTGTGGGGACGGGCTAGAATATAAAAATTCCTCACTGCACGCTTGCCAAATGGATTTGAGATCGCAATGTAGTATTATTAGTTCGCACAAGAACGTTACTACTTATCCTTTTGACGTTATCCTAAATAACATTTCATCACGCACACAATAGTTCAATACGAATGCATCAATATTGAACGATACGCGCCGCCTTTACAGCGGTTACTCACTGCATCCGATCCGAATCCGTGAAAATACGTTCCGAAGTAGCCATAGAACTATTTGCATGGTAGTTTACGCACTACATCCGGCATCCGTCATCCGATTTCTATCCGTCATCCGTGAGTCTCCAATTCGGAAGAAATATTGACGGACCGAAGTAGCCGTAGTAATGTTTGTATGAACGCTTTCGCACTACCTCGGATTCAAATCGGACGCCAAATGGATATGCCAAAGATGACCCCTGAATTGTTTGAATTTGGATCGGAGATCGGATAAGTGCGTAAGCGATATCCGAATTCGGTCCGAGATTTTTACTCTAGATCTGTGTTTTCACGGATTCGGATCGGATGCAGTGCGTAAAGCAATATCCGAATTCGGTCCGAGTTTTTTATATGTGTTTTTTTACGGATTCGGATCGGATGCCATGCGTAATCGCTCTTATGAGTTGTAGCATACATCAGCTGCCTAGCCTTTTTCCCAACTATGTTGGGGTCGGCTTCCAGTCGAATCGGATGCAGCTGAATATCAGTATTTTACATGGAGCGACTGCCCATCAGACCTCCACAACCCAGTAACTGGGTAATACGATACTCTTGGTAAGACTGGTTGTCAGACTTTCTGGCTTCTGACCAACAGTAACGACGGTCAAAGATCTACAAATGACAGCCGGGACCAACGGCTTTACGTGCTTTCCGAGGCACGGAGGAAACTCGCTATGGTAAATGGTCACCCATCCACAGACCAACCTCGGCAAGCGTGGCTTAACCCGGAAGATCGGTATATGCGGCTGTAATTATTTAGCCACGAGCTCCTCTATGAGTTGTAGCATACATTAGTTTGAAATTCAGTGGAAGAAGTTTTAAGAACATCACGCCTGTATTCCCCGAAGGGTTAGGCAGATGTGTATAAGTACGCCCTCATTTCGCCGTGTAATAGGGGGCGAGTCTATTGCCATAAACCGGGCACAAATCCAGACTATGAGCTGCTACTGAGAACTTCCACACGGAAATACACTATAACACTTTGCCCGTACTGGGGATCGAATCCAAGACTCACGCACAGTAGTTGCGCGTGCGACCACTAGACCAACGCAACACTACACCTGTGCCCAACCCTTTTTTTTTTTTCTCTTGTGAAAATCCTCATGAATACCCACCCTCCGCCCGGGGAAGGCGAAGGGTTATGCCGGACTCTTACCGGCTAAAGACCCACGGTGTTCCTTCTCCTGACCCTTGGCCGGGGTCACGGGATTCGCAGTTGCATGCACCGCAACCCCGGCAGGCCTCGGTCCGCCAGCCCCTGGCGGACCTCTCCTTCTGTGGGGCTTTACCCCTTTGCTCCACGTCGTCCTGAGAGGCGCGCGTGAAACACGGCGCGCCCCCTTCTCGGGCCTGTTACTGGTCGGGCGACGGGTCCCCTAACTCGTCGCCCGCAGGCCACACACTAGGGTGGCCGGAGATCGTCGCGCGCCCTCCGGCGGCGCCCGGTGCGTCTGGCGCGGGAAGGGAGAGTGGCCGTCGCCTCTCTCTCCCTCTCCGCTCCCTCCTTGGTCGCCATCACCTCCTCGTAAAAGGAGGCGACGGCTTGCCACGCAGTCTCGCTCCCGACCATGGACAGAACCACGACCGGAAGCGAGAGGTCACCACCGACTGCCGCGACTAGTTCGCGGCGCTGCGTCGCCCACGCAGGACACGCCTGCAGCGTGTGCAGCGCCGTGTCCTCGGGGCAGTCGACGCAGTGGTGACATCCGGGCGTCTGCTCCCGGCCTATGCGACACAGGTACTTCCCGAAACAACCATGTCCCGAGAGCACCTGCGTCAGCCGGAAGCTGAGGGCGCCATGCCGCCTCTCCAGCCACTCCTCCATTACGGGTCTTACCGCCGCTATTGCGGCGTGCCCTACCTGTGCCCAACCCTTCGGCAACAGGCGTGATGTTATGTTAAAACTTTTTCTTTCAACTACGTTGTAATGTTATTATTAATCACTACAAAACCGATCACAAAGGACGTATTTTTTGCTTAGAACCAAAACAGTGCAGAAATGTGCTCATTATTGCACTGTTTTACATTAATGCACTGTTTTTTATTTTTTATTTAGATAAATTTACCACAGATGTTTAATGTATCCCATTAAGTTTAATATAAAATGTATGCATTAGATCAAAAAGATACTGGCTGAAAATAAAAATCAGTTAAATAAAACAGACTAGGTGAAAACAAAAAACAAATGGCGCGCATTTTGTACCATTGTAAAACTTTGATAATTCATATTTAGCAAGAAAAGTTTAAAAAAATGTTTTATGGATATTTTATCACAGTAGGTATATTGGTAGTTGAAAGAAAAGCAGATTACGCACCTCGCTTAAGTGAGCAATTAATGCACTCGTGCATTAATAACTCACTTTGCGCTCGGTGGAACAATCTACTATTATTCACTGAATTTCAAAGTAATGTATGCTACGACTCATATTGAAGGCGCATATCGTTCAATATTGATGCATTCATATTGAACTATTGTATGCTCGTCACTCCGCAGGGTTGTCAATCGTATAAAACGTGAGCACTAGTGATGGGTAACTCTTCTAATCTAAACGAGTATGCGTGGGGACCTCATTCTGCCTCATGAGGGACTCACGAGACCCCTCATTTAGGGAGAGGATAGGTGAGAGAGACTGGTTCGGTGGTAACCTCTCGCTTCCGGCCGTGGTTCTGTCCATGGTTGGGAGCGAGAGTGCGTGGGAAGCCGTCGCCTCCTTTCGCTAGGAGGTGATGGTGACCAAAGAGGGAGCGGAGAGGGAGAGAGAGGCAGCTGCCACTCTCCCTTCCCGTGCCAGACGCACCGGGCGCCGGAGGGCGCGCGATGATCTCCGGCCACCGTAGTGTGTGGCCTGCGGGCGGCGGATTAAGGGACCCGTCGCCCGACCAGTAACAGGCCCGAGAAGGCGGCGCGCTTTATTCCGTGCGCGCCTCTCAGGAGGACGTGGGGCAAGGCCCCACAGAAGAAGAGGTCCGCCAGGGGGGCTAGCGGACCGAGGCCTGCCGGGGTCGCGGTGCATGCAGCTGCGAATCCCGTGACCCCGGCCAAGGGTCAGGAGAAGGAACACCGTGGGTTTTTAGCCGGTAAGAGTCCGGCATACCCCATCGCCTTCCCCGGGCGAAGGGCAACCATGTGGAAGCCCGCAAGAAAAAAAAAATAGGTGACAGAGACTGGTGAGCGGCGAGCTCGCTTATGCTCTACCGTGTGTCTCCTCGCTGTGTGAGGGAGGCAGAGAGAAAGGGCGCCGAGTGCGAGAACGAACGAACACTTCTCATCAAATATTTGCGTCTCTATCACTTACATACACACTCGCTCATCAGTCAGATAAACACTCGCGCTTATACAAATAATAAATTGAGGAATTAGATTAGGTGGTTCAAAGTTGAAATACGAGTACCTCCCTCATTTCTCATTCAAATGCGGAACTCAAATGAGGAACTCAAATGAGGAACTCAAATGAGGAACTCAAATGTGGAACTCAAATGAGGAACTCAAATGAGGAACTCAAATGAGGAACTCAAATGAGGAACTCAAGTCAGGAACTCAAATCAGGAACTCAAATAAGGAACTCAAATGAGGAACTCAAATGAGGAACTCAAATGAGGAACTCAAATGAGGAACTCAAATGAGGAACTCAAATGAGGAACTCAAATGAGGAACTCAAATGAGGAACTCAAATGAGGAACTCAAATGAAGAACTCAAATGAGGAACTCAAATGCGGAACTCAAATGAAGAACTCAAATGAGGAACTCAAATCAGGAACTCAAATGAGGAACTCAAATGAGGAACTCAAATGAGGAACTCAAATGAGAAACTCAAATGAGAAACTCAAATGAGGTACCTCAAGTGAGGAGCACATCACTAGTGACTAGAGACGAGGCATACGTCACGAATTTCGATAGAGATATAGATTTGACAAAATACATAATGAATGACGTATGTCTCTGCACTGTGGTGCATCGTTTGTAGACAGAATGACAGGGTTATACCAAGCGAGAAAATAAAACGTCGGGTTTTATACGAATGTTACATTGTGGACGATTTATCTTTTCCACAGTGAGATATGTTGCAAAATTCCCGGTATTATTTCTGAAAGATACCCGCTTTGGGTTGTGTAACTAGTTTGTTATTTAATGTATCATTGTACACTATGCATGTCTTTTAGTAAATAAAGGGACAGGCAAACAAAATGCAGTGATAGCTTACTGGTTCAACAGTTGCCTTCCATGTAGGAGGGTTGGAGTTTCCCCGTCGCATGACCAGTAACGGGCCTACTCCCTAAGTCCGTCAACGAAGTTAGTCGCCCGTCCGAAAGTAGCCTGAAACGTAGGTGTGAACAAAACAAGCGTCAAGTTCAACTTTTCGGACGGGCAAAAACACATCGGTGGTAAGGACAACTGTCAAATCGTGTTGTCATTCGTTCTTAGCTCGGGCCCCGAAACGCTCGTAACTAACGCCGAAACCACGGACTTCGTGCTTAGGGAGTAGCCCCCAGGCCCAAAAAGGCGGTGCGCCAAGAATTTACAAAAAAAAAAAAAAACGCAGGCTCATTTTGCGTCCTGTAAATAACGCTCATCGGCTCGGCGTAATTTTTTAGAAGGATTTACTTACTAAATCCTTCTAAAAAACTACTCAGACTCATTTTGAGCCGCGTATATTACGCTCGTCTGACTTCAGCCTTAAGAGGACGTGGGGCTAGGCCCCACAGAAGGAGAGGTTTTCGAAGCCTGCCGGGGTTGCGGTGCATGCAGCTACGAATCCCGCGACACCGGCCAAGGGCCAGGAAAAGGAACACCGTGGGGTTTTATCCGCTAAGAGTCCGGCATAACCCTTTGCCTACCCCGGGCAAAGGGTACCCATGAAGATTTTCCAAAGATAAAAAAATGGCGTTTTAGTTCGATCGAGACCCGTCCGATCGAGATGCGTCTCGGACTTTTCTATGCGCACCAGCAGCTAGTTAGTCATGATTTGATTATAATTCTAATGGTATTTATACTACTGAGATCTGAAATCTATACTATAAACGAATTCGTCTAATTTCTTAAAACTACATGATCTACTACTGGTTTAGGTTAACGCCGCACGGGATTTAGCATGATTAAAAAAATAAAATAAAAAAAAAAAACATTTTTTTTATTGCGTTTCGGTTAATTGATCTTATCTTAACCACCTAATAAGGTTTCAATAAAAAATAAGCAAAAAAAATTATAAGCAAAACTTTTTTTTTTTGTGATGTTACCTTTCGATGCCACGCATAAATGAATGAAAGCACGGTGACTCAGCTGGCGGGCACGACTAGCGCGATATTGCTCCGTGCAGTCAGTTATTGGGTGCTGTCTGTCGAGACTGGTCAGCTCTTACATGCTATGGCAACATTAAGGCAATTTCTCATTGTTATTCTTGTACTACTGACATTGACCTACATTATTCTCACATTAACTGTAGTAAAGGACAATGGGACAAAATGTATGGACCCCGTCCCCACCCTTGTAGCACTATAGAGTGAGTTTGAATGAATGAACGAACGAATGAATAGTCGAGAATGAGTGAAGGAATGAATGAAATCGGTTTGAAATAAAATAAAAATGATATTTAATTTTTATTATTTCCTCATTTTAAATCAATTAATTGGCTGAAAAATAAATGATATACTTACTTAAAGAATGACTCATTATATTCAAAATAAACCGTTTATAAAGTCGATGAATCAAAAACTCCTAAATGAAGAGTATTATAATTTGCCCGAACATGAGGACGGGACGGATGTGGGTGTGGGAATCACCGTATCTCTCGAAAAGAACGGCTGCGCTCTTTTCGGATTCTCCTCTATTCTCCATTTCCGGAACCAGACCCCGACGGCGCTAGCTGCGGTTTGAAGGGTTCGAGTGATGCTGTCGAGACTCCTACCGGAAAAGTAGATGGCTGTGTCGTCGGCGAAGAGAGCCAACTTGGCGAATCCACATTTGGGAATGTCGCTAGTATACAGCGTGAACAGAAGGGGCGATATCACTACACAACTCCGGCGCGGATAGGGCGAGGAGACGAGAAGGTGCCTTCTAGGCGATAGCGGAAGGAGCGATCCGACAGAAAGTCTCGAATGATGAGCACGAGACTGTACGAGTTTGTATAATAAACCGTTGTGCCAGTTCTTGTCGAAGGCTTTTGCTACGTCGAAGAATAGCATGCCCGTTCTGTACGAGCGCATGAAGCGGGAGCGACTATGCGGTGCAATTGTCGACTGCAACAGTGCTTGGTTCGAAAACCGAACTGTTCGTCGGGGATGCAATTCTGAGTACGATGCGCAGCTAATGTAAACCCTGTCGGGTGATATTACGTTTGAAAATGGTAACCGCTGCCTAGGGCCGCGCGCCGCGTGTCGCCTCTGGACGCGTGTGCCTCTCGTTATCTCTTTCCCACGTTGAACTATTGTTACACTAGCTTTGGAGCTCTTCAAATAACCCCTTATCACTAAATAAAATAATTATATTCATATTGAAGTAATAATATACCTAAGCATTTTTTTAAGGTAATTTTTGTTACTTTCATGCTAAATAACTATTAAACTATACATTTTACAGATGAGCTGTCATACAATAAAATTAAGAGATTAATAAGGTCTTTCATATACAATAGGTAAGAAAGTGCTACACTACTGGGGACGTTTTGTCCCATTGTCCTTTAAATTATTGTATTGAAATACATATACAAGGTTAGTTTTAGTATATACTAAACCTGAAACTAGTTTGTTCAGAATCACTAGGAGAATCGATTGACATATTTTTTACACCACATTTTTTTTGTTTTTTTTTTCATAAATTTCAGTTTTGTTTCAGTAGGTTTCTACCCATTACAGTTGACGGGAATAGACACCTTGAGGTTTGAAATGGTCCGCTCGGTCAGTTTCCGTGTATTAGACAACCCCTGCATAGCACAACTCAGGCATTTCACACTTTTTTAGCGAACTTAACGCGACATAAACTAAGGTGTAACTTGGAGATTTACTAAAAAAAAACACATATTCAGGCAGTTCTGATGAAAATCTTGTTGGGGTGTCTCGGTTTTCGCATAAAGTAAAAATAACGTTGTATAGAGTCTATATATATTGAGTGTAGGTATATAATTGTATGTTTATATTATGTTGAATTATCTATATTTAGATACTTTTACTTTTGTTTTCAATTCATCCAGAATTGTTCTAGGTACATATTTTGTTTACCATCATCAACTTGCATAATTTAATCAATGTAATTAATGTTTTACTTTTTTTGTGTATAGACTCATTTATTTATTCACTTGACAGACTGAACTGTGTTGCTGAGAAGTTTGTTGCGCCATTTCTTCTTCACAGCATAAACACTAGGAAGCGGTGAAGGGTGGGCGCTTTGGGGGCAGTCTTATAAACATGACGTTCAAAAAGAACTAAGTAAATACTAGTCTATTTTGAATAAACGAGTATTGAGTTTGAGTATATCGGGGCGCTAAAATTACTCAGAAATTGAAAAATTGGATTATTTCCATTTTTTTTTTTGCTTTGTTTATGTACCTATCTGATAAAACCAGTGCTATGTCTATCTGTGTCACCAGTAGATCACGCGGTTTGAAGGAATTTAACTAATTCGTTTACAACCTGTATAAGCGTGATTTGATGAATGAACGAATATTTTCCACGATTTCATAAATTGGAGCGCACGCTTGTTCGGTCCATGACGAAAGAGGGATGCAAGAAATCCATAAAGAATTTAATATGCGATCGAATGGAGTCAATTATTGCACATTGTGCGACACGTGTGAGGGGGCGGGATACAGAGGGTGGCGTCCGGATGGAAGGAAGACACAGAGGATCGGGTGCAGTTTGGAGTTGTTGGGATCATAGGGAAATAAAATGTTCTATATCTATGGTTGAAATAAGTATATAATATATGTATACATATATCATAGTTATTATGTAACTTTTATTTTAGGACATGTAACATTTATTGTTTACAACGTACTATATTCTGATATTTATCAGTTTTACTTTTAGTATTGCCCCTGGCAACGATCTATTTAGTATTTAAGCATTATCAAATGTAAAATGTGAGTATCATGTAGCCATTATTGTTTACTACGTTTTACTGTAGGTACTTACTCCTACATAAACCTGCCCGTTGCCTGGTGGCTTGAGTCTGTCATGCTCACTAAAATGTCCTGCTGACGGTGGCGTTGTGTATCGGGTCGTCAAGTTCCCTACAATATGGTTGAGTTAAGCGACGCTGGTGCACTCGTCATGCTCGTGAACGGGTGCTGTCTGTCGGGACTGGTCGGCTCATACTTACTATGGCAGCTGTTAGGCACTTTCTCATTATTATTCATGTACTTCTGACAATGACCTACATTATTCTCACATTATTGTAATATGATTGTACTAGCTGTTGCCCGCAGCTTCGCTTGCGTGAAATTTTAAACGCTCTTTAAGCCCTTTTTAAAGGAAGGTATAAAATAAAATAAAAACAGATTTCTCATACAAACTTACAACACTTATTTCACCCCCTTAGGGGTAGAATTTCCAAAAACCTTGAAACACGTATATGTTTATTTCTGACCAGTAACCTAAATACTGAATTCCAAGCTTCTTACTTCAAAAGTATTAGATTTTTCATACAAACTTACAATACTTATTTCACCCCTTTAGGGGTTGAATTTACAAAAACGCTCAAACACGTGTACATTTACTCCTAACCAAAAAGCTTAATATTTAATTTCATGCTTCTTACTTCAAAAATGACGGACTTGCATACAAACGTTAATCACCCTTTTCACCCCCTAAGGGGTTGAATTTCGAGAAATCCCTTCTTAATGGATGTTTTCGTCATGTAAGGAACCTACTGTCCAAATTTCATATTTCTAGCTTTAGTGGTTTAGGCTCTGCGTTGATGAATCAAATGTCAGTCAGTACCAGCCTCTTTATATATTATATTATTATTCGTTTATTCATTTAACATAACTTATCAAATACATTTTTAAATATTTCTATAATTAACAAAAAAAAAACATTTAAAAATATATAAAATAGTAGCCCACCGGCATCGGGAACAGGGTCCAAGCTACCGGCGGTCAGGGCCTCAGAGAGAGGAACTTCCTAACAATACGCGCCGTGTCAAGAAGTACAGCTTTCTGTATCAGGCCCTTGATCCAGCCGCCCAACGAGAGCCTCTTTAGGTGTTGGTCGAGGCTCTTGGCTATTAAGCCATTCGCCGTAACTACTATCGGCACAATTACTGCTGAATCGACATTCCACATGTCGACAACCTCGTGTGCCAAGTCTTGATATTTAATTTCTTTATCTTTCTCAGCTTTCACGAGGTTCTCGTCATGCGGAACAGCGATATCAACAATCATTGTGAGACGCTCTGATCGATCTATCACCACTATATCAGGCTTATTGGCTACAATAGTCCTGTCAGTGATGATAGATCGATCCCAGTACAATGTGACATGACCATTCTCGAGAACTGGGTCGGGCACATACTTGTAGTATGGTACTTCAGCGTCCACAAGGTTGTATTTGAGGGCAAGTTGCTGATGGATAATCCTAGCTACGAGGTTGTGTCTGTGCAGATACTCACCGTTAGCAAGACGAGAACAACCAGAGACAATATGTCGGATAGATTCACCGGGACAGTGGCATGCCCGACAGATGTCAACCGTGCCGTCCTTCACAATATACTTTCTATAGTTGTTCGTCATCATTACTTCGTCCATAATTGCACAGACAAAACCTTCGGTTTCCCCAAATAGGTCACCGAAACGTAGCCAGGCCACGGACGCTAGAAAATCTACATCCGGCCCGTGAAGAGCCCGGTAGAAGCGTCCGTGAAGCTCCTTGCTCCGCCATACCTCCCTGCGGCCATTAGTATCAAGTACTACAGGTTTGCGCCAGTTCTCTTTAGCCAAGGAGAGCGGGGTGAATCCTTTGTCCACTGCTAATTATTATTAAAATTTCATATTATTATTATTATTATATATAAGAAGAAGATTGAATTAAATATATTGAGTGTATACAATTATGTGTACCTATATTATGTTGAATTATCTATGTTGTTTAGATAACTATAGGTAATTTTGTTTACAATTCAACCAGAATTGTATTACTTATACTTTGTCTATAATCCGCATTTTGCATATTTCACTATTGTAATTAATATTACCCTTTCCTTTGTATAGACTCAATTAATTTATTCACTTGACAGACATATCTGTGTTGCTGGGGAGTTTGTTGCGCCGTTTCTTCTTCACAGCAAAAACACTAGGAAGCGGTGAAGGGAGGGCGCTTTTTGGGGCTGTCTTTGATGTATGTAATTTTGACGTTCAAAAAGAACTAAGTAATTCTAGTCTATTTTGAATAAATGAGTTTTGAAGTTTGAATACAGGGTGTTAACGAATTCGTGTAATTCCTTCAAACCACGTGATCTACTGGTGACCCAGATTAACCCTAAATGGGAATTATAGAAACAACTAAAAAAAAAATTTACAGAAAATTCTTGGTTTTCTATTTCTGAGTAATATTAGAGCCCCGAGTTATCTGACTGCAAAGAGCGATATCGCGTTAGTCGTGCCTGGCAGCTGTGTCGCCGTGCTTTCATATTAATTTATGCGTGGCATCGAAATGTTCACCTGTATGTAGGTATCTATATCTTACGATATTGCTCTTCACAAAAATCAAAGGACTAACGCAAACGGCACAAGTAATATAACTATGTATCAATGTAGAAGATCAATAGATTCTGTCAGATACATTTGTTTTTCTTCAGATACCTATTATAAACCGAATGTATCGGTTTTTATTCAATACACGTATATAAAACCAAGCTTTCTTTTTAGTTTTTTTTTAAATGTTTTTTTTTCAAATTTCACCCAATTTCACATGTGCACTTTATGGAGACTCACACTGTATACAAGCTTAGTTTTAGTATACACTAAACCAGAAACTAGTTTGTTCAGAATCACTAGGAGAATCGATTGACATATTTTACACCACTTTTTTTTTCATAATTTTCAATTTTGTTTCACTAGTTTTCTACCCATAACAGTCGACGGGAATAGACACTTTGAGGCTTGAGATGGTCCGCTCGGTCAGTTTCCGTGTATTAGACAACCCCTGCATAGCACATCTCAGGCATTTCACACTTTACTAGGGAACTTAACGCGACATAAACTGCGGTGTAACTTTGAGATTTATTAAAAAAAACACATATTCAGGCAGTTCTGATGAAAATCTTGTTGGGGTGTCTCGGTTTTCGTATAAAGTAAAAATAAGGTTGTAGAAAAAATCCGATATCATACGGATTTATGTGCTATCGAACCTCGTTCGTTGGCTTTCAATGGCGATTGTTGGTTTGGTGTATAAGAATCATAACTGGAACAGACATCAACGGATTTCAAATTTTCAAGGATGTTGACTGCAATTTTATGATAATAATATTTCAACAGAAAATACTTACTTGTTATTCATCGAAAGTTGATAAAATTACCCATAAAAATATATCCTTAAAGCTTCTCTTAAATTTACGCGTAGTCACGTAAACTAATTCTTATTAAAATTTCCTCCGAGGGCGGTGGTCCGGGGGTCGCCTAATATTCTATAATATAATATGTGAACAATGTGTGGCAGTGTGTTATGGGGTCGTGGGGTTCGAACCCCCGTTGTTGTGCCGCGGGCGAGAGTGCCTTATTGTTGTAAAGATTCTGGCAAGTGTTTGTGCTTGTTTTGTTTTGGAACATACACTACAGGGTGTGTTCGAAGTCGTGTGATTTCTTTAAAACTTCGTCGTCTACTGTGACACTGCACAGAAAACAAGAAAAATAAAAATTAAACATGGTGTTCTATATTCGCGCCCTTAACTGACTGTGCGGAGCGATATCGCGCTAGTTGTGCCTGTCATGGTTCTCTGTTGGAATATCGAAATATTATTAGTCGATTCTTATCTGGCCGACAACCTTTCGCCACTTTTCATTTCGCCGAATAATTAAAATGCCGAATGATTGAAGTCCCTACTTATGTTTTGTAACTTTTTGTTACGCCGACTAAGTCTGCTGGCCACTGTTTCATTAGTCAACTGTATTATTGGCTATTTTACACTTGTTAGATGGCTCATTTTCCTATCATGCAAGCAAGAAAGTAAGCAAGCATGCAAGTGTTTCTGGGTTTGCTCCGCCAGAAGACTCGCTTTGTCGCTCCTTCGCTTCGTTCGCACACTCGACCAGCGCTACGCTTCGCTCGCCACCTTCCACCACTCGCTGCGCCTCGGCCTCGTACACTCGTTCCACTCAGGACCTCCTTCGTGAGCTTCTGGCTCCACGCTTTTAAATAACACTCTAGGGGTAGGACAGAGTCTGACCACGTGTAGTCGGGGTGCGCTGAGTCGGATTAACATTACATTCCGCTGTGTGAAAATAATGTTGTGCGAATACTTATTTGGCAAATTAAACAATAGCCAAATAAGTATTCGATAAAACAAAATTTCTGAATGATTTTTTGGCCAAATAATTTATTATGGTGGCTAAATCTTCGGCAAAATCAAATTAGGGTAAAAACTGCTTCGGCAAAGATTACGTCGGCGAATCGTTGTCGGCGTAATGAAATTCGATATAAAATACTTTGGCAAAAATACGGGTACCCACATTTTAATTAAAGTAAACTAAATAAATAATAGCTATCGTTGTACTAAAACATCATTGTACTGTGGAGAAACTTGGTGTGGTGTTCCTCCAACCAAAGGGAGGATCCTCCAACCAGGCGGAGTCTTGTGCCTGGCGGGCTACTGCCCAACAGTTGATGTTGGGAGGTTGTATATACAGGGTGTTAACGAATTCGTGTAATTCCTTCAAACCGCGTGACCTACTGATGACACTGATTGACCCTGTATAGGTTTTTTTCCGAATCAACAAAAACAAGTTTTCAAAAAATGAACGATGGTATTCTGTATCTGAGTAATTTTAGCGTCCCAAGTTAACTTACTACGTGGAGCGATATCGGACTAGTCATGCCCGTCAGCTGTGTCGCCGTGCCTTCATTCATTTATACATGGTATCGAAATTTTCTATCACATAAAAAAAAAATTTGGTAAAAAAAAACTTTTTTTTATTTTTAATCAATCTAAATCCCTTGCGGAGTTAATCTATACCATTAATAGATCATGTGGTTTGAAGGAATTACACGAATTCGTTAACACCCTGTATACTATCTGCGTGTTAAATCTTGATTGCGCGATGTAGGATAGTTCGCATGTGGCGAGATAGACGCCGCCACATCACTCCCCCCCTGAGACCGGAGGTCGATCGTCTTGATGAGTCAGCGGTCGCTGAATCTTGAGAACTTGCCAGGGCCAGTGAGGGGTTCCTTTTTGAGTCGAAACTGGATGCCGCGTAGTTCGCAGTGAGTCGGAACTGTGAGCGGAGAGTGGTGGCTGTGGACTGCGTCGACCAAGAGAGAAGTGCCTCTGCTAGTTGACCGGCCGAAGTGCAGTATGATGCGCCATGATGCTGGAGTGGGCTGAGGGTTGTGACCAGGCTTGCGCGTTCGCTGCAGGTTAGTGGTCACATCACCCGTTGAAGGCCGAGGATGCTGGCTGGCTGTGGTACTCGCTGCTTGCTCGATTAAATGCTGAGCTGCTGAGGGAGTGATGATGTGGCTGCCGAGGCTGCGAAGATTGTGTGTGACGTCACCAGTGTGGAAACACTGTCTGTGACGATCACGTCGGGGTCACCAATGTGAAACTTGGTGTGGTGTTCCTCCAACCAAAGGGAGGATCCTCCAACCAGGCGGAGTCTTGTGCCTGGCGGGCTACTGCCTAACGGTTGATGTTGGGAGGTTGTATATATACTATCTGCGTGTTAAATCTTGATTGCGCGATGTAGGATAGTTCGCATGTGGCGAGATAGATGCCGCCACAGTACATCCGTGTACATTCGTAGTGTTGTCCGTGAATCCGGTCGTCCGCTCCAATGTCAAAGCCTCTCTAATATCGTTTGTTCAGTGACGATGTATATAATGTATGTGTGTATGTGTGTGTATCATCTCTATATCTCAAAGGGATCGCTCCTTTATCATTGGAGCCGGAGTTTGCGAGTAAGTGATCCATATTGTTCTGTATAAAAATATTGTAGGTATATAAAATGGAAACTGCTTTGTCTCATACACAGTTGAATCTTTTTTCTTTTTGTAATAATGGTCTGAATGTTAAATTTCTTTTTTTAAAGACCAACATCATTTTTGCTTTATGCCGTTGATATATTCATTGACTAAATTTTGCCCGCAGCTTCGCTCGCGTTAAAAGAAAGAAAGAAAGAAAATACGTTTATTTGCGGTAAACATGACGCAAAAAAAAAACACAAAAAACAAAAAAAATAAGAAGGTTGAGGGAAACATGCGTCATATCCACGCAAAACGGCTATCGCTCAGCATTATGCTGCGACCCTATGCAAGACAGAGCCCCAGCGCTGGTTTTCAGCGACAGCCATCGCCAAAAGCTCAAAAAACTCTTAACACACTACTAAAGTTTCTTTAATAATATAATTCAATCATTCAATAGCACGGCACGCCAACCTAAATGATATTATCCGTCGTGCTCTTGTCACCGCCGGCGTTCCAGCTGTATTAGAACCCAATGGCTTGGCACGTGACGATGGTAAGAGACCAGATGGCATGTCATTGGTACCATGGAAGATGGGTAGGCCTCTGGTATGGGACGCAACGTGCGTCGATACCCTTGCGCCATCCCATCTTCCTAGCTCGGCAGGCTGTGCTGGCGCTGCTGCTGCAGCTGCGGAGGCCCTCAAGCGGCGAAAATATAATAACTTTATCAGTAATTATATTTTCGAGCCGTTTGGGGTCGAAACACTCGGGTCGTGGGGTCCGAGTGCCCAACTCCTATATAGAGAGGTTGCGAGGCGGCTGGTCGACGCTTCCCGTGACCCGAAGGCTGGTCTCTACTTTGGCCAAAGGATTAGCATTGCCATACAACGTGGCAATGCTGCCAGCCTTCTGGGCACGTTACCAGTGGACAGTGATGCGGAGGAATATTTTGATGCCGTATTTTAGTTTATAGTTTTATTAGGATATAGTTTTCGTTATTTGTATATATTTTTATTTGAAATTATGTAAATATCGTTTCTGTATATAATTTAAATCTAATATGTAAATAAATTCAATCATTTCGTCTATGTATAAACATATATAAAAAATTAATGCTGTTCGTTGGTAAGTGCATGACTTGAGAATCATTCAATAATATAAATCAATCATGATTCGAAAGACACGTGGCGCCATCTATTATCATTATTGTTGTTTTCCTTGGGGACAGTAGGTACTTTTTATCGGGATGAAAGGTACCCTATGTGACACTCAGAAGGGAAAAGGGCAAAAATCAAACAGGAAACACTTTTACAAGTAGTTTATTACGGCTAGATATCACAAATTCACAATAATCAAAATCAATTACTAACGTGGTTGCTCGCTTAACGATGGATGCTCGACTGACTGATATTTTCCCGTGACGTCTCATTGACGTCTCTCGGATCTCCATCAGATATCGATAAATGACTCGAAAGTTTGAATGTCTAATAATCGATATAGTTATTATGAATATGTTTAAATTAGGTAGTGATGTGTATTGTAGTATTTTAATATAACAGTTAGTGATGTGCGTTACACCTATGTCCGTTTCTGTACACCTGACAACGTATATGCAAAACTAGCTTTCGCCCGCAGCTTCGCTAGCGTGAAATTTTGAACCCGTTAAGTGACGATTGTCCATACAAACTTTCACCCCCTATTTAACCCCCTTAGGGGTTGAATTTCGAAAAATCCCTTCTTAGTGGATGCCTACGTTACAAAAGGAACCTACTGTCAAAAATTCAAGTTTCTAACCCCAGCGGTTTAGGCTGTGCGTTGATAGATCAGTCAGTCAGTCAGTCAGCTTCTCCTTTTATATGAAAAATATCTAGGGCTGATATTGGACAACCACCTAACCTGGAAACCACACTTGAACAAACTACGTTCAAAACTATCAACACTGATGGGAATGCTACGTGGCACCGTCCGCTGCTTTCCTAAACCTGTGAGGAATATCATTTATAATTCCCTTATCAAATCCCATCTGACCTACTTAATTGAAGTATGGGGCTCTGCTGCTAAAAACAATCTGAAAAAAATACAAACTACACAAAATAAAGCCATAAAACTACTCTTTCATCTTAATTATCTAACACCAACTGAAACTGTCTTTCACAAAACCAAACTAATGTCACTTGCACAAATGTACAAATTTCATACCTGCTTACTGATAAGAAAGATACTGACGAAAGACACACATTCTCAAATAATTTTTACCAAAAAATCACAAGTACAAACCCGACTATTGAGAAATGCTAACGATATCTGCTTGTACAAACCACGGACTAACTACGGTAGTCGGAATATAAGGCACGAAGGAGCCAAAATATATAACAACCTGCCTAAAGATGTCAAAGAAATACAATCTTTCCTCCTATTTAAAAAGAAATTAAAATTTCACATCATGAATACTCATCATCACTCTTAGACAATTTCATTATATAACCACATAAAAAAAAAAAAAAATTACGTTATAATAACTAACTACTTACATATACAATCACACTAGTAAAATTAAAACGAATAACATATTGTAAATGTGAAACCATATACATATTTACATTAACATCTCACAAGTAGGTAATTGCCTTCAATAGCCACTATGATAGAAATTGCGGTTCAATACGTAATAAGGACTGTGAACTCGTACTGCGAATAAAAAATTTCCGGACTACCTCCTAGTATATTTTTTTTTTTTTATTTTTTTTTTTTTAAATTGCAATTTGTATTTTTGGTTTTGGGTTAAATACTTATTTTGTTAAGTATTTATTATTTAAATCAAATATTATAGATTAAACTTATATCTAACATAGTTTTAAGAGAATAACTAACAAAAATGTATCTTTAACTTTAGATCACCGCGTTTTCATGCTCGTTCCAAATAATGTACTTAGGCTAACTAGTGTTTCTCAATGTAAGTGAATGAATTGTTCTGTTTTTGAGAAATAAATGTCTTAAACCTTATATGTATAGATTTCAGGATGATCGATCGGTTCAGTGGTTTAGGCGTGAACAGGTAACAAACAAACAAACTTTTGCATTTATAATATTAAGTTAGGAAGTTAGGATAATGATTAAGATGATTATATATCAACGGTCCTACGTATACCTACTCGTACTAGTACAAGAACAAAAATACAACTTTACAGGAGAGCGGTTTAAAGGTTCTTAAGCTTTTAAGTTTGACATAATTCAATAGAGATATTTGAAATGAATAGGACCACACCATACGTAGGGATTTGTCAAACTGATAACATGAAAGCGATTGTGATTACTAACTAAATAAATAAATAACAGCCTCTACTGCTGAAACTCAGTGTTTTACGCGGAGCAAATTAATAACGAGCATACCTTCCGATAATCTGTAAATACAGGGTGTAAACGAATTCGTGTAATTCCTTCCTTCAAACCGCGTGATCTACTGGTGATACTGATTGACCCTGCATCGGTTTTTTTCAGAAACAACAAAAAAAAAAGTTTTCAAAAAATGAACCATGGTATTCTGTATCTGAGTAAATTTAGCGTCCCAAGTTAACTGACTGCGTGGAGCGATATCGCGCTAGTCGTGCCCATCAGCTGGGTCACCGTGTCTTCATTCATTTATGCATGGCACGGAAATTTTCTATCGCATAAAAAAATTATACGGGAAAAAAAAGTTTTTTTCATTTTTAATCAATCTAAATCTCGTGCGGGGTTAATCTATACCATTTATAGATCATGTGGTTTGAAGGAATTACATGAATTCGTTTACACCTTGTGTATCTGTTAAAATCAGTAACACAAACTTCGCATCTTTCCACAAGCGAGCAAGTGTACATCATTCGATTAAAAACCACGCGGACGAGCGCATGAAAGTCACGCCTATGACTTACCCTTAATACTTAGTAGTGATGCTACGAATAAACATTCGTGTTCGTCGAATAGGTACTAAACAATTAGGTAACGAATATTCGTATTCGCCGGAAGTCGCAATTACGAACGTACGTAATTCGTATTAATGTTTTCCATTGGCTTTCTGACGTAACGTGAAAAGGAACGTTTCCTCCGGCTAAAACTCGTCTAGAAATATCTTTCATGGAGCTATTGTACCGCGCCGCCTGGGAAAAGCCCAGAATGTTCAAAAGAATTCAATTGTCACCAACGAGTTTATAGATATTGAGATTTTTAACAAAAACTTTCCAACTATGTACCATCATCATCTGCCTAGCCTTTTCCCAACTATGTTGGGGTCGGCTTCCAGTCGAAACGGATGCAGCTGAATATCAGTATTTTACATGGAGCGACTGTCTATCAGACCTCCACAACCCAGTGACTGGGTAATACGATACTCTTGGTAAGACTGGTTGTCAGACTTTCTGGCTTCTGACCAACAGTAACGACCAACGGCTTTACGTGCTTTCCGAGGCACGGAGGAAACTCGCTATGGTAAATGGTCACCCATCCACCGACCAACCTCGGCAAGCGTGGCTTAACCCGGAAGATCGGTCTATGCGGCTGTAATTATTTAGCACGAGTTCCAACTATGTACCAATTTGAATTATTAAACCACTAATTAGAAAAAGAATAAATGACAATTGTTTTTACTATGGTGAGTCTTTCGTATTCGCCGAATACCTACTAAGTTCGATATTCGTGGTCGTATTAATAAAAGTGCCGGTTGCATCACTATAATAGTGAGGGGTGTACGAACGAGGGTTAAACGAGCCGCGATATTAGCCGATAGCCGGGGTAGCCGATAGCCGGTAAAACCGATAGCCGGTCCGTTTGATACGCCTCACGTTACGAGCGATAAGAATTAGTGACGTGCGTGGATGGAATTCGAAGGTTTAGATTAGTAGGCTCGTGATGTCCCGCGCTTGTATGACGAGAGTGAAATAGGGATTAGTACAGCTATGGTTCTGGATTTAAGTTGAGAGTATAAAGGTCGAGACATACTGATCCCACGTATGAACGTGTAATAAGTGTGTTTCTAAATCGTGTACTACAAAATTTTTGTGCTGTTAGTTTTCCAGATGTACACACATAAAAAAAAGTTTGCGATCACTTTGAAAAATTATGTAGCCTTTTTGAAGCCGAATTTTCTAATCGGGATTCAAAGCGATAATTATCATGATAAATATAGATTGATAGTTATCTAGATAAATATAAATCTGATTTCAGTTGGACTTTGAATTCGGAATCTTCACATACCTACGTAATTATGCTAGTGATCGCAAACTTTTTTTGATGTGTGTATACATCTCATACGTGGGATGACTTTGTTAGAACTTGTAAGGCGTCTACAGGGTGTAAACGAATTCGTGTAATTCCTTCAAACCACGTGATCTACTGGTGACACAGATTAAACATAAATGGGAGTTTGCGAAAAAGAAATAAAAAAAGTTTTCTATTTCTGAGTCATTTTAGAGCCTGGAATTATCTGACTGCAAAGAGGGATATCGCGTTAGTCGTGCCTGCCAGCCGTGTCTCCGTACTTTCATTAATTTATACGTGGTATCGAAATGTTCACACAAATAAAATTATTTTTTTGCAAAAAAAAAACATTCTTATTTTTTTACTGAATCCTTATTAGGTGGTTTAGATACGATCGGTAAAGAAGCAGCAAAACTTATTTTATTTTTTTTGTCGTGCTAAATCCCGTGCTGGGCCTGTCTACATCAGTAGTAGATCATGTAGTTTTAAGGAATTACACGAATTCGTTAACACCTGTATAAAACGATTTTTATAAAAAGTGTCCATTACTAGGTTTTGAAATGGGACAGCCGAGGATTTCTTCCGGGTATCAGGATGTACTGAACCTGCCAACTGTCACTGGCCGTCAGAAGCCAAAAATCTAATAACCGGTATTACCTTAGGATATCAGTTACCGGTATTTGGGTTGTGGAAGTCAGATGATACACAATCTAAGTACGTTAACAACTGATGTTCAGCCGCATTTTAAGGTGCGTACAGATTAAGTAACATGTTGTATAACTTGTGTTTTATAACACGTCTACAATATACATATAACATTGTTTTTCAACATTGCAACATATAACAATACTGTACACATTAGAATAACAATGTAATATAACCATGTCATATAACATTGTCGTTTGTCGTTCTGCACTGCTGTTCACAATGTCGACACGAGAAGAGGTTTTGCTAGCCGCTGCAGCGCTTGTTGTACTTTTAAATAACAAAAGAAAAAAACGTAGATGCTGGGTTCGTCCTAGTTTATTAACATTGTTGTAAATATTAATAACATGTTAAATAACACGTTTGTTATCATAACATGTTTTGTAACATTCAGTCTCCACATTACTGAAACATGTTATATAACAACGTTTTATAACATTTCATGTTGTATAATATGTACGCACCTTTACGTTTTATTTTATTTTTAAATAGAAAAACCTACTTTTAAAAACTGAAAAGAGTAATTTGTTGTTATCCATTAAAGAGTTCCATTCTCTATACCCAAAGGTCTTCGTCAGATCTTCATCAAATTTAAATAGGACCATCTCGGGAGAATACCCTTGCAAACAAAAAAAATATCATTATTGGTTCACTATTGGCGACGATATCGCTGAACAAACATAAAAAAAACCTACTTGTCGAATTACTCCTCCTTTTTGGAAGTCGGTTTAAGCCCAATTTAAACATAGTTTATTAAAAGTAGCTGACATCGTAATAACAAAGAATGAACCAAAACAGTATTTCATTCCTAGGTCATTAAATCCTGTTATTGCAACGTCAACAAGCTTAAAAAATCACCCCCATACTGGTCGCTCCTCATTACAGAACACCCTGTAACTTATTACCAAATAAACAATCCTGTATTTGCTTTGAGCATCACTATAGAGGGCGCGACCCTAACATCACATAACACGGAAATATCTACCTTATTTGTATCGAACATAAAAGTGAAAATCACGTAAGAATATTGTGTAATGATTGGCAAACTTGCACAACCTCAAGATACTTAAATACAGAAATAAACTTTATTTTTATCGCATTAAGATTGAAATTAGCTTGATAGTATTTAGATACATTGATAAACAATTTGCAAATTAAATGCAAAGAAATATCAACCTTATTTTCATGTTATTAACCGTAATTATTGCATGTTACACAAAGATAGTCCGACAGCTAGGGAGTTTTTGCTTACGTGTCTTAATAACAAGAGTGCGTGTAAATAAATGTTGGGGGAGTGAGGGAGGATAAAATTAATTGATCTCGGCCTAGTGGGGAACTTTCTTACTGAATTGTTTAGTGAGATAGGCCCGTATGAACTGATGGTGCCTGTTATTAATTAGTGAAGAGTCATAGCTATGGAAATTAAAACTTGAGCTTACCTTTTATGCTGATTTTCTGAGAGTTCAGACAGACACTAAATAGTAGAATAATGAGAACACCTTTCCCCAGCAGTGGAACAATGCAGGGAAAAGAAGGGATGTATTTAAAAAGGCCTTAAAATGAATGAAAATAACAACAAAAAAAGTTAACGCACATTTCAAAAATAATGCTTTCCGCTACAAAATGAATGGATTGATCATAGTGCGAACATGAATAAAAATCATTTGTTTGTGAACGTACCTATTAAGAGGATTACAAGAGCTAAGCGACCTTGAGTGACGCACGCACACATTTACACAATAAAGTATAGGATAAGGCATTGATATATTATAATATATCAATGGGATAAGGTCTCGGCCGGCACTGTCGGTACACAGGCGTTTACGCACACATGCGTGCGTATTATGCTCAGAAATAAGAATACGCGATTTACAAAAAATCTATTGATTGGACTAAACAATTTAAACACTATTACGTTACTATGTTCCTTGAAGAATAATTTGACAAAAAATCAGAATGATTGCATGTATATTAGCATGGTTTTTAATCGTTAAAAGAAATGTTTAGAGGTATCTTTGTGATTTTTTTCTATCGTATCAAATTTGTAGCATTATGTTTTCAACACACTATCGAACTAGCATATATCCTGTAAAATATCATATATTTTTCAGTTTTTTTTTTTTTTACTGCAGTGGATCATATACTTAAAGGCCTTATAAAACATGCTTTTAGCTCCTGTAGTCCCCTTAAACGCAGCGAATCGCTGGCCGCTGCCGCGGCACCGCTCGCTACGCTCGTTCGGCTCCTGCGTTGAGTGGTAACAGTTCTAATATAGCCTAACCTTACTTTCAGTTATTTGTTTATCATTTTCTTTGTTATTGTGGGAGACTTTGAAGTAGTACAAACTATTATTTTTAAAGCTAAGCCTTTTTAAAGTGCGAGCTAATATTTTTAAAGTCCATTTACGTAAATATCATTGACCATTGATAATGTCATTTTCATCATTACCATCATCATTCAGCCGAAAGACGTCCACTGCTGGACATATGCCTCCCCCAAGCATCGTCACATCGACCGGTCCCGTGCTTCTCGCTACCCAGCGGATTCCCGCAACCTTCACCAGATCATCAGTTCACCTTGTGGGAGGCCGATGATCATAATGACATCCTAATGTCATTTTAACTCGTTCTATTTGGTTGTAATAAGTACTCGCGGTGGTGCTGCCATCTGTTTTTGTTTTGCGTTCAACTCTATCACAAAATGTTGTCCATCAATCCAATAACATTTTTGTATAACTTGAGAACAAGGCCATAGCTACCGGCGGTGACCGAGCACAGAGCGACCCTAAACAAGAAGATAAAAAGCCCCACGACGGCTCTCGATCACTGACTGCCTCAGGGTCCAGAGCGTCAAGCTACGACCCTGCCTGGGAGTCAAACAATAAATCCACTAGTAAGGTTTTACTGCACAAGTTATTGCAGTCCATTGCTCGCTTAGTTCGTTAAACTTGCAGACTTGCGACTTATTGTGGGTGTGTACACAGTTTAAAAGACAGTTGCACAAGTCAACTTACGCTGTAAAACTTGTGTTATCGAAACAAATATTACTTAATTTAAATTATTAAGTTTATTTTTTATACAAGCTTAGTTTTAGTATATACTAAACCTGAAACTAGTTTGTTCAGAATCACTAGGAGAATCGATTAACATTTTTTTTTTTCATATGTTTCAATTTTGTTTCAACAGGTTTCTACCCATAACAGTTCACGCGAATAGACACCTTGGGGCTTGAGATGGTCCGATCGGTCAGTTTCCGTGTATTAGACAACCCCTGCATAGCACATCTCAGGCATTTCACACTTTACTAGGGAACCTTAACGCGACATAAACTACGGTGTAACTTTGAGATTTATTAAAAAAAACACATATTCAGGCAGTTCTGATGAAAATCTTGTTGGGGTGTCTCGGTTTTTGTATATACTAAAAATAACGTTGTATATTATTAAAATATTAAGTTTGATTAGTATAGGAGCAATTTGATTGATTTATTTACGGTAACACGCCATTACACTGATATGTTTAAATAGTAAATTATTTACTAATTGTTGCTTCCATTAAATTATTTTGTCTTTCTTTTATATTTTTTATAACGGTATTCTTTTTTTAACCTTGAAGATATTGGTGCATTGCATAAATAGTACTTTTCAATTTATTATTTCTTGCAATGTTCATGTTAGTTAAGTAGATAGTGGGAGTAAACATCACTTGAAATGTTTTATAAGCTCGTGTAACTTTATTATTTGCCTCTTTTCTGTTCGTTTCGATTGCCTGGTAACAATATACAAAGTCTTCTTCTTATTCTTTATTGTACACAAGAAAATTACAGTAAAAAAAAAATACAATTTAATGAAGTGATGTGCAAAGCCGAGCTTAACTCAAAAATGAGTTTTCTACCAGCAAACCTTTGAGTGATAGAGAGAAATTGATAATAATATGGATGAGAGCAAACTCCAATGTACAAACTGTCTTATTTATATCTACTTATTATTCCTATGAAATAAAATATAATATACATACATAAATATGTATATATATATAAACTAAATAATATACCTACATAAATCTTCTTATATATAAAGAGACTGGTACTGACTGACATTTGATTCATCAACGCAGAGCCTAAACCACTAAAGCTGGAAATATGAAATCTTCTTATATATAAAGAGACTGGTACTGACTGACATTTGATTCATCAACGCAGAGCCTAAACCACTAAAGCTGGAAATATGAAATTTGGACAGTAGGTTCCTTACGTGACGAAAACATCCACTAAGAAGGGATTTCTCGAAATTCAACCCCTAAGGGGGTGAAAAGGGTGATTAACGTTTGTATGCAAGTCCGTCATTTTTGAAGTAAGAAGCATGAAATTAAGTATTAAGGTTTCTGGTTAGGAGTAAATGTACACGTGTTTGAGCGTTTTTGGAAATTCAACCCCTAAGGGGGTGAAATAAGTGTTGTAAGTTTGTATGAGAAATCTGGTACTTTTGAAGTAAGACGCATGAAATTTCATATTTAGGTTACTGGTCAGAAATAAACGTACACGTGTTTCAGGGTTTTTGGAAATTCAACCCCTAAGGGGGTGAAATAAGTGTTGTAAGTTTGTATGATAAATCTGGTACTTTTGAAGTAAGAAGCATGAAATTTCACGCAAGCGAAGCTGCGGGCAACAGCTAGTATAATAGAAAGTCGTAAGTTATTCCTCGATTATTTATCATCAACCTTTTTCCTAACTCTTGTTTCACTTGCTAGGGGATTTGGCTAAAATAATATGAAAATACGATCTTACCTTCTTGATTCAACTTGTATATTACCGTCCATAGCTCAACACCATATTTCTATTCAGACGAGCCACTTAATAAACTAGAAGCTTCTTATATTTCACCCCGGATTAGTATTCCCGAGCCGTTTGTCACAGATAAACTTATTAAAAAGGGTTCCTTACTATTCATAGGACGAACCCTATTATTTCTCTAATGACTACCTTTCACGATCTAATATCAACTTTAAGTTGCTACAAATAAAGTTAATTTTTGTGTTGACATCTTCACATTTCCGTTTACAATGTAATGTGAACCTTATTTTGTTGAAATAAAGTTGTCGATTCAGTGTTCAGTTGTAATTATGCTATTTAAGTGATAATATACCGTGGGGATAATTAGTTTTACGTTCAATCTCGCATAACGCGGTCCCATGCATTTTGTGTTTGTTAAACGATTTACAGTCTTATTTAAAACAGATAAGGTTGAGAATTAGTTGAGTGATATATTTTAAACGAATTTTAAAACTGAGTGTTTTTCAAAGGAATTTGAGTCTTATGTAGAGATGTAATACAGATGATAATTAATTGAGTGATGTTCATACAATGAATTTATAATGTTTTAAAGTGCAGATGAGGTATTTGCATTTATATTGTCATATGAGTCTGTAAGAACATTGTGACGAATCCATTTGGTTCCTGATATGGGCTAGGTTAATAATGACGTCAAGTGGAAAGGCAGGTTTAAACGAGCCTCGCTTCCGGCCGTGGTTCTGTCCATGGTCGGGAGCGAGAGTGCGTGGTCACCATCACCTCCTTCTGCGAGGAGGTGATGGCGACCACGGAGGGAGCGGAGAGGGAGAGAGAGGCAGCTGCCACTCTCCCTTCCCGCGCCAGACGCACCGGGCGCCGGAGGGCGCACAACGATCTCCGGCCACCGTAGTGTGTGGCCTGCGGGCAGCGGGTTAGGGTACTGGTCGCCCGACCAGTAACAGGCCCGAGAAGGCGGCGCACAGTGTTCCGCGCGCGCCTTTCAGGAGGACGTGGGGCAAGGCCCCACAGAAGGAGAGGTCCGCCCAGGGCTGGCGGACCGCGGAGCATGCAGCTGCAAATCCCGCGACCCCGGCTAAGGGTCAGGAGAAGGAACACCGTGGGTTTTTAGCCGGTAAGAGTCCGGCATACTCCTTTGTCATCCTAGGGTGAAGGACATCCATGAAGATACAGCAAAGAAAAAAAAATTAAACGAGCCCAGTAACTTGACAATACAGTAAGTCAGTCCAGCGCTGACGTACAACTGGGCTTGTGTAGACACTAGTTTCAACCCAGTCCAGTGCTGACTTCGCGCCCTTAAGTCAGTCTAGTTGACTAACCTATAGTCTGGTTTATACGATGGCAGTGGCTGGACCCAGTAACTCGGAATTTCGAACCAAGTCACTGGGTTCATGTAGACGCATTAGACTGACTTGCTTGGCGTGGCGGTGGAAGCTACTGGGCCCGAAAATAGACGGCTCTGGCTCTCACATACACACGACGGAACACAGTAAACTGCTTGGCGCCGGACTTTAATGTTCAGGTGGTAGATAGCCAGGCGGACCGTATAGATCCTACCAACAAGCGTGCTGGGTTTTCTTGACTCGTACAACACGCGTCTATTCCCAACGTTCGGTGAGGAATTTTTATATTCTATAGATCATATGGTTATAAAGAATTACACGAATTCGTTTACATCCTGCATATCAGAAAAAAAAAAGAATCTGATTCCAAAACACAGATTTTGAAAAAAAATACGTTTTATAAGAAAAGTCCCTGGCCATCAAACTGAAGGAATCCGTCCATATATTATTTCAATCAAGTGCAACTTGATTTTGATAAAATTATTACCCACCCCGACCTCGAACCCATGTGTTCAGCGAATCACTGTGAGAAACACAACATTTTCTACATAGGTATGTTTTATAAACAGAATAACATCCAAAACTGTACAGTATAAATAAATACACGATGTACTGTTTGTTTGAATTATGTCTGATCGAGATATGTTTGTGATAATAATCACGGTTTATTTGTAATGGGTGTGGGCAGAAGGGATCTTGTATTGAATCAACGCTTTAAAAAGCTGCCGTAGAGCAGTCGTGTTTTGATCTATGGATTTGAGAGATTAATAATTATATTTGTTGCTTAGCTCCTAGACTATCTAACAAAATTGCAAATAGTAAAAATATTTGATCCCATTTCGTTTCGACGAGGTCCTAATCAAAACAAATGAATTACGTATACATCAGCCACTTTAAACTGATAATTAACGTGCTTTGGGATTATGAACCTTAATTCAATGGTTAATAGTTCAGTTTCCATCACATTCAAATTACTTTTAAGCCCTTTTCAGTAATTTTTGTCATTCTAAAATTAACTTAAAAACATGCTGTCAAAGTTGATAATTGCGTAATTAGTAATAACGTTTATTTCTCTTTCCATATTGGCTTTACTATAGTTTAATATTTTTCCGTGATCTTACTACTAAGGGTCTATGCACACAACGTGTTTTGTACGCGCCATCGCGTCGACGTGCGTTTCCGTAAACTACATATTTTAAAAAAAGTGATCACGTTTTTATTTATAGAGTATGCAGAAACGCACGTCAGCACGGGCGAGTAGAAAAAACGTCGTGTGAATAGGCCCTTACGTTTACATTTTTACCTAATAGTCACTAGGCCCAAAAAGTAGATAAATAGAAAAAGATTCGTGTAGCTCAGAAAATCGCAATATACAGGCTGTAAGGGCCGTTATCCTTGAAACCAGTGGTTTGGTTTCATTTATAGAACGTAAAATCAATGAAAAATAACAAACTTTTTTTTTATAAAATTTTCATTTTTCCACGAAAGCATTTCACCCCACGCGCGGGGGCAACAAGCTACGGCAGGGGGCGCGGGTAACTCGCCGCGTGGCCCGACGCACGGCCCCGCACAGTTCGCTACCCCAGTCAGTCAGCTATCTCGCTAGCGAGTGTGTGTACGCCGCGTCGTAGCGCCGCCGCGCCGCTCATTTCTCGCGCGTATATTTTTTTATTTATTTTTTACTCTGTCCTATTTTTTTATGTTTAAGTCAACTACCCATGGTTTGAGTGATAACGGTGTTTACCCTTACATGCTGTAGTTAGCATGTCATAAGTGCATGGGAGAGTATGAGGTCTTCAACACGCAGCAGTCTAACACACTATTTATTATAACAACTTTTAAAGATGCATCACAAGAGCCTCCTCTCCTCACGAAACGAAGTTATGTCGCGTCGCGGGGACCTGCTGCACAGGGTTGCCAGATGTGATTTTTAATTTCTCTCCTTTTCTCCCCTAAAACTTTTTATTGCTCTAAATTTTAGAGTCTAAAATGATACTATTTTAATAAGTTATACCTAAAAGCAAAATCTACGAATAACTATTGAACTATTATTATTATTAGCCTGTACTGTCCCACTGCTGGGCAAATGCCTCCCTCCGTTCCTTCCACTTGTCGCGATTCTGTGCAGCTTCATGCCAAACCTCAAGAAAGGCATCCAACTCGTCCCGCCATCTTCTCCGCGGTCTGCCGCGACCCCGTCTCGCTGTCTCAGGGCTCCATTCTTGTGCTGTACGGGCCCACAGCTCATTTGGCATACGGCAGACATGCCCTGCCCAGTCCCACTTCAGATGGGCGGCCTTTTCAGCCACGTCAAAAATTTGAGTTTTGGAGCGCAATATTGTGTTTCGAACTCGATCAGTTAATTTAACACCAAGTATACTGTAAAACAAACCAAATTATTATACCACTAGCGACCCGCCACGGCTTCATCCGTTGTGCAATGTATTATACATATAAACCTTCCTCTTGAATCACTCTATCTATTAAAAAAACCGCATCAAAATTCGTTGCGTAGTTTTAAAGATCTACGCATACATAGGGACAGACAGCGGGAAGCGACTTTGTTTTATACTATAGTAATAGAAGGAACCTCCATTCCTGACGAAACGAAGTTATGTCACGTCGCGGGGACCTTAACAGGGTTGTCACATGTGATTTTAAATTTCTCCCAACAACTTTTCATTGCTCTAAATTGTAGTCTAAAATAATACTATTCTAAGCTAACACGAAGGATAGCTAATAAAATAACAGAATTTACAAATAGGATTAATGCTTTTTAGCTTTCTAGGGCGTTATTTACTAAAAACAGGATGATACATGTAAAAAACACAACAACATAATCATGGGATGATTCCATTGTTACAGTTATAGCTAATGTCGGTATGTCAAGATTGCGAGCAAGGTAAATGTAGTAAATAAAACCAACATAGACTCTCCACCACTGAGAGTACTTGTATTTGAGTTACTAACATGAACTAGATCACAATATAATGCTTTACACAATTATTACAAGATCATAAAATAAGGACAAGCTAGACAGATATAAAAGATCAGACTTCTTCAGCTGATCTACACAGAATACCCCGCTACCGCTATCGTACATAAGAACTGAATACTTTAATACGATCAGTTATTATTACAATGAAGGAATATCAAACACAGTCATAATTACAATCTTTAAACAAAACAACATTAATTATTATAACAATTATTGTGAATGTTCGTACAAACCAAATATCGCAGCAAAAGACGGGCGAGTACCGCACCGCATACTGTTTTATAGATAATTTTGACAGGTCGTGAAGTAAATATTATATGTCAGACTATCGTCATGACGTCATTAAATCCTTAACACTATTTTTATAAGTTTTACCTAAAAGCTAAATCTAACTATTGAACTAAAACAAACCAAATTATTATACCAAGAACTCGGCCTAATGTCAAGGGACGACCGGACAAATTGGTCTACATGACCAATAATAACCACACATATGTAATTAGATAGATGGAGGAGCTCGTGGCTAAATAATTACAGCCGCATAGACCGATCTTCCGGGTTAAGCCACGCTTGCCGAGGTTGGTCTGTGGATGGGTGACCATTTACCATAGCGAGTTTCCTCCGTGCCTCGGAAAGCACGTAAAGCCGTTGGTCCCGGCTGTCATTTGTAGATCTTTGACAGTCGTTACTGTTGGTCAGAAGCCAGAAAGTCTGACAACCAGTCTTACCAAGAGTATCGTATTACCCAGTTACTGGGTTGTGGAGGTCTGATAGGCAGTCGCTCCATGTAAAATACTGATATTCAGCTGCATCCGGTTCGACTGGAAGCCGACCCCAACATAGTTGGGAAAAGGCTAGGCAGATGATGTAATTAGATAGATATTTTAATATACTGCAGTAACTACTATCGCGGCTCATTTCAAATCGCTGTGTGAAAAAAGTTATGGCGATGTTTCGAAGGTTAGGTTAGGGTTTATTTTTCTTTTAGGGCCATCGTAAACTGGTATGATAGTAATTGGTAGGTACCAAGTGAGTCAGAGTGCACATCGACAACACTGCAGCTGTTTAATAATTTACATAGACATCACATCATCATCATCGCATCACGAGAGAAGAGACAGAAGTAACGTTCATCAAAGTATTTGTTATTAGATTGTTCGTGCCCCTCATAGAGCAATGCTGCCACACTCGTGGCCCTACATAACCCTGAGACACGGCTCCAGCCGTCTTTATTAAATTTTCTAGCTTCTTTATCATTCCTTCGCCTTTCTCAGTATGTGGAGTAGGTGTATTATTTTCATATCTCATGGTAATGTTATAATAATATTGTGTGCCAAGTTTAATGTAAGTCGTTGTAACGTAGCAATGTTTGTATTAAATGAGAGGAATGTTGGCATAATGTTATTGAAGTTCATACATACATATACTCACGCCTTTTGCCCTTGGGGGTAGGCAGAAAATGTAGAAAGCCACATGCTACGATCCTCACAAACTCATTTTTTTTTTACGAAAAATATATTAAACAAAATAAATACTTTAGTGACGATATAAAAATGAACTAATTTTGAAATAACACTTGCTGTTAAATAGTCATCGGTGAAATATTTTCATCCTTTTTCTCATTGATTTCTCATTGAAGCCAATCACAGAGATTCATCATCAGTAGTCTTCAAGGCCTATATCAACAAACTATACAAGACATATCGAAATTCATGTCATTCATTCCTTCTTTTAAACCCCGCGGTCTGCTGGTAACATAGATTAAACCAGCATGGGATTTTGGAGGCAGCAAAAAATAAATAAAAAGAAAACATGGTGTTCTTAACGTGAGGCATTTTAGCTCCCAGAAATAACTGACTGCGTGAAGCGATACCGCACTAGTCGTGCCCACCAGCTGTCTTGCCGGCCTTACATTCAGTTCTGCGTTGCGTTAAAATGTTCTATCACAGTTTTTTTTTTGATATTTTTTTTCCATCTTCTATACATATAAAAGGAGAAGCTGACTGACTGACTGATCTATCAACGCACAGCCTAAACCGCTGGGGTTAGAAACTTGAAATTTTGACAGTAGGTTCCTTTTGTAACGTAGGCATCCACTAAGAAGGGGTTTTTCGAAATTCAACCCCTAAGCGAGTTAAATAGGGGATGAAAGTTTGTATGGAAAATCGTCACTTAACGGGTTCAAAATTTCACGCAAGCGAAGCTGCGGGCAAAAGCTAGTACTACATAAACTCACGCCTTTTTCCCATGGGGGTAGGCAGAAACTGTAGAACGACACATGCCACGATCCTTACATACTCCTTTCGCTTCATGCACGTTCATACATCTTGTCATACACGCACGTCGGTTGAAAGTACTACGCACCTGTTCTTTGTAAAGAACATCACCAATAACATCGATGTTATGTCCTTCTAGGGCGTCCTCTACTGGCGTTTCCACTGACATCCGTCTTATAAATTCCTTTTTCTTTCAACTACGTAGTAATGTTATCATTAATCGCTACAAAACCGATCACAAAATACGTATTTTCTGCTTAGAAGCAAAACAGTGCAGAAATGTTGTATGAAATCTCATTACTGCACTGCAAACAGTGCAGAAATGTTGTATGAAATTTCATTACTGCACTGTTTTCATTATGCAGTTTTTTATTTTTTATTTAGATATAAATTTACCTACCACAGAGGTTTAATGTCTCCCGTTAAGTTTAATATTAAATGTATGCATTCTTATGCATTAGATCAAAAAGATACTGGCTGAAAATAAAAATCGGCTGAATAAAACCGAATTGGTGAAAAAAAAATAGAAATGGCGCGCATTTTGTACCAATAAAAAACTTTGATACTTCTTATTTAGCAAGAAAAGTTTAAAAAAATGGAAATAGATATGAATATGATACATATGAATACAATATGAATTCGAGTCCAGAAAGTATAAAAACAGCTGCAAATGAAATTGTTGTTGTTGTGTACCTTTTGCCGCAAAAGTCGCCGGATAACCTTGTTTTCATTAACTTGAGTTTTTATTTTGAGTAGGTATATTTTATCACGGTAGGTAAATTGGTAGTTGAAAGAAAAGTAGATTACGCACCTTGCTGAAGTGAGTGATTAATGCACTCGTGCTAATTTAGTGTCCTCGCTTGCGCTCGGGCACCAACATAACACTCGTGCATTAATGACTCACTTTGCGCTCGGTGCAACAATCTACTATTGTTAATCGCCGTTCACTTATTATTTCAACATGACCAAACCACCTAAGCATACTCCTTCAATTTTGGTAACTACATCATCTTTTAGTGCCAAAAATTTAAAGGAGTATTGTTGAGCAGTATTTATAAAAAATAGGCTGAAAAAACTTTTTCTAAAACCAATTCGCTAATACCTATATTCTTTTTATTTTTCAGGTACGTCCTCGATCGTTAATTCCCGAAGGTAGTAAGTATCCAGTAGATAGTATCGTCGAAAGGAGTACGTACACTTTCAATTTTTGTCACTGTTGAAATTATTGAAGTTCACTGCTCGACAATAATAGTAAAACGCAAAAATGCAGGTTGTTGCTCAGCATAATGCTGTGACTTTGAACGAACCTAAAATACTACTTTATATTTCATTTTACGACGTCTTTGACAGTCATCATTTGAAGCCTTCATTTTGGTTCAGCGTAGATTAACACCGACTTCTGAAACTGTTAATTCAATTCAATATCTTTATTGTGGATCATAGGTAGGTACATAATACAGGTCTTAAATAGTGATATGGTGATCAGCTATGTCCCGCCCTTAGGGCATACAATAGTCACATAGAAATTAATTATAAATTTACATTATTGTTACAAATTGCATTACATTAATTGAATTTCACATAAAATATAAAAAAGACAAAAATAAAACGGAACGAAGGTAGGTACACATCAGTGGGCCACCGAACGCATCATGACAGGGGGATTATATTGGAGCAGTGATTTGTCTGATAGGAAGTCTTTTATAGAGTAGTAGCACTTTGTTTACTAACAGATCATGGAGATTCTTTTTAAATTTTTTCATTTCTGTAATTAAGTTAATTTTTTTTCATTCGTTTTTTTTGAAGTTGGTTTTATTTATTGTAAAAAGGTTTTATTTTTAGTATCCTTGATGAAAATATGGTTAGATCTATTAAGACGCTGCTCGTAACACAACCACATTATGTGTACGTCATTGAGGAGTTTCATTGTCTATCTCCTCCGGTCTTCATTAGATCTTCATGGGACCATCTTGAAAAAAACTCTTTTAAACAAAAAAATAAACTTTAAAAAAAAGTAAAAACCGACTTCAAAGAAATACTAAAAGGAGTAAAATAATTACCATAATATAAAATTAACAGTTTCAGAAGTCGGTGGCTTTTATTTGCTTCAGTGTAGAGTTGCACCGACTTCTGAAACTGTTAATTTTATATTATGGTAATTATTTTACTCCTTTTAGTATTTCTTTGAAGTCGGTTTTTACTTTTTTTTAAAGTTTATTTTTTATTAAATACGTTTTTGTGCCATAAATTTAACCCCCTCCTTTTCATAACCCTTCTTTTTGGCTTTGACGTAGTCGGGCATAAAAAGTCCTTTCAAATGATACCTTACACGATATAATGAAAACATTCCAAAGGAGGGGAGGAGGGGGTACGCACCCCCTCCTCTTTTCCAGTATTCAGTTCTCAACAACAAATATAAACAAAGCAATATTAGTCATTTGAGAATTTTGTTTTGATCCGATGAGGAGTTCCGTTCCATATCTCTGAAGTTCATGGTCTAATCATAACAAAATTTATATGGGACCAATCGGGAAGTATACACTTTCGAACAAAAAAATTTTTTCAAATCGGTTCATAAATGACGGAGATATGAGGTAACAAACAAAAAAAAACAAAAAAAAAAAAATACAACCGAATTGAGAACCTCCTCCTTTTTGAAGTCGGTTAAAAAGAAATCATCCAAATTTCGATGCCATGCATAAATGAATGAAGCGGCATAGCTAACGGGCAACTCGCGCGATATCGCTCCACGCAGTCGGTTAACTTGGGATGCTAAAATTAATCAGATACAGAATACCATGGTTCATTTTCTGAAAACTTTTTTTTGTTCATGCTGAAAAAAACAAATGCAGGGTCAATCAGTGTCACCAGTAGATCATGCGGTTTGAAGGAATTAAACGAATTCGTTAACACCCTGTATAAAAAAAAAAAATCCGATGAATTGAGAACTTCCTCTTTCTTTTTAAGAAGTCGGTTAAGACATGCTTCCTAAACGCAAAATTCACCACTTCTAAAGCATCCGTAAGCAATAGAGTACTACAAAATTATTTTACGGAGCCGTAGTTTTATTAAAACCGAAATCTTTACATTTTCCAATAAAAATACCAAAAAGATAAGATACAATTTGTATCACTCAAAGCTGAAGGAAACTCTTACAAATGCACATAACATTTACCAAAGAAATACTTTTATTTCAGCTGCAGCATTCAGAGAGCAAGACTTTTCTTTTTAAAAAGACATTCATCCTCCTTAATGTATTCGCGACATTTTATTTTGTGCGACGTAAGGCTGGGTGCGCGCGGACGACTCGGTCCGTCAGCCGCAATTAGTCGCAAATTGTCGCGAGTCTAGACGCCGCCTATTTAGTTTTATTATGGGAGTCTTTCAGCACTCGAGAACATGTCACCATATAGTAGGTAAGGACAGAAGATCTGCTATGTGATTCTCTAGTAGAAAGACGTCGCGTTGCTATAGATTAGCAAGCTAGTAGATAAATGAAATAGACAATGTGTTCTCAAAAGATCGCAACTCGAGACTGAAACACATTAAAGGTGAACGCACACTTATCCGAGCAGAACGCATCGAACGAAACGAATTTTAGAATTCTGTGTATGAAATCTTATGGAACCACATTTAAAACATATTTGGATAAAATAAAAAAGTTACAAATCAGATTCATGAAACTATTAGTAGATAAAAATACAAAAAACCGTTGTAAAAGTAGTAATTACGAAGACTTATTTTTGGAATGTAAAATGCTGCCGGTTCATGAGAGGGTAGTGTTGTTGGTAGCTTTGGAACACTATAGTAACAATGAATTTAAAAACAATATAATACGCACAAGACCTCAAAGGAACAATAATATGAGAAAATTTGTAGTGCCCACTTGTAATAATTACTTATTATGGTGAAAGGTGTAGAAATTTTTTAGTCCCAACTATTTTTAATAACCTTCCAGTCGATGTAAACAATTATTGTATCACAAAAACCTCCTTTAAAAATAAAATACATAAGTACCTCTTGGATATGTTTTGTAAGTCTCAATGAAGAGAATATTAAAAAAAAAAAATAAGAATGTCTGCTTTTTTTAACATTTAAGGAACGATAGAATAGTTTTAACCTCTAACTGAAAAAGTGTCACTATAAAAAAATTATGTTAGGTAATAAGTACAAAAAAAAGGAGCTACGTCTGCCAACAAACTGCTTTGCAGTTTGGCAGAGGTAAATATATCTTGTAAATAATTATTTCTGTGAATAAACACTTTTTCATTTCATTTTCATTTCATTTTCACCTCGCACACTTGCCCGCGTCGAATCGTCCGAATCTGGAAGAACCCCAGAAATCCTAGACGAATTCGGATGATGTCATCAGACTCGGCGCGGCTTATGCGGTCGACTCGATCGATGCGCTCGCTCATTCATCTTCCATTAATAAAGCACTGACAATAGAGTAATAACAGTGCGACAGGCGTAAAGGAAATAGAAACGATTTCTTCGACGCGGTCGATTCTTTCGGTGCGGATATGTGTGCGAGGCCTCCTTGACTTGGATTCGTTTGATGCGTTCGGCTCGGATAAGTATGCGTTCACCTTTAAACGAAAACTCTAGCTGCTAGTCTATACAAGATTAGTCAGAAAGGGGGTACTAATTCGAAAGGGTGTTAAAGTACACATAATAATGAATAACTTTTGTTCTACCACTTTCCCTAACAGTCAATAGTTTAAGAGAACAATTACATAAATGCTAAAATCTAGAATTAGCCAATAGCTCAGTCACTGCACCAAACGCGACACGTTTGACCGTTCATTGTAACATATTGCGGTCATTTTAAGAACCATGTCCAGCACAAATCTCAACCCTGTAGTCACTGCGCCATGCGAGGCACATTTTTCTAAGATATTTTGTAGAGTTGACCCTCTGTTACCTATTTTGTTTTGACACTGTATCTACTCGCTGAGAAAATGTTTTAGAAATTCTTTTACGTCCTTTTAAATTAAGGAAAATGTCTTCTCATTACGATAAAAAACCAACTGAAAAGAGAAAATATTCCTGTCTGAAATCATTGTAGGAAATACTTTTAGCGAATTCAATGTTCTGAAGAACAATTTAATAAATTACCGCTCTAATAGACAATTTACGACATTCAAATCAAATCAAACTCAAAACTCCTTTATTCAAAATAGACTAGAATTTCTTAGTTCTTTTTGAGTGTTAATAATGTTACAAAAGACGCCCCCCAAAAACGCCCCCCCTTCACCGCTTCCTAGTGTTTATGCTGTGAAGAAGAAACAGCGCAACAAACTAACTAAAAATCATGTAAACTTAGGTAATAAGTAGAATTCAGATTATCTAAAACGAATAAGTCATTCCTAGGAAACTGTGTTCGATTTTATAACCAGCTTCCCAAATCAATTACGGATCTCACCGATGGCAAATTTAAATCTTACGTTAAATCAGTTCTCATTAAAAAGACATACTATAAGATAAACGACTACGTTGACGATAGGGACGTGTGGCGCTAGTTCTTTTCTGCACTTGTAGCTTCCCTGGTAAACAATAGTTTTATGTGTATGTTTATGTATGTATTTATATTAGTTAAATACGATTATGATTTATCTCAATTCATACAGAATTGATGTACTTATATTTTTAAAATTTGTAATCACTACTTTTATTTGCATAATTTTAGCATTGTAAAAAATATTATGATTTTCTTTGTATAGACTCAGTTAATTTATTCACCTGACAGACAGAACTGTGTTGCTGGGGAGTTTGTTGCGCCGTTTCTTATTCACAGCATAAACACTAGGAAGCGGTGAAGGGAGGGCTGCCTATTGTATTTGACGTTCAAAAAGAACTAGATAATTCTAGTCTGTTTTGAATAAATGAGTTTTGAGTTTGAATCATAATATCAATAATTTCCGCCGTTCTTTTATGAGCAGATTTCGCAAGTCGCAGAGTTGAAGATAGATAATGCGTTTTTACTTTTAAATGACGTTCTACTGCTACTAAAAACCGGTAAAAAACGCCATTTTGCTCAGTGCAGCGTCTTAAAGCGATATCCCAATACGACATGCGGTTCAATAGCAGTTTCTAAGAAGCTTATGTTTCTGGAACGATTGAAGTTGATGGAGAGAACTAGGTCAACATAGTATTAGTAGACATTTAGATTGCATGAACAGTGGCTCTTTACATTTTGCATATTCAGCATCTCTTAGGGTGCGGACACATCTGACGAATCTCTTTGCGAATGGCTCGTGAGCTGCACGCGTGGATTACGTAGTACGATCTGTTCGCGAGCTGCTCTACTGTGCAAGTACTGCACTGTGCTAAGTGCTGTCTGCATGCAGCACGCGTGCTTGCTTCCTCTCACCATCACCTACACCTCAAGGCTCACCTACTTTGTTTTATTTGTAACTACGACTGAGGGGTATTAAAAGAAGCGAACTGAACTGCATGCTCGCGATCTGAGAGCGCAGAATGCGCGCAGCACGCATTGTGCGAGCCTTGCGTGAGTTGTATAAAAGACTCGCACCAAACAGTTGCAGGAACCCCCACTCTCATAAGTAAAGTTCGCCGTCCCAGGCACACACTTTTAGAGCCCGATGACGAAATTACCCTCCTCCAGGAGGCGAGTAAATCAACCAGCACAATACACAACGTCCGCCGCCGTCAGGCATACCGTCCTCGCCGACGAAGCCCGTCGCGACGTCCTACCGCCACCGGTCACGATCCACCGAGCTCTCCCGTCATAGAGCCGGTTGTCTCTTCAGATTCCGCAGTCACACCGATAATTCAGCACTCATCAAGCTGCCGAGTCCCTCTAGGGGTGGCACTTAGTGCTGTTGTTGCAGGTAGTCATATTTTATTGTAGTACAAGTAGTTAGCTCAGGTTAAGTATTTTACTTCTCCTCCATTGGCTGAAGACTCTTCAGGTCTCGCCAATAACTGCCCAATTACGTAGACATAGTACGCAAGGTCCAACTAGAGAAGCCCAAAAGTAAAAACAAAAATTGCTATCACTGTAGGTGTCCTAAGCTCTTGCAGATCATTCGCGGCGCATTCACCAGACCTGTACATACCCTTACAAAAGCTGTTCTAACATGTTCAAGTCTTCGGATTGTTCAAATGGTGGTGTAATTCCTGATCTCACAATAACATCGATCAGACTTCAAAGGGCATTCAATCGTCAGTTGACAGCTAGTGACGTGCATGATGACATGTCGACACATTGTCGATGTATGTCGTCACTAGTTGTCAGTCCGGCGGGAGATGACTGATTGATGGACAGATGGTTGACGTCTTACTGACAGCTGTGTTAAACAACTTGTTAAGTGATTTCTTGTTGATTGGTTTCTATTACAGAACGGATAAATTGTACAAGTTGAATAAGTGTCTAAACATACTACCTATGCCGAAGATACGCGACCGAAGTTCGGCATGAATACGCCTGCAATGCTTTTTAAATTACCCGCGACACAATAGGCTGAAATTACGTCGCGTTTTACCTATATAAAAAACATAGACGCCGAAGTTCGGTCACGTAATTTCGGCATGGTGTGGCGCCACACTTAAATTACCCGCGACACACCAGGCTGAAATTACGTCGCGTTTTACCTACATAAAAAACAGACGCGGAAGTTCGGTCGCGTAATTTCGGCATGGTGTGGCGTCACACTTAAATTACCCGCGACACACCAGGCTGAAATTACGTCGCGTTTTACCTACAGAAAAAACAGACGCGGAAGTTCGGTCGCGTAATTTCGGCATGGTGTGGCGCCACACTCAAATTACCCGCGACACACCAGGCTGAAATTACGTCGCGTTTTACCTACAGAAAAAACAGACGCGGAAGTTCGGTCGCGTAATTTCGGCATGGTGTGGCGCCACACCTAAATTACCCGCCACACACCAGGCTGAAATTACGTCGCGTTTTACCTACAGAAAAAACAGACGCGGAAGTTCGGTCGCGTAATTTCGGCATGGTGTGGTGCCACACCTAAATTACCCGCGACACACCAGGCTGAAATTACGTCGCGTTTTACCTACATAAAAAACAGACGCGGAAGTTCGGTCGCGTAATTTCGGCATGGTGTGGCGCCACACTTAAATTACCCGCGACACACCAGGGGCAGCAGTCGACATGTATCGCTACCACTTATCGACCGAAATCGGTAGTTAAGTGATAGTGATGTATCGAGTCAGTTAAACTATAGATAGACGATTGTGTCCTCGAGTTATAGAATTGAAGTATTCGAATGCTCGCAACTCGAGTAAAGATTTCGAGTATTCATAGTAGGTACGCGAATACTGAACCGAGTACTTAAATCGCGACCTTATGTTGTTGCCGGGACCCCTCTCTTCCGAAAAAATGCAGGTTCTTGTTGTGTACCTGTTTGTTTTTCTTGTGATCGCGAAAGTTTGATTGTCAAGTTGCGTTTTAAGAATTATTGGTGCTTACTAATCCGAAAGGGTGTTAAAGTACACATAATAATGAATAACTTTTGTTCTACCGATTTCCCTAAAAGTAAATACTTTAAGATAAATAGCTGTTCAAAAATTTCACAAAAATACGTTAAAATCTATCTATCCTTAGTTATAACATTGAAACATTTTAAGTCATATAACAAGGTCACCAAAAAAAAGCTCTTTTTTCTGATTTCGTAACTGAAGCAGGAATGTTGAATTTTTGAAAAAACTAAAATAAAAATCCATTTCCATGCAAAATGATCGAATTTTGAAATTTTGACACTTGCTTTAAAACCGTCATTAGTGATACTTTAAGTGGCTTGCGGATTAGTACCCCCTTTCCAACTAACCTTGTATATTAACATTAAAGTGACATTCGTTTCGAAGCGATTGATCTGTTAAGTGTTGGACAGTGGTATTACCACTGTCCAACACTTATCGTAAATTTGCTTTTTTAAATAGTTAGTAGAATTGATTTAATTTTGGCCCCTAGAAATCAAAAAGAGAATTTGTTTATGATTATACAGTATATCAGACAGTAAGAATATGATTTCTTAAAACGTTTACTTTTCTTTTTATTGACTTATCAATAAAACTGATTTGTATTTTATGACCCATATTTTGTATTTATGCTTGTATTTTTGGAAGTGACAAACATTAGAGTAGTCGAATCCTATGAAGTACTTGAGTACCTGACGCAGTAATCGCATCTAGATTCGAGTCAGTGACTCGAGTTTTGAATCGATTCTCTTTTTAACGAGTACAAATTTAATCAAATACCATAAATGGCCAACTCGGCACATCACTATTTATGTCATAATGACAATTTTTTTATTGATTTTTGTCGGAAACGTAGCGAATTCAACTGTCAAGTTTACGACTTAACGTCATTTTAGCGGATAACTTTGCGAGCAAATTGGAAAGCCCGCAAAGTATTCATTACGATCGATAAGTTGTGCAAGAGATTTTTTATTTGAAAATAAACGTTTATCTGCTTATAAGGTGTTGTAGTTGTAGCAGTAGTCTCAGGCTTTATCGGGTATCAAAGGAGATGTTTAACAAACTCGTAAATAAAAAAATAAATAAAGAAATAACGTTTATTAGCAACCAAAATGAACTACGACCATCTCTTCAACGATTTTCCACGAAATCACAAGCCAGTGCCTCTGTTTATTTTATTTTATTGAGCCGTTTCAAATATTGTTCAGCTCTGCAGCAACTTCCTTCCACGCCAACTCAAAATTCACCTTTCCTTGATGAACAGTAAATCATCTTCTGGCTAAAAACGGCCGAGCATCTTATTTAGCCAGCAACGCTTCTATGTATATGGTTACTTGAAGGACGTGTTGTACGTCTACGTCTAAAACATGAATACAAACGTAAACATTATTAAGGTACAAAGTGTACAACAAACGAAATTATAGGGCGCTTTAATTAAAAGACGGTTGGTGTCGGACTGCAACCGTGCCGCAGCCAATGATATTTTTTTTGTGTATAATATCATTTGCCGCTGCGGTGCGGATGTCGTGCTGCGGACGGGTGGTTGTGTTTTTTATACAGTTGACGAGACGAGAGAGCAGTGCGTAGTCCGTACTGCCCCGCACGACTGCAGTCCGACACCAACAGTTTAAATTTAAAGCGTCCTTAGACTCTACAATAGGTGTTGCATTGCAGGCACCTACTTACTTTCTTACATTCTACGACAACGCACCCGTGTGCTGCCGTGAGTCGGAGTGACTATCACTCATTGTCTGTTTTGTCTAATAACTAACTAAACTATAACAATTTTCAATAATTAAAATTCACAAAAAAGAGCACATGACACATAACAACAAAGTGACAATTGACAAATACTGTGACATGTGACATTTGCTAGTGTTGCAAGGAAGGACATTTTAATTTCCATTTATAAGGTAATAATAATAATCAATTTATTGACACACACAAGTTAGGAAACTTACAAACAGAATCATGATAAATAAATAAAAGCGTGATTAAGTGGAAGTAGCCGTGGGCCCCAAACTAGGCACAGCCTGTATCTTGGCGGCCCAATACAAACAGAGAAGGCAGATTGAATGATTGACTGTTCAGCGTGACACAGCACAGCAAGACACAAATAACAAATAAGGTGTTTTGTACTTTAAATGACACAGGAATGTAATTTCAATGTAAAATAAATGTTGCAATTATAGTTTTATGTAATTTATTTATATTTATATATTTTTAAATATTTATTAGGATAAAATCATCTTTACCAATCTTCCTTAAAATTTTGGGAGATTTTTCAACAGGCATCATTTCCCTGTAAGAATACTGCACTATGAATACCATTTTTCGTAAGCTTACCAATCGCTATCTCATGTCGAGACTGCAGCCCCAGGCTGAAATTACGTCGCGTTTTACCTACAGAAAAAACAGACGCGGAAGTTCGGTCGCGTAATTTCGGCATGGTGTGGCGCCACACCTAAATTACCCGCGACACACCAGGCTGAAATTACGTCGCGTTTTACCTACAGAAAAAATCATATCAGCATAGTGTGGCGCCACACTTAGTGTTTTCTTGTTTGCTGACTTTTGTATTTTCCGGGTTTTATTTCTCGAAAAGACAATTCTCACCAAGATTCAGTGAAGACCGTCATAATGTATATCATCATCATTGTTTGCCATTTAACATTTCGTCCCAGAACTTGATAAACGACACTATGGGATGGCTCCATAATAAAGGAAGTTTTTTTTTCAAAATCAACGGTTTCGTTTCCCGGCTAGGAAATTGTTTTTAATCATATTTGGCCCCGATACTCCTTAAAGAATTTTTCGCTATTATAAAAATTTTATTCCGTATAATAAATAAATAAAAATATAGGTACACTTTTTTTGTTTTTTTTATAGAAATATTTAAAAATATAAATTAATATGTATCACTACATAGTATAAAACAAAGTAGCTTCCCGCTGTCTGTCCCTATATATGCTTAGATCTTTAAAACTACTCAACGTATTTTGATGCGGTTTTTTTAATAGATAGAGTGATTCAAGAGGAAGGTTTATATGTATAATACATTGCACCCGAGCGAAGCCGGGGCGGGTCGCTAGTAGAAAATAAATAAACGATGGTCTTGAAGTTACACTCAGTTCGGAAGTGATCGGTTTTACGAAGTTTGCTGCAACTTAGCTGTGTAGGTACTTGTGTCCTACATTGTACAAGGATCTCTCTTACAATAGTGTTACAAACATTCTTAATTCACTCACTATTCTCTAACTGCAAAAATAGTTCTCTTAAGGAAGTAGCACAAGTGTGACGTCGCAGGCCGCCAATATCCGGCGCCGGCGAGCTTCCGAACGACGACGGGACGGTCAAATGTTTGTGTATTGTGTTGTGGTAACAGAGGGTAGGAACTATTTAGTATGGTGTGGGGATAAGATAAAGGAATGTATACAACTAAATAAGCAGTGATATAGCCTAGTTGTTGAACGGTTGCCTTCCATGCAGAGGTTACCAGATCAAATAATGAGATATGTCCCTGTTTCATTAAAGGGGATAAAACCTTTGTGGCATAGCCCCCCCCCCCCCCCCGCTGCCATTTTGTTTTTTTTTTCAAGTCTTCTTCTTCTATCGTATCGGCACGAGCTATACGAGAATAGCTCATGCCGTGGTGAAAAGATTAACCAGTCAGCAAGGTTGGTAGCGGGGCTGACTGTCCAGGGTGCGCCGGACATACTTATGTAGGCTCTTTTCATGCACCCCCTTGCTTTTTCCAAGTTACGGCGCACGTTGAGATATAAATATGAGTTGAGTGTACTCTACCCATATTTACCAGTTACAAAGTGCGCTGCAATCATGAAAAAAAACTTTAAGTCCAAATATCTCGGCAACGTGACACTTTAGGGCACCGTATTGCTGTCATTTTTTGTTTGTTTGAGTATCCTCTATCCATATTTACCAGACATAACGAGCGCAGCAATATTGAAAAAAAAATCGCAGCAGTGGGCTATGCCAGCTTTCAAAATAAAAGTACGAACCCCTTTGATGACATTTGTCTGAACGTTGGAAGTGGTGTGTGAAGGCAGCGAGACTTTAGTTTTTTCTTAGTTTTTTTACTTACTTTTTTATAATGTTCATGGCTTAAGGCTATTTATTATCAATCGCGCAGATCGTATGATTTGCAAGGTTAAGCTGCGCTTGCCGCGGTCAGTCCGTGGATGGGTGACCATTCCTTACACATCGAGACCCCTCCGTGCCTCGGAGAGCACGTTAAGCCATCGGTCCCGGGTGTCATACGAATACCTATGACAATCGTTACGGGTAGATAGAAGCACGAAAGTCTGACAACTGGTCTAATCTTAGGGTACCGGCATTGTCCAGTAACTGTGTTGCGGAGGTCTGATGGCAGTCGCTCCGTGTAAAACACTGGTGTTCAGTACACTGGAAGCTGATCCCAACGTGGTTTGGAAAAGGATAGACAGAACGAATTAAAATGGAAGCCAACACATTCACTGATTTTCTAAAGTATTGTTTGGTTTATGGTATAGAATCAACTGTACTACAAACAAACGACACGTTTAGTGCAGTGGCTAAGCGATTGGATTCTGCGCTACGGGTCGTGGGTTCGATTCCCGTACGGAACAAATATTTGTATGGCCTACAGATGGTTGTTTCGGGTCTGGGCGTTTGTGTATGTGAGATTTGTATCTGTAAACGTACCCACGATACAAGAGAAATCTTAGTGTAGAGCAAAGATTAAAAAAAAAAAACCTTTCGTCTGGTAACACTACATGCAGGAAGGTCTGACTTCATTATCGCTCCTCAGAGTTTTCAAATTCAATGTGGATCATAAAGCCTAAACCCTTCTCATTTTGAGAAGAGCCTCGTAACAGACAAATTTACTTTTGCATTTATAATATTAAGTAACAATAAACGCGTGACGTAAGCACGTTTGATGATGTGACAGACGCCATAGAGCCGTATGTCGGTCGCGCCAATATCCGGCGCCGGGGAGCTTCCGACCACCGACGAGAGCCGGTAATGGTCGCGTCACGTGGTACTGTGCTGTGGCTTTGTGGAGTAATCGCCGCGTTGGAGTACTGGGTATGATACCCAGGTTGATAATACTAGTCTGGAATCGCGTCTATAATTCAATTTATTGACGGAGGAGAGGAGCGGAGAGGAGGAGAGGAGAGGAGCTCGTGGCTAAATAATTACAGCCGCATAGACTGATCTTCCGGGTTAAGCCACGCTTGCCGAGGTTGGTCTGTGGATGGGTGACCATTTACCATAGCGAGTTTCCTCCGTGCCTCGGAAAGCACGTAAAGCCGTTGGTCCCGGCTGTCATTTGTAGATCTTTGACAGTCGTTACTGTTGGTCAGAAGCCAGAAAGTCTGACAACCAGTCTTACCAAGAGTATCGTATTACCCAGTTACTGGGTTGTGGAGGTCTGATAGGCAGTCGGTCCATGTAAAATACTGATATTCAGCTGCATCCGGTTCGACTGGAAGCCGACCCCAACATAGTTGGGAAAAGGCTAGGCAGATGAATTCAATTTATTGACGGAGAATTGCATTTTGTTATTGATTATTTTACTATTATGCCAGTTGCCTACCCTTTGTTTATTCCTATAAAATATTGGTCTATACAAGGTGTCCCAAAAACTAGTGTCCAGCGGAAGTCCAGAGGTAGAGCACACTAGGAGAGGAGGTACCCAATTCCCCCCTACGTATGTGTCGCAGTAACATGGTTACAGCCGTTATATGATCATATTCTTAGCGATATGATCATATATCGGAAGATGCTTATAGAAAGCATTTCATCAAACTTAAGGGGACGTTTAGACGGCGTGGTCGACGGAGCCCTACTGCGCGGGGCTCTGTCGACTTCACATTGGAACAATCTTACAAACATCCCACTTTTTTTTTTATCGTGGGAAAATCCTCATGAATACTCTTCGCATGGGGAAGGCGAAGGGTTATGCCGGACTCTTACCGGCTAAAAACCCACGGTGTTCCTTCTCCTGACCCTTGGCCGGGGTCACGGGATTCGCAGCTACATGCACCGCAACCCCGGCAGGCCTCGGTCCGCCGGCCCCTGGCGGACCTCTCCCTCTGTGGGGCCCCACCCCACGTCCTCCTGAGAGGCGCGCACGGAACACGTGCGCGCCGTACAAAAGCCAACGGCGGGTAGTCAGTGCGCTTGCCGCTACTGTACAACTCAACTCGCAGCCAGCGCGCTGCAAGCGAGCGGACCGCGTGCTTACAGCGCGCCGACTGCATGCTTACGGCGCGCCGACTCCGAGTCGCCAGCGAATGCTAGCGAGTGCGAAGTCCTACGCGTGTTCGATCACAAATGCCATATAACAATTGTGTTCGCGGTGACAGCAAGCTTGCACCTCGCGGACCACGCGTAGTTAGCGCGCTGGCGGCTAGCCGTATCCTAAATTTGAGGCGACGCCGTGCTTCAGCTGTGCAGTTGCTGTGCCGATATAATGTGCCATGACCTTAAGTCTTTATGCTATCGTCAGTTCGGTCCACAGTTCGGTCATTGTCCTTCCATCCTTCGCTCGGTGAAGTAACGAGGGTAAAGCCCATATTGAAATATCTTGGGTCCGTGTCCCTTATCAGTCACTCGCGAGGAGACCCCTATAATAAGGGTAAGAAATATATTCAATCGGGTGTCATCGGTTAAGTTCGGTTCAGTTCGTGCCCCGTATACGTCAGTTGCTGAGGTCTAATGCCTTGTACAGACCGAACGAAGGCGAACGTATGCGAATGGCTTTCGCCGATGGATTACGCTCGCTCGCCTTCGTTTTCGTGTCCACACAGAGCGAACGTTAGCGTAATAAGGTACTGATGCTTGGCGAACCACATCGAACGTACCACACCAGCACACCAGCGATTTGCGTAGAATTTTCTATATTCTTACTGATCAGGAAACCATTAAAAAGATTTAAAAAAAAACTGCCACGTCACTCTCTAGCATCTTCGTGACGAATCAGCATTCGCCGATACGTCAAAACCACGTGCGCCGGTTCGCTCGGTTTTCCTATGATGTACCGACACACCGCGGAGAACAACCGAACGCGTTCGCTCGCCTTCGACGAACCGTCCACACACGCTCGTTCGCGTTCGTTCGGTTTGTCTGTACAAGGCACAATACCCATATATTTCTTAGATTTGTGTGAAATGTTTTCGAGTATCATCGGTTTGGTTCGTGTCCCATATCCTTGCCGATCTAGGAGCGTAAGACATTTTTGTAGTGAAAAATGTTATTCGACCTTATCCGTCAGTCACTGAGATGAACAGGCCGCCAGACGATCTCTGAACAGTATTTTTAGTGCTAGTAGAGCTCCTTGTGAAAGATTTCGTCCAGAAGTACTACCACCATATTTATTTCTGCTGCTAAGCAGTTGTTCTGTGTTCCGGTTTGATGGTTACGCCGGTGAAATTACAGACCCGTGAGACTTTACAACTTCGTCTATAAGGTTAGAAAGAAAGAAAATACGTTTATTTGCGGTAAACATGACGCAAAAAGAAAATAAAACACACAAACCAAAAAATAAGAAGGTTGAGGAAAACATGTGTCACATCCACGCAAAACGGCTATCGCTCAGCATTATGCTGCGACCCTATGCTCAGAGCCCCAGCGCTGGTTTTCAGCGACAGCCGGCGCCGACGTATGACGTCGTTCGGTGCAGCAAACAATTATTATTAAAAATAGATAAATAATATGAATTTACAAGTGATAGAATATACTAAATAGGAATATAAAAAAGGAAGAAAAGGAAATAGACATCCGTACATGCTATGAGAATATCTTCTTCAATAAACATTTTAACGGTTTATGTAGTGGCAACATTTCGAAGGGTCGTCTTTCATATTTTACATGGTATAATAATATGCTACGCCGGGTATTCTCTTCCCGCAATGGTCTAAGGCTGAGATCTATAGATCCAACTTGGACTTAGCTTAGACTTTGCTCAGACTTTACTTACGTAATACTTTGCTAAGTGTATGCTTAGCATAATCTTAGATTCTGAACTCTGACTCTGACTCTGAATCTGAACTCTGCTTTATTCTCCAGTGATTCAAAACTAAAATCATAGTGAAGTGCTCCAAATGAACATACATATTTTCTTCCTAAAAAGTAATAAAAACAAAAATAAACATTGTTACAAGACTATTTTCCTTCAAACAGTGCCAATTTAACACCAAAATAACAAACAGTGAGTACGGAAACTATAACTTTTGTAGATATCAAAGTTATAAAATTCGAAAGTCGTTATTACAATTAAATTTAAATTACCCACGCCGATACAAAAATAAAAAATAAAAACAACACCAAATTGAAAACAGCGACATCTATGAGAGGAAAATCGCAACGTGCAAACTATTGACTACATTAAAAAATCTAGTAGAAACGTCAACCGATCAAGACACACCAATCAAGTTAATTCAGCATTTCTTCGCTAGATGGCGCACCCTGTACTAAACCTCTAAAATAATAGTAAACCATCTGAATACATATTCAAAATGTTTCAATGTGAAGGATGTAAAAACAATATTAATGATAATAAATTCATAAAATGCATATATTGCGCTAAATACTACGATCTACTATGCGCTAATCTGTCTCTTATCTTCTTCGATACAATGTCAGCTGAACAGAAAAACATTTGGAAATGTCAATCTTGTATATGTAATATGCCGAAAAGAGACAATTCTAATTCTTTCATCAGACCATCGATCCAAAATAAAATGCCTGAAGATTCTGTAATGAACGTTACAATCAGACGAAAACCAAACCAACATACACAACAAAATTACCTCAACGACCACGAAAGTGACCAGTCTGTTGACGATATTCTGGGCGATACAATGAACCAAACAACAAACAGTTCAACACCTGCGATTAGAAGGGATAGCATTACATTGGAGCAGATCGGCCTCTTATTGGATGCTAAACTAGAAAAGATGAAAACATCCCTGATTGAAGACGTTAAAAATGCGATCCAAGTAGAGCTGAACACTGCTATAATTAAACTCCAAAACCAGGTAGACCTCACCACCATCAGGCTTACAAATGAACAAAAAACTATAAAAGAAAAAATTTACGTAATCGACCAAAACATTGAAAACATTGAAAAACAACTACACCAATTAAAAAATACAAAGAAAATAGTCCTCTACGGACTCACTGAGAGCCACCATGAAACCGAATACGAACTGATAGACCGTGTCTCTAGAATTTTTCACGAGCTAGTCAATATAAATATTAATCCATACATCGAAGAAATAAAACGCATCGGAAAGAGAGGAGATAGAAGACCGCTAGCAATAGAATTAATGAATAAAAGAATGACGAAATATGTTATAGAAAACGCAAGAGATTTTCAAAACTCCGGACTAAGCGTAGGACCATTTATGGATCCTAAAACATTACAACAGCGAAATGAGCTCAGAGAAACATTACGTATAGCTAGACAAAACGGCAAACATGCTATTATTAAAAATAATAAACTTTATATAAACGGCAAAGAATTTAAAGCGAACCCAACAACACCAACAGAAACAACCCAGGAGCCAGCTAATACTAAAGAGATCGAAACAACAAGCCCAACAAACCACGACGAGATGACCAACAATAATACTCAACAGCAACAAGACCGCACACCACCACCGCCGCGCACGTCCACGTCGACGCGCAGGACAACACCACGGAACCAGACATTTCGATACTAAAGTCAACATTACTTTTCAAAATATACAAAGCATAGGTAATAAGCTAGATTTAGTTGAACACTGTTTACTAGAATATAACATAGATATTTTATTATTGTCGGAACTATGGAAAAATAAGGATTACTGTGATACTATTTTAATACCAGGCTATAAAATGGCATCTACCTACTGCCGGAAAACTCATGGCGGCGGAGGAGTATGTGCAATTATAAAAGATACGATAGATTATATTGAAAGAAAAGATATAAATAACTATTCAAAAGAATTTATCATAGAATTTAGTGCTATAGAAATACCAAAACTAAATTGTGTTATAATAGGTTTATATAGAGCTGATCGTAACATTGAAGTATTTTATGAACAAATAGAAAAGGTCCTATATAAAATAAACACCAAAAATATAAGTAAATACGTTATAATAGGAGGTGATTTTAATATAAACATGTTAAGCAAAAATAAAGAAAATAAAGATCTAGTACATTTAATGAATTCACACAACCTTAAACAACTAATAAAAGAACCTACAAGAGTAACAAAAACATCGTCCACTTGTATAGACTTGCTCTTCACTAACTACACACCCCTCATAAACAAATCCTATGTACAAGACTATGGCCTTTCAGACCATAAGGCTGTCAATATAACAATAAATTCAAAAAATATACACAATAACTATAACAAACCGTGGTACATACAAAAAAGAATATTCACAAAAAGTAAAATAACATCTTTTAACGATTCACTAAAAAATATAAAATGGCACGAAATTATCGATACAAATACAAGTCTCAATCACAACTACAACTCATTCATCACTATCATTACGCAATTACTAAACGAATACATACCAATACAAAAAATAAAAATAAAAAGTAAGCCCAAAAAAAGATGGCTAACCCCAGCTCTTAAAAATTCATGTATCCACAAAAGAATATTAAAAACAATACTAAATGAAACAAAAAATAAAGTTATACAAAACTATTATAGAAAATATAACCAAATACTAAAACGCAGCATAAAAATATCAAAAAAACTCGATTATATCAAACAAATGAAAAACTCCGACAACAAAACAAAAACTATGTGGAATATAATAAACCAAAAAACAAAAAAGCCCAAAAATTTTACCCGGAAAAACATATCACTGACAGTAAATAACCAAACAATAAACTGCTCGGAAACCATTTCAAACATATTTAACGAATATTTTGCGACAGTCGGGATAGACCCTAACAGCACAAGTCATAACGAAAAAAAGGGTAGACCAGTAATAGATTCGCCCACGTGCTCAATGTACCTACGCCCTGTAGATCGAAAGGAAATCATATACATAATTCGCTCAATAAAAAATAAACACAGCTGTGGCATAGACGACATTCCCCCAATCCTACTTAAACAATGCGCAAATCATCTATCCATACCACTAACATATTTAGTTAACCAAAGTTTTCAAGATGGCCAATTCCCCGACCTGCTAAAAATCTCACTAGTAAAACCCATACATAAAAAAGGCAACACCGACACCCCTAGTAATTACAGACCCATAGCCCTACTACCCACATTTTCCAAAGTATTCGAAAAGGCTATGTGTAACCGCTTATACAATTTTTTAGAAACATATAAAATTCTCGATGATTGTCAAAATGGATTTAGACGATCAAGGTCCACCACGTTAGCTGTATACAAATACGTACAGATGGCCCTTCAACATATAAACGACAAGAAGTATGTTTTTGGTATTTTACTTGACATGACTAAAGCTTATGACAAGGTACTTTATAACATACTTCTTGACAAACTGCACGGCTCAGGCATTCGCGGTCCGGCCTACTCGTGGTTTAAATCTTATCTACAAAACAGATCTCAAATAGTACAAATAGAAAATTACAACATAAATACAAACGAAATAAAAACAATCCGATCACAAGAAAAAAAAATATCATGTTCAATTCCACAGGGCAGTGTACTAGGATGTGTACTATTTTTATTATACATTAACGACTTACCAAAAGTTCTAAATAAAGATACAACCCTACCAGTTTTATTCGCAGATGACATATCAATCTTAATAAAATATGATAAATTTAACAACCCTACACCTATATTACAAGAAACCCTGGAAACAGTATCACGATGGCTTCATGACCATAACTTAGAAATAAATTATAATAAAACTAAAACAATACAATTTAGATCTTATAAAACTCCCCCTTTAACAATAGATACATCCTTTCGAAATATAACTTTAGAAAACGTAGACACATTCAACTTACTCGGCATTAACATAGACACCCACATTAACTGGAAAACCCACATCGAACATATAAAGTCAAAACTATCAAAATTCACTTATGCTCTTTTTCAAATCAAATGTAGTACAAACATTGAGACAGCGCTATCGGCTTACTTTGCATATGCGTACTCCTGGTTGAGATACGGCATCATGCTATGGGGAGATAGCGTTAACATTCATGACCTATTCGTTTTACAAAAAAAATGTATACGAATCATAGCCCAAATAGATAATCAAAGTAGCTGCAGACCCTTTTTTATTAAATATAACCTTCTTACACTCCCATCTATTTACATTTATGACATAAGCATATTCGTTTTTAAAAACATTAACAATTTTACGAAAGTTAAGGATACCCACAATATAAACACAAGGCATAAAAATAGATTATATTTACCACCATCTAGGATTAAAATGCTCAACCAAAGTCCCTACTACATGGCAGTTAAAATATTTAATAAACTACCGAATGATCTTCAAAACGAAACAAAAGAAATAGTATTTAATAGAAAATTAAAAACATATTTAATAGAAAAATGCTTCTACTCAATCAAAGAATATTTAGAAAATAAAAAAGTTTAAAACCCCTAATATAAGCACAAATGAGATAAACCTAAATAATAACCATAAATAACATAATAAACCTAAATAAATAAAACATACAACTTATAATACACCTATACCAATACCTGTATACTCGATAACGAATTACTCGATAAACTATGTTATTTTAGTTCTAGTACCTATCCATAATTAAAAATATTGTGTTTAAATATAACAATAGTCAAAAATTAGGAACTATGTACTAAGTAGACATAAGTAAATTTATAAATATGTATACTTTTATCTAATTAGAGCCCTCAAATATTGCAATACCTGGAAAAGGTTGCTAAGCTGTACCTACTTTATATAATAAGACCTGTATTATAACCTTAGTGTGCAAATAAATAGTTTGAGTTAAATAGTTTGAGTTTGAGATTTGGAATTGATAGACGTATCACGTTGAGACTATGCTGAGCTTAGGCTAAGCATACGCTAAGACGGTCGATGTCAAAATACAAGTTAATGTTTCCTTTCAAGCATTACATTCTTGATTTTTCTTCATAAAAGTTTAACAATAATAGTATGTAAATAATCTAGAACTATGCTCATATTTCTTCTATGTATTAATAAGAATAAGCAGAAATTGGCATGCTTATAAGTGTTTTTTTTTATAAACAAACTCATTATCTTCATTGAAACGGATCGCATCGTTTTGACATCTGGCCGCTGTTAGTGTCAAAACAAAACTGTCCATTCAGTGTTGGCAATTTGTCGAAAAAAGTAATTTTCAATTCCTTTTTATACATTTTAAACATAGAAAATCATTTTTATGTGATGTAATAATACCTAATTGTTTTTATCTTAACTAATTAAGAATTAGTTTTCAACATCGAGGAAATTTTTCTAATCTGGTATTACTGAGTTGAGTCTGGTCACTTGATAATACTACAAAATTAAAAAGTTGTGTAAATATAATGATGGTAAAGTAAACTATGGACCATTATTTTTTCTTAGGATAATAGTAACCTAAGTATTTGCTAAGTCGTCGATTTTGTGAACTTAGACTTTGCTAAGCATTTACTAAGCACGCACTCAAATGAATTCAAAGACGGCTCTATAAATACTGACTTTGTCATAAGTCTAAAGTAAAGTCTGAGCAAAGTCCAAGTTGGGTCTATAGATCTCAGCCTTATACTAGTATTATGCCAAAGTTATGTGTCAGTGCTTCAGGTTCGCAACACATCAGCAATCCTCTTGGTGTTGTAGGTGTAGTGACACCATCTTCACCACCACTTTCCACTTTTTTTGATGTCGCAGCATTTTACTGAGATAAGAGCCTTTTTGGTCGTCGCACAGATCTTATTCGTTTCTTATTGTTTTTAGGGTTCCGTACCCAAAAAAATAAAACGGGACCTACTAGGACTCCGCTGTCCGTCTGTCCGTCTGTCACCAGGCTGTATCTCATGAACCGTGATAGTTAGACAGTTGAAATTTTCACAGATGATGTATTTCTGTTGCCGCTATAACAACAAATACTAAAAAACAGAATAAAATAAATATTTAAGAGGTTTCACATACAACAAACGTGTTTTTTTTTTGCCATTTTTGTAGATAGGTAATGGTACGGAACACTTCGTGCGTGAGTCCGACTCGCACTTGGTCGTTTTTTTTTTGTTTTTTTTTTTATTTCCTGTGCGTGCCCAAATAAATACTTTTTTTTAGGTGGATAGTCGGCTTATTTGGCAACCGATTACATTTAAAAAAAGTCTGAACTGCTTTATGTAGTCTAGTTTAACCTGGGGCCTAATTCTCCTAAAATAAATCTTGATAAATCACAACCGAACCAAGGCCGAACCGTTCATTCCGACAGTTCTCAATTTCAAAAGCTATCAAATTGTTTGACACAAAAAACAAAATCAATCATTTTGAAAGTTTTCGAAAACAAAAACTGACTGACGGTTGTGGTTCGATTGCGTTTGGCAACAATTTATTTTAGGAGAATTAGGCCCCTGAACGATGCGTGTACACAATCTAATCGCGTCAGTTCAGTTGCTCCGAACGCTCCCAGTCCTCGAACCCTTTCCTAACATGATACGTTTTTTATCCGATCAAACTAAACTGAATAGTAAATGGCCGTCCGTAATACTTAGACGTGTGAAATATCTTTATTGGCTATCCTCGTTCGGGTCGTGCCCTTATCCGTCACTCGGTAGTTCAGGCTCATAGACTAGCAGCGTGAAATATATTCGGGTATCATCGGTTAAGTTCGTGCCCGTCATTCGGGTCGGAGGTGTTTCAATCACGTTGAATCTGGTAGCGTGCCCCGCGATAACTCGATTGTGATTTGTGAAGGATAGGGATGTCGCAAGGTAGTTTTTGAATATTTTTGGAGAAATTTTAAGATAGAAAGAAGAAGCCTCGTTGTAAGCGCGACTGATGAGCGTGGGGTCCTGGGTTCGATCCCCAGGTTGAGCAAAGTGTTATTGGGGTTTTTTGTGTGGAATTTCTCTGTAGCAGCCCGGATTCTGGATTTGTGCCCGGTTGTTGGCAATAGGCTCGCCCCCTATTACGTGGGACGTAAAACATAACGGCGAACTGTGGGTGTATTATACACCCTTCGCGAAATACAGACGTGAGCTTATGTTATTGTTGTTCGATATTATTTTTAAGTACGAAGAAATGATTTATAGGCGTATTTTACACCTATGGTACGAGAGGGGGTGTCCTTTTCCGGGTACCATTCGCACAACGAATAGTAAACCTAAAAACAATAAACAGAAAAAAAAACTGTTTTGGTACGTACACACCACGGAATACCAACGAACGGATGAATGAAATCCACCATTCGTTCTATACAAGGTTAGTCGGAAAGGAGGTACTAATTCTGCGAGCCACTTAAAGTATCACTGATGACTGTTTTAAAGCAAAGGTTGACATTTCAAAATTCGATCATTTTCATTTCCATGAAAAACGATTTTAATTTTAGTTTTTTCTAAAATTCTTCATCCCTGCTTTAGCTACGAATTCATAAAATAGAGCATCAAATCTGCGACTCCAAATATGAGCTAAAATGTTAACGCAGCTGATCATAGAGGATTGATTGATAGTCCTTAGTTTTTTGTTTTTTTTGTTGAGTTCTTTGCACTGCTATTTCTCCTCACTTTTGGGGAAAGTTGTAGAACAAACGTTATTCATTATTAATGTTACGACATTCGGCATACCATTATAAGAACAGGATTATTTGTTCAGACAAGTTGATTGTCATTTCCGTAAACAAAGAAGCAAGCTAAATTAATTCCAGTCAGAATTAGATCGTTACTAAGATGTATGTCTAATCCTCTTGACGAAACACAGATACCTACTCTTATTTTACGATCAATTTAGATTGGATCGGACTAGTGATAGATGAGCTATTTATGGTGTAGTTGTTTCTCCTAGCTTCTATGATACAAGGAATCCTAGTGTGGAAGCTGGTGCCAAATGTTAGTTTATTTATTTGAACAATAAATATTATTATTCCGTTTATTTATTTTCGTACTTAGGTACTAGATACATGTTTAGATGTTTCTTTAAGAAAAAAACATTAAAAAATGGGAGTGCCTCCGCTACCGGCGCCGGCACCCAAAAAAAACGCCATTGCGAACCGGCGGTACATTACTGCCGGCAGCCGAGATTAAAAACATCGGCTGTCGGCACCCAAAATGGACACCAGCGGCGGTAATAAGTTGTTTGGTAGGTATGTTGACCGAGCGAAGCGATTTCGGTAATTTGGGGCACCTCGGCACACATAGGTTAGATTCGAAGGGGCTACTTTAAACCCTGCAGACGGAAATAGGAGCCCCGCTGTGCGGGAGTTTGAAGAGTTTGAAGAGGACTTGAAGGTGTAAAAAAAACAGTGCATTAGTCGGCGCGGCGCCGGCACTCGTAACGGCAACCGGCACCGGCAGCGGAGGCATTCCCTTTAAAAATATAAAAAACTGAGTCCAAGCTACCGGGGTCAGGACCTCGGAGAGAGGAACTTCCTAACTAGACGCGACGTGTCTGCACCGCTTTCAGTATCAGGCCCTTGATCCAGTTGCCCAAAGAGAGCCTCATCAGATGTTGGTCGAGGCTCTTGGCTATTACGCTGTTGGCTGTAACTATTGGCACAATAGGGGCCGTCCATTAATCACGTGAGGCTCGAAAGGGGGGGAGGGGGTTTGGCAAAAATCAGAAATGTCACAAGGGGGGAGCGGGGGTATAGTAAGATATCACGTGTATTTATTTTTTCGTCAAACGCGCGATTTCTAAACCGATAAGCGAAAATTTTTATACCAGTCAAAAACTGCAACCTTTCTGTCTAGACATTTTTATCATGCTCCTTAATTTCAGAATAAAATTAGATTATACTTTATGCCTAAAAGATAATATTCTAAAAAAAATTAAGAGTTTTTAGGTACTAAAAATACACGTAATTTTGGGTGGGGGAGGGGGGTAGTCTTAAACCTCACCACGTATCACCAAGGGGGAGGGGGGGGGTTAAAAAATGCTAAAAAACATCACGTGATTAATGGACCGTCCCATAACCGCTGAATCACATCCCACATGGCGACAACCTCGTGTACCAAGTCTTGATATTTTGATTAAACATTTATTATTTACTAGCGACCCGCCCCGGCTTCGCACGGGTGCAATAAATTATACATATAAACCTTCCTCTTGAATTACTCTATCTATTAAAAAAACCGCATCAAAATGCGTTGCGTAGTTTTAAAGATGTAAGCATACATAGGGACAGACAGCGGGAAGCGACTTTGTTTTATACTATGTAGTGATTCAGCTATATCTTCGCCAATTGTAAACCAATTTTAATGATATTTTTTGTGAAAGGGTATTGTTTCGAGGTGGTCCCATTTAATTTACTGAAGATCTGATGAAGACCCTCGGAGATAGAAAGTGGAATTCTTTAATGGATAACAGCAAATCACTCGCGATTGCTGAAATCGCATGTTTATGTATTGTTTATGCCACTTAAAATAGAAAAATAAAGTTACTGCTTTTTATTTGGTTCAGCGTTGATTAGCACCAACTTCTGAAACTGTTAATTTTTTATAATAACATGTTTACCTATAGTATGTAATTGTGTTAGTATACAAGGTTAGTCAGAAAGGGGGTGCTAATCCGAAAGGGTGTTAATGTAGCCATAATAATGAATAACTTTTATTCTACCACTTTCCCCAAAAATCAATAGTTCAAGAGAAATAGCTGTGACGCTATATGTGGCCTATAAGTAGCAAGTGACGCTATAAGTGGCCTGCGGATTAGTACCCCCTTTCTGACTAACCTTGTAGTATATATTACTCAATAATTTTATTTAACTTTCCAATATTTGTTTTAAATTCTTTTTTGTTCCATTTTCGAAATGCTTAATTTTTGACCCAAAAGTTGACTGGTAGAGTCCTTATGGCATGGTCCTTATTCTTGTTAAACATAGTGTACCATCAATCTACATACAGTTTAAAGAAATAATTAATAAGGTAATTATTTTACACTTTTCTGTTTTTATAAGTCCATTTTTCTTTTGTTATTCTTACGTAACGGCCGCCTTTATTGTGGTTAGAAGGACTGCTTATACTTAAGATGATTTCAGCTTTTACAGTTTTTTAGCTCACCCACCCGTCCCTTCTTCTAAATTAGTACACCACATAAAGTACAACTAATAGAGCTGTTTAGGCAAGTGACATCAGCAGTCCAGGAGAGTGATAGAGTGGTGTAAACGTAGCCATACGGTTAACGTACTAGATCAGACAATAAACAAGTACCACTCTTCCCAATTGAACCATACACATAAATAAAACGTTTATAAATAAACTAGCTTTTGCCCGCAGTTTCGCTTACGTGCAATTTTAAGCCCCTTTTTAGGTGTATTTTTTAATAAAGCGTACCATAAAGCGGCCATACAGCCGAGCCAAGGCGGTCGTGTGCGTTTGATATTCATTGCGTTTTTGTAACTTCAAATGAGTAATTTGTTAAGAAAAATTGTAATTTTTGATAATGTTCGTTTGGAAGAATGTTTAGTATTATGACTTGGAAATCGTTTTCGGAAAAAACTAAAAAAAAATATTTGTGTACTTTGACCTTCAATATCTCCAAAACCAATGATTTCCCAGGTATGGTTTGTTCGAAAAAAATGATCCCAATGATGGGTAGAATACGTGGTTTTCGTTATCGTTAAGGGTCTTTTTACACATGATATAATAAGGATTTTCATACAAATCTCCTAACTTCGAAAAAACTTTCAACACTTATTTCACCCCCGTAGGGGTTGAATTTCCAAAAACGCTTAAACACATGTATATACCTAAATACTTAATTTCATGATTCTTACTTCAAAAATGACGGACTTACATACAAACTTAAATACCGTATTTCACCCCCTTAGAGGTTGAATTTCGAGAAATCCTTTCTTAGAGAGAAAAGTTTAACAGTAGCAGCCCTACAAATAAGAATGTGCGAGTGTAGAACACCTGCCGACGTGGCGACGCGGCGGGGGCGCTCAGGGACGTAACTAAGTTAGCACTAGATACGAGTACGTGACGACTACGACACGAGCATCATGTCATACTTATATAACTTTATCAATGTCTGTCTACAGATAAATCGCTTTTATCCTCAATTTTGTATCGTTTACATGTCTTGTTAAGTGAACGACGATTAACAAAAGGAATTTATGAGGCGAATGTCAGTGGAAACGCCGGTAGAGGACGCCCTAGAAGGACATACATCTATGTTATTGGTGATGTTCTTCAAAAAGGACAGGTGCGTAGTACTCTCAACCGGCGTGCGTGTATGACAAGATGTATGAACGTGGACGAAGCGAAAGGAGTATGTAAGGATCGTAGCATGTGGCGTTCTACAGTTTCTGCCTACCCCCATGGGGAAAAGGCGTGAGTTTATGTATGTATCTACATTTCTTATATTATCATAAGTATAACACATCATCACGCATGTATTCCCCGAAGGGTTGGGCAGAGGTGTATAGTACACCCACATTTCGCCGTTATTTTTAAGTCTCATGTAATGGGGGGCGAGTCTATTGCCATGAGCCGGGCACAGATCCAGACTCCGGGCTGCTATTGAGAAATTCCAATCGGAAAAACCTAATAGCACTTTGTCTGAGCTGGGGATCGAACCCAGAAACTCACGTTCAGCAGTCGCGCTTGCAACCACTAGACCAAAGAGGTAGTCCTTCTTTATTATCTTGAGAAAAATCGGGAAACGTTTGATATACTTATATAAATGAATAATGGAATAAGTAATGTTAATTTTGATTTAATTTGTATTATGTATTTATTTTTGATTTGATTAAATTTAATTAAATTTGATTTAATCTTGATTTTAATTGTTGTAATTTTGTGTGCACTATGGGTTTTTAACCTGAAATAAATGATTTTTATTATTTTTTATTTATTTATTTAATACCATGTTTTAAAATCTCTGTCTGACCTCATCTAGCCGTCGCAAGCGCGACCACTGAGCGTGAGGTCCTGGGTTCGATCCCCAGCTCGGTCAAAGTGTTATTGGGTTTTTCTTGTGGAATTTCTGAGTAGTAGCCCGAAGGCTGTTGATGACAATAGGCTCGCCCCCTTTAACATGAAACTTAAACGTAACGGCGAAATGAGGGTGTACTGTACACCTCTGCCAATCCTTCGGTTAATACAGGCGTGATGATATGTTTAAAAGTGAATTCAAGAGAACATTTAAAACTTATTAATGTGACATAGTTATTAGGTATGTTTTAAATTGGTCCCACTGTTGGGCAAAGGCATATAATCCTTTCAAATCTAAGCAGTAATAGAACACCTTTTTTATTGGTCTCCATATAGATGGTCCTTGCGGGCTGTTCCTACGTAACCGGGCAGTTATTGGGAAGACCTGAAGGGTCTTCAGCCAATGGTGGGGAAGTAAAATTAACCTTTTTTTTTTTTTTTTTTTTTTTTTTTTTCGTGGGAAAATCCTCATGGATGCCCTTCGCCCGGGGAAGGCGGAGGGGTATGCCGGACTCTTACCGGCTAAAAACCCACGGTGTTCCTTCTCCTGACCCTTGGCCGAGGTCGCGGGATTCGCAGCTGCATGCACCGCGACCCCGGCAGGCCGCGGTCCGCCAACCCCTGGCGGACCTCTTCTTCTGTGGGGCCTTGCCCCACGTCCTCTTGAGAGGCGCGCACGGAACACAGCGCGCCGCCTTCTCGGGCCTGTTACTGGTCGGGCGACGGGTCCCCTAACCCGCCGCCCGCAGGCCACACACTACGGTGGCCGGAGATCGTCGCGCGCCCTCCGGCGCCCGGTGCGTCTAGCGCGGGAAGGGAGAGTGGCAGCTGCCTCTCTCTCCCTCTCCGCTCCCTCCTTGGTCGCCATCACCTCCTCGCAGAAGGAGGCGACGGCTTCCCACGCACTCTCGCTCCCGACCATGGACAGAACCACGGCCGGAAGCGAGAGGTCACCACCGACCGCCGCGACTAGTTCGCGGCGCTGCGTCGCCCACGCAGGACATGCCTGCAGCGTGTGCAGCGCCGTGTCCTCGGGGCAGTCGACGCAGTGGTGACAACCGGGCGTCTGCTCCCGGCCTATGCGACACAGGTACTTCCCGAAACAACCATGTCCCGAGAGCACCTGCGTCAGCCGGAAGCTGAGGGCGCCGTGACGCCTCTCTAGCCACTCCTCCATTACGGGCCTTACCGCCGCTATTGCGGCGTGCCCTGCGCTGGGTCGCGCAAGTCGGTCCTTCCATTCCGCCACTAGGATCTGGCGGAGTTCGCTCCGCTCAGGCGCCTCCTCGCGCTGACGATATCTCAGCGCGAGGGCCCTCGCCTCCAGATCCCAGGGCAACGATCCGGCTAGGAGGCTCCCCGCTTCGAAGGAGATCGTGCGGTATCCCCTTATCACCCTGACGGCCATCGCGCGCTGCGGTCTCCGCAGGATTGCAATGTTGCGGGCCGTCAGGGTGTCCGCCCAGATTGGCGCCCCATATAAGGCCATAGACCGCACGATACCGGCATAGAGCCTCCGGCAGGAGGCATTGGGTCCCCCCAGATTGGGCAGCAGCCGCGACAACGCAGCCGCGGCGCCCATCAATTTCGGCGTAAGCTGCCGAAAGTGAGGCCCAAAGTCCCATCGGCCGTCGAGGACGAGTCCCAAGTACTTCATCGTCGACTCGACGCCGATGCGGATGCCTCCCACTATGATGTGGGATCCCGAGGATGGTCCCCTCCGGGGCCCATGGAAACACAGAGCCTCGGACTTCTGCAGGGCCACCTCGAGACCCAACCGCCGGATCCTTGCAACGACCTGCGCAACCCCAGCTGTCGCCAATATGGCTGCCTCTCGGTGCGTCCTCCCTCGCGCCGTGACCAAAGTGTCATCGGCGTAACAAATCACGCCGACGCCGCGGAGGAACGCACCGCGAAGCACCCAGTCGTATCCGATGTTCCACAGGAGCGGCCCCAGGACCGATCCCTGTGGAACACCGCACGACATCTCTCGCCGACCCCATCCTTCCCGACCCGGGTAGATGACTGCTCTCTGTGTCAGGTAGGCCCCGACAATGCGACGGAGGTAGGTCGGCACCCGATGGTATTCGAGTGCCGCTCGTATGCAACTCCAGGGCAAGGTGTTGAAGGCGTTGGCGATGTCGAGAGACACCGCCAAGACGACCTCGCCCCGAGCGACTGCTTCCTCCGCCTGAGCCCTCACGCGCATGATTGCGTCCACGGTGGAGCGCCCCCGGCGGAAACCAAACTGGTTATCCGCCAGGTCCGGCCCCACCCCAGACATGTGCGTGACGAGGCGGTCTGCAATTATTCTCTCGAAGAGCTTGCCCACCTCGTCCAGCAACACGATGGGGCGGTACGCAGATGGTGAATCTGCGGGGCGCCCCTCCTTTCTGAGCAGGACCAGCTTGCCGGTTTTCCACCGGAGCGGAAACTGGCCCCGCTCGCAACATGCGCTCAGGAGCCCCCTTAGTCGGGGCCCGAGAGCCTTGAGAGCTAGGACCCATGCACGGCCAGGTATGCCGTCGGGCCCCGGAGCGGTGTTCTTGTAAAATTAACCTAAGCTAACTACTTGTACTACACTAACATCATGACTACTAGTAACAACAGCACTAAGGGCAACTCCTAGTAGGACTCGGACCTCGGCTTAGGGCGTTGATGGCGAGAAATAGGGGAGGGGGGAGGTTGATGACCATATCGGTGTGAAGGCGATGTGTAACGAACGCTCACCCATCCACGGACTGACCGTGGTAATCGTAGCTTAACCTTGCAAATCGAACACGAATCCCTCCTTGTTTGTCAACCGACTACAAAAAAACCTAACGTTTTTTTATTTCTTTCCTTCCATTTTCCTCTATTTCGACAAGACTTTGTTTATAGTTTACCTCCGCCCAAGGTACCAGGAAAACATAAAACAAAAGTGTAAGCGTCGACACTCGGGAGAGAGGAGTTTATTTGTTAAGTAGTTTGTTGATGTGAGAGAGATGTATCGCCGTAGCCGGCTAATTTACAGGTGTGAGTGGCGAACGAGGAAAATTGTGGAACTTTATTGTTTGGTAATATGTTCACTCTGGTGTCATTGTTTTTGCTTTTGTGATCTTAATCATATTAGTGACCTGGTGAAATCTCACTATAAATAGTGAAGCGCAGTTCAGAATACGCTATACTATCTCGCTATATGTATAGTAGCATATTGCGTCATAAGCCATACAGTATGTAAATTAACGAAGTGCGTTCCCGTTAACCCGCAATAGTACAGCGTCTATACATGCAAAAAATATATTACGTATTAAAAATTCGCGGAAATAAATTTGCTGTTCCCTACATTCATGTTCGCATAACAGGAACGCCCTTCGTTAATTAACATACTGTTTAGCATGATGTTTACACTATACGCTATGTCGCAAGCCAGTCTACCATGTATAGCAAGCTATTTGACGGCGATGCGTTGGGTGACGGACGGGTCAGAAGTGATGCGGGGCGGGGACCGGAGAGTCGTACGATATAGCTCTGAGAATCGCGCAAGTTTATCGCGTACAGCAAGCCAATACTTTATACTTTATGTATAGCATAGCATTGTGTGAACGTGTCCATATAAAATATATGCTGAGCGATATCGTTGTGCTATACAATATTTGCTATATGCTATATACTATAGCGTAGTCTGAACTGCTCTTTATAGCTATGTTTTGGTTGTGTAGAAAAAGGAGAGACCAACGAATCCATTTTACTTAATAACTAACTTCAGCTACTTTGAACTGTCAAACTTACACCGGAAATTATCGACTGATAGCACTATTACCCACCTTTTCAAAATATTAAGAGACTGTACAGTGCATTTACCGAAAGATATCTCTTCTGCGTTATGTTGGCACCACTGACTTTCCATTATTTCGGTCGATTTTATAATAAAAATCAGTGGTGCCAACATAGCGTCGATAGGACTTCTTTTTGCGAACGCACTGTAGGAACAAAATGCTCATAGTAACTAAACAGTAATAAAACTTTCAGGATAGACTACTTTACCCGATGACTTAGTATCACATTAACTTCTATGCACTCCTAGTACACAAAACCACGCAACCTCTTCAATCCCGCAGGAGCAATTCGAAGTAGTAGATTCGAATTAATCAAACTCTCTAGATAAAGTTAGTCTAACCCAGTGACTCAGTACCGCATACATTCTATGCACTCCTGGTACAAAGTTACACAACATACGTCTATCAAGGAGCTAATACGAAGTCCCTACATTCAATGGAAATCAGTAAGGACAAACTTTGATTCAGTAACACATACATTTCATGTGCTCCTGGTACAACTCCGCGAATATCGTCGAAATGTCGGGACAAAGTTTAATTGATCGCGTGTTAGTTACATTAATTTGTAAGGTTGGTTAGTGGTAAACGTTTTTAGAATTGTAGACTATTTGTTATTTATTTATATTATTGTATCACTAGCTCTGTACCCGGCATGCCTTGCAATGCACGTTTTCCTACCTACTACCTACCTTCAGAAACAAAATCAAAATAGTAACAAAAAGTTAAAACCATTTTCATGCATGCGGTAAACAAATCTATCCATGTACAATATAAATAAAAAGAAAAGTCCTGACTGACTGACTGAGTGACTCATCAACGCCCAGCCCAAACCCTTGGACCTAGAAAGCTGTTGCACAGAGGTTCCCTTTATAATGTAGACAAGGAATAAGGAAGGATTTTTCGAAATTCAACCCCTGGAGTTAAATAGGGGATGAAAGTTTGTATGGAAAATCGCCACTTAACGATTTAAAAATTTCACGCAAGCGAATCTGCGGGCAAAAGCTAGTGAAGAATATGGATATACTGAGTTTTTTCTTTTTTTTTTAAATTTCAAAATTTTCTTTCATAAGAACCTGCTCCTGACAATTTATAGGAATGTTGACAGCATCAATAAATTACAAATGTAATTAGTCCGCCAGTTAGAGTTTAAAAATAATGGACACGTATTTTTTCTTTTGTTAAATCTATGAATATTTGGAAAGATAAAACGCATCAAAACTCGAGAGTGGGGGCTTGTGACGTCAGAAGCAAGTAAAAATTGTACTTGCTTGTGACGTTTTGCCAATTTTAAAAGTGTCGTATCTTCGTCAATTTTGGTTCACGTAACAAAAGAAGAAATACGGGTTAAATATTTTGTGATAATCTAACTGAATGACGGACTAATTATTTTTTTTCAGTCAAATACTCTATTAGGAACACAACAAAAAACATTTTAACGAAATCGGTCCAGCCGCTCACACGTGATGCCGTGACCAAGGGAAATAGGGATTCATTTTTAGGGTTCCGTAACCTAAGATACGGTATATATAGATACGGTCACGTAAATTTGCACGTAATGTCAACGCACCGTGCCGCGTCACCGCACCGTTCCACGTTGACGACGTCATGACGTGGAGATGTGGACAGGCCCTTACTATAATTACATAGAAAACACCTTTTCGTCCCACTTTAAAATACCGATGTAAGAAATTCTTAATTAGACACGTATGTTTGTCGTCTCTGTTAAATAACTAATAAATCCCTATTCTACTGACCCAAATCCTTCAGTTTCATAATTTCCATCAGTACAGTGCAATCTGCATCACTCAACGCGAATCAAAATGGGTGCATTACTACCGCCCTGTCCAGCTGTCCTACATCCCGCCATTTTTCAATCATGGCCACAGCGCGCTTTGTTTGACAGCTAGCTTTTTTTTCTCCATCGTGACTCGTGATCAAGGCGCGCATCCATTCTGCCTTTGTGTTGCCAACTGTGGCTCTGTGACACAGATATTGCGGTTCTTTTATTTCGGATTGGGCTTTTTTTAGGTCGCTTTTGAATAGAACTCAGATGGGTTTATTGGTAACATTTGGAGCAGATATGTTTGGAAAGGCTTTGTGTTTAAATATGTTCTTGCCACACTGTCGCAACGGCAAATAGAATAAAAAATATTAATTCAAGTGACGACTCAATAAGTTAGTTATACTAAAAAACTATGTTAGTAAGGGATATACCTATGGGAAAGTGGGGTAGAACCGGGAAGCTAAGGCAAAAATTCAACAAAACATAAGTTTGAAGGAAATTAAATCAATTTTAATAGGCTTTATTTAGTTTAGTTTATAAATCACATGTTTAACACTTGAGATCACTTTATTCTAAATAATAAAAAATAATCCGGGTATACCCAAATCTTATACCCGATTTTGGCCCTTAACAGTGGTAGAAATGAAACTCATCAAGATCTTCGGATTCCCAACCCGTACAGCCTTCAAGGGCCCAGTTCTTACATTTAAGACATTGCACCATGCATCGCTCCTTCGCGAGTATAAAGATACACTTTTTAATTCCAAATAATATTAGATCAATTGACCATAAAAGCGTTTTTCTTATTTATTATTGTCGAGCACGCACCGACGCCAATGAAAGTTTGTTGACAAACTAATCAGGGTGGTCAAAAGCAGCTAGTGATCACGCGCCTAGATTTGAAACGTGTAAGAGGCTACACTGCCTTGTCCCGATTTTACCCCCATACCCGGTTTTGGACTAATCTCCCCTACATTTTATACATGACCATGACTCACCGCTGCCTCATCCCATGAGAGACGGCACAACAACCACATATACGCAATCTAATCTGCTTTCGATCATGTTTAGGTTACTGTTAGAGCTGGCCCGCACCCTACTCACCAAGGAAGCGCATCTCTTACGCATCATTGCGTAGAAGCAATCGACATGTGCGTCTGCAAACATTCCCGATGCGCTACAGAAGCGGGGCAGCACGACCAGCACCCTAAACGCATTATTGAACTGAACTCGGAGTGCGCTGCACGATCTTTGAGTATATCTAGCCCACAAGCTGCACGTGTAGAAGGCTCGGAAGAGTGTAATTTTTACAGCGAGTGAGGGCCTGTCCACATCTCCACACCACGACGTCGTCAACGTGGAACGATGCCGTGACCCGGCACGGTGCGTTGACATAACGTGCAAATTTACGTTACCGTATCGTAACAAGTTCAGCCTCTAGCTGCAAGCGCACACGTAAATGCGCTCCGCCCGCGCTCTCCACGCCCGCGTGTTAGTCGCCGTCTATGTGCTCCGATGTTTTAAAACCATAACTTATTGTTTCTCTTATTAAAATTCAGGATCTACATGGTCAACGATAAATCTAACAATGATCCTGACGTGCATTTTTACAATATGGTAACGTAAATTTGCACGTTACTACAACGCACCGTGCCGCGTTACCGTTGTGGCGGCATCTATCTCGCCACATGCGAACTAGCGAACTATCCTACATCGCGCAATCAAGATTTAACACGCAGATAGTATATATACAACTTCCCAACATCAACTGGTGGGCAGTAGCCCGCCAGGCACAAGACTCCGCCTGGTTGGAGGATCCGCCCTTTGGTTGGAGGAACACAACACCTTGTTCCTCCACACCGTACTGTTCCACGTTGACGACGTCGTGACGTGGAGATGTGGACAGGCCCTGAGCAACGTGCAAACCGGCGGGCCAGCATGTTTGTGCTAACCGACAACATCCTCCGCTCCTGCTCAACATCGGCATCATCTTTGAGGTCAGGGGTCAATATACAAGATTAGTCGGAAATGGGGTACTAATCCGCAGGCCACTTAGAGTATTACTGACTAGCTTTTGCCTGCGGCTTCGCTCGCGGTAATTTACGGATCCCTAATTTTTGATACCAAAATATAGCCTATAGCACTCAGGGATAACGTAGCTTCCTATTGGTGAAAAAATTTTTGAAATCGGATGAGTAGTTTCGGAGATTACCTCCTACATACAAACAAACAAACAAACAAATTCTACCTCTTTATAATATTAGTATAGATATAGATGACTATCTTAAAGCAAGTGTAAAAACTTCAAAATTCGGTGTTTTTTTTTCAATCCAAAATTATTTTTATTTTAGTTTTTTCAAACATTCTTCATCCCTGCTTTAGTTACAAATTCAAAAAATGGTGCTTCTAATTCATGACCCCAAATATGACCTAAAATGTAAACACAGCTGATCATAACTGGGGATAGATAGATTTTAGAGCTTTTTTTTTTTGAGATCTTTGATCACCTATTTCTCTTAAACTATTGACTTTTGGAAAAAGTTGTAGAACAAAAGTTATTTATTATCATGAAGTACTTTAACCCCCTTTCGGATTAGTACCTCCTTTTTGACTAACCTTGTATGACCGAGGTACTTAAATTGAAAAGACTCTCTGCAACGGCATGCCGTTGAGTATAAAGATAGTATTACCAGGGCTTTTACTCCTGGCCTCAAAGACCATAATCTCAAAGATTGCCAGCCTAAATAAATCAAGACCCTTTTCAATAGCAAACTAAAGCAGTTTCTTGGAATATCAAGAATTCCGGACTACATTGTATTCAACGTGTTAAAATAACGAGAGACATAATAATAATGTCAACTACACACCTCGACGACTCGCTGACACTAGTTTTCGCTGGCGAAGCTTCTGTCAACGTTTAGTTTTATCGCAGAACTGTATTATAATTCTTAGTAATTTTAGAGTGTTTTGTTCCCTCCATCATCCTATCTTAATCCAGACAAAGTTCCATAAATCTGTTTTTTTTTAATTATTTATCTGCCTTGCAAACATCGCCAATTAAGGCCTAAATTAAGTATTTCTTTTAGTTTCATTTAAAAATATAATAAAAAATAATAACCCACCGGCATCGGGAACAATGTACAAGTTGCCGGTAGTCACGGCTCCAGAGAAAGGAACCTCCTCACTATTCGTGCCGTATCAAGGAGTACTGCTTTTTGTATCAAGCCCTTGATCCAGCCGCCGAACGAGAGCCTCATGAAGTTTTGATCGAAGCTCTTGGCTATTAGGCCATTCGTCGTAACGACTATCGGGACAATGACTGCTGAGTCCACATCCCACATGCAACCTCGTGTGTTAAATCAAGATATTTTATTTGTTTGTTTTTTTTAGTTCTATTGATTTGCAAGTGCTGGTTTTATACATTTAATTACTTCTTGGAGTTTCTGGGGACAAATCTGTCCGGGGAGGCACTGTGAGGTGGTTTACTACTATAAAACTCTCAATGGCACTCCCTGCGTAAGCGATTATTTCAATTATTTCACATAATATTAATTGATTTAGACACTTATGACCAGTGATCGGAGTAGGTAGATTGAATTGGGGTCATTGATCCGAAACGTATATAATATTATGGACATTCCTCAGAAATTTCGTAATTTTCGGAAAATTTCGGAATTGGTTGATTATAAAAAAAAACGGAACTTAGGCAGGAATTGTATTAAAATGAGCAATATTATATTCTCCATAATTTTTTTAACGACACACTTTCACTATTTGACACAACCCAACGACCAATCAGAACAAAGGATCATGGGTGGTGCACTAACCGGTTATCAAAACAATGCGTACGCTCACCGACGACATGCCAGGTAGCTCACTCGTTTACTTCGGTTCGTAGAGTGCATAAAAAATGTATTAATGCTTCGATCGGAATTCGATTGTTTTTATTATTCAACATAAATACTAAATTAATTTAGTTTTGATACCTTGCTTTAAATGAATTGAGTAGTAATAATATCACTACCAACAATAACAATATTTAATTGAATCCGGAAATACCGGAATTACTTTCCGGAAAAATGGCTTATCCATGTTATTCTCTCTGTGTGCATTTATGATACAAGTACCAAAAATCAATCTACCTACTCCGATCACTGCTTATGACACAAAACTACACCAATTTTATTCAATAATATCGACTATGAGTAATACTTACTTCGAACTTCACTGACTTATTTCCCGCCAAAAACAAATCAATATGCTACTCTAGTATTGACCGTTGTACATTGTAAGGGAAGCGTTCGTTAATGATAGTTCCAGACCTAAATTAATTAAACAGAAGGCGTGGAAATCACATTACTAAAGCGTAATTTCATAATAATTACTTTAACATGTGACTGGAAAAATACTTGGATGAAATAGAAGAGAGAGTTACATCTGAATCTAGGGCTTGGGAACTTTTTTCTCTTAGACATAAGTTGTCCGTCTGTCCTGTCTGTCACCAAGCTGTAAATTTTAACAGTATAAGGTAGCCTGTTGAAATTTTCACAGAATACGTGTTGCTCCGGTCTCTATCGTGACAAATTTATTAAAAATAAGTAATAAAAAAATCTACACCCAACGGGGGTCCCGATAAATGAGTAAACGGTGATTAACAAAAGGAATTTATAAGGCGGATGTCAGTGGAAACGACAGTAGAGGACGCCCTAGAAGGACATACATTGATGTTATGGTGATGTTCTTCAAAAAGAAGTGCGTAGTACTCACAACTGACGTGCGTGTATGACAAGATGTATGACCGTGAACGAAGCGAAAGGAGTATGTAAGGATCGTAGCATGTGGTGTACCTACTACATTTTCTGTCTATACCTCCATGTGAAAAAGGCGTGAGTTTATGTAATCTATATATATGTTACCGGCCAAACCCGATTTCAGGACAAACTAGTTTTGCCTAGGCTAAACTAGTTCCTCCTATACGCGGTAGGAGTAACTAGTATAGCCTAGTCTAAACTAATTTGGCCCAAGCCCGATAGGATAAACTAGTTTAGGCTAGTCCAAACTAATTTGTCCTAAGCCCGATGGGATAGACCAGTTTAGGCTAGGCCAAACTAGTAGATCCTGATATAAATACGCACACTCTAGGATAAACTGGTATGGCCTAGTCTAAACATTATAGTATATCTAGAAAGTCAAAATAAATAGATAAACTGATTGAAATACTCCGTAATTGGAAAAATAATAATTTTTATTAAAACCATACTGATTCGTCGTTAAAATTTATGGATAATTGGTAATACAAACAATCATACCATAACAAATAATAAGTGTTTTTTTTAATAGAAGCAATAATCATATCTCAATTATTAAAATTGTTTTTTATTTTTACAATTTTTACGGTTTTTTTTGGTGGCACTTAGAATTGGCTTATTATTTTCCAGGTGACTAATAACTTAAAAGGCGACTAAGTGTTTGCAACTATTAAAATGAGGCGAGGAGCTATAAATAATGACTTGGCGACTAATAATGTTAGCAGGGTGGTTAAGGGGAATCCCGACATGGTAGGTTCGAAGTGGATGACGGGGGCTAGAGTGAGCGAGCGAAGCGAGAGAACGAAGCCCCCGTCATCCCCTTCGTGTTAGGTTACTTTAAACCCTGCAGACAGAAATAGGAGCCCCGCACAGCGGGGCTCCGACGACTTAAGCTCCACCTAGTTTGAGCGACTTAAGCTCCACCAATGATGTTTCTGAGATCACCTTTGCCTTCGTCAAATGACATGTTTGCTCAATTACTTTCGACTCTGCAAATTTTTTTTGTTTAGACTGTTCAGACTAGGCCATACCAGTTTATCCTAGAGTGTACGTATTTATATCAGGATCAACTGGTTTGGCCTAGGCTAAACTGGTCTATCCTATCGCGCTTAGGACAAATTAGTTTGGACTAGCCTAAACTAGTTTATCCTATCGGGCTTGGGCCAAATTAGTTTAGACTAGGCTATACTAGTTACTCCTATCACTTATAGGAAGAACTAGTTTAGCCTAGGCAAAACTAGTTTATCCTGAAATCGGGTTTGGCCGGTAACATATATAAAAATGAATTGCTGTTCGTTAGTCTCGCTAAAACTCGAGAACGGCTGGACCGATTTGGCTAATTTTGGTTTTGAAATATTTGTAGAAGTCCAGGGAAAGTTTAAATGGTGAGAAAATAGTAAAAACAACAATTTAATTTTCCCATACAAACTGTTCCTACCTGTCAAACATTCGATGTACGGTAAATTCGGATCCCCTCAAATCAAAAATATTGTGTAACCAAAAGCACTTCAATAAACAGATTTTAAATTAAACATTTTTGTTTCTTTAAATGGTATTGCAACGCATGCCGGGTACAGCTAGTGTATGTATAAAGATACAACACTCACACATGTCCTCTTAACAAGGACAAGTTCTTGTTGCTAACAAAGTTTGAAGAGCAACTCAAGTTAAAGACTCGTTGAACTTGGCCAATAGCGATAGTACGATATGTCAGGAGTTCAGATAACGAGTTCAGTTGAAGGACACACGTCGAGCTAAGTTCACAACTTAGATTAGCTAGCAGACGAGAAGTATTTATCCTGTAAGCTTATTCTGAGCTTATGGTGATATTACACGGTTCAACCAAATTGATTCACTTTGGTTGAAAGGTGCAAAAATGAAAGCATGTGCTGTATACACAGTATCTACAAGTGAACTGTTCAATTCGCATTGATCGGAAGATGTCGTCGACTCAGGTCGTATACTTGGGTCATAATTTGTTCGTTTGTAATTAAAGAATAATTAAAAACGAAGCGAAGAAATCGACGACGTTAATATTAAGAAGACCAAGCTTGGGAGTTCCAAACAGTCTATTGAGAAAATTGGCAGAAGAGGATCCAGATTCATACATCAGTCATCAATTGACAATTCTGGCATCTTTCTGCAACGCTGCAGCACGCACGAGTGAATATCGACGTGTGAATCGTTCAATATCTATAATCTATAATCTGACGACACGTTTGGTGCAGTGGCTAAGCGATTGGCTTCTGCGCTACGGGTCGTGGGTTCGATTCCCACACGGAACAAAAATTTGTATGGCCTACATATGGTTGTTTCGGGTCTGGGCGTTTGTTTGTGAGATTTGTGTCTGTAAACGCACACACGATACAAGAGAAATCTTAGTGTGGGGCAACGTTTTTTAAAAAGAAAGAATATTGTGTTTACACGTTCATTTATCGTTCAACTACGTTGAATAGTGAACGCCAAAAGTAAAAATAATGAGCATGTTCAATTCTTTCAACGTGATTGAACGCGATTGCACAATGTCATTGAATGATTCACCTGTATGTTTACATGGTTCAATTTGGTTGCTTCATTCAAATTGAAAGGCAGAAGTGAACCGTGTAATATCACCATTACAAGGAAATGTCAGAGGCGTCCGACTCCGATTTCCATCACTAAATATGAATGTGGGCTAATAAAAAAACCGGCCAAGTGCGTTCCGTTCCAATTATCTATATCATCGTACGCGCGCAAATCAGTGCAGTGTCCCGATACATTACCATAAATGGGCATCACTCGCTACCGAGCAATGAGTACAAATAGAGAACAGAAACTACAGATACGCAATTTCACTTAAGTTATTAAAAGCTCTCGTGGCTAGGCGGCTAAGACGTCTGCTACATGTGTTGAACACCGACTGCAAGGCAAGTTCAAACCCCCGCCGCAAACGAATCCACTTTTTGTAATTTTCTATGCATTCCATAACATAATTGGACTAATTGAGATATAAAATAATATAATATTACAACAAAATTATAGATAAAATTGTTGTTAACAAATTTCAAGTTCTATATAAGAGAAATGGAGGAAATAAATAACATAACCCTAAGAAAACGGCAAATAAGGCAAAAATCGCACTCTATAGAGTCTTTACACAACAATAACTCTTTGAACTCAACTCTATCAGAAAATATTTTGACAAAAAGTCTAGATATATCAACAATGTACACCTATCATATTGAGGACATGAAATCAGAAACAATACAACTTAAGAAATCACTTGAGATCACACAAAATGAACTAGACAACACACTAATGGAAAACAACGAATTCAAAAAAAAGATTATCGAACTGAACCAAGAAATAAAACTTCTGAAACAGTTATGTCAAAGTCCTATAAGTTCACTCCATAAAAAAATTACGATTAGCAGCAAAAAAAGCGCAAAACGTCGACTTACAGATAGTTTTACAGACAGTCCAGTCTGTTTGACCGATTCTGTTGCAATGACCACCACCACCACACATACTGAATCTGTGTTAAAAGAACCGCACTGTAACCAAAATGAAGAGGTACTACAACATAAAGGGACGAATATACCTGAACCACGTGAGACAAACCAACATAAAAAAGAAGAACTCCAAGAGCAGATTTCAGACGAATTACGATCATATCGCGCAAATACCAACATCCAAACACAACAGACTTCAAAGCCCAATATCGACATGCAGAAAATTAATAAACGAGCGTTCGTATTTGGAGGACAGCAGTGCTCTAGACTCACAAAACACCTCACTAAGTCAAGACTACGCAACCCTTACGTCAACTACCAGTTTATATCCTTTGTTAAGCCTTACGCTAACACCGAAGAGATACTAAATAGTGCTAAGTTATTTGATATTACTGAACATGATCGGATTATAATATTTATAGGACAGCATGACTCAAACCCATTTAAAATTCAATCAGAACTATGTGCTTTTCTTAAATTCTATAAATCAATTGTTCTAGTTGTAAGAGTACATAAAAATCAGTGCCTAAATGAATATAAATTGAATAGCATGCTGAATATGATTTGTAAACAGTATTCTAACTGTAAATTTATAAATATTGACTATGAAAACTCATTTAATATGCTTTACGACTTATGTTATACTATCAATTCTGTCCTAGATCAAATCGATTATAACAGCTATTTTTTACCTAAACCTGCAAACTGTTGCTACGAAAATGTTAGAAGGCGCAAAACGGATGCTGCTAAAACAGACCCAACGGTAATTTCTCGGAAAAACCTTACGAAAAACCAAAGCACCCAAACGGAAGTTATTTCGTCGCACGAGAATGTTATAAAAAGTCCATTTTTTCGTGGCCAACAACCCTAACATACAGCACTATAGAGTACTACATCAAAATATAAATGGATTACTCAGTAAGCGTCACTTGTTAGAAATTCATTTATCTGAGCTTGTAAACAAAAATAAAGAACCTGACGTAATATGTATCACTGAAACTTTTATACAAAGAGGTCATGAACAGATGTTTATCTTATCCGGTTACCAAATAGCATCAAGCTACTGTAGACTACCTAAAAACAAAAAAAAACGCGGAGGTGTATGCATTTTTATAAAGCGAGGTTTGCAATATAAACAGGTCACATCTACAAATGGGATATCTATAGATAAGCATTTCGAATGCTGTGCGATTGAACTTACGTCCCAAAAAATGTTCATTATCTGTTTATATCGTACACCGGATTCAAATTGCTTCCTTTTCCTCGACAAACTAGAAGCCTTACTACACAAATTTACCCACAGGTACAGGAATAAAAAAATTGTTTTAGCGGGCGACTTAAACATAAACACGCTAGATATAAAAAACAAAGAAACTACCAGATTAGTGGATCTTGCAAAAAACTTTAACTTACATCTGCACATAAACGAACCGACGCGCCAAAAATCTTGTATTGATCACATTATAAGCAATATTCATGACGCTACGGGCGAATTGCTACACTTACACATTTCTGATCATAACACTGCTCAACTCCTTAATATTCCTACAGTCACTAAAGAAGTACCTTTGGTGGAATATTTCATTTTGAAAAGAGACTATAAAATAGAATATTTAAAAAAGTATAAGAAATGTTTGTCTAGCCTCTCATTTAGCGACGTCTACAGTGAAAATGATTTTCAATCTGCGTTTCGTAATTTTCACGACACCATATCGCTATTTTATAAACTGTGCTTCCCAAAATTACGATTAAAAATTTCCAACAAAGCTCGTATTCCTAAATGGATAACCAAAGGTTTAAAAGTCAGTAGCAAAACGAAGCGTTCCTTGAGATACAATTACTATAGGAACAAATGTAGCTTTACTAGGTCTAAATATAAAAGCTACTCAACACTCTTTCGCAATTGTATATATCAATCCATAAAAAACCGTAACTTTGAAATTATTTCCAACTCGAAAAATGTATGTAAGACATCATGGCAGTTAATAAAAAATGAATCAGAGATTGGTAAGCAGCTAGAATTTATAAATAGCATTATAAAGGGATGTACTACCATAGACAGCGCACAAGCTATTGCGGAAGCTTTTAATGAATATCTTATTACCTCAACAAATTCCTGCAATGAGGTACGCAATACTTGCAAGACAAGTCTATGCAACAGTATTTTTCTTCATCCATTTACCGTTAATGAAACTAAAAATATTATTATGTCTCTGAATAACACGAACGCGGAAGGTTATGATGAAATTGCCACAAAAATTTTAAAAGCTTGCTCGACAGAAATAACCCCCGTACTAACGCACCTGATCAATCAATCATTCTTAGAAGGTGAATTTCCCGACTCACTAAAATTATCCATTGTCAAGCCTCTTTACAAAAAAGGGGATAGGTCAAATCTAACCAACTATAGACCTATAACACTTATACCAATCCTCTCCAAAATACTTGAATCAGCGATGCATGACCGCCTAACAAGTTTCATTAATAAACATCATATACTAAGAAATGAACAATACGGGTTTCAAAAAGGTAAATCCACGACGGCAGCATGTTTTAATCTTGTTAGTAATGTAGTTGAAAACTTAGATGCTGGTGAACTAGTAACAGTAGTCTTCTTTGATATGTCGAAAGCATTCGACTGCGTATCTCATGAACTACTGTTACAAAAGCTTGAAATAAACGGTATCCGAGGACAAGTATTGAAATGGATAGAAAAATACTTAGAACATAGAGAACAATGCGTGGAGGTTATAAATATCAACCAACACAAAGAGTTACAAGCTTATAGATCAACATTCCTAACTAATAACTTTGGTGTCCCACAGGGCAGTGTACTGGGTCCACTTTTGTTCCTAATGTACATTAATGACCTTCCCGACGTAACAAAAAACCCTCTTATTTTATTCGCTGACGACATATCCTTAATTATGACATGTAAAAAGAACTACGACATTGAAAAATATACTCTTGAGATAAATAATACAGTGAAATCTATTATAGAATGGCTTAACACAAATAATTTACAAGTTAATTTAACAAAAACCAACTTTATTCAATTTAGCACTTACAATAGAATCCACAAGGAACTAAAACTAAGTTATAATGATGACCATCTAAAAGAAGTAAATGAAACGACATTTTTAGGAATTACTCTAGATAGGTATCTTAACTGGAAAGCACACATTGATAAAGTCTGTAACAAAATTAATAGGTTTGTTTATGTATTGTACAAATTACGCAAAACTTCAACACACAATACGGTGCTGGCAGCATACCATGGTCACGTGTCATCTGTTTTAAACTACGGATTAATACTATGGGGAAACTCCACGGATGTGCAAAAAGCTTTCCTTGCCCAAAAGAAATCCGTCAGGGCGATCGCTGGCATCCCACCATGGGAATCATGCAAGCCATTATTTAAAAAATACCGTATACTCACCATAGCCTGTATGTACATTTTCGAAGCAGCAAAGTTTGTTAAATTAAATGCTCACTTATTTAAAACAGCAAAAGATACGTTTCCAAGGAATACGAGAAACTCGGACAGAATTGTATTAGCAAAAATACCTAACACAACAATGTACTTAAAAAATTGTTATGCCATGTGTGGTCGGGTGTACAATAATATTCCCGACGAAATAAAAAAAATGCGTATTGGTAAGTTTCGTACCAGACTCAAACTTTGGCTTATAGAAAAGTCGTTTTATTCTATATCGGAATTTACAGGTAATACCTAAATGATAAATTGATAACTAATACCTATATAATGTAACTATTGATTTCTATTATTTTAACATTAATATTGTTTGTGTTAAATTTATTATAATGTATTGATTTGACATTTTACTCTAAATAATTAATTACTTTTAAATATTGCAATAATTGATATTAATTCTAATAATGTTGAATGAGTCTATTAATATTGTCAAGAATTTGCATGTCGCGTTGCGGCAAAATGTATTTGGGTCTATATTTTATATTTTACTCCATCTGTAATGTACCTACATTTTACGCAAATAAAATTCTATTCTATTCTATTCTATTCTATAAAAACAGCAAAAAAAACACGTTTATTGTTTGAGAGCCCCCTTAAATATTTATTTTATTCTGTTTTCAAGGTTCCGTACCCAAAGGGTAAAATGGGACCCTATTACTAAGACCCCGCTGTCCGTCGGTCCGTCTGTCACCAGGCTGTATCTCATGAACCGTGATAGTTAGATAGTTGACATTTTCACAGATGATATATTTCTGTTGCCGCTATAACAACAAATACTAAATAACAGAATAAAATAAATATCTAAGGGGGCTCCCATACAACAGACGTGATTTATTTGCCGTTTTTATAGATAACTAGCTTTTGCCCGCAGATTCGCTTGCGTGAAATTTTAAACCCGTTAAGTGACGATTTTCCATACAAACTTTCATCCCCTATTTAACTCTCTTAGGGGCTGAATTTCGAAAAATCCTTTATTATTCCTTGTCTACATTATAAAGGGAACCTCTGTGCAAAATTTCAGCTTTCTAGGTCCAAGGGTTTGGGCTGTATAGTATAAATTTTAAATCCCAATGGTATCTATACAAGCTTAGTTTTAGTATATACTAAACCTGAAACTTAGTTTGTTCAGAATCACTAGGAGAATCGATTGACATATTTTTTACAACAGTTTTTTTTTCATCGTTTTTGTTTCCGTAGGTTTCTACCCATAACAGTTGACGGGAATAGACACTTTGGGGCTTGAGATGGTCCGCTCGCTCAGTTTCCGTGTATTAGACAACCCCTGCATAGCACATCTCAGGCATTTCACACTTTACTAGGGAACTTAACGCGACATAAACTATGGTGTAACTTGGAGATTTATTAAAAAAACGCATATTCAGGCAGTTCTGATGAAGATCTTGTTGGGGTGTCTCGGTTTTTGTATATGTATACTAAAAATAGCGTTGTATAGATGGTACGGAAATCATCGTGCGCGAATCCGACTCGCACATGGCCGGTTTTTTATTTTATTAATTCATAATGAATGTAAAATAAATTGCTAATTAGTTTAACTATTTGCTATTTCATGTTATTCATCTCAAAAGTTAACTATAAACTTACTATACAGGATGTTAACGAATTCGTGTAATTCCTTAAAACCACATGATCTACTACTGATGTAGACAGGCCCAGCACGGGATTTAGCTAGATTAAAAATAAAAAAATAATATATATTTTTTTTCATGCGGCTTTGTTACCGATCGCATTCTAAACCACCTAATAAGGATTCAATAAAAAAATAAGTTTTTTTTTTGCAAAATAAATGTTTTAATTTTGTGAACATTTCGATACCACGCATAAATTAATGAAAGTACGGCGACACAGCTGGCAGGCACGACTAACGCGATATCGCTCTTTACAGTCAGATAACTCAAGTCTCTAAAATGACTCTGAAATAGAAAACCAATTTTTTTTTTTTTTTTTTTTTTAGTAGTTTTCAAAAATTCCTATTTATGGTTAATCTGTGTCACCAGTAGATCGCGTGGTTTGAAGGAATTACACGAATTCATTCGTTAACACCCTGTAGAGTTGGACGTTTAATTCGATGCAGTACCTAACTTGACAGTTCAAAGCGAAATAATGTTACCATACTAAAACTAATAGGGGTAGGGAAAGATTTAAGTATGAGCATCATGCAGCAATTAATGATACACCTATAATCATATCATATTACCGCCTATTGTCTGGTAGTATGAGTCTGTCATGCTCACTTAAATGTCCTGCTGATGGTGGCGTTGTAGGTATATCCGGTCGTTGGGTTCCCTGCAACTGTTGAGCTAAGCGATGCGGAAGCGTCATGCCCGTGAACGGGTGCTGTCTGTCGGGACTGGTCAGCTCTTAACTGCTACGGCAATCCTAGAAGGCATATTTTTCTATTTGTTACTCTTATGTGAATTTATTTGTTACGTTAACCTGCATTATTCTCATTCTATGTCGCACGCTACTGTAATGGAATTGTCATGAATAGTCATGATCGACGACTCTTCTCCATAGAACCTACCTTTTGGAACCGTGCACCTAGTTTTGACGTTTTAAAAGTGCCTGTAATCTGGTCTATTTGAAATAAAAAACTTTGACTTTACTTGATTTTGCGAAAAAAACGAATGAGAAAAATAGTTCGATTTAAACAAATCTCTACAAATTCGATCAATTAAGGGCTCCGTTTGGGTCCAAAACTAGTGTCGGGAACTTCGTGGAGTGAGCGCCATCTGTTGTCCGCTGCCTAATTAACCGTGACGTCAACATCGGACCACCACTGCCCGTTGGAGGGAGGAGACCGGCTCGCTCGGTGCGCCCGGAGGATTGCTTCTTGGACCGTACGACGGAACACTCGTGACTCGTCTAGAGTATTCTGTGTAGATCAGCTGAAGAAGTCTGACCTTTTATATCTGACTAGCTTGTCCTTATTTTATGATCATGTAATAATTTGTAATAATTATCTAAAGTATTATATTGTGATCTAGTTCATGTTACTAACACTAACCCAAATACAAGTACTCTCAGTGGTGGAGAGTCTATGTTGGTTTTATTTACTACATTTACCTTGCTCACAATCCTGACATACCAATATTAGCGATAACTGTAATGATAGAATCACTCCTTAACGATTAAATTGTAGTGTCGCTAACAGTAGTCGGACAATCCCGAAAAATGCACGTGAGTAAACGGTAACTATCATAAATATGAATGTGTTTCACGAAAGCTTATAATATAAAAATACTTAGGAGATGTTATTCTTTATTCCCCTTCAGGAAAACTTGTTTACCTTTCTTCCCCACATTTCTCATAACTATCTATACTTACATCACCTCTACACAAAGTGCACTAATTCTCCCCTCGTCTACAAAGTTAGGCGCCATATCCGAGTCGCCACAGTCTTTACGACGGCGCCCGAGACGAGCCGACGACGGCCGACGAGTGACGGGCTGACAAGACGACGCGACGGGGTGGCGGGGATACAATGTTGACAACTATTGGGGTGGGGTCAACATATTTATAGGTTTTATTGGCACAGTGCATCGTTGCTACAGTTGTTTGATTCCATTCTCAGACTATTTTTGTCCAGCGTTGGATATGGTTTATTCCACTTTGTTCACCTGGGTGAACAAAGTGGAATTTTTAGTGTCTTCAATTCACCTCGGATTTATTTCACCTGTCAATATCACCCAGGTGAATTAGTGCCACATATTTGGTCTCCTTTGTTCACCTTGGAATTAAATCACCCAGGTGAACAGTTGCAACTTTTTTTATTAATGTTGTGGACTTTATTCGATTTGATTTTTCTAGCATGTTGTATGTGGGTGAATAAAGTCCACAACATTAATAAAAAAAGTTGCAACTGTTCACCTGGGTGATTTAATTCCAAGGTGAACAAAGGAGACCAAATATGTGGCACTAATTCACCTGGCTGATATTGTCAGGTGAAATAAATCCGAGGTGAATTGAAGACACTAAAAATTCCACTTTGTTCACCCAGGTGATATCACCCAGGTGAACAAGGTGGAATAAACCTTGGATAAGCTTTCTACCAATTTGCACAATGCTGGGGCTTCCTACTCCTCCATACCTTGTTTGAGTGCCACCGATGTGGAATTGTTCTGTCTAGCCCAACTATGTTGTATAATTGACATATCATTTGTAAGGTTAAGTTGCGCTTACCGCGGTCAGTCCTTGGATGGGTGGCCATCCGTTACACATCAAGATCTCTCCCTGCCTCATGCCGGTGTCATACGAATACCTATGATAGTCCTTACGGGTAGTCAGAAACTCAAAAATTGAACAACCAGTCTTCGGCATTGCCCAGTAACTGTGTTGCGGAGGTCTGATGGCAGTCGCTCCGTGTAAAATACTGGTATCCAGATGCATCTGGTTATACTGGAAGCATAGAAAAAGGGTAGGCAAAACGTTGAGGTCGGCTTCATAGAACAGAACACTGCTGGATCTAGGTCCATCGCAAGTAACGCTACATAGAAAAAGGGTAGGCAAAACGTTGAGGTCGGCTTCATAGAACAGAACACTGCTGGATCTAGGTCCATCGCAAGTAACGCTACATAGAAAAAGGGTAGGCAAAACGTTGAGGTCGGCTTCATAGAACAGAACACTGCTGGATCTAGGTCCATCGCAAGTAACGCTACATAGAAAAAGGGTAGGCAAAACGTTGAGGTCGGCTTCATAGAACAGAACACTGCTGGATCTAGGTCCATCGCAAGTAACGCTACATAGAAAAAGGGTAGGCAAAACGTTGAGGTCGGCTTCATAGAACAGAACACTGCTGGATCTAGGTCCATCGCAAGTAACGCTACATAGAAAAAGGGTAGGCAAAACGTTGAGGTCGGCTTCATAGAACAGAACACTGCTGGATCTAGGTCCATCGCAAGTAACGCTACATAGAAAAAGGGTAGGCAAAACGTTGAGGTCGGCTTCATAGAACAGAACACTGCTGGATCTAGGTCCATCGCAAGTAACGCTACAACACGTGTTCAACATTTCTTTTACCTAACGTCCATCTATTCATACTCGAAATATTTTAAGGGATACATCAGTAGGTGGTAAAGAAGCCATAATTTTTTTTTTTTAATTTTAGTAATTTTTATTTACTTGATACACATAACAAATGCTGGCTCATTACTATTTTCAACATCCATTACGCTAGTTTCTACGTAGTATTTATTGCAATTGAAAGGGGCATGTTTTTTTTCAAATTTGTGAATAATTTCTCAAGTATTATTACAATTATAATAATTACGTAAAATAAAAAATTAATTAAAAAAAAAACTCTTTTCTTTGGTTTCTTTATCACCTATAGATGTATCTCTTAAAATATTTCGTGTATGAATAGATGGACCTTATATGTATAAATAACCCTTGATTTTTGAATAGCTCATCAACGCAAAAATTACCTAATCAGCTATCAAATATCATGTCAACTGATGTCATTGGTTGTTAGGCCGTGGTCTGTTACTCGTACAAACGCCGTCGGCCGCGTCCGGCGTGACTTGAATATCTTTTGATGCCTTTCGAAATATTTTCAAATTGTATGGACAGTTTCCTAAGAACATTTTCCTGTAGCCACAACAATTAAGGTAACTGCCCTTATAACTAACCCATCACAAGTGAGTTTTTTTTGCCAATTCTGACGTTTCCAGTACTCCAACCTTAGTTGGTCTGGAAGAGTCTTTTAATCCTTATGGGAAATAGGATCGATTGACATCATAAAAATATTTCGTGAAAACTGCTTCTTTTCTCGCGGACTGTATTTTTTTAAATCTGTGAATGCAGATAGAAATTATTCCAAAAATTAGGGTGGTCTTCTAAGAACGTTTTCCTGTAGGTACAGTGGTTAAGGTTCCGTCTCAAATTACCACCCTGTATTGTGGTCTCTCGTCTCAAATGTCCTACGCATCGTAGAGCATCAGACGTTTGATAGAGACCATTAAAGTACATTTCCATAATAAGCATTCATCGGCTGCGTATAGCGTCACGTCGGACGCAGCCTACGGCGGCGTTTGTAACAGACTACTGCCTTAATATTTTGGTCAACCAATCACATACGTTTACATAAGATTTGACAACAAATAAAATTGATAAGCATTTCAGAAAATAGGGGTAAGTTTAGCAAAAACGACACTAAATCACATGTGTTGTTTATGAGAAAATAATTAAATAACTGAATATAATCCTACACGTTAAAAAAATAAGTCCAACGAAGTCCGCGTGCTTTTCAAACAAGTTATAAAAGCCTCCACAAGTCTTACAAAACACACGATAATAAAAGAAAACTCACACGTAAGCCGTGCTTCATTTGTAACCGACGCGCGGCATCAATGAAACACGTTAGTGTGCGTACCACACAATAACAAACACAGAAGCTCAACTTCGAACAATGTGTTAGATAGGTCATAACAAACTCACACATTCTCAAATGTCAACTCCCAAAAATGTCATAAAAATGTCCTATACATCCTGCAATGAATTATGTTCACAAATAAAGATTTTGATTTGATCAACATTGCGCGTGCAATCGGCGAGTGCTCATCGATTCAAAACTGTTTTATTTTTTAACCGAATCAAAAAAATTAGGTGTTTCTCACGGTAGATAACAGCAAATCACTTGCGAATACTGTAATCGCATGTTTTATGTATTGTTTATGTCAAACAAAATAGAAAAATTATTTTAAAAAAAACGACGAAAAAAGAGTAAAATAATGACCATGTTAGAAAACAAGCAGTTTCAGAAGTCGGTGCTGAACCAAAATGAAAGCACCGACTTCTGAAATAATAATATACATTTTATAATTCATTCGTATGTTTTTGAGTCGATTTTATTTTTTCTTGTTCAAAATTTCACGTGTACAAACCCCGAGATCAATAACGATTGGCTCCCTATCCCCTCCCCCCAAAACTATGAGTTGCCTTTAGTAGTTGAGTCTCGGGATATTTATTGCTCTTGCTTTTAACTCTAAACTCGACTGAAAAACCCGAGACTAGGATCGAGAGCTACCAAAATCCTGGATCCGTCCTGGTGGTGAATGTCAGTGGAAAGCGACTGCCACCTAAATTCAACAACCTCATGTAGTGACATATGGCATCAGACGGAAGCAACCCAATATTTAACAGACTTCAAAAAAAAGAGGAGGCAGTAAAAAGAAAAATCGACTTCAAAAAAAAAAACCTTAAAAAAATTAAAATTAAAAAAAAATGGTAATTATTTTACTCTTTTCAGGTTTTTTTTTTAAGTCGGTTTATTTATTTTTATTCCAGTTCGTTTTTCGTTTGTTAGGAGCGGTCCTTCTGAAGCTTTTGTTTGTTGTCACTGGCTAGTATAAATCATACTGCTACAAAGAGCTCGCTATTAAGCTGCCATTACAAATATGGCTGAAGCGGCAAACGTGCGACTTTATAGCCGCTGTAGCGCGACTAAAAGTTGCCGACGATAATTTTCAGCCTTGTATTCACTTGTAAATAACCATGTATTCACTTGTGACTTTTGCAGCGCCTGAAAATAGCAAACAACGTTAAGAGAGCTATTTTATATTGTAACACCTTATGTACAATTAATTGGCAAAAATAAATATATTTGAAACTATTGTCAGGAGAGGAGACTCTTTTATCGTCGGACCAAATGCATACCTCGGGAATGCATTTGGTCATTTCGTGGTTCCTATGGGTTTTCACGTGGACGAAGTCGCGAGCAAAAGCTAGTCAATAACATTTATTACGAAAATGTTTTTAAACTTTCGCGATTTGTACACATTATAAAAATAGTGAATCGGGTCTTCTCGCGTAACAAACTTTATGAGGCACAAATTACCTTTTATCCCGACGTTTCGGCCGAATTTCACCGGTCGTGGTCACGGGTAGACTGAAGTGGCGGAGCAGTTGTCATCTTCGTGAAGCAAGGGCATTTTCATCTACCCTCACTTGATCTTGATTTTTTATAAAATTAGTGTCGGTACTTCGACACACCACACTAACGACGTCTTTACACTCGCCTAAACCGTCCCGTTGACGATAACACTTGCTGATGACCGGATTCCATGATGTTGATAGTTTGTATCCATCTTCCCGATTGAAATTCTTGTATTTCTTAATTTCAATCGCTTCACGTACAATTCTGGGATAATAGTGACGATCGGTGGAGAGGATTTTTGGACTATGTAATTCTATCCAGTGATTGGAACCGGACTCCAGAAGATGCTCGGCTATTGCGGACTTATTTATCTGGCGGTTTTTGACTGCGGCGATATGTTCCTTAACCCGTTCTGCGATCGTTCTTTTGGTCTGCCCGATATAAGAACTACCGCAACTGCAGTCAATCTTGTAGACGCCAGGTGTCTGAAGAGGAATAACATCCTTTGGAGTACGCAGTTGCCTTGATACCTTGGAGAGAGGACTATATACAGTCTTAATGGCGTATTTCTGTAGTACTGTACCAATTTTATCCGTCACTCCTTTTAAATACGGCATGAACGCTGGCACTCTGTTTACCCCCGGTTTTTTATCTTTCCTCTTCGGACGTCGTAGGTACCCACTGTATCCGTTTGTCTTCAATACCTCCTGAACATGAGCGAGCTCCATATCTAAATGTTCAGCGTCGCACAGATCGTATGCTCTGTTCGTCAGTGAGGTGACAACTGATTGAAGGTGACGCGGATGGTGGTGCGAATGGGCATTAAGGTACCTATCTGTGTGTGTCGGTTTTCGGTATACAGTGTGTCCTAGGGTACCATCATGTCTCACCTTTACCTGTACATCGAGAAAAGCTAACGACCTGCCTGTTTCCATTTCAAAAGTAAAATCGATGTTCGGATGTATGGAATTCAAGCGGCTAGCTAATTGTTCTGCTTCCTGACAACTACCCTTCATGATGCAAAAGACATCGTCGACATACCTTTTCCACAGCTTCACTCCTGCTGCCAGCTGCTTATATCGGGCAGACCAAAAGAACGATCGCAGAACGGGTTAAGGAACATATCGCCGCAGTCAAAAACCGCCAGATAAATAAGTCCGCAATAGCCGAGCATCTTCTGGAGTCCGGTTCCAATCACTGGATAGAATTACATAGTCCAAAAATCCTCTCCACCGATCGTCACTATTATCCCAGAATTGTACGTGAAGCGATTGAAATTAAGAAATACAAGAATTTCAATCGGGAAGATGGATACAAACTATCAACATCATGGAATCCGGTCATCAGCAAGTGTTATCGTCAACGGGACGGTTTAGGCGAGTGTAAAGACGTCGTTAGTGTGGTGTGTCGAAGTACCGACACTAATTTTATAAAAAATCAAGATCAAGTGAGGGTAGATGAAAATGCCCTTGCTTCACGAAGATGACAACTGCTCCGCCACTTCAGTCTACCCGTGACCACGGCCGGTGAAATTCGGCCGAAACGTCGGGATAAAAGGTAATTTGTGCCTCATAAAGTTTGTTACGCGAGAAGACCCGATTCACTATTTTTATAATATTTATTACGAATTTTATATACCCAATAAAGCCTTAATTTCAGTGCCTACAGTATAATTTCGCATAGAGCGGCTCTTTTATAATTATAGTACACGTCGTGATAAAATAAAAATGACCAAATTCCCGAGATATAGGTACGAGTTCGTAGCCGACGGAAGACAGCAGTTGCGACACTACTGGTTTCTATGTATTTCTATCAAATATCTTCCGCAGCTAGCGACACGTCGTCTGACTACACGTCGTACGACCGCAGACCGACGCTGGAGCAACAACACGTCGAATCTTTCTCAAAAAATGAGTTTTTCCAATTCCGAGGAAGAAAAATTGATAAACCAGGTGGTCCAATATCCTGCACTATACGATGCATCTCACAAAAACTATATAAACGGTATACTTTTATAATAAAAACAAGTGCCGACGAAGCTCGTCGCGACGTCCCACCGCCGCCGGTCACGATCCACCGAGATCTCCCGTCGTAGAGCCGGTCATCCCTTCAGACTCCGCAGTCACACCGATAATTCAGCCCTCATCAAGCTGTCTCCCCCCCCCCCCCCCCTATGTCCACGCCAGCAACGCCCTAAGCCAAGGTCCGAGTCCCACTAGGGGTCGCCCTTAGTGCTGTTGTTGCAGGTAGTCATGATTATGATTAATTACGGTTTACTCACGTGCATTTTTCGGGATTGCCCGACTAGTTTCGGACCCAAACGGAGCCCTTAATCATGAGCTGATCACGCGGTGAGGTCGCGAGTCGACTGATATTAATCATAAATATGAATGTGTCTCACGAAAGTTATAATACAAAAAAGGTAGTCATGATGTTAGTGTAGTACAAGTAGTTAGCTTAGGTTAAGTATTTTACTCCCCCCCCCCCATTGGCTGGAGACCCTTCAGGTCTCGCCAATAATTGCTCGGTTACGTAGAAACCGTCCCCTACGACGACCTACAGCAGTCCAATAGAAAAAAAAAAACAAGTCATCGTCGTCTTCTTTCTCTTCTAACAAAAGATACAAAAGTAAATCACGATCGCTAATCCCAAACAGGTCACACATCTTGTCTCATGGAACATTCAGAACTAACTGGAATACGACGCTGCCATCTGCTGCAGACATCTGCAGTTGGGTTCGGAATCATGACTGCAGCGACACGACGATGCAACCTGTCGCTGCGACATGTCGTCAGCTACTGCTGTCTGCAGTCGCCTACGAACTCTTACTTTTAGGCAACGTTATGTCGCTCGTCTGCACCTCAACACTTTACAATCGTTGCGGTGTGTGATGAACGACCACGTCAACATTTTTATCGCACAACTTTTCCCCGCAACTGCGGTCAACTCGAATGAAACTCTTCCGGAGTTTGAACAAAGTTGTTTATCGATTGGTCGCGGGTCGCGGTCGAGTGACGTTAGTGGACCTATTTGCATAGTATTGTAACTTTTACACTGAAAGTATTTCGGAGCATGAAGGAATTTATCTTGGAATTGTTTTTGGTGAATTCTGACACGAGTTATTTTAGGGGCAGGTCTGACTGCGCTATACTATTTCGCTATAGTAAAGCATATTGCGTCATATAGCACGACGTTCACCGTATATACTATATCGCAAGCCGGTCTACTATGTATAGCAAGTTATTTGAAGGCGATCCATCGGGCGATGGAATCGGTAGAAGTGAGGCGGGGCGGGGTACGGAGAATCGTACGATATAGGTACCTCCGGTTTCTGAATTGAGAATTCAAGCAGTATTAAAGTAACATTTGAGTACGAAGTTATCAAAAAAATGACGGATTTTAAAGCATTGTTTTGACAACTCCCTACTCAAATACTACTTAAGTATTGCTTATCCCGAATTCTCAATTCAGAAACCGGAGGATAGTGCTGAAAATCGCTCAAGTTTATCGCGTACAGCAAGTCAATACTTTATAGCACAGCGTTATGTAAACGTGTCTTTATAAAATGTATGCTGAGCGATATCGTTGTGCTATACAATATTTGCTATTTGCTATAAGTATATTATAACGTAGTCTGAACTGCGCTTTAAAATTAAATTACTACGGTCATAGTCTACGTTTTTCTTAAAGATAATAACTTATGTCTAGCCAAGCAGAGGGAGGTCGCTAGTACATAACAAACAAGGAAGCTTCTAGAAATTAATATTGTTTTCCCCCCCATAATTTAGTTCCGCTCTCTGTAAGTTATCGACAGGAAGTACCCTCACAGTCAATATATTAGCTAGAGTGCACATCGCTGGTCTACATGATGTGCGATAGCGGATCTTAAAAGAAAGAAAGAAACCTTGTGTATTCGCGCCAAAATGCCGTACAAAAATAAAATAAAAGTATAAACGTAATCAAAAAGAAACTATTGAGAAAAATATGCGTCACATACTCGCATCATCAATATCATTATCATTGATCATCATCAACGTCATCATCATCATTATCATTGATCCCCGGTCGGGCAGTGTTATTGAGTTTTTCCGTTTAAAATTTCTCAGTAGCAGCCCGGAGTCTGGATTTGTGCCCGATTGATGGCAATAGACTCGCCCCCTATTAGGATCTTATCACAGTGGCGATTTGATAGCCAATTCAAAGCGAGGCGAGAGCGCAGCGGGCTCGCCGCGATTTCGCAGCGAGAGCGCCGTAAGGGCTTTATCATAGTGGCGATTCGCGAGCGAATTCAAAGCGAGGCGAGAGAGCAGCGGGCTCGCCGCGAGTTCGCAGCGAGAGCGCCGTAAGGGCTTTATCATAGTGGCGATTCGCGAGCGAATTCAAAGCGAGGCGAGAGAGCAGCAGGCTCGCCGCGAGTTCGCAGCGAGAGCGCCGTGGGGGCTTTATCATAGTGGCGATTCGCGAGCGAATTCAAAGCGAGGCGAGAGAGCAGCGGGCTCGCCGCGAGTTCGCAGCGAGAGCGCCGTAAGGGCTTTATCATAGTGGCGATTCGCGAGCGAATTCAAAGCGAGGCGAGAGAGCAGCGGGCTCGCCGCGAGTTCGCAGCGAGAGCGCCGTGAGGGCTTTATCATAGTGGCGATTCGCGAGCGAATTCAAAGCGAAGCGGGCACGCCGCGAGTTCGCAGCGAGAGCGCATTTAGCTCCTCGAAAGTTCGCGGCGCGGCGAGCCCTTACATAGAATTTAAACATAACGGGCAAAATGACGATGTGCTATACACCTCTGCCCGATCCTTTAAGGGTTACATGCGTGAGTATCTATGTATGTAATTTAAGTAGTATTTTACAAGTCGCGTCACTTCCCGGCAACTAATTGACCTGATTACAACAGCTGACTCATAGACAACACCGCTCTATAACTCTGTTGTCTACTCCACTCTAACACTACGTCACACTCGGTCGCTCGCCGATGGAGATACAACACGTGTTCCAATGATTGTTGGCACGTTTAGGGAGAGGTTAGTCGGGAACTAGGCTATGTGTTTAGCGTCGCTAATTCTTTTCGGAGCAAAAAAGTATTCTAAAAGAAGAGCCAAAAAAAAACTGAAAATAGTAATGTTTAAATCACTGAGCTTTTATTTAACCCCCCAACTTAGGATTATTCCGATCTGTCCCCCTGTTCTGTCACCTCGTCGGTAACAGGGGAACAGATCGAAACTTTGTATTTCTATTTGTCCCCCGTAAAGAACAGTAGGGGACAGACCAGAAATAATTCGTATGATCTGTCCGTTCGTCCTGGTGACAGGGGAACAGATCGATTTTTTTATTCTTGATTGGTCCCCCGAAGGGGACAGATCAGGGCGACAAATCGGAATATTGCCCACCTTAGATGTACAACACGGTCGACAGTCATCGGTGGCCACGGTTTTCTATGACCCCAATATTTTATATTTTTTGTTTGAAATATGAAATTCCAGGATATAGCTTCAGAAGAAAATATACATACATAAATAATAATATATGCACCACGCTTCCCTAAGCACGAAGTTCGTAGTTTCGGCCTTAGTTACGAGCGTTTCCTACTCCCTATCACATATGGATATACGATTATTTCGTCGTCCGAACTAAGAAATTCGAATGTAACCAAAGCATACGGGCACCTCTCATAAATACCAAATGACATGTTTACCCCGACATGTCATCGATCAATCGATACCACAATGTACAAAAACTGCTACCTGAGAGTTCCTGATTGCACAGCTGTCTCTCAATTGTTTACTCCACACTCGAGTAATTCTATTTGCTCTTATTTGTAGCTATACTGTGTAAGGTACGCCATGACAGATTGGTAACAACATAAGCGTATGGCCGTAAGAAGCAGCGATAGCGCTTGATCGCTTGCCTTCCATGCGAATCCTTCTTAGGGTTCCGTAACCAAAGGTTAAAACGGGACCCTATTACTAAGACTCCGCTGTCCGTCCGCCCGTCTGTCACCAGGCTGTATCTCATGAACCGTGATAGTTAGATTGCTGAAATTTTCACAGATGATGTATTTCTGTTGCCGCTATAACAACAAATACTAAAAAACAGAATAAAATAAATATTTAAGGGGGCTCCCATACAACAAACGTGATTTTTTTGCTCGTTTTTGCTCGATATTGATAACGACAACAGGTAGACGCTTGAAATATTCACAGAATATTCGGGTTTAAGAAACTTTATTCTCATAAAGAATTACATTCACTTACATGAGAATATAACTAATATTACAATATTTGCCGAGCGGCGTAATAGGAAAACAACAATACATTCAATAAACAAAATAAAAGTTAAAACAAAAAAAAAAAAAAAAATTAAAGAGGATAAATGTGAATACTTTTATAATAATCAAGTTACCACGATCTTCCCGTTTATCTACTCATGTGCTTCTATCGCAAAAATGTACACAGATCGAGCGTAGCTAGATGTGGTACGAGTAGGTATGTGTTTGTTTTGGTGAGCGTAGTTTATAGTTGTGTTGTGTTATTTTTAATATAATGTTTTAGTATTTTTTTAAACATAGTCATGGATTTAGCTTGTTTTATATTTATTGGTAACATATTATATAACTTTGCACCATCGTACATAATATTTTTTTTCCCATAGTTTGTACGATACGAATATTTAGTTATATATTCACTTTAAAAATAAATAATTAAATTAAAATAAAACAAATATTTAAGGGGGGCTCCCATATAACAGACATGATTTTTTGGCCGTTTTTATAGGTAATGGTACGGAACCCTTCATGCGCGAGTCCGACTCGCACTTGGCCGGTTTTATTTGATAATCTAACTGACGGACTAATTAGATTTTTTCAGTCAAATACCCTATTTCTCGTTATTTTTTCAGTCAAATACCCTATTTCGCCTTATTTTTTCAGTCAAATACCCTATTTCGCCTTATTTTTTGTCTCCTTAAGATTGATTGTAATTGAGAGCCATATCTACGTGACCGGCCAGTTATTGGCGAAACCTGAAGGGTCTCCAGCCAATGGAGAGGAAGTAAAGTAATTAACCTAAGCTAACAACTTATACTACACTAACATCATGACTACCTGCAACAACAGCACTAAGGGCGACACCTAGTGGGACGAGCACGAGGCTTAGGGGGTTGGGTGGGAGACAGCTTGATGAGGGCTGAATTATCGGTGGAAGAGGAGATCGGCTCTACAACGGGACAGTTCGATGAATCGTGAACCAATTTCGCGTTTCATCTTTCCACTTTATAGACTAGTCTTAGAAACCAAAAATGAGGACAGATTAAAAAAATAATGCACAAGTATTCCTAAAATTATTTAATTAATAATCAAAATTCGATAACCAAAATTACAACAAAAGATAATTTAGAACTATCACATCCAAAACTCTAATTACTACAAGTGATTTCCGGAATTACAAAATAATTATATGCAACCGAATAACAACGTAAAAGTGAGAGAGATGTTCAACCGTTGCCGACCGAAAACAGAGTGAACCCGTTACTAAGCGCGCGCCGTGTTTTATAGACCGTTTTGACAGATCGTGAAGTAAAATGTCGGACTACCGCCATGACCTCATTAAATCTCTAATACTAGTTTAGATCAAGCTCCTAACTTTGTGCTGCAGTATACCGAACGTCAAATTAACAAATATCTAAACTTTAGTTAATTAGATAACAAGATACTACGTGCGAGCGCTTAGCTACTGTATTAGTTCTTGTTATCTAATTAAGTAGTATAGTTTAGATTATATGTTTTTATTTGATTGTGTTCTTTAATGATAAATAGCTATCCTGTAAAGTTTCGCGATTTAAATCGAAATAAGCCTGTATTACTGCAATTCAAAGGTAGGGGCTTAATCTAAACTATAAACGGAAAGATAAATGACGCCCAGGCTTGGTTAATAAGTTAAAACTTTTGGTAAGATAGAATAAATTGAGAGCTGGAAATAGTGGAAATTATGATTACGGCATAAAGCAAAGATAATTCGGTAAAATTGTTTATTGAAAAAAACATAGATGAACTTGTTTTTTTTCATTATTTACTTTCTATTGAACTAAGAATACAACAATTTTAATCACGTAAATAAAACTAAGATTCACTTTTTATCTAAGATAAGGCTTTAATTTTTTGCAATTTGTAGTCCTCAATTGTTCTTGGCTGTCAGTAAGACTACAAGGCGGAAAAAACTACAAACTTAATAAAACAAGGTCCCGATCACAGATATACAGAGTGTAAAAAGACCCATCACATAGCCGAAATCCACGCACTCTGTACATCAAACTAAATTACATTGACCAAAAATAATTGCTGGGAAACGACTTTTATTTTTTGGCATGAAAAAAAACGCTTTTTTTGTAGCGCGCAAATTATGTTTTTGGTGATGCCGCGCGTTTGCATGCGTGCAGCGGCTACACAGCTGAGCCAAGGCGGTTGTGTGCGTTTGATATTCATTGCGTTTTTGTAACTTCAAATGCGTAATTTGCTAGGAAAAATTGATATTTTTGATAATGTTTGTATGGAAGAAAGTTTAGTATTATTACTTGGAAATCGTTTTGGGAAAAAACTAAAAAAAAAATGTGTACTTTGACCTTCAATATCTCCAAAACCAATGATTTCCCAGGTATGGTTTGTTAGAAAAAAATGATCCTAATGATGGGTAGAACACGTGGTTTTCGTTATCGTTAAGGGTCTTTTTACACCCGATAGATTCAAATCGATATGTATAACCGGAATTGATAAGTCGTCGTGGTCGCTGAAAACCAGCGCTGGGGCTCTGTCTTGCATAGGGTCGCAGCATAATGCTGAGCGATAGCCGTTTTGCGTGGATGTGACGCATGTTTCCCTCAACCTTATTTTTTTTGTTTTTTGTGTTTATTTTCTTTTTGCGTCATGTTTACCGCAAATAAACGTATTTTCTTTCTTTCATAAGAAAGTATCCATAAAGATCAATAACTAAGGAAATGATTCAAAAAGTGCCAAACAAGTATCATTGCTCTACATACACTTAGACGCACAATCGACAGTTCAACATTTAATTGTGTATCGCCCATCATTGTTAGCAGTGATTTACTGCCGATGCGTGCACGCATGCGGGCGGACGTGACCGCCATCTTGTTTTATGGCATACCACACCGTGGCCACAAGATCAGAAGGTTCAGAATGCAACTAACAATCGCTACAGTAAAAGGTAAAAAGATTGCAGACTTTCATAAAAATAATTAGTTTTCGGCACGCAGTGGTAGTAACAGTAGGGTTACCAGATGGTCGGGATTCCCTCGACATTTTAAATAATGTACCGACTCCCGACAAAATACAACAAACAGTTGATCGTAAAATTCTATGCACGAATATAATTTGAAAAATCTTAAATTTTAAACCTTTTAATTCTTCTTTTAGGATCCAAGTTGGTGGATTTAGTAAAAGTCAAATAAATACATGTGGCAACGTAAAAAAATGAATAATGTTTAGTTTTTGTTTTTTGTATGCTATTGAATTGACATAAAAAATAAAATTTAACTCATAATATTTATTTCTCCAGACAACAACCCCAAAATCCCGACATTTTGTGATTTTATCCAGATATTTCGGTGTTCCGATCTGGCAACCCTAGGTAACAGATGCAGTGCACTTAACCCTTTAACCGCCCAAGTCGGATATATCCGACAAAAAAAAAGTGTCCAATTCGCCCATGTCGGATAAATACGACAAAAAATATGTTTAATATGTATTCATTTATTGATGTAACATGTTTATAATACTCTTTTCATAGTACCTAGTTATTGTTTTGCCGATTTATGTGCTGGGTGCTAGGGGCACGGGAACTGATAGGGCATCCAATCCCGCGGCTTACTTGTAATCTCAGAATTTGCAAGATTGATTCTTAAATAAACTTTTTCTTAAATAAACAAACTAGGCACTTCTGTAAGTGATCTATAAAGAAATTAGCTTCAACTTAAAAAAAAACAACTTAGTTAGACTTATTTAGGTTAACCCATAACAAAAACTATATGCTATCAATGTTTAAACAATTTCATTGATTTCCACTAATAAACAATAAAAGTAAATATATTACACGACGTGAAGCGGAAATTTTTACACACTTTTTCACAACATAATTCGGTCGTTAGCGAAAACCAATGAAATCAGCTGTCAAAACAAGATTTTTGATCATCCAATCCAATCAATTTGATTTTAGATGGTTGACAAAATGTCAAGTCAACTAAACGCACTTACACGTTTCGTTTCAGGTAATTTTTTACAGACATATTAAATACCGGGAATTCCCGAAATTTTTGGAATTAAATTTTACAAATCCCAGGATTTTCGGGGTTTATTTTTTAATATATCCGTAAAAATTCATCGAATCCTCTAGACAGGACTTACCTTACGGTGAAAAGAGTATATTTCATGCTCTCGAAACTCTACGCAGTGGGTTTTCTGTAATTGTTTTGTGGTATGGCGTCTATGGTGACAATTCGCCATGTATCTGTAGTATGGGGTATTGGGTCAACGACAGATGGGACGCCGATAAAGTAGGGATTACTGATATATGGGATCTGTGGGATGATTGTAATCTGTTCTTGTTTTGTACACTAATGTCTGTTCAAATAATTGTTTATAAGATAAAGGAATTGATCCAATTTTAATAAGAACATATGTTTTGTGGCCAAATAGTTTAAAAAAAATATGATAGTTATTGTCTTCATTTATTGTTTTTACACACATATTATATTTTTTAAATACATATCATAAAAAAACAATGCACATTCAAAAATAAAAAATATAGTAGCCCACCGGCATCGGCAACAGGGTCCAAGCTGCCGATAGTCAGGGCTCCAGAGCAAGGAACCTCCTCACTATGCATGCCGTGTCAAGGAGTACTGCTTTTTGTATCAAGCCCTTGATCCAGCCGCCCAACGAGAGCCTCATGAGGTGTTGATCGAGGCTCTTGGCTATTAGGCCATTCGCCATAACAACTATCGGAACCGTACCGAACTACCGTTCACACGTATTTAACCCCTCACAAAAAACACAAGCTTTATCCTTAAACAATGCAAACACACACATAGTTAAATCTTGAGAATGACTGTATGTGAACAATACACACCAACACAAGTGGTCTCGACCACAACAATACAAGCATGGAGCACGTGTGAGCACGCCTTTTGTGGTCACTGAGCACAGAAGATAAAGCACACAAGAGTATATAAAGGGTGTGTTAGCATCTCTATACAGGCTGTAAACAAATTAATTTAATTCGTTAAAACCATAAATATGATCTTACTACTGGTGTAGATTGAAACGAAACGGGATCTAGCTTGATTATAGAAATATAAACTTTCTTGCGATTGGGGTTAGTGCTCGTACCTAAAATAAGGATTCAATAAAAAACAAGCTTCTCTAGCTTCTCAAGGGTCTTAAGAGAATATCGGTCTTTGCAGTCGGTTGACTCAGGGCTCTAAAATGATGTCGCGGCGCATGCAGCTGCGAATCCCGCGACCCCGGCCAAGGGTCAGGAGAAGGAACACCGTGGGTTTTTCCCACGAAAAAAAAAAAAATATGGCTCTAAAATATGATTCTGAAATAGAAAACCAAGTTAACAAAAAACTGTTGTTTTCCCGGAAAACCATTTAGGGTTATTCTCTTACCAGTAGATCACGCGGTTTGAAGGAATTACACGAATACGTATACACCCTGTACACGGTGTAAATAAATTCATCTAATTCCTTAAAACTACATGATCTGTTACTGATTTACTAGCTTAGTTTTAGTATATACTAAACCTGAAAATAGTTTGTTCAGAATCACTAGGAAAATCGATTGACATATTTTTCACACCACATTTTTTTTCATAAATTTCACTTTTTTTTTCAATAGGTTTCTACCCATAACAGTTGACGGAAATAGATACCTTGAGGCTTGAGATGATCCGCTCGGTCAGTTTCCGTGTATTAGACAACCCCTGCATAGCACATCCCAGGCATTTCACACTTTACTAGGGAGCTTAACGCGACACAGACTACGATGTAACTTGGAGATTTATTAAAAAAAAAACACATATTCAGGCAGTTCTGTTGAAAATCTTGTTGGGGTGTCTCGGTTTTTGTATATACTAAAAATAGCGTTGTAGATGAATCCTGAACGGTATTTTGATTAATTGAAAATAAAATAAACGATGAAAATAAAAATAGTTTTAAAGAACATTTTATTGCCACTCATAAATAAATGAATGCTCGGCAAGACATCTGGCGGACACTAGTAGCGCGGTATCGCTTCGCGCAGTTAGTTAATTCCGAAAGCTAAGATGCCTCACATTAAGATCACCATGTTTTTTTTTGTTTTTTTTTTTGCTCCATCTTATTTGCCCCATGCAGTGTCAAGTAGTAGTAAGTATATATACATGTGCCTTTTTGGTTTGTAGATAGATAGCCTTGAATGAATACTAGATGTTGAATATCTGATTGTCTTAAATATCGACTTAAAATATTTCATCGATTACGCTGTTTTACACCAAGTGTCAATAAAAAATTAGCTTATTTTTATTTCGTCACAAACATATTCATTTTATTTTTTGTTAAAATTGACCATTCTGTCTTAGTAACGAATTCAGAAAATTGAGTTTTTAATCCGGGACCCCAAATATGACCTAGAATGTAAATACAGCTGATCATAGATAGATCTTAGCTTATTTTTATCAAAGTTTGAATAGCTGTTTCTTTAAAACTATTGACTTTTAAAAAAATATAACATCACGCATGTATTCCCCGGAGGGTAAGGCAGAGGTGTGTGTACACCCTCATTTCGTTGCTATCTTTAAACCTATGTAGAAGGGGGCGAGCCTATTCAAAAAATTATAGTCAAAAGTTATTCATTAATGGGTAATTTAATACCTACCTACCTTTTCGGATAACTACGATTAACATTATATTTGCCATATTGACAAATCACCACGCGGTCAGTCAGAGCTTGTCTGTACTTATCCTTATATCTCACTAGATTTTGCCCGCGGCTTCGCTCGCGTTAATTTATCTCAAAAAAACTCTTAACACACTACTAAAGTTTCTATAATAATATAATTCAATCGTGATTCGAAGGACACGTGGTGCCATCTATGTACGTTATTGTTGTTTTCCTCGGGAACAGTACTTTTTTCGGGATAAAAGGTACCCTATGTCCGTTTCTGTACACCTGATAACGTATATGCAAAATTTCAGTATGATTGGTTCAGTGGTTTAGGCGTGAAAAGGTAACAAACAAACTTACTTTCGCATTTATAATATTAAGTTAGGATTTCACGTGAGATCCTTGTGTGTATGTTCCCACGCGGATCCCGTGTAAGATGTAGGTCAGAGGTACCTAGCAACTGTTTGGTTTGTTGTACATCTATGTTGAAGGTTACTGAGCGGTCTATATTTACCGTACTTCTTAGTTTATCGTTGGTTTTGTTGTTATTAAGGGCGTCTCACGGCTATGGGACGCGGAGGGAAAGTACTTTAAATATTGTATACATATAGGATATTTTGTTTCACGGCGACATTCTTTTATTTTTAAAACACAGCACGTGTCGTTGTGTTATCTATACGGTCTTCCTGGCTGGCTACTACCTGAATATTAAAGTGTTCCCGAGCGTGTATGTGGGAGCAAGTAGAGGGGTATAGGGTTTTTTTTTGCTCCATCTTACACCCTTTCTACGATTACCGTCAGGTGTGACTAGGTTCAAACGCAAAGCGACCAAAGCAAAGAATAAATAAAAAGTGAAAAAATCCTAAAGGACATTTAGTTTCGTAGTACCACTTAGTGGCTTCTCGGCGCTAAGCTCGGGTGCGGGCCCTGCACAGAACAAATGTTTTGTATAAATCCATCCATGTACAGGGGCCTAATTCTCCTAAAATAAATCTTGATAAATCACAACCGAACCAAAGCCGAACCGTTCATTCAGACAGTTCTCAATTTCAAAAGCTATCAAATTGTTTGACACAAAAAACAAAATCAATCATTTTGAAAGTTTTCGAAAACAAAAACTGACTGACGGTTGTGGTTCGATTGCGTTTGGCAACAATTTATTTTAGGAGAATTGAAGGGTCATTTACAAAAACAGCATAACTTTTTTTCGTAAAATTTTTCAATACAGACAAAAAGCTTCATAACATTGTCAATGTTAAAGATAAACATTTGAATTTAATTTATGTTAATGTTGAATATGTTGTGAATTAAATTATTAATTATTTTAATCTTAAATGCTTCACATTACTGTAAACTATCTATAAGAACACTTAGGATAAAAAGGATGAAAATTCCAGTTATGCTGTTTTTGTAAATAACCCTTCAATTGGGCCCCAGGGCGTCCCACGACTTTGTCACATGGACGGAAAGTACCTTAAATACTGTAGATAGAAAAAAATACTGAATGAAGACTTCATTTTTATTTTAAAAACAGTACGAACTGTATTCAAAGAATTTTAAATAATCACCTGTCTGAACGGGGAATCGAACCCGCTAAATGTGAAAAAAAAAATCCTGTAATTTTATTGTACTGATCGAAAGGATCATATACATTTATTTCTTCTGAATAACATAGCATCTAAAATAAAAGGAAGACCATGAAATGTAACATTATATTAATTCTTAAAGAAAACTACCTCGTTGTTGAAAAGATTACGCAACAGTGTCATTTAAATTTCTAGTCTTGAACCGTGTAATTTATAGCACTAAAACGTATTTAATAAAAAACTTTAAATAAAATTAAAAACCGAGTTCAAAAAAAACTAAAAAAAATAGTGAAATAATTAGCATGGCATCAGTCTCAGAAGTCGGTGCAATTCAACACTGAAACAAATAAAAGCCATCGAATTCAGAAACTGTTAATTTTATACCATGCAAATTATTTCACTCTTTTTTTAGTTTTTTTTTTTGAAGTCGGTTTTTACTTTTATTTAAAGTTTTTTTTATTTATCGACTTTCTCACTGACTCAGAAATTTATTTCGAATATTAATCCATGTAGAACATGTTGCTTATTTTATTGCGAGTACGTATTTGTAAACCAAAACACAATAAAGCTGAGTTTCGTGAAACATGTCCTAAATCTCAAAATGGTAATAAACGAAAGTTCTGCACTAAAATGTTTGAAATCATGTACCTACCTACTCGCGTTACCTTATACGTCGGCTATCATAACTTCATCATCAGAGATTTGGAATGTTATTGTTACCATCTGTTTAAAAGTAAACAGCGAACAGGATTCGTCTCTGTGTTTATTTTTATAAAAAAACAAATTGCATTTATGAAACCACTCATTTTTTTTATGTGTTGCTGTGTTTTATTTTTTGCGCCGATCTCCTCAACAAACATAAAAAGCATGTTGCTATGTATAAAAGGGACAATATTTTGAATTCATATATGCCCTTGCATAACGGCTCGCTGAATACATTTAGTGCTAAAACATATTTAGGTATTTCACCAATATATCCCTCAAAATTTTATATGATTCTCCAAAATAAATAATTAGTGACTATAAATTAAGTCCAATAAATAATTCGTGATTTTGAAATCCCGGGAATAAAACGTCATTATAATTATTCATGGATTTTAGAGGAGGTATTATGCACTCTATGTTACCTACTTCCTTCCTCGAAGTTTAGGTAAATATACGGCTTCACTCTACCTATTTCGAACTCTGGTCATTACATATTACAATTACTAGCTTCTGCCCGCGACTTCGTACGCGGATCCTGTTGCTTATGCCAGCGACAACAGGGTCGTCAAAATCGAAGATCTGAAACGTCTGATGTCGAATTCTAAGAGCCCGGGGACGGGTAAACAACGGGATGCGCGAGACGATTCGAGACGTTCCAGATCTTTCATTTTTGTAAGTTAACAGGAAATGCCCATCAGACTAAACAACTTTTGCTAAGACGTCATTCCTATACATGTTATAGTGTCGCTGGGCTTTGGAGTTCCACAACAGGTATTCCAGATCTTCAAATTTATTCTCACAGCAGAAAATGCTCTTCACGCGGAATAATTTTTGCTATGGCACCATTTTTATGTCTCTTATACTTTAGCTGGTCTTTTGCGGTTCTGCAACAGGTGTTCCATTTTCCAAAATAAATTATAGCCTATATGTTGCCCAGACTTAATACCTAAACCTACAACAAAAAAAACTTTTCTTCCCGTAATTCCACAGCGGATCCCAAGGGCACACTGAATTAACAATAATATTGCAAATAACTTTAAAAAAATCTTTATAAACTATATTTGGGGTTTTTCCTTCAGGAGCTAATATATAAAGACCGGAAGCGTTGCTGATCCTTGAAAAATGCTATGAGAAAAACAGCTGGTTGTCAGGTCAACACCAGCGGCTTTAAGCGTCTGACCTTCTGACTTGGTTATTGTCATGGCAAAGCATGTAGTCACAGGGAACTGTGTGCGCTTAAATTGAAAGAGGAAATTGTTGGGGATGAGTGGTACGCGCGGTATGAACACAGCCTCACCGGCACCACACCCAGTGAGGATTGTAGCAACAATTATATTACGTTGTAAAGTGTTGACAGTAAGACGGGTTCCGTTGCACAGTTTTGGCGGAGTTAAATTTCGCATCAGCATTATGGGAACACCGACTTTAAGTCTTATTTTATGAGCAGGGAAACCACTCGCTGTAAGTGAATTGAGAAACTAAGCTGGGTAATTAGTGGCGTCGTCCTGATCGACCACACTGTCGAAAGAAGTGTAAACCACTTCATCCCCTACAATATCCGCCAAATTTTTTTGATTAATATTTGTAGCTTGATCATTTGTTGGGGTCAATATGGCGTGTTCGCATAACCATGAATTTTCTAATAATCTAAGTGACTGCTCCCCTGCGTTACCGGGTAGGCTACCGTGTCACGAAGATACATGGAAAAGGAAATTAAACACTCAAATAACATAAGCTCGAAGGCATATTTATACGATAAAAAAAATGAGAGTTTTGGCTAGTAGAGTCAAATTTTCAATGATATACCATCGTCATCAAAAATTAGTCCTAAACTGTTACCGCCTTCACCGCGTGGAGGTACTCTAAGCTTATGTTATTTTATAATTATACAGTGAAATTAGTGATAAATTTGATTTCCACATCAGATGTTTCTGATCTTCGATTTTTATAAGTCAACAGGAAATGCCCATCAGACCGAACAACTTTTGCGAAGACGTCATTCTTATGTGTTATGGTGTAGCTGGGCGCTTGGAATTCCACAACAGGTGTTCCAGATCTTCAATTTTTATACGTCAACAGAGAGTGCTCATCAGGCTGAACAACTCTTGCTAAGACGTCATTCCGATATATGTTATAGTGTAGCTGGGCTTTTGGAGTTTCACAGCAGGTGTTCCAGATCTTCAAATTTATTCTTTCATCAGAAAATGCTCATCACGTGAAATAATTTTTGCTAGTACAATTTTTGTATCTCTTATAGTTTAGCTGGTCTGTTGCGGTTCTGCATCAGGTGTTCAAGTTTCCAAAATAAATTATAGCCTATATTTTGCCATGCGCGTTCCCATTGAGGGACCACATTTGAATTTTGAGCTTTTGAATGCGTCAGCCCTTAGTAAAAGTTCTCAAACCATTGTAAATTCAGCCTCTAGTTTGTAAAAGTAACCACTCAAAAGTTACAACCGGTTAAAGGTGGTCCCTCAGTCGTGACTGACAGGCATCCATATCTCGCAAGATGGTTAAAACTTACAACTGCTATAAATGACTACTCTTAGTAAAAGATTTGTAAAACTAATTTACTGAATGTCAACCCTTCCTGTGCACTGAATAAAAAGAACTAGCATGCAGAAGGTGGTCCCTCAATCGATCACCATAAGTTCACCGTGAGTGGAGACCCCAATGGAATTTGGAATTTTCGTATGGGTCTAGCGTTAGTAAAAGTACTTGAATGATTGTAAATTTAACCTCTAGTTTGTAAAAGAAGCCATTCAAAAGTTTCAATCGATAAAAGGTGGTCCCTCAATTGAAACGTTTATCAAAAGAAAAAACTATTTACGTGGCATTCCGAAGTTAAAAAGACGAATGCTACAGTCTATCCTTTAGTAAATTTTTTTTACTAACGATTACTTTACCAAACAGTGTCAAAAACTGAACCGTTTTATTTTAAATAATAATCGAATTCCTGCGAAGAAATACTAAGATCGAGGTGACCACACAACTGGATTTTTTTTGAGACTGTTACGTAATACAACATTTCATTGATATTTGACATCGCTTAGCTAATTTCAAACCCAAAGAAAATAATGAAATAGTGTTGGAGTAGTAAAAAAAAATTTAAACTCTTCTGAAAATTATTGTACAATATTATTTTTTATTAATCACATCACTGCTAATTAAAAAAACAGACAGAAAATAATGCGTATGATAATGAAAAAAAAAAAGGATGGTTCCCATTTCGTCTACACGTCAATAGAGAAAATGAAACATTTTTTTCTCGTTTTAATACATAGAACCGCATACTAGCACTTCATCCGACTTCACTTTTCGGTGACGTCATGGAACAACATGGGAATCATAATTTTTCCCAAATTTGACACAAAAAAAAACTTTTTACAATTTAAAGCGGCCGGCGGCGCGGCGCGGCGGTCGCGGCGGGCCGTGACTAAGGGGAAAAAGGGATATAATTTTATATAAATAGAATAGTATAGACCGACAGAGACTTACAGACATAAGCTTCAAACTTATAAAACATCCCTCTTTTTCCGTCGTGGGTTCCCCTCTCACCTCTCTTTTTGAGTCGGGAATGAAAAATAAGAAATGCTTAATAGTTATGTTTTTTTTTTCTACTTTAGTAGTATATCATGCATTTTGATTGGTGCCAGTACCAGACTCCATACATTTGTGCCCATCATCCTTTGGGAAAAATTATGATTCCCATGTTGTTCCATGACGTCACCGAAAAGTGAAGTCGGATGAAGTGCTAGTATGCGGTTCTATGTATTAAAACGAGAAAAAAATGTTTCATTTTCTCTATTGACGTGATGTTCCATAGAAGAAATGGGAACCATCCTTTTTTTTTAATTATCATACGCATTATTTTCTGTCTGTTTTTTTAATTAGCAGTGATGTGATTAATAAAAAATTATATTGTACAATAATTTTCAGAAGAATTAAATTTTTTTTTTTTACTACTCCAACACTATTTCATTATTTTCTTTGGGTTTGAAATTAGCTAAGCGATCATATACCAATGAAATGTTGTATTACGTAAGTCTCTAAAAAAAATCCAGTTGTGTGGTCACCTCGATCTTAGTATTTCTTCGCAGGAATTCGATTATTATTTAAAATAAAACGGTTCAGTTTTTGACACTGTTTGGTAAAGTAATCGTTAGTAAAAAAAATTTACTAAAGGATAGACTGTAGCATTCGTCTTTTTAACTTCGGAATGCCACGTAAATAGTTTTTTCTTTTGATAAACGTTTCAATTGAGGGACCACCTTTTATCGATTGAAACTTTTGAATGGCTTCTTTTACAAACTAGAGGTTAAATTTACAATCATTCAAGCACTTTTACTAACGCTAGACCCATACGAAAATTCCAAATTCCATTGGGGTCTCCACTCACGGTGAACTTATGGTGATCGATTGAGGGACCACCTTCTGCATGCTAGTTCTTTTTATTCAGTGCACAGGAAGGGTTGATATTCAGTAAATTAGTTTTACAAATCTTTTACTAAGAGTAGTCATTTATAGCAGTTGTAAATTTTAACTATCTTGCGAGATATGGATGCCTGTCAGTCACGACTGAGGGACCACCTTTAACCGGTTGTAACTTTTGAGTGGTTACTTTTACAAACTAGAGGCTGAATTTACAATGGTTTGAGAACTTTTACTAAGGGCTGACGCATTCAAAAGCTCAAAATTCAAAAGTGGTCCCTCAATGGGAACGCGCATTATTTTGCCTAGACTTAATACCTATACAACAAAAGAAAAATCATTCAAATCCGTCCAGTAGTTCCGAAGATTAGCGTGTACAAACAAACAGACACACAAACAAACAGACAAACAGACAGACTTTTTTTTTTGGATTCGTGCTCTATTACTGTTTCTAAACCCCCCTCAACTATTGTTTTTTTAATATATTCAATGTACAGACACCATTTTTTTACTGTTTTATTATATGTATAGATTACAATTCAACATTCAATCTAATGATGTCGTCAATCAATCAAATGTATACATAAAAAATGCCACTTGTAGGTACTTGAAATATAATGTTGCCGAAACATAAGTTTTTAGCGTTTCTGTATGTTTGTCCCTGTTTGTATGTTTGAGCTTCACGCCAATACTACTGAAAAGATTTAGTTGAAAATTCTCTGTTAAAGAGCGGGTCAGGGTATAGGGTACAAACTATCACGCTATTGAATGTGAGTGATGAACAGTAACTTTACGTTTCTTTACTTATAATTATATATTATCAGCAGAGGCACCATAAACTAACCTACTCATTTCATTGTTCCCAGGTGGCGAGGACCCAACGGACCTCGGCGTCCGCTTCACTGCGGAGCCTTCCGACGCAGTCATAGCGCCGGGCGACGCTGCGCTGCTGCCTTGTTCGGCGACCTCGAGGAGAGCCATACGCCTCGCGTGGAGGCACAGCGTTACAGCACCACCCAGTAGAGACCATGCCGTCACGGACACGGACAAGTATAGGTATGTTATATGTATAGTGAATATTAAATATCGCGGCCTCACATTGGTCGTCCAATGTCCATAAATTCAAGGTTGCTCAGCGTGCTATGGAGAGAGTGATGCTCGGGGTTTCTCTGGTGGATAGAATTCGCAATGAAGTCATTCGCCAGAGAACTAAAGTCGTGCGTAGATTTAGCACGCTGAAGTGGAAGTGGGCCGGCCATGTCTGCAGACGAACAGATGGTAGATGGAGCAGACACGTGTTAGAGTGGAGACCGCGTTTGGGCAAACGTAGTATGGGACGCCCTGCGGCACGATGGACCGACGATTTGAAGAAGGTGGCTGGCAGCGGATGGATGCGGGCTGCCCAAGACCGGGATGGTTGGCTATCTCTGGGGGAGGCCTACGTTCAGCAGTGGATGGCAACAGGCTGATATGTATGTATGTACAGTAAACGCTCAAAAGCCTATGGACTTTTGGTCCCTACTGTACATTGGCCGTATTTACAACAATGGCAATGTAATGTTTTGGAGCCAATACACCAATGTCTGGATAAGTTTCCAACGACGCATGGACACTGATGTGAACAGTAGTTGGAATCAAAATTTCCCATTTAATATTGGAGCCAAGCTTGGACTCAAAGTTGAGTCCAATGTGTGGCCGCGGTATAACATGAGTTAACTTTGAGGCGGGCCATACGCCTTGCTTGAAGGCATTGAGGAAGAGACCATATTATGCTGTCAATGACACTTAAGTATAGGGGAGATGATGTTAGATAAAAAGATTAGTGAGCGACCTCGAGGTGAGTCTTACGCCTCACTTCGAGGCACACTATGATTGCCCCACCGAATCGAAACCATGCCTTCACGGACACTGTTAAGTACAGGTAAGGTGATGTTTCACCGTGCAAGTTCTCGTTCACCGTGCAAGAGTTCTCGTTCACCGTGCAAGCGAGCGGACGTGTCGCTTGTGCTGTGCAATTGCGTACTGATTGTGAAATTATACCTACATGCTAAGTGTGTGTGATTACATAGAGCTACAGTAGTTGGATTATTTGTTCGTTCGTTTGATTAAGGAACAATAATGCCGAAGATGCACCGAACTCCCCCTAAACCCGTGGAATTTGAGGAAGTTCATTCTTCTGACAGGTCGGCTTCGGATGCTATAGATAAACAAACACCTAAATCGGACTGGGTCGGTACTCGACGGGGTAAAAAGAAACGCAATGACGATTCAGACAGCGATTCTTCTATGTCTCAGGAACCTAGACGACATAAAACAGCTTGCTGTTCTCCTAGTAGTCTGCATGCAACACTCATGGCTGTTCAAAAGGAAGTTAAAGCAATGAATTCGCTCCTAAATTCGATAAAGGAGGATCAAAACGCACGCTTGTTGCTGCTACAAAATGATGTGTCGGCTATTAAGTCTGAGATAGGTGAGCTAAAAAAATCCAATATCGAGTTCGAAAAAACACTGCAATTTCTAAGCGCCAAGCATGATGAAACAGAGATATTCAAAAAAGAAACGATAGAAAAAAACAAGACAATGGAAAACAGATACAAAGACTTAATACAGCGAAATATTAATTTAGAGAAATGCAACAAGGCGCTGGAAGAACGTATCGGATATATCGAGCAGAAGGAACTGGGTAAAAATATTGAAATAATGAATTTAAAGATGCAGGAAGGAGAGAAAACCGTTGAAGTGGTAAAAACGTGTGCCGAAATCTTGAATTTAGATAAAAACGAAATTGAGAATGCATGGAGGGTAGGATCCGAAAAAAAAGAGGTCCGGCCTATAGTTGTAACGGTGCGTACAAAGGCGGCGAGAGCGGAATGGCTTAAAAGTCGAAAATCGCCACTTACAAACCACATGTTACTTAACAACAATGATACATCGCGGATCTTTATAAATGAGCATATAACTAGGCAAAACAGACAACTATTTTGGGAAACAAAGACAAAGCTTAAAGAAACCTATAAATATATTTGGATCCAGGATGCTAAAATTCTAATAAAAAAGAGTGATAATGAAAAAAAGATATACCATATTCGCAATGAAGGCGACATTGAAACATACGTACAAAAACATAAAATCTAATAAATATACCTAGTGTTGATAAATTATGTACCTATACCTACCTATGTGGGTATAATTGGATCACATCATGGCGGTAAACATCGATCTACAATCACAACTGCAGGATATCGAATATATCAGATTCACAGATATAAAAGAATGGTATAACTATGTAATAAATTGCGAAACTAGAATACAAATTATACACATAAACATTTGTTCTATTAGGAAGCATTTCAATCAGTTAATAGTGCTGCTGCAAAATGTTATCGATAAACTAGATGTAGTGTGTCTTACAGAAATTAATATTAGACAGGATGAAGTTTCCATGTACGCAATTGATGGCTACAATATGTTTTCACAAACCAGAGAAAAAAAGCGAGGAGGAGGCATACTTGTTTATGTGAAAAATAGTCTTCAATTCAGCCCACTACAATCCCATAATACTTCAACATTTGAGTTCATATACGGTCAACTTGTTAAGAATGGTTATAACACTTATCTATTGGTAATCTACAGGCCGCCGCACACAAACAAACGCACTTTTACAAAAGAAGTAGAAGACATTATTCGACCGATACCCACGAGCACTGACATTGTATTAATAGGCGATTGCAACATTAACTTATTAGAGAATGAACTGGATTCTTCAGCAAACTTATATTTGAATAAGTTGGCAGATTTTGGACTTCACTGTGGCATTCAGGACATAACACGTGAGGCGGTTGTCGGACAGAGGCGAGTGGCGTCATGCATCGATCACGTCTTTATGCGTAATGTAAGCGGCGGAGCGAGCGACGTATACGCTTACACACTCACTAGCCAGGTAGCCGACCACTACCTAACGGGAATCTCAGCTGTTGTTGATAACGTCATAGGCACAACGTGTGTAAGTAAAACACAGTACGACAATAAAGCGGTAAGGGATAAACTTAACAACATAGATTGGTCATCGCTATTAGAGATACAAGAACCGAACGAGTTGTACACAAAAATGAGCATGATTTTTGGCGATATTTATAACAGTTCTAAAATAGAAATTTCGGTGCACCCTAAACGAAAAACGCAGCCGTGGGTTACTAATGAGTTACGCAAGCTTATAGAAGATAAAGATATGTTATTTAAACAGTGGAAAAACGATCCCAAAAATAATAATAAGAGATTACAGTACACTAGGTGCCGTAATAAAACTCAGAAACTTATAAATATGGCCAAAAATAAAAGTAGGTGTGAAGTTGTGGTTAGTTGTAAGGGGGACATGAGAAAGATATGGAGTAATATAAATAACTGGCTTGGTAGGACTAAAATGGGAGTAGATTCTGTAATAGAAAAACATTTATTAAAACATGAATCATTGCAAACTGTTTGTAACAACTTTTGTGAAACCTTTACAAAAGAAGTCGATATGATTAAACACAAATGTCAACATAATTTTTTGGACAGGATGAGCTATGTTAATGACTGTAACGTAAGTTTTAGATTTAAACAAGTGCTACCAAAAGATGTTAAAACTGTTATAGATAAATTAGACTGTAACAAATCACCAGGGTCAGATGGTATTAGAATTAAAGATCTTAAACAAATTAAAGAGCAAATTAGTCCAGTATTAGCTTATTTTATCAATACAAGTGTTAAAAAATCTCAATATCCGGAAGAACTTAAAAAATCTATTGTCAGGCCAATATATAAACAGGGATCCCATCGCGATTATAGCAATTATAGACCTATAGCAATTCTTAACACAGTAAACAAAATAGTCGGAAAAATCATAGTTAAACAACTCACTACCTTTTTAGAAAATTATAATATTTTAAACGATGTTCAACACGGTTTTAGACTCAACAGAAGTACTGCTACTGCATTAGAGAAATTCACAGACGAAGTAAATAATCGTCTTGATGAAAAAAAGATAGTTATGGTTATATTTATAGACTTCAAAAAAGCTTTCGATACTTTGGACCATGACGGTTTGTTACAGGCTATGGATGAATGCGGCATAAGAGGCCCCATGAATGTATGGTTCAGCAAGTACCTAGAAAACAGATCTCTCAGAGTATGTGTTAGTGGAACGGAAAGCGTACGAGGAGACATCAAATTCGGTGTTCCGACCGGTTCAGTATATGGGCCACTAGGATATATAATGCACGTCAATAGCATGTCTAATGTGTTGAAGAGTTGTAAGGCATTCATGTATGCTGATGATACTTGCCTTGTTTGCAGCCACAATAATATCGATCTCTTAAAGAATGCGATGCAAAATGATTTTGACAGAGTAGTTCAGTGGGCACATGATAATGGCATTATAATTAATGTTACCAAAACTAAGTGTATGCTTATCCATTCGCCATATCATAAAAACAAAAAGAAATTGTCAGTAGAAGTGAAAGGTCATTCATATGAATGTCTTCATAACAATAAGCAACACTGTCAATGCGTAGGTTTAGAAACAGTTGTCTCTTATAAGTACCTAGGATTAGTCATTGATAACACATTTACATGGAATCTGCATATAAACAGCGTTTGTAATAAGCTACGCTCCATTCTGGGCAAATTAAAAAACCTTAAATGTGTTGTCAGCAGAAAAGTGCTGTATACACTGTATTACGCATTGGCTGACTCAGTTATTGATTACGGTTTGGGTGGATATGGTCTTACGTTCCCTACACACTTAAATAAAATTCATAGCTTACACATTAGGTTACTTAAACTACTTGTAGACAAAAAAACAAAAGAAAGCGTAGATAAGAATTATAATAAATTGTTTAAAATTTGTAAAATACTCCCAGTTCATGCAAAAGTTAAATTAAATATTTTGTCTGAACAATTTAATAAGGAGGAAAACAAAGTGGAACGTGAGCATATGTACCCAACTCGTTTATCGAAGAAAAAGACACTTAAGGTCCCGAAAATGACTAACTACTTGCGCACAAGGAAATACGTCACGCCGACGTTAGTGAATGAGCTACCCCCTAAGTTGATAACAGGTGTAAAATACAAATATCATCTTAAGAAAATCCTAAAAAAACACTATTTGTCATTGTGTCCATAGACCTCTTTTTTGTAGCAGGTCTCGTATTTTGCTTCAATTGATAGTTTTAATAGGTTAAATATGTATAAGTAAGTAAGTATAAGTAAGAGATAAGTTTTACATAATATGTGTGTACAAAACATTTTTTTTTATTGTTAGACGAGAACAACTGCCGACAAACTGTTATGCAGTTTGGCAGAACGTATGTAAATTTTGTGCAGATTTAATATAAAATAAAGAAAAAAAAAAAAAAAAGAACATGAATATATGCTTGTGTGTATATTCGAGACGAGCCATACGCCTCGCCTTGAGGCTGTCAAACAGGGCCATCTATTTGGTAATTGGTTGTACTTTTCGTCATCCTGTCAGTGTTTGCTAGTTTCTTCGGGCATTAGCAGGGCTTACGCCTTTTCAAATTGCCAGTCAGAGCAGCTGGACCTTCCATGTTTTCTATGGACAAATTATCTGATAGGTGTTCTTGTCTTCTTGACTGCCTCGCTGGTCTAGCGGTCGCAAGCGTGACTGCTGAGCGTGAAGTCCTGGGTTCGATTCCCAGGTCGGGCAAAGTATTATTGGGTTTTTCCGTGTGGAATTTCTTAGTAGCAGCCCTGAGTCTAGATTTGTGCCTGGTTGATGGCAATAGGCTCGCCCCCTATTACATGGGACTTAAACATAACGGCGAAATGAGGATGTACAGTCTGTTCCCTAAGATAGCTGACCCCCTATAAAACTAACATTGATTTGGACCTTATCACAGTTTAAATTAGTTTCCATTTTATATGCACTACCAGATCGGACTTCTGAAAAATTAAATTCATGTTAGTTTTATAGGGGGTCAGCTATCTTAGGGAACAGGAGAAGCTCGTGGCTAAATAATTACAGCCGCATAGACCGATCTTCCGGGTTAAGCCACGCTTGCCGAGGTTGGTCTGTGGATGGGTGACCATTTACCATAGCGAGTTTCCTCCGTGCTTCGGAAAGCACGTTAAGCCGTTGGTCCCGGCTGTAATTTGTAGATCTTTGACAGTCGTTACTGTTGGTCAGAAGCCAGAAAGTCTGACAACCAGTCTTACCAAGAGTATCGTATTACCCAGTTACTGGGTTGTGGAGGTCTGATAGGCAGTCGCTCCATGTAAAATACTGATATTCAGCTGCATCCGGTTCGACTGGAAGCCGACCCCAACGTAATTGGGAAAAGGCTTGGCAGATGATGAGCTATCTTAGGGAACAGACTGTACTATTTATACATTTCTGCCGAACCCTTCGGGGAATGTTAGGTGTATTCTTGTTACTTATTTGCGAAATAACCGGTATTTTTGTATGTACAGGAAGCAACTACCAAACGGGTCGCTCTCCATCACGGAGATGTCTTCGACGCTGGCGGGGCACTACCAGTGCGTGGCCACGGTGGACGGAGTGGGAACTATTCTGTCACGAGTAGCTACTGTCTTCCTAGCCGGTGAGTCTGAGTTATTATATCCTTTTGCAAAAATTAGGTTCTTCGTTCGTTAGTATTCGAAGAACCAGCCTCTAGTGGCTGCTAAGTTAGTACAGTGCGAGACGTAAGTATAGTGCAAAGTAAACAATTTAAGTGTGTGAATATTAGTAAAGTGCGTTTGTCCAGTGGGAGTATTAGGTCGAGTGTGTGAGTGAGTGTTTAATAAAGTCCATTAGTAGTGTGCGTTTATCAATTCAAATCGAATGCGAGTTTAGTAATGTGCGTTAGTTGAGAACATAAACACACTGTGTTGGTCGAGTGCGTCAATTCAGTTAAGTCCATTAGTACAATGTGTTAATCGAGTGCGAGAGTTTAGTAGAGTCAGTAAGTCGAGTGCGAAAGTTTAGTAGAGTCAGTAAGTCGAGTGCGATAGTTTAGTAGAGTCAGTAAGTCCAGTACGGGAGTTTAGTAGAGTGAGTAAGTCGAGTGCGAGATTTCAGTAGTCAATAAGTCGAGCACGAGAGAACGTCGAGTGCGAAGGTTTAGTAGAGCGAGTAAGTCGAGTGCGAGGGTTTAGTAAAGTGTATTATTCAAGTGCGAGAGTTTAGTAGAGTGAGTAATTCGAGTGCGAGAGTTTAGTAAAGTGCATTAGTCGAGTGTGAGAGTTTAGTAGAGTGAGTAAGTCGAGCCCGGGAGTTTAGTAGAGTGAGTACTGAGTAAGTCAAGTGCGAGATTTCAGTAGAGTCAGTAAGTCGAGTGCGAAAGTTTAGTAGAGTGAGAAAGTCGAGTGCGAGAGTTTAGTAGAGTGAGTAAGTCGAGTACGAGAGTTTAGTAGTGTAAGTAGTTTAGTATTCGAATGCGAGAGTTAAGTAGAGTGCAAAAGCACAGTGTGAGGTTTTAGTAGAGTGTATAGTGTAGGTATTAGTCGTGTAAGAGAGATTCCTGAAGTCGTTATAGGTTTAAATTAGGTATAGAAACCAAGTATTAGAAATAAGTATTAATAATAACAGCCTGTAACTATCCCACTGCTGGACATTTGCCAAGAGGTATTTACCTCTTCTCATAAAGAGAAAGAACGAGCATTGATCACCACGCGTGCTCACTGCGGGTTGGTAATTTCAGACCATTAAGTCTAGGTTTCCTCACGATGTTTTCCTTCACCGTATGTCAGTGTCGCCCGTCTTAGATTAACTAAGTACATATGATATTGAAAAAGTCACATTGATACTTGCCTGGGTTTGAAATTTTGTATCAAGCGGGTCTGTAATCCCGCATAGACACGTTCAGACATGACATATTAGATCGCTCTTTAACCTTCCACCGCTCTGTACGGGAGATGTTCCGGACGTCGATTAGATAACACCTAACAAAGGGCATCAAACCTGTCCCGACTGTCCCGAGCGTCCCACCCGTCCCGAGCACCGCGCACCGGGCCGGAAGCTATGCGTCCGTAACAGACGCTATTGTGAAGAACATTTGTCACAATATTTCGTATTCTACATGAGATTCTTTTGAGCGATGAGCATATTACCTTTTGATGTGCGTACCAGAGAGGATGGCATTACGGGAAAGAGGTATTTGCCCGGTAGTGGGATGATTTGGGTTTAGTTTGAAAGCTGGTTTGTTTGAAATGGTTCTTAGATATGTTTGAAAATAATAATTACTTCGTCTGATTCAAAGATGGGAAGGGTTGGAAGTCAAAAAAAAACTTAAATTAAAAAATACCTCCGATATCGTAACGTGGTTGTCGATCTTTGTTAGCAATACCCAGGTTTAAAATATATTCATCACTTTCTCATGTCATATAACAAAAAGAGACGGGGCTATTTTAAAACCTAGGTTTTTCTTACCCTTCCGGCTCATGCCCTCAATAAGATCAGCTCAATGGTAATGGTAATATTGTATTGTTACTAGGTTTGCTTACAAATGTTAGAAATGTCAAGTCAATCGGACGAGCGGAAGTGCAATAAATACCCGTTGTTTGGCTGAAATCCCTACACCAACTTCTTCTTCTCTCGTGTCAGCACGAGTTATTACGAAAATAGCTCATGCTGTGGTGAAAAGATTAGCCAGTCAGCAAGGTTGATAGCGGGGCTGACTGCCCAGGGTGCGCCGGACGTACTTAAGTATCGTCACTCGTGGAGGCTCTTTTCATGCACCTACACCAAATGTCAGTTGATCATTCTAAAACGGCTGAACCGATTTCCATAAAACATAGCCTAAAACCATCTCGATTAAAACAGCTTTGAAACTAAAAAGCTTATTGAAACCAGTTATTTCCGTTTGGGCACCACGATGCCAAAGACGGACAGATATAAAACTTATAACATCCCTGTTTTTTTCGTCGGGGGTTAAAAATAAGAATTGTCGGACATTTTCTCACCAGTCATACATATAATTGTTTTAATTTCAGAGGTGCCCGACGTAGCCGGTGGCCCCCGCTCTGTGCTGGGCGCGGCTGGCGGGGCAGCCCTGCTAACTTGCGGGGTGCGCGCCCCCCCGCGCCTCGCACTTCGTCTCCACACCGCCGCACCGCCCGACAGAAGAGTGTACGGAGCTGCGAGGGTACAAAACGCACCGCCGCTGCTTAAACTTAATGTAAGTCATTAACTTAGCTGTCATAAATATACCTCAGGGAGAATTCACACGTACCACATGAATACGAAAATTTAGAGGTGCGAGGTTTCGATCTCAGGAACCCTTGTTGGACCATTTTGCGTGGAAGGCAAGTGCTCAACTGCTAGTGTTAGCGACACTACCATTTAATCGGTAAGGAGTGATTCTATCATTACAGTTATCGCTAATATTGGTATGTCAGGATTGTGAGCAAGGTAAACACAGTAAATAAAACCAACATAGACTCTCCACCACTAAGAGTACTTGTATTTGGGTTAGTGTTAGTAACATGAACTAGATCACAATATATTACTTTAGATAATTATTACAAGATCATAAAATAAGGACAAGCTAGTCAGATATAAAAGGTCAGACTTCTTCAGCTTGTGGCGGCATCTATCTCGCCACATGCGAACTATCCTACATCGCGCAATCAAGATTTAACACGCAGATAGTATATATACAACCTCCCAACATCAACCGTTGGGCAGTAGCCCGCCAGGCACAAGACTCCGCCTGGTTGGAGGATCCACCCTTTGGTTGGAGGAACACCACACCTAGTTTCTCCACAAGCTGATCTGCACAGAATACTCCAGACGAGTGTTCCGTCGTACGGTCCAAGAAGCAATCCTCCGGGCGCACCGAGCGAGCCGGTCTCCTCCCTCCAACAGGCAGTGGTGGTCCGATGTTGATGTCACGGTTAGTTAGGTGGCGGACAACAGATGGCGCTCACTCCACGAAGTTCCCGACACTAGCAGATATAGACAATAGCAGTAAACTTCCTACTTATTATATGGAACTAAATACCATTACCGGCGGAATGCCGTAGTATGAGTCTGTCATGCTCACTTAAATGTCCTGCTGATGGTGGCGTTGTATATCCGGTCGTTGGGTTCCCTGCAATTGTTGAGCTAAGCGATGCGGATGTGCACGTCATGCTCGTGAACGGGTGCTATCTGTCGGGACTGGTCAGCCCTTAACTGCTATGGCAATCCTAGAAGGCATATTTTTCTATTTGTTACTCTTATGTGAGTTTTTTCTTACATTAACCTGCATTATTCTCATTCTATTTCTCACACTACTGTAATGGAATTGTCATGAACTACTATTTTGAAATGAGTATTCATGTAGTTTCTTGCCGGCTCTTCTCCATAGAACCTACCTTTTGGAACCGTGCACCTAGTTTTGACGTTTTAAAAGTGCCTGTAATTTGGTCTATTTGAAATAAAAAACGTTTACTTTGAATGACTTGTCTAATGAAAATATTTTTGCCATTCCTTCGGGCAACATAAGGTGCATTTTTTTAACAACCCTTTTTTGATCACCTTATATGTTGTTTTTGTGAAATGAATTTGTCCCAAATCCAAAGATAATAATTGTTTAATTAAGTACTTCAACAATTCGATAAAAAATATGAAAAGTATAAAAATTAATGACGTGTGTCGCTAGTCACCGTCGACGATGCAACGACGCTTCGTATTCGTTTACTAAACAGTTTATTTAACTTTTAAATTATAATCAGAAAAAGACGAACTTAAGTTACACTGCACGTGTTACCAACAACAGTTGACTTAATAACGAAATACGTGATGATAACAAGTATTCTCCCCTTTCTATTAAACACGTTCATATTACATATACTTGTGTTTCCAGGTGACGTGGCTAAAGAACGGCTCCCCTGTGCGCATAGAGAACGCTCGCATGTCGCTCACACCGAGCGGCGCGCTGGAGATAGAGCCGCTACGTCATCACGACGCCGCCAAGTACGCCTGCAGAGTGGCGCTCGCGCAGGCGCCGCATATATACAAGTTAGTACCACAGATTATGATGTATATGTATGTATGAAGTAACGACTTCAGTTCCTATATTCTATGTTAGGAGATGTGGATTGCGCACTTAGTCCTTTAAGTGGACCATTGCACGTGGGCCATGGCGGCCATCATTCCAGCCAGCCCACCTCCTTCCAGAAGCAGATTAGGGCTCTCAGTCCGCTCAGAACACTTGCGAGTGATTTCGGTGCGCCAAGGGTTGTTTCTCGTATTTGGGTGACCCCTGTGCATTCCAGGAGCACGTGTGCGACCGTCTCTTCGGCCCCCATACATGCTCTGCACATAGGGCTGTCCGTTATGCCTTGAGTATGGAAGTGTTTGTTTAGTGAGCAGTGTCCGGTTATCGTTCCAGTCACCATTCGCAGGCTGCTCCTGTCCAGGCGCAGCAGGCGCCTTGTCAGTCTGCCATCCATGAGTGGCATGGCCTCCTTTTATTGCCTGCAGCCTAGGGCTGAAGTCCACCAGTCCAGTTCATATTTAACCCCCTTCTTCTTCATCTCTCGTGTCAGCACGAGCTATACGAAAATAGCTCATGCTGTGGTGAAAAGATTTGCCAGTCAGCAAGGTTGATAGCGAGGCTGACTGCCCAGGGTGCGCCCCAAGTACTTAAGTATCGTCAGGAGTGGAGGCTCTTTTCATGTACCTCTTCTCATGGGAGGCGCGCACGGAACACTGCGCGCCGCCTTCTTGGCCGTGTTACTGGTCGAGCGACGGGTGCAATCGGTCTAACCGTAGGATATCGGCATTGTCCAGTAACTGTGTTGTGGAGGTCTGATGGCAGTCGCTCCGTGTAAAATACTGGTATTCAGCTGCATGTTGTTAGACTGAAAGTTGACCACACCACAGTCGGGAAAAGGTTAAGCAGAACATTTCTTTATCTGTCTTCTTCAGCCGACCTAAAATGCCCAGTGCGACATACCTTTGCCGTCGCATTACCCCGTGCCGAGATGAGATAATGTAAGAGTCGTCTCGTCTCGGTAGTATGTCGCGCTTCGCATGTTAGGCTTGCTGGACATCCTTCATAAATTATAAATGAAATCTTACCTATTTATGATTAGTTACGGTTTACTCTCGTGCGTTTTTCGGGATTGCCCGACTAGTTTCGGAGCCAATCGGAGCCCTTAATCATGAGCTGATCACGCGGCGAGGTCGCGAGTCGAACTAGCGCTGCACCGAGCCGCGTAGCGTTGCGCCCGCGACGAGAGGGGCGCGCTCTGTGTCGGTATTGCTCGTGCATCTTCGTCACTTGTCGTGTCCGTGTTGTTGAGATACTGAGTGCCGGTGCACACCGCGCTTACTGCGTCGCTCTCCAGACTTAACCCACTTTTATGACGTAGACTTCGTAAATCTTACCGTAGGAAGGGTCCCCTAGGACCACCTACAGCAGTCCAATAAAAAAAAAAGAAGTAAATCTTACCTCCCTAAATAAGGATCTATCTAACTTTGTTTTAGAACGAGTGAAGAGACAGAGCTGCGCGTGAGTGCGGAGACGCCCAACGTGGAGTCACCGCCGCGGTTCATAGCCACCCCACAACCCGTCACCGTCATGGAAGGTACTGCTCGTTCATTACAAAGACATTTACATCAAAATCAAGGGCATTGTACATATTAAAATAACGCTTTTATTTTGGTTGTAGGTGCATCGGTGACATTCGACTGTGCGGCTGTCGGTAACCCCAAGCCCGAGATGTCCTGGTTAAATAACGGAGCTGCCATCGATCTCAGGTAACATCATTCACTATCTTATTCTAACATACTCGTCACATTGAGAACCTCTTTTTTTCGGGAATACATTGTAATGTAGCAGACGGCCCCAGGATCTACTAAGGGATCCTACCTACTTACCCCCTTTTTTTGCTTGGGGAAGTCCTCATGGACTTCCCCCCGTCTTCCTCAGGGGGGGGGGGGGGGGGGGGGGTGGACTCTTACCGGCTAAAACCACCAGGATGTTCCATCACTTGACCGTGGGCCGGGGTCGCAGGTCTCGGTCTGCCAGCCCCTGGCGGATCTCTCCTTTGTGGGGCCTAGTCCCACGTCCTGCTGAGAGCCGACTCGGGCCTGTTACTGATCAGGCGGTGGGTCCCCTAACCCAGCACCCGCAGGCCACAATCCTATCTACCCCTAGCCGGACAAACAAGGAAAACATTTTTCAAAGACAACTTCTATAATATGGATAAAAACACTTATAGTCCCTAGTAGCACACGTTAACATTTGGAATGGATACACGAAACTTCTCTGAGTGATATTTTGGTGACCGGGAGCTCAGTAATACAGTGACTAGGCGGAATGCTGGAAGGTCAGCAGTGCGGCGACTCCCTCAAGTAAGTCGGAGTGCCGGAGGCTCAGCAGTACAGTCTCCTTCAAGTTAACACCAGTCCGCTCACTTTCCTGGTCGCCTCTAGAATCCCCGCAAAAGAACTTTTCTTTTTTTTCTTTTTCGAATGCTTTCCAATTTCGAATATAATAATCAAAAACGATGTGGCCTGTGATAAAAAAAGGTTTGATATAAATAGAAAGAAGGTGATATGACGTATGAAGATAATGATGAAAAAGTTATCCTAAAACATACTGTTATACATTAGATATTACAAAAAATAAAAATATACAGGGTTATACAAATGTGCAACCAACAACGTTCTCACAGATACACAATAAGACAAAGACAGTGTTGGTAACTAAACTAAGGCCAAAGAAAACAAAAATACAGCCACTGTTAAGGAATGCTAGAGAAAACTAAAATTATTAACTCAAAGGTAAAATTACAAAAAACAGATCCTGTTGGGATCAATCACCGAAAAATAATAAACATGTCAGCGTAATTGCGACACCGCGCGCTATGCCTTGAATATTTTATGTATTACCTAAGTACATCAGTACAAGTTCGGATAACATATCGGGCGCGACTCAATCTCATATCATTCACCTCGTTAGTTTTAATCGTTATCCCATTTTTTTTACTGAAATATAGCTATCTTTATAATCTTTAAACTTAGTTTACCTTAATCTCACCCCAACCCCGAACAGATCCAAATTAGAGAAAAACTTATTGAAGTTGCTTGTGAGGCGACGTAGAGGTGCCCGCAAGCCTGCATTTGTACGACTAGCAGTAACGGCGAATACAGGTCGTGCGCGTACCACACGTCCCTGAATTGTTCTAGGGACTACTTTGAACAAATTGTTACAAATGTCCACACAATCATACGAATTATTACACAGATCGTATAAAAAGTTTCTAAAAAGATAAGTTTCGACTTCAAAGAGACAAGTTATATTTTATAAGCGAGTCACTATAATTTTATAAGCGAGTCACTATAAACATGACTGATATTTATCGTCTAATTTTAACATCTTGCATGCTCTGTATGTATACTCATGTTTTGGCCAAATAAATGATCTTGTATCTTGTGTAAGAGAGGAGTACACGACTTTTTGAACAACGGTAAAGCATAGTTTTCAAAAACTTACGTTGTATGCGTTCTATACAGTCAGTACATTTGTTATAATAGGGACTCCACACCGGCACGACATATTCGAGTTGCGACAGAATTAATGATCGGTAGAGATGTATCTGCTAGGGTCGCCGATCGCATTACAAAGGCGTACATACGATAAGCATGGTTAGTAGTTTTATATACACGAGCATTCAAGTGCAATTTATCGTCGAGCAATACTCCTAGATCACGAAATGCGTCAACTCTGGCTAAGATTTCACTTTGTTGTACATAGTGATATTTAAATGCGTTTTTATTTTTATTTATTTATTTTCATATCAATAATCTACCAGGCGATTGAGATTTTGAAGTAAGTGACAGTCGAGTATAGTCTTAATACGTCTAAAAACTTTTAGATCGTTCGCCTAAAGTAGGAACTTGGAGTTAAGAAAACACAAATTGATATCGTTGATAGAACAAAAAAATAACAGAGGCCCGAGTATTGACCCCTGAGGCACCCATGACGTTGCGATTATAGTAGTGGAATGAAATCCATTAATAACGGCTTTCTGTGTTCTGTTGGAGACATAGGAAGTTAACCAACGCAACAAATCCCCAAGAATACCGTTTAATGCTACCTTCCTCAAAAGCAATTCATGATCGACCTTGTTAAAGGCTTTCCGGAAATCAGTATATTATAATAGCATCCACCTGTACACGGAATGAGAGGTATCAGAGCGACATTACTTGATTCTCATTGATCGCTAACATGAGGGTATCACCGCTCGATAGAATAATGAGATCAGCCGTTGTCGATCGACAATACATACCATTATACCAAATTGATCAGTCCAATTCCGCGATTTTTATCGATTCGAGCGGGGATCGACAGATGGTTGATCAGCTGTGGATCGATGATTGATCGATTGTTCTATCGACCCGTATCTGTTGACCAGCCAAAGCCACCATACCAATCGATTGAACCTCTATATTTTAAAAGATGAATGTAACATAGTTACATTGTATATTTGTCCCTAGTGACTTGGACTCTCGTTTTTACCTGGTGGGTTCGGGGTCGCTGCGCGTGCAGTCGGCGCGTGCACTGGACGCGGGCGCCTACACGTGTCGCGCACACAACCGGCTGGACTCCGCCGACCACACCACGCAGCTGCACGTGCTGGTTAGTAACACACTTGGACTCCCGCTTCTACCTGGTGGGGTCGGGGTCGGGGTCGGGGTCGCTGCGCGTGCAGTCGGCGCGTGCGGGCGCCTACACGTGTCGCGCACACAACCGGCTGGACTCCGCCGACCACACCACGCAGCTGCACGTGCTGGTTAGTAACACACTTGGACTCCCGCTTCTACCTGGTGGGGTCGGGGTCGGGGTCGGGGTCGCTGCGCGTGCAGTCGGCGCGTGCGGGCGCCTACACGTGTCGCGCACACAACCGGCTGGACTCCGCCGACCACACCACGCAGCTGCACGTGCTGGTTAGTAACACACTTGGACTCCCGCTTCTACCTGGTGGGGTCGGGGTCGGGGTCGGGGTCGCTGCGCGTGCAGTCGGCGCGTGCGGGCGCCTACACGTGTCGCGCACACAACCGGCTGGACTCCGCCGACCACACCACGCAGCTGCACGTGCTGGTTAGTAACACACTTGGACTCCCGCTTCTACCTGGTGGGGTCGGGGTCGGGGTCGGGGTCGCTGCGCGTGCAGTCGGCGCGTGCGGGCGCCTACACGTGTCGCGCACACAACCGGCTGGACTCCGCCGACCACACCACGCAGCTGCACGTGCTGGTTAGTAACACACTTGGACTCCCGCTTCTACCTGGTGGGGTCGGGGTCGGGGTCGGGGTCGCTGCGCGTGCAGTCGGCGCGTGCGCTGGACGCGGTGATAATAGCATTTCATTATTATTTATATAGATAATTCGTATCTCTTATGTCTATGACCAAGTGGTAAATTGTTTCCTATTTGTTTGTGTTCCCAGACGTCCCCCCGCGTGCACATGTCGGAGGGCAGCGTGAAGGCGGCGCGTGCGCGCGGTGACGTCACACTCCGCTGTGACGTCCGCGGTCGCCCCGCTCCCACAGTCGCGTGGCTCAAGGACGGAGACCCGCTCACGCCGAATAACCATGACATAGCGCTAGTTGACGGGTATGTATGGCATATACTTAAAAATTAAGTTATCAGTACATAAAATGTTATTTATAATGCCACTATCCCAAAACTGTTTGGCCACTATCGCGCAACTGTTTGACCACTATCGCGCAACTGTTTGACCACTATCGCGCAACTGTTTGACCACTATCCCAAAACTGTTTGGCCACTATCGCGCAACTGTTTGACCACTATCGCGCAACTGTTTGACCACTATCGCGCAACTGTTTGACCACTATCGCGCAACTGTTTGACCACTATCGCGCAACTGTTTGACCACTATCGCCCAACAGTTTGACCACTATCGCGCAACTGTTTAGCCATTATCGCGCAAATGTTAGTCCACTATCGCGAATCTGTTTGGCCACTATTGCACAACTGTTTGGCTTCGGTCGCGCAACTGTTTGACCACTGTCGCGGAACAGTTTGATTACTATCGAGCAATAGTTAGACCACTATCACGCAACTGTTTGACCACTATCGCGTAACTGTTTAACCACCATCGCGCAACTGGTTGACCACTACCGCGCAACTTTCTGACCACTGTCGCGCAACTGTTTTACCACTATTGCGCAACTGTTTGGCCACAATCGCGCAACTGTTTGACCATTATCGCGCAACTGTTTTGCAGCACCTCGTTGCGCATCCAAGGCGTGTTACGTGTGGACGCGGGCATGTTCCAGTGCGCGGCCTCGTCTGTCGCCGGCTCCGCGCTCGGCGCCATCAGACTAGTAGTGTTGCCGCCTGATGACGGTAAGTATAGTGTGGAGAACTGAAATGTACAGGTGTTTTGAAGTATACTACTGTACAAGTTTTTTTAAAGCGTTAACAAGCGTATTCGGGTTGTAAACAAATTCGTGTAATTTCTTAAAACCACATGATAAATACATTAGCGATGGGCGATTGTTGCAAAAAAAAACAATCGACTGAATCGAAAATTGTACTGTTGCGCATTCGATTGTCGATTTAGTAGTTCTTCACCATAATTACTCGAATAACAATCGACGAACTACTAAATGTACACTGAGACAGTAGAGGACAATTAAATAATCTATTAGCGTCAATCGCATAATAACTGCAGTTGTACTTATAAGTAGTGGCGCATGGACTGTTACCTATTGAGTTGTGGCGCAGCGGTAGCGCACACACCACCTTTTAGTAATTACTTATTTAGTAGTACGAGTATAGTAATACGTGCGCTGCGCCGCAATTCAATGCAAATTAGTAGTTAAAGTTGATACGATAACCGTATTAGTGATTGTCGCCTGCTGCGCGCCGTTAGTCGATAACAATCGACTAATATCAATTGTTATCGACTTTTATCGACTGGACTGAACAATCGACTAAGTCGATTATTTTTAGTAATAATCGCCCATCGCTAATATACATCTTACTGGTGTAGATTGCTCATGACTTAGTAAGATTTAAAATAAAACTAGCGGTTCGGGGGATCGTATCTAGGGGTCTACTCTACTAAGCACGAAGTCCGTGGTTTCGGCCTTAGTTACGAGCGTTTCCTACTCCCTATCACCTACGGACATACGATTATTTCGGGGCCCGAACTAAGAATGAATGACAACACGATTTGGACGTAGTTACACAAAAAGGATCCAATCCACAAAATGGTCAAAAATGAGTTAAGTGCACAAAACTGATGCTAAATATCAATACTATTGGCCAGTAAAAAAATTCCAAGCAAAAATAACTGTATATCAATTTTTAACAACCTCAGAACCAACACACATGTATGGCACGTCAAACATCTTCAAAACTTCAAACGTCAATATCTCTAAAGTGACTTTGTGTGGATTGGATCTTTTTTGCGTAACTACGTCCATTTGACAGTTGTCCCTACTACCGATGTGTTTTTGCCCGTCCGAAAAGTGGAACTTGATACTTGTTTTGTTCACTCCTACGTTTCGGGCTACTTTCGGTCGGGCGACTGATTTCGTTGACGGACTTGGGGAGTAGGCCCCCTAAACCACCTAAGGATTCAACAAAAAATAAGCATTTTTTTTATTTTTTTATTTGTTTGAAAGTTTCAATGCCTCGCATGAATGAATAAAACCACGGCGTCACAGCTGGCGAGCACGACTAGCGCGATATCGCTCTTTGCAGTCAGTTAACTCGGGGCTCAAAATTACCCAAAAATAGAAAACCATTTTTTAGGGTTCCGTACCCAAATGGTAAAACGGGACCCTATTACTAAGACTTCGCTGTCCGTCCGTCTGTCCGTCTGTCACCAGGCTGTATCTTATGAACCGTCATAGTTAGACAGTTGAAATTTTCACAGATGACGTATTTCTGTTGCCACTATAACAACAAATATACTAAGAAACAGAATAAAATAAATATTTAAGGGAGCTCCCATACAACAAATGTGATTTTTTTGCTGTTTTTTATAGATAATGGTACGAAACCCGTCGTGCGCGAGTCCGACTCGCACTTGGCCGGTTTTTTTATTCTTCTTACTTGAATTTCAAAAATAACCTTTAACTGTTAATCTGTGTCACCAGTAGATCACGCGGCTTGAAGGAATTACACTAATTCGTTTACATCCAGTATTTACAAAATACCAAGCTTGCAGCGTTACAGCAGTTCTGAATTAATTATGACATTGCTGCATTGTTTCAATATATCAATACGTGTGACATGATTTTTTTATTTAGTTTGTTAATTTGTTTTCGATATTATTTTTATTGCGTTCTATTATTTGTATTTTTAATGTAACTTTTTGAATTTTTATTACTTTTCTTTTCTTTCATTTCGTTTTCCTAACCCCGTTCTTTCCAGACATAACCAACATCACTATCGACATTCCACCTTCGAACTCGACCCACGACATATTCACGAGCCTGGTCTCGTCAGACCAAGACCACACGTTAGACCCGACGCCCGACGACCCCGACTTCCTCGGGGAGACCTCGTCAGCGTACACGTCAGGTCCGTACCTCGAGTACGATGACCAATACGATAGTGATGTGGACGATTCTTTGCATGCGGCCGAAGGATTGGACCTGGATCAGCTGCGCGTGGGTAACGCTAGTGTTGTGTCGTCGCCGCGGTCATTGCGAGCGGTCATCGTCAAGCATCGGTTCGTGACGCTGAGCTGGGAGGAGCCGCAGCACAAGAGTGAGGAGGTCACCGGGTATGCGGTCATATACAAAGTGAAGGGGAGTGAGAGGTGAGAGCTATACAGATTGACATTATTAATTACAAGCTAAATTAGTATAAATATAAAATTAAACAAGTAAAGCAACTAGCGATGTTCCAAAAATGTACCTAAAATATTGCAATATTTAAACCACGTTCATTTAATTTCGCTTATAATAGTTCAGTCAAAATAGAGACGAAAAAACCCTAAATCTTCGGAATAATTAGCATAGAGCTGAAAATTGGTAAAGACCTTGAATGCGTAATCCTAACTAATATCGTAACTAATATTATAAATGCGAAAGTAAGTTTGTTTGTTTGTTACCTTTTCACGCTTAAACCACTGAACCGATCATCCTGAAATTTTGCATATACATTGTCAGGTGTACAGAAATGGATATAGGGTACGTTTCATCCCGAAAAAAAGTACTGTTCCCGAGGAAAACAACAATAACGTTCATAGATGGCGCCACGTGTCTTTCGAATCGTGTTACGAGTTTTTTTGAGCTTAACTAACGCGAGCGAAGCCGCGGGCATAAGTTAGTTACAAATAAAATGTCAAAAGTCCTCATAGATCTGCAAAAAATATCGTAAATTAATGATAATTCGTACGAAAAAAATATTTAAAACAGGTTTGTGGAGAATCGCATCATCTACAACATTATCTAAACTATTATGACACAAACACCGTTTAACAGATATTTACGAATATCCGATTTTTTTGACGTTTGACATTGAATAACTTTTTTTTCAGAAGTGGGATTTTTGTCAATTCATTTGTAATGATGTGTTTAAGGTTTTTTCCAATTTTCAGCTCTATACGAATTATTCCGAAGTGAAAAGTCTATTTTGACTAGACTATTAGTTGTTTATCTTTAACTACCGACTCACCATAATATACCGATATAATTATAATGAACTTTTCTTATTGCAGAGAACGCGTAGCTCGAGGCGGTCCGTCCAGACACGAGATGAATGTAGCATCACTACAACCTAACACTACGTACCAGTTCGCAGTACTAGCGTACACTGAGCACGGGACATCGCCGCCTACTGATGTAAGTAATACACGGTAATAGTTACGTTAATCCTAATACATGGATAGTAAATTAGTAACAAACAGTACCTCTAAGAAGCACGCAAACAAAATAAATCATTCCATATAGTTCAGCTACATTATGTAGTAAACTGCGGCGCCACAATTGCGCAACTGCAGTTCAACTATTGCGCAACTGTAGTGCAACTATCGTACAACTGTGGAGCCACTGTCTTGCAACTGTAGAGCCACTATCATGTTACTATAGCGCCACTATCGCGCAACTGTAGCACCGCTGTTGCGCAAATGTAGCGCCACCATCGCATACTTGTCTTTTGATGCTAGTGTTTTATGTTAGTAAGCCCATAAGTGGGAATGAATACTGTGCAATGTTTCTGTAATGTTTTACCAGAGTTTTAGTCATTATAAAATTAAGTGTCTCGTTTATTCACAGATGATTGAAGTCCACACATCAGAAGAAGAAGTGACACACGGTCCCCCCCTCAACATCCGAGGAGACACCGTCGGTCCTCACACACTACGACTGACATGGACCCCACCCAACGCACAACCAGCGCCTACCAAGTACTCTATACATTACACAGAGGTATGTTAACAGTGTCGGTCACACACACCACAACATCCGAGGAGACACCGTCGGTCCTCACACACTACGACTGACATGGACCCCACCCAACGCACAACCAGCGCCTACCAAGTACTCTATACATTACACAGAGGTATGTTAACAGTGTCGGTCACACACACCACAACATCCGAGGAGACACCGTCGGTCCTCACACACTACGACTGACATGGACCCCACCCAACGCACAACCAGCGCCTACCAAGTACTCTATACATTACACAGAGGTATGTTAACAGTGTCGGTCACACACACCACAACATCCGAGGAGACACCGTCGGTCCTCACACACTACGACTGACATGGACCCCACCCAACGCACAACCAGCGCCTACCAAGTACTCTATACATTACACAGAGGTATGTTAACAGTGTCGGTCACACACACCACAACATCCGAGGAGACACCGTCGGTCCTCACACACTACGACTGACATGGACCCCACCCAACGCACAACCAGCGCCTACCAAGTACTCTATACATTACACAGAGGTATGTTAACAGTGTCGGTCACACACACCACAACATCCGAGGAGACACCGTCGGTCCTCACACACTACGACTGACATGGACCCCACCCAACGCACAACCAGCGCCTACCAAGTACTCTATACATTACACAGAGGTATGTTAACAGTGTCGGTCACACACACCACAACATCCGAGGAGACACCGTCGGTCCTCACACACTACGACTGACATGGACCCCACCCAACGCACAACCAGCGCCTACCAAGTACTCTATACATTACACAGAGGTGAGCGACATGACATACACGCTGTGTCATGTTAACAGTGTCGGTCACACACACGCTGTGTCATGTTAACAGTGACGGTCATACTCACGCTGTGTCATGTTAACAGTATCGGTCACACACACGCTGTGTCATGTTAACAGTGACGGTCAGCTGTGTCATGTTAACAGTGTCGGTCACACACACGCTGTGTCATGTTAACAGTGACGGTCAGCTGTGTCATGTTAACAGTGTCGGTCACACACACGCTGTGTCATGTTAACAGTGACGGTCAGCTGTGTCATGTTAACAGTATCGGTCACACACACGCTGTGTCATGTTAACAGTGACGGTCATACACACGCTGTGTCATGTTAACAGTGTCGGTCACACACACGCTGTGTCATGTTAACAGTGACGGTCAGCTGTGTCATGTTAACAGTATCGGTCACACACACGCTGTGTCATGTTAACAGTGACGGTCAGCTGTGTCATGTTAACAGTGTCGGTCACACACACGCTGTGTCATGTTAACAGTGACGGTCAGCTGTGTCATGTTAACAGTATCGGTCACACACACGCTGTGTCATGTTAACAGTGACGGTCAGCTGTGTCATGTTAACAGTATCGGTCACACACACGCTGTGTCATGTTAACAGTGACGGTCAGCTGTGTCATGTTAACAGTGTCGGTCACACACACGCTGTGTCATGTTAACAGTGACGGTCAGCTGTGTCATGTTAACAGTGTCGGTCACACACACGCTGTGTCATGTTAACAGTGACGGTCAGCTGTGTCATGTTAACAGTATCGGTCACACACACGCTGTGTCATGTTAACAGTGACGGTCAGCTGTGTCATGTTAACAGTATCGGTCACACACACGCTGTGTCATGTTAACAGTGACGGTCAGCTGTGTCATGTTAACAGTGTCGGTCACACACACGCTGTGTCATGTTAACAGTGACGGTCATACACACGCTGTGTCATGTTAACAGTGTCGGTCACACACACGCTGTGTCATGTTAACAGTGACGGTCAGCTGTGTCATGTTAACAGTATCGGTCACACACACGCTGTGTCATGTTAACAGTGACGGTCAGCTGTGTCATGTTAACAGTATCGGTCACACACACGCTGTGTCATGTTAACAGTGACGGTCAGCTGTGTCATGTTAACAGTGTCGGTCACACACACGCTGTGTCATGTTAACAGTGACGGTCATACACACGCTGTGTCATGTTAACAGTGTCGGTCACACACACGCTGTGTCATGTTAACAGTGACGGTCAGCTGTGTCATGTTAACAGTATCGGTCACACACACGCTGTGTCATGTTAACAGTGACGGTCAGCTGTGTCATGTTAACAGTGTCGGTCACACACACGCTGTGTCATGTTAACAGTGACGGTCATACACACGCTGTGTCATGTTAACAGTGTCGGTCACACACACGCTGTGTCATGTTAACAGTGACGGTCAGCTGTGTCATGTTAACAGTATCGGTCACACACACGCTGTGTCATGTTAACAGTGACGGTCAGCTGTGTCATGTTAACAGTGTCGGTCACACACACGCTGTGTCATGTTAACAGTGACGGTCATACTCACGCTGTGTCATGTTAACAGTATCGGTCACACACACGCTGTGTCATGTTAACAGTGACGGTCAGCTGTGTCATGTTAACAGTATCGGTCACACACACGCTGTGTCATGTTAACAGTGACGGTCAGCTGTGTCATGTTAACAGTGTCGGTCACACACACGCTGTGTCATGTTAACAGTGACGGTCATACACACGCCGTGTCATGTTAACAGTGTCGGTCACACACACGCTGTGTCATGTTAACAGTGACGGTCAGCTGTGTCATGTTAACAGTGTCGGTCACACACACGCTGTGTCATGTTAACAGTGACGGTCAGCTGTGTCATGTTAACAGTGTCGGTCACACACACGCTGTGTCATGTTAACAGTGACGGTCATACACACGCCGTGTCATGTTAACAGTGTCGGTCACACACACGCTGTGTCATGTTAACAGTGACGGTCAGCTGTGTCATGTTAACAGTGTCGGTCACACACACGCTGTGTCATGTTAACAGTGACGGTCAGCTGTGTCATGTTAACAGTGTCGGTCACACACACGCTGTGTCATGTTAACAGTGACGGTCATACACACGCCGTGTCATGTTAACAGTGTCGGTCACACACACGCTGTGTCATGTTAACAGTGACGGTCAGCTGTGTCATGTTAACAGTATCGGTCACACACACGCTGTGTCATGTTAACAGTGACGGTCAGCTGTGTCATGTTAACAGTGTCGGTCACACACACGCTGTGTCATGTTAACAGTGACGGTCAGCTGTGTCATGTTAACAGTGTCGGTCACACACACGCTGTGTCATGTTAACAGTGACGGTCAGCTGTGTCATGTTAACAGTGTCGGTCACACACACGCTGTGTCATGTTAACAGTGACGGTCAGCTGTGTCATGTTAACAGTGACGGTCATACACACGCCGTGTCATGTTAACAGTGACGGTCACACACACGCTGTGTCATGTTAACAGTGACGGTCATACACACGCTGTGTCATGTTAACAGTGTCGGTCACACACACGCTGTGTCATGTTAACAGTGACGGTCATACACACGCTGTGTCATGTTAACAGTGTCGGTCACACACACGCTGTGTCATGTTAACAGTGACGGTCAGCTGTGTCATGTTAACAGTATCGGTCACACACACGCTGTGTCATGTTAACAGTGACGGTCAGCTGTGTCATGTTAACAGTGTCGGTCACACACACGCTGTGTCATGTTAACAGTGACGGTCATACTCACGCTGTGTCATGTTAACAGTATCGGTCACACACACGCTGTGTCATGTTAACAGTGACGGTCAGCTGTGTCATGTTAACAGTGTCGGTCACACACACGCTGTGTCATGTTAACAGTGACGGTCAGCTGTGTCATGTTAACAGTGTCGGTCACACACACGCTGTGTCATGTTAACAGTGACGGTCATACACACGCTGTGTCATGTTAACAGTGTCGGTCACACACACGCTGTGTCATGTTAACAGTGACGGTCAGCTGTGTCATGTTAACAGTATCGGTCACACACACGCTGTGTCATGTTAACAGTGACGGTCATACACACGCCGTGTCATGTTAACAGTGTCGGTCACACACACGCTGTGTCATGTTAACAGTGACGGTCAGCTGTGTCATGTTAACAGTATCGGTCACACACACGCTGTGTCATGTTAACAGTATCGGTCACACACACGCTGTGTCATGTTAACAGTATCGGTCACACACACGCTGTGTCATGTTAACAGTGACGGTCAGCTGTGTCATGTTAACAGTATCGGTCACACACACGCTGTGTCATGTTAACAGTATCGGTCACACACACGCTGTGTCATGTTAACAGTGACGGTCAGCTGTGTCATGTTAACAGTATCGGTCACACACACGCTGTGTCATGTTAACAGTATCGGTCACACACACGCTGTGTCATGTTAACAGTGACGGTCAGCTGTGTCATGTTAACAGTGTCGGTCACACACACGCTGTGTCATGTTAACAGTGACGGTCATACACACGCTGTGTCATGTTAACAGTATCGGTCACACACACGCTGTGTCATGTTAACAGTGACGGTCAGCTGTGTCATGTTAACAGTGTCGGTCACACACACGCTGTGTCATGTTAACAGTGACGGTCATACACACGCCGTGTCATGTTAACAGTGTCGGTCACACACACGCTGTGTCATGTTAACAGTGACGGTCAGCTGTGTCATGTTAACAGTGTCGGTCACACACACGCTGTGTCATGTTAACAGTGACGGTCAGCTGTGTCATGTTAACAGTGTCGGTCACACACACGCTGTGTCATGTTAACAGTGACGGTCATACACACGCTGTGTCATGTTAACAGTGTCGGTCACACACACGCTGTGTCATGTTAACAGTGACGGTCATACACACGCCGTGTCATGTTAACAGTGACGGTCACACACACGCTGTGTCATGTTAACAGTGACGGTCATACACACGCTGTGTCATGTTAACAGTGTCGGTCACACACACGCTGTGTCATGTTAACAGTGACGGTCATACACACGCTGTGTCATGTTAACAGTGTCGGTCACACACACGCTGTGTCATGTTAACAGTGACGGTCAGCTGTGTCATGTTAACAGTATCGGTCACACACACGCTGTGTCATGTTAACAGTGACGGTCAGCTGTGTCATGTTAACAGTGTCGGTCACACACACGCTGTGTCATGTTAACAGTGACGGTCATACTCACGCTGTGTCATGTTAACAGTATCGGTCACACACACGCTGTGTCATGTTAACAGTGACGGTCAGCTGTGTCATGTTAACAGTGTCGGTCACACACACGCTGTGTCATGTTAACAGTGACGGTCAGCTGTGTCATGTTAACAGTGTCGGTCACACACACGCTGTGTCATGTTAACAGTGACGGTCATACACACGCTGTGTCATGTTAACAGTGTCGGTCACACACACGCTGTGTCATGTTAACAGTGACGGTCAGCTGTGTCATGTTAACAGTATCGGTCACACACACGCTGTGTCATGTTAACAGTGACGGTCAGCTGTGTCATGTTAACAGTGTCGGTCACACACACGCTGTGTCATGTTAACAGTGACGGTCATACTCACGCTGTGTCATGTTAACAGTATCGGTCACACACACGCTGTGTCATGTTAACAGTGACGGTCAGCTGTGTCATGTTAACAGTGTCGGTCACACACACGCTGTGTCATGTTAACAGTGACGGTCAGCTGTGTCATGTTAACAGTGTCGGTCACACACACGCTGTGTCATGTTAACAGTGACGGTCATACACACGCCGTGTCATGTTAACAGTGTCGGTCACACACACGCTGTGTCATGTTAACAGTGACGGTCAGCTGTGTCATGTTAACAGTGTCGGTCACACACACGCTGTGTCATGTTAACAGTGACGGTCATACACACGCTGTGTCATGTTAACAGTGTCGGTCACACACACGCTGTGTCATGTTAACAGTGACGGTCATACACACGCTGTGTCATGTTAACAGTGTCGGTCACACACACGCTGTGTCATGTTAACAGTGACGGTCAGCTGTGTCATGTTAACAGTATCGGTCACACACACGCTGTGTCATGTTAACAGTGACGGTCAGCTGTGTCATGTTAACAGTGTCGGTCACACACACGCTGTGTCATGTTAACAGTGACGGTCAGCTGTGTCATGTTAACAGTGTCGGTCACACACACGCTGTGTCATGTTAACAGTGACGGTCAGCTGTGTCATGTTAACAGTGTCGGTCACACACACGCTGTGTCATGTTAACAGTGACGGTCAGCTGTGTCATGTTAACAGTGTCGGTCACACACACGCTGTGTCATGTTAACAGTGACGGTCATACACACGCCGTGTCATGTTAACAGTGTCGGTCACACACACGCTGTGTCATGTTAACAGTGACGGTCAGCTGTGTCATGTTAACAGTGTCGGTCACACACACGCTGTGTCATGTTAACAGTGACGGTCATACACACGCCGTGTCATGTTAACAGTGTCGGTCACACACACGCTGTGTCATGTTAACAGTGACGGTCATACACACGCCGTGTCATGTTAACAGTGTCGGTCACACACACGCTGTGTCATGTTAACAGTGACGGTCATACACACGCCGTGTCATGTTAACAGTGACGGTCACACACACGCTGTGTCATGTTAACAGTGACGGTCATACACACGCCGTGTCATGTTAACAGTGACGGTCACACACACGCTGTGTCATGTTAACAGTGACGGTCATACACACGCTGTGTCATGTTAACAGTGTCGGTCACACACACGCTGTGTCATGTTAACAGTGACGGTCATACACACGCCGTGTCATGTTAACAGTGTCGGTCACACACACGCTGTGTCATGTTAACAGTGACGGTCAGCTGTGTCATGTTAACAGTGTCGGTCACACACACGCTGTGTCATGTTAACAGTGACGGTCAGCTGTGTCATGTTAACAGTGTCGGTCACACACACGCTGTGTCATGTTAACAGTGACGGTCATACACACGCCGTGTCATGTTAACAGTGTCGGTCACACACACGCTGTGTCATGTTAACAGTGACGGTCATACACACGCCGTGTCATGTTAACAGTGACGGTCATACACACGCTGTGTCATGTTAACAGTGACGGTCATACACACGCTGTGTCATGTTAACAGTGACGGTCATACACACGCTGTGTCATGTTAACAGTGACGGTCATACACACGCTGTGTCATGTTAACAGTGACGGTCATACACACGCCGTGTCATGTTAACAGTGTCGGTCACACACACGCTGTGTCATGTTAACAGTGTCGGTCACACACACGCTGTGTCATGTTAACAGTGACGGTCATACACACGCTGTGTCATGTTAACAGTGACGGTCATACACACGCTGTGTCATGTTAACAGTGACGGTCATACACACGCTTTGTCATGTTAACAGTGACGGTCATACACACGCTGTGTCATGTTAACAGTGACGGTCATACACACGCTGTGTCATGTTAACAGTGTCGGTCACACACACGCTGTGTCATGTTGGCAGTGTCAGTCACACACACCACAATGACAACTATCTTGGATTATTATAGTGGTCGACATAATGCCTTAATTTTTTTTGGAATAAGTTGTATTTTCATATTCTTTTGCGGTAGTAGCCGTTGCTATGATGAGCCTTTAATGATAATATTTGCTCCTTGATGGAATATCTTTCCTAGATATAATAGTAGATTGTATCACAAGGGAGCAAAATCATATTTTTACGGCGAGGGCGCTTTTTTGAATCCAGAGCGAAGTGAGGGATTCTAGAGTAGAATCCCGAGCGTAGCGAGGGATTCTTTAGTAGAATCCTGAACGTAGCGAGGGATTCAAAGTATATCGCCCGAGCCAAAAATAATTTTGCGCCCGAGTGATACACTCTACTTTTCATCACCCACTATGAGAAAATAAAAGGCGCCTCATATTTTATTGTAATATTATTATTTAATAAAACAGAGTAACAACTAAATTGAAATTAAATAGTATCTAATAATAAAACAACTAAAAACTTATATTTACATTTGAGACGTTTTCGCAATTATGAAATTAATTTAACGCGCGCTAGCGGTACGTTCTCATTCTTTATTATTAACTAGCTGTTCCCGGCATGCGTTGCAATGCCCTTTTTCCTACTTATTACCTACCTACTACCTACCTACTACCTACCTACTACCTACCTACTACCTACCTACTACCTACCTACTACCTACCTACTACCTACCTACTACCTACCTACTACCTACCTACTACCTACCTACTACCTACCTACTACCTACCTACTACCTACCTACTACCTACCTACTACCTACCTACTACCTACCTACTACCTACCTACTACCTACCTACTACCTACCTACTACCTACCTACTACCTACCTACTACCTACCTACTACCTACCTACTACCTACCTACTACCTACCTACTACCTACCTACTACCTACCTACTACCTACCTACTACCTACCTACTACCTACCTACTACCTACCTACTACCTACCTACTACCTACCTACTACCTACCTACTACCTACCTACTACCTACCTACTACCTACCTACTACCTACCTACTACCTAAACAGATTAAGAATATGGATATACTGATATAATTTTTTTTTTTTTAAATATCAAAATGTCGAACGGGATAAAAAGTATCCTATGTCCTTCTCCTGGCTCTAAACTACCTCCCTGCCAATTTTCAGCTAAATCGGTTCAGCCGTTCTTGAGTTATAAGTGAAGTAACTAACACGACTTTCTTTTATATATATAGATTTATTTTTTATAATCAGCAGGCGCGCGGCGCCGCCGTCATACCAGCCAGTCTTCAAACAATATTTGCGTTCGATTTCTTTGGCGCTGAACACTAAAATGTTCCAAATTCAAAAAGTGCGCGGCAAATATAATTGCAGCGCACTTATTTAATAAAGAGGATTAAAAACTCATTGCTGCCCGCTAAAAGTTTCTTAATAGAAAACACCACCTTTGGGCGCACTTAAAGGCGAACCAAGTCGTCCTTTTCGAATAGGTGGGATGAAAAAAAAATAACAGTCTTGTCGGTCAACGTCATGATCAGCTAATGATTTAGGCCTTGGTTTGAGTCCGAAACTAGTCAGGTCGTAAACTATCCTGAAATATTTAATAGAGTAAAGCTGGCCAATGCCAAGCTCCAGGTGTGCTGCTGGTGATCTTGATTGACCATTAAACCCACTAGATTACAATATAAGTTCTATATTTCGATACTTAGCTGATTACAATAAAAAGATTGCCGATGCGTGTGTGAACGCTAAGGTAACGGTGGAGTGAGTGGCGAGCTGCAGACGGTCGGCGGCTGAGTCTAAAGTGGGGGCCGGCGTAGAAGGCTCTGGAAGGCCGTAGAATGTTCCTATGCGACCCGCTGGCACGGGCCGATGTGACGTCAGGAACAGTATTAAGACTTTCGTGTTATTTGCAGGTGGAAAGTGGTCGTGAGCAGTTCCAGTGGGTGGAGGCGGACGCTTCGGCTGCCGCCGTCAGCAGCACGCTCAGCGGACTGCGGGCGGCCAGTGCTTACGTCATCAGAGTGGCCGCCGCGGGGGGCGCGCCCGCCGAGCTGCGCGTGCGCACGCCTAGTGACGCGCCTGCTGCGCCGCCTGCCAATGTTACTGTAGTCGCTACTAGTGCCACTGTGAGTACATCATCATTACAAGTAGCTATTAGGTACACACGGCTACACATCAAGCTATACATTTCCAGTTTACACTGACCTCTCACTGTAAGGAAATCCTATACAATGCGAGATCAACTTATACTGGAAATATATAGCTTGATCTGTACCCGTGCGTACAATTGACGAGGCGTAAGCTAAGCTTTGCATTTGTGTGAGAATGAATACAGACGCGTCTTTTGCTTGGTTTATACTGCTTTTTGGCAATCGATTCTATGTGCACTAACACAAATGCAAAGCTCAACTTAGGCCTCGCCAATTGTACTGCTTGTAGATATTTATTTTTGCCGCTACTTATTTATTGTTTGTGTCGTGTGGTGACGTAAAGAATAGCACTACCCCATCTCTTCCCATGGGTGTCGTAAAAGGCGACTAAGGAATTCATTAGAAGATGGGCAGCAGCATTTTCTGAATACTTTAACAACCATACTGCGATCACCAACCCGCCTGCCAAGCGTGGCAATTATGACAAACCCCCCCAACATGCACAAAAGATGTGAGAAGTACAGGACCGGTCGATGTGGCGATGCTTGGGGGAGATCCATGTCCAGCAGTAGATGTCTTTCGGCTGAATGATGATGATGATAGCTTTGTCCTTTGCTCGCTATCCATCCCGGGCTAGTACCACAAACGGTACAGTATGTTCGTACTAGTCAATTCATCTCACTGCTCAACTTCTTGATCGTTTAGCAACCAGAGGTAGATATTTTTCACAAAAAAGCTGCGCAGTTCTACGAATGTTGTATATTATTTTTAAATCTACTCTAATAAAACTAGTGATTTTCTTAATTGTTGTGAATGTGTTTGAATTGGTGTGAAAATACTAATATAAATGAATAAAAATGGATAAGTAATTTTGACTTTCTTTTTTATAGCGGCTGAAGTTGGTTACTCCGTTTCAAGGCTGTTGGAAGCGGGAAGTAAAAAAATAAAGTAAAAAAAAAGAGAAAACTTGAGACTTGAGAGTACTTGTTATCAACAGTCCTGTAACGGAGGCCGCTTCAGTAAGGGCAAGGTCCCCGAAAAATTACATCGGAGAAAAAGTAAAATGTACAAAAAAAAACTCATATTGTAAAGTATCCCACTACACGTTTTGGGGAACCCTGTGCGTGTAGTAGACAACTAACCAAGGTATGTTCCCCCCCAGTCGATCCTGGTGCGCTGGGAGGCCCCCCCCTCCCGCACGCACCGCGGCCCGCTGACGGGCTACAAGGTGCGCTACCGCTCCGCCGCACCCCCGCCCTCGCCCGGCCCCGCCGCCGCGTCCCCGCCCCGACGCAAGGCCGACTCGCTCACTACGCCGGCCGACCAGAAGAGGGCAGAGCTCAGGGGACTCGACACCGCTACTACATATCAGGTAGGTTTGGAGTTATGATAAATTATATTTATTTCTGTAAATAAATCTGTTACAGACACTTTTACAAGTCAATGTAAGTTTTTTTTTTAAGACTAGATGGCGCTGGCATTTCCTATCTGACTCGCTCTGAGAAGAAAAGCCGAAACAAACTCAGAGGTCAACGTCTCTTTTAAAGTCCAAACATTGTAGTATAAAAACTATGCGAGTGTAACAATGTAGGGCAACGTTTGGAATGGCCTTTTAAGGAAAGAGCCATAGCAGGTTTGAGTTGACCTGTCCCAACTGACGACACGCATTCATCAGACATCGTGTAGTGAGACCTTATTATCGGGAGCTCAACGACCCGACGCACGACGACACTAGTGATGTTCAAATCCGCTATAAACTGTAGACGTGTTATAAACTATAAAATATATTCATATAGTCTGTTATTTTATACGCTATCATTATAACGCGGTGTTACAAAACTCAGACGCAGTCTGAACGCGGAGACGCTATTATTTTATTTAACAACACGCTAAACGGACTTGATGATGCGCGGTAAATGTTATCTCGCAAAGCACTGTACACTAAAGAAATAATACTTCATTCCCTTACGCGCTGTTGTTAGTCGCTACGCTATCTTGCTATCTCGTTCTGGCCTCGTTCTGGCCCCGCTATGCGCGTTTAGACTTTTATTCGTTGAGTAGGTTGAGGCGTTATAATATAGCGCGAAGTCAGAGCCGCTATAGCAAACGCTATACGCTATGTACACATAGTCTGTTATATTTTGGCGCTATACGTTTTATTAACCACCACTAGACGACACCAATCAGCCGGACATTTGCGTAGGTCACAAAAAAAAAAATACTCAAACCGCCAAACAGTTCTACGAAATTTATGTATAAAGCTAGCCTACATAGTACTCACATTCACAATTTAATAAAATAATATAAAAACAAACAAATTGATTTGTAATTGACATTTACGACATGACATGAACTGTTTGTCACGTTGAAATATCTATAACAATAAGTTCAAAACGCTAAAAATAAGTTTGTTCCCAGATCCGCGTGTGCGCTATCAATGCTAACGGTTCAGGTCCGTTCAGTGAGTGGGTGACGGCCAGCACACAGCGGCAGGAGCTCGACGAGAGCAGAGTACCGCCGCAACCGCCGCCGCTCACCAGTCAGTAACTACATACTAACGTCACAGTCTACCTATATCTTACTCCTTACAGTCGGTCAACGTAGAACATTGAAGTGAATCGTGAAGGGGCGGAGGTTATGTCCCGAGTAGCCATACTGCAACTTGGGACAGAACCTCCACCCGTACATAATTTTGACATTTCATAGGACCTGTCAAATGTATGGGCGTTGACCCACTGTATGTAGTAAGTAGGTACCTACACTGTAGTAACGTATACATACTAACCTGCCAGACGACATGACCTCTTCTTCTCTCGTGTCAGCACGAGCTATACGAAAATACCTCATACCGTGGTGAAAATATTATCCAGTCAGCAAGGTTGGTAGCGGGGCTGACTACCCAGGGTGCGCCGGACGTACTGAAGTATCGTCAGGAGTGGAGGTTCCTTTCATGCACCCCATGGCCTCTTAATGCCATAGTTAATTATTATAAATAACTAGCTGACCTGACAACATTGTCGTGTAATGGAAAATTCGCACAGAAAAAAAAACATTCAGTTTTTCTCGAATTTCCCAATTTTCCAGACAACTTTTTAATTTTTTCTTACCATAAAAACCTAATTCGGAATATTAAAAACATCTTTTTGGTATTAATGGCAAATCGATCCATCCGTTCTCAAGTTCTCTTATACGGATAGATACGTCCGAAATGGCTCTGTCGAATTTTATTATACAGTGTGTAAAAATCAACATTGAATTTTCCTTTTTTTTTTCATAAAACTGACAACAGTACGTGTAAAATAACTTTGCAGCTCTGAAACTCGGCTTTCAGCGTTCTGTTCCTCACTCCAGTGGGGCAAAGTTATTTTGCGCATGCTGTATAAACAGAGAATTAACAAAAAAAAATGGATTTTCTTTTTGTAGTAGAGTCCTCAATTGACATTTATAAAAGTGATTATACAGGCTGTCAAAAAATGTGTATTTTTTTTCTTTTTATTTAAAACTGTAACAAACATACAAGCGCCATCTAGTGTAACTTATCCAAAGCACTACGATGAGCGGCTTCATTAACAAGAAGACAACAACTACAAACGATATCTGTGGACAAGTGATGCCATCTACAATCTTCGCGTCAAACCATCTGCGCCAGCGCCACCCGGCTAGTTATCTGAATCACAACTACAGACGACTACGTGTAGATATTGTGCACACATACAAGCATCAACCTTTATAAGCAGAGCTGTCTTCGAACAAATCATCATTCGATCATTCGACTAGCTAGAGGAACAGAGTTCGGTAGCCACGCAGCCAATTCTGAACCTTAGTACGACTGATTCCTGTTCGATAGCCTAGCAGTCTTCAGGAATTAGCCAGTTAGGGGAGGTCTGAAGGGCGATAGCCACGCAGTCCCTTTCATCCCTCCACTTAGGGTTGCTACTTGATATATTTATATGAATCATTGTAACGTGTAACATAGTATAAGTTGCCAATAAATTATCATCAAGTTCAACGGGGCTTTAATTTCACAACCAGCAACCCTACATTGGCGCCCAACGTAAATAATCTACGGATACCCACATATTTGGACGGCCTACCCTCAAATTTTGCACGGCCTACCCTCAAATTGTATGGAGTACCCACATATTGACTAAAGTTACCCACATATATTTGGACGGCCTACCCTCAAATTTTGCACGGCCTACCTTCAAATTGTATGGAGTACCCACTAAAGTTATAAAAGAATACTTGCTAAAGTTACCCACATTACTTTTGATTATTGTGAAGATGTCAATTACAATGACGCAAGAACAATTAAACACTTTACTAAGTACGATCACTTCGACACAAGGTAATATTATGAACGGAAGAAGTTTTGCTCGTTGTTCGAAGAAATTCGACGGAGTGAGAGATTACAACAAAGTAGAAGAATTCATAAATAGTATTACTGTCTATAAAAAAGTTGAGCATATCTCCGATGAAGACGCGTTGGAAGGATTGCCATTATTGTTGAATGGCATAGCAGCAACATGGTGGCATGGAGTGAAAAGCGATATAAAGAAATGGAATAATGCTTTAGAGGCAATACGTTCGGCGTTTGCACCAAAGAAGCAGCCTCATGATATTTATTTAGAGTTGTTTGGGAAAAAGCAGACCACTGAAACCATAGACGAGTTTGTTTGTGAAAAACGTGCTCTCCTCTCTCAGCTACCATCTAAACGAAATAAAGAGGAGGAACATTTGGATTTTGTTTACGGCCTACTAAAACTAAGCATAAAAAGGGAAGTCGCCAGATCCGATGTCAAGTCGTTCGCCGAGTTACTTGAAAAAGTACGCCACTTAGAAAGTTTAGAAGCAGAATCGCAGGCGAGTACACGTTCTTCATCTATAGAACGTTATTCTAAAAAGTTGCCCAAACGCTGCACATACTGCGGGAAGAAGGGCCATAGCATCGAAGAATGTCGGAAACGCTTAGCGGAATCGAAAAATCAAGCCGCAATAGATACTAAAGTCACGAAAACCCCAACAGTGTCCTGCTACGGATGTGGTGAAGAGGGAGTATTCCGAAGTAATTGTAAGAAATGTAAAAATAAGGAGACCCCACCTAAACCAGTTGCGTTCTACACAGTCGACACTACTGAATTAATAGAGGACAGCGCAAAAATACCGACAATAGAAATTGTTTACAACACTGAAAAAGGTTATGCCTACATCGACACAGCCGCAAGAACCAGTATAGCAAGTACACAATTGTATAAGTTATTGATAAGAAATGGTGAAAAGTTCAATACAAAAACTGCAGACACAATTTTAGCCGATGGTTCTATGAAAACCCGGAAGCTACTCACAACAACCATAGACATTACTATAGGTAAACGTAGCCTACCAATAACGTTTACAATCTTACCTGATGCAACTGATAATCGCACATTACTCGGCATTGACTTTTTGGAAGCTGCGGGAATAATGCTTAATCTACCTCAACGAGTTTGGTACTTCTTAGATAAACCTAATGAAGAACATAGTTTCCTACAATTAAGGAATGAGAAAATACCCTTGAAGGCAGCTGAACATTTATCTTTTGAGTCAGGCCAGACATCTCCAGAATCCTTGTCAAGCTTTATACAGTGGGCCAAAGATTTGCAAACTATGATCTCACCACTTCCACAAACGCCGTCACCGATGAACAATTTTGAAGACAGTCCTCCGCCAAGTAAGATATCAAAATGGAAACTTCAGAAGATAAGCACACCGCCACGCCCTGTTCATCCTCGTGAGCCAGCGGATGAAGAATCTTGCAAAGATCCCCGTATTAATTATGTTCCAATAAACAAAATGTCATTATATTCTTTTGATATTTTATTACATCCAGGAGAAGGGAAATTACTATCTAAAGTTGAAAAGTCACAATTTAATAACTTGCTAACTAACTATAGTGACGTATTTAATAAAAATACGAAACCTACATCATTCATATCACACAGAATAGACACAGGTACTCATTCACCCATAGCCCTAAAACCATATAGACTATCGCCTTGTAGACAGCAACAATTGAGACAAAAACTCGATGAAATGTTAAGCAACGATATTATAGAAGAATGCGATTCACCCTGGTCAGCTCCTGTTATCATGGTCCCTAAAGGTATAGACGATGTTAGAGTTTGTATCGACTATCGGCGACTCAACGAAATAACAAAACCAGATAGATATCCATTGCCACGGATTGACGATCTATTACATCAAGCAAAGGCAATGCCATACATGTCTACAATCGACCTTCAATCAGGTTACTGGCAAATAATGGTACACCCCGAAGACCAAGACAAAACTAGCTTTGTCTCACCGTTTGGAACGTTTCGTTTCAAACGAATGCCATTTGGATTACGGAACGCGCCCGCAACGTTCCAGAGGTTAATGGATAAACTAATACAAAGTTTACGAACAAAATATGTTCTATCTTATTTAGATGATCTGATTCTGAGATCTACCACTTTGACACAACACGTGACAGATCTTGAAGAAATATTCGAAAAACTAAGAGAATATAACTTGAAAGCCAACAGGAAAAAATGTAAATTTATATGCTCCGAAATAAAGTATTTGGGACACCTCATAGTCCCAGAAGGGATTAAAACTGATCCGGAAAAGGTTTCGGCTATTGCGAGTTTATCAAAACCAAAAACCTTAAAGCAATTGATAACATTTCTACAAACTGCTTCTTGGTATCGAAGATTTATATACAATTTCGCAGACATAGCTCGACCATTAACAAACTTAACTAAAAAGAAATCAAGCTGGCAATGGCATAATGAACAACAAGATGCATTTGAAAAGTTGAAAGTTGCGTTAACAACAGCCCCTGTGTTAAGACAAGCAGATTGTGATACTCCTTTTACAATCAAAACTGATGCAAGTCAATATGCAATAGGTGCAGCTTTAGTGCAGGGGGAGGGCGAAAACGAACACCCTGTTGAGTATGCAAGCAGACTTCTCACATCTGCGGAATGCAATTACAGTGTAACAGAAAAAGAAGCATTAGCTATTGTGTGGGCTGTTTCAAGATTTCGTGGCTACATTGAAGGTACAGAATTCATTACAATCACTGACCACCAGCCACTAAAATGGTTAATGAATTTAAAAACACCAACTGGTCGCCTGGCCCGTTGGGCACTACAACTCCAGCCCTATAATTTTAAAATTCAATATACTCCGGGGCGGACCAATGTTGTAGCAGACACTTTGTCGAGACCGCCGTGCTCACATGATGTTGAAGAATGTACTTTATGTCATATAGAAATTGAATTACCAAAGTACAGCGAAAAACAAATTCGTGAAGAACAACTTAAAGATGATGAACTTAAAGTAATAATAAATGCTCTTGAAGAAGAGAATGAAACAGAAAATTATATAGAATGGTCTAAAAAAGGTTATTTATTACACAAAAAAGTATTATATCGCTTCACACCAGATCAAGAAGACGATAATGCAAAATTACTTATACCTTCACAAGAAAGACAAAATATATTAAAATCATACCATGATGATCCCACAGCTGGTCATTTAGGACTAGAACGCACAGTTAAACGCATTACATCAAAATTCTACTGGAAAGGATTAAGAAAGGATGTAATTAAGTATGTAAAGACATGCGAAGAGTGTCAAAAATACAAACCATCAAATAGGAAACCAGCAGGGCTATATCAGTCAACAGCAAATAATCACAGATTTGAAGTACTCTCTATAGATCTTTTTGGGCCTTTACCAAAAGCAATAACAGGAGAAAAATGGATCTTTATTGTTGAAGACACAGCTTCTCGATGGGTTGAACTTTTTGCTATTAAGGAAGCCACAGCTGAAACATGTGCATTGACACTTTTGCATGAAGTATTTCTACGCTATGGGTTGCCAAGGAAACTTATAAGTGACAATGGAGTACAATTCGTATCAGCAATAATGCAAAAACTTACTTATTGCCTTGAAATACAACACATTCTGACACCAGTATATCACCCGGAACCTAATATTGTAGAAAGGAAAAATAGAGACATGAAAACTCAAATCGCAATTATGGTGAAGAATCAACACCATAAATGGCCAAATACGCTGCCTGCTATCAGATTTGCAATGAACTCAGCTGTATGTCAAACAACGGGATTTTCACCGTCCTACTTGACTTTTGGACGTGAATTAAGAACTCCCTATGATCTTACACATGATTTCAGTACAGTTTTAACTCAAGAAAAATTTATATCACAAATCACACCTACTTTGAAACAGTTAGCTGAAGATTTATTAATTGCAAAAGACAACATAGAAACAATGCAAGACAATAATAGGCAACGTGCAAATCAAAGAAGAAGACCAGATCCATGTTATAAAATAGGAGACTTAGTACTGGTTGAGACACATCCAATAAGCAGTAATGAAAAACAGTTCACAGCAAAATTTGCTCCACGCAGAGATGGTCCTTATGTTGTCATAAAGAAACATGGAGCATCCACATATGAGGTAGCAAACACAAAGTCACCAGAACAATCAATGGGAAAATATCATACTTCAGCACTATGTAAATTTGAACAAAGAGATGACAACGTGTCCAAACCATTAAATCCCATAAGAAAAAGAGGGAGACCAAGGAAGATGGATACTGATCCTGGTACTCAGTCGGGACGACTATAGAGTACCAGAGGGGGAGAATGTAACAAACATACAAGCGCCATCTAGTGTAACTTATCCAAAGCACTACGATGAGCGGCTTCATTAACAAGAAGACAACAACTACAAACGATATCTGTGGACAAGTGATGCCATCTACAATCTTCGCGTCAAACCATCTGCGCCAGCGCCACCCGGCTAGTTATCTGAATCACAACTACAGACGACTACGTGTAGATATTGTGCACACATACAAGCATCAACCTTTATAAGCAGAGCTGTCTTCGAACAAATCATCATTCGATCATTCGACTAGCTAGAGGAACAGAGTTCGGTAGCCACGCAGCCAATTCTGAACCTTAGTACGACTGATTCCTGTTCGATAGCCTAGCAGTCTTCAGGAATTAGCCAGTTAGGGGAGGTCTGAAGGGCGATAGCCACGCAGTCCCTTTCATCCCTCCACTTAGGGTTGCTACTTGATATATTTATATGAATCATTGTAACGTGTAACATAGTATAAGTTGCCAATAAATTATCATCAAGTTCAACGGGGCTTTAATTTCACAACCAGCAACCCTACAAAACATAATTCATGTACAGCCCGTGCCGGTCGCGACTGGATCTCCGTATGGTGGGGGGAGGAGGACGGCGGAGTGCTGGTGCGCGGCTACGTGCTGGGCTGGGGACTCGGAGTACCCGACGACGCCGCGAGGGAGCTGCCCGCACATCTACACTCACACGTCATCCGGGCACTAGGTATATACTGAGTTTGATCTCTAAGTGCGTATACACTACTGGCGCGGGTTACCGGCGCCGATCTGCCAGCGTTTGTCGGTGCTGGTTGGCGCAGCTAGTCTCTATACTGTGCGGCGAACCAGCGCCGACAAGCTCCGAACTTCGCCGACAAGTTCCGACCTGCTCCGATCAGCACTGGTAGGCCGTCATTTGTTACTGTATTTGCAAGGGAATAAGGCGTTTTTTTTGTTAAAAATGCCAGCCCCTGCTTCTACCCGCTTCCTTTATGTAGCGGTTACCTGCACGGACCAGTCCTACTCCCTAAGTCCGTCAACGAAGTTAGTCACCCATCCGAAAGTAGCCCGAAACGTAGGAATGAACAAAACAAGTATCATGTTCAACTTTTCGGACGGGCAAAAACACATCGGTAGTAGGGACAACTGTCAAATCGTGTTGTCATTCATTCTTAGTTCGGGCCCCGAAATAATCGTATGTCCGTAGGTGATAGGGAGTAGGAAACGCTTGTAACTAAGGCCGCAAATTTGGAGTGGCGTGGCGTGCAGCGGGGCGTTTTTGCAAGCGTTACTTAACATACAGACTAGTATTTGAAGTGTCTTCGCAGCAGCGTTCCTAGCGTGCAGGTAAATGTCATCATCTGCCTAGCCTTTACCCAACTATGTTGGGGTCGGCTTCCTGGAAGCCGACTGGACCAGTCGAACCGGATGCAGCTGAATATCAGTATTTTACATGGAGCGACTGCCTATCAGACCTCCACAACCCAGTAACTGGGTAATACGATACTCTTGGTAAGACTGGTTGTCAGACTTTCTGGCTTCTGACCAACAGTAACGACTGTCAAAGATCTACAAATGACAGCCGGGACCAACGGCTTTACGTGCTTTCCGAGGCACGGAGGAAACTCGCTATGGTAAATGGTCACCCATCCACAGACCAACCTCGGCAAGCGTGGCTTAACCCGGAAGATCGGTCTATGCGGTTGTAATTATTTAGCCACGAGCTCCTTCTCCTAGCGTGCAGCTAAATGTATGCACGCTCAATACAACACTTCAACGCCCCGCTGCACGCCCCGCCGCTCTGAATTTGCGGCCTAAGGCCGAAACCACGGACTTCGTGCTTAGGGAGTAGACCCCCAGTATCGATAAGCGCTGTTAGACCTGCTTCCTTTATGTATCTAACACCTAATAAAAGACATTTTCAAAGCTAATAACTTGTGATATATTTTGTGTCCAGAATCGAACTCGGAGTACGTGATATCTCTCCGAGCGAGCAACTCTCGCGGTCTCGGCCCCGCGGTGTACGCGACGGTGCGCACCAAGCCGGCCGCCGACGACGAGGACGAGCCGGAGGACGACGACGAGGACGACGAGGACGACGCCGACGAGCCGCCGCCGCTCATACCGCCCGTCGGAGTTAAAGTGAGACACAATACTAAGGCACTTGTCCCACCGCGAACGATGAGCGAGTAGCGAGTAGAGCTAGAAGCTAGAAACGAGTTGGCGAGCAGCGAGAAGCGAGTGTGTAGTTCCGATAGTTTTGTCGGTGGGTTATAAGCGAGTGTGCGAGTGCGACGGGCGATTACTCGCACCACTCGCAAATGACCGCTGGTTGGTCTCTCGGCGTGAGGTCTGACCGCCAAGCGAGCATCGCTGAGCGAGTATTATCTTTGATAGCTCTGGTCGCTGAGCGACAAACTAGTGGAGCGACTATAGAGCGGCAATAGTTTTTAGATGTAGGTTTATGATGTATCTATATTAGATACGATTATGATTTAACACAATTCATACAGAATTGATTTATAATACTTTATTTTTAATTTGTTTTTACCTGTACCTACTTGCATAATTTTATTATTGTAAAAAATATGATGATTTTTGTTATAAAGAGTCAATTAATTTATTCACTTGACAGACATATCTGTGTTGCTGGGGAGTTTGTTGCGCCGTTTCTTCTTCACAGCAAAAACACTAGGAAGCGGTGAAGGGAGGGCTTTTTGTGGGATGTCTATAATATTGTAAAACTAACGTTCAAAAAGAACTAAGTAATTCTAGTCTATTTTGAATAATTGAGTTTGAGTTTGAGTGTGAACAGTCAGCGATCCACTGTTAATATATGCATCTCTTTTGTTTTCACGGAATGTATATCTATTGTACGTTTCTTGAGCGAGAAAATATCCCATAGTTAGTTGCTTCCTCGCCGGCCGGCGGTAGGACAGCTGCCTTCCGTGCTGCTGTATTTTTTTATGTGTTTTCTATACAGGGTGTCCACCACGTACATCACGCAAAATGCGCGTTCAAACGTGGAGTTGCGGATACCAGCCCGTTATACCTTATATTTTTATACAGGGTGTCCAGTAAATAGTACAGGGTGTCTGGCGGCAGATTTATATTTTCAAAAATTAATAAAAAAATAACTATTTGACATATCGTTTAATTAAAAGTAAAGATAGATAGTGTAAAAGTGCGGATTTTATGTTTTAAAGATTACATCATCCAAATGTCTTCCATCGAGTTGTAAGCAATGTTCAAAACGGAGCCTCGTGTTCCGCGCCACACGCTGCAGTAAGCTCGGTTCAATTGCGCCGATTTCTCGACGAATGTTTTCTTTTAAGTCCGCAATATTTTGCGGATTGTTAGTGTATACTCTCTCTTTGAGGTATCCCCATAAAAAGAAATCCATTGGGGTCAAGTCGGGCCATCTCGGTGGCCATGGGATGTCTCCAAAGCGACTAATCAGTTTGTGTGGGAAAACTTCTCGAAGCAAATTCATCGAAGCTCTGGCCGTGTGTGCGGTCGCACCATCCTGTTGGAACCACGTGTGTGATGAGAACGATGGATGAGCTCGCAGGTTCGGCAAAAAGAAATCCGTAATCATGCGTCCATAATTCTCACTATTGACATTTGTCGCCTGGCCCCGGCATTTTCAAAAAAAAAAGGTCCAATTATCCCATGCGTGGATAAAGCGCACCAAACAGTTACCCTGGGGCAGTGCAATGGTTTTTGATGTTTCAGTCGAGGGTTTTGGGTTCTTGGAGACCAGTAACGGCAATTTTGCTTGTTAACGTGCCCGTTTAAATGGAAATGAGCCTCGTCGCTCCAAAAAATGGAATTCACCGTGCGAAAACGCTCCAACATCGTTTCACAAAAGATTTTGCGATTAAGAAAGTCACTTTCTTTCAGTTCTTGAACAATTTGAATTTTAAAAGGATGGAACTTCAGGTCCTTTTTCAAAATTTCATGAATGATGGCTCTTGGAAGTCCCAATGAGGCCGCCCTTTTCCGTATTGAAAGTCGTGGATTTTCATGTAAACTCCGTTCCACCAGTTCAATGTTATCGGGGGTCCTTGAAGATCGACTAGGCCCTGGCCGTGGGGTGTTCAAAGCCGAAGCACTTGCGCGGAACCTCTGCACCCAGGAACGAATTAAATTCACACTCGGTCCGTCACTTATCCGCCGAATACCGAAGCGTGAGCAAAATTGTCGACGAGCAATCACGTAAGAATCGTTACTCTTGAAAAATGCCTCGATGGCGAATGCGCGATGCTCACCCGACCACTGCGGCATCGTGACTGAGAAATCCGCACGATCTATGATTCTAATGACGCCACCCTCCCCCCACACCGTTTATTACTTTTTGAAATAATCGTATTTAAGGTGAAAGATACGGGCTGTTCCCAGCACTTTTCCCGCTAGATGGCGCTGAAATCATTATTTTGAGTTTATTTCGTTTTATGTGAAATCTGAGCATTACTAAGTTGTAGAAGTAGTGTTCGCGACACCTGGTCATTACCTTTTAATGAACTTGATCATAACAATGCCTCAAAATCCACCCAATTTGACACAGAATCCCATAATAACATCTGTCATTGAATTTACACACTTTTACACACACATAGACGTATTCCCTACGTTTACAAAGTTTACCACTAGATGGTGTGTATTTAAAAAAGGGCTAAAATATTTTGTAGAAATACTCTAAATAGGGGTAGGCAGAACAACACCTACGATAAATTAAAACTAGTACTATTTTAGGAAAATAAAAGTTATATTTTAAGGCGTAAAACATTTAATTGATTAATAAAAAAAGGAAATAAATAATGTCAAATATACACAGTAAAATATAGTTTTATTTTATTACCTAAGTTTTTAGTAAAACAAAAATCTAAATCTTTATTGAGTTCAATAAGGTATTATTTCACCTTTTATAGTAAATACAAATTAAAAGCTTTATACAATGATTATGTAGATTCTAAACAAACTACTACCAAAAAAATTCAATTGAACAAACATTATTTCTTCTTGTCTTGAAACCACTGCTTCACAGGTGCTACAAAGAAAAATAACTTTACTTAGTATATTTGTAAAAAATAACTTTACGTATATTAGTACCAGCGTCACCATCATTGATTTTGAAGTTAGATTTCGGTGAGGTTGGCGGTGTTCGATTTAGCGGCATATTGGGCGTTCAAATGCACCAAAAGCAAAATAAAGCAACAATGAATGCGGATTTTTCTTTAATTAAGCAATGTTGCAAGCAGCAATTTGTGCAAGTATTAATTATAATATTTCAGAAATTTCTCCAATTTTTTCGTAAAAAAATCTCAGATTTTTCTGGTATTTTAGCAGCATAATAAAAAACATTCCAAAAAGTAATGTGTTTTGCGGAGGTTTGAACTTGATAGTCACACGATCACGTTCACTTACAGTCCGGCCCATGTGCCATCGGACCAAGTCGTCGTTATTAAGAGAGTTGAAAATAGCGTTCTATTTAATAAAAATAGGTACTGTAGCTGCAGGTGCAAAGCTTGTCCTTGCATTCACTTTCAAGGACACTTGGCCCGGCGCACGCTAACACGATTTTTTATAACAACTTGTCTTGATTTGCTGTTGATAATTTTGATAATATTGTTAATTGTGTGTTGTAATTGTTTCAATATTTTATCACTGAGATGGTAATCACTAATTAATTGATCGTTTCACTGATAGTTTACACAATATTTTGCACAATTTTTTTTGAATTTAAAACACGGAACGTTCAAAAATACGTCTGCTCGCGACGGCATCTCGGCGGGGGGCTATATGCTTACAAAGTATTCTTTACCTGGTAAAAACATACCCCAAGATTGCTTTTTCACGAAATTTAATGTTGTGGTTACTTTGGTGACTTACTGAATAATTTAATTCATGGTTGACCATAAAATATACATAATGACAACATCGACACGTAGGTTAGGTACGTAATTAGTATTGTAACGAGATTGCAGCGTCTAAAACCCAACTCACGGGCCAACTTGCTGTTTCTAATACTTACCGTCGAAATATACCTAGGTAATTTTATTTTACAATAAAATTGCGTATTTTGAATAATTAATAAAATTATTTACCTACCAATAATAAATTGCAATAATTATATTCAATTGAAATCAATTACATAAGTACCTACTAGACATATTGCAATTTGAATAAATTAAAATTGCATACAAAATATAACACGCAACAAATTCCGCGCGCAAATCCTAGTGCATCAACATTACGTTCAACAAATTGAAAATGTACATGCATTCGAATCATAGTCAAATTAGCTGGCAACGCAGCCGCCGTCAAGGTTACAGAAGACCGGCAACGCTGCATATTTTAATATCTATTTACAATATCGCCTGCACGCCATCTATCGCTTACAATTTTAAACTATAACAAACATGGCGCTTAGTTTGCTTGTCAAAACAAACCCACACATGTAAAGAAGTGTCAAATTTTGTCTGAATTTCATGATTGTTTTTCTCAGTAATTAGTGTAAGTTATTTCCTAAAGAGTGAATTCGCGAGCACATTTGATTGTAGAAAAGTGATAAAATGATTCGTTTTAAACAAAGAGTGTCTATTTTTAGCGTATAATCCCTACAAACATTGTATGGACGGTCCATTTTTTTTTTTTTTTTTTGGACTGCAGTAGGTCGTCCTAGGGGACGGTTTCTACGTAACCGGGCAGTTATTGGCGAGACCTGAAGGGTCTCCAGCCAATGGGGGGAAGTAAAATACTTAACCTAAGCTAACTACTTGTACTACACTAACATCATGACTACCTGCAACAACAGCACTAAGGGCGACCCCTAGTGGGACTCGGACCTCGGCTTAGGGCGTTGCTGGCGTGGACATAGGGGGGGGGGAGACAGCTTGATGAGGGCTGAATTATCGGGGTGACTGCGGAGTCTGAAGAGACGACCGGCTCTACGACGGGAGAGCTCGGTGGATCGTGACCGGCGGCGGTGGGACGTCGCGACGGGCCTCGTCGGCGAGGACGGTATGCCGGGCGGCGGCGTTTGTTGTGTAGTGTGCTGGTCGATTTACTCGCCTCCTGGAGGAGGGTAATTTCGTCATCGGGTTCTAAAAGTGTGTGCCTGGGACGGCGAACTTTACTTATGAGAGAGGGACTGTAGTCGGCCGCTGCGGCGACTAGGGGGTTCGGATGGCGGGGAGCAGTGTCGAAGTAACGCTTGGAAATGCGTTTGAGGTATTGCCTGATGGTTGGCATTTTTAGATCGAGATGGAGTTGGACGTTACGCATGAACCACGGGGCAGCCGCGGCTCTGCGCAACACTCGATTCTGGAGGGTTTGGAAGGATTTAAAGCGACAAGGCTTAACGTGTGCGAACACGACGCTAGCGTAAGTCAAGATGGGGCGGATGCACGTCACGTAGATTCTCAGCTTATTTCTAAGTGACAATTTACTGCGCGTTCTAAGGATGGGGTGGAGGCGACCGACAGCGAAAGCGGCGCGAGCGCGCACCGCTTTGATGTGGTCTCGGAAACTCAGATGGTGGTCGAGGATAACCCCCAGGTATTTGGCTTTCATCTCCCAAGGGATCTGTTTGCCGAACATGAGGACGGGACGGATGTGGGTGTGGGAATCACCGTGTCTCTCGAAAAGAACGGCTGCGCTCTTTTCGGGATTCACCTCTATTCTCCATTTCCGGAACCAGACCCCGAGGGCGTCGGCTGCGGTTTGAAGGGTTCGAGAGATGCTATCGAGACTCCTACCGGAATAGTAGATAGCCGTGTCGTCGGCGAAGAGAGCCAACTTGGCCAAGCCACGTTTGGGAATGTCGCTGGTGTACAGCGTGAACAGAAGGGGCGATAGCACGGAGCCCTGAGGGACTCCTGCGCGAATGGGGTGAGGGGACGAGAGGGTGCCTTCTAGGCGATAGCGGAAGGAGCGATCCGACAGAAAGTCTCGAATGATGAGCACGAGACGGTCCGGCACGTTGAATTGGTACAGTTTGTATAATAAACCGTTGTGCCAGACCTTGTCGAAGGCTTTCGCTACGTCGAAGAAGAGCATGCCCGTTTTGTACGAGCGCATAAAACGGGAGCTAATGTGTTCGACAATGCGGTGCAATTGTCGAATGCAACAGTGCTGGGTTCGAAAACCGAACTGTTCGTCGGGGATGAGGACGGTCCATCGGTACATGCACCTTAAAAACATAAATCTGCCGCCAGACACCCTGTACTACATACTGCAGGGGGTGATAGCTTGGATCAATTCTACTCAAATAGCACTTTATATGTTTCACAAAATGTTACGGTTTTTAAATTACAAAATATCGAGAGTCAGATTTTTTACTATATTGTAATGAAAATGTCGTTTTCTGTTTTTTTTTTTTATATTAGATTATTCGTAAATACTCTACTCATCAACTGTACTCATTGATTAGGATTATTATATCGAAAAAAAAAAATTGTTCAAACGAAAAAAAAATTGATCTATACAATCGAAAATTTTGAAAAATTTAAAAACTGTAACATCGTCGTACTATTTACTATACAGCCTGTAAATATTAAAAGATGCTGCAATATTTTGCTCGTTCCATACTTCACTCCATTTATAATGACAAGTAATGGTTCGTATGTGTGTGCAGGTCATAATGCTGAGCGGTACTACGGCTGTCGTGTACTGGACTGATCCTACGTTACCAAAAGGACAGGTAACATATAATACATTGAATATAGTAGTTTATGTTGATTATAGCTTTTGCCCACAGCGCCGCTTGCGTGAAATTTCGAGCCGCTCTTGTCCTTGTGTATTTCTTAAATGTGTGTGAATACGTATTAAAGATGAAAAAGCACGTTCCGCGGAACAACTCGTTGCCGGAATGGTGATAATTAAATGTGCTAACTTTAAAGAATCAAATCATTTACCTTCCCGAGTACGATTGCACACACCTTATTCCATCACAATCACAAGGAACAATTATTTCCGAATTCATCTTATAACAAAGGCAAATCACAAAGAAACTTAATCGCGAACGTTAAAACAAACTAATAAAAGTTACACAATACTTTAAATCACAGAAACTGAAAAAATATTTATCGCGTCAAAAAATGCTCCAATATCGCTCAAAACAAAATGTGAACTAATTTGAATGAAATTTTATTATTTCTATCGAAATACAAACGTCGCGGCATCTATGTGCCTAAACACGCATGCCACACAAATTGCACTCGTAAACACACTTATGTAATGTTCAATTTCGTCAAACTAACAGAGTCAGAAGCCCGGCTTTTCCCTTCATACAAATTAGCTATATGTATGTGAATATCTACACACGATTTATCAATGAAATTGAAGGAAAAGAGACAGACGCCTTAAGCCGCGTAAGAAGCCAGCGCGTGCGAAAGAAATGTAAGATCTTGCAGGTGGTTTGGCAATTTTACAAAGGCCGGCCGAGGCGCGACGCGAAAAATATTGTTTATAACCTGGCAACGTACCACCACACGGAGGCTCGCTGTATTACACGCGGAGTTTACACATTTTATATAATACAGTAGATATTAGTTGTTATGAGTTATGATGATTCAATACTACTTTACAGGAGTTTTTTTTTGTTTTTTTTTTTTTTATTAATCTCGCATTCCTGATATAAAGCCGGGCTTTTCGGTTTGTATGGAAGGCACGCCACTGTTGGACGGTTGTATTATGCTATCTGCATGTCACATCTTGATATCGCGATGTAGGATCTGTAGTGACGTCATCTTTGAGAGTTGTCGTTATGTCGCTGTGATCTGCTAACACCACTGCAGTGTTGTTCACATGTGGTGTGATAGATTTCGCCATAGGTTTATGTCAACAACTAACTTCATAGCTTCGCATTACCGCTACATGCGGTGCGTAACTTCCGTCTTCTTCTCTCGTGTCAGCACGAGCTAGACGAAAATAGCTCATGCTGTGGTGAAAAGATTAGCCAGTCAGCAAGGTTGGTAGCGGGGCTGACTGCCCAGAGTACCGGACGTACTTAAGTATCGTCAGGAGTGGAGGCTCTTTTCATGCACCCCACGTAACTTCCAATTCCAATGCGCCAGAAGAAGTTTAACCGGTTGCGTACCGCCCGTCGTCCCAGGACGACACTTGATTGTTTTATCTATTGTGTCTATAATTACGGTGATTGAGAGTTTAACCGGTAACGCCCCGCCGTCGTCCCAGGACGACGCCCGCTTGAAGCGACTTTGAACTCTAATTACAAACCAAATTAGAGTTCAAAGTCGCTTGAAGCGGGTGTCGTCCTGGGACGACGGCGGGGCGTTACCGGTTAAACTACGAAAACTGTTCTATTGTTTCTGCTTTCCAGACATTTTACTAAAGTGCAGTCTTTAAAGGCTTTCATAGTCACGAAAAGTGCACTAAGACTCGAGATAATCTGTAATTTAAAAAAATGTACTTTCCTTTTTACACCCTGTATTCATGTAGAGATCAACTACGATAACATGGCACGCCCCTCCTAAAGTATGGTACCGTTTGTATGAATGACACACGTGCGACGACGTCGAGCAACAACTTTAATGATGCACTAGTCGAGCAATAAATATACTTTTTATTGTATTTTTAGCCTCACTATACTTTGACAGTTGAGTCCCGCTTTTTTTTTGCCACGTCCCGCATTTTGATTGTCAAAGTCCCGGTAAATTCATACATTAAGGTTGGCAAGCCTAGTTTCCACCATGTTGTCACGTACAGTACAGCCACACTAACAATATGCTCGTGTTGTTCACCCAGACGGCTACAGACGGTCGTCGCTACGTGGTGCGCTGGTCGAGCGCGGGCGGACGCATGCGCACGTTCAACGCGACCGACCTATACTATACATATATCTAGTGCTAACAATATGCTCGTGTTGTTCACCCAGACGGCTACAGACGGTCGTCGCTACGTGGTGCGCTGGTCGAGCGCGGGCGGACGCATGCGCACGTTCAACGCGACCGACCTATACTATACATATATCTAGTGCTAACAATATGCTCGTGTTGTTCACCCAGACGGCTACAGACGGTCGTCGCTACGTGGTGCGCTGGTCGAGCGCGGGCGGACGCATGCGCACGTTCAACGCGACCGACCTATACTATACATATATCTAGTGCTAACAATATGCTCGTGTTGTTCACCCAGACGGCTACAGACGGTCGTCGCTACGTGGTGCGCTGGTCGAGCGCGGGCGGACGCATGCGCACGTTCAACGCGACCGACCTATACTATACATATATCTAGTGCTAACAATATGCTCGTGTTGTTCACCCAGACGGCTACAGACGGTCGTCGCTACGTGGTGCGCTGGTCGAGCGCGGGCGGACGCATGCGCACGTTCAACGCGACCGACCTATACTATACATATATCTAGTGCTAACAATATGCTCGTGTTGTTCACCCAGACGGCTACAGACGGTCGTCGCTACGTGGTGCGCTGGTCGAGCGCGGGCGGACGCATGCGCACGTTCAACGCGACCGACCTATACTATACATATATCTAGTGCTAACAATATGCTCGTGTTGTTCACCCAGACGGCTACAGACGGTCGTCGCTACGTGGTGCGCTGGTCGAGCGCGGGCGGACGCATGCGCACGTTCAACGCGACCGACCTATACTATACATATATCTAGTGCTAACAATATGCTCGTGTTGTTCACCCAGACGGCTACAGACGGTCGTCGCTACGTGGTGCGCTGGTCGAGCGCGGGCGGACGCATGCGCACGTTCAACGCGACCGACCTATACTATACATATATCTAGTGCTAACAATATGCTCGTGTTGTTCACCCAGACGGCTACAGACGGTCGTCGCTACGTGGTGCGCTGGTCGAGCGCGGGCGGACGCATGCGCACGTTCAACGCGACCGACCTCAACTGTATGTTGGACGAGCTCAGACCTTACACGCAGTATGAGTTCGCCGTCAAACTTATTAAAGGTATGTATACTGTACCACAGTCTACCTATATGTTACTCCTACAGTCGGTCAACGTAGAACATTGTCGGAGAGCTGCGGGGGGTTGCGGGGTGAAGGGGGCGGAGGTTATGTCCCGAGTAGCCATACTGCGTACTTGGGACATAACCTGAAGATTTTAAAATTAAAATAGTACATATATATTTCTTTGTATTTGATTGACTACTATTAAAAATGTTGTACAACAATTTAGTATTATTTTATAGAAAAATATAGAAAGAACACGGTAAGTAAAAAAAACAATGGAAAAATAGAGAAGATACACGCTTTAATTTCAATTAAATTTTGTTGAGGAGGTATTTCTATCCTTGTCGCGCGAAACGAATATTGTATGAAGTGATGTCAAGTCACTATGAAATTTTAAGGTATGACGTCATATGGTAGTAGTGATCTCTCTTTCTTGTGAATAATTTTAAATTGTTTATAACTCGAGCATTTTATTAAATATTTCATTGGTTTTAATTTTTCATTGGTTTTTTCACTGTTGGTTATTATTTTTGTAAGTTTCGTTTGTAATAAAAAAATAATAGTCATGTACTCTATTTAGGGTGGCACACTAATGGATGGATGCCATTGATCAACGTCAATTAATTCTTATTCAGAGCTACCTATCTCTGATCGACCATCGATCCATCACTGATCTATCATCGATCGACCATCGATCCATCATCGATCGACCATCGATCCATCATCAATCGACCATCAATCCATCATCAATATATTATCGATCGACCATCGATCAACCATCGATCCATAAACAATCGACCAGCGATCGACCATCGATCCATCATTGATCGACCATCAATTCATCATCGATCGACCATCGATTCATCATCGATCGACCATCAATCTATCATCGATCGACCATCAATCTATCATCGATCGACCATCAATCTATCATCGATCCATCATGGATCGGCCATCGATCCGCCATCGATTCATCATCAATCGACTATCGATCCATCATCGATCGAAAATCGATCGATCGGTGTAGTAGCACCCTTACTGTCCAACCATGAAGGTCATGTCAGTGTATATGTTACGGCTAATAGCCGAAGTGCGGCTACACCTAGTTTTAGCCGGGTACAACTAGGTGCAGCCGGCGACATGCGGCTAAACTTAAATCTATCCTACTTATCTTCGGTTAGAACTAGGCTTAGCCTTCATCATAGCGGCTAGAACTAGGTGCAGCCGCACACCGATGGTTAAGGGTAACCCCGACACGGATAGGTTAGGTTCGAAGGGGATGACGGGGGCTAGAGTGAGCGAGCGAAGCGAGCGAACGAAGCCCCCGTCATTCCCTTCGTGTTAGGTTACTTTAAACCCTGCAGACAGAAATAGGAGCCCCTCCCAGCGGGGCTCCGTCGACTTAAGCTCCACCTAGTTCTAACCAACTGCTACTGGTTGCACCTAGTTGTACCCGGCTAAAACTAGGTGTAGCCGCACTTCGGCTATTAGCCGTAACATATACTTATATGAGTGTATTCCGTTCGTTAGGCGGTCGCGAGTCTGCGTGGTCGATGCTGGTGTCGAACACGACGCTGGAGGCGGCGCCGGGCTCGGCCCCGCGCGAGCTGCGCCCCTCCCCCGCGCCGCCGCCCGCCTCCCCCGCGCGCGCTGTGGACCTCACGTGGCAGGCGCCCGCCAAGCCTAACGGACTTATTACTGGTAACCACATAACTAACTTATCTTCTTTATATCTTGTATAATAAATTGAATCTTCAAAATTATTCCGAAACTAAAATAGTATTCATTTTTTATCTCTTTCGATGCATTCCTCATCAGTGAAAAAATCAAACGTTCACTGGAAGAAAATGAGTTATGGCATTAAATTGAACTTGTAATAAATTAATAGTAAAAAACATTTTTAAAAACAAGCTTTTTTTTAAATGCTTTAAAAAGAAGAAAATAAAACTTTAAATTAATCAATTTATTACATTATACAATTAATATTACAATTTATACGATATAATAACTTGTCGCGAGATGTAAATGTATTTTATGAAATACATACTTTTTTTTCTTAGAATTACTTGTGTCAAGATCAAGTTGCATATTGTCATATTCTTGTTTATTTACACAGGTCATAATGGTAATTGTTTTTTTTGTTCATATTCTCGGCAAACCCTTTTAATGGATACCCATATCATGGGGGTGCATAAAAAATAGAGGATTCCGCCATATTGTATTTAGAATGACGTCACTTCGTTAACCATGTATTGTCATCCAAACTAAATGTGTATGGATTTCAGCTCAATCGGTTGGGGATAATTGTTTAAAATTCAGTTGCAAGATTTGACCTAAACAAATTAATATTAATATTGCAAGTTAAATAAAAGCTTGTAAAACATCATTAAATTCTTTATTACTACACATGGAAACAGAAACCCCATTAATTTTTGAGACACTTGCACTAATTAGTTGTCCCCATTCATAATTTGTCTCATTGGGTATATATACAATACAAAACAGATAGCAGCTATTCGGTATACCGCCGTTTGCCCGAATTTTATTTGCCCTAATATCATTTGCCATAATAGTCAACAGCCATAATATCATATGACGTAATATTCATTTGCCCTACTCTTATTTGCTATATTAGTCACGTGCTAGAAGCTTTGTTTCCCATAAAGTCACTTACCATAACATCATTTGTCATAATCATTGTAAGCCCTAATTATCACATGCCATAATTATCATAATGCCATGACATCATTTGCCATCGACATTGGGTGTGTAACGGTTGTTATATCAGGAGAAACTGGATGCAATCGGGACTTTAAGGCACCTCGACTCGGATAGGTTAGGTTAGAAGGGGATGGCGGGGTCGTTTGAGCGAGCGAAGCGAGCGAATAGACCCCGCCATCCCCTTTGTGGTTATCTTTTTATAAACCACCCAGAAGTAGTTTGGTTAGGTGCCATTTGAGTTGTTGTCTAATAATTATTATGGCATTTAAATATTATATCTAATAATCATTATGGCGTTTAAATATTATGTCTAATAATTATTATGGCAATTAAAAATATGGAAAACAATACGTATGACACTCGTATCTTATGGTATCTAAGTTTCGGGCAATTAGAAGTATGTCATATGTCTTTTAGGGCAAACAAAACATTCGGGCAAATGAAATTCGGGAATATGATGATTATGGTATATAATCTTCGGGTAAACAATAGACATCCCAGCTATTCACGATTTTTCTAACAAACTTGATTGCCTTAGTATTTTTAAAGCTATTAACCCAGTCGCCAGGTAGTTTTATATTGCAAAAGATCGGGTAGTTCTGTATTTTGGACATGTGTTATGTTTTAGTGTTCTTATGATTTGAATTTTGGTCTGACCTTTTGCAAAGTAAACCCTTTTTTGCGAGCTGGCGACTAGGTTATATTTAGCCTGCTCATCTTCATTTCAAGTTGTTTCACCCAGGTTACGTGATAATGTACGCGGTGTCACTTCGCGGCGGTGGAGCAGGTGTCGGGGGCGGCGGGGGGGAGGAGTGGACCGCCATCGCGGCGCTGGGCGAGCGCACCCGCGCGCGGGTCGAGCGGCTCCGACCCAGGACCACGTACCTGTTCAAGTTACAGGCCAGGAACGCCAAGGGGCTGGGACCCTTCTGTGCGCCCGTCACTTATACTACAGCTATGGGTACGTATTGATAATGTACGCGGTCTCACGTAGCGGCGGTGGAGCAGGTGTCGGGGGCGGCGGGGGGGAGGAGTGGACCGCCATCGCGGCGCTGGGCGAGCGCACCCGCGCGCGGGTCGAGCGGCTCCGACCCAGGACCACGTACCTGTTCAAGTTACAGGCCAGGAACGCCAAGGGGCTGGGACCCTTCTGTGCGCCCGTCACTTATACTACAGCTATGGGTACGTATTGATAATGTACGCGGTCTCACGTAGCGGCGGTGGAGCAGGTGTCGGGGGCGGCGGGGGGGAGGAGTGGACCGCCATCGCGGCGCTGGGCGAGCGCACCCGCGCGCGGGTCGAGCGGCTCCGACCCAGGACCACGTACCTGTTCAAGTTACAGGCCAGGAACGCCAAGGGGCTGGGACCCTTCTGTGCGCCCGTCACTTATACTACAGCTATGGGTACGTATTGATAATGTACGCGGTCTCACGTAGCGGCGGTGGAGCAGGTGTCGGGGGCGGCGGGGGGGAGGAGTGGACCGCCATCGCGGCGCTGGGCGAGCGCACCCGCGCGCGGGTCGAGCGGCTCCGACCCAGGACCACGTACCTGTTCAAGTTACAGGCCAGGAACGCCAAGGGGCTGGGACCCTTCTGTGCGCCCGTCACTTATACTACAGCTATGGGTACGTATTGATAATGTACGCGGTCTCACGTAGCGGCGGTGGAGCAGGTGTCGGGGGCGGCGGGGGGGAGGAGTGGACCGCCATCGCGGCGCTGGGCGAGCGCACCCGCGCGCGGGTCGAGCGGCTCCGACCCAGGACCACGTACCTGTTCAAGTTACAGGCCAGGAACGCCAAGGGGCTGGGACCCTTCTGTGCGCCCGTCACTTATACTACAGCTATGGGTACGTATTGATAATGTACGCGGTCTCACGTAGCGGCGGTGGAGCAGGTGTCGGGGGCGGCGGGGGGGAGGAGTGGACCGCCATCGCGGCGCTGGGCGAGCGCACCCGCGCGCGGGTCGAGCGGCTCCGACCCAGGACCACGTACCTGTTCAAGTTACAGGCCAGGAACGCCAAGGGGCTGGGACCCTTCTGTGCGCCCGTCACTTATACTACAGCTATGGGTACGTATTGATAATGTACGCGGTCTCACGTAGCGGCGGTGGAGCAGGTGTCGGGGGCGGCGGGGGGGAGGAGTGGACCGCCATCGCGGCGCTGGGCGAGCGCACCCGCGCGCGGGTCGAGCGGCTCCGACCCAGGACCACGTACCTGTTCAAGTTACAGGCCAGGAACGCCAAGGGGCTGGGACCCTTCTGTGCGCCCGTCACTTATACTACAGCTATGGGTACGTATTGATAATGTACGCGGTCTCACGTAGCGGCGGTGGAGCAGGTGTCGGGGGCGGCGGGGGGGAGGAGTGGACCGCCATCGCGGCGCTGGGCGAGCGCACCCGCGCGCGGGTCGAGCGGCTCCGACCCAGGACCACGTACCTGTTCAAGTTACAGGCCAGGAACGCCAAGGGGCTGGGACCCTTCTGTGCGCCCGTCACTTATACTACAGCTATGGGTACGTATTGATAATGTACGCGGTCTCACGTAGCGGCGGTGGAGCAGGTGTCGGGGGCGGCGGGGGGGAGGAGTGGACCGCCATCGCGGCGCTGGGCGAGCGCACCCGCGCGCGGGTCGAGCGGCTCCGACCCAGGACCACGTACCTGTTCAAGTTACAGGCCAGGAACGCCAAGGGGCTGGGACCCTTCTGTGCGCCCGTCACTTATACTACAGCTATGGGTACGTATTGATAATGTACGCGGTCTCACGTAGCGGCGGTGGAGCAGGTGTCGGGGGCGGCGGGGGGGAGGAGTGGACCGCCATCGCGGCGCTGGGCGAGCGCACCCGCGCGCGGGTCGAGCGGCTCCGACCCAGGACCACGTACCTGTTCAAGTTACAGGCCAGGAACGCCAAGGGGCTGGGACCCTTCTGTGCGCCCGTCACTTATACTACAGCTATGGGTACGTATTGATAATGTACGCGGTCTCACGTAGCGGCGGTGGAGCAGGTGTCGGGGGCGGCGGGGGGGAGGAGTGGACCGCCATCGCGGCGCTGGGCGAGCGCACCCGCGCGCGGGTCGAGCGGCTCCGACCCAGGACCACGTACCTGTTCAAGTTACAGGCCAGGAACGCCAAGGGGCTGGGACCCTTCTGTGCGCCCGTCACTTATACTACAGCTATGGGTACGTATTGATAATGTACGCGGTCTCACGTAGCGGCGGTGGAGCAGGTGTCGGGGGCGGCGGGGGGGAGGAGTGGACCGCCATCGCGGCGCTGGGCGAGCGCACCCGCGCGCGGGTCGAGCGGCTCCGACCCAGGACCACGTACCTGTTCAAGTTACAGGCCAGGAACGCCAAGGGGCTGGGCCCCTTCTGTGCGCCCGTCACTTATACTACAGCTATGGGTACGTATTGATAATGTACGCGGTCTCACGTAGCGGCGGTGGAGCAGGTGTCGGGGGCGGCGGGGGGAAGGAGTGGACCGCCATCGCGGCGCTGGGCGAGCGCACCCGCGCGCGGGTCGAGCGGCTCCGACCCAGGACCACGTACCTGTTCAAGTTACAGGCCAGGAACGCCAAGGGGCTGGGACCCTTCTGTGCGCCCGTCACTTATACTACAGCTATGGGTACGTATTGATAATGTACGCGGTCTCACGTAGCGGCGGTGGAGCAGGTGTCGGGGGCGGCGGGGGGGAGGAGTGGACCGCCATCGCGGCGCTGGGCGAGCGCACCCGCGCGCGGGTCGAGCGGCTCCGACCCAGGACCACGTACCTGTTCAAGTTACAGGCCAGGAACGCCAAGGGGCTGGGACCCTTCTGTGCGCCCGTCACTTATACTACAGCTATGGGTACGTATTGATAATGTACGCGGTCTCACGTAGCGGCGGTGGAGCAGGTGTCGGGGGCGGCGGGGGGGAGGAGTGGACCGCCATCGCGGCGCTGGGCGAGCGCACCCGCGCGCGGGTCGAGCGGCTCCGACCCAGGACCACGTACCTGTTCAAGTTACAGGCCAGGAACGCCAAGGGGCTGGGACCCTTCTGTGCGCCCGTCACTTATACTACAGCTATGGGTACGTATTGATAATGTACGCGGTCTCACGTAGCGGCGGTGGAGCAGGTGTCGGGGGCGGCGGGGGGGAGGAGTGGACCGCCATCGCGGCGCTGGGCGAGCGCACCCGCGCGCGGGTCGAGCGGCTCCGACCCAGGACCACGTACCTGTTCAAGTTACAGGCCAGGAACGCCAAGGGGCTGGGACCCTTCTGTGCGCCCGTCACTTATACTACAGCTATGGGTACGTATTGATAATGTACGCGGTCTCACGTAGCGGCGGTGGAGCAGGTGTCGGGGGCGGCGGGGGGGAGGAGTGGACCGCCATCGCGGCGCTGGGCGAGCGCACCCGCGCGCGGGTCGAGCGGCTCCGACCCAGGACCACGTACCTGTTCAAGTTACAGGCCAGGAACGCCAAGGGGCTGGGACCCTTCTGTGCGCCCGTCACTTATACTACAGCTATGGGTACGTATTGATAATGTACGCGGTCTCACGTAGCGGCGGTGGAGCAGGTGTCGGGGGCGGCGGGGGGGAGGAGTGGACCGCCATCGCGGCGCTGGGCGAGCGCACCCGCGCGCGGGTCGAGCGGCTCCGACCCAGGACCACGTACCTGTTCAAGTTACAGGCCAGGAACGCCAAGGGGCTGGGACCCTTCTGTGCGCCCGTCACTTATACTACAGCTATGGGTACGTATTGATAATGTACGCGGTCTCACGTAGCGGCGGTGGAGCAGGTGTCGGGGGCGGCGGGGGGGAGGAGTGGACCGCCATCGCGGCGCTGGGCGAGCGCACCCGCGCGCGGGTCGAGCGGCTCCGACCCAGGACCACGTACCTGTTCAAGTTACAGGCCAGGAACGCCAAGGGGCTGGGACCCTTCTGTGCGCCCGTCACTTATACTACAGCTATGGGTACGTATTGATAATGTACGCGGTCTCACGTAGCGGCGGTGGAGCAGGTGTCGGGGGCGGCGGGGGGGAGGAGTGGACCGCCATCGCGGCGCTGGGCGAGCGCACCCGCGCGCGGGTCGAGCGGCTCCGACCCAGGACCACGTACCTGTTCAAGTTACAGGCCAGGAACGCCAAGGGGCTGGGACCCTTCTGTGCGCCCGTCACTTATACTACAGCTATGGGTACGTATTGATAATGTACGCGGTCTCACGTAGCGGCGGTGGAGCAGGTGTCGGGGGCGGCGGGGGGGAGGAGTGGACCGCCATCGCGGCGCTGGGCGAGCGCACCCGCGCGCGGGTCGAGCGGCTCCGACCCAGGACCACGTACCTGTTCAAGTTACAGGCCAGGAACGCCAAGGGGCTGGGACCCTTCTGTGCGCCCGTCACTTATACTACAGCTATGGGTACGTATTGATAATGTACGCGGTGTCACTTCGCGGCGGTGGAGCAGGTGTCGGGGGCGGCGGGGGGGAGGAGTGGACCGCCATCGCGGCGCTGGGCGAGCGCACCCGCGCGCGGGTCGAGCGGCTCCGACCCAGGACCACGTACCTGTTCAAGTTACAGGCCAGGAACGCCAAGGGGCTGGGACCCTTCTGTGCGCCCGTCACTTATACTACAGCTATGGGTACGTATTGATAATGTACGCGGTCTCACGTAGCGGCGGTGGAGCAGGTGTCGGGGGCGGCGGGGGGGAGGAGTGGACCGCCATCGCGGCGCTGGGCGAGCGCAACCGCGCGCGGGTCGAGCGGCTCCGACCCAGGACCACGTACCTGTTCAAGTTACAGGCCAGGAACGCCAAGGGGCTGGGACCCTTCTGTGCGCCCGTCACTTATACTACAGCTATGGGTACGTATTGATAATGTACGCGGTCTCACGTAGCGGCGGTGGAGCAGGTGTCGGGGGCGGCGGGGGGGAGGAGTGGACCGCCATCGCGGCGCTGGGCGAGCGCACCCGCGCGCGGGTCGAGCGGCTCCGACCCAGGACCACGTACCTGTTCAAGTTACAGGCCAGGAACGCCAAGGGGCTGGGACCCTTCTGTGCGCCCGTCACTTATACTACAGCTATGGGTACGTATTGATAATGTACGCGGTCTCACGTAGCGGCGGTGGAGCAGGTGTCGGGGGCGGCGGGGGGGAGGAGTGGACCGCCATCGCGGCGCTGGGCGAGCGCACCCGCGCGCGGGTCGAGCGGCTCCGACCCAGGACCACGTACCTGTTCAAGTTACAGGCCAGGAACGCCAAGGGGCTGGGACCCTTCTGTGCGCCCGTCACTTATACTACAGCTATGGGTACGTATTGATAATGTACGCGGTCTCACGTAGCGGCGGTGGAGCAGGTGTCGGGGGCGGCGGGGGGGAGGAGTGGACCGCCATCGCGGCGCTGGGCGAGCGCACCCGCGCGCGGGTCGAGCGGCTCCGACCCAGGACCACGTACCTGTTCAAGTTACAGGCCAGGAACGCCAAGGGGCTGGGACCCTTCTGTGCGCCCGTCACTTATACTACAGCTATGGGTACGTATTGATAATGTACGCGGTCTCACGTAGCGGCGGTGGAGCAGGTGTCGGGGGCGGCGGGGGGGAGGAGTGGACCGCCATCGCGGCGCTGGGCGAGCGCACCCGCGCGCGGGTCGAGCGGCTCCGACCCAGGACCACGTACCTGTTCAAGTTACAGGCCAGGAACGCCAAGGGGCTGGGACCCTTCTGTGCGCCCGTCACTTATACTACAGCTATGGGTACGTATTGATAATGTACGCGGTCTCACGTAGCGGCGGTGGAGCAGGTGTCGGGGGCGGCGGGGGGGAGGAGTGGACCGCCATCGCGGCGCTGGGCGAGCGCACCCGCGCGCGGGTCGAGCGGCTCCGACCCAGGACCACGTACCTGTTCAAGTTACAGGCCAGGAACGCCAAGGGGCTGGGACCCTTCTGTGCGCCCGTCACTTATACTACAGCTATGGGTACGTATTGATAATGTACGCGGTCTCACGTAGCGGCGGTGGAGCAGGTGTCGGGGGCGGCGGGGGGGAGGAGTGGACCGCCATCGCGGCGCTGGGCGAGCGCACCCGCGCGCGGGTCGAGCGGCTCCGACCCAGGACCACGTACCTGTTCAAGTTACAGGCCAGGAACGCCAAGGGGCTGGGACCCTTCTGTGCGCCCGTCACTTATACTACAGCTATGGGTACGTATTGATAATGTACGCGGTCTCACTTCGCGGCGGTGGAGCAGGTGTCGGGGGCGGCGGGGGGGAGGAGTGGACCGCCATCGCGGCGCTGGGCGAGCGCACCCGCGCGCGGGTCGAGCGGCTCCGACCCAGGACCACGTACCTGTTCAAGTTACAGGCCAGGAACGCCAAGGGGCTGGGACCCTTCTGTGCGCCCGTCACTTATACTACAGCTATGGGTACGTATTGATAATGTACGCGGTCTCACGTAGCGGCGGTGGAGCAGGTGTCGGGGGCGGCGGGGGGGAGGAGTGGACCGCCATCGCGGCGCTGGGCGAGCGCACCCGCGCGCGGGTCGAGCGGCTCCGACCCAGGACCACGTACCTGTTCAAGTTACAGGCCAGGAACGCCAAGGGGCTGGGACCCTTCTGTGCGCCCGTCACTTATACTACAGCTATGGGTACGTATTGATAATGTACGCGGTCTCACGTAGCGGCGGTGGAGCAGGTGTCGGGGGCGGCGGGGGGGAGGAGTGGACCGCCATCGCGGCGCTGGGCGAGCGCACCCGCGCGCGGGTCGAGCGGCTCCGACCCAGGACCACGTACCTGTTCAAGTTACAGGCCAGGAACGCCAAGGGGCTGGGACCCTTCTGTGCGCCCGTCACTTATACTACAGCTATGGGTACGTATTGATAATGTACGCGGTCTCACGTAGCGGCGGTGGAGCAGGTGTCGGGGGCGGCGGGGGGGAGGAGTGGACCGCCATCGCGGCGCTGGGCGAGCGCACCCGCGCGCGGGTCGAGCGGCTCCGACCCAGGACCACGTACCTGTTCAAGTTACAGGCCAGGAACGCCAAGGGGCTGGGACCCTTCTGTGCGCCCGTCACTTATACTACAGCTATGGGTACGTATTGATAATGTACGCGGTCTCACGTAGCGGCGGTGGAGCAGGTGTCGGGGGCGGCGGGGGGGAGGAGTGGACCGCCATCGCGGCGCTGGGCGAGCGCACCCGCGCGCGGGTCGAGCGGCTCCGACCCAGGACCACGTACCTGTTCAAGTTACAGGCCAGGAACGCCAAGGGGCTGGGACCCTTCTGTGCGCCCGTCACTTATACTACAGCTATGGGTACGTATTGATAATGTACGCGGTCTCACGTAGCGGCGGTGGAGCAGGTGTCGGGGGCGGCGGGGGGGAGGAGTGGACCGCCATCGCGGCGCTGGGCGAGCGCACCCGCGCGCGGGTCGAGCGGCTCCGACCCAGGACCACGTACCTGTTCAAGTTACAGGCCAGGAACGCCAAGGGGCTGGGACCCTTCTGTGCGCCCGTCACTTATACTACAGCTATGGGTACGTATTGATAATGTACGCGGTCTCACGTAGCGGCGGTGGAGCAGGTGTCGGGGGCGGCGGGGGGGAGGAGTGGACCGCCATCGCGGCGCTGGGCGAGCGCACCCGCGCGCGGGTCGAGCGGCTCCGACCCAGGACCACGTACCTGTTCAAGTTACAGGCCAGGAACGCCAAGGGGCTGGGACCCTTCTGTGCGCCCGTCACTTATACTACAGCTATGGGTACGTATTGATAATGTACGCGGTCTCACGTAGCGGCGGTGGAGCAGGTGTCGGGGGCGGCGGGGGGGAGGAGTGGACCGCCATCGCGGCGCTGGGCGAGCGCACCCGCGCGCGGGTCGAGCGGCTCCGACCCAGGACCACGTACCTGTTCAAGTTACAGGCCAGGAACGCCAAGGGGCTGGGACCCTTCTGTGCGCCCGTCACTTATACTACAGCTATGGGTACGTATTGATAATGTACGCGGTCTCACGTAGCGGCGGTGGAGCAGGTGTCGGGGGCGGCGGGGGGGAGGAGTGGACCGCCATCGCGGCGCTGGGCGAGCGCACCCGCGCGCGGGTCGAGCGGCTCCGACCCAGGACCACGTACCTGTTCAAGTTACAGGCCAGGAACGCCAAGGGGCTGGGACCCTTCTGTGCGCCCGTCACTTATACTACAGCTATGGGTACGTATTGATAATGTACGCGGTCTCACGTAGCGGCGGTGGAGCAGCTATTTTAAAATGCTAATTAGAATATTTTCGTTTACTACGCGATAGTTATTTTTAAACTTTTGTTTCTGATGACGTCACAGAGTAGGGTGAAGAGTTTTAATGTTGATTTCTGTAACAATACCCAGGTATACCCAGGTAAACGGCGGCAAACTAACCCTCTAAATCCAGATTTAGAGGGTTAGTTTGCCGCCGTTTGTAGACTTTGAGGTTAAAAAGTTGACTTATTGATTAAAATTAACATTTTGTTTTTTTATAATTAAATTCTGCACCGAACGTATTTAGCCCCTTCCGCCGAATCTGTGACGCAATTTAGAGGCCAAATAGATGTCAAGCGAATTCATGTATTTGTGTAAAAATAAGCACCATCGTATAATTATAGAGCTGGAAATAGCAAAATAAGGTTTAGAAAACTAAAACTTTGAAATGATTTTGGAAGCAGCATTAATTTAAAATTTATTTTACTTACCGAATTTGCTACATGGCAATATTACGAATGCTCGGCAAGTCGACATACTATACCGTACATAGTTTGTTTTAAATTTTACAATGAAAATAAAGGATTTCTGTGCAGAGTAAAAATTCACAATAATATCACACATTATGTGCGAGAAAGAATATTTACAACGTGGTTATATCTGTCGAGAGACTGATCCATGTTTTTGTTTAAGTTTGTCCTACAGTTGCAGCACACGTCTGCGTTGAATGACGCGTTGTAAATATTTTTTCTCACACATTTTTACTTGCAGAGTGGAAGGGCGCGCCATGTAATTGATCTCTAATAATCTCATAAGTAATGCGTGTTGCCGCAGAATCAGGTGAAGGCGGCGGTCTAGCGAGCGCGACGTCCGCGTGGTTGTGGGCGAGCGCGGGCGGCGCGTGCGCAGTGCTGGCGCTCGCCGCCGCGCTCGCGCTGTCGCTCTGCTGCAGGAGGTCGCAGCCGCCACTGTCGCCTGATACCAGGTAACATATCCTGCCCTCGGCTTTAATTTGGGAAACAAACTGATACAAATAATATGAAAATACAAAATATCTATTTATTACTCTAGGACTTATAATAGGCAAATATATTGTGTGTATTTGAGCACCCTTCTCCAAAGAAAAGTGGTGAAATATTTGTATCATAAATAAAATAAACCTAGAAAAGGCCTTTGACTAAATCGACATTATGGGATCTTCCTAAAACACACGAAAACTTCGAGTTCACTTATCATTATTAAGATGAAATAAATCGTATTTTCCTATATCCTTATAACTAAGGTACTCCTATATCTTAAAATCTAAAATATACGAAAATCTTTGGGGTGTTCCACAGGGTACTGTCTTCGGACCGATCCTTTTTCTCGCCAAATATTAATATTTTGATATGATTCAAGCACATACCAGAAGTCGTCAGCGTCGGCCGGCATCAAGCCCCCGGACCTATGGATCCACCACGACCAGATGGAGCTCAAGCACATGGACAAGAGTCTGCACAGCTCTGCTAGTAAGAGTACGACCAGTATCTGAATCACAAAACTCTTTCTGTTCTGTTTGCACAATGACATAACGTTTTAATTTTTTTTTTGCTGTCTTTTTCTTATTTGTTTTACTGTTTTCTTGATCTGTTACTTATACAGGGTGTTAATAAATTCGTGTAATTCCTTCAAACCGCGTGATCTATTGGTAACGCAGATTAACCCTAAATAGGTTCTTAGTACTTAAGTACATGTACGAGTCAAGTATCGTACATAGCACGCGCGCATTGGACGTTTGCATAGATCAGCACTTTTCCGTCGCCTTACACGAATTATAATTATTGTAACGCGACAGTACTTAATCAGCGTTCATAGTCAGCTGTATTCATTAGCAGTCATTCACATTCATATAACATTAGTTACTTGGTAGTTAAGATTATTCAATAAATCAGATCTTCTTTGACTATCAGTGACTTATCATTTTAAGCAACTTAATACACAAGGTGCGTGCGACCCATTCAGCAACGCACACAATACAAGAAAAAAAAAGCATTGTGTTCTGTTCCCATGACATTTTAGTGCCCTCAGTTAACTGACTACAAAGAGCGATATTTCGATAGCTAGTCGTGCCCGCCAGCTGTGTCGCCGTGCTTTCATTCATTTATGCATGGCATCGAAATGTTCCATCACAAAATAATTTTTAATTGCATTTTTTTTTTCCTTGTTTTTTAATCAAACCTTATTAGGTGGTTCGATAAAATTAATTAAAACCGAAACAAAAGAAAACAATTTTTTTTTTTTTTTAATCCAGCTAATTTCCACGTGGGGACAATCTACACCAGTAGTAGATCATGTGGTTTTAAGGAATTACATACATCTGTTTACATCCTGCAAGTTATTGTCAGATCTAAGTTGAATTTAGACTTCATGTTCACTAAAACAAGTATTGTTTATGTGTGCAGTATCAGCGGGTAGCGTGGAAGGCGGCGCCCTCATGTCATCCACACTAACCCTGGGGCGTGCGCCCCCCGCGGAGTACGAGCCCGCGCGGCACGCCCCCCCGCCCCCCGCATCACTCGACAGGCGGCACCACGTGCCCACATATGTCGGTATGTATTACTTCTAACACTACGATGATTATCAAACGAAGTATTGCCTTCGAGTGACATGTAAGTGTAACTTTCGTTAAGAGCGTGTACGCTGTACGGCATTTCATACAAATTTTCAAGTCTTTGTTTTTCGTAATAAATGAACCGATTTTGATGAAACTTCACACACATATGCAGGATACTTAGGTCTAAAAAGTTAGTAGAAAACATTTTCGAAATGTCTTACTTAAAAAAAGATAATTGGAAATTTCTGTTTGTATGGAAAGGGGAACGCCCATAAAATGCCTGAAATGGACAGAAAATACGAATAGTCCTTAATTCTAATTAGAATTAAATATGCATAATGAATAATTCTCAAGTTTGTAAACGTAGGAGGAAAATATAACGATCTTTAAAATATTTCGCTTGATATCCGTCTAATTCATTCTTATTTTTTAATGGACAACTGTGTTTAATCTGACATGTGTAATCGACATTCAGCCAAACAAGAATTTTCAAATAATTTATCGAAGTATTTTATAGAATTATTGCACAGTTATCGTTCATTTAGAATAATTCGACCTAATTATAACGTTTATCTAATGAAAGTAATATTATATGCATGTCAATATTAATTAAAATAAAATTATTTTCAAATAAGAAAAAGTATCGTAGGCTGCATGGATAACATGTCCTTTGCCTTACTGACAGTTTGATATTGATTACTGCATTTCATTTTTCCGTTGAATTGTGGTTTTGAATTGATCGATTCACATTTTGCGTTTGCGACTTGAGTATAACTTAATAGGATATAATAACGACGACTTTGGCCATTTTTAAGGATTTTGATTTTACTTCTGCACACGTTACCCCTTTTCGAACTCGACTTAGATTGAACCCGCCTTGACGACGACTCGGCTTTTTGACGACGGACCTGGACCTGCTTTTTATACGACTCTGCTATTGTTTTGGACTCTTACACCGTGTACATTTAAAAATGGATGGAAACGTACACTGTGTTAATTGCTATCTCGATCTTACAGCGATGAGACGTAATGTCGTATCAGAGCAAAATGATGAAGTACGTCGTTTAATACAGGCATGGATAACACCATTAGCTGTAAGTATATTCATTCCATAGTTTTTGTGAATAATTATATTGAACTGAACGCACTGACATTGAACAATTAGTACATTGTTTTTTGTTCTTTCTCACAGGTTGAACCAGGTAGTGTTGTTTGTGATGCATGTCTTAGATTAGCGGTTCACACTATCACCGAGACACCTGGAACCAGCCGGCCAGGTAGACAAGTAGGCCACCAACATGTGTGCGTTTGCTGTGGACAGTCTGTTCTACGACAACGATCACATGTTGTAAGAAATAGCAGTGATCGTGAGAGGCACATAATGAATGTAGTAGCACACAGAATCCAACCACGCCAGGTAAGTTCATTCCTCTGCCCTAATTCTGTGTAATTCCCTCTTATCCCGTGCAAATAACGTCACTATCATGTCTTTTAAAAACTTATCACAGAGTACTTTTTTATGCATAGGTTTTCGTTCATCGAGCTTGAAGTAAAACAAAACCAACTTTTACTTTTCATTTTGCTTGCAGCTACGTTCTTCGGATTTGATCTGCCACCCATGTTGGCAACGATGCAGCCGGGCTACCTCACCCCCTACTACTCCTTCACCAAGCCCGAGTCCGGTACCCAGTCAGGCAGGTAGTTTGAATATACCTCTACATGAAGAACCTCCTCAAATAAGATCCAGCGTACTGTTACCTAATTACGGAAGAGCAGTTGATACTCAAAGTCATTGTTTCTATCCAGGATGTAATATGATTGATAGACATGTGGTACCACTTTCATTAAGGGTGTGGCTCTTCAAGGACTACAAGTTTTATATACCAAAGAATTCAAAAATATGTAGTCATCATTTGAATAGTGACTTTTGGCATGAACTCCCTGCTTTGGAAGATATGAATCATGAATTCACTGTGGACCACATTGAAGACTTTGCATCATTTGTGAATTATGAATGTCGTGCTTTGGACTTCGAAAATATACACTTAATGGAAGAACATATGGTGTGGTACTTTTTAGGAATGAGTAGAAATAGTTTTGGTACTCTAATGGGAGAGGTGCCCCGATTGGCGCAAATGCATAGAGGTTCTACTGCCCTTGGAGCTTACCTGATGAAATTGAGAACTGGAGATTCTGATGAAAGATTATCATCTCTTCTACAAATACCGAGAAGTACTCTGGAACGTCTAATGGCTAAAGCAAGGGAAAAACTGCATCAAGATTTTGTTCCTATGAACCTTGGAATTGGACATATAACAAGAGAACAAATAGCAGCAAGAAACCTTGTTCTACCAAATGGGCTGTTTGGCGAAGTCGACGGAATAAGGAAGCCTGTCGTAATTATTGATGGAACATATATCTATGTACAAAAAAGCTCCAACTATTTGTACCAAAAAGAGACATATTCTCTTCACAAATATCGAAACCTTGTGAAGCCATTTTTGCTTGTTTGCTCCGATGGCTATATAATCGATGTGTTAGGCCCTTATCCAGCAACAACTTCCGATGCTCAGATAATGATTAGTGAATTTGATGAACCCAGTAAGCCATTGAGACAATATTTTCAGGATGGTGACGTATTCATTCTTGATAGAGGGTTCAGGGATTCCATTCCACTTTTGCAATCTTGCAATTATAGTGTTCACATGCCATCAACACTGCAAGTAAATGAAATTCAATTATCCACTCTGGAAGCTAATAAAAGCCGAAGAGTTACTATTTGCCGCTGGGTTGTGGAAGCCGTAAATGGAATATTCAAGCAGCAATTCAAATTATTTCGCCAAGATTTTTTTAATAGAGCTTCGAGACATTTAATGGTAGATTTCTCTATAGCAGCAGCATTAATTAATAGGTTTTATACTAGAATAGTTGACAGGCCAGATGCTGTTGATATTTTGCAAATAATACATCAGAATATGTATACAGAAAATATACTAGCTGATTATGTGATCACAAATAATTTGAATCGTCGCAGAGCGCAATTCCAAAGCATTAATATAAATCCTAACAATGTTGCTGATTTCCCACAACTGACATACAGCGAAATGGTTTTGTTGGCATGTGGTACGTACCAAATAAAACAGGCTCGCTCATACTATGGCGAGCACACACGAGCGAATGGTATTTATAAGATTGAAATATGTAGGGAACTGGATAACGAATTAGTTGAGCATTTATCTCTTCCGGGTAATTGCTTTTTACTTCGAGGAAAAATACAAAGCAGACATATTTCTCAAAAAATATATTTTGTTTATATAATAATTAACAATTCCTTATCAGGGATAAGGGCTTTACAGCATCGCTATTGTAACTGCCTCGTGGGACGGCGAACAGTTGGTACCTGTGCCCATACTATGTCAATAATATGGTACTTAGCATGGGCCCGGTACCAACCCAATATCAATCCTCCTGCACAGTTTCTTGATGATGTGTTAGTGGTTTTTAATGATGATTAAAACATTTAAATGCAGTTTTGTTTATTAATTATTGCGTAATAATCTTAAACCTTGACTTAACCTATATTTTAGAAAAAGATGTTTGGAACAAGTTTTGCCGAGTTTTTTTGTAATTATTGAAAATGATATGGGTTCCCTACGACTTATAGTGCAATTTGGCGTATATTTCATTGTTGTTCATTTCAGGCATTTTTTTATGTGGCTGATGGGCATTCCCCTTTAAAATCGGTCTAATTTAACTGTAACACTATTTTTCGAAAATGTTTTCTGCTAACTTTTTAGTCCTATGTATCCTGCTGATGGGTATGAAGTTTCATTAAAATCGGTTCAGTCATATCGAAAAATAAGGACTTGAAAATTTGTATGAAATGCCGAACGGCGTACACCACGCTCTTAAACACATTCATACTTAAAAATACAGGTTGTTAAAAAATATACTCTTAACAATTTTGTGGGGTTACTCGGTAACCCAAAAGTCTGACAGCCGGTCTAATCTTAGGATATCGGCATTATCCAATAACTGTGTTCCGGAGGTCTGATGGAAGTCGCTTCGTGTAAAATGCTGGTATTCAGCCGCGTCTGGTTAGATTCGAAGCGGATCCCAACATGGTTGAGAAAAAGTGACGCAGATCACACTCGGTATCGGAAATTAACCAACTTTCGTAGAACAACTTCTCGAAATTCGCATATTTTTTTAAAATACTTTCTATACAAATCAAAAAATAATTTTATTTCGTTTGTAAAAAGTTGAAAGTTGATCAATTTCCGATACCGAGTGAACCACAAAATTCTTGGGCCGTGATCAGTTACAAACGTCGTATGCCGCATTCGACGTGACGCTGTACTTTGACGCAGCGTCGGGTATCCGGCGTTTGATAAGGGGATACCTTCTTTTCGCATTTAATAATGTTCTTTGTCCTAATATACTTCGGCATAACGATTTTGGCACAATTTGTTTTGGCATAATAATACTTCGGCATAATTTTTTTAGGCATACATTTTATGTTGGCATAATCATCTTAAAGACTAATTTGTTTTGGCATAAATTTGATTCGCATAACGTTAGTAGGCCTAATGACTATTAGCATAACGTTAGTTATGATAATCATGTTTTTACCATTGTCTAATAATCTAGTCGCAGGCGCACCCCGACACGGATAGGTTAGGTTCGAAGGGGATGATGGGGGCTAGAGTGAGCGAGCGAAGCGAGCGAACGAAGCCCCCGTCATCCCCTTCGTGTTAGGTTACTTTAAACCCTGCAGACAGAAATAGGAGCCCCGCACAGCGGGGCTCCGTCGACTCTTCTTTGGAGCCTCAACCTTACAAACACGTTAAGTTTTTATTGTGAAAATGAAAGTAGGTGACGAATAATCGTCTACCGTATAGGTACCTGTAAAAATATGTTTTAATATCACTTTGCGTAAATAAATTTATGCTTTATGATATTATGCTTAAAAAAGTTATGCTTTAGAACTTTATGCTTGTAGGAATGTTTTCCTGCATTGTGAATGATATGTTGATAAGATCGGTGTTTTAACTCTTGCTATTAAAACAACCGAAATGCTTGATATGAGCTAGCGGCTGCTGATGCCTGCTAGGTTAGGCTGCTGGTGCCTGATGATATGCATGGCGTTCTAACTAACTGATGTGATAGAATAAAACAACCATGCTGCTTGAGTGCGCTTATTACACTAAAAATATATGATTTATTAAATGCTATGAAAATGACAATGTTTGTTGCTAAGTATGAACGGACCGCATAGTCATCAATATTATAAGTTATTTAATTTAGGTAACACGAGTATAGAAATTTGCTGAGCATATAAAAATGTACGAGTGGCTCGTACATACTGCCGACTCAGGAAAAAGACTATAAATAGAAGGATATTGCACAACTGTAAAGTAAATGATTTGATAGTTTGATACAATATTAAAACACAATATGATTTGATACAAAACTGGTATTGAACTATGTTCTTGAAAAGTACACACATCAAAAGTGTCTAGGGATCAACATATATTTTTGCAATAACTTTTCTCCTGATTGATATTAATTAAAATTTTCTTTAAGGATTCATCAAATAAAGTGTTTTCGTTTGTCACAGTAACGATAAACCAAGTCACCTTTGCATTAATAAAGAAATTTGCCATTTTCCTAATAAAGGGATTTTTGACATTTGAACCACTAACACAAAAGTTCGAAAAAAAGACTGAAATAACAGTTTTCTTTAAAATTTTATTGGGTAACTTAAACAATTAATAATCCGTGTTTCTACCGCGAACACTAACAACACAAGAACATCGGTTTGGCATACTCAAAATGAGTTCATCCAAATCACGCTGTGGAATGGCCGCCCATGTTCGTTGCAACAACAAAAAAAGGTCTTCTTGCGACTGGATACCCTCCATATTCGGCAGAGCTCTTCTCTGTAGCATATCCCATGCATGCTTAATCGGGTTCAAGTCTGGCGACTGAGCAGGCCAGGGCAGGACATTGATGTTAGCTGCGGCGAGAGTCTGTCTTACAACTCTTGCGGTGTGCGGTCGTGCATTATCATGCATTAACTGAAATAAGGGACCGATTTGCGCTTGTAGAGGAACGATGACGTCTGATACAATCGTCTCAGCATAAATTTGAGCGTTGAGGTTGCCTCTGATCCAAATCAACTCAGTTCTTCCGCCGATCCAAATACCCGCCCATACCATGATGGTTCCACCACTATAAGGATGGACTTCCTGGCAGGATTTTAATCGCTGTTGGCGTCCAGGGGTTCTCCAGTGTCGTATACGTCTTGTATCCGGTCTCATACCAAAACGAGACTCATCAGAAAAGCACACGAAACGCCATTGTTCTTCTGCCCAATTTCTGTGTCCAAGAGCCCATTGATATCGAATCCTACGATTGTGCATTGCTATAGGTGGTACCCGTAGCGGTCTTCGGGAATGAAGGTTCACTTCATGCAAGCGGTTTCTGACTGTTTGGTCGCTAATTAAGTTCCCTGAAGAGTGATGAAGCCTCACGGCTAACATCATGGCGGTTATTGTTGGAGCTCTTCGAGTTAAGATTTGAATGTATCGGTCTTGTCTCCGTGTGGTGCAGCGATACCGTCCTCCATGGCGCTCAGTCACGGTACCAGTGCTTCGGTAACGTGTCCAAAGTCGACTGATAACACTCTGACTTGTATTCAGAGCTAAAGCCACAGTACGTTGCCGGGAACCAGCTTCTATCATTCCCACGGCTCTGAGCATTTCTTCCCTGCTTAAATGACGTCGCCGCTCCATAATAACGTTGGTTTTAATCAGTAGTAGGGAAACAGTAGCACTAATAATGTCTTCAATGCGTTGTATGTTTTTATAGGGAAAATATTGACAGCTGATTTTCATCTTTTACTCGAATTTGATTCACAGTTCCTGATTCAAATTATGAAATGCACCAAAAAGGATCCATATAAATTTATAAAATCATAAATTTATTACAAAGCCACATCTCAATCTCAAGAAATCCGCATAAAAATGCTTGATCCCTAGACACTTTTGATGTGTGTATTTGTAAATGAAGCGTGTAGACACTGTATATGCAATTATAAGATATTGATAATGATAAAGAAAATAAATCTGTATAAAAGTAACGTCTATTCCACACTGTGTATATGGACTTAGCGACGTTCTGCTTCTGCTGGCCATCGTCGTCCAAGCTTGGATTGGGTGAGCTGCTGTAGCTTTTGAGAGTACAGCTGCCACTAGAAGAACTTTCTGTTGTATGTTAGTGTTGTGGCTGAATTGCGTCCTGCGACTGTGACGGAGTAATGTCCATAAATGTTCTTGAATCTTGCCCGACGAACATCGGCGTGAGCTGCATGAATTGTGCCACTTGTTTCTCCTGCTTTGTTAATATTTATACTTGAATCACAGTCGACTTACGGTTGACGCCTTGTAGAACGATTTTGTAGATACTTGCTATTAGCCCGACGTTTTGGCTTGTCTGCTGGGTCACTAGTTATTAGCGCGCGCAACGGTGCTGCGTTGTCACCGCTTGCGTCACCAACTCGAAATATGATACACTTGTCGGAATATTTTCTGCTTGACGATTTGAACTAAATCGCGTACCGACTGTTGTTGCTCTTGAAAACTGCACCCTTCATCTTGTACCAGGCGTTTCACTTCCTCTTCTGTTTGTTGGTATGCCGAAAATACTTCTTCTCTTGTAATACTCCTGGCTGTTATGCATGCTCGTAATCTAGGCAGAGTACCTCGGCTAATTCCACTGGGTCCACTTGATCCCCGGTGCAGGTATACTCTCCAACCACTGTTGTAGTTCTATAGGCAATGTACACGGTGTATCCATGGTTATGTTTGCCGATAGATCTTGATGATGTTTGATGATGTCCGGATCCGATCCGTATCTTGATGATACCTACTTGCTAAGGCCCGGATCCGATCCGGCTCGAAGGACCAAAAATGTAGGAATGTTTTCCTGCATTGTGAATGATATGTTGATAAGATCGGTGTTTTAACTCTTGCTATTAAAACAACCGAAATGCTTGATATGAGCTAGCGGCTGCTGATGCCTGCTAGGTTAGGCTGCTGGTGCCTGATGATATGCATGGCGTTCTAACTAACTGATGTGATAGAATAAAACAACCATGCTGCTTGAGTGCGCTTATTACACTAAAAATATATGATTTATTAAATGCTATGAAAATGACAATGTTTGTTGCTAAGTATGAACGGACCGCATAGTCATCAATATTATAAGTTATTTAATTTAGGTAACACGAGTATAGAAATTTGCTGAGCATATAAAAATGTACGAGTGGCTCGTACAATGCTTAATCATTATTATGGTTAGAGAAATTATGCTTAAAAAAATTATGCGTAATTATATTATGCGAAAATATAATTATGCCAAACAAAATTATGCTAAGTTATATTAGGTCTTAAAATTTTATGCAAATGGATAGGGAACCTTTGATAAGCTGCGTCTACGCCAGACGAGCCGAGCACGAGCGGAGCACGAATTTGCGAGACGGAGAAGGCGTTTGACTCACGCTCGGCTGCGCTCCGCTAAGTGTCGGTTCTTCGACGAACACACAGGAATTTGTATCACGCATCGGAATTACTTTGTTGTAGGCTCGTTGTACGTCCACCCTTGATGACGTCACAAACAGAACAGCTCCGCTCGTGCTTGGCTCGCATAGCGTAGACGCAGCTATAGAAACCACTATAGTGCGTTTCCATAATAAGCATTCGTCGGTCGTGTACAGCGTCACGACAGACGTGGCTTACGACGTTTGTAAAGACTACATCCTTAGAGTAAATTTTTGAACATCCTATAAAGATGTAGATGGTGCAAAGTTCGCTGCGGAATAATACATTTTATGCACTAGGTACTCATTTTATTCTGTTGTAAACAAAGTAAGCTTGAAATATTGCATGTTATGTTTATAATAGGTTGTAGATAAACCATTTCCCATTTATTGTATTTTGTTTTACCGAAAGTCCTTCAAACTCCATACATATGAACTACGTTGACTTGTCTTGGTTCCTCGTTTGCCACTTTGTTTTTCCATTTTTTCGTTATAAACTTTACAATCAAATAACCGAGCTATAGGCTGAACGATGCCATTGAGGTAACCAACCAACTCAACGTAGAGCCACAGTAGATATACACGGTGGGCAAAAAATCGTGGATCAAACGAAACAGGGCGATAGTTTAAGTTATTTGCAGCATTTTTTGGTAGTACATTTTTTTAACAAGGTTCTAAAGTTACAATTAATTTTTCGTGAGACTTAAAAAGTATAAAGTGCCAATATTACTCATAAATCATAGTACACATTGTTATAAAAGCACTTTCAAGCCACTAAGCACCATATAATGTTGTAAAATAGGTACCCATTTTACTCTAATTGCCTATTTATTACAAATTTTGATATTTTCTTAAAAACACTCTAATTGTCATAACTTTTAAGGAGATCAAGTTAAGGCTCTGCCACACAGATATTTTTTACTGCAAATAACCCCAACTATCGCCCTGTTTCGTTTGATCCACGATTTTCGACCCAACCTGTATTAGCTAAAGCAGTACCTCAACTTACTATAATCGACACACTCACACAGACACGCACTGTATACTGAGTACAATGCACTCTTTGTAAAGAACTGTATTCTGAATATACCTTAGAAGTCTTGTTTCAGTGCGTATCTGTGTGAGTGTGTCAATTAGGACGATTGTAGGTAGTTGAAGTCGTTTAGGCGCATTATGTCCAATTCGCAAAATGTCTAACTATCCAATTCTCAATTGGTCCAGTTCGCAATTATTCCAATTCGCAATTGGTCCAGTTCGCAATTAGTCCAGTTCGCAATTAGTCCAATTCGCAATTAGTCCAATTCGCAATTGGTCCAGTTCGCAATTAGTCCAGTTCGCAATTAGTCCAATTCGCAATTAGTCCAATTCGCAATTGGTCCAGTTCGCAATTAGTCCAATTAGCAATTGGTCCAGTTCGCAATTACTCCAGTTCGCAATTAGTCCAAATCGCAATTGGTCCAGTTCGCAATTAGTCCAATTCGCAATTAGTCCAAATCGCAATTGGTCCAGTTCGCAATTAGTCCAATTAGCAATTAGTCCAATTCGCAATTGGTCCAGTTCGCAATTAGTCCAATTCGCAATTGGTCCAGTTCGCAATTAGTCCAATTAGCAAATAGTCCAATTCGCAATTGGTCCAGTTCGCAATTAGTCCAATTCGCAATTGGTCCAGTTCGCAATTAGTCCAATTAGCAATTAGTCCAATTCGCAATTGGTCCAGTTCGCAATTGGTCCAGTTCGCAATTAGTCCAGTTCGCAATTGGTCCGGTTCGCAATTGGTCCAGTTCGCAATTCGGGGGCGTCCTTGATTACGAGAGACGTTTCTTGATTAACGACTGTAATTTAAATTGGTCAATTTGCGAACTGGAGCATTTGCTAATTGGACAATTTGCGAATTGGACAATAGGGAATATGCATGTAACTTTTTTTTTCTCTTAATCAATAAAGCACATTAATATAAACCCAAGAAAAATATTAAAAGTAAGTCAAATGTTACTATTATTTCTTGCTCAAAACAATTATTAAACTTCAACAATTTTCTTCTACAGTTCAAACGTCCTTTATTGTCGCGGTCATAATGTGACGTCATAATCCAAGATACTGCTTTGTTTACATCTCTTTTTTAGCCACAAATCATTTAAATTAAATTATTTCTTGTGCTTTATTCAAGCAGAAATCGCACTTACTAACTTAACCTCAGTGAGAAATCAAACAGCTAAGAAAAGATTATTTAAAGATTTAGTCATCTGAATTTTGATGTCACTTCCGGCATTTTCGAAGACGACGCGTTTCGAGATTGCGTTCCGTTCCACGAAAAAAACGTAACATAAAACAATGAATTGTAAAATGAGTAATGAGTTAAAAATGTAAAAAAAAAATGCAATTTGTGTCTTGACTCATAAACAATGTATATCTAAATAATGAAAGAGTTTTGAATTACATGCATATTCTCTATTTATGATTTGGACGTTGTGAGAATTGGACATTTTGAGCCCACTGGACTTTTTGCGAGTTGGATATAATGCGCCGAAAGGGTTGAAGTACTGCTTTAGCTTATATAAGGTCCATCTATTCATACACGAAATATTTTAAGGGATACATCTAAGGGTGGTAAAGATGAAAAAAAAATAAAAAAAAAACTAATTACCTATATTTTTTTTTATTAAATTATTTAAATTCTGTTGATACACATAACAAATACTGGCTCATTACTATTTTCAACATCCATTACACTAGTTTCTACGTAGTATTTATTTTCATTGAAGCAGGCAATTTTTTTTCAAAATTATGCAACGTTTCCCAAAATTTTGCAAAATTTATTACAATTATAATAATTACGTAAAATAAGAAGAAATGAAAAAAACATTTTTTTTCGCTTTTTATGTTTTCTTTACCACCGTATGATGTATCCCTTAAAATACATATTTCGTGTATGAATAGTTGGACCTTATACAAGGTTAGTCAGAAAGGGGGTACTAATCCGAAAGGGTGTTAAAGTACACATAATAATGAATAGCTTTTGTTCTACAACTTTTCCCAAAAGTCAATAGTTTAAGAGAAACAGTCGTTCAAAAATCTCAAAAAAAAATCGCTAAGATCTATCTATCCCCAGTTATGATCAGCTGTGTTTACATTTTAGGTCATATTTGGGGTCATGAATTAGAAGCACCATTTTTTGAATTTGTAACTAAAGCAGGAATGAAGAATTTTTGAAAAAACTAAAATAAAAATCATTTAATTTGGAAAAAAAAAATCGAATTTTGAAATTTTAACACTTGCTTTCAAACAGTCATCAGCGATACTATAAGTGGACTTCGGATTAGTACCCCCTTTCCGACTAACCTTGTATATTTATATACTGTGGTAGAGCACCCCGCACTTCGTCATTATATTTGATTTGCGATTATTTCCGTTCGGCGCGTCAGAGTCTCGCTCGGCGTCGGCGGCGGGCAGTGACGACACAGCCGTCATGCGCGCGTCGCCCGCCGACCTGTGTCGCCGCTGCGACAGGTGCGACGCGTGCGACTATATGCCGAAACGTGAGGAGCAACACCTATTTTTTTTTCTTTGTTTTTGCTTTTTTTCGCACTCATGTAGAATATCTATCATTACACTATTTTATTATTTAGTTTGACTTGTCTACGTATGTATCAGAAATGCCTGATGATTGGATGGTGGGATTCTATGTAAAATTATTTGCAGCTCTTTTAATCTGTGGATTTCTTAATAACTAATACTTATTCATATCAAGCGCAGTTCAGACTATGCTATAATATATAGCAAATATTGTATAGCACAACAATATCGTTCAGCATACATTTTATATGGACACTTTCACATAACGCTATGCTATAAAGTATTGGGTTGCTGTACGCGATAAACTTGAGCGATTCTCAGAGCTATATCGTACGATTCTACGGTCCCCGCCCGACTTCACTTCTATCCCGTCCGTCACCCAACGGACCGCCGTCAAATAACTTGCTATACATATTAAACCGGCTTGCGACATAGCATAATAAAAACGTCATGCTATAAGGTTATAACTTATGATGCAAATTTCTTTACTATATAGCGACATACAGGTTGAAATTGTAAACACTCGACAAACCGAAATGGGAGATTGTACTCATCACTATGAACAACTTTTACTATGGGAACAAAAAATTTAATCGCGAAAAAAAACCAGTAATTACCTATATTTATGTTCGCATAACTCGTTAAAATGTAGGGAACAGCTGATTTTTTTTTCTCGATTTCCTGTTTTGTCCTATATTAAAAGTTGTTCGTAGTGATGAGTACAATCTCCCATTTCGGTTTGTCGAGTGTTTACAATTTCAACCTGTAGTATAGCGTAGTCTGAACTGTGCTTTAATCTGGCAATCTTTGCGATATTGTTTGATTGTGTGCTCTTCAGAATTGTAGGTATAAGTTGGTGTATCTGTAAGCTAGTGTAACATTCTCAGCGATGACGGGCATGGGCGTGGGCGTGGGGCTGGGCGGCGCGGGCTGCGCGTCCTCGTGCGACCGACGTGCGCACGCGCGCATGCCGCATCCTGACCAGGTACGAGTACGTACTCAACATGTCTTACTGTTTCTTGTATATTTGTAGTAAGGGATATTTTATAATTAACTAGCTGTACCGTATGCGTTGCAATGCACTTTTTCCTACTTACTACCTACCTACTACCTACCTACTACTTAAGAATATGGATATACTGATATAATTCGTTTTTTTTTTAAATATCAAAATTTTCTTTCATAAGAACCTTCTCCTGACAATTACAAACAAAACAAAAAAAAAGTATCGAAATCGGTCCAGCCGCTCACGCGTGATGCGATGACCAAGGGAAATAGCGATTCATTTTTAATATAGATTGTTAAAACTACAGAAACTTAGTGGCTGATTAAAAATAGCTTTGTTAAAGTTGCTTCAATAATAATTTTTGCTTTAAGTGTACAGTATTGTTGGTCAAGATTTTAACATACTTATATCTTTAGTATTTTTTATAGGATGTCATGCCAGTAAGTAGTAAGATATAGTTACTTATGTGGCCATACTAATTTCGGCTAGCCATTGATCAATAACCCTGTATTAAATTAAAGCCCGGATTTAAAGATTTAGAGGCCCTGAGGCAATGAAGAAGTGGAGGCTCGTAGAATTTTTTTGTTAAGTTACCTCCTTTAAGTGAACTTTTTCTCTTTGTCAGGAAGGGTGTCATTGTTATTATTTGAAAAAATACCTAAAACTCATATTGTGGGGGCTCTTCACTTGTGGAAGCCCCAGGACTAAAGCCCCTATGCCCATATCTAAATCTGGCTCTGTCTGTATACGTGATAACTGATACCCGTTCCTTCCTCCAGAGTACTCCGCTGCTGGCGGGCGTGGCTCCCTTGGGTTCCCCGCAGTCATCGTTGGCGTCATTAGCGCCGCTACACCCGCAGCACCCGCCGCCCGCACCATGTACGTACATACACTTTGTTTAAACATTTCACATTTCTTTAAATACCTTAGGTACCCAAATTCATCGAAAATGAGTGAACAGGGTCCAAGCAACCGACGGTTAAAAGCCAAGAGAGTCTTATGATGATGTTCTCAAGCCTTTTTAGGTGTTTTTTGGAGAATTTCCTCTTTTTACAAGTTTTTATTTAACTTGCAATGTTTGTTTGTTTGTTTACGTAAATCTTGCAACTGAATTTTAACACTTATCCCCAAACAATTGAGCTGAAATTTTGCATACACGTTTAGTTTGGATGACAATGTAGGGTTAGGTAAGTGACGTCATTCTAAATATTCCAATATGGCGGACTCCCAAAAATGACAGACTATCGTTTCAAAATCCCTGAGACAAAATTGACAGGCACAAATGAGAAACTTGTAAAAGAACATTTTTTTCAAATTTGACGTTTAGCGCATGTTAATTCAGTCTCAGGGATTTTGAAACGAACTTTAGTTATTTTTTATGAGGATGCATGATACCCGTGTATCAATTAAAAGGGTTTGCTGAAAAGAATACGAAAAAAAATTACGTCACACTAAATTCAATATGGCGGACGCCCTGAGATGACGGACCAAATTTTCGTATTACCATCATGATATGGATATCAAATGGAGGTGTTTCCTGAGAAGAATACGAAAAAGTAAAAAATCTAAAAAAAAATGTTTTTTTTAAACAATCCTTTATTTATATTCTCTAAAAAGAAGAAAATAAACTTTAAGTTAAATCAAACCCATCCATTTATATTACACTAGCTTCTGCCCGCGACTTCGTACGCGGATCCTGTTGCTTATGCCAGCGACAACGGGGTCGTCAAAATCGAAGATCTGAAACGTCTGATGTTGAATTCTAAGAGCCCGGGGACGGGTAAACAACGGGATGCGCGAGACGATTCGAGACGTTCCAGATCTTTCATTTTTGTAAGTTAACAGGAAATGCCCATCAGACTAAACAACTTTTGCTAAGACGTCATTCCTATACATGTTATAGTGTCGATGGGCTTTGGAGTTCCACAACAGGTGTTCCAGATCGTCAAATTTATTCTCACAGCAGAAAATGCTCTTCACGTGGAATCATTTTTGCTATGGCACCATTTTTACAAGGTTAGTTTTAGTATATGCGAAACCTGAAACTAGTTTGTTCAGAATCACTAGGAGAATCGATTGACATATTTTTTACACCACATTTTTTTTTGTTTTTTTTTTTCATAAATTTCAATTTTGTTTCAGTAGGTTTCTACCCATAACAATTGACGGGAATAGACACCTTGAGGCTTGAAATGGTCCGCTCGGTCAGTTTCCGTGTATTAGACAACTCCTGCATAGCACATCTCAGGCATTTCTCACTTTTTTAGCGAACTTAACGCGACATAAACTAAGGTGTAACTTGGAGATTTACTAAAAAAAAACACATATTCAGGCAGTTCTGATGAAAATCTTGTTGGGGTGTCTCGGTTTTCGCATAAAGTAAAAATAACGTTGTATATCTCTTATACTTTAGCTGGTCTGTTGCGGTTCTGCATCAGGTGTTCCATTTTCCAAAATAAATTATAGCCTATATATGTTGCCCAGACTTAATACCTATACCTACAACAAAAAAAAGTTTTCTTCCCGTAATTCCGCAGCGGATCCCAAGGGTACACTGAATTAACAATAATGCAAATAACTTTTAAAAAAATTCAAAAAACTTAAAAAAAAACTATATTTGGGGTTTTTCCTTCAGGAGCTAATATATAAAGACCGGAAGCGTTGCTGACCCTTGAAAAAGCAACATAAATTTGGCCATGAGAAAAACAGCTGGTTATCAGGTCAACACCAGCGGCTTTAAGCGTCTGCCCTTCTGACTTGGTTATTGTCATGGCAAAGCATGTAGTCACAGGGAACTGTGCGCGCTTAAATTGAAAGGGGAAATTGTTGGGGATAAGTGGTATGCGCGGTATGAACACAGCCTCACCGGCACCACACCCAGTGAGGATTGTAGCAACAATTATATTACGTTGTAAAGCGTTGACAATAAGACGGGTTCCGTTGCACAGTTTTGGCGGAGTTAAATTTCGCATCAGCATTATGGGAACACCGACTTTAAGTCTTATTTTATGAGCAGGGAGACCACTCGCTGTAAGTGAATTGAGAAACTAAACTGGGTAATTAGTGGTGTCGTCCTGATCGACAACACTGTCGAAAGAAGTGTAAACCACTTCATTCCCTACAATATCCGCCAAATTTTTTTGATCAATTTTTGCAGCTTGATCATTTTTTGGGGTCAATATGGCGCGTTCGCATAACCATGAATTTTCTAATAATCTAAGTGTCTGCTCCCCTGCGTTACCGGGTAGGCTACCGTGTCACGAAGATAAATGGAACAGGAAATTAAACAGTCAAATAACATAAGCTCGAAGGCATATTTATTCAATAAAATAAAAAAAATATGGGAGTTTTGGCCAGTAGAGTTAAATTTTCAATGATATACCATCGTCATCAAAAATCAGTCCTAAACTGTTACCGCCTTCACCGCGTGGAGGTAGTCCAAGCTTATGTTATTTTATAATTATACAGTGAAATTAGTGATAACTTTGATTTCCACATCAGATGTTTCTGATCTTCGATTTTTATAAGTCAACAGGAAATGCCCATCGGACCGAACAACTTTTGCTAAGACGTCATTCCTTCATGTGTTATGGTGTAGCTGGGCGCTTGGAATTCCACAATGGGTGTTCCAGATCTTCAATTTTTATACGTCAACAGAGAGTGCTCATCAGGCTGAACAACTTTTGCTAAGACGTCATTCCGATATTTATATGTTATAGTGTAGCTGGGCTCTTGGAGTTTCACATCAGGTGTTCCGGATCTTCAAATTCATTCTCTCATCAGAAAATGCTCATCACGTGAAATAATTTTTGCTAGGATACAATTTTTGTATCTCTTATAGTTTAGCTGGTCTGTTGCGGTTCTGCATCAGGTGTTCAAGTTTCCAAAATGAATTATAGCCTATATGTTGCCCAGACTTAATACCTATACAACAAAAGAAAAATGATTCAAAACCGTCCAGTAGTTCCGAAGATTAGCGTGTACAAACAAACAGACACACAGACAAACAGACAGACTTTTTTTTTGGATTCGTGCTCTTTTACTGTTTCTAAACCCCCCTCAACTATTGTTTTTTTAATATATTCAATGTACAGACACAGTTTTTTTACTGTGTTATTATATGTATAGATATAGATATTTAATATATTCAATGTACAGACACAGTTTTTTTACTGTTTTATTATATGTATAGATTATACAATTTATATGACAATTTTTTTATATAAAATGTTGCCCCACACTAATATTTCTCTTGTATCGTGGGTGCGTTTACAGACATAAATCTCACAAACAAACGCCCAGACCCGAAACAACCATCTGTAGGCCATACAAATTTTTGTTCCGTTTGGGAATCGAACCCACGACCCGTAGCGCAGAAGCCAATCGCTTAGCCACTGCACCAAACGTGTCGTCATAGATATAAAAGCTTGTCGCAAGATTTACCTCAACAAATGTTAACAGTATAATTGTGTTGTAGGTGGGTCCGGCACGTGCCCGCTGGGCGCGGCGTGCTCCGTGCCGGGACCCGCGCTCGGCGTCACCAACATCGGCGGAGACATCTACGCCTCCGCCGCCAGGGAGAGGGGACACTACGTGGCGTACGAGCCCCTCGGACATTATACACAGTGAGTACCAACATACCGACAGACAACATGCATAACTGTAACAAAATTTCTGTCCTAGTGTCCTGACAAAGCGTGCCTTCGTAGTATATTTTTTAATAATTTGTAGATCGGAAAATAGGATGTAACAAGAAAAAATATTAACAAGTAATGGTTTCCCTACTAGTCGCGACTCGCTGAGCAGCGAGCAGGGTGCAGGCGCGGGCAGCCTGTCGGGTGCGGGCGGGTCACTACAGCGGCGCGCGCCGGCGCAGCACGCACACGCCGCGCCGGCGCCGCTGCACAGCTTCACGTTGAGCGACAATGCCAGCGACCACTCCACACCCACACACTCACACTCCAGAGGTAACTGTTACCCTCCTCGTAGTCGCTGAGCAGCGAGCAGGGTGCAGGCGCGGGCAGCCTGTCGGGTGCGGGCGGGTCACTACAGCGGCGCGCGCCGGCGCAGCACGCACACGCCGCGCCGGCGCCGCTGCACAGCTTCACGTTGAGCGACAATGCCAGCGACCACTCCACACCCACACACTCACACTCCAGAGGTAACTGTTACCCTCCTCGTAGTCGCTGAGCAGCGAGCAGGGTGCAGGCGCGGGCAGCCTGTCGGGTGCGGGCGGGTCACTACAGCGGCGCGCGCCGGCGCAGCACGCACACGCCGCGCCGGCGCCGCTGCACAGCTTCACGTTGAGCGACAATGCCAGCGACCACTCCACACCCACACACTCACACTCCAGAGGTAACTGTTACCCTCCTCGGAGTCGCTGAGCAGCGAGCAGGGTGCAGGCGCGGGCAGCCTGTCGGGTGCGGGCGGGTCACTACAGCGGCGCGCGCCGGCGCAGCACGCACACGCCGCGCCGGCGCCGCTGCACAGCTTCACGTTGAGCGACAATGCCAGCGACCACTCCACACCCACACACTCACACTCCAGAGGTAACTGTTACCCTCCTCGTAGTCGCTGAGCAGCGAGCAGGGTGCAGGCGCGGGCAGCCTGTCGGGTGCGGGCGGGTCACTACAGCGGCGCGCGCCGGCGCAGCACGCACACGCCGCGCCGGCGCCGCTGCACAGCTTCACGTTGAGCGACAATGCCAGCGACCACTCCACACCCACACACTCACACTCCAGAGGTAACTGTTACCCTCCTCGTAGTCGCTGAGCAGCGAGCAGGGTGCAGGCGCGGGCAGCCTGTCGGGTGCGGGCGGGTCACTACAGCGGCGCGCGCCGGCGCAGCACGCACACGCCGCGCCGGCGCCGCTGCACAGCTTCACGTTGAGCGACAATGCCAGCGACCACTCCACACCCACACACTCACACTCCAGAGGTAACTGTTACCCTCCTCGTAGTCGCTGAGCAGCGAGCAGGGTGCAGGCGCGGGCAGCCTGTCGGGTGCGGGCGGGTCACTACAGCGGCGCGCGCCGGCGCAGCACGCACACGCCGCGCCGGCGCCGCTGCACAGCTTCACGTTGAGCGACAATGCCAGCGACCACTCCACACCCACACACTCACACTCCAGAGGTAACTGTTACCCTCCTCGTAGTCGCTGAGCAGCGAGCAGGGTGCAGGCGCGGGCAGCCTGTCGGGTGCGGGCGGGTCACTACAGCGGCGCGCGCCGGCGCAGCACGCACACGCCGCGCCGGCGCCGCTGCACAGCTTCACGTTGAGCGACAATGCCAGCGACCACTCCACACCCACACACTCACACTCCAGAGGTAACTGTTACCCTCCTCGTAGTCGCTGAGCAGCGAGCAGGGTGCAGGCGCGGGCAGCCTGTCGGGTGCGGGCGGGTCACTACAGCGGCGCGCGCCGGCGCAGCACGCACACGCCGCGCCGGCGCCGCTGCACAGCTTCACGTTGAGCGACAATGCCAGCGACCACTCCACACCCACACACTCACACTCCAGAGGTAACTGTTACCCTCCTCGTAGTCGCTGAGCAGCGAGCAGGGTGCAGGCGCGGGCAGCCTGTCGGGTGCGGGCGGGTCACTACAGCGGCGCGCGCCGGCGCAGCACGCACACGCCGCGCCGGCGCCGCTGCACAGCTTCACGTTGAGCGACAATGCCAGCGACCACTCCACACCCACACACTCACACTCCAGAGGTAACTGTTACCCTCCTCGTAGTCGCTGAGCAGCGAGCAGGGTGCAGGCGCGGGCAGCCTGTCGGGTGCGGGCGGGTCACTACAGCGGCGCGCGCCGGCGCAGCACGCACACGCCGCGCCGGCGCCGCTGCACAGCTTCACGTTGAGCGACAATGCCAGCGACCACTCCACACCCACACACTCACACTCCAGAGGTAACTGTTACCCTCCTCGTAGTCGCTGAGCAGCGAGCAGGGTGCAGGCGCGGGCAGCCTGTCGGGTGCGGGCGGGTCACTACAGCGGCGCGCGCCGGCGCAGCACGCACACGCCGCGCCGGCGCCGCTGCACAGCTTCACGTTGAGCGACAATGCCAGCGACCACTCCACACCCACACACTCACACTCCAGAGGTAACTGTTACCCTCCTCGTAGTCGCTGAGCAGCGAGCAGGGTGCAGGCGCGGGCAGCCTGTCGGGTGCGGGCGGGTCACTACAGCGGCGCGCGCCGGCGCAGCACGCACACGCCGCGCCGGCGCCGCTGCACAGCTTCACGTTGAGCGACAATGCCAGCGACCACTCCACACCCACACACTCACACTCCAGAGGTAACTGTTACCCTCCTCGTAGTCGCTGAGCAGCGAGCAGGGTGCAGGCGCGGGCAGCCTGTCGGGTGCGGGCGGGTCACTACAGCGGCGCGCGCCGGCGCAGCACGCACACGCCGCGCCGGCGCCGCTGCACAGCTTCACGTTGAGCGACAATGCCAGCGACCACTCCACACCCACACACTCACACTCCAGAGGTAACTGTTACCCTCCTCGTAGTCGCTGAGCAGCGAGCAGGGTGCAGGCGCGGGCAGCCTGTCGGGTGCGGGCGGGTCACTACAGCGGCGCGCGCCGGCGCAGCACGCACACGCCGCGCCGGCGCCGCTGCACAGCTTCACGTTGAGCGACAATGCCAGCGACCACTCCACACCCACACACTCACACTCCAGAGGTAACTGTTACCCTCCTCGTAGTCGCTGAGCAGCGAGCAGGGTGCAGGCGCGGGCAGCCTGTCGGGTGCGGGCGGGTCACTACAGCGGCGCGCGCCGGCGCAGCACGCACACGCCGCGCCGGCGCCGCTGCACAGCTTCACGTTGAGCGACAATGCCAGCGACCACTCCACACCCACACACTCACACTCCAGAGGTAACTGTTACCCTCCTCGTAGTCGCTGAGCAGCGAGCAGGGTGCAGGCGCGGGCAGCCTGTCGGGTGCGGGCGGGTCACTACAGCGGCGCGCGCCGGCGCAGCACGCACACGCCGCGCCGGCGCCGCTGCACAGCTTCACGTTGAGCGACAATGCCAGCGACCACTCCACACCCACACACTCACACTCCAGAGGTAACTGTTACCCTCCTCGTAGTCGCTGAGCAGCGAGCAGGGTGCAGGCGCGGGCAGCCTGTCGGGTGCGGGCGGGTCACTACAGCGGCGCGCGCCGGCGCAGCACGCACACGCCGCGCCGGCGCCGCTGCACAGCTTCACGTTGAGCGACAATGCCAGCGACCACTCCACACCCACACACTCACACTCCAGAGGTAACTGTTACCCTCCTCGTAGTCGCTGAGCAGCGAGCAGGGTGCAGGCGCGGGCAGCCTGTCGGGTGCGGGCGGGTCACTACAGCGGCGCGCGCCGGCGCAGCACGCACACGCCGCGCCGGCGCCGCTGCACAGCTTCACGTTGAGCGACAATGCCAGCGACCACTCCACACCCACACACTCACACTCCAGAGGTAACTGTTACCCTCCTCGTAGTCGCTGAGCAGCGAGCAGGGTGCAGGCGCGGGCAGCCTGTCGGGTGCGGGCGGGTCACTACAGCGGCGCGCGCCGGCGCAGCACGCACACGCCGCGCCGGCGCCGCTGCACAGCTTCACGTTGAGCGACAATGCCAGCGACCACTCCACACCCACACACTCACACTCCAGAGGTAACTGTTACCCTCCTCGTAGTCGCTGAGCAGCGAGCAGGGTGCAGGCGCGGGCAGCCTGTCGGGTGCGGGCGGGTCACTACAGCGGCGCGCGCCGGCGCAGCACGCACACGCCGCGCCGGCGCCGCTGCACAGCTTCACGTTGAGCGACAATGCCAGCGACCACTCCACACCCACACACTCACACTCCAGAGGTAACTGTTACCCTCCTCGTAGTCGCTGAGCAGCGAGCAGGGTGCAGGCGCGGGCAGCCTGTCGGGTGCGGGCGGGTCACTACAGCGGCGCGCGCCGGCGCAGCACGCACACGCCGCGCCGGCGCCGCTGCACAGCTTCACGTTGAGCGACAATGCCAGCGACCACTCCACACCCACACACTCACACTCCAGAGGTAACTGTTACCCTCCTCGTAGTCGCTGAGCAGCGAGCAGGGTGCAGGCGCGGGCAGCCTGTCGGGTGCGGGCGGGTCACTACAGCGGCGCGCGCCGGCGCAGCACGCACACGCCGCGCCGGCGCCGCTGCACAGCTTCACGTTGAGCGACAATGCCAGCGACCACTCCACACCCACACACTCACACTCCAGAGGTAACTGTTACCCTCCTCGTAGTCGCTGAGCAGCGAGCAGGGTGCAGGCGCGGGCAGCCTGTCGGGTGCGGGCGGGTCACTACAGCGGCGCGCGCCGGCGCAGCACGCACACGCCGCGCCGGCGCCGCTGCACAGCTTCACGTTGAGCGACAATGCCAGCGACCACTCCACACCCACACACTCACACTCCAGAGGTAACTGTTACCCTCCTCGTAGTCGCTGAGCAGCGAGCAGGGTGCAGGCGCGGGCAGCCTGTCGGGTGCGGGCGGGTCACTACAGCGGCGCGCGCCGGCGCAGCACGCACACGCCGCGCCGGCGCCGCTGCACAGCTTCACGTTGAGCGACAATGCCAGCGACCACTCCACACCCACACACTCACACTCCAGAGGTAACTGTTACCCTCCTCGTAGTCGCTGAGCAGCGAGCAGGGTGCAGGCGCGGGCAGCCTGTCGGGTGCGGGCGGGTCACTACAGCGGCGCGCGCCGGCGCAGCACGCACACGCCGCGCCGGCGCCGCTGCACAGCTTCACGTTGAGCGACAATGCCAGCGACCACTCCACACCCACACACTCACACTCCAGAGGTAACTGTTACCCTCCTCGTAGTCGCTGAGCAGCGAGCAGGGTGCAGGCGCGGGCAGCCTGTCGGGTGCGGGCGGGTCACTACAGCGGCGCGCGCCGGCGCAGCACGCACACGCCGCGCCGGCGCCGCTGCACAGCTTCACGTTGAGCGACAATGCCAGCGACCACTCCACACCCACACACTCACACTCCAGAGGTAACTGTTACCCTCCTCGTAGTCGCTGAGCAGCGAGCAGGGTGCAGGCGCGGGCAGCCTGTCGGGTGCGGGCGGGTCACTACAGCGGCGCCTATTATACAATCTTTATTTGTGTACCCCAGGTCAGTCGGAGCCCTTTTTAGCCGAAAGCTCCTGGAATTGTGCTAGTCTTGTTATACAGTTAATATGCAATGTTCTCATTGACTCGCAGGTAGCGTGAGAGAGACGTCGCCGTACAAGAAGAGTGCGAGTTCGTCGCCCGGACACATACCTAATAGATTGCAGCTAGGTGAGCTTTCAACATTATACCCTAGTTGTTAGAATTGTAAGTGTATTGAAACTTACAGAAAGTAAAATATATTTATTTGTAGACTAGCTGTACTTGCGACTCCGTCCGCGTGGAAGGCGGAAACAAAATATTGTGTCGCAATAACTAAACTTTCTTCTTGATAAGTTTAAATTCTAATATCTTTTGATTGATTGAACCGATTACGATGAAACAAAAACTAAATGTTACTACGAGATACGTGCAATATTCGTCTATGAAAGTCAACCGCATTAAGTCAATACTTTTTACGTGATGCGTGTACAAACGAACAGGCAAATCGGCAAACAGATAAACAGACAAACATTCCAGAAATGATCGAAATGGATTCTATTGGTTATCCTATAACATCCCCGCATTTTTTTTTATTTCCATAATACCTACACTCCAACAATTCTATAGATTTATCTATGTATAGATAAAAACTAATACCGGATGACTTCTTTTACCGTCTGGAAAAAAATTGTGTATAATAGGTGAACGGATTAGAATACCATGGAATAGTTTTTTTTTATTGCTTTTGATGAAGTTTATCTATCAATAAATATTACTAATTTGAAGTAAATTTTCATACTAAACTAATAAAAACATAAATTTTGAAGTAAATAAATGGATTAAATAATATCTTAATTCAAATCATACACACCTGCGTATGATTTGAATTTCTATAGGTATCTACAGGGTGTAAAAAGACCCATCACATAGCCGAAATCTACGCACTCTGTACATCAAACTAAACTACATTGACCAAAAATAATTGCTGGGAAACGACTTTTACTTTTTGGCATAAAAAAAAACGCTTTTTTTGTAGCGCGCAATGTGTGGTTGTAGCGATGCCACGCGTTTGTTGCCGCGAAAAATTGTAAATTTTGATAAGGTTGTTTGGAAGAAAGTTTAGTAATATCACTCAGAATACGTTTTTGGAAAAAACTAAAAAAAAATGTATACTTTGACCTTCAATATCTCCAAAACCAATGATTTCCCAGGTATTGTCTGGTAGAAAAAAATTATCCCAATGATGGGTAGAATATGTGGTTTTCGTTATCGTTAAGGGTCTTTTTACACCCGATAGATTAACATAAATCCCTTTTTAGCTCAACGTTTGAAAAAAGCTAGGATTAAAATGAGACATTTTTTTTTGGTTAATATTCCAGGCGGCAACGTGTCCCACTGCGCGGAGGAGCTGGAGCCGCTGACTCCCTCGCGCTCGACGGAGCGACTGCACCGCGAGATGCAGAACCTGGAGGGACTCATGAAGGACCTGTCCGCCATCACACAGCAACAGTTCCACTGCTAGTGCGCGCCAAGCTGCAACTGCGCCTGCGCATGCTGCAGCACTACCGACCTCTGCGCGCCCTGCACACCCTGCCAGTGCGAACAACGGTACTAGACTCAACATAACAATTTGTGAGAATCACTATGTCAGTATACTCTACTGCTATCGGCAGTTAGTTCCTGCTACTACGTGTTGAGGACTGCCAGAATTAATACTGCCAATGTTGCCACTTAGCAGGCGATTTTAGTGCCTGCTGATTTATGGCAACAGTAGTACAGTACGCTCAGTTCTAGATCGCTCTGAAGTGCGGTAAATGGTACTGCGCAGTAACAAATTTTGCCTTTAAACAGAATGATTTTTTAATCACAATCTAAATTTTTTCTAGGCATTAGGTATCATTCAAAAATGCCATTTTTGAATAGAAATAGGTAGATGAAATTTTCATAATAAAATAATTTTCCCGGAAGAATTATCAATTTAGCGTGGTTACTAAATCAAACGTTAAATACTACGCTTGTCGCTCATGCACAGAATCAGAGAAAAGGGACTCTTACCATTTAAACTGCCTTGGACTGTGTTGGAACAAATTGAGCGCCACGATCCACTCTCGTTTGCCCTATGGTAAAGCCGGTCCTGCATCAGAGTGAGAGGACAGGCCTATTTTTTTTTTCAAAAATCGATCTTTTAGTGAAACTCAATGCCTAAAAAAATTTGGATGATGATTACAAAATCAGCATGTATATTGCTACTATGCAACCACTCGACGAACTTCAGAGCGGTATATAAGTTTGGCGGGTACTGTTACTGTCAATGTCAGTACCACTGGGTACCTAGCAATGAATCTGGTGAAGACAATGTGGTACTATAGGTACCACTGACCATTTCACTGACTAAAAAAATCCGATTGGAAAATGTGGCTTAAAATGACTATAATAAACAAATTGTGACGAAATGTCAATGACATTAAGTATATTGAACATAATCACGGAATCTAAATTAACTAGTGGTAATGGAGTGTTGTAATATTTGGCTTACATTGCTGGTTTGTCAACAGTTTTGTACTTATGATCGGTAAAAACTCGGAAATGTATCTAGTATACCCAATAAAGACAGAAAAAAATGCGACAAATACACGACATTTTAGTGAAATTGCTCGATGAAAAAAACTAAATTGTTTGTAGAAACAAACGATTTAGACGTTTTTGTTATATTCCATTGCGGGTTTTATAAAGATTGTTACATTATAGACAACAAACAACGCAATGAACTTAAAAGGTTTTTTGTAGCGAATATTACTTCTATTCACGAGAGTTTTTTTTTTGTACAAATAAGTAAAAATTGTATTACCTATACACAAATGTGAAATTTTAGCAGCTTTATTATTTTAGATGATTTTATTATGTAGACGGTGACACTGACTAATAACTAAATAAACACAGTTTTAGTTAATGTTAAAGAATTTACAAGTAAACCAGGTGACTTTTTTTAACCAGCTGGATAAAAATTGGGCGTAATGGGTGAATGGAGTAGACTTTGGCATATATTTTTTTTGTCTAGCTTTTTTTGAAATTGTTCTTTCTACTATGGAAACTCCAATCATACGCTGGCGTGTATAATTTGAATTTAGATATTATATAATCGATTTATTTCCTTCAAAAATTCTGTTTTTATTGATTTAGTATGAAAATTTACTTCAAATGAGTATTTATTGATAAATTTCTTGAAATTGATGAAATTTCGAAAAAGACAAAAAAAAATGGCATGTGGTGCTACTCCGTTCACAGATTATACCCATTTTTTTCCAGATGATAAAAAAAGTCATCCGCTATCTAATTATCTAATTATACATTTTCATAATTTAGTAAATTTTTTGATAAAAAAATGTTTTCTAAATGATATTTTTATTGTGTCCCTGTGCCATCAGACTACTTAATTTTAATTAATATAAGTTAACTTACAAATTTATTAAAAAAACGAATAAATTTCCACACGTATGTGTCATCACTGCCTTTTCTTGTGACTTCATAGTTAATTTTTATTATTTTTTAGAACATTATAAGCAAAGATATACTGTGGAATTGTCAAATTATAATATTATTAGAATTAATATATTATACAGGGTGGTAAAAGCTCACGTGAAAAAGCAGTATACAAAGTGGCGCCAGCATGTATATCGGACGATATCACAGTATTCGTTTGTTTATAATGTTGGCAAAATAATTAAAATTGATAATATGTACATTGTGATCTTATGTATTAATTATATTTTGTATATAAAGTAGTTTTAGTATTTACCCTTGTAGCTCAAGTATAGATTTTTCTAATTATTTTGACTGATATTATTGCTAAAGGTTGTCGTTCACTGCAGCGTAAGAAATGATCAACTTGGCATTATGGAATAAGAAACAATAATTAGATAGCGAAATAACTAAAAGCTGAAACGGATAGAAAAGAACTATAATTAGTACAAAATGTACCCCAAGAAAATGTACAGGGTGTACCGGAGAAGCGATGTCAATTTTTTTGTAAAAGATACATTTGATATAGGTATATAGGATGTGAATGGGTTGTTTTAACCCTCTGCATCCCCTACTTAAATATTGGCATCTTCGCTCCGACCACCCTGTATAGCGTCGCTTGTGATAGCTCATTCACACAAAACTGGACTTTAACCCCCTTATTACAAAAGATGGTTTAAACCAAGACTAAGGTAAACCCAGGTTTAAAATATACCCATCACTTTCTTATGTCATATAACAAAAAGAGACGGGGCTATCCTAAAACCAGGGTTTTTCTTAGACCATCGTTTGTAATAAGGGGATAACAGTCTAGTTATTGACAATTGTAAATAGATATTGAAAGACATTATTTGAATAGATATGGAGTTTTTTAGAAGTGTGCATCTGTTTCATATTCTATGTTAACGCAGTTCAGACTATGCTATAATATATAGCATATAGCACCTTTTGTATAGCTCAACTCGAAAGATATCGCTCAGCATACATTTTATATGAACACGTTCACACGACGCTATGCTCAGAAATATATCGCACGAATCTCCGGTTCCCGTCCGTCGCCAGACGGATCGCCGTCAAATAACTTGCTAAACATAATAGACCGGCTTGCGATATAGCGTATACTGTGTACGTCATGCTATATAGTTATAGCTTATGACGTAATATTCTTTACTATATAGCGATATAGTATAGCGTAATCTGAACTGCGCTTTACGCTTCAGTGTGGGGTATATTTTACAAACGGCTACACATAAAGGTGCTTACAGATTTCCTCGATTTTATCGATCGACGAAAAATACGTTTGATCGAAAAAAAAGTCAAGTAAATCTGTAGCTACTATAACTCGCTCAACATAACTGTATTCCTTAAGAAATGGCCTATTTCGCTCAACTATCAACTAGATTCTATCAACTATCAGCTAGTTTATTTTAACTAGCCAAACTGGGGGTATTCAACTAACAAAACTGCTGTCAAACGCAAACGAATCACAACCGTTATTCAATGTTGTTTACGATAACTGTCAAAATGATTGATTTTGTTTTTTGTGTCAAACAATTTGACAGGTTTTGAAATTTAAGGGAGCTATCACACCAATCGATCGATTGTCGATCGATGCCGTCGATCAATGTCGATTGATTGGGATACAGTGATCATGAACCGTCGATCCGTCTTGATCGACGTGGCTATCATCGATCGACCATCGATCCGTCATCGATCGACCATCGATCGATTAGTGTGGTAGCACCATGAACGGTTTGGCCTTTGTTCGATTGCGTTTCATCAAGATTTTTTTTAGGAGAATTGAGCCCCCGGACTATGACTATGAACGCCTAACAACGCCGACGAGATATAATTTTGTACGTAAAGGTAAGTTAAGCTCGTTGTATATGTTTAGTTATGTAAAGAGCTAGTCATGTAATCTTATACATAAGTACTATAAGTAGCTAGGAATGTAAAGTATGGACGCGTACGTTTGCATGTAGTCACCAATAGGATCATTATGTGAGCATTTCTCCAAAGGATGAGCTTCCAGTCTAACCTACGGTGCGAGCATGAAACTTTTTATCGAGTCGATTCGACAAATTTATCTATTCTAAACGTCAAATTTGACATAATATGTAGATAAAACGACAACTGTTGTCATTTTATCTATTTCTTTTTTCAAGTTTCTTATGTCGAGTCGATTCGAAAAATGTATCCATTCTAAACGTCAAATTTGACATAAGATGTAGATAAAACGATAACTGTTGTCATTTTATCTATTTCTTTTTTCAAGTTTCTTATGTCGAGTCGATTCGAAAAATGTATCCATTCTAAACGTCAAATTTGACATAAGATGTAGATAAAACGATAACTGTTGTCATTTTATCTATATCTTATGTCAAATTTGACGTTTAGAATGGATACATTTCTCGAATCGACTCTATAAAAAATCCGTGCTCGCATTGCAGATGCTATGTATTTTATACGGAACGATTGCAATTAAGCTAATTCTAACTAACAGAAACGTTGATAAATCGCAACAGGATCGAAGCTGAACCGTTCATTCAGACAGTTTTCGTTTACAATAATAATTGTCAAATTGTTTGACAACAAAGCTAATCATTTTGACTGACTGTTGCGGTTCGTTTGCAGTTTGCCAACAATTTTAATAGAAGTAGCTCTCTTAACATTGTCACTAAACTGATATACAATCGGTCTTAATTGTAGATTTGTAACTGCGATGTGTCCGACTTATTTGTCAAATATCGGAACTATTTCGTATGCATAACGAGAGCCATCATTTCGATAGTGTATTTTACCTTACAGTTAGTAGAAGAACAAAAATAAATCGATTTAAGTCTAATAATACCTCTGGGTAAGTGAATAAATAGGACTGATTCCTATGACAATCGATCAATCGAAAAAATTGATCGATAAATCGAGCCAGTCTGTTGGCGCCTTTATAAAAATCGATTAAATTTGTCAATGAAGAATATTAAACGTTCTCATTTCAAATTTTACTGATGTTAATAGTATCATATTGGTGACTACATCATAATATGTTTTCGTCGAAGCGTCTCGTAAAATATGTTTTTTCATAATTTTCTCTATATTATTGTACTAAATTTATACCCTTTTACTATACAGTCGCAATTCTTGTAATTTAAGTAAATTATTGTAAAAAAGTCTTTTGATACAATTAAGTATATTTGTAAATTTGCAATTTCGTACACAACACGTATTTTAATAATATTAGGCTGCTGACACATTGACGCGATCACGCGTCATACATAACGTACGAATTACAATCAAAAGATAATTGAACGCGTTATCGCGTCAGTGTGGCTCAAGCTTAGCACTCACGTTTGTTAATAGCATCCTCAAGTCGATGTAACAGTGTCAACAGATCAATGGAACTAGAAAATTAGTAAATTCAGAAACCTTAACATACTAACGTTTCTGAATTGAGAATTCGGGATAAGCAATACTTAAGTAGTATTTGAGTACGGAGTTGTCAAAAATATGCTTTAAAATCCGTAATTTTTTTGACAACTCCGTACTCAAATGTTACTTAAGTACTGCTTATACCGAATTCTCAATTTAGAAACCGGAGATATACCTACTAAGTACCTATGCCAAATGACTTTTTTTATCGTCTGGAAAAAAAATGGCTAATATGTATACGGAGTAGAAGCTTAAAGCATAGTTTTTTTCATTTTTTTCATTTGCCTGTAATCAAATTGTTCTATCAATAAATACTACTATTTTGAGGTAAATTTTCATAGTTTCGTCACTAAACGTGGGCTATTAACTATTTTGTATATAATTACAACAAATTCTTGTAATAGTTTAATTGATCTGTTGACTCTTTAAGAACTTTGTAAATTTTTTGTAATTTGGATCGTCTCGTGGCGTTAACTTGCATTTTATTAAAATTATACCTATTGTAAATAGTTCTGTACGTACCGATGTATTATACATATAATTGCCATACCGGGCTCGAACTTGACACGCCAATAAGTTGATTATGGGATTTTGAACTCTGTTCTGTGAGGTATAAGGTTGGCGTTAAGAGTAAGGCCCTGCCACTGTAAGGAATTGCACACGAATTGATAATGTAGACATGGTGTGTGGTCGCATTGATAGCGGAAAGCGGAGAAGGTAGCGGACAGAGAGAAAGGCAAAGATTATCTTAACAAAAGTGGGCCTTCGAGATTTAAGTACTAGAACTCATAATTACCAGTGATATATTTTATGTAGAAAGAGAACTGAGCGGTAAGAATTTTAAAAACACAGTGATATGTTTTTTTTTAGGTTTTTGTTTAAAAGAAATTATAAGGGACTATTTATAACAGGCACCTGTGACGCGCGCCCCGTACGCTATGCTTCGGGGATGTATGATGTAGTATGACCATACAAACGGTAGCGCTTGATGTATGTCATTGCGTAGAAATTCATACAATTTTATAGAGCGCCCGAAAGGTAGCGTAGTGGGCTCGCGCCTCGGGCGACTTTTAATGCCTAGTCTCTAAGTCTATCGGATAGATGTGTTTACACACATGAAAGTAACATGAAGGTAGTATATGAAAAGTTTAAAATTGCGGTGTGGCAACACGGTTGGTTGTCAAAATGACAGCTGTGTAGGGCGACCGTCATTGTTGATACTTCTTTTTGAAGAATAATACTGTACTATAATGTTCATAATGTGTTTTATTTCAATATACATCATAGTAATCCGAAAGGGTCGTGTTAATACTTCGATAGAGATTATCGTATCGATCGTACTATATTATTTTCTCGGTGTTGCTACATATGAATTTCAAAGTTCCTTTTATTTTTCCACGTAAACACATTTATCCGACAAACTTTACTTTGTTAATCCTTAAACATTTTGATAGGAAAATAATTAGCTTCCATCCGCTATCCGCTATCAACATAAACGTACCGTAAACTTCCTCAATAGAAATATGTACTTCCGAAGAACCAAGACTTCAACCAATATCATCACGTGCATACCAAACATTGGAGCCAACATATCCAATTCATGTAACTCAATGAGCAAAACATTGGACAAAACTTTTGACCAACATACTATTACACCTTCATTTTTCTAAGTTGGACCAACGTTGGTTCCAACGTATGGTTTGTGCTATTAGTGCTATACTATCATAATTATATTTAAGTGAAACAATTAGACTGATTAATTTGATGATTTTACCGTTTGTTTTAGAGTTATTTCATATTGTGCGGGGGATTGTTGACGAGCGTTGACAAAGGCTCGCCACACACGAAACAGTCGACACAGAGTAACTATATTTTGTAGACGTAGCGTGTTGACATAATGTCAACATGATATTAATTTTTCAGGGGAATAATTTTGGCGTTCTGATAGATTGTGCTCATTTCAATGATTAAAATGGCTCCTTAGTTATCTTGTCATTTCGAAATCGAGGTCGTTTTGGTAAACGCGTTAACGCTAACGTTTACAATGTAGTTATTTGATCCAAGTGTGTAGTTATGCTTTAGTACATCACTGTTAATGTACCTATTAGATAATGTCAAGATGGGATTCTAACGTAACGCCTTTTTCTAATCGTTCAACAGTTATTTGTGTCGATCGTGTGTGCGAGCCTTTATAAACTTGATTCAATCTCCGCGAGTTTCGTTAGCTAAGTTCCCACCTACAAGAGACTGGAATTATTATTTATTCAAAATTTATGCTAAAATACGACGTTATTGTACCTACTACGTTTTGCAAATATTTAACATGTAATATTCAAGTTGGTAACACCCCACGCCAATTGAAGCGTCAATCGAGATCATTGGCGTGGCGTATCACAAGTCTATCCCTTGCTTAGGGTGCTATCACATGAATCGATCGATGCCATCGATCAACGTCGATTGATCGGGATAAAGTGATCATGAACCATCGATCCATCTTGATTGACGTGGATCTATCATCGATCGACCATCGATTCATCATCGATCGATGTAGTGTGGTGGGACCCTTAGCGAGTTTATCAAGTGTAGTCCTGAGAAATGAGTAAATGGAACACCACTGTCGTAAATTTGTAAACGTAGTACGTGCTGTGTTGATATATATTATATTATGTTATGTAACACGTAAGACTCAAGTGAACACTTCGGTAACTATCATATGTAGTGTTGTATGGTTGCGACATTCTGTACAATTACAATATACTTGTATTATTTATTGATTTCTGTTGTTTTATTTAAAGCTCATCGTTGATCAAACTGGGGCCCAATTCTCCTAAAATAAATCTTGATAAATCACAACCGAACCAAGGCCGAACCGTTCATTCAGACAGTTCTCAATTTCAAAAGCTATCAAATTGTTTGACACAAAAAAATCAATCATTTTGAAAGTTTTCGAAAACAAAAACTGACTGACGGTTGTGGTTCGATTGCGTTTGGCAACAATTTATTTTAGGAGAATTAGGCCCCTGGTTAGATGGGTCCCCTGAAACGATTCGTCCAGGAAACAGTTTTTGTTTCGTAGTCCCATTATATTCGCAGTATAAATTGTATAGCGTCGGTGCGCTTGCCAAAACCCATGTGAGAATTTTAACAACTTTTCAGGAAGCTTTCTGTTTTTGTTGATAACTAATACATCACCCTCCCCGCTAACTGTCGTGTCGAATCTAGCAATTGATAATTTTTCAGTAGTTGCGTTAGCTGTGGCTATAATTTAATGAATTAATAACTTTTTATATTGCTCTTGGCTTCCTCTTTTAAGTTAGTAGTTGCCCTAAAACCTTAAGGTATCTATTTATTTATTTCTATTCATTTGAAACACATACGTTACTGTGAGAATTTCTCTGAAAAATGATCAATTGCTAGTTACGACAGTTAGCGGGGAGGGTGACGATATGTAAGTTTAAGAAGATCAAAAAATTTAAAACGTTTACAAAACATCTGGTTTTCATACTGTGCTAAAAATCTGTGGCCTGTTGCTAATAGGGCCAATATCAATAATCCTTATTTTCAGTAATGAGCGTTATAACAATGAATCAGCATTAATAGGTTATTATTAGGTGTTACATTGTAGTATGGCGAAAATATTTTACTGTTATTTTATTTATGTTTTTAAGTAGATATATGAATTAAATTCTAATTTAAGAAAAAAATAGTATTTTGGAAAATATTAACAACTTAAGGCCGTTTAGCACTGATGATAATTATTATGTTAGTTCAATTACGTATAAAATTAAAAAGGCCAATGTTGTTTTTCTAAGAAATTTTATTATGAAAGTTTACAATGTTTTTAATTTTCTTTATCAGAACATGACACAATATCCTTCATTTCGCGGCCAGTCTCCAAAGACTCATAAAATGGACGGCTGGATGGTTGGAGGTACTAAGATTAAATCACAAAAAGGGCTAATGTTAACTTTGATCCTTTTAGTTCTTACTCTATTACTAGGAAAGTGAAAAATAATAATTTCTTATCGGCATAAGTATACTGCAGCCCTTTTATCATTTTTTTTTTTTTACTTAACTTTATGAAAGCGCACACTACATTGGCCTTTTTTACATAGTAACTTTTGAAAGATTGTTAATACACTAACGCCCTTTTAGCACAAAAAAATATCATACTTTTACAATAAACTGGCATTACAATCTCGTTTCATACAAAAACGTACTTTGGCCCTTTTAGCACCAGGCCACAGTATTATTTTAGTGTTAGGTACTTCATTTAGCTCAACATCTATAGACGTTTTGTATTTTTCGTGCAAATGTCAAATTTTTTGGCGGCGCACGTATGGGTTTTAGCAAGCTGCAGCGATATGTAGTAGAGAAGCTGAAGCCTGTGTTACGATTAAACGTGGCGATTGATATACCTACTTTTGATTTTGTGGCAAAGATTAACTCTAAGTTGTGCATGAGAGATTATATTTAGCATTCACTATAAAGAAGAAAGCCGTATTTCAGAGTGGAGGCGGGCGCGGGTGCTAGCGCGAGCGCGTGTAAATCAAATGTATGTAGACGCCAGTTGCATTCACAGTGCGCCCGCGAGTCGCGCGCCTGCATGAGGCGTCCGCCTCATGCAGGCGCGGTGGCGCGGGTGTTTCTAATGGCTCAGTCCGCTCGTATCATTCACAGTAATATAGCGTCTGAGAACGACAAAACACACACGCACGCTACGATAGCTAGTTCGGCACTACTGTGAACACGCAGACGCCAAGGCCCGAGCGCCCGCGCCCGGCCCCGCACCCGCTAGTGCAGTCTGATTGACCACAAAGGGCAAAGAGGGCAATTCAAATTTGGCTGGATACCCATTCAGTTCTCGCTAATAACTGCCCGGTTACGCAGAAAGGGTACCTCTAAGGTCCACAAAGACCATCTACAACAGTCCAATAGAAAAAAAAAGGCAGTTAAAAAAAAATACTACTTTAAGTAGGTACCAAAGAGAATAAATTTTATCCTCGTTGATAAGTACCACAGATCTTAGAGCATATACCTATGGAGGTAGCAATGCGCAAGTTCCCAAACATTTTATTCTGCCAAATTTTGGGGGGGACGCGGTAAACACGTACAGCACACATTTACAGCTTAACACATATAAATATCATGTAGCTATGAACTCACACTAAAATAAAAGCCGGAATACAAACAAAAAACACACACACTAACAATAACTTCGTCGTATTTATTTATGTTGACGTTTAACACAAACGCAAAACATAGTGATGTGGTATGATAAAAGACCGATAAACTGAATGATAAAGGAATGAACAAATAAAACAATTTGTATGTAACTGTTGTTCTTTAAATTAAAATAAAACAATTGTAATAAGAATAACAATATGTTATTTTAAAAAGGGCTATGGAGCGCAGTATACTTGGTGTTAAATTAACTGATCGAGTTCGAAACACAATACTGCGCTCCAAAACTTAAATTGTCGACGTGGCTGAAAAGGCCGCCCAGCTGAAGTGGGACTGGGCAGGGCATGTCTGCCGTATGCTAAATGAGCTGTGGGCCCGTATAGCACAAGAATGGAGCCATGAGACAGCGAGACGTGGTCGCGGCAGACCGCGGAGAAGATGGCGGGACGAGTTGGATGCCTTTCTTGAGGTTTGGCTGGAGTGCCTCCCTAGTGAGCTGGCGAGTCACCGTCTGCCAACGCATTTCAATTAAATTTGAAATGCGTTGGCAGACGGTGACTCGCCAGCTTGAAAGGCAGACGCCGTTTCTTCCGGCAATAGAAGTTATCTAGTCCACCTAACACCCCTTCCTATAGACCAGATATTTTTCACCATATTTTACAATAGTCTTGCACCCACCTGGGACGGTCCATGACTGAACTCCAATAGTGCAGCCGTGGATAGTCCCCGGTTGGTGCCCCATCCCATTTTAGATTAAAGTTCTCAAAGGGGCCTCTGCGCGTTGGACCTGTGTCCCCGTGTATGCCTTCCAAAGGACCGGACATCTTCCGCACGGAAGATGAGCCGTGACTACAGAGGGATATAATAATAAAAATGAGTCTTATATTATTTTCGCTAAGGTTAGGTACCATTAACAAATATTTAAAAAAAATCAATACTTAACTAAAATAATAACTAAATAATAAATATTTTAAAATCACGGCAATCAACTTCCGCAATTTAACTTACAAGTGGATAAGAACTACTTACAGTGTTTTCATGTTTTTTTTAATAAAATAAAGTATAGTCAGAGAGACTACGGCAGAAACAAAAAGTTAAATAGGTACCGGGTGAAAATAAATATTAAGTACTATCGCGGTATCGCTACGCGTGGTCTGTCAATTCGAGGAGCTTAAATGCCTCACGTTAAGAACACCCGTGCGTGACTGCCTCGTTAACATGGTCATCACACCTGTATTCCCTGAAGGGTAGGGCAGAGGTGTATAGTATACCCTCATTTTGCCGTTATGTTTAGTTCCTTTCCCTTGTAATAGGGGGCGAGTCTATTGCCATCAACCAGGCACAAATACAGACTCTGGGCTGCTACTAAGAAATTCCACACGGAATAATCCAATAACACTTTGCCCGACCTGGGGCAAAGTGTTATTGAGAAAAATTTCAAAATTCGATCAGTTTTATTTCCATGCAAAACGATTAATATTTTGTTCTTTTTTTAATTCTTAATTTCTGCTTTAGATATGAGTTCAGAAAATGGAGCTTTTAAACAGTGACCCCAAAATATGACCTAAAAGATAAACAGCTGATCATAGCTGGTGATACATAGATTTTAGCGTATTTTTCATGAAATCTTTGAACAGCTATTTCTATATTAAATATTGACTTTTCGGGAAAGTTGTAGAACAAAAGTTATTCACTATTATGGGTTCTTTAACAATAACACCCCTTCAGATTAGTAGCCCCTTTTCGACTAATCTTGTATAGATGTATTTGAGAACATTTTAACCACGATTCAGTCGATTGTGTTCGCTGCACACGTAATAGGGTTTAAATATTAATTAAAGTTAAATTTATTGATTGAAACTTAGTTCTATCATTGTTGTTGGAGGCAAAAAAACCTTTTATTTTTTGTTAAATAGTATCAACAAGGCAAAATGAAATAAAATCAATAACAGAGAACATTATGAGAAGCGGTAAACCTCTTTGTAATTTTCGTTCATTCAATTATATTCACATTGTCCCGTCACTACCTCTCGTTTTAAAATATTTCTGTCAATTTCTGTCACAAAAGATGACAGCTAAGACGTGAATTATATTTTTGAAAATAATGCAAAATGTATACATATTTGCCGAAATAATGCGTATTACTGACAGAAAACTCCATGTTTGAGGTAGCAGACCGCTTTTTGCACGAAAATACCGAACAATTAACCATTTTTACGAGGTGTGTGTCGTGACACGGTACGATATGAAATGGCCAGATATCGCGAGAGAACTAGTTTTTATAATCGTCTATGGGCATACGTCACGGGGGTACGTCAGAGGGGTAGGCGTATTCTTGCTCCCTCCATAGGTATATGCTCTAAGCCACAGATCTTAGAGCATAATGAGCACAGACTAGATAGGGATACAATCAGACGGCGCACTCCCTAACAAAAAAATGGACATTTTGCTTATCTGTGGACCTCATTCCTAGGCTCGCAAATTTTTTACTTTTTAATTGTGGGCGTATCAGTTTTCGATAAACTAACATGAACACAAGTCTTTTAAGCGAATATTCGTGTAGATTCGAATACAGGTCTTTTGAGCTCTATATTTTTGCTGTACGTAGCTCCTTATTGATTTACTAGTTCTTGTTGTATTTCAGGAAGAGGAATATTATAATAAACAAAGAAAAGACAATGCATTTTGTTACTGTAAAATATATTTATTTTTTAATTTTACAACTTACTAAACCAAGCCGTGTAGGATAAAGTGGCTGGTACTGTTTTACTGTATACTCCAATGCAGTTCTTTACCTGAAACAAAGTAAATCACCGTTATTAAATTATTAATACCTTTAAAGATAGACGAGTGGAAAGAAGTGTAGATACCAGTTAAAAAAATACATACATATATGTCATGGTTGTTTGATGATTTGTTTGTATTGCTATTGGACACATAACGCAAATATTTACATAAACTTGCCATGAAAAGTAATGCTGTTAAGCATTGAATGTTGAAAGTTTTATAATAATATCATTAGAGACCATGGCATTGCAACTGACTAAAACTATTGGTTCTCGTGATTCGAGGTTTTAGTCTGCAGTAATTAAATACATACATACCTTCATCTATTTGATTTTTTCAGGAACCAAGTGTTGATCATTTAATTTATGAAGCAATCTCACATTATTGTGACTGCAGTCCTTTGTATACATCCACTATGTTACTCCATTTGGTGATTATTATGTTTTACATTCTTTGTGAGGAAATTTATTTCGAATTCTTTTTATCCGGTAAGGTGGGGCATAGATTATATTTAATGAATCACCATTCATTACAATGACATCATCTGGAAGAAGAAAAAAGATTAATTAATTATGTTTTTTCCATTATGTACAGTATTTTACATAATTATGTTCCTGCACATGCTTCTTATTCACACATAATTGCATCTTGAACTTTAAGTTTATGTTCAATTATTAAGACTTTTAGTTAAAAATACAAATAATGGTTGGTTGTAGTTTATTATTCACTCTTACACACATTAGTAGGTAGCACTCACCACCAATTTTATTTCACTAGCATCAGTTTGGTCACTCCTTCGTCCTCCAGCAGACTTTTCATTGATGATGGAAAGTCAAGCCCTGTGAATGTTCCAACTTGATGCACTTTATCCAAGAGTCGTGTTTATTATTTGAAAAAACATGACGGCCTTTGCACTTCTTTGACAACCCACAGCACTTATTGCACGTAATTGCGGCTTTTCAAGGTATATTAAAGTAAGAATATTTAGAAGATAAGCTAAATACGTAATTCTAAAACGTTATTTTATTTTGTTAGTTTGACAGATCAGTCCATAGACTTCATAGAATAGAGGTAAACGTGACGTCATAGCATGACGTAGGCGTCAAAGGGGCGGAGTATGACTCAGAGGGGATGAGGTAGTTGTCAGAGTCCAGAAAAGAGCCATAGAGACGACGGTCGAAAAATTTTCTTCGCAGTGAACCCCCCGTGATAATGAGTTTACTTTTGATTGCGGGTAGGTACTCATTGTAATATTTATAATAAATAGAATCAGTCATCGTGAGGCTGTTTCCACTGTGTCTTTCTCTCATATTTGATTTCTCGACTGAAACGGACGAAGGGCGTTACAAAACTCAACGGACAAAACATAAATGGTATTACAAATGTTCCGATACTTGCTGTTATTATAATGATCTGTAACCCTAAAATTTTCGGGAATTTGTTTTTACGCATACCTAGAAATATTTAACATGTCCTTTGTTCTATTATAAAAAGGTCCGAATGAATACGATCTCGCTTCGTTTGATCACTCACCAGCCCTCGTCATCTATTTTGGACCTAAGCCAACAGAGTTGGGGTAATAGGTACCAAGTCCAGAGCTCGCTTCGATCACTCTTAGCCGTATTTCAGAGTGGAGGCGGGCGCGGGTGCTAGCGCGAGCGCGTGTAAATCAAATGTATGTAGACGCCAGTTGCATTCACAGTGCGCCCGCGAGTCGCGCGCCTGCATGAGGCGTCCGCCTCATGCAGGCGCGGTGGCGCGGGTGTTTCTAATGGCTCAGTCCGCTCGTATCATTCACAGTAATATAGCGTCTGTTAGGTGACTGCGCGTGTTGTTCTACTGTGAACACGCAGACACCAAGACCCGAGCGCCCGCGCCCTCCCCGTACCCGCTAGTGCAGTCTGATTGACCACTTAGTGCATGCTGACTGACTTATTTATCTGAATATGGGTTACGTATATTAAATACTATTGTAATTATGGTCACTAAAGTTATACTACACAAAATCAAAGCAAGTAATAATTATGACCATGAGACAATGACATCAATAATTACGCTTACAAACACAAATAAGGCAATAAAAATTGTGCCTAACATTTTATGACTTTCATTAGTAGGACATTTAGGACCAAAAATGCTATACCAATCAGTGGGCATCCCATCAAAAGTGGAATCATTAACAGCAACTAAAAGCTTAGTGTGAAAAGGCTTAGCTAAGATTCAGAACTTTTTGATGAGTCAGTTGTCGAACGATTCGGTTTGATCTTAGAGCATGGTTTGATATCTGTATCGTTTTCTCTTATTACGAGAACCGTGGACGTAGCGGGGCTGATCAGTCTTTAAACGATACGGTATAATTACAAATGTGTATAATGTATCTATACTTTAAACTAACTGAAATAAAACTTTGATTCGGAAGTTATACAGTATTCCCCAAACCAGTTCCAGAAAAACCATCGGATCGTACAAACATTCACAGTTTGGAAAACCTTCCAAGCAATCGTATTAACGCATAATGCTCTAAGTATTAACGCAACGCTTATATTAGGTAGGAATATTACGATTACGACTCCTAAGCTGGTAACATTCGTTACTGTCAAAAGCATGAGTATACAACAGAATCTGTCAACTTGTCCAAAGACAATAGTTGTAGACTTGTTGTCATTGTCAGTTGTCAGGGACTGTAGAGTGCGCGCAAGATAAGTCTGCGCGCGGCCGAAATCGGAACTACTCACGGTCCACCAAAGTGTGTGCCGTTTTATCAATTTTGATAGTAGAACTACCTGATTGTAGGAATATTTAACGGGAAAATTATGTTTAGCGATAAAAAAGTTAAGCTTAAAAAGCGGTAATTTGAACTTATGCGATCATGGAAACGTTTAGCATGCCCTCAGTCACGCGCAGAGTTATCTTGCGCGCACTCTAGTGTTGCAGTTTTAGCGACTTTGTCGCTAGAACTAGGGGATTTTATGAACTTTTTGAGCAAAAAAATGTTTTGCGACTTTAGACGACTTTTTGGATTATTGAATAAGAACAGGTTTTAGTACCTATCTGAAATAATTGTTTATTTACCGACGGATTCAAATCGATTCAAGACACTGACGTTTGTAACATCCCTAAAGTAAAATAGATGCTTATAAAGTTTCGCGATTTGTACACATTATAAAATACTGACTCTAGTCTCAATCAAATCGTCGGGATAAAAAAGATATATCGTGCCTTTCAAAATATTCTACGCAATTAGATCCGAGTCAATATTTTTATAAAATAGAAGCGTTCAGAAATCGAATGTTGGTTTAGAGATTGCTGTTTTGTTAAATGGTCACTGAGAATTAGGTACTTAAAATATTGTACGCGATCAAGGCCCCTGGGTTTAAAAGGGTTAAGAAAGATTAGCGACAATTAGCGGATTTTTGGTGGATGTTTTTTTCATATCTAGCGAAATTTTTAACACCGGCTAGCGACTTCAAATTTTATAGATCGGCAACATTGATTGGAGTCATTTCCATAGACTACACTAAACACTAATCATTACGAGTTGACTTTTGTGATTATTGTTTTGTATTTGTAGTGCTTCTAATTTTTCAGAATTGTTTACATTTATGATATAAAATGGATAAACCATTTAGGAGGTGTTGTATTAATAAATGTCCAAACACAACTAGAAACAGCAAACTCAAGTTCTTCCAGTTCCCATGGAAGAAGTATCCACTATACCAAAAGTACAGATGGGTGCAGGTTATGAGGAACAGAATGTAAATATTTATGAACGCTCTTGTTTATCAGTATATCATCATCCTCCTGCTGATCCCACTTATTTGGGGTCGTCGCAGCATGTAGTACTTCTTATTTCACTTGTCATGCTGCAAATGTTTTGGCGAAGTTGTATGACCGGCCGTCTGTCTGACATCAACCCTCCTTGGTAATGCTTTTGTTGGTGTTATCAGTATATCAGTCTCCTAATAGACGGCCACAATGAATTGAATATTGCAGCAATCTCTACGCACGGCATGCATGCCGCATAAAGGTGCTCGTAGTTATGCTGTTACAGGGAGGTTGCGGCTGCGCATTCTCTTTTCATTATCCCTTAGTTGGGTTGGAGTGTATGTAACGGTGTACTGAGGAAAAAGAGAAAACTTTAGCCAAAAAAAATATTTTCTGTAATCGTTGGTTTCGAGATTCTATCATATAACACCTAAAAATAAGGAGAAAAGCATCTTGGTGATTTTTGTCTCCGACTAACTGTTTGTCGTAAAAACGATGTCGGAAGGCGAAGGGATCGGTACAAAATGCAATATTCCTCTACTAGGAGAATTTAGGATGCAAGAGCGAGCGAAGCGAGCTCGGAATTTGGGGCACTCCGACCCGCACAGGTTAGGTTAGAGGGGCTCTGTCGACATGACCTCTTTTCTAAGTCTTTTTTGCATAGTGCCTCGTTTCATATCCACTGACCCTTAGTAAAGTTGTCTTCCGGACACATTATCATTCTTTTATTCATTGTAAACATACATATAAATTATATTTTTAAATACATATAAAAAAGAAACTATAATGTACATTTAAAAATATAAAAAATAGTACCCCACCAGCATCGGGAGCAGGATTCAAGCTGGTGGCTGTTAGGGCTCCTGAGAAAGGAACCTCGTCACTATGCGTGCTGTGTTTAGGAGTACCGCTTTCTGTATCAAGCCCTTGATCCAGCCACCCAACGAGAGCCTCATGAGGTGTTGATCGAGGCTCTTGGTTATTAGGCCATTCGCTGTAACGACCACCAGGACAATGACTGCTGAGTCCACATCCCAGATGCCTAAAACCTTGCGTGCTAAATCAAGACATTTTATTTGTTTGTTTTTCAACTTTGACAAGGACACATCATTATTATTTGACTAGAATAACTTGTACCTATTGTTATGTGCCCATTGAGGATTGACAGTGTCACTTAATGTTGTCCATTTGTTAGTAAATTAAAAGAGCCTACTCCGGTAGATATTGTATGATGATGTACGATTGTTGATGAAATTTGTAAGCCCTCTATTATTAGGTTTATATATTTTCAGGGGATCAATGCAGTTTTTCGTTTGTAGCCAGCATTTTGTGGGCGGACAGCCGCGCTTTGATCCCAGCCATGAAGACTACATGCCTTTGGTCATGATGTTAAACGCTAATCTAGAACAACGAAACGTAACGAGGTATGTGAATTGTACATTTACATTATGCAAACAATGATATCTTGTAGTGTTGCTGTCAGGTTTTTTACCAAAATACATTTAAAATAGTAGACTAAATACTATTATTAAAAGTATTTTTTAACTTAACAAATATAGAAAAAAGGTTTGCAATCTCTACTGAAAATAAATTAAATTCTGTCACAATTAGCGTTGAAAAAAGCAGGAAAAAATCCCGTTTCTTTCCAATTCCATTGTTTTTTTAAATATTCATTCGAAAGTTTCAAGAAAATTTGCCAGTATATATTTCATGTTTTTTTCCAATAAAACCGAAAAAAAACCGAAGAATCGGTGATAAACGGGAAACTTTTCATCTTTTTTTCAAATATGTACTTACTTATATTTAACTTCTATTTCTTCTCTTTCCATAATAATATGTAGTACGTACCTACTAATAAATTTCACATTAAAATATATTTCAATTTCAATAAAACTCGTTTTTTTCAACATTCGAAAGAATCCTGTTTCTTTCCAAAGAATTCCTTCTGTTAATTTTTCTATGTGACATGCGAAAAAAACGGAAAAAAACCACAATTTGTTTTTTTCGTGGAAAAAAACAAATTGTTATTTTCGGCATTTTGAACGCTAGTCATAATAAGCTAGAAATGAGTTTCATGTGCGGAAAACGCCGATCGGCGTTAAAGTTTTTCATTATGAGATGCGTCCGACGCCGATCGGCATTAGTCCTTTAAATAGCCCGCCCCTGCGTAATAACGGCAATTTTTTGAGCCGCCTTGAATCTGCTGTTTCCGGTACATTTTCTGATCAATCCGTTAAACTTAGCCACATGTTATTGTAAGCTACGGATAAACTACTGTTTTATCTCAAAAAAGGTGCAGAATATGTTTTTAAATTTGACAATATTTAATATTCATTTTTGATAGCCTATTTCCATGAAATGTAAATGGGGTGAGTGGGGTTTAAATCTACCAACAAAAATGTATTGCTTACATTATCGTTTCGATACAGGTTCCGTAAAGTTACACGTGTCCCGTTCCCTGGCGGCGCTCGGGTCCCGACCCCTGGCGGCGCTTGGTTACCGACCCCTGGCGGTGCTCGGGTCGCGACCCCTGGCGGCGCTCGGGTCCCGACCCCTGGCGGCGCTCGGGTCCCGACCCCTGGCGGTGCTCGGTTACCGACCCCTGGCGGCGCTCGGTTACCGACCCCTGGCGGCGCTCGGTTACCGACCCCTGGCGGCGCTCGAGTCCAGACTGGTGGCCGGACCAGTATCCAGACCCCTGGTGGTGCAAGTATTCCAACTGATGGCCGCGCTAATGTCGTGACCCCTGGTGGCGCTAGTGTCACGACTGCTGGCGGCGCTCGAGTTCAGTCTCCTGGCGGCGAAAGTGCCCCGAATGCTGGCCAGACCAGTGTCCCGACCTCTGGCGGCGTTAGTGTTCCGAATGCTGGCGGCGAAAGTATCCCGACTGCTGGCAACGCAAGTGTCCCGACCCCTGGCAGCGCGTGTGTTCCGACTGCTGGCCCGACGAGTGTTCCGAACGCTGGCGGTGCTAGTGTGACGACTGCTGGCGGCACTAATGTCCGGATTCCTGGCAGTGCAAGTATTCCGACTGCTGGCCGCGCTAGTGTTTCGACTGCTGGCCGGACCAGTGTCCCGACTCCTGGCGGCGTTAGTGTCTCGACTGCTGGCAGCTCTAATATCCCGACGGCTGGCAGAGCTAGTACCCCGACAGCTGGCAGAGCTAGTACCCCGACAGCTGGCAGAGCTAGTATCCCGACAGCTGGCAGAGCTAGTACCCCGACAGCTGGCAGAGCTAGTACCCCGACAGCTGGCAGAGCTAGTACCCCGACAGCTGGCAGAGCTAGTACCCCGACAGCTGGCAGAGCTAGTACCCCGACAGCTGGCAGAGCTAGTACCCCGACAGCTGGCAGAGCTAGTACCCCGACCACTGGCAGAGTCACTGTCGCGGCCGCTCCCGATGTAAGCAAGTTACGGACGGTGTCAGTAAAGCAGTTCGCTCTGGAGTACATCAAGTACGACGCGCTCGTGGAGCCGCCGACCGACGCTAACTCTAATAATGTAAGTTTTATTCAGGTTTTATTTAAACTCGATTTAATCAAAGTAGCAAAGTATTTATATAAATGTTGCCACTTCAACCTAAAGTATTGTTTACAAGGAAGTACTAAAGTTAATTGATTTATTATAGACAAAAAAAAAATGTCTGAATTGGACCTTTGTTGATATAACATTTGACTCATAATAGCATCAGAAAGGCGTGGTTAAAATCTTTCGGGTACCTCGGACCCACGATGTAAAGCATATGGTAAATATTTTATGGCACAATAATATCGCTCAACATACATTTTATATGGACATGTTCACACAACGCTATGCTCTAAAGTATTGGCTTGCTATACGCGATAAACTTGAGCGATTCTCAGAGCTATATCGTACGATTCCTTGGTCCCCGCCCCGCTTCACTTCTCACGTCCGTCGCCCGACAAATCACCGTCAAATAATTTGCTATACATAGCAGACCGGCTTGTGATATAGCGTATAGTGTGAACGTCATGCTTTATAGTTATAGCTTATGACCAGTGATCGGATAATCGGGCGCTAATATACCTAAACTTCACTTTTATTGCCACGAAAGAATAATACGGACATGCCTTTCAAAATCCCGTATCCCGGAATCGTTTGAAACTCCTGAGATTGCTAAAAATGTTGCCTGCATACAAAATATAGTTAGAACATGTAGCGAAAATAAAAAAAAAAATCTTCTTTTCGTATAAAATACAATAAATTAGTCAATTCTATCACTAATCTGTTAGATAGATAAATCAATTTCCACTATTTGAGCACATTGTGCACATTATAATTTTTTATTGATATTCCATTTGTTTTTAATAAAATAAAGATATTAAATCAAAATAACCATTGCCATAATTTTCATTAAGTTTGTTATAGTTGTTATTACAAAATTGTTCAATCCCGGGAATCCGGGATTACTTATTTATTCAGAAAGGAATGTCCATATTATTCTTTCGTGGGAAGAAGTTTAGGTATATAAGTGCCCGATTATCCGATCACTGCATATGACGAAATATGCTTTACTATATAGCGAAATAGTCTAGCATAGTCTGAGCTGGGCTTCATAATTGTTGTTTCAGGAGCATCGTAAGTGCGCGTACGCTCTGTTGGCGGCCGCTCTGCGCATCAGCGTGTCTATGGTGCGCACTTGGGAGCAACGGTTCAGGGAATACTTTGAGAATAAGGTAAACTAACTGACTGCTCTTTATACAGCGTACACTCACCAACGGAAACTCAGGCTCGTTAAAATCGTATTCAAATTAATTGTCTATCTAACCTAATTTTAATGTGATGTTAATTTTCCTAATAATTTAGTATCTTCTAAGTAAGTAGTATTATTGTTTGCCTTGCAACACCCTTACAGGATCTATGTGTGTTTGGAATAACTATTCTACATGGTTATTGGTAAAACACTAACAACCTCTTAAGGCGTCATTATACTCATCATTATGAACAACTTTTACTAAGATACAAAACAAAAATCTCGAAAAAAAAACAGCTGTTGCTGTAATAATTCTATTGTAATCTTATATTCTAATACAAAATACGATATTGGGAAAATTTCAGGAACTTCACAAGTTCTGTAAACGAAACCAAAACTTCACTATTAAAGAAATATGAAAGAATCCTGCAAACCCACTTCAAAAAAATACTTGAATTTAGCCTACTGTTTTCCAAATACTTCCATAATAAAGAAATATTAAAAAAAAACAGTTCTCTGTCGTAATTTTCTGTAGTTCTGTAAAATGTGGATGAAATCTATCGAGATAAACTCGACGAGTACTAACTCAACGAGTAATTAACTCGAGGAGTATTAAGTCGACGAGTATTAAGTCGACGAGTATTAACTCAACGAGTATTAATTCGAGGAGTATTAATTCGAGGAGTATTAATTCGAGGAGTATTAACTCGACGAGTATTAACTCGACGAGTATTAACTCGACGAGCATTAACTCGACGAGCATTAACTCGAGGAGCATAACTCGAGGAGCAATAACTCGAGGAGCATTAACTCGAGGAGCATTAATTCGAGGAGTATTAAGTCGACGAGTATTAACTTAACGAGTATTAACTCGAGGAGTATAGATCGATGATGACCTAAGGTGTGTATAGATGGCGTCATTCGCACGTCGCGGTCGCAAGCGGCTCCCAGGACTGAACACACCGCTTTGGGTCAAGACTGTGGAGGCGAGGCTGCACGTGCTTAAAGCTATTACTGCGAAGGTTAGTAACACAACATCATACAATCAATAATACACGGTGTAAGGGACAGCCCTCCGCAGACTGATGGGGTGAATTCAGTGTACCATACTAATATGACCGGTACATGAAATTATTTCAGGAATGTTAAGGTGTGTACGGATAGCGCGTACATTGGTTACGCATGCGCAGGAACGCAGTTAGTTCGTACAAGGCTTAAGACAGGCACCTCCATACTATTACCACAGTCTACCTATGCCTTACTCCTTACAGTCGGTCAACGTAGAACATTGTCGCAGATCAATCGTGCGGGGGGTTGCGGGGTGAAGGGGCGGAGGTTATGTCCCGAGTAGCCATACTGCAACTTGGGACATAACATCCGGCCCTACATCATTTTGACATTTCATAGGACCTGTCAAATGTATGGGCGTTGACACACTGTATGTAGTAAGTAGGTACACTGTGCTATTACTATGCGTTCCTGTGTACGCGTACACAGGAACGCGCCTATATCCTTTACTATATTGCGTATACATTTTTCTTGAAGTAACACCACAATTTTCACATAGAAATAAAGACAAAAATGTTACCTGCCCTTTGACCGCCACGGACGTCTATGGACGTCAAATTCAAACATGCTCACGACGGCATAGCACGTCGAAAACACCACCTTTTTACAGTTCAAGAGTTTGTCGTCCATAGACGTCCGTGGCGGTCAAAGGGTTCAAAACAATACAATTGAAAAGAAAAAAAAATGTGAACATTTTACGAACTTTACAACAAATCGTGTTTAGTCTCGCCTTTTTGTTACCATTGCCGGTTGATCTATACTTAGTAATAAATCTATGGTATTTGCCATGATTACATGTGATGATGAGGGTCTGGGGGTCTACTCCCTAAGCACGAAGTCCGTGGTTTCGGCCTTAGTTACGGGCGTTTCCTACTCCCTATCACCTACGTACATACCTACGATTATTTCGGGGCCCGAACTAAAAATGAATGACAACACGATTTGACAGTTGTCCCTACTACCGATATGTTTTTGCCCGTCCGAAAAGTTGAACTTGACACTTGTTTTGTTCACTCCTACGTTTCGGGCTACTTTCGGACGGGCGACTAACTTCGTTAACGGACTTAGGGAGTAGGCCCCCTGACTCTGAACTCGTCGATCCCAGCCCACACCTCAGACTTGGAATTCATGTGCGGATCAAAATTTGATTATCACTTGCGTTAAGTGTGAAGGAAAATATTGTTAGGAAACTTGCACACCTAAGACGGCTCCTAAAGCCGGGTCCGCTGCTCCGTGTTTTCGTGTTTGCAAACAGGATAACACCGGCGCCACACGTTGCCGCCAACGCTCGTACCAACGTTGGTCGGTTAATTTCGTGAGGCGTCCACACGTTGGCTATTATGCCAGTCCTGCAGTGCGAGCACGGTTCTTCTTATCGAGTCGAGTCGAGAAATTTATCTATTATAAACGTCAAATTTGACATAAGATATGGATAAAACGACAGCTCTTGTCGTTATATCTATATCATATGTCAAATTTGACGTTTAGAATTGATAAATTTCTCGAATCGACTCGATAAGATCTCGAGTCGATAAGAATTTAAACATACCGAATTTTATCGAGGGTCGGTAGCACGGAACTTGCTTCGGAAACTTTATCGAGCCTTGTCGACGGCTATGTTTTCTCGACAGCTTATCAACTTTACAAATAGCAACACCAGAAATATGCAGATACACAAATACTATTACTAAAATATTTACAATAAATACTATTAAACAATCTAAGCAATAAGAAAATAACCACAAAATAATAAAAAAATTACTCCGCTGTGGATCCTTTCCACGTCCCGACGTGCTCTGCTTTCAACATTAACAAGATGATTTCTCCAAAATCCATTTTTTTGCTTCAGAAAATCTATATCGACCAACTTTTTAAAGACGACAACGATTCGAGATAATTCGAGAAATTTACCAATAAGAACTGTCAAAAGTCGATATAATGGATAAATCTTATCGAGGATGTCGACTTCATATCGAGGCGTCGGTAAATTACATTGATGAAAGAAAAATAAGAGGATATCAGATGTGGTCACACGATCTGAAGTCAAGTTTTCCTCTTATGCAATGAATTACATCTTCTGATGCAACACTTTGTCATGTTAGGTTTTGTTCACTTATCCTTTATAATACAACAAAAAATACCTAAACACCCAAGGTTCACTGTAAAACTGTAAATAAACTTCGAACAAAGCATGAACGACAGACGAAAGGCATAAGTAATTCTCTAAAATGGCGTCATGTCAAAAATATCCTTAAAGGCGGAGCTTGGTGACGTTGAAAAACGATAATAGAAAATTAAAATCTATGACATATAGTGTACACACTTTTTACATTTGTAAATTATTACGTGTAAGAACGAGACATATTACATTTTTTACTGCGATACATATTGGCATAGTATTTAAAATAACATCAATTTAGGGCTTATCCTCTTATGTTTCTTAAATCAATGGTAAATTACGATCCGTGCTACCTTTGTCGTTTTATCAATATCTTATGTCAAATCTGAAGTTTAGAGTGGATAACTTAACGTCTCGATAAAATTCGATAAAAAGAACCGTGCTCGCACTGCTGTCCCGTCAGAGCCAACGTGAAGATGTCCGATACGGAAATACAAGGTTAGTCAGAAAGGGGGTACTAATCCGAAAGGGTGTTAAAGTACACATAATAATGAGTAACTTTTGTTCTACAACTTTTCCCAAAACTCAATAGTTTAAGAGAAACAGTGGTTCAAAAATCTCAAAAAAATTTCTCTAAAATCTATCTATTCCCAGTTATGATCAGCTGTGTTTACATTTTAGGTCATATTTGAGGTCATGAATTAGAAGCACCATTTTCTGAATTTGTAACTAAAGCAGGGTTGAAGAATTTTTGAAAAAACTAAAATAAAATTAATTTTATTTGGAAAAAAAAATTATCGAATTTTGAAATTTTAACACTTGCTTTCAAACAGTCATCAGCGGTACTATAAGTGGGCTTCGGATTAGTACCCCCTTTCCGACTAACCTTGTATAAATTGCTCTAAGCGCTTTTACATTACTGAGTGCCAATTATAATTTATATTTGTTACTGATAAAAAGAAAAAACCACATCCAAGAAGATGGTGGATGACAACACAGTATAACGACACAATAGACGACACAGGCTGTGCCTGGTAAACTTCTAAAAATTCGATAATTTTTCATTTGTCCATGCGGGTGGGGTTTTTGAGGGTGAGGATGGCATTCTCACTCGTCGCGCGCTCTCGATGCGTGTTGCAACAGGACTGAGCAAAGCGCCAACATGTGTACGTATAGCGAACGTTGGCGCAGATTCCTTTGATAAAACCGACACGCCTCGGCCAACTCCCAACGCTTGTCCCAACGTTGGCGCCAATACCATTTTCTAGATCCACACGTTAGACGAGTGGCGTTGGGACTAACGTTGGGGCCAACGTGTGGAGCCGGCCTAACATTATTTGATAACCAGGGGCGTGAATTACGTAGGCTACAGCCGAAAGATCGAAAAAAAAAACAAAATTGTTTTAACTAATTTAATAAAATAAAACTATTACAATTTATTAATAACTAGCTTTCGCCCGCAGCTTCGCTTGCGTGAAATTTTAAACCCGTTAAGTGACGATTTTCCATACAAACTTTCATCCCCTATTTAACTCCCTTAAGGGTTGAGTTTCGAAAAATCCCTTCTTAGTGGATGCCTACGTTACAAAAGGAACCTACTGTCAAAATTTCAAGTTTCTAACCCCAGCGGTTTAGACTGTGCGTTGATAGATCAGTCAGTCAGCTTCTCCTTTTTATATGTATAGATTAACCTAAGCTCCTATACGAAGTGAGAATATGAAATTACATAAAATTAAATAAAACCTAATTAAATCGCGAAAACAACATGCGTCACAAAGTGTAACTTCACATGCCATTTCCGCTGGTCGATCGGTGTCATTTTAATACTGCTTAATATTTCCACAATATGGTGATAGAGCTGAGTCGACGATTCCCTTCAGGTAGCAACGCGTGACACGTGGCATAACAGTTTTGTTAGTAAAAACACAATAACATGTTAGAAAATTAGCTCTGCGGACCCAGCTTAAAAGTTGTCGAGGGTGTGTGAGTAGGGTGGGCCACGAACGTATGAAGAAAAAAAAAGTGGTTAATTCAAATATGTAATAGTGATAAAAGGGTGTTATAGTACGTCTTTAATTCATATCCAAAAGATATTCAAGATTGGATATTATATTCTGCCTCCGAATTGATCTCGAAGTTTTGAAAAGTTGAACAAAAAAGTTTTAAAAGTTGGTAGCATATTGTCTTTAATATCACTTATTGCACCAAGTAAAGGACACTTTATAGGCTTGTTGAAAAAATATCGATACATCGATGTATCGATATTTTTGGTTCGATATATCGACATTTTTAGCCGATATATTTTAATTCGATACATCGATATATCGATACAAAATATTCAATATCGAAATCGTATCAAAAACGATATTTTTTTTCAAATTTAATTGATTACCAGAATATTTAGCAGAATTCAAAGCCGTAAAAGATAAGAACGAACGGAAAAAAAGGAACTGTGTTTTCTATGAGTAGCACTAGCTACTGCAGCCAGTAACAATGCAGCTAATTTAGCCTTCCAAAGTAATAGAATGCCGGACGCGTTGAAGCAATTCCTAGATGCTCCAAATCTATCCCGTAATGAAAACCCGATAAAATGTTAGATAGACACGAGACATTTTACCCCAGTTCTATCGAATCTGCCACTTAAATACTTCACACCTACGGCTTCCTCTGTGCCTTCAGAGAGAGTAGTTTCTGCCGTAAATCTAGCGGTTCCTAATAATAGGAGCCGGCTGATAGCGGAGCATGTGAAGAGCAGAGTTTTTCTACTTTCGCTACCGGACAAATATTGGTTTGCCTGAAATAATAAATTGGTCTTAAAAATATTAGACGATTGCTATTTAGTTTTTGATATTTTCTAATTTTGCCTAATCTTCTTCTTCTCTCGTGTCAGCACGAGCTATACAAAAATATCTCATGCTGTGGTGAAAAGATTAGATAGTCAGCAAGGTTGGTAGCGGGGCTGACTGCCCAGGGTGCGCCGGACGTACTGAAGTATCGATTTTGTTTAATAAAAAAGCCTTCCTACCTACCTTCGTTTTTATTAAGATTCTCATACATTAAAATAATGTGCATTTTGAATAAATAATACTTGTAAACGACACTACAATATAATCGTTCAGGGGTGATTCTATCATTACAGTTTTAGCTAATATCGGTATGTCAGGATTGCGAGCAAGGTAAACACAGTAAATAAAACCAACATAGACTCTCCACCACTGAGAGTACTTGTATTTGGGTTAATATTAGTAACATTAACTAGATCACAGTATATTACTTTACACAATTATTACAAGATCATAAAATAAGGACAAGCTAATCAGATATAAAAGGTCAGACTTCTTCAGCTGTTCAACACGGAATGCTCCCGCTTCGTCGAATGACCACCGCCTTTATAACCTCGGGTGGGCCGATCCATATCGACGACTACCCTCTCTTGTCAACATTGCCCAGTGCTACCCGCTACCGATAACATACTAAATAATATTATTGACCCAGACTGAACTAAATACATAATTATTTTAAAACCGAAAATCTCTGAAAATTTGACCGATATATCCATTGACTTAGAATAAGTATGGACAACGAGTGTAGTACAAAATTCACGATAAAAGTGTCCTGAATTGACATAAATAAACTTAGAAATACCAACAAGCTCATTTACAATGGACGAAATCCTATGTCGTTATCATAATGCCTAATTTAGCTTGCAACAATTTTTAACATACGAAAACATGACAGCACTGCTCAATTTTTCAAATTTCGAAACTTCTTTTTCAAATTTGGAGAACATAGGAGTAATAGAGCAACCTTAATATTTAAAAGATTTTATTATTAGTTATATTTATTGCGATCGCTAAATATTTAATCCAACTGAAAGAGCATAGAACATTTCTTGCAAAATTACAACATCGTCATTTTCAAAAACGCGATTTCGCTTCCTTTGCTGAAGTATCACCTTCAGCATCATCATCATCTTCATCTAATTGATCTCGAGGAAAACTGAAATTAAATCAGAGGCATATTTTTTTTTTTTGAAAGAAACAATCTTTTGTCATGTGTATTTAAAAGAGTTCATGATAACTAAACTAACGAGCCCAAACGTCACGTGCCCACTATTTGCCATTAGGAAGTTCCAGAGCCCGTTTTCCGGCTCTACCATTGAACCTACGTCATTATTTATGTAATGAAAAGTGCTTATAATGACAAAAGACATGAGCTGAAACTCGACGAGCCTACCATTTGTTCCTGTGCCTGCCTAATCTTCGGCTCCATCATCAAATTAGTTCAATGACATTTTAATGATCTAATATGCACATACCTGCCTGCAAAATTTCAGCTCGATCGAAAACTTGGTAGTGACCTAAAAACCAATACAATTTTGAAACGGAAGGACAACATACATATTTTCGTACATAATAATATGTTTGCATACAATGCAAGTTTAAAAATAACTTTTTTAAATGAATAGAACAAAACAAATTGCAATTGGTTCAAAATCGCAACACAAAAAAACATCGCGTAAAAATAACGACTCTTTGGAATCTTTGTTCTAAATTCTGTCAAATATGTCAAGTTTCTTATGGTAATCCAACCAAATGAAGTTGACATAATTGGTCAAACAAAGGAAGGAAAATAAGATACTTTTTGTTTAGTTGGATTATTGTGTGTTTTGCTCTTGCAATTAATTCAATTTTAAGTAAAATACAATGTTCCTTAACAAAATAATACTTTAAAATTGTAAAACAATAATATACCTACTGAAAATATGATACACCATCAACTTTTTTCACTTTTTTAAGTAGTTTTTACACGATCTCACTACACAGAACGGCGTTGTTGACATGTGACATTGAGGTGTAGCTGCTTGTTCGCCCAAATGAAGAATGACGCGCGCAATTGTAGCTCTTTTCAAATTCATCGTGTTTTAACTGTCTTTCGGTTCGGACATTTTTGAGCGATGACGCGAGGTCCATACTTATTCTAAGTCAATGGATATATCGATATTTTTTTCACTTCCGGCATCCCTAACACTTTAACGAGTTTCGAGTGCGTTCCATGGTAAAAACGAGCGTAACACAAGTTCACGTAGCGTCACTGGCGCGTAATAAATGTCGCGCTAAGTGCAATCGACGCCCCCCGCCACCTCACTTCACTCCGTAAATAATCAAAACAATGACGGTTATTCATTGGTTTTAAGAAGTTGATTATATTTGAATGTAAATTATATGAAAATCGTATTATACCTCTCAATTTCAATTATTCTTATTGGTTGTTGAAAGTACCCCTAAAAACCAAATTTTGAAACTTCAAAGCTAATCCGGAGGCAGTTAATCAAAATAGAAACTTATAATAATTAGCACATTTAATTTATACTACATTTAGCACCCTTTCATCACTATTACAATAAAAAAAATAAAAAAATGAAAAATGACCCACCCTAGTGTGTAGTCAACTAACCCGTACCAGGCTAGCTGGTGGACTAACACTCAGTTGCAAGAAAGGTCCATTAAATTTTAATGCTGTCATTAGAATGTTAATGCTCCATTAACCTCTTCTATCCATCGCAAGAAGCTAGATTTAATGGAATGATTAATTATCCATTAGAAATAATTTTTGATGTGTCAAACTCCCCATGATTTCAATATAATATGATAATTAGTAAATGAAGAACGAACTACGACCTAATTAGTGTTCATGCAATAGCCATTAATTTAATGGAGACATTATTCTTAATGACGGATTAGTTAATGATCACCTAATGGTATCTTTCTTGCAACTCAGTATTAGGCCTTCTCATTTTGAGTAGAGGTTCCTGCCCAGCAGTGGGCAGTAGTAGTAATGAGTGAGTTCCACAGAATCGTCCTGTGCCCACTCGGCCGGTGTCCCCGGGCTGTGTGGTGAACGCGCTGTGTGCTGCTGCACGCGCGCGCGGTGCTCTGTGCGCGACGTCACTCTACAACGACGTGAAGCGCGCGCTCAGGCTCGCCACCGGGCTCAGCGATCTGCATGCCGTGTGGTAAGTATAGTGCATACTGTGTGCTGCTGCACGCGCGCGCGGTGCTCTGTGCGCGACGTCACTCTACAACGACGTGAAGCGCGCGCTCAGGCTCGCCACCGGGCTCAGCGATCTGCATGCCGTGTGGTAAGTATAGTGCATACTGTGTGCAGCTGCACGCGCGCGCGGCGCTCTGTGCTGACGTCACTGTACAGCGATCTGCATGCCGTGTGGTAAGTATAGTGCATACTGTGTGCTGCTGCACGCGCGCGCGGTGCTCTGTGCGCGACGTCACTCTACAACGACGTGAAGCGCGCGCTCAGGCTCGCCACCGGGCTCAGCGATCTGCATGCCGTGTGGTAAGTATAGTGCATACTGTGTGCTGCTGCACGCGCGCGCGGTGCTCTGTGCGCGACGTCACTGTACGAGGACTGTGTGGTGCTGACGTCACTGTGTACTGATCTCGTCACTGTACTGATGCTCGTTGTGTTCGTCAGGGTGTGTGCGCAGCGCGTGTCGCTGGAGCAGGTGATGTGTGCGGGGCGGGGAGGGGACCGCGCGGGGGTGGCTGCTCCGTCTGACGCGGCGCGTGTGGCTGAGCTGGTGTTGTTGCTGACGTCACTGTAGGTACTGATGCTCGTTGTGTTCGTCAGGGTGTGTGCGCAGCGCGTGTCGCTGGAGCAGGTGATGTGTGCGGGGCGGGGAGGGGACCGCGCGGGGGTGGCTGCTCCGTCTGACGCGGCGCGTGTGGCTGAGCTGGTGTTGTTGCTGACGTCACTGTAGGTACTGATGCTCGTTGTGTTCGTCAGGGTGTGTGCGCAGCGCGTGTCGCTGGAGCAGGTGATGTGTGCGGGGCGGGGAGGGGACCGCGCGGGGGTGGCTGCTCCGTCTGACGCGGCGCGTGTGGCTGAGCTGGTGTTGTTGCTGACGTCACTGTAGGTACTGATGCTCGTTGTGTTCGTCAGGGTGTGTGCGCAGCGCGTGTCGCTGGAGCAGGTGATGTGTGCGGGGCGGGGAGGGGACCGCGCGGGGGTGGCTGCTCCGTCTGACGCGGCGCGTGTGGCTGAGCTGGTGTTGTTGCTGACGTCACTGTAGGTACTGATGCTCGTTGTGTTCGTCAGGGTGTGTGCGCAGCGCGTGTCGCTGGAGCAGGTGATGTGTGCGGGGCGGGGAGGGGACCGCGCGGGGGTGGCTGCTCCGTCTGACGCGGCGCGTGTGGCTGAGCTGGTGTTGTTGCTGACGTCACTGTAGGTACTGATGCTCGTTGTGTTCGTCAGGGTGTGTGCGCAGCGCGTGTCGCTGGAGCAGGTGATGTGTGCGGGGCGGGGAGGGGACCGCGCGGGGGTGGCTGCTCCGTCTGACGCGGCGCGTGTGGCTGAGCTGGTGTTGTTGCTGACGTCACTGTAGGTACTGATGCTCGTTGTGTTCGTCAGGGTGTGTGCGCAGCGCGTGTCGCTGGAGCAGGTGATGTGTGCGGGGCGGGGAGGGGACCGCGCGGGGGTGGCTGCTCCGTCTGACGCGGCGCGTGTGGCTGAGCTGGTGTTGTTGCTGACGTCACTGTAGGTACTGATGCTCGTTGTGTTCGTCAGGGTGTGTGCGCAGCGCGTGTCGCTGGAGCAGGTGATGTGTGCGGGGCGGGGAGGGGACCGCGCGGGGGTGGCTGCTCCGTCTGACGCGGCGCGTGTGGCTGAGCTGGTGTTGTTGCTGACGTCACTGTAGGTACTGATGCTCGTTGTGTTCGTCAGGGTGTGTGCGCAGCGCGTGTCGCTGGAGCAGGTGATGTGTGCGGGGCGGGGAGGGGACCGCGCGGGGGTGGCTGCTCCGTCTGACGCGGCGCGTGTGGCTGAGCTGGTGTTGTTGCTGACGTCACTGTAGGTACTGATGCTCGTTGTGTTCGTCAGGGTGTGTGCGCAGCGCGTGTCGCTGGAGCAGGTGATGTGTGCGGGGCGGGGAGGGGACCGCGCGGGGGTGGCTGCTCCGTCTGACGCGGCGCGTGTGGCTGAGCTGGTGTTGTTGCTGACGTCACTGTAGGTACTGATGCTCGTTGTGTTCGTCAGGGTGTGTGCGCAGCGCGTGTCGCTGGAGCAGGTGATGTGTGCGGGGCGGGGAGGGGACCGCGCGGGGGTGGCTGCTCCGTCTGACGCGGCGCGTGTGGCTGAGCTGGTGTTGTTGCTGACGTCACTGTAGGTACTGATGCTCGTTGTGTTCGTCAGGGTGTGTGCGCAGCGCGTGTCGCTGGAGCAGGTGATGTGTGCGGGGCGGGGAGGGGACCGCGCGGGGGTGGCTGCTCCGTCTGACGCGGCGCGTGTGGCTGAGCTGGTGTTGTTGCTGACGTCACTGTAGGTACTGATGCTCGTTGTGTTCGTCAGGGTGTGTGCGCAGCGCGTGTCGCTGGAGCAGGTGATGTGTGCGGGGCGGGGAGGGGACCGCGCGGGGGTGGCTGCTCCGTCTGACGCGGCGCGTGTGGCTGACCTGGTGTTGTTGCTGACGTCACTGTAGGTACTGATGCTCGTTGTGTTCGTCAGGGTGTGTGCGCAGCGCGTGTCGCTGGAGCAGGTGATGTGTGCGGGGCGGGGAGGGGACCGCGCGGGGGTGGCTGCTCCGTCTGACGCGGCGCGTGTGGCTGAGCTGGTGTTGTTGCTGACGTCACTGTAGGTACTGATGCTCGTTGTGTTCGTCAGGGTGTGTGCGCAGCGCGTGTCGCTGGAGCAGGTGATGTGTGCGGGGCGGGGAGGGGACCGCGCGGGGGTGGCTGCTCCGTCTGACGCGGCGCGTGTGGCTGAGCTGGTGTTGTTGCTGACGTCACTGTAGGTACTGATGCTCGTTGTGTTCGTCAGGGTGTGTGCGCAGCGCGTGTCGCTGGAGCAGGTGATGTGTGCGGGGCGGGGAGGGGACCGCGCGGGGGTGGCTGCTCCGTCTGACGCGGCGCGTGTGGCTGAGCTGGTGTTGTTGCTGACGTCACTGTAGGTACTGATGCTCGTTGTGTTCGTCAGGGTGTGTGCGCAGCGCGTGTCGCTGGAGCAGGTGATGTGTGCGGGGCGGGGAGGGGACCGCGCGGGGGTGGCTGCTCCGTCTGACGCGGCGCGTGTGGCTGAGCTGGTGTTGTTGCTGACGTCACTGTAGGTACTGATGCTCGTTGTGTTCGTCAGGGTGTGTGCGCAGCGCGTGTCGCTGGAGCAGGTGATGTGTGCGGGGCGGGGAGGGGACCGCGCGGGGGTGGCTGCTCCGTCTGACGCGGCGCGTGTGGCTGAGCTGGTGTTGTTGCTGACGTCACTGTAGGTACTGATGCTCGTTGTGTTCGTCAGGGTGTGTGCGCAGCGCGTGTCGCTGGAGCAGGTGATGTGTGCGGGGCGGGGAGGGGACCGCGCGGGGGTGGCTGCTCCGTCTGACGCGGCGCGTGTGGCTGAGCTGGTGTTGTTGCTGACGTCACTGTAGGTACTGATGCTCGTTGTGTTCGTCAGGGTGTGTGCGCAGCGCGTGTCGCTGGAGCAGGTGATGTGTGCGGGGCGGGGAGGGGACCGCGCGGGGGTGGCTGCTCCGTCTGACGCGGCGCGTGTGGCTGAGCTGGTGTTGTTGCTGACGTCACTGTAGGTACTGATGCTCGTTGTGTTCGTCAGGGTGTGTGCGCAGCGCGTGTCGCTGGAGCAGGTGATGTGTGCGGGGCGGGGAGGGGACCGCGCGGGGGTGGCTGCTCCGTCTGACGCGGCGCGTGTGGCTGAGCTGGTGTTGTTGCTGACGTCACTGTAGGTACTGATGCTCGTTGTGTTCGTCAGGGTGTGTGCGCAGCGCGTGTCGCTGGAGCAGGTGATGTGTGCGGGGCGGGGAGGGGACCGCGCGGGGGTGGCTGCTCCGTCTGACGCGGCGCGTGTGGCTGAGCTGGTGTTGTTGCTGACGTCACTGTAGGTACTGATGCTCGTTGTGTTCGTCAGGGTGTGTGCGCAGCGCGTGTCGCTGGAGCAGGTGATGTGTGCGGGGCGGGGAGGGGACCGCGCGGGGGTGGCTGCTCCGTCTGACGCGGCGCGTGTGGCTGACCTGGTGTTGTTGCTGACGTCACTGTAGGTACTGATGCTCGTTGTGTTCGTCAGGGTGTGTGCGCAGCGCGTGTCGCTGGAGCAGGTGATGTGTGCGGGGCGGGGAGGGGACCGCGCGGGGGTGGCTGCTCCGTCTGACGCGGCGCGTGTGGCTGACCTGGTGTTGTTGCTGACGTCACTGTAGGTACTGATGCTCGTTGTGTTCGTCAGGGTGTGTGCGCAGCGCGTGTCGCTGGAGCAGGTGATGTGTGCGGGGCGGGGAGGGGACCGCGCGGGGGTGGCTGCTCCGTCTGACGCGGCGCGTGTGGCTGACCTGGTGTTGTTGCTGACGTCACTGTAGGTACTGATGCTCGTTGTGTTCGTCAGGGTGTGTGCGCAGCGCGTGTCGCTGGAGCAGGTGATGTGTGCGGGGCGGGGAGGGGACCGCGCGGGGGTGGCTGCTCCGTCTGACGCGGCGCGTGTGGCTGACCTGGTGTTGTTGCTGACGTCACTGTACTGATGCTCGTTGTGTTCGTCAGGGTGTGTGCGCAGCGCGTGTCGCTGGAGCAGGTGATGTGTGCGGGGCGGGGAGGGGACCGCGCGGGGGTGGCTGCTCCGTCTGACGCGGCGCGTGTGGCTGACCTGGTGTTGCTGCACACCGATACGGACGCGCACAGGCTGCTCACTGACGTTAGTATAACACATCCGCTCAATCATTATAGACTTTATTTTAATATATCGGGTGTAAAAAGACCCTTAACGATAACGAAAACCACGTATTCTACCCATCATCGGGATCATTTTTTTCGAACAAACTATACCTGGAAAATCATTGGTTTTGGAGATATTGAAGGTCAAAGTGCACATTTTTTTTTTAGTTTTTTCCAGAAACGATTTCCATATCATAATACTAAACTTTCTTCCATACAAACATTATCAAAAATTTCAATTTTTCCTAACAAATTCGCATTTGAAGTTACAAAAACGCAATGAATATCAAACGCACACGACCGCCTTGGCTCGGCTGTGTGGCCGCTGCACGCATGCAACCACGCGGCATCGCCACAACCATAATTTGCGCGCTACACAAAAAAGCGTTTTATTTCCTGCCAAAAAAAAAAGTCGTTTCCCAGCAATTATTTTTGGTCAATGTAATTTAGTTTGATGTACACAGTGCGTAGATTTCGGCTATGTGATGGGTCTTGTTACACCCTGTATATTAGGTTCAATATGGTTTTCACTCTACAGTGTAAATGAATTCGTGTAATTCCTTAAAACCACATGATCTATTACTGATGTAAATTGACCAAGCAGGGGAGAAAGCATGATTAAAAGAAAAAAAAAACGCTGCATTAAGGTCATGGCACATTATATCGGCACAGCAACTGTACAGCTGCAGCACGGCGTCGCCTCGAATTTAGGCTACGGCTAGCCGCCAGCGCGCTAACTACGCGTCGTCCGCGAGGTGCAAGCTTGCAGTACACGCGCTGACCGCGAGGTGCAAGCTTGCTGTCACTGCGAACACAATTGTTATATGGCATTTGTGATTGAACACGCCTAGGACTTGCATGTTTTCATAATGTGTTTCACGACGTTGTTTCGCTGGCGACTCGGAGTCGGCGCGCTGTAAGCACGCGATCAGCTCGCTTGCAGTGCGTTGTCTGCAAGTCGAGTTGTATGGTAGCGGCAAGCGTGCTGACTGCCCGCCGCGCCGTTGACTTTTTATATTGACATAACGAAATACAGGGTGTAAAAAGACACATCACATAGCCGAAATCTACGCACTCTGTACATCAAACTAAACTACATTGACTAAAAATAATTGCTGGGAAACGACTTTTATTTTTTGGTCAAAAAAAACGCTTTTTTTTGTAGCGTGCAATGTGTGGTTGTGGCGATCCCGCGCGTTTGCATGCGTGCAGCGGCCACACAGCTGAGCCAAGGCAGTCGTGTGCGTTTGATATTCATTGCGTTTTTGTAACTTCAAATGCGTAATTTTTGAGGAAAAATTGAAAATTTTAATAAGGTTGTTTGGAAGAAAGTTTAGTATTATCACTTAGAATACGTTTTTGGAGAAAACTAAAACAAAAAAGTATACGTTGACCTTCAATATCTCCAAAACCAATGGTTTCCCAGGTATGGTCTGGTAGAAAAAAAAATCCCAATGATGGGTAGAATATGTGGTTTTCGTTATCGTTAAGGGTCTTTTTACACCCGATATATTATACGACATACGATTTAATGCTCTAATTTGATTGACAAGTTAATTGCTGGGTTGGTGCGGTACCGTTGCGGTGCCGGTATAGTGTGTCATGACCTTTAGGCGTAAGTGGTCGTATCTAAACCACCTTGTAAGGATTCAAAAAAAAAAAACAAAAAAAAAGTTGCATTTTTATGTCCTAGAACATTTCAGTGTTACACATAAATTAATGAAAGCACGGCAATACAGCTGGCGGGTACGAATAGCACGATATCGCTCTTTTGAGTCAGTTAATTCGGGGCGCTGAAATTAAGGGGAAAAAGATTTTTTTTCCTTTTATCCGTTCAGGCTTAATCTGTGTCACCAGTAGATAACGCGCTTTGAAGGAATTACACGAATACACCCTGTTCTTTCGTTTACACGCATGAGCGATTATAGTATCTATTCTAACCCTATAAGGTGTAATATCGTATGCACAGGAAAGTGTAGACTTGTACGAAGAGTCAGCAGCATTACACACACTGTGGCAACTAGTACAGCGGCACCGTGTAGAAGACGCCGCGCCAAAGAAGTCGCGAGTTAAAGAGCAGAGGTGGACCAGAGTCTACAAGGATTATCTTGCCAGGTATGATATACACCAGTGTATGAATAGACATACACACATCAAAAAAAGTTTGCGATCACTTTGAAAAATTATGCAGCCTTTTTGAAGCCGAATTTTCTAATCGGGATTCAAAGCGATAATTATCGTGATAAATATAGATTGATAGTTATTTAGATAAATATAAATCAGATTTCAGTTGGACTTGAATTCGGAATCTCCACATACATAATTATGCTCGTGATCGCAAACTTTTTTTAATGTGTGTACACCAGAGTATGAATAGACATACACATATAACATACATCAGAGTATGAATAGACACACACACACATACACCAGTGTATGAATAGACACCCACTAATATACACCAGTGTATGAATAGACATACACATACATACACCAGTGTATGAATAGACATACACATACATACACCAGTGTATGAATAGACATACACACATATACCAGATTATGAATAGACATACACACTCACATACACCAGTGTATGAATAGACATACACCAGTGTAATTATAGACATACACATACATACACCAGTGTAATTATAGACATACACACACATACACCAGTGTATGAATAGACAGACATACACGCACATACACCAGTGTATGAATAGACATACACATACATACACCAGTGTATGAATAGACAAACACGCACATACACCAGTGTAATTATAGACATACACACATGTAAATATAGCTTGTTATAAATCACGAGTTAAAGCAAAAAGGTGGATCCCAGCTTATAAGGATTATCTTGACAGGTATGATATGCATCAGTGTATGAATAGACATACACACACACACCAGTGTAAGAATACACACACTGCCATACACACAGCTCGCAAAAACTTTGCTAACATTGAATATCTCAATAGGTTTGATCATGCACAGTAGTGTTATTTCATACATAGACACTTCAACTGTGACGTCACAAGTAAAAGTGTAGAAATTAATCACAGCTTACAAATGATCTGAATAATGTACACAATATACGTCTGGGGACAATGAAGATGGGTGTGCATACACACAGCCTCAAATAAATAATAGTTACGTCCCAAGTTGGTACACGCCAGCTCGGGATATAAGTTCCGACCGCTTATTCTGAAGATGTTGATCGACTGTATATTACAAGTACTTACAATGGAAACTTAACTATGTGTAATGGAATTATGGTCTTAATTTACAAAGCATTCAATATTGAAAATGTCTGATGATATGTGTAGCGATCGCAAGGCGTCTATCGTAGTACTGCAGCGTCGCTGGCACGAACTGAAGCTGCAGGCGCGGGACCGCCTCGCCGCCCATTGGAGGCAGCGCGCCCCGCCCCCCGCCCCCGCGTCCCCGCCCCTCGACCAGCAGGACCCGCCCCCTTCTCACGTCAACTGCCCTCTACCCGCGCCCATACATCTCGCCATACTTAAACGGTTAGTACACAAAAGGATATTTAGCTATTATTTTTTTATTAATAATCTCGTAACTATTAAAAAATCATAAGCAACAGTGTTAAAAATGATGGAATATTTAATTAAATTACCAAGTTGTAAACGATTTCAAATTGTTCAATAGATAGAGTCAACACCAAATGTTATAATAAAACAAAATGTATATAATTTTAACTCAATCAAATATTTGACCCGTATTTTTCCTTTTGTTACGTAAACCAAAATTGACGAAGATACAACACTTTTAAAATTGGCAAAACGTCACAAGCAAGTACAATTTTTACTTGCTTCTGACGTCACAAGCCTTGATTAGATTGCAAGTTTTGATGCGTTTTATCTTTCCAACAGATTTAACAAAAGAAAAAATACGTGTCCATTATTTTTCAAAACTCTAACTGGCGGACTAATTACATTTGCAATTTATTGATGCTGTCAACATGCCTATTGATGTTGCAGAAAACATGTTTCTTTAATTTTTTTTTTCGATTCATTCTTATTTAGTTTCACCTCTTTCGTCTGTGCATATTATCCAGGGACACAGTGTGTACTCACACTGGTATACTCTTCATGTTGTGCAGGTACCCGCACATAGCGACGAGTCCTGTAATAAACTGGCGGCAGCTCGTACTGCACGGACTTATCATCACCGACCCACTGGTAACTATTATTATTACTATTTAATAATACTACCATAACAGCGGTTACGCACTGCATTCGATCCGGATCCGCGAAAATAAGAAACTCGGACCGAATTCGGATATTGATTTTCGCACTGCATTCGATCAGAATTTGGCGACACGTTTGGCGCAGTGGCCAAGCGATTGGCTTTTGCGCTACGGGTCGTGGGTTCGATTCCCGCACGGTATAAAAATTTGTATGGCCTACAGTTAGTTGTTTCGGGTCTGAGCGTTTGTGTGTGTGAGATTTGTGTCTGTAAACGCACCCACGATACAAGAGAAATCTGAGTGTGGGGCAACGTTTTTTTTTTAAATAAAAAAATAATAACATAACTTCACGCCTTATTCCCCGAAGGGTTGGCAGAGGTGTATAGTACACCCACGTTTCGCCGTTATGTTTAAGTCCCATGTAATAGGGGGCGAGCCTATTGCCATCAACCGGGCACAAATCCAGACTCCGGGCTGCTACTGAGAAATTCCACACGGAAAAACCCAATAACACTTTGCCCGACCTGGGGATCGAACCCAAGACCTCACGCTCAGCAGTCGCGCTTGCGACCGCTAGACCAACGAGGCAGTCATTACACAAAAAAATAATAAATAATTATTAATTCTTGAAAATACGGAACTTGAGTCTAAAAATCTCGGACCGAATTCGGATAGTGCTCACGCACTAATCCGATCTCTAATCCAAATCCAAGCAATTCAGGGGCCATCTTTGGCATATGTCCGATTTGAACCCGAGGTAATGCAAAAGCGTTCATACAAACAGTACTATAACTTTTTCGTTCCGTCAATATTTCTTCCGAATTGGAGACTCACGGATGACGGAGAGAAATCGGATGACGGAAGTCGGATCTAATGAGTAAACTATCATACAAATAGTTGTATGACTACTTCGGAATGTATCTTCACGGATTCGGATCGGATGTAGTCCGTAACCGTTCTAAATGTACTCGAAAAGTTACTACCCCGGGGTGCTCCGGACGCACTCGAGTATCGACACTCGTAGAGTAGTGATGTGCCGAGTCAGGTAGCCTCGAGTACTAACTCGAGTACCTTGTAGATATTCATGTACTCGAGTTTTTAAAGTAAAGTATTCGAATACTTAAAACTCGAGTAAAGATACCATCCGAAGAATATAGGTTTCTACTTGTTAGTTTTTGTTGTAATCGCGAGAGTTAGGCGACGTCCTAATTGGCTACGATCATAGGTCGCTCGCGGCCTTGCTCGGGTGTATGTCGTTTATCAGCGTATTCCGTATTTTTCGGGATAAAAGTGGCCTATGTCCTTCTGCAGGTTTCAGACTATCTCTGTACTAAGTTTCATCAAAATTGGTTCAGCGGTTTAGGCGTGAAAGCGTCACAGACAGATAGACAGAGTTACTTTCGGGTACATATTTGAACGTCGAAAATTAAAATACCTACGGGTAAAATGTCAATGTTCAAAACATCGAAAACTTTAATGTCGAATGACCATATAACCGAAAATTAAAATAACATAAGTTTATAATGTCGAATGGTCAGATAACCTATGTCCAGTATATCTAAAATCTAATTATCTACAAAAGTGACATCGAAATACCTAAATATCGAAAGTACAGAGTATCGAATGTCCTAAATATCGAAGTATAGGGTATCGAATGTCCTAAATATCGATATTTATTTATTATGTATGTCACAGGGTAATTTTATAATTCGGATATTGCGAAAACCCGGATAACTAGAAAATGGTGAAATAAAATCTGCGAGCAACTTGGACGTAGCGTTCGCCGGCCGCTGCCGCGGCACCGCTCGCTTCGCTCGCTCGGCTCACGCGCGGTTGGTCACAGTTCTAACCTAACCTAACCTATTTCACCCAGTTCAAAATGATGAATCATACAATCTGCCTGCGACTAGATAATTAGACAATGGTGAAAACATTTCTGCGGGAGATTGTAGGTATGATTCGTCATTTTGAACTGGCTGAAATAGGTTAGGTTAGAACTGTGAAACACCGCGCGCGAGCCGAGCGAGCGAAGCGAGCGGTGCCGCGGCGGCGGCCGGCGAGCGCTACTTCTTAAAATATTTGTTCGATATTTTAACGAGTAGGTATTTTTAACGTAAATATAATGAACTTAGGTGTATTAAATGTTGATATTTTGAATTTAGGCATAATGACTATAGATATTTTTAAACATTAGATATTTTTATCATTCGGCATTTCAATGTTAGACATTTTAAGCTTAGGTATAACAATTTTCGATATTATAATACAATCGATATTTAAATTTTCGATGTTTTGAACGTTGACATTTTACCCGTAGGTATTTTAATTTTCGACGTTCAAATATGTATCCTTACTTTCGCATTTATAATATTAGTAGGGATTTTAACTGTTGGACTACATTCTCCCCTGCCTACTCCAACAGGCATACAAACTCAACATTTAATTTCAGGAAAGTGAAATAGACGAAGATAAAGAAGAACAAGACGAAGAGTCTGCAGCCACAGGGACGGAGTCTACCACAGGGACCTTGGACCTGAGCGGCGCGGAGACCATGGTGATGCCAGAAGACCTGTGCGAACAGAACACTGCGGATGATATGTCGCACATGTGTACATACTGTGAGTCGTGCTATACTAAGTGGGGTGATGTTATCATATTAAATGATGCTCCTTGAGCGAACTAAAATAGGGTTGTTGAGCTCACGGAGCAAATACAAAGTGGTGATGAACGAACATTAATTTATTGTAAATGTGTTCCTTTATTTTCAAATATTGGTTTAGTTAAAATTGTTATTATTTAGATTTAGTTTTAAGGATAGATTTTAATTAATTAATTTAGTTTTAAGGTTTTTGAACTACATCAATTAATAAAACATGATTAGTCATGTAACGTTTCGTTACAATACCACGTAGTATATGACGCGTTCTAGGACCATACACAAAAAAACCGGCCAAGTGCGATTCCGACTCGCGCACGAGTGGTTCCGTACCCATTATCTATAAAAACGGCAAAAAAATCATGTCTGTTGTATTGGAGCCACCCTTAAATATTTGTTTTATTTTAATTCAATTATTTATTTTTAAAGTGAATATATAACTAAATATTCTGTGAATATTTCAAGCGTCTACCTGTTGCCGTTATAAATATCGAGCAAAACGAGCAAAAAAATCACGTTTGTTGTACGGGAGCCCCCTAAAATATTTATTTTATTCTGTTTTTTAGTATGTGTTGTTATAGCGGTAACAGAAATACATCATCTGTGAACATTTCAACTGTCTAACTATCACGGTTCATGAGATACAGCCTGGTGACAGACGGACAGCGGAGCCTACAGACAGACGGACAGCGGAGCCTTATTAATAGGGTCCCGTTTTACCCTTTGGGTACGGAACCCTAAAAACTAACTATGTCGGAAAATATGAACTTAAAATTAGCCAGAACCGCGCGTAACATTACTTAATATTATTATATTTTGTTCTCAGATAAAGCTGCGGGTCTTGATATCGGTCCGGGCGCTGCAACGCAACGTAAATATATTTTTTAATTTATTAAGTTTCTCTCCGAAGAGTTAACATTTTATTTTGACGTGTTATTGGCAAGGATTGTGGGTTCGAGTCCCGCATTTCTGCATGTGAAACTTGTGTTAAATGATATTTATTTCTGTAAATAAATGGAGGAGCTCGTGGCTAAATAATTACAGCCGCATAGACCGATCTTCCGGGTTAGATCTTTGACAGTCGTTACTGTTGGTCAGAAGCCAGAAAGTCTGACAAGCAGTCTTACCAAGAGTATCGTATTACCCAGTTACTGGGTTGTGGAGGTCTGATAGGCAGTCGCTCCATGTAAAATACTGATATTCAGCTGCATCCGGTTCGACTGGAAGCCGACCCCAACATAGTTGGGAAAAGGCTAGGCAGATGATGATTTCTGTAAATAAATCTGTTACAGACACTTTTACAAGTCAATTTTATATATGTTTTTTTTTTCTGTTCTATCTGACTAGCTCTGAGAAGAAAAGTCGAAACAAACTCAGAGGTCAACGTCTCTTTTAAAGTCCAGACAATGTAGTATCAAAAACTATTAATATTATTAAACATTACCTATGATACAAGAGAAATTCTAGTGTCGTGTGCCATTCAAAATAAAAACTGTAAAATGTAGTCAGTTATCAAACATAATAGTGGTTTATTGTATACACCGCGGGTTCGAGGTACCCTAAAACTTTAAACTATAGATTCTGATGTCTAATTGGAAAAGAAAAGCTACGATATAGATTATCGAATAAAGCTTCATTTTCGAGGTAATCATTATTTATTGAAAATCGCAAGTCGAAAAATCGAGGGTATCAAGTCCGATGAACGCGGCGTTGCGACTTTTGTCATACCTTAGTCATATCATACCCCACTCGCCGTATGTCGTGTTTTGTCGGGAAGGTTCTTGAAGTGTGAAGTTTTCTTATCCAATCACACGATAATTTTTACGTTGCCAGCTCGACCTAAGTATTGTTTACAAGGAAGTAGGTACTAAAGTTAATTGATTTATTTCGTTCTGAAAAAAAAAATTAGTTAAATTGACTGAATTGGACTTAAGGCTGATTTACACGACGCCAGTTTCTTGAAGCAACTCTTATGCTTTCTCTGTTTTTTCACTGAGAAAGACAAAGACAGAACGATTCTTGCTTCAAGAAACTTGCGTCGTGTAAATCAGCATTTATCTATACATATAAAAGGAGAAGCTGACTGACTGACTGACTGATCTATCAACACACAGCCTAAATCGCTGGGGTTAGAAACTTGAAATTTTGACAGTAGGTCTCTTTTGTAACGTAGGCTGGATGCCTAAGAAGAGATTTTTCGAAATTTCAACCCCTAAGGGAGTAAAATAGGGGATGAAAGTTTGTATGGAAAATCGTCACTTAACGGGTTCAAAATTTCACGCAAGCGAAGCTGCGGGCGAAAGCTAGTGTTGATATAATATTATTGACTCATAATACCATCAGAAAGGCGTGATTAAAATGTTTCGAGTACCTCGGGCCCACGATGTATAGCCCTCACAGTGTAGTGTAGAAGCCAGCTCACCCACTGTACTACATGTCGTCAAAGTATTAAGAATAAAGGCATTTGGTTATTTTATCAGAAGCAGCCACCGTACTATGCGTGGGTTTGCGGGCGAGGAGAAGCAAATTAGTCTTTGATATCAATTACAAGTCATACTTTGACAAACACAAATAAAATGATGCACAAAGATAGACGACGTTCCACCGAGCACGTGGGGCGCGAGCGCACATGCATCCAATCCCAATCACTTTAGTTATCTTAATAATGATCACCATTAATGATCAACACCGGGGTTTTGCTCGATAGCTCTGACGTTATCTGTCTAGCTTTTTGCGGGCCGCCTCCCCAGTCCTCGGTGTTACGTCAAATCGACATTGACCGCTGTCGTCTGGTAGATGTCATTCGTCCAGGAATCAATTAAGTTTGGCGTCGTCAAGCCAATTCTCTCGACGCGCCGTCAAGTATAAATAAAAATAAATAAAAAAAATAATATTTGCCTGTAACTATCCCACTGCTGGGCAAAGACCTCTTCTCATAGAGAGAAGGAACGAGCATTGATCACCACGCTTGCTCACTGTGGGTTGGCGATTTCAGATCGTTAAAAAACCGTTTTTAATTATAAATAATAATATTATATTGTAACAGCACCTGACACTATAGACGATGACGTCACGACGACGATGCGCGTTACTCGCAGCAGAACGAAGACTCGAGAAAAATCACTCCGTGAGAGTAAAGGTACTAAGGGTGATATTTACATTTTAGTAATACCACAGTGTACCTACTTACTACATACAGTGGGTCAACGCCCATACATTTGACAGGTCCTATGAAATGTCAAATTGAGGTAGGGGCGGAGGTTATGTCCCGAGTTACAGTATGGCTACTCGGGACATAACCTCGGCCCCTTCACCCCGCAACCCCCCGCACGATTGCTCTGCGACAATGTTCTACGTTGACCGACTGTAAGGAGTAACATCTTAGAATAATAACGCCTAGAAGGATAGTCTCATACACGCTCCCTACAAAAAACTGAAGCAACATTCGTAATTATGTGTGAGTGAGCGGCATGTATTTACGGAGACTGACACGCACACAGACGTAAAAAAAATGTTGCTCGAAAATATAATTTCCCCTAAATTGGAGGAAAATTATATGTATTTGGGCCATAGCATAGATTGCATATAAAAAATGTTACGTATGTAACTTAAGTAATGAATCTATTTTTTTAACTAAAAAAAAAATCTGTCAGAAGTACATACCTACTTATCGTAATACTTTATAAAAGTTTTATTGTTGTTTTTAACTAAACTCGTAATTATACTTAGAATAATTTATTAATTTGCGACTCTATGTCGCGTATCTATTTAAACTAGTTTAATGTATACGCGACAAACCTTCGCAAATTATGATAACATTTTAAATATTTCAAAATCGTCACCCTCTAATTTTAAGCCGGGTCTGCTGTGACCATGTGTTTGTTATTTTTAACATATAATCACGTTTTTCTACAGTAAAATGGGCATCAAATACAGTAGACTCCAAGTGTTAGTGTCTACTGTATTATGGGTAATTTTTATTTACAACTGGCAACACTTCGTTGTAATAAATTAGGTTAAGAAAATTTTGATTTGGAGATCGAATTACGTAAAAATAATGGATTTAATGTTAGTATCAATATGTGAAATGCAATTTTATGTAATTTTTTATGTTTTCCGGATGTGCTATAGCATCTTTATACTCAATAAATTGTCGTTTTGAATTATTTCTTGGGAGCTGTGTTCAACAGAGCGTGACATTGAGCACTGACGGCTCGCCGTATCCGGCATAGTTTGAGTTGCTTCACTTTTGGTGCTCGTACTAGGTTTCTAGGCGTTATTATTCTAAGGAGTAACATATAGGTAGACTGTGATAATACTATACAGGGTGTAAACTAATTCGTGTAATTCCTTCAAACCGTGTTATCTACTGGTGACACTGATTGACCCTGCATAGGTTTTTTTCATAATGAACAAAAAAAAGTTTTCAAAAAATGAACCATGGTATTCTGTATCTGAGTAATTTTAGCGTCCCAAGTCAACTGACTGCGTGGAGCAATATCGTGCTAGTCGTGCCCGTCAGCTGTGTCGCCGTGCCTTCATTAATTTATGCATGGCATTGAAATTTTCTATAACATAATTATTTTTTGGTAATAAATAATAGTTTATGTTTATTTTTAATCAATCTAAATCCCGTGCGGGGTTAATCTATACCATTAATAGATCATGTGGTTTGAAGTAATTACACTGTATAAGGGATTTATGAAAGAGTTTTAATTTTTATTATCTTGCCCTTGTATTGTACACACGGCTACACTTCAAGCTATGCAAAACCAGTATAAGCTGACCGTTACTTGTGCGAAAAGATTATACAAAGCGACGCCAAGATAAACTGGTTTTGTATAGCTTGATGTGTAGCTGTGTGTACGTATCATCTTCTATTACTATCTTTAATTATTGTAATTGGTCTAACACTCAGTTGCAAGAAAGGTCCATTAAATTTTAATGCTCTCATTAGAATGTTAATGCTCCATTAACCTCTTCTGTCCATTGCAAGAAGCTAGATTTAATGGAATGATTAACTATCCATTAAAATTAATTTTTTATGTGTCAAACTCCCCATGATTTCAATATATATGATAATTAGTAAATGAAGAACGAACTACGACCTAATTAGTGTTCATGCAATAGCCATTAATTTAATGGAAACATTATTCTTAATGACGGATTAGTTAATGATCACCTAATGGTATCTTTCTTGCAACTCAGTGTAAGACTGTTTTAATTAAAGTAAATAAATAATACGTTTAATTTTCGTATGCTCCTTACAGACGACAAGATATCAGCTCAACTGAGTCTATTATCAGATACAGACACCGACACTGAACTCAATCTCGTCATCGACGAGTGTTCCAACAACGAACCGTTTGACATCAAACACGAGCAAAGCGAAAATACTGACACGCTAACAGACACTGTGTCGACACACACAGACACTGTGTCGACACACACCGCAGTTGAAAACGCACCAATCATAGAATTATTTCAAACGATAGATCCTTCCGAAGTCAAAACAGAGATCATAATCGATAGCGATGAAGAAAATGAACCATATAATGATGACGATAGAGTTGAAACTCGTTTGAAAACAAAACAAGACTTAAAGTTTATAAGTAATAGAATAATGTTCGAAGACGATCCGCCAAGAACGAGTGACGTCACGGGCGATGACGTCACAAATAACCCGTGGGAGAGCGATCAGGAGATGGATGAGTTGTTGGAGGGCGAGGAAACAGATGGAAACGCTATAGGTAAGTTACATACTACTTGTTCTTCTCTTACGGCGGAACGAGTTATACAGCATTGTTGATAGCAGGGATGACTGATTGCACAGGATGCACCGGACATCATCATCCTCCTGCCCTCATCCCAACTTATTTGTGTTCGTCGCAGCATATATTTTCCTTCCATGCATCTCTATTAGTCGTCATCTCAGTAGTCACCCTCTTTCTAGTCATATCATCTTTTACATTATCCATCCATCGTTTCTTTGGTCTTCTACTTAACGAGGGTAGTTCACCCATTGGGGAACCTCGTCATCACAGTCCAAGTTCGACTTGGTGTAGGGAGTAAATAATAGTCACAACACTGATTATAGTCCTCTATTTATTCACTCTCCATAACAAAATCTCAAATGATCAAACCGATGGAAACTGATTATAGTACGGAAACGCGGTAAGTTCGGTGCAGGCTGGCAAAACGACCTCTCGCCCTCGTGTCTCACTCCAAACTGACTTCACTCAAATCAAATGCATCCAATGTCAAAAAGAATGACAGCTGACAGCCGAAAGTTGACAGCTGACAGCTTGCTGACAACCGTCAAACAAGACATACCACGCCCCGCACCGACCTCACCCAAGCACACTGCTTGACGTTTCCAACAAACAATAATAGATGGCGTCCTACTACATTAACAATAATCAATAGTCATTCTAATAGTTGTGCTTCTGTGTTGATTCTGCGACAAACTTATATAACCATACACATTCATACTCAAAAATTTTCCTCCGCATCACATACCCATACCATGACAACTGATTTCCACGCAATTTCTCAGTCACCGGCGCCACTTTCAGACTTCCTCTTACATACTCATTTGTAATTCTATCCATTCGCGTAACACACATGCCTCTTAACATTCTCATCTCAGATGCATGCAATTGCCTTTCATTCGTCCCACCGGACGTACGTAAGTATTCTTACGAGTGGGTAATTATGCAATTAATGATAACCGGACCGTTGAAGAGAAGTAGTGTAGTAGGGGTAAAAAGAAAAACCTTTTGCTCTAAAAGCCTCATCACAGTGGCGATTTGCTAGCGAGTTCAAAGCGAGGCGAGAACGCACCGAACACACTGCGAATAGCACCGTGGACACCATGTTGTTCACTCTCGTACGATAAACAGCCCGTCCCGCCCCACTTCAGTCGTATCATACACTTGTTACTCGCGTGTTCGCTACGAAATCGCTCGTAAATCGTCACTGTGATGAGACCCTACAAATCCGTGCAAGGTTAGTACAAACGTCACTACAAACGTCAGGCGTTACTACAAACGTCAATAAATGGCGGGACAAGAATATTAAATAAATATCCTTACTTACATTATAAAAATAAATTAAAATTATAATCTTGTAATACTTCCTTACAGATTCTAAACTCCTCATGGAAACCTTTATCAATCTTGTCAAAATAGACGAACTACCCGAGTGGAGTAAATACTCTCGACATAACAAATCCATAGATATATCTAGACTTAATACTGAGCTGCTCGCACCAAAAACTAATCATAATACAGATTTAAATACTAAAGTATATGAAATAAACATCGATAATTATAGTTTATTAGACAAAGTTGCTAACACTGACAGTATTAGACAATATTGTAAGAATATTAAAAGAGAACTAATTGAAGATAAAAGTGCAATAGATAATGATGAAGTTCCTAATAAGATAGCTAAAATAGAATCAGATTCAGAAGATGAACAACCTTTAACATCTTTAATAACTCAAAAATCTGATGAATTAAAACATGAATCTTCTTCAGAAGAAAAAACCACCGAAGAATCACTTAAAATAGAGAGAATGTCACCTAAAAGGGAGGTAACATCTCCTCAAATGGAGAGAACGTCACCTAAAAGGGAGGTAACGTCTCCTCAAATGGAGAGAACGTCACCTCAAAGGGAGGTAACATCTCCTCAAAAAGAGAAAATGTCTCCTCAGAATGTGGAAATATCAGTGAAAACACGAAGAGACTCCACAGATTCCGATGAACCGTTACGACATCCAGATGAACAGAAACATATCATACAACGAAATTATTTACCAGAGAGTGAGAATGAGATCACAGACGACTATGAATCAGACTCTTCTTCAGACGAAGAGTGGACTTTAGACGAGAGTAGAGCAAAGGTGGCAAATAAGAGAAGACTAGAGATGAAGATGAGGAACAGCAGTCGTAGCGCAGCCTCCACGTTAGAGTGGAGCGACACGTTCGCGCCGGTGTTCGGGGAGACCCGAGTGGCTAAGAGAGTGGAGCTGCCGGATATAGAGCAAGTGAGGAGAGTCAACAGTGGGATACTAACTGCACAGGTCGCGCCGAGTGCTGTGCAACAGTTATATATCGTGAGTATGACAGACAGTTCGGTGTTAAGCGCCCCCGAGACGGTCAAACGGTTTGATTCAAACACGTTGATTTAAGTTTGCCTCAAACCATTGTGATAGTTTGCACGGGTAGTTTGAAAGGTTTGTCAAACATTGACGTGTTTGGAGCTTGTTTGATGAAATTACATATTTTTGTCGTGTTTGATCGTCTTCCGACGCGTTTGAACAAACACGGCTCAGTTTTTACTGGGTTTTGTAGTATGAGGTTGTGTGCGACGAAGATACGACTTTTTACATTTTATGCAGGAGATTAATGTAATAAACGCTAGGAAATCGCGATCCTTGTTCGAGGGCATTTCACAATTTATCTACGTCACAACACTGATTACGGCGGCGTACAGAACCAAACTGCGCAGTCCCGTTTGATGAACCTTCAAACCTGCATCAAGCAATTTCATCAAACACGTAAGATTGAATCAAACCTTTTGACCATCTCGGGGGCGCTTTTAGAGATCAACTGAGGAGGTTCTTTACAAAACTTGACTATTCCACTTTTGACAGAAATGCTTTTTTTTTTATTGCTGGCCTTGAAATTAATACTTATCGAAAATAAAACTGGGCGAAAGCTTGATAGTTACACCAGAAAAAAAAGAATAAAAGGCATGATTTCGTCAAAAGTAGATTATTCCACTTCAAAATGACATAACTGATTTCAAATATACATTTTTGGTAAAAAATATGATTGATCCAGAAGTTAATTAAAACATGTTTTATCCCTACATTTTTCAGTCAGAAATGTTCTTTACCTTTTTAATATGGCAAGCTGAATTTTTGATTTTGAACGATTGCACAACAATAAGTGTCGTTTGTTTGACAGTTTAGACACAAAAGTCATGTCATAATTGTCATTGTTAACTGAGCAAGTGGACCGTGCTCGAAACAAAACTTGATTATTCCCTATCAGCCGCGTCAAAACTAGATTATTCCATTTCAAATTTTGGATTTATTCAAAATATATTACAGCAAAATTTTTGAATCCTGTACAAAGCAATGACTTATCTTGTCGTCTATAATAATGCAACAAAAGGAGATGTTTGATTTTGGGCCACCACTATGTACAGTATATAGAAAAATAGGAAAAAATAGGGGATTACCATAAAAATATAAATAAATTAATTTGAAGAAGAGTACAATTTGTACTGGAATTATTATTTGGGGACGTTTTTTAATATGACCCTTTTTTCTGGTAGCCATGACAGTTGTGTTTGATATTAACATGAGTTTGACAACTTTGACAGTCCTAGACCTATATTTCTATTTCATTATAATTATAACGAAATCCAAGTATTTTCGTCTATAATTAACGTAGATAGGTTATGTAAGTACACAAGAAATAAACACTATGGGACAATGACAGTCAACAGTTGTCAAAATGACATTTCACATAATTTCGATCCACCATATTTTTATGTGTTGTGTTGCTCTCCTTGACCAAGTTAACTTGAATGTACAATTAAACAAAGTAAAATTATAGAAAATTTACATTAAAAACGGTTACTTTATTGTATAGCTATATTTCCATATAGTGTACATGGTGCTAGCCCAGGCTCCATACATTTCTGAAACATCTGCTTTCGGGTTAAATACCTACGTAGTTACATACCTAAAAAAACAAAAAGTGGAATAGTCTAGTTTTGAAAAGAACCTCCTCAACTACGATAACACGCCCCATTGACTCTGTAAGTAAAAATGTGTGAGAAACAATATTAACAACGCGTCGTTCAACGAAGATGTGTGCTGCAACTGTAGCACACACTTAAACAAAAACATGTTACAGTCGCTCCACAGTCTGACGTCGCTAATTAACAGTATGGTACCGTTTGGAGGTTTGTATGAATGACACACGTGCGACGACCTCGAGCAACAACTTTTAAGTTCCGGTATCCACCAAAGCGGAATAGAATAGAATAGAATAGTTCTTTATTTGCTTAGAATGTAGGTACATAAAATAAGTTGTTAAACTATATGATAGAATCCATGTACATTGTGCCTTAATATAGCATGCAAATGATTTACATAATAAAGGTAAAGATATTACATAAAAACATCATTTAAGAATTCCTGCACAGAATAATAACATTTTTCTACAAGTAATTTTGTGAAACTTTTTTTAAATTTTTGCAACGGTAAGTTTTTTGTGTCAGGTAAATTAAAGATTACAGGAGCCATACAAATCACATTTTTTTTTAATAAGCTAGTTTTAAATACGCCCGTGCATAATAGATTCTGGTATTGAGATCTCATAGCTGTACTTCGTTTTCTGGTTTCTAATAAAGTTGCAAATAGACATCGATTTGTTATCACAAATACTGCTAATTCAAGGATATATAGGCGGAAAGGAGAGGAGACGGAGAGAAGATGTGCAGCGAAGCTGGCAGATTATTTCCACTAAAGCAGAGAGGAGATGCGTAGCGGAGAGGAGATATGAGCTGTGAGATCTCGAAATCAGTCAGTTCGAGTGTGCGAGGCGCGGGGAGAAGGCAGCGGGGTGCGGGGCGCTGCCCGGCTACACACATCTCCGCTCTGCCGCGCCGCTTGCTCGCTCGCGGCAAAAACTCTATAGAAAAATGAGACATCTTCTCTCCTCTCCGCTTGATCCATTTCCACCGCAACTAAGCGGAGAGGAGATGTGAAAATAATGAAATCTAATTGGTTATTCAAAACACATCTCTTCTCGTCTCCTCTCCTCTCCGCTTTAGTGGAAACCAGGCCTGATTATGCACTAGTCGATCAATAAATATAAAACACAACACTCGTCGTATGCATACTCACATTGAAGACAGATGTTGAAGGAGCGTGCCATGATATTGTAGTTGATGTATATTAAGATTGTTTTCGTAATATTTAAATAATTAAATGCTTAATTTTATCAAAAACTTTCACTTTACGCTTACATTTTTCCCGGTTATAGATACAGAAGACGGGCGAGTGCAAGTCACCCAACACACCGAAGACCGCACCAGAGAACAATATGGAAGCCACACAAGAAGGTAACTGACTATTCATCATTCAGCCCAAAAACGTCCACTGCTGGACATAGGCCTCCCCCAAACCATGTTGGGGGGGTTTGCCATAATCGCCACGCTTGGCAGGCGGGTTGGCGATCGCAGTATGGTTGTTAAAGTACTCAGAGAACGCTGCTGCCCGTTCTTCTAGTGAATCTCTTAGTCGCCTTATACGACACCCACGGGAAGAGATGGAGTAGTGCTATTCTTTACATCCGTCACCACACGGAACTGATTGTTATATTAGGTATATCAATTATATGCAGTGTGTTGAGTATCGTGAGGCGTCGCGTCGTCCTAACTGGCTACGATCGTACGAGCAAACGATGCGATTTCGTCGCGCGATGAAAAATGATCGTACGATCATCGCATGTTCGCGCGAGTTTAGTTCGTACGAACGCGCGATCAAACATTGATGTCGAATAGGTGATCTCGTCACGTCCACGGAGAGCGGGGTGAGGGGCAGGGTAGGACACCCGCACGTCTTGTCGGCCGCCATTTTAGGAATGTGTTTTGAAGACGACGCAGCGCACGCTACATTCTTTGCTGCCGCTCGCATCGTTTGGTTGCGCGCGATGATCGCGTATTCGCTTTCTATTAGGACCAATGTTGGGCGTTATAACATATAACAGCTAATATAATTCATTATACATTTCTAATATTCTAACCATTATTTATTTGCAACAAAGACTGTTATAATATATATTATTGTCTATAGGTAGTAGTCGCCCGCCACTCGCGTCGAGTCGTTAAGTCGGCCGAAAGCGTCACACAATTATGAACTTTAACCCACAAATAACAAGAGCAAATTTTTACCACCGTTAAAATAACATAAATATTTACATAATATTAGTGTGAACTTGAATATTGTCGTACTTTACATCGTATTAAAGCGTCACACAATTATGAACTTTAACTCGCAAATAACAAGAGCAAATTTTTATTACCGTTAAAATAATTTTATATTATGTTAGTGTAAACTTAGTTTCATATTACTGCAAGTCTTCTGCTCTATTGATAATTAGTGTTCCTTCAATACAATACAATATAATATATATTACAACAGTTAAAAACAACAGTTTGAAAATTATAATATAATGTATAATGCATTAGGAAAATATATCAGTTACGCCCAACATTAATTAGGACACACAGTTTTTGTTATCGCGCGAGCATGCGATGGTCGCATCACTAACTCGCGCGATGATCGCGCATTTGTGTTCTGTTAGGACGACGCCTAAAGAGATTTGTGTATTTAATCACGTCGTGCGACGAATTCGCATCGTTTTTTCGTACGATCGTAGCCAGATTGGACGACGCCTAAGGGGCGGGGACGACTTTATTTCCCGCACTTTTACGTTCTTGAGTTGAGTCTGAAGCCTGATTCACCTAACTAAACAAGTTTAGTTGTGTTGCAGTTTCGATCAAAACAACGCTTTTCGTATTCTCTTAACACACTCGAGTCCACCACACTTTTCATAGAGGTCATACGCCATGCCGCCATATTGCTAGTGTACCTTTCAGGAGGGTCCTCGACGTTACGTTTGCGCTAAGAGTGAACCCTCGAGGAGAGTTCTTGGCATTAGGTTTAAAATCATGTCATATAACACGTTATTACGTAGTGAAATAGTGTTTTCAGTTGCTTATTTTGTGACAGTGTATTTTCTAAGAAAAACACCTATATTTAAAATGAGCCCTCCACGAGGGCACCCGGCACTGAACGTATTAATAGACGATCGCTGTCAGATACGCTCGCGTGGACTTAACTGCAGCGTCACTGCAACTTGATCTTAACTGCAGCGTCACTGCTACTTGATCTTAACTGCAGCGTCACTGCTACTTGATCTTAACTGCAGCGTCACTGCTACTTGATCTTAACTGCAGCGTCACTGCAACTTGATCTTAACTGCAGCGTCACTGCTACTTGATCTTAACTGCAGCGTCACTGCTACTTGATCTTAACTGCAGCGTCACTGCTACTTGATCTTAACTGCAGCGTCACTGCAACTTGATCTTAACTGCAGCGTCACTGCAACTTGATCTTAATTGCAGCGTCACTGCTACGTGATCTTAACTGCAGCGTCACTGCAACTTGATCTTAATTGCAGCGTCACTGCTACGTGATCTTAACTGCAGCGTCACTGCAACTTGATCTTAACTGCAGCGTCACTGCAACTTGATCTTAACTGCAGCGTCACTGCAACTTGATCTTAACTGCAGCGTCACTGCAACTTGATCTTAACTGCAGCGTCACTGCAACTTGATCTTAACTGCAGCGTCACTGCTACTTGATCTTAACTGCAGCGTCACTGCAACTTGATCTTAACTGCAGCGTCACTGCTACGTGATCTTAACTGCAGCGTCACTGCAACTTGATCTTAACTGCAGCGTCACTGCTACTTGATCTTAACTGCAGCGTCACTGCAACTTGATCTTAACTGCAGCGTCACTGCTACGTGATCTTAACTGCAGCGTCACTGCAACTTGATCTTAACTGCAGCGTCACTGCTACTTGATCTTAACTGCAGCGTCACTGCTACTTGATCTCAACTGCAGCGTCACTGCTACTTGATCGGCGCGTAAATTACATGAATTAGCGTAATGGTCATGCTCATATAATAATGATGTAGCTATTTCAGACTCGTGTTGGACGGAGTGTATGCCCTCGATCCATCAACTGGACGCCGTGCTCGCTGATTTATCGGTCAGTATGTCTACTACTCTATTTGATAACATTCGTATGTAACGTTAAGCTGGTTTCCCACGGTGCGTGATATCGCAAACCGGCTGTGCGTATTATCATCCGTAAAATTACACGTGGGAAGTTTTTTTTTCAAAACAACAAAGCGCACAATTTTTTATGTGGCGCACATTCACAGCAGATTACGCACTAATTATACGTTCCACTCATATCACTCTAGGAGCCACTTTCCTACTGGGGTAACGTACACAAGGGCGACCTCTAATTGGACTCGGACCTCGGCTTAGGGCATTGCTGGCAGTTCCGTCTTTACCATAAGGGCACGTGCCTAAAGCCCACGGCTTGATTGGGGCCCCAAAATACCAAAACCTATGTATTTTTCATACAATAAATCAATTGAAAAAAAAAAATTAACTTTATGCAACAAAAAACGTACAAAGGCGGACTTAATGCCTTAGGCATTCTCTACCAGTCAACCAAAAGTGATGACGAGATAACATGGCAGGTGCAAAATAACAAGAACATTTCATTGGAGATATAAAAAAAAGAACACAAAGCAACATTGGTTTCTTAGTTGTATGCATCATCAACAAAGCACCTAGATAGCCAGGGTTGGTCAGCAAAAGTTTGCTCAGTAGTTGTTTCCTTTAATTTAAGACGAATTGCTGCTAACTTCAGACTTTCCAACTTTTCATTAAGTACAATATGATTATAACGGCACAGGATCATACATCTTGTAAAATAAAAGAAGTTCTTCCAACAGTAAGAAATCAGATTTTATTATAACTTGTCTAACTAATTATTCTTACAGGAAACTACACTTAATCAGTTTCTTTATATGAAAAGTGTCTTAAGAGATAATTAACTCAACACCTTACAACAATAGCCAAGACACCCAGTAATACAGTAAAACCTTAGTTCAGACAAAAGAGTAACAATAATTAAGAGCAATACAACCTGTGCACCGGGCAACGTCCGAAGTCAGAATCCCCACTTGCCGCCGCGCGGACCCTTTTATAAGCTAGCATCGGAGGTGGGGTAAAGACGTAGCGCGCTACGACGTAGCGCGCACTAACTCCGCCCCGCAGCGAGGAGGTGGGAGAATGACGTAGCGCGCTACCGCGTAGCCCGATGCACGTGCTGTTTACAATGCGACGCCGACAAATTGAACTACAAGTTGTCGTCAATCTAATCTGCATACATAAAAGGAGAAGCTGACTGACTGACTGACTGATCTATCAACGCACAGCCTAAACCGTTGGGGTTAGAACCTTGAAATTTTACAGTAGGTTCCTTTTGTAATGTAGGCATCCACTAAGAAGGGATTTCTCGAAATTCAACCCCTAAGGGGGCGAAATAGAGTGTTTAAGTTTGTATGTAAGTCCGTCATTTTTGAAGTAAGAAGCATGAAATTAAATGATAAGGTTTCTGGTTAGAAATAAATGTGCAGGTGTTTAAGCGTTTTTGGAAATTCAACTCCTAAGGGCGTGAAATAAGTGTTGAAAGTTTGTTTGAGAAATCTGGTATTTTTGAAGTAAGAAGCATGGAATTAAATATCTAGACTTCTGGTTGGAAATAAACAGGCACTTATTTGTGCGTTTTTAGAAATTGCACCCTAAACAGGTGAAATGAGTTGTTGACGTTTGCATGAAAATTCTTATTCCATTAGTTTTTGGATTTTACAACTAAAAATACCTGAAAAGGGGTAAACGCAGGTTTAAAATTTCACGCAAGCGAAGCTGCGGGCAAAAGCTAGTAACCAATAAACTCACTGAACAAAAGTACAATCTGATGTTATCATACACGTTTTGTGGCTTTCTAAACGGGGCCCCAAACTTTGTGCCCAATGGCCCCTACGTGACCAAAGACGGCCCTGGTTGCTGGTCTGAATTATCGGTGTGAAATATCTGGTGTTGTTGTATAAATATTATTGATTATGTACAGAGCATGTCGTCGGCGGCGCACGTGATGGACGTGGCGCAGTGCTGCGCAGCACGACGTCACCGCGTCGTCAACGATGCGCGACGACGCATCGGCTTCCCGGAAATACCGCTGCACAAGTACGTACTAGCCGTTTATACAGGGTGTTAAGAAATTCGTGTAATTCCTTCAAACCACATGATCTATTAATGGTTTAGATTAACCCCGCACGGGATTTAGATTGATTAAAAATAAAAAAAGATTATTTTTTCCCAATTTTTTTTTTACGTGATACGAAATTTCGAAGCCATGCATAAATGAAGGAAGGCACGGCGACACAGCTGACGGGCATGACTAGTCCGATATCGCTCCATACAGTCAGTTAACTTGGAACACTAAAATTACTCAGATACAGAATACCATGATTCATTTTTCGAATACTTTTTTTTTGTTGATTCTGAAAAAAACCTATGCAGGGTCAATCAGTGTCACCAGTATGTCACGCGGTTTGAAGGAATTACACGAATTCGTTAACACCCTGTATAGTATGTTATTATGATAGGGTCCGATAAAGTTTTATTAATTTATACAAGCTTAGTTTTAGTATATACTAAACCTGAAACTAGTTTGTTCAGAATCACTAGGAGAATCGATTGACATATTTTTTACACCACATTTTTTAATTTTTTTCATAAATTTCAGTTTTGTTTCATTAGTTTTCTACGCATAACAGTTGACGGGAATAGACACCTTGAGGCTTGAGATGGTCCTCTCGGCCAGTTTCCGTGTATTAGACAACTTCTGCATAGCACATCTCAGGCTTTTCACACTTTTTTAGGGAACTTAACGCGACATAAACTATGGTGTAACTTGGAGATTTATTAAAAAAAACACGTATTCAGGCAGTTCTGATGAAAATCTTGTTGGGGTGTCTCGGTTTTCGTATAAAGTAAAAATAAGGTTGTAGATATTTAAATCAAATCAAATTTTGAAATACATCGTAGTATTTGAAGACTTGTATACAATTGTTTAATTAAAAGAGAGATGATACTAACAATATACAACGCCATAGATTAGTTTGTTTCCTATTTACATCGCGACAACCGCAGATATGAATGAATGAATTTTTATTTGCGATAAGTATTGGTACAATTCGGTCTTAATTAAATACTTAGATCCAAAACACTTAGTCATAGTGGTGACATGCAAATATTAAGTAGTACATAATTATTAACAGATCATGATATATTTTATAAAATAAGACTACATGCATTACTACATTATAATTAGACGTTAACAAATTTAATATTATAGAATATTCAACAAAATCAATTATATTTAATACACAACAAGTCATTTACCGAATAAAAGTTTTTTTCACTCAACCAAGCTTTCAATTTCTTAAGAAATCTCTGGAAGGGTAGGTCCTTAATATCGCTAGGTAGAGCATTAAATACACGTCCACACATTACAAAACTACTTTTGTTAAATAACGTTGTCTTAGGAATTTTTGGCAACACAATTCTATTACGATTCCTGATACTCCTCCTGATACTTCCTGATAATTTACATTCCATATAGTTAACGGTGTTTAGTGACGATACTTAAGCTGCGTCTATTCTAGGCGAGCAGAGCACGAGTGGAGCATGAATTTGCGTAGCGTAGACGGGCTTAGAAGTCTCGAGCGACTGTGCTCCGCCAACTATCGGGTTTTTGACGAACAAGAAGAAATTTGCGCCGCGCACAAGAATTTGTTTGTTGTGACCTCGTTTTACATCCACAATAGAACGGCTCCGCTCGTGCTCGGCTCGTCTAACGTGGATGCAGCTTTAGGTAGGTTGCGCGCACTTTAGTAACACGTTAAGAGTGACGTGTGGTTCCCCGCAGTCACTCGGACGGCGCGTGCACGTGCTGCTGCGCGCATCTGTGTGATGACGGCGCGAGAAGGCGCGTTAACCAGCAGCTGCACGCACTACATGACGACATCACCAGGATGTTGAGGGTACAGTACACTAATTATTGCAGTAATAGCATAACGGTTCAAGTCTGTTCGATCCCGGCCCGCACGGCTTAATTCTTCGAAACCGTACGCAGACCAGAATTTGATCACTTGCGTTATCGATGAAGGAAAACATCGTCAGAAAACTATCACAAAACCCGCGGCCTTCAAAAAAAGTTGACATCATCAAGCCGAAACACGTCCACTGCTGGACATAGGCCTCCCCCAAGCTCCATATTGGGGTGTTTTGCCATAATCGCTACGCTTGTCAGGCGGGTTGTCGATCGCAGTATGGTTTTTAAAGTACTCAGAGCACGCTGCTGCCCATCCTTTAGTGAATCCCTTAGTCGCCTTTAACGACACTCATAGGAAAAAATGGGGTAGTGCTATTCTTTAAGTGCCAAATATTTAATTAACATGACGCGGCTGCATGATCTCAACAACCCGGTATTCTAAAGTTAAACCGGTTGTCAGACATTCGGGCTTCTGACCTCAGAGCGATAAGTAACATATTATGACGACGCGTTTGGTGCAGTGGCTAAGCGATTGGCTTCTGCGTTACGGGTCGTGGGTTCGATTCCCACACGGAACAAAAATTTGTATGGCCTACAGATGGTTGTTTCGGCTCTGGGCGTTTGTGTATGTGAGATTTGTGTCTGTAAACGCACCCACGATACAAGATACATCTTAGTGAGGGGCAACGTTTTTTAAAAATAATAAAAATAATATTGCTCTGAGCTTCGGACTGCGGAACGAATGTCTTACAAATTTGTATGTCAACCGAGATCGACATATCGTCGGTGCATTTGCCGAAACATCTGGCATCTGCACAAAAAATACAAAAATAAAAGTATATTTTGAGCTTATGAAGCAACACTAAAAATATTAATTTTTATCACAGTATAAAACAGATGTTTCGCTAGTGTTTTCAATTTTTAGATTTTTCTTAAACTTATTATTTATCATATAAAACCGTCCGCTTCCTGAAAAGTTGACAAAATCCACATATAGGTTTTGGTAAGCGCACCGACGATATACGTGCTCTCCAAGATTTGAATGTCTATAATTACTTAAACTTAAATATTTCTTATTTTACAGGCAACCCCAGAAATGTCGCATGAAAGTAAGTTACTACTTAATTTTAAAAACATTAAAATTAATAAAATTTACTCTCTTATAGTAATTTATATAATTATTTTTTATTACAGAGAACACAAATAAAAAAGAAAGAGTTAGAAAAAGAAAATCACGAAAAAATTCTCGATCATCGAGTCCCCCGTCGACGTCGTCTAGGTCGTCTAGGTCCTCTACAACGACCAAACAAGCTACAAAAGACATTCCGCCATCAAGGAACATTACCACAGGGGCTAAGCCTGTATTAGCTAAACCTGCATCGGCTAAACTTGCATCGGCGAATCCTGCATCGACTAAAACTGCAGCGGCTAAACCTACATCGGCTAAACCATCGACATTGGCTAAAGTGGCTACAAGGTCTAGTAAAGCTACTTCAGCTACAGCAACTCCTGCTAAACCGTCGGCTTCGTCTAAACCAACCACAGCGGCCTCAGCAGAAGGCTACGAAGAATGGCAACGACAAAAAAATTTGAATGCTCAATACTTTCATTTCAGTACTATCAAGACTCACATTAGCAAAGGAAAAAGTGCCACGCCAAATAGTACAAAACCAAAACCAAAATGTGGTACACAAAGTGGTATGAAACCACAACCAACGTGTTCTACAAGTGGTACAACTGCTACATTACTCAATAATACATTACCGCCAGCCCCCCAATATATCAACCCACTCACCAATACTCCAATCACAAATTTTTCTTTGCAACTAAATGAAGAAATGATTTCGTCGCCAACTCAGTTGTCGTTGTCCCACACATTTTCTGCGACAAAAAGTATTGTGGTACCATTCATTGGAGTAACGCCGCCAAAAAACAACCTCAAACCAGCCATATTGACTACGACAGTAAGTCAAATGAAGTCCACGACTTTGGAAACAGCACCAGTAAGGATCTACCCTCAAACTTATGTACCAGACGTGATAGATAAGGGAGTGCCGGGGTTCGTACCAATAGCACCTAAGGTCCCTTCAGGGTATTACCCGCTTAGTAACGCAGTTAATTCTGAGCAGCAAAATATTTCAGGCAATGCTGAGCAGAACTCAGTACCAGAAAATATTTCAGGCAATTCTGACAAGAATCCGGTATCAGAAAATATTTCTGGTAATTCTGATCAGAATCTAGTACAAGTAAATGCTTCAGATGCAGTTGAAAGCCAACCAGAAAATCACAGTCAAACTGCTACTGACAAATGGCCGAAAATCTCCCTAGTTCCGATAGAAAATCTTAGTGAAAGTTCTAATGATTATAATCCTACTAATTCCGTGTTACTGCCTGTGGAACGCACTGAAAATGCTCCAGAATTCACTCAAGGTGTAGTTATATCACCTTTGCAAAATCAAATTAATGTACCAGGGGTACAGGACAATCAAGGAGATACGACTCTAGTCAGTAAAGAAGGAAACTTGTCTATATTAGAACAATACTCGCGTACGTTGAATCCGGAAGTGCCCACCGCGTCAAACCCATTAAACGCAGCAGTGAAAGCTTTAAGTTATCGATTACCAGGACCTCAGGGACCACAAACTACTATCATAATGGCGGTCACCTTGCCAACAGACCACTTGTGGCGAAAACCGCTCCTGGTAAACGAAACTGTTGATTTGACTTCCGAATTAGAAGCACAGAATGACGTCACACAAGAGAACGATAATACGCAAGGAACTCAAACTACCAGAGTTTACTCCAGTTTATCGAAACCAAAACGTGATGGGCCAAAGGGTCCTAGAATTATGTCTCTATCAAGTAAAATTCATGATGGTGACGTCATAGAAATTGATGATTCATCCACAGATTCTGACCAGCCCATTGATTCACGTGAAGATACAAATAATTTGACCAATCCGGATGATATTAATTCTAGTAATTCAGCAGCAGTTAATGTTAATCCTAGTAATTCAGCAGCAGTTAATGTTGATCCTAGTAATTCAGCAGCAGTTAATGTTGATCCTAGTAATTCAGCAGCAGTTAATGTTGATTCTAGTAATTCAGCAGCAGTTAATGTTGATCCTAGTAATTCAGCAGCAGTTAATGTTGATCCTAGTAATTCAGCAGCAGTTAATGTTGATCCTAGTAATGCAGGTGTAAGTTCGAGCGATGATGGTGTTGTGTGTGTTGGATTTAATGCTAATATTGACAATATGACAGACAAATTTGCAAAAAACCTAGCTAAAGGAGAGACGAAACTGGCCAATACTGAGGAGTCCAAAAATGAAAGTACGTGACGTTTATGTAACGGTAGCCTCATCAAATAAACGAATATATACATAACATAATTATCACGCCTGTATACCCTGAGGGGTTGCGCAGAGGTATAATAGTACAGCCTCATTTTGCCATTATGTTTAGGAGCGAACGGTTGTGCCATCAACTGGCCGCAAATCTAAACTCCGGGCTGCTTCAGAGAAATTCCACACGGAAAAACTCATCATCACTTTACCCGACCTGAGGATCGAACCCAGAACCTCACGACCGAAGCAGTCACGAATATATATTTCGTTGTAACTTAAAAACATTACGGATAAGTCTAGTTTATTATTTGTTGATACTTTTGGCCAAAATGTCAAACAAACCAAAGTTAATGTGAGAACTCTTGCATTTTTATTCGATGGGCCATCATCTCCATGTTGGAAGATCTTTAATACCCACTGTACTCCTCACTGCGAGGCAAAGTGGAATGCCTCTTCTAGTTGATCGGCCGAAATGCTGTATATATGCGCCGAGGATGCTGACTGGCTGTGGGACTCGCTGCTTACTGCCGAGGCTGCGAAGGTCGCGTGTGACGTCACCAGTGTGGAAACACTGTGACGATCACGTCGGGGTCACCAATATGGAGGAACCAGGTGCGGTGTTCCTCCAACCAAAGGGAGGATCCTCCAACCAGGCGGCGTCTTGTGCCTGGCGGGCTACTGCACAACGGTTGATATTGGGAGGTTGTATATATACTATCTGCGTGTCGAATCTTGATATCGCGATGCAGGATAGTTCGCATGTGGCGTGGATAGATGCCGCTACAACCTCTTCTCATATTGAGAAGGAGGTGCATCACCACGCTTGCTCATTGTTGGTGATAACAGACCATTAAGTTCAGGTTTTCACCGTGTGTCGGTGGTGGCTTAGATTAACTAACAAAGTACATGGGTCATTGAAAGTCATATTATTACACCCGCAGAATGAAAAAATCATTTTACTGGCGCACTTTCCAAATTAATATCATAACCATCACGCGTGCGTTCCCCGAAGAGTTGGCAGAGGTGTACAGTACACCCTTCTTCTTCTATCATGTCGACACGAGCTATACGAGAATAGGTTATGCTGTGGTGAAAAGATTAGCCAGTCAGCAAGGTTGGTAGCGGGGCTGACTGCCCAGGGTGCGCCGGACGTACTTAAGTATCGTCAGGAGTGGAGGACACCCTCATTTCGCCATGTAATAGGGGCGAGCCTATTGCCATCAACCGGGCACAAATCCAGACTCCGGGCTGCTACTGAGAAATTCCACACGAAAAACATAATAACGCTTTGCCCGACCTGGCAATCGAACCCAGGACTTAAGTCAGCGAGCGCTAGACTAACGAGGCACTCCAAATTGATGTTCTTTGAAATATTATAAAATGGATTTCAAATCAAAAGTTCGGGATTGTTTCTTCACAGCAGCATACTTATACAAGAGAGATGCTGCCAAGATGAATCTGTGGAGAAACCAGGTGTGGTGTTCCTCCAACCAAAGGGAGGATCCTCCAACCAGGCGGCGTCTTGTGCCTGGCGGGCACATATACTATCTGCGTGTTAAATCTTGATATCGCGATGTAGGCATGAATAGTTCGCATGTGGCGTGGATAGATGTCGCCACAAATTCGCCACACGTTCCTTGTGGCTCCAGACTATTTTTCGACGCGTTTCGCGAGCCGCTACGACTGTCCAACACGACCGGAGACTCTCATCATCACCGACAAGAAAATTACCTGTAGAGCTCCCAAATATTGGACAGTCACGAAATACCCGACCACCTCACGAATAGTACTGCACAACGACCAGCGTAACGTGACCCCTGAAACTATACTTGAGGGTCAAAATGACAGTTCCGAGTGACGAGGAATCAGATACAACTGATGATGAGTCATCTGAGGAGAGATTTCAATAGTGAGTCAGTTAAGGCTGGCAAAGAGAGAGACATCGTGTACAACATATTGAAACCAATGTGCAAAAAGAATCATAACTTTAAGGTGAGTTCGAATTTATGTCTTAGAAGTAGCATAAGAGCGATTACGCACTGCAACCGATCCGAATCCGTGAAAATACGTTCCGAAGTAGCCATAGAACTATTTGTATGGTAGTTTACGCACTACATCCGGCATCCGTCATCCGATTTTTATCCGTCATCCGTGAGTCTTCAATTCGGAAGAAATATTGACGGACCGAAGTAGCCGTAGTAATGTTTGTATGAACGCTTTCGCATCACCTCGGATTCAAATCGGACGCCAAATGGATATGCCAAAGATGGCCCCTGAATTGTTTGAATTTGGATCAGAGATCGGAATAGTGCGTAAGCAACATCCGAATTCGGTCCGAGTTTTTTATATCCGTATTTTCACGGATTCGGGTCGGATGCAGTGCGTAACCGCTGTAAGGCTGCTTTTTCACCAGAGATGTGCTATGCATCGTTGCTGTGGATGGTTTGATATTTTTTATTTAATCACTATTCCCTACACTAAGATTTCTCTTGTATCGTGGGTGCGTTTACACTAGGGATGTTACGGAGCTTCGACTCTGACTCCGATAAGTCGGAACTTCCAATTGATATTACACCTCCGGTTCCGACTTCGGCTCCGATACTTTTAAATCGGAGGTTTGAATAGGAGGTCGAAGCATTTTTTTTATCGTCTACGCCCATATTATGTAGGTTTATTATTTTTAATTGAAATTAAAGATACTGACTGAATTATGTATTTACTATTCTCTCTTCTGCTAGCACAGAATCCGCCTCTGACTCCGACTGCGAATCCGACAAACCAAATTTAAAAACTTCGACTTCGGTTCCGATAAAACCACCTCCGTAACATCCCTGTTACAGACACAAATCTCACATACACAAACGCCCAGACCCGAAACAACCATCCGTAGGCCATACAAATGTTTGTTCCGTGTGGGAATCGAACCCACGACCCGTAGCGCAGAAGCCAATCGCTTAGCCACTGCACCAAACGTGTCGTCAAAACCTTTTAAACCATCAAACGCTTTAAAACCGTCATTAGTGATATTTTAAGTGGTCTGCGGGTTAATAGTCAATAGTCATTTATTGGTAATTGTTGATTACATGTCATTACATTTACATAACATTATTATACAAACCACGGACTAGAAAAGAAAGAAGGACTCCGCGCCACGCATATCGAAAGTGAAGCACCATACCGATCTATGTGTGCGTGATTTGAGGGATACCTACCAGATAAATGAAAATTTCCCCATTTTTTTAATTTTCGCAGTTAATTAATTTGTTTAAATGAAGCGATATAAGAAGTCCACTTAAATTATTTAATTGAAATTACAAACATACTTAGTAAAAAACTTAAAATTAAGTATTTTGTATGAGTGACAAGAAAAACGTTTTCGACGGAATCCAATGTTCTTCATTTCTGTAGTTTCTTATTATTTGAATCCAATCATAATTCCACGGTTGATTTGCTGTAGGAAATCTATAAAAATATAGAACACCATAAAATGGATTACCCAATCTCTCGGGAAAATTACCCATTTATTTTCCGACAACACTTATACGTCTTTTGAGGTTTTGTGTTCCAATAGTAATAATTTTAAAATGTCAAAAATATAATAAATCAACAAATTAAATGAGTGTCTTATTTGTGAATGTTATTCCTTGACACTTTTTCTGGGATGTAGAATTATTTTTAAACCATTTCACAACACAAGAAGGCATTATTTTATTTTATTATTTGACGTAAACAGTACCTACAATGACGGCGCGGAGCCGCGTAATGGCGGCCGGTCGGCACCTTATGATGTAAATGTGTGCGTGAGGCATGTTTGTACAAACGGTCCGGCATACTTATAGTGCTTCACTTTTGATACACATGGCGCGGAGTCCTTCTTTTTTTCCTAGTCCGTGATACAAACGATATAATATTAAAATAGTCAGTATTTAATAAGTAATTTTAGTCAAAAACATGTCATTTATACAAAAGCTGTAAAAAATATTTATGATCAGATAACAATTCAATAAAAGAATGTCAATTACAAATCAATGTCAATAAAAATACAAAATAAAAATTTAATGTCAATTCTAAAGAACTAAACAAATAAAATTATTAATAATAATAGAATAAAAAATAGAACTACCTATGTAGTCACAGTTTGATTTTAATAAATTCGTCGTAAGTGTAAAACGCTTGCTCGACTAGCCAGCGCCTTAACCTAGTCTTAAAACTTGAAAGAGTTGTGGCACTCACTTTTTTTGATTAGTACCACCTTTTCCGACTAACCTTGTATAGTCTCTTTTGAGCAATGTTTTAATATAATAAATATGCAATATTAAAACGTGATAATCATTATCTACAGGTATTAGATTCGATGTTGAACGGCCGGCAGAGCCGCAGGACGCGACATCGCCGACGCGCCCGCTCGCCCGCTCGACCACTGAGTAAACATCTTGACATATTATCGCCTACAACATATCAGTAGGAACAGCGAAGAAAAAATAAAAATACCGTCTCGGTGCGCTTGCTAAAACCCATAAAATCACGACATATGCACGAAAAATACAAATATACAGGGTGTTTGGCAGAACGTTGAACATACGAAAATGGTGGATAGGTGGGGTCATCTGCTACTTACTCAGCCCTTATTTATTTGGCCCTGGCCAAGTGGATATTTTTTTTTATTGAAAGTTGAAATTAAGATTTAAGTATTATTACATCTTTCTGTAAGTTTGAGGACTCATAACTTTTTTTCGAGGTAACATCTGAATAAAGTAATAATTTTGTAAGAATCTGCCAACATTAAAGATTAAAAAGTTAAGAAAGTGGTGAAAGTAGAAGAAAGCAAAAATTTTTTTTTCAAAAATATCCACTTGGCCAGGGCCACATAAATAAGGGCTGAGTAAGTAGCAGATGACCCCACCTATCCACCATTTTCGTATGTTCAACGTTCTGCCAAACACCCTGTATATATACATATATCTTGAGCTTATAAAGCAACACTAAAAAAATATTTTTATCACAGTATTAATCAGATCTTCATAACCAAGTCTGCAAGCTATTTGTTCCTAATAATTACTGCCGCAGCAGGAGACAAATTATTAGCAGTCCCTTCATGTGGAACTGTTGCACACTCTCAGTCACCCATACTCCGGACACTGACTGCGCTTACTGCTCTCCTGGATTCAAACCCAGACCTTGATTTGTTTGGGTATGCATGGAAGACGATTCTGTCGGAATGTATGAAGTATTGTGAGAGGAATGTATGAATGTGTTACTTGTTTGTAGTTTGCAACATCTTTTAGTAGTATAATTGGTTTCGGCCGTTCTATTTAAAGTAAAAAATAAATAAATAAATTAAAACCAGAAGGCAAATTCTCATAATTAAAAATGTTCAAAATACCGTTTCGATCTAGTCTGTCTAGTCTCAATCTCATAAATATGACAAATGGTATTCTTGTTCGTTAACAAACAACGTCAAACGTGAGATTATATTAAAATGAGATTGAAAGTTGACTGAAGCCAAAAGGGTATTCTGGTTACATTATGTACTGAGCCATTTTGACAAGTTGGAATTCTCATTTATTTCTAGAATTTTAGTCTATGTCTGTTGATATCGATATGCTATCGGTAATAGATTTTAAGTTGACTGAAGTGACATTATATCGAGATAGACTGAGATGATACTGAAAGCGGACCGAGCTTTAAGTGTACCAGAATACAATTTTTTATTCGATTCATAATATAATCTCAGTTCGGTCAACCTTCAGTCTTACTTCAAATTAAATACGAGAATTGGGCTTCAGATGTTTTGCTAGCCTGTTGATTTTTTTGTTTTTTCTCAAACTTTTTAGTTGTCAGATATGAAATGAAATTGTTTATTCTGCAAATTGGATATTTAAAAATCACTTTTACACGTCGGTTTATTTCTTTAAAGCTCGATGTCGTCGGCATTTCCTATCTGACTATCTCTGAGAAGAAAGGCCGAAACAAACTCAGGGGTCAAAGTCTCTTTTAAAGTCCAGACATATTTTCTGTAACAAAAATTTTGTGATAAAACAGCCCGCTTCCTGAAAAGTTTATAAAATCCACATATGGGTTTTGGCAAGCGCACCATGTGGGGTAATATTATACCGTGAATTTTACACTAATAATGTATTGTAAGGAGATATGCGAGGAATGTGTAAGCATTGGACAACGGAGTGTTAGTTATATAGGTATGTTTTGCTCAAGCGCGTTTCACAGATTAACAGCCAGGCCACACTATGCGTTGCGGTGCAGCACCACTATGATTTCAAAGCGTTTGGTGCCACGTGACCGTGTCTCATATACCGTGTGTATACCATAGATAATTGTATGTTGAACGCCGCAGTAGCACCGCTCAGGCGCCGCTGCCGTAACGCATCGTGTGGCGTGACTATCATGATTTTATTAATTTATGTAACAGTCAATATTATATCTAAGAGTAATTGTAATGCATAGTAATATCACACTCTATGTGTTCAACTCCAAACAGTTGATCAAAGCGATCATTTTTTCGGAGTAGTCGTACAGGTGTTATGTCCCGAGCTGCCGTACTGTAGCTCGGGAACGCACTCGACCGTTTGAAGAAATGTTACACTTTATATTTGCATGAAAATAATGGTGTCGAACATTTAAAAATGTTAAAGGTCTGATGAGGGATGAAGATATATCTGGGGCCCAATTCTCCTAAAATAAATCTTGATAAATCACAACCGAACCAAGGCCGAACCGTTCATTCAGACAGTTCTCAATTTCAAAAGCTATCAAATTGTTTGACACAAAAAACAAAATCAATCATTTTGAAAGTTTTCGAAAACAAAAACTGACTGACGGTTGTGGTTCGACTGCGTTTGGCAACAATTTATTTTAGGAGAATTAGGCCCCAGGTTTAAGTAATAATTTAATAATTAATTATATCAATGGTATTAAGTTTATAATGTATGTGTATATTGATGTTTGCGATACTAAGCACTTTATTTTTAACCGACTTCAAAAAGGAGGAGGTTCTCAATTCGGTTGTATTTTTTTTTTTTTTTTTTTTTTTTTTTTTTATGTTTGTTACCTCATATCTCCGTCATTTATGAACCGATTTGAAAAATTCTTTTATTGTTCGAAAGGGTATACTTCCCGATTGGTCCCATTTAAATTTTGTTATGATTAGACCATGAACTTCAGAGACATGGAACGGAACTCCTCATCGGATCAAAGCAAAATTCTCAAATTACTAATATTGCTTTGTTTATATTTGTTGTTGGGAACTGACTACTTGAAAAGAGGAGGGGGTGCGTGTCCCCCCCTCCCCCCTTTGGAATGTTTTCATTATATCGTGTAAGGTATCATTTGAAAGGACTTTTTATGCCCGACTACGTCAAAGACAAAAAGAAGGGTTATAAAGGAGGGGGTTAAAATTATGACACTAAAACGTATTTAATAAAAAATAAACTTTAAAAAAAGTAAAAACCGACTTCAAAGAAATACTAAAAGGAGCAAAATAATTACCATAATATAAAATTAACAGTTTCAGAAGTCGGTGCAACTCTACACAGAAGCAAATAGAAGCCACCGACTTCTGAAACTGTTAATTTTATATTATGGTAATTATTTTGCTCCTTTTAGTATTTCTTTGAAGTCGGTTTTTACTTTTTTTAAAGTTTATTTTTTATAAAGTATTTTCACAAGTAATTACAAAAAGGGACTCTATTTAAAAAAATTGTATAGTGTATGACATTACATTCTCGAATTACATCACATGCAATAATATCCAGAATATCTATATAAATAAAAAAAAAGTCCTGACTGACTGACTGACTCATCAACGCCCAGCCCAAACCCTTGGACCTAGAAAGCTGACATTTTGCACAGAGGTTCCCTTTATAATGTAAACAAGAAATAAGGAAGGATTTTAAATCGTACATTATACTATACTCCACGCTCATACGATGTATACAGGGTGTAAAAAGACCCATCACATAGCCGAAAGCTACGCACTCTGTACATCAATCTAAACTACATTGACCAAAAATAATTGCTGGGAAACGACTTTTATTTTTTGGCATGAAAAAAAAACGCTTTTTTTTGTAGCGCGCAAATTATGATTGTGGCGATGCCGCGCGTCTGCATGCGTGCAGTGGCCACACAGCCGAGCCAAGGCGGTCGTGTGCGTTTGATATTCATTGCGTTTTTGTAACTTCAAATGCGTAATTTGTTAGGAAAAATTGAAATTTTTGATAATGTTTGTATGGAAGAAAGTTTACTATTATGACTTAACTTAAAGGGAAATCGTTTTTGGAAAAAACTAAAAAAAAAATACCTTCAATATCTCCAAAACCAATGATTTCCCAGGTATGGTTTGTTCGAAAAAAAATATCCCAATGATGGGTAGAATACGTGGTTTTCGTTATCGTTAAGGGTCTTTTTACACCCGATATAGATTGCGCGGCTCGCGTGGAGCGCAAGTGTAGACACAGCTTGTAAAGTTGTATCCACGCTTGTTTGTGCACAGTTTTTAAAGCTGTGTCCACACTTGTTTGTCCACAGCTTAACAAGCTTATTTTTTAAATTAATTATCGTAAGATTTACATAAATAATTGATTATTACATCACGGCTCGTGTGTTTGTTAATAAATTAATAATAATTGTCATGAAATCATTAAAAATAGAATAATAGTATTAATTGAGACTGCCTACTTAAGTGTAAATTATTATTTTAAGTTTAAGTAAAAGTGTTTGTAGTAGAAAATTTTATGATTTGAACAAATAAATGTAAAATTTAGAATCGGTGTTTTTTTTTTGTCATCAGTCTAGGTATTGCAAGCTGTGACAAACAGACAGGCGGACACGGTGTCTATAAGGACCCCTAGTTGGGTGTACTATGCCATATCGAATGCCAAAACATCGAATATCAATTGATCGAACACTATAAATCGAATGTTCAAATAGTCGAACGTTCATTTCATCGAATGGTTTATAAATCGAACATTCAATAAATCGAACACTCAATACATCGAGTGTTCAAACAATCGAATGTTTCTTTGATTGATTTGTTTGATCGAACGTTCAACGCATCGCGTATTCATTATATCGAAATAATAACATACTGACTACTTATTATATTGAATATTATCATACAAAGATTACGGCTATGTCGAAGAAAAACACTGCTTAATCTTTTTTTTTTTGTTTGTTACTTAGTTATTCATTAAATTAAATGTCGTGTTGGCCCTGAGGTTATATATCCACTTGTTAAGCACCGGGTTGCGGGTTCAAAACCCATGCTAGTGTTTTTAAATATTCAATATAATAAGTAATCAATGATAAAGATAAAAGATAAAAGATATTTTATTTTGCAAATATGGGTACAGTGAATGGTCTTAGAAAAAAAAATAGGTTCGGCCATATTTTACCCGTAGGCATGCAAAAATTACACTAAAAGATTCTAATTAAAACTATCTAACATAATAAAAACAACAAAAAACAGAAACTTTACATTAAATCATCAATTCTTTTTCAGATAAGAACTCGCTTATGCTATAGTACGCTTTGTCTGCTAAAAAGTTACGAAGTCTTTTTTTAAATAATGGTAGAGGCAATTCTTTCCAACACTTAGGTAATTTATTATATACAAAAGGAGCCATGCAGAAAACACTTTTGCGCATGAGTGTTGTATTAGCTGTGTGAAGACACAGTCTACTATTATCCCGTCTATTACGTGGAACAACATCGGCTAGACGTTTAAACCGATTTGGATTAGACTTTACAAACACAGCTACTTCTAGAATGTACAGACAAGGCAATGTTAATATCTTATGCTGTCTAAAGTAAGGCATGCAGCTATCTGTAGTTTTAAGCTTAAACATCGACCGTATGCATCTTTTTTGAGCCTTAAAAGCTGTTTCTTTTTCAGTTGAGTTCCCCCAAAATATAACACCATATCGTAAGTGGGATTCTACTATACCATAGTAAGCAGTAAGAAGTGCATCCGTATATATAACTGACGATAATGTATGTAAAGCGTATGCAGATTTACTAAGTTTCTTACACAGAATTTCAATTTGTGATTTCCAGTTTAGTTTTGTATCTATTTCGAGCCCTAAAAATTTTGTACATTTTACTTCTTCGACGACCTCATTATTGTAGTGTACCTTAAGCTGGCTCATATCAGGGACACGTTGACTAAAATGCATTATTTTTGTTTTATTTAAGTTGATTTTTAGATTATTATCATCTAACCACTTTATAACTAAATTTAAAGAATTATTAATATTACTTTCATATGTTTCTACATTGTTACAAGATTTGGTCATGGTGCTATCATCAGCAAATAGTGTTAATGGGTGTTCAACGCATTTCGGTATGTCATTAATGTATAAAATAAATAAAAGAGGACCCAGTACGCTTCCTTGCGGTACACCAAATGAAACTTTACGCTCTGATGATCGAAATATCTCTTCATGCTTATTTTTTGTATTAATTTGGTTGATTTCCGTTATTTGCTTTCTGTTATTTAGATAAGATTCAAGTAGGTTGATAACATTTCCTCTAATGCCGTAGGCTTCAAGCTTATTTAAGAGAGTAGCATAATGTACATAATCAAATGCCTGGGTCATATCGCAATATATGCTACAGACAGGTGTTCGTTTATCAACATTATTAATAACATTGTATAAAAAGTCATATATGGCCATATTAATTGTCCTACGGAGTCTAAATCCTTTCTGTTCCTCACACAGAATATTGTTTTTTTCAATAAATGCGTATAGTTCCTTATAAATGTATTTCTCAAATATTTTTGATATTACAGGAATTAATGAAATAGGCCGATAATATTCCATTAGTTCTCTATTTTCTTTCTTAAATAGTGGCTTTATAATGGATGTTTTTAAAGCATCAGCAGTGCGAGCACGGTTCTTTTTATCGAATTATATCGAGACGTTAAGTTATCCAGTCTAAACTTCAAATTTGATATAAGATATTGATAAAACGACAAAGGTAGCACGGATCGTAATTTACCATTGATTTAAGAAACATAAGAGGATAAGCCCTAAATTGATGTTATTTTAAATACTATGCCAATATGTACCGCAGTAAAAAATATAATCTGTCTCGTTCTTACAAGTTCTTAAAAGTGTGTACACTTTAAGTCATAGATTTTAATTTTCTATTCTCATTTTTCAACGTCACCAAGGTCCGCCTTGAAGGATATTTTTGACATGACGCCATTTTAGAGAATTACTTATGCCTTTCGTCTGTCATTCAAGCTTTGTTCGAAGTTCTTTACAGTTTTACAGTGAACCTTGGGTGTTTAGGTATTTTTTGTTGTATTATAAAGGATAAGTGAACAAAACCTAACATGACAAAGTGTTGCATCAGAAGATGTAATTGATTGCTGAGGGCGGAGTCGACGCCATAAGAGGAAAACTTGGCTTCAGATCATGTGACCACATCTGATATCCTCTTATTTTTCTTTCATCAATGTAATTGACCGACGCCTCGATATGAAGTCGACATACTCGATAAGATTTATCGATTATATCGACTTTTGACAGTTCTTATTGGTAAATTTCTCGAATTATCTCGAATAGTTGTCGTCTTTAAAAAGTTGGTCGATAAAGATTTTTTGAAGCAAAAAAATGGATTTTGGAGAAATCATCTTGTTAATGTTGAAAGCAGAGCGCGTCGGGACGTGGAAAGGATCCACAGCGGAATATTTTTTTATTATTTTGTGGTTATTTTCTAATTGCTTAGATTATTTAATAGTATTGTAAATATTTTAGTTATAGTATTTGTGTATCTGCATATTTCTGGTGTTGCTATTTGTAAAGTTGATAAGCTGTCGAGAAAACATAGCCGTCGACAAGGCTCGATAAAGTTCCCGAAGCAAGTTCCGTGCTACCGACCCTCGATAAGATTCGGTATGTTATCGACTCGAGATCTTATCGAGTCGATTCGAGAAATTTGTCAATTCTAAACGTCAAATTTGACATAAGATATAGATATAACGACAAGAGCTGTCGTTTTATCCATATGTTATGTCAAGTTTGACGTTTAGAATTGATAAATTTCTCGACTCGACTCGATAAGAAGAACCGTGCTCGCACTGCAGGATAGACACCGGCGCTAATACTGAGGTTGATTATGTGACTTAGATGGCCACATATCTCCATTGATACATGCTTTAGTATTTTTGTAGTGATACCATCGTATCCCACGCTATTTGTATTATTTAATGACATTATAATTTTTTGTATATCGTATGGTACACTAGGTGCCATGAACATTGATTTATTGCTAGTGTTTATTAAACAAGGTTTAGGTTTGCTGTTGAGATCAACATGTCAATATGTTAATATTTCGATGTAATGAATATGCGATACGTTGAATGTTCGATCAAACAAATATTCAATATTTTGAACGTTCGATCAAATGAACATTCGATATTTTGAACACTCGATGTATTGAGTGTTTGATTTATTAACCATTCGATGAAATGAACGTTCGACTATTTGAACATTCGATTTATAGTGTTCGATCAATTGATATTCGATGTTTTGCATTCGATATGGCGTAGTATACCCCCCCTAGTTTGACTATGGAACCCTAGAAACGAATCGCTTTGCTTATCAATGGTAGTATATACCTACGGATGCTAAGAGATGATTACGTTAGGTCCCACGCTACGAAAATTATGCATCTTCGAAACAGATATTGTAACTACAGGCGGCATCAGACGGTTCACTGTATGAATGTTCACTCGTATGAATGTTCACTCGAGTGAATGTTCACTCTTATGAATGTTCACTCGAATGAATGTTCACTCGTATGAATGTTCACTCGTATGAATGTTCACTCGTATGAATGTTCACTCGTGTGAATGTTCACTCGTATGAATGTTCAGTCGTATGAATGTTCAGTCGTATGAATGTTCAGTCGTATGAATGTTCACTCGTATGAATGTTCACTCGTGTGAATGTTCACTCGTATGAATGTTCACTCGTATGAATGTTCACTCGTATGAATGTTCACTCGTATGAATGTTCAGTCGTGTGAATGTTCACTCGTATGAATGTTCACTCGTATGAATGTTCACTCGTATGAATGTTCACTCGTATGAATGTTCACTCGTATGAATGTTCAGTCGTATGAATGTTCAGTCGTATGAATGTTCAGTCGTATGAATGTTCACTCGTGTGAATGTTCACTCGTATGAATGTTCACTCGTGTGAATGTTCACTTGTGTGAATGTTCACTCGTATGAATGTTCACTCGTATGAATGTTCACTCGTGTGAATGTTCACTCGTATGAATGTTCACTCGTGTGAATGTTCACTTGTGTGAATGTTCACTCGTATGAATGTTCACTCGTATGAATGTTCACTCGTATGAATGTTCACTCGTATGAATGTTCACTCGTATGAATGTTCACTCGTATGAATGTTCACTCGTATGAATGTTCACTCGTATGAATGTTCACTCGTATGAATGTTCACTCGTATGAATGTTCACTCGTATGAATGTTCACTCGTATGAATGTTCACTCGTGTGAATGTTCAGTCGTATGAATGTTCAGTCGTATGAATGTTCACTCGTATGAATGTTCACTCGTGTGAATGTTCACTCGTGTGAATGTTCACTTGTGTGAATGTTCACTCGTATGAATGTTCACTCGTATGAATGTTCACTCGTATGAATGTTCACTCGTATGAATGTTCACTCGTATGAATGTTCACTCGTATGAATGTTCACTCGTATGAATGTTCACTCGTATGAATGTTCACTCGTGTGAATGTTCACTCGTATGAATGTTCAGTCGTATGAATGTTCAGTCGTATGAATGTTCAGTCGTATGAATGTTCACTCGTATGAATGTTCACTCGTGTGAATGTTCACTCGTATGAATGTTCACTCGTATGAATGTTCACTCGTATGAATGTTCAGTCGTGTGAATGTTCACTCGTATGAATGTTCACTCGTATGAATGTTCACTCGTATGAATGTTCACTCGTATGAATGTTCACTCGTATGAATGTTCACTCGTATGAATGTTCACTCGTATGAATGTTCACTCGTATGAATGTTCAGTCGTATGAATGTTCAGTCGTATGAATGTTCAGTCGTATGAATGTTCAGTCGTATGAATGTTCAGTCGTATGAATGTTCACTCGTATGAATGTTCACTCGTATGAATGTTCACTCGTATGAATGTTCACTCGTATGAATGTTCAGTCGTATGAATGTTCACTCGTATGAATGTTCAGTCGTATGAATGTTCAGTCGTATGAATGTTCAGTCGTATGAATGTTCACTCGTATGAATGTTCACTCGTATGAATGTTCACTCGTATGCATGTTCACTCGTATGAATGTTCACTGTGTCGTAAAAGGCGACTAAGGGATTCACTAGAGGATGGGCAGCAGCGTTCTCTGAGTACTTTAACAACCATACTGCGATTGACAACTCGCCTGCCAAGCGTGGCAATTATGGCAGGCAACCCCCCCCCCCCCCCCCCCCCAACATCGCTTGGGCCCAGGTATGTCCAGCAGTGGACTTCTTTCGGCTGAATGATGAAGAACTATCCTCGAGGGTTCTCTCTAAACGTAATGCCGATGACCCTCCTGAAAGGTCCGCTTACCATAATTATGTATGGCAGCATGGCGTACGTATTATTTCCTCCAGGTTATAAACAATCTCTCACATCTCGTATGTATGCAAACGCGTCACATTGTGTTGCGTTCTCGTAAATTATGTAAAACTACGATATTATTGTAACAACGTGTTTGTAAACTAAGTGGTTATTTTGTCGCGAGTCTCGTAATAAATTGCATTTGTTTGTGTTTGAGGCGCGACGTCGCTATCGTACAGCTGTGGCGGGCTCTCACGAAGATACTGTGGCGACTGGCGATGTTATACAACGTTATTTGGAAAGAGGTTACTAATCTGAAAGGGTGTCACGGTACCCATAATAATGAATAACGTTTGTTCTACGACTTTTCCCAAAAGTCAATAGTTTAAGAGAAATAGCTGTTCAAAGATTTCATAAAAAATACTCTTATGAACTGTGAAGATTGCGGGAATCCGCTGAATGCGAGAAGCAACGGACTGATTGATGTTACCATGCTTGGGGGAGGCCTATGTCCAGCAGTAGACTTCTTTCGGCTGGAGGATGTTGACGACACGGGTCCACCAAAACCACGGTGAAGTTTAAGGCGTCAGTTAGTTTGACATCTCTAACTTAGTTATTATCTATCACCGTCCTTTTCTCGCGCTGTCTTTTAGTGAAAGATAGCAATTTTCCGATTATAGTTGGTGAACAAGAGAATCGGCACCAATTCCACAGAAATAATACCTATAGGTCACTGACCTATATTATAGAGGTCAATGCTATAGGTACATTCCCCTACAGACTTTGTTTGTGTCACCTTCTTAGTCTGTGGATTGTACGAGTGCACTTGTACCGGGTGACTTTTTTACCCTCTGCACAAAAAATGTGGTGAACGGAGTACATAGAACTCCATGGACAACTTTTTTTTAAATTGCCTGTGATGTAATTTATCTATCAATAAATACTACTAATTTTAAGTCGCTTACTAGTCGTCATACTAAATCCGAACAGAATTTCTAAGTAAGTAAATCGATTAAATAATATCTAAATTCAAATCATACACACCTGCGTATGATTTGAGTTTCTATAGTAGATACCTATCTATAGATAATATCAATTTCAAAAAAGGTTACGAAAAAAAAAACTATGCCAAAACATTCTACTCCGTTCACTTACTTACTTACTTATCCAATTTTTTTCCAGACTAACAAAAGTCATCCGGTATATTTAAAAGTACCCACATTTTTTTTCACTTCTATAATATAAAAATGAATCGCAAAATGTGTTGGTAAGCGCATAACTCAACAACGCCTGGACCAATTTGGCCAAATCTTTTTTTAAAATGTTCGTTGAAGTTCAAGGATGGTTTTTACGGCGAGAAAAATTAGAATTATTGCTGGAAAAACCCTAAAAATAGCCCTTTTCTTTTTCCCATACAAATGATTTCTAACTAAAACGTAGTCAATTTGAGCTTTATTGCTATGGTATAAAGTTCATATTAAATTACAAGCACTCACTGTTGTCTAAGCAATGTAGGTGTGTTCCTAACGTAGGTAGGTAGTAGGTAGGTAGTAGGTAGGTAGTAGGTAGGTAGTAGGTAGGTAGTAGGTAGGTAGTAGGTAGGTAGTAGGTAGGTAGTAGGTAGGTAGGTAGTAGGTAGGTAGTAGGTAGGTAGTAGGTAGGTAGGTAGTAGGTAGGTAGTAGGTAGGTAGTAAGTAGGAAAAAGTGCATTGCAACGCATGCGGGTACAGCTAGTTTATTATAATAATATCTACCCTTGTCTTTTTCGCTGCACTAAAGTAATATTCGCTTCTCGAACAGTCTACGCTTTGATTTTAATAATCAAAGAGTCTAAGTTTGATACTCGTTAAGGGTGTACTCGCCGCATCGGTCAGCCGCCTGACCTGCACGCCCAGGATTTCGCGTGATCCTTACCGCTTATCTTACCGCTACTCCAACTATGCTTTACCGCGTCACCTGCGATTGATCCTCGTTGCCGGACTTGTGGCTCTCTCCCGCGCTATCGAAATGCTAGTGTATCTAGTGAACCAGCGAATCAAGACGTCCAGAGGAAGCAAAGAAGGAGCGCTGGTAAGAACAACCGGAAAGAGAGCGAGGAAGTCTCTGAGGTCAGTGTAGTTAATATAACCTAGATCTGTCTTTTTAACCGACTTCAAAAAGGAGGAGGTTCTCAATTCGGATGTTTATATATGTATATATTTTTTTGTATGTTCGAGCTTAACTCCGTCGTTTATAGACGTATTTGCAAAATTCTTTTTTTTTGTTTGAAAGAGTATTTTCCCGAAATTGTCCCATTTAAATTTGGTGAAGATCTGATGAAGACCCTCGGAGATTGACAATGGAACTCTTCAATGGAAAACAGCCAATTACCCGAGATTGCTGTAATTGCATGTTTGTGTATTGTTAATGCCACTAAAAATAGAAAAATAAAATAACTTTAATAAAAAAGTAAAAACCGACTTAAAAAAAACTGAAAAGAGTAAAATAATTACCATATTATGAAACTAACAGTTTCAGAAGTCGGTGCCTTCAGTTATGTTCAGTGTAAAATTGCACCGAATTCTAAAAGTGTTAGTTTTATAAAATGGTAATTATTTAACTCTTTTCAGTTTTTTTTTAATTCGGTTTTTACTTTTTTTTAAGTTATTTTTTTATGTATTTACCTAAATTCTCTTCTGGTGCGCTTTCATGTTCATCTTGCGCTTTCAACTTCTATTGCGTCAAGCGCACGATAATACCGCCGCGATTCTCTCGCTCGTGGAGACGGCCTCTTTGGTTGGCGGCTGCGGTCGATGGCAAGAAGCAGGTATAATAGTAATAACGTTTATTTGTATAAATAGAATATACCGTAATACAGTTATACTACTAAGAATAAAAATACAATACAAATAATAATGTGGGTAGACTGCCAAGCTATATGAACTCCTAATAAAAAATCCTGTATTTGCTCTTGCATGGCTATGAACTGCATTTCAGACCATTGTCCTGGCATCTGTGTGATGTCAGAGCCTCGTCGGTGCACCACGTGCAGGTTTTTTTTATTCTTTTAATTTTAGGGACTTTTATAACGCACAGCATATGTCAGTCCCATCGTAACCTAATACAAGATACACAACAAACTAGTGAGATTAATATATCAGGGTCGTAAAGTCGAACAAGTTTCTCGCATCTTCAGAGCTCGGCTTAGATAGTATTTGGTGCAATGTACCTATATCGTTCTTGTTCAACTTCAAAGCCCTGAACAACTTACTCCTATCAGCCTCAAAGCGAACACATTCCATCAACAAGTGATGTATGTCCTCTACAACTCCACACACCTCACAGTTGGGAGAGGTATTTTTTTTCATCAAGATAACGAATTTGTTACATGGAATATGTCCAGATCTGAGTCTGTGAGCTGTAACCACTAATTTCCTGCTTAAATTATTATTTATAAACCAGGGTACACGGAGAGGATGACATTGTATGGTCTTATACCACGTGCAGGATGATGTGGGGAGATTTACGTTTGGACAAGCAAACAATCTAGAGTATAGAGGGTCGAGATAGGTATTCTGTAAGCAGGCTAACATTATGTAGGTATGTTACCTACATACTCCGTACTCGTATTTAGCAAATATTGAACAGCAAACAATTAGTGATGTTCAAATCCGCTATAAACTGTAGACGTGTTATAAACTATAAAATATATTCATATAGTCTGTTATTTTATACGCTATCATTATAACGCGGTGTTACAAAACTCAGGCGCAGTCTGAACACGGAGACGCTATAATTTTATTTAACAACACGCTAAACGGACTTGATGATGCGCGGTAAATGTTATCTCGCAACGCGCTGTACACTAAAGAATATAATAATACTTCATGCCCTTACGCGCTGTTGCTAGTCGCTACGCTATCTTGCTATCTCGTTCTGGCCCCGCTGTGCGCGTTTAGACTTTTACTCGTTGAGTAGGTTGAGGCGTTATAATATAGCGCGAAGTCAGAGCCGCTATAGCAAACGCTATACGCTATGTACACATAGTCTGTTATATTTTGGCGCTATACGTTTTATTAACCACCACTACAAACAATGTGGAAATATAGGTTGTAGGTAGCTCCTAATATGTGTTTTTAATATGAGCGGAATATAGGATATGTTAACGTTATTTATACAAGCTTCAACGTACTGCGTGCGGTATAATAAAGGTACACTAGTCGCAGGGTAGGCAGAATTGTTGGTACTAAGATACACCTCACACCGATGCCGATGTTAGGACTCATGTAACAGCCTATCACGTTATTACGTACTTCATTACTTACTTACTGGTCTGTGCTCAAGACTACATTTTTCTCTCATACCTCGATGCCTCCCACATAAGTTGTTGTAAGCCACAAATTGCATTTTTGTGCATTCACGTAAAAGAGTCTTTCGCGGTCGTCGAGATAAAAGTAGTAGTCCTTCTCCAGGTTCCAGACTATCTCTGTAGCAAGTTTCATCAAAATCGGTTCAGCGGTTTAGGCGTGACAGACAGATAGAGTTACTATCGCATTTATAATATTAGTTGGGATTGTATTTATTACCTACTTATGCTGGGGCTACATTAGCGGGCTACGGCGAATATTCGTGTTAACGCGATGAGTGTGGCCGGGTAGATCGCGACGCGTAGTATTCAGGCGAAGACGATGTACTATCGGGGCACTGTCGGTAAACTTGCGCGTATCAAAGGGATTTGTCGCGACAATATTAGCTAGGGTGGCTACACCTACGTCACTTCAGTGTAGGAGTGGGTTGTAACAGGTAAAATCACGTATCTGTTACGCCTGTTCCTGTTACACGTAAATAGCAATTCCAAAAACCTGTTACAAAATAACAGTCTGTTATTTCATACTATGTGGGAACACACTATTGTTTGTTATCTGTTACCACAGATAGCAACGTTTAACCTGTTTTCTGTAACAGCAAGACTTCTCTTTTAAGGTGTTAAACCTATGCGAGAAAAGGAAAGAGCTTGTGACGGTTGTAACAGGGTGTCACAGAGTAACAGTAACATGTTTTATCTTATTCTAATTAAGGTAACTGTGATAAGTATGAATAGAGTAAAGCTTGTGACTGTTACTTAAGGGATTTTGTTAGCTCGTGGAACAGGAACTGCTTTTTCAGTTTGTTTGTCACAGTTACAGTCTGTTATCACAAGATACCTGTTTTAAATAGCTGTTACGATAAATACGCCTCACTCCTACTTCAGTGTCGTCCAGACTTTGTAGCGGGACGGACGTGCTACAGAGAACAACACGATCCGGTACGATGAATCTTCGCTCGCCTAATGTAGACAAGAACATCGCGTACACGATGTTTCAGCGCGCCAACGCGACACGAATCTTCTCCCGCTAATGTAGTCCCAGCATTAGTGAGTAGGTAGCAGTCAAGTCGAGTCCTGTCACCGATGCGTTATAAGAGCGATGTGTACAGAGTTGGACACAGGTGGGGGCTCGGGGGAGAGGAGTACTGTGTCTAATTATAACTGAGATGTGAGGTGACGATGATACAACGGTACATATTACTACTTACTCGTTAATGTTTATGGATGTTTGTCACTATTGTGAATCTGTACATAGTATAAAACAAAGTCACCATTACCGTGACAAAGTCGCTTCCCGCCGTCTGTACGCTTAGATCTTTTAAACTACGCAACGGATTTTAATATGATTTTCATCAATAGACAGAATGATTCAAGAAGAAGGTTTATTTGTATAATACATGCATATCATAGTAGAGAAAAACGTGGACTACGCTATAAACGACATCCATGCAGACGAAGCCGCTGGCGACCTCTTGTTATTTTATAATCGCAGATACCTACCTACTTAAAATCTGATCAAGTGTGCGTACAAATAGTTGAATCTAGCGTGAAAATAGTTTTGTGTGAGGGGTAGCCGCCGAGTGAGCACACATCGCACCTTTAGAATTAAAGAGACCTATTCGAAATTTTAAGATTTCAACTTCTAGATTATCATAGACTGACCCATCTTCATCGACTCTTAATAAAACAGAGGCCTATTGTGGCGTAGAAATGTAATGCAACTATGCAACCGAATAATCTCCCGCTTCTACAAAATTTATAAATTATATGAAACTTTATTCAACGTATTTATGATTGACTAGCTTTTGCTCGCGGCTTCGCTCCCGTTAATTTACGAATCCCTAATTTTTTGATCCCAAAATATAGCCTATAGCACTCAGGGATAACGTAGCTTCCTATTGGTGAAAGAATTTTTGAAATCGGATGAGTAGTTTCGGAGATTACCTCCTACATACAAACAAACAAACAAACAAACAAACAAACAAATTCTACCTCTTTATAATTTACTAGCTTTTGCTCGCGGCTTCGCTCGCGTTAATTTACGGATCCCTAATATTTTGATCCCAAAATATAGCCTATAGCACTCAGGGATAACGTAGCTTCCTATTAGTGAAAGAATTTTTGAATTCGGATGAGTAGTTTCGGAGATTACCTCCTACATACAAACAAACAAACAAACAAATTCTACCTCTTTATAATATTAGTATAGATGATTGATTACGGTTTACTTACTCACTTACGAACTCAGTTCGACTCGCGACCTCGTCGCGTGTTCAGCTCATGATTAAGGGCTCCGTTTGTGTCCGAAACTAGTCGGGTAATCCCGAAAAATGCACGTGAGTAAACCGTAATCAGTCATAAATATGAATGTGTCTCACGAAAGTTATAATACATTTATTCAACGTTTTCCAAAACCTTAGTTTTTTAGATATGTCTCTTTAATTGTAAAGGAGCGACATCTCTTATTCGTTCTGCCTATCCTTGTCCCAACTATATCGGGGTCAGCTTCCAGTCTAGCCAGGTGAGACTGAATACTAATATCATCAATATATACACGGAGCAACTGCCATCAGACCTCCGCAACACAGTTACTGAGCAATGCCGACTGCTGTCAGATTTTCGGGCTTCTGACTACCCGTAACGATTGTCATATATTCGTATGGCAAACGGGACTGACGGCTTAAAGTGCTCTCAGAGACACGGTTCTCAATGTGTAAGAATGGTCACCCATCCACGGACTAACCGCAGCAAGCGCAGCTTAACCTTGCAAATCGTATGAGCTGCTGGTTTTTAATTAGCCACGAGCCCCCCTGATGCACACATCTCTTATTATCATCTTATATTAGAGGAATAAGCACACATCTCTAACGCGGCGTCCTTACGTGAGCGATCTAGAAGCGACGCGAAAACAACAAACAGTCGATACCTATTTAAGTGGCCTACGTGACCAAACGCACGTGGAGTGCGATGCGGCGCGGCGCAAAGCGAAGCGAAGCGCGAAGCGAAGCGGACGCGATCAGTTGGCTTGATATTTTCGCGCGAACTGGACGCGGTGCCGTATAGTGCTACTTGATAACAACGGCGCGCGGCGGTCGGTTCGCGAGCTCGTAGGACAAAGCTGCCGCTTCGCACCGCATCGCATTGAATTCGCGTGAAACCGCATCAGATCGCTTCGCAATTCGCGTTCGCTTTGAATCGCCTAGGTACGTAAGAAGCCGCGTTAGCTTGATATTTTCACGCGAACTCGATGCGGTGCCGTATAGTGCTACTGAATAACAACAGCGCGCGGCGGTCGGTTCGCGAGCTCGTAGGACAAAGCCGTCGCTTCGCACCGCATCGCATCGAATTCGCGTGTCACCGCATCAGATCGCTTCGCAATTCGCATTCGTTTTGAACCGCCTGCGTAAGACGCCGCGTTACTAGTGCGTGGGGATACAACTAACACAATAGTTTATAATGCACACTTGCCCTCTGACCATTTAGACGGATTGGAGCGCATCTTCGTATAATCTACCTATCAATAAAAGATGTCCAACAATTTCAGATCAAAGTTGTTATCAACTGCTAGTATTAATATTTCGTTCACATGTTTTGAATTCCAAGTATGTTCAGTGTTACAAGTTCTGCCTACGCCTCACCGAACAAGTGTGAACATGATAATTATGTCGGCGGCTACTTATTGCGACATGTCGCAATAACCGCGCTATCTGGATGGCCACTGTTATCTGATAGGTCTCGTGTCGTGCCCACTGTTCCAGCACGCTGCTGGTACTACTACACAAAACATTACTTATGACTGATACGGCTCTAGAACTTACAAATTATTAAGGTGCTTGTGGCTATCACTATAAGGTTCAAACAAAATATCTGGACAAACTTCTGTAGATCACAGTACTCATGAATATGAACGACTTTTACTATGGGACCAATTCTGAAATATAAAAAAAAACAGCTGTTCCCTATATTTTGACGAGCTAAGCGAACATAAATGTAGGGAACAGCTGTTTTTTTTTCGTGATTTCAGGATTGGTCCCATAGTAAAAGTTGTTCATAATGATGAGTACAATGATCTCTTAAGAGGTTGTCGGTGTTTTTCAATTAACCCTGTAGTTTCGATCTAGTCTCAGTCTAATCTCAATCTCATAAATATGACGAATGGAATTCTTGCTCGTTAACAGACAACGTCAAACGTGAGATTAAATTGAAATGAGATTGAAAGTTGACTGAAGCCAAAAGAGTATTTTGGTTACATTATGTACTGAGCCATTTCGACAAGTTGGAATTCTCATTTATTTCTAAAATGTTAGTCTATGACTGTTGATATCGGTATGCTATCGGTAATAGATTTTAAAATGACTGAATTGACGTTATATCGAGATAGACTGAGATGATACTGAAACCGGACCGAACTTTAAGTGTACCAGAATACAATTTTTTATTCAATTCACAATTTAATCTCAGTTCGACCAACCTTCAGTCTTACTTCAAATTAATTACGAGAATTGGGCTTCAGGTATTTTGTTTAAACCTTATATTTACATATCAAACTGATATTTATTCCGATCAATTAATCACAACAAACCTTAAATTGACCTTTGACAAAAATAATGTGGGTTGAACAAACACATAAACTAGTGTTCACTAACATTATTTTATTAGTCAAACAATTGTTTACCCCTATTCTAGTATATTTTTCGGGAAACGGTTGTATAAACATCCGTTGAAAGTTATTTGTTTTGATAATCCTGTATGTTTTTACTAAGTTTACGATGAGGCGCGGTCAAGCGGACCTCCGAACGAAGCGGTCAGACCGACGCCACCAAACAACACCTCGGGCTAAAATAGGGTAATTACAAAAAAGTATACCAGGTTAGTCGGAAAGGGGGTACTAATCCGCGGCCACTTAAAGTATCACTGATGACAGTTTTAAAGCAAGTGTTAAAATTTCAAAATTCGATAATTTTAATTTCACAGTAAAATAATTTAATTTTTAGTTTTTTCAAAAATTCTTCATCTCTGCTTTAGTCTGCTTTGTCAGCTAGTCGGAACATCACTAGTGACAATCGATGTATTGAATTTCGATTTTCCACGTAGGGAACCCCATTTTAAGATACATTTTCCCGTAATGCAGAATCACACAAAGTTTTCAATATCACGGTGTAAGGTCATCGTCAGTCAGTACTCTCGTCATTATTAACATTATCTGACGTTTCATTATCTCTGCGGCTAACTTGTGAACACATCTACATAATTATTAGATACTATTCATTACTTTATTGATTCTTGTGGCGTCAACTTATCAATATGCAATACTGCAATAAATTAAGAGAAATATCTACTCAAAAATGTAAAAAAATACGCTGAAATCTATCATCTATCCTCGGTTATGATCAGCTGTGTTTACATTTTAGGTCATATTTAGGGTCACGGTTTAGAAGCTCCATTTTCTGAATTCGTAACTTTAGATAAGTAGGGGTGAAGAATTTTTGAAAATACTAAAATCATCATCATCATCTGCCTAGCCTTTTCCCAACTATTTTGGGGTCGGCTTCCAGTCGAACCGGATGCAGCTGAATATCAGTATTTTGCATGGAGCGACTGCCTATCAGACCTCCACAACCCAGTAACTGGGTAATACGATACTCTTGGTAAGACTGGTTGTCAGACTTTCTGGCTTCTGACCAACAGTAACGACTGTCAAAGATCTACAAATGACAGCCGGGACCAACGGCTTTACGTGCTTTCCGAGGCACGGAGGAAACTCGCTATGGTAAATGGTCACCCATCCACAGACCAACCTCGGCAAGCGTGGCTTAACCCGGAAGATCGGTCTATGCGGCTGTAATTATTTAGCCACGAACGTCAACTGTCAGTATCACAACGCCAACTATCAGTGTCGTGACAGCAACAATCTGTGTCGCGACAGCAACTATCAGTGTCTCGACTGCAACGATCAGTGTCGCGACAGTAACTATCAGTGTCTCGACTGCAACGATCAGTGTCGCGACAGTAACTATCAGTGTCGCGACAGCAACTGTCAGTGTGTCGACAGCAACTACCAGTGTCGCGACAGTAACTATCAGTGTCGCGACAGCAACCGTCAGTGTGTCGACTGCAACTATCAGTGTCGTGACGGCAACTATCAGTGTTACGACAGCAACTATCAGTGTCGCGACGACAATTGTCAGTTTGGCAACACAAACTATCAGTGTCTCGACTGCAACTATCAGTGTCGCGACAGTAACTATCAGTGTCTCGACTGCAACGATCAGTGTCGCGGCAGTAACTATCAGTGTCGCGACAGCAACTGTCAGTGTGTCGACAGCAACTATCAGTGTCGCGACAGCATCTATCAGTGTCGCGACAGCATCTATCAGTGTCGCGAGGACAATTGTCAGTTTGGCAACACAAACTATCAGTGCCACGACCGCAACTATCAGTGTCGCGACAGCAACTATCTGTGTCGCGACTGTAACTATCAGTGTCGCGACAGTAACTATCAGTGTCGCGACAGCAACTGTCAGTGTCGCGACAGCAACTATCAGTGTCGCGACAGCAACTATCAGTGTCGCGACAGCAACTGTCAGTGTGTCGACAGCAACTATCAGTGTCGCGACAGCAACTATCAGTGTCGCGACAGCAACAATCTGTGTCGCGGCAGCAATTATCTGTGTCGTGACGGCAACTATCAGTGTTACGACAGCAACTATCAGTGTCGCGACGACAATTGTCAGTTTGGCAACACAAACTATCAGTGTCTCGACTGCAACTATCAGTGTCGCGACAGTAACTGTCAGTGTCGCGACAGTCACTATCAGTGTCGCGACAGTAACTATCAGTGTCGCGACAGCAACTGTCAGTGTGTCGACAGCAACTGTCAGTGTGTCGACTGCAACTACCAGTGTCGCGACAGTAACTATCAGTGTCGCGACAGCAACCGTCAGTGTCTCGACTGCAACTATCAGTGTCGCGACAGTAACTATCAGTGTCTCGACTGCAACGATCAGTGTCGCGGCAGTAACTATCAGTGTCGCGACAGCAACTGTCAGTGTGTCGACAGCAACTACCAGTGTCGCGACAGTAACTATCAGTGTCGCGACAGCAACCGTCAGTGTGTCGACTGCAACTATCAGTGTCGAGACGGAAGCTATCAGTGTCGCGACAGTAACTATCAGTGTCTCGACTGCAACGATCAGTGTCGCGACAGTAACTATCAGTGTCTCGACTGCAACGATCAGTGTCGCGACAGTAACTATCAGTGTCGCGACAGCAACTGTCAGTGTGTCGACAGCAACTACCAGTGTCGCGACAGTAACTATCAGTGTCGCGACAGCAACCGTCAGTGTGTCGACTGCAACTATCAGTGTCTCGACTGCAACGATTAGTGTCGCGACAGTAACTATCGGTGTCGCGACAGCAACTGTCAGTGTGTCGACAGCAACTACCAGTGTCGCGACAGTAACTATCAGTGTCGCGAAAGCAACCGTCAGTGTGTCGACTGCAACTATCAGTGTCTCGACTGCAACGATTAGTGTCGCGACAGTAACTATCAGTGTCTCGAATGCAACGATCAGTGTCGCGACAGTAACTATCAGTGTCTCGACTGCAACTATAAGTGTCGCGACAGTAACTATCAGTGTCGCGACAGCAACTGTCAGTGTGTCGACTGCAACTACCAGTGTCGCGACAGTAACTATCAGTGTCGCGACAGCAACCGTCAGTGTGTCGACTGCTACTACCAGTGTCGCGACAGTAACTATAAGTGTCGCGACAGCAACTGTCAGTGTGTCGACTGCAACTACCAGTGTCGCGACAGTAACTATCAGTGTCCCGACTGCAACGATCAGTGTCGCGACAGCAACTGTCAGTGTGTCGACAGCAACTACCAGTGTCGCGACAGTAACTATCAGTGTCGCGACAGCAACCGTCAGTGGGTCGACTGCAACTATCAGTGTCGCGACAGCAACAGTCAGTGTGTCGACTGCAACTATCTGTGTCGCGACAGTAACTGTCAGTGTGTCGACTGCAACTGTCAGTGTCGCAACAGTAACTATCAGTGTCGCGACAGCAACTGTCAGTGTCGCGACAGCAACAATCTGTGTCGCGACAGCAATTATCTGTGTCGTGACGGCAACTATCAGTGTTACGACAGCAACTATCAGTGTCGCGACGACAATTGTCAGTGTGTCGACTGCAACTATCAGTGTCGCGACAGTAACTATCAGTGTCTCGACTGCATCTATCTTTGTCGCGACAGTAACTATCAGTGTCGAGACGGCAGCTATCAGTGTCGCGACAGTAACTATAAGTGTCTCGACTGCAACGATCAGTGTCGCGACAGTAACTATCAGTGTCGCGACAGCAACTGTCAGTGTGTCGACAGCAACTGTCAGTGTGTCGACTGCAACTACCAGTGTCGCGACAGTAACTATCAGTGTCGCGACAGCAACCGTCAGTGTGTCGACTGCAACTATCAGTGTCGCGACAGTAACTATCAGTGTCGAGACGGCAGCAATCAGTGTCGCGACAGTAACTATCAGTGTCGAGACAGCAACTGTCAGTGTGGCGACTGCAATAATCTGTGCCGCGAAAGCAATAATGTGTGTCACGACAGCAACTATCAGTGTCGCGACAGAAACTATCAGTGTCGCGACAGCAACCGTCAGTGCGTCGACTGCAACTATCAGTGTCGAGACGGCAGCTATCAGTTCGCGACAGCAACTGTCAGTGTCGCGACAGTCACTATCAGTGTCGCGACAGTAACTATCAGTGTCGCGACAGCAACTATCAGTGTCGCGACAGTAACTATCAGTGTCGAGACAGCAACTGTCAGTGTGGCGAATGCAATAATCTGTGCCGCGAAAGCAATAATGTGTGTCACGACAGCAACTATCAGTGTCGCGACAGTAACTATCAGTGTGTCGACGGCAACTATCAGTGTCGCGACTGCAACTATCAGTGTCGCGACAGCAACAGTCAGTGTGTCGACTGCAACTATCTGTGTCGCGACAGTAACTGTCAGTGTGTCGACTGCAACTGTCAGTGTCGCAACAGTAACTATCAGTGTCGCGACAGCAACTGTCAGTGTCGCGACAGCAACAATCTGTGTCGCGACAGCAATTATCTGTGTCGTGACGGCAACTATCAGTGTTACGACAGCAACTATCAGTGTCGCGACGACAATTGTCAGTGTGTCGACTGCAACTATCAGTGTCGCGACAGTAACTATCAGTGTCTCGACTGCATCTATCTTTGTCGCGACAGTAACTATCAGTGTCGAGACGGCAGCTATCAGTGTCGCGACAGTAACTATAAGTGTCTCGACTGCAACGATCAGTGTCGCGACAGTAACTATCAGTGTCGCGACAGCAACTGTCAGTGTGTCGACAGCAATTGTCAGTGTGTCGACTGCAACTACCAGTGTCGCGACAGTAACTATCAGTGTCGCGACAGCAACCGTCAGTGTGTCGACTGCAACTATCAGTGTCGCGACAGTAACTATCAGTGTCGAGACGGCAGCAATCAGTGTCGCGACAGTAACTATCAGTGTCGAGACAGCAACTGTCAGTGTGGCGACTGCAATAATCTGTGCCGCGAAAGCAATAATGTGTGTCACGACAGCAACTATCAGTGTCGCGACAGAAACTATCAGTGTCGCGACAGCAACCGTCAGTGCGTCGACTGCAACTATCAGTGTCGAGACGGCAGCTATCAGTTCGCGACAGCAACTGTCAGTGTCGCGACAGTCACTATCAGTGTCGCGACAGTAACTATCAGTGTCGCGACAGCAACTATCAGTGTCGCGACAGAAACTGTCAGTGTGTCGACTGCAACTATCAGTGTCTCGACTGCATCTATCTTTGTCGCGACAGTAACTATCAGTGTCGAGACATCAACTGTCAGTGTGGCGAATGCAATAATCTGTGCCGCGAAAGCAATAATGTGTGTCACGACAGCAACTATCAGTGTCGCGAGTGTAACTATCAGTGTCGCGACAGCAACTGTCAGTGTGTCGACAGCAACTGTCAGTGTGTCGACTGCAACTACCAGTGTCGCGACAGTAACTATCAGTGTCGCGACAGCAACCGTCAGTGTGTCGACTGCAACTATCAGTGTCGCGACAGTAACTATCAGTGTCGAGACGGCAGCAATCAGTGTCGCGACAGTAACTATCAGTGTCGAGACAGCAACTGTCAGTGTGGCGACTGCAATAATCTGTGCCACGAAAGCAATAATGTGTGTCACGACAGCAACTATCAGTGTCGCGACAGAAACTATCAGTGTCGCGACAGCAACCGTCAGTGCGTCGACTGCAACTATCAGTGTCGAGACGGCAGCTATCAGTTCGCGACAGCAACTGTCAGTGTCGCGACAGTCACTATCAGTGTCGCGACAGTAACTGTCAGTGTCGCGACAGCAACTATCAGTGTCGCGACAGCAACTGTCAGTGTGTCGACTGCAACTATCAGTGTCTCGACTGCATCTATCTTTGTCGCGACAGTAACTATCAGTGTCGAGACAGCAACTGTCAGTGTGGCGACTGCAATAATCTGTGCCGCGAAAGCAATAATGTGTGTCACGACAGCAACTATCAGTGTCGCGACAGAAACTATCAGTGTCGCGACAGCAACCGTCAGTGCGTCGACTGCAACTATCAGTGTCGCGACAGTAACTATCAGTGTCGCAACTGCAACTGTCTGTGTGTTGACTGCAACTATCAGTGTCTCGACTGCAACTGTCAGTGTGTCGACTGCAACTATCAGTGTCGCGACAGCAACTGTCAGTGTGTCGACTGCAACTATCAGTGTCGCGACAGTAACTATCAGTGTCTCGACTGCATCTATCTTTGTCGCGACAGTAACTATCAGTGTCGAGACGGCAGCTATCAGTGTCGCGACAGTAACTATCAGTGTCGAGACAGCAACTGTCAGTGTCGAGGCGGCATCTATCAGTGTCGCGACAGCGCCTGTCAGTGTGTCGACTGCAACTACCAGTGTCGCGACAGTAACTATCAGTGTCGCGACAGCAACTGTCAGTGTGTCGACTGCAACGATCAGTGTCGCGACAGTATTTATCAGTGTCGAGACAGCAACTGTCAGTGTGGCGACTGCAATAATCTGTGCCGCGAAAGCAATAATGTGTGTCACGACAGCAACTATCAGTGTCGCGACAGTAACTATCAGTGTCTCGACTGCATCTATCTTTGTCGCGACAGTAACTATCAGTGTCGCGACTGCAACTGTCAGTGTGTTGACTGCAACTATCAGTGTCGCGACAGCAACTGTCAGTGTGTCGACTGCAACTATCAGTGTCGCGACAGTAACTATCAGTGTCGAGACTGCAGCTGTCAGTGTCGCGACAGCAACTATCAGTGTCTCGACTGCAACTATCAGTGTCGCGACAGCAACTATCAGTGTCGAGACTGCAGCTGTCAGTGTCGCGACAGCAACTGTCAATGCCGAGACGGCAGCTATCAGTGTCGCGACAGCAACTATCAGTGTCACGACAGCAACTATCAGTGTCGAGACTGCAACTATCAGTGTCGAGACTGCAGCTGTCAGTGTCGCGACAGCAACTGTCAATGTCGAGACGTCAGTTATCAGTGTCGCGACAGCAACTGTCAGTGTGTCGACTGCAATAGTCTGTGTCGCGACAGCAATAATGTGTGTCACGACAGCAACTATCAGTGTCGCGACAGTAACTATCAGTGTCTCGACTGCAACGATCAGTGTCGCGACAGTAACTATAAGTGTCGCGACAGCAACTGTCAGTGTGTCGACAGCAACTACCAGTGTCGCGACAGTAACTATCAGTGTCGCGACAGCAACTGTCAGTGTGTCGACTGCAACGATCAGTGTCGCGACAGTAACTATCAGTGTGTCGACTGCATCTATCTTCGTCGCGACAGTAACTATCAGTGTCGCGACTGCAACTGTCAGTGTGTTGACTGCAACTATCAGTGTCGCGACAGCAACTGTCAGTGTGTCGACTGCAACTATCAGTGTCGCGACAGTAACTATCAGTGTCGCGACAGCAACTGTCAGTGTGTCGACAGCAACTACCAGTGTCGCGACAGTAACTATCAGTGTTGCGACTACAACTGTCAGTGTGTCGACTGCAACGATCAGTGTCGCGACAGTAACTATCAGTGTGTCGACTGCAACTATCAGTGTCGCGACAGTAACTATCAGTGTCTCGACTGCATCTATCTTTGTCGCGACAGTAACTATCAGTGTCGCGACAGTAACTATCAGTGTCTCGACTGCAACTGTCAGTGTGTCGACTGCAACTATCAGTGTCGCGACAGCAACTGTCAGTGTGTCGACTGCAACTATCAGTGTCGCGACAGTAACTATCAGTGTCTCGACTGCAACTGTCAGTGTGTCGACTGCAACTATCAGTGTCGCGACAGCAACTGTCAGTGTGTCGACTGCAACTATCAGTGTCGCGACAGTAACTATCAGTGTCTCGACTGCATCTATCTTTGTCGCGACAGTAACTATCAGTGTCGAGACGGCAGCTATCAGTGTCGAGGCGGCAGCTATCAGTGTCGCGACAGCGACTGTCAGTGTGTCGACTGCAACTACCAGTGTCGCGACAGTAACTATCAGTGTCGCGACAGCAACCGTCAGTGCGTCGACTGCAACTATCAGTGTCGAGACGGCAGCTATCAGTGTCGCGACAGCAACTGTCAGTGTCGCGACAGTCACTATCAGTGTCGCGACATTAACTATCAGTGTCGCGACAGCAACTGTCAGTGTGTCGACAGCAACTGTCAGTGTGTCGACAGTAACTATCAGTGTCGCGACAGCAACCGTCAGTGTGTCGACTGCAACTATCAGTGTCGCGACAGTAACTATAAGTGTCGAGACGGCAGCAATCAGTGTCGCGACAGTAACTATCAGTGTCGAGACAGCAACTGTCAGTGTGGCGACTGCAATAATCTGTGCCGCGAAAGCAATAATGTGTGTCACGACAGCAACTATCAGTGTCGCGACAGTAACTATCAGTGTCTCGACTGCATCTATCTTTGTCGCGACAGTAACTATCAGTGTCGCGACAGTAACTATCAGTGTCGCGACTGCAACTGTCAGTGTGTTGACTGCAACTATCAGTGTCGCGACAGCAACTGTCAGTGTGTCGACTGCAACTATCAGTGTCGCGACAGTAACTATCAGTGTCGCGACAGCAACTGTCAGTGTGTCGACAGCAACTACCAGTGTCGCGACAGTAACTATCAGTGTCGCGACAGCAACTGTCAGTGTGTCGACTGCAACGATCAGTGTCGCGACAGTAACTATCAGTGTGTCGACTGCAACTATCAGTGTCGCGACAGTAACTATCAGTGTCTCGACTGCATCTATCTTTGTCGCGACAGTAACTATCAGTGTCGCGACAGTAACTATCAGTGTCTCGACTGCAACTGTCAGTGTGTCGACTGCAACTATCAGTGTCGCGACAGCAACTGTCAGTGTGTCGACTGCAACTATCAGTGTCGCGACAGCAACTGTCAGTGTCGCGACAGTCACTATCAGTGTCGCGACAGTAACTACCAGTGTCGCGACAGCAACTGTCAGTGTGTCGACAGCAACTGTCAGTGTGTCGACAGTAACTATCAGTGTCGCGACAGCAACCGTCAGTGTGTCGACTGCAACTATCAGTGTCGCGACAGTAACTATCAGTGTCGAGACGGCAGCAATCAGTGTCGCGACAGTAACTATCAGTGTCGAGACAGCAACTGTCAGTGTGGCGACTGCAATAATCTGTGCCGCGAAAGCAATAATGTGTGTCACGACAGCAACTATCAGTGTCGCGACAGAAACTATCAGTGTCGCGACAGCAACCGTCAGTGCGTCGACTGCAACTATCAGTGTCGAGACGGCAGCTATCAGTTTGCGACAGCAACTGTCAGTGTCGCGACAGTCACTATCAGTGTCGCGACAGTAACTGTCAGTGTCGCGACAGCAACTATCAGTGTCGCGACAGCAACTGTCAGTGTGTCGACTGCAACTATCAGTGTCGCGACAGTAACTATCAGTGTCTCGACTGCATCTATCTTTGTCGCGACAGTAACTATCAGTGTCGAGACGGCAGCTATCAGTGTCGCGACAGTAACTGTCAGTGTCGCGACAGCAACTGTCAGTGTGTCGACTGCAACGATCTGTGTCGCGACAGTAACTACCGGTGTCGCGACAGTAACTATCAGTGTCGCGACAGCAACTGTCAGTGTCGCGACAGTCACTATCAGTGTCGCGACAGTAACTATCAGTGTCGCGACAGCAACTGTCAGTGTGTCGACAGCAACTGTCAGTGTGTCGACAGTAACTATCAGTGTCGCGACAGCAACCGTCAGTGTGTCGACTGCAACTATCAGTGTCGCGACAGTAACTATAAGTGTCGAGACGGCAGCAATCAGTGTCGCGACAGTAACTATCAGTGTCGAGACAGCAACTGTCAGTGTGGCGACTGCAATAATCTGTGCCGCGAAAGCAATAATGTGTGTCACGACAGCAACTATCAGTGTCGCGACAGTAACTATCAGTGTCGAGACGGCAGCAATCAGTGTCGCGACAGTAACTATCAGTGTCGAGACAGCAACTGTCAGTGTGGCGACTGCAATAATCTGTGCCGCGAAAGCAATAATGTGTGTCACGACAGCAACTATCAGTGTCGCGACAGAAACTATCAGTGTCGCGACAGCAACCGTCAGTGCGTCGACTGCAACTATCAGTGTCGAGACGGCAGCTATCAGTTCGCGACAGCAACTGTCAGTGTCGCGACAGTCACTATCAGTGTCGCGACAGTAACTGTCAGTGTCGCGACAGCAACTATCAGTGTCGCGACAGCAACTGTCAGTGTGTCGACTGCAACTATCAGTGTGTCGACTGCAACTACCAGTGTCGCGACAGTAACTATCAGTGTCGCGACAGCTACCGTCAGTGCGTCGACTGCAACTATCAGTGTCGAGACGGCAGCTATCAGTGTCGCGACAGCAACTGTCAGTGTCGCGACAGTCACTACCAGTGTTGCGACAGTAACTATGAGTGTCGCGACAGCAACTATAAATGTCGCGACAGCAACTGTCAGTGTGTCGACTGCAACTATCAGTGTCGCGACAGTAACTATCAGTGTCTCGACTGCATCTATCTTTGTCGCGACAGTAACTATCAGTGTCGAGACGGCAGCTATCAGTGTCGCGACAGTAACTGTCAGTGTCGCGACAGCAACTGTCAGTGTGTCGACTGCAACGATCAGTGTCGCGACAGTAACTATCAGTGTCGCGACAGCAACTATCAGTGTCGCGACAGCAACTGTCAGTGTGTCGACTGCAACTATCAGTGTCGTGACAGTAACTATCAGTGTCTCGACTGCATCTATCTTTGTCGCGACAGTAACTATCAGTGTCTCGACTGCATCTATCTTTGTCGCGACAGCAACTGTCCGTGTCGAGGCGGCAGCTATCAGTGTCGCGACAGCGACTATCATTGTGTCGACGGCACCTATCAGTGTCGCGACAGTAACTATCAGTGTTTCGACTGCAACGATCAGTGTCGCGACAGTAACTATCAGTGTCGCGACAGCAACTGTCAGTGTGTCGACAGCAACTACCAGTGTCGCGACAGTAACTATCAGTGTCGCGACAGCAACCGTCAGTGTGTCGACTGCAACGATCAGTGTCGCGACAGTAACTATCAGTGTGTCGACTGCAACTATCAGTGTCGCGACAGTAACTATCAGTGTCTCGACTGCATCTATCTTTGTCGCGACAGTAACTATCAGTGTCGCGACAGTAACTATCAGTGTCTCGACTGCAACTGTCAGTGTGTCGACTGCAACTATCAGTGTCGCGACAGCAACTGTCAGTGTGTCGACTGCAACTATCAGTGTCGCGACAGTAACTATCAGTGTCTCGACTGCATCTATCTTTGTCGCGACAGTAACTATCAGTGTCGAGACGGCAGCTATCAGTGTCGCGACAGTAACTATCAGTGTCGAGACAGCAACTGTCAGTGTCGAGGCGGCATCTATCAGTGTCGCGACAGCGACTGTCAGTGTGTCGACTGCAACTACCAGTGTCGCGACAGTAACTATCAGTGTCGCGACAGCAACCGGCAGTGCGTCGACTGCAACTATCAGTGTCGAGACGGCAGCTATCAGTGCCGCGACAGCAACCGTCAGTGTGTCGACTGCAACTATCAGTGTCGCGACAGTTACTATCAGTGTCGAGACGGCAGCAATCAGTGTCGCGACAGTAACTATCAGTGTCGAGACAGCAACTGTCAGTGTCGAGACAGCAACTGTCAGTGTGGCGACTGCAATAATCTGTGCCGCGAAAGCAATAATGTGTGTCACGACAGCAACTATCAGTGTCGCGACAGAAACTATCAGTGTCGAGACTGCAACTATCAGTGTCGCGACTGCAGCTGTCAGTGTCGCGACAGCAACTATCAGTGTCGAGACAGCAACTATCAGTGTCGAGACTGCAGCTATCAGTGTTGCGACAGCAAGTATCAGTGTCGAGACTGCAGCTGTCAGTGTCGCGACAGCAAGTATCACTGGCGAGACTGCAGCTGTCAGTGTCGCGACAGCAACTATCAGTGTCGAGACTGCAGCTGTCAGTGTCGCGACAGCAAGTATCAGTGTCGAGACTGCAGCTATCAGTGTCGCGACAGCAAGTATCAGTGTCTCGACTGCAACTATCAGTGTCGAGACTGCAGCTGTCAGTGTCGCGACAGCAACTATCAGTGTCGAGACAGCAACTATCAGTGTCGAGACAGCAACTATCAGTGTCGAGACTGCAGCTGTCAGTGTCGCGACAGCAAGTATCAGTGTCGAGACTGCAGCTGTCAGTGTCGCGACAGCAACTATCAGTGTCTCGACTGCAACTATCAGTGTCGCGACAGCAACTATCAGTGTCGAGACTGCAGCTGTCCGTGTCGCGACAGCAACTGTCAATGTCGAGACGGCAGCTATCAGTGTCGCGACAGCAACTATCAGTGTCACGACAGCAACTATCAGTGTCGAGACTGCAACTATCAGTGTCGAGACTGCAGCTGTCAGTGTCGCGACAGCAACTGTCAATGTCGAGACGGCAGCTATCAGTGTCGCGACAGCAACTGTCAGTGAGTCGACTGCAATAATCTGTGTCGCGACAGCAATAATGTGTGTCACGACAGCAACTATCAGTGTCTCGACTGCTACTATCAGTGTCTCGACTGCAACTATCAGTGTCGAGACGGCAGCTATCAGTGTCGCGACAGCAACTATCAGTGTCACGACAGCAACTATCAGTTTCGAGACTGCAACTATCAGTGTCTCGACTGCAACTATCAGTGTCTCGACTGCAACTATCAGTGTCGAGACTGCAGCTATCAGTGTCGAGACTGCAGCTGTCAGTGTTGCGACAGCAACTGTCAATGTCGAGACGGCAGCTATCAGTGTCGCGACAGCAACTGTCAGTGTGTCGACTGCAATAATCTGTGCCGCGACAGCAATAATGTGTGTCACGACAGCAACTATCAGTGTCTCGATCTCGACTGCAACTACCAGTGTCGCAACAGTTACTGGTGACACACCTGGCGTGTACGACTAGTGCGATATTGCTTAGTAGTCAGCTAACTCGGGGTGCGAAAATGATTTAGAAAAACCAAAACAAGAAAAAGAAACAGATTGGACTCTAGTGTGTAGTGTATTTGTGTACTAGAATAGTTGTTATATAAGTACCTAGAATATCGCTCCATGTGTACGGGAATTATAAGGAATTTAGTGGAATAATAACTGCAGGAATACTCAGTGCAAGAACAATTAATTTTAATGCGGTGTTAATTTAGCGGGAACAATTTTATTATTCCTATTTTTGGCGGGAAACAATTAGCAAGTGCATATTCTAACGTTATGACAGATGACAGGTAACAAAAAAAGTGTTCCATTCAGCCTATGCTGTGATAAAGTGTATAGTCTATGGCTGTGTTGATCACAAGCTCCAACATGCCCCCGGGCGTTGAAAGCAACGGTTTCAACCAGATTCCGAAGACACGGGCAATGGGCAGATTCTGTTGAATGCCCGCCGAACGACTCCAGTGGAGGTCTTGATGTCAGCTACACGAGCGATGCCATCTGTTCCCGGGTGCACAGCCACAATTCGTCCAAGTCTCCACTTCAGAGGAGGAAGATTATCCTCCTTAATCACGACTAACGAGTTTAATTTTAGAGCATCTTTGCAGGAACGCCATTTGGACCGTACTTGTAACTCTGCAACATACTCCTTACTCCATCTGCTCCAGAAGTGTTGGCGGAGTTGTTCGATTCGTTGGAAGCGAGATAGATGGTTGGCAGAGTAATCCTGGTAGTCAGGTTGCGGTAAGGAAGTAAGAGACCGCCCAATAAGAAAATGTCCTGGCGTAAGCGGAGTATAATCTGCAGGATCTGAAGAAATCGGCGTCAGTGGACGAGAGTTCAAAATGGCTTCAATCTTAGTTAGTGCGGTGTACAGCTCCTCGAAAGTCAAATTACAATTTCCCAACACTCTTAGAAGGTGGTATTTTGTTGACTTGACACCCGCCTCCCAGAGTCCACCGAAATGCGGGGTATATGCGGGTATAAAGTGGAACCTTATTCCATCGTTCGCTGCACTTTCACCCAAGGACGAACTATTTAATTTTAAAAATTTAGAAAGGTCGTTGTACGCACCGACAAATGAGGCACCGTTATCCGAGAATATATCAAGGGGTTTACCTCTCCGAGAAATAAAACGATACAAAGCCAGTAAGTAGCTATTGCTAGTTAAATCGCCAACGAGCTCCAAATGGATGGCCTTGGTTGTAAAACAAATGAAAATTGCGACATACACCTTTACTAGCCTGCATCCACGACCTTGACGACTTGCACACATAATAGGGCCAGCATAATCAACGCCCGTGCTCTCAAAGGGATAACCTGGACGAAGGCGTTCTTGTGGTAAGTTACCCATTAACGGAGTTACGACCTTACCCTTCATACGGTGGCACAAAACACACTTGTGATAACAGACCTTTGTCAAGTTGCGACCTCCTATCGGCCAGTAAGATTCCCTAATGGAAGCTAGCAATAATTGTGGGCCAGCATGCATCAATCTTCTTTGCTCGAAATGAAATAAATATTTTTGTTAACTTATGAGTGGACTGTAATACTATAGGGTGCTTTTTACTATAAGCAAAATTAGAATTATTGAGACGTCCTCCTACTCGCATAATATTTTTGTCGTCCAAAAAAACATTGAACTTAAGAAGGGCGCTCCCTTTAGGTAAGCTCCTTTTATTTAAAAGTAATTCGTACTCGGGAAATGATTGAGACTGACTTTGAATAATTACAACATTTAGTGCATCTTGTAACTCATCGTGTGACAAATAATTAACCTTTGGATAATGTTTTCTGCATGACTTAATAAATCGCAATAGATAAGCAATAGAACGTATCAGCCGTGAGTAATTAGAGTAACGACTAAAATCAATCAAAACCTCACTTTGTAAATCATTAATGACAGCATTTAACACTACATTAGGTCGAGTCTCCGGTAACGACTCCAGTCCTGGACACTTTATTTGTGAAGGCCAGCCAGACGGGTCTAGTTCTAAGAATTTTGGTCCATGCCACCACAGATCCAATCCCTGCAGAACACTGATATCCACCCCACGAGATATGAGATCTGCTGGGTTTTGATCGGTTGGGACGTGCCGCCATGTACAGTTACCCGCCTTATCCAAAACTTCAGCAACGCGGTTGCGTACAAACGGCTGAAGTTTGGTAGGCATCATCTGTAGCCATCCCAACACGATGGTTGAATCAGTCCAACAATAGACCCGGCTGATCTTCACTCGCAGTGAGCTCATCACCTTCTCACAGAGACGAGAACCGACTACTGCACCACACAACTCCAGCCGCGGGATTGTTGTAGGCTTTATGGGAGCCACTCGACTCTTGGCCATCAATAAACGAACCAAATGCTTACCCTTATCACTAACACTGCGAATGTAGACGCAGGCACCATATGCGGCCTCAGACGCATCTGTGAAAATATGAAGTTCTAGCTCCGTATATAAATTGGAGACTACAATTCGCGGAATACGGAAATGATTTAAAAGAGGCAAAGACTTAATTATAATATCCCATGGTTTCCAAATGTCATTAGGTAGTGGTTGATCCCATGATAATTTATCTAACCACAATTTCTGTAACAATACCTTCATGGTGATAACAATAGGACCCAATAAACCTAAGGGGTCGAAAATTCGCGCAATCACGGATAGCAAATCACGCTTAGTATACCCATTCGAGGACTTAGTTAGATTTATAGGAAACCCTAACTCATCAGCACTGACATACCATCCAAGACCAAGCAATCTGTCAGGCTCATTAGGTCCAATGTTTAAGTCTAATGACGCCGGCAAGTTGCCTGACGCAGGAACACAATCTGACACTAGTTGAGGTTCATTTGACTTCCACTTTCTCAATGGCATACATGCCGACGCAAGCTCTTTCGTAACTTCAGTGCGAATGAATTTTGCTTCGTCTAAGTCATTCCCTCCTGTCAGTAAGTCGTCAACGTAAAAGTCATGTCTGATGATATCAGATATTTTAGGGTTCCTACAATCGAGTCCTATTTGTTTAAGGCATCGTGTCGCGAGGAACGGTGCACTAGCCGTACCGTACGTGACGGTGTTTAATTCATAAACATTAATCGGCTCACAAACAGTGTCACGCCAAACAATCTGTTGCAAATACCTATCCGACGGGTGGACGACTATTTGTCTATACATCTTCTCCACATCCGCAGATAAGACATACTTGTGGAACCTGAAACGAAGAATAATAGACAACAGATCGTCCTGCACAGTAGGACCGACCATCTGCAGGTCATTAAAGGACACTCCCGTCGAAGTAGGACAACTTGCGTTGAAGACAACACGAAGTTTGGTCGTGCTACTCGACTCACGTAATATTCCGTGATGAGGAATAAAATAACCAGTACACAAATTAGGTTTATTAATTTTTGTCATATGAACAAGTGACTCGTATTCTAACAAAAAATCGTGATACATTCTACTAAAGTCTGGCTTAACCTTTAACCTACGCTCTAAAGACTGTAAACAATATTCAGCTTTCTTAAACGAATTGCCCAGAACTGAAGGATCTTTCTTAAGGGGTATGCGAACACAAAAACGACCATCAAATAATCGTGTCGTATTTTTAACGAAATGATCCTCACACATTTTTTCTTCTGGCATGTAAGAATTGGAGGATTTCGCATTCACCTCCTCTAATTGCCAGAACTTTGTCAATTCTGTTCTAAGCCTTTCCCAGTCACTATCGCCATCGGAAACCATTTTAGAAAAATTACAATTTACATCATTCGACAGCAGTGAAATATAATTTTGAGTAATTGGACCGGAAACTATCCATCCTAAACGGGTTTCACATAATATTGGTTTTCCGGTACCTAGCTTTAGTCTTTGCAATCCTAACAACTCCCAAAAGAGGTCAGCGCCGATTAATAAATCGACAATTAGCGGGCTTATAAAAAGTAGGATCAGCTAAAATAATATTCGATGGTATTTCGAAATCAGAAATGTTTATTTCACGGCACGGTACGTTACTTGTAATGTATGGCAGAACAAAACAATTAAGTTCGAAAACAAAACTATCATCTAGTGATGTCACCTTAACACGACAAGTTTTGCCTACATGCGAAGTGACATTGTTGATGCCTAGAATAGATTTACTTACTTGGCTGGTTATTAAATTGAGTTGTTTACACAACCTGTCCGTTAAGAATGACGAGGTGCTACCGCTATCAAGAACCGCGCGAGCGAGATGCACGCAGCCATTGTGATCCCGCAGCTTGACCAGGGCGGTCGACAACAACACATCTTGCTGCTTATGACCACGGGGAGATGCAATGTTAGCTGACAAGGCTACGGTATTTGTATCAGTGGTAGTAGACGGTGAAGAAAACGATGCAGACAAGTTGTTGTTATCACGAAGTGTATTCGCAATAGTGCCTTTAGAATCTATGTGAATTAGTGTGTTATGCCTACGTTTGCATAGTTTGCAACCTGGTTTTTTACATTTATTAGCATAGTGACCTGAATGAAAACAGTTGAAACAGACTTTATAACTAGGCAGTAGTTTGAGACGATCGTCATTGTTTAATGCGAGAAACTGTGGACAATTGTTTAAAATATGATCATTGTTATTACATTTAGGACATACTTTAGGAGCTGATTCAGTGCTAGAACCGTTAGATTGTGTTGCTACCATAGACTTGATCTTAGGGCCTGATTTACCTGACGTTTGGGAATTATTATTGCGAACTATTTCTAAGGTCTCGATTAGATCGGCTCGATTACGTAAGAATTGCATAAATGCATCAAACGTGATCGTGCTGTCTTTGTCCATCCTACCTTTGTACTCTTCCCATTCACGATAGGTCCTTTGATCAAGCTTGCGAGTAACAATATAAATCAAAAGTGTGTCCCAGAATTTAATAGGTTCCCCTAACAACTCCAATGCACGCAAATCTTTATTTAAGTGATCGATCAAACCTTTTATTGCAACAGAAGATTCCCTTAAGATCGACTCGATATTAAACAATGCGGACACATGATTTTGCACCAGTAATCTTTTGTTGTCAAATCGATCACATAACACCTTCCATGCCACAGAGTAATTGCTCGAAGAAAACTCAATGGATTTAATTACTACTGCAGCAGTTCCCTCAAGAGATGCTCTCAAGTAATGGAACTTATTGATTTCGTCAATGTCATCGTTACAATGAATTAGACTAGTAAAGGTGTCGCGAAATTCTAGCCAATTAGAATATAATCCACCAAACTTTGGTAACTGAATCGTTGGCAATTTAACCGGCTTATGCATGCCAGCATGCGTACTTTTACAGCTTTCCATCGATTTATTATCCTTATTAAAATCACTCACAATATTTTGTGCTCTGGACAAGGATTGATAATAACGAGACTCGAAATCAGAACGCTCAGAGTATTGTAATTTGAGATCATCTACAATGCATTCCAGACGTAACTGTACCTCATCATACCGCTCGTACAACGACTCGATCTTGCCCATACGCAACTCCAATTCCGACACATCACAGTTTGATAACTCTTTGTCCTTAAGTGAGTCCAGAAAGTTGATGAACGCAGTCAAACGACCTTTATAGCTACCTCGCTTTTTAACTAAATCCCTTTCCTCGGACATACTGGGAGACGAGTGTTGTCAACCTGAAATTGATACAGGAATACAATTATAAAACGAACAATGTTATCTTAATACACATCTGAAACTGTGTTTTATACACTTCCTGAATACTATTTTTAACAATGACTTGCACTAATATCGAACACTCTCAACTTACATGTATTATGTTAAGATACCTGCTAACACTTAACAAACACTGTTAAGTAGATAATTATGTGAATTAGTTACAGCTTTATACCTAACTTAAGTTTAAATGATGTAGCAAATAAGCTAACTATACTGTAATCTGTATAATTTTAAACTTAGTTTGGCTGTTGAATAAAATACTAATCACAATGCAACAAGTAGGTACCTAATGATTTTCATCTAACACAATACAATAGGTAATATACTGACCTTTTTATGAATATTTAGGTACTTTACTTATACTACCTGAGTGTTGGGTGACGATATTAAATTAATTATAAACGCCGTACACCGCTAATAGCTTGCTCGAGATCAATCCAATCCACTGGCAAACCTCCACGACGCGTGGATAATACAATTCTTAATTCCTTGATTATAACCGCTGATCTTCTTTATATTATACGTTATCCGGCTCGAAGGACCATGTACGGGAATTATAAGGAATTTAGTGGAATAATAACTGCAGGAATACTCAGTGCAAGAACAATTAATTTTAATGCGGTGTTAATTTAGCGGGAACAATTTTATTATTCCTATTTTTGGCGGGAAACAATTAGCAAGTGCATATTCTAACGTTATGACAGATGACAGGTAACAAAAAAAGTGTTCCATTCAGCCTATGCTGTGATAAAGTGTATAGTCTATGGCTGTGTTGATCACAAGCTCCAACACCATGGCTGAAAACATTGTACCTATATGTTGAGTAAAAGTTATGTAACGTAACTAAAACTGGCCCACATTCTTTTAATAAAACTGAAACGTATATTTTTTATGGATATTATCGTGTAATATTAATACTACGGCTACGTGTGTACCTGCGTGACTCAGTGAACAGTTACCTTCCGTCATGAAACGTACTTTTTACTTTATAATATTCATCTAACTTGACTGCTTCGTTGGTCTAGTGGTCGCAAGCGTGACTGCTGAGCGTGAGGTCCTGTGTTCGATCCCCAGGTCGGGCAAAGTGTTATTGGGTTTTTTCGTGTGGAATTTCTTAGAAGCAGCGCGGAGTCTGGATTTGTGCCCGGTTGATGACAATAGACTCGCTCTCTATTACATGGGACTTAAACTTAACGGTGAAATGAGTGTACTATACAGGGTGTTAACAAAATCGTGTAATTCCTTCAAACCGCGTAATCTATTGGTGATACAGATTAACCAAAAATTTAATCTATATCACCAATAGTTAATTTAATTCAATTTCTGAGTCTTTTTAGGGCCTTGGGTTATCTGACTGCAAAGAGCGATATCGCGTTAGTCATTCCTGCCAGCCGTGTCGCCGTACTTTCATTAATTTATACGTGGCATCGAAATGTTCACATAAACAAAATGAATTTTTTGCAAAAAAAAAAACTTATTTTTTTACTGAATCCTTATTAGATGGTTTAGATATGATCGGTAACAAAGCCGCATGAAAAAAAAAAAAATATTTTTTATTTTTAATCAAGCTAAATCCCGTGCGGGGCCCGTCTACACCGGTAGTAGATCATGTGGTTTTAAGGAATTACACGAATTCGTTAACACCCTGTATACCTCTGCCAATCCTTTGGAGAATAAGGCGTGATGTTATGATGAAATTCATCTAGTAATCGGATGTTTCGGCATTATGTAACAAATATATCTATGAGATATAAAACAAAGCAGTGTTGACTGTTCAAACAGTTCGCCAGTATATTAAAGAAGCTTACTGGTAACAAGGTCCACTCTACTATATCTACAGCCTTTAAACCTTTGTAATACAACTCAAACGTTGTAGTACTTACTAAATACTTGTCGTGGATTAATTATAATGTACAGTTCGATGATGGCATGGTTTATTCATTAAAATTGCTCTTTTAAACCGTACATATTAAAATTAAACAACCACCAACAAAAAATAGCAAAAAATACTAACTTGACGCGTAGCATATGTGCTACGACGTAGCGTAGCAAACATAAAGAGTGAAACAAATAAAAACAGATTTAAAAATAAATTGAAAACATATTATTTAGAAATGTGTTAATAAGTCTTAAAATAAGAAGTCTAAAAAGTGTATAAAGACTCGCCAGATCCCAGTCAAACCATTACTACGGTTTTATGGGGCTTAGTTTGTAATTTATTTGCTGTATGTGAACTTAAAATAAAATAAATAACAATAAAGCGTATCTGTGATCTCATCTCGTAACCTACAACGTAGCGTAGCTTCTTATCTCGTACCAGCACGAGCTATACGAAAATGGCTCATGTTGTGGTGAAAAGATTAACCAGTCAGCAAGTATGATAGCGGGGCTGACTGCCCAGGGTGCGCCGGACATACTTAAGTATCGTCACTCGGAGACTCTTTTCATGCGCCCCTAAACGTAGCTGTGATATCATCTCGTAAGCTACGACGTAACGTAGCAAAGTTTAGCTGTGATCTCAGCTCGTAAGCTATGACGTAGCGTAACGCAACGTAGCTGTGATCTCATCTCGTAAACTACGACGTAGCGTAACACAACGTAGCTGTTATCTCATCTCGTAAACTACGACGTAGCGTAACACAACGTAGCTGTTATCTCATCTCGTAAGGTACAACGTAGAGTAGCACAGCGTAGCTGTGATCTCATCTCGTAAGCTGCAACGGAGCGTGGCAGAGTATAGCGTGATCTTGTCTTGTAAGCTACGACAAAGCGTAGCACGGGGTAGCTGTGTTCTCATCTCGTAAGCTACGACGAAGCGTAGCACGGGGTAGCTGTGATATCATCTCGTAAACTACATCGTAGCAACCGTTAGTATAATATTAAATATCGGTCTTAATCATTCGTCGTCTAATTTGACTCCGTGTTATATCTAGTAAAAAAATACCACGTCCTCTCTACCCGTGGGTGCAGTGAGAGGCGACGAAGGAGTTATGTAGAGAGTATGGGCAGCCAGCAACTGTGTTACACCTCTGCTGAACCTACTACGGTAAATACACTTGATGGACGGTATAGTCTAACACATTCTGAATCTCTTCCAAAATCCACTCAGGGGACAAAACAGTTTCAGTTGTAATTCATAGTCATAACACTATTATGAAAATAATTTAAAGCGATATAACATACCGCGCAGTAGAGTACACAGTTAGACAAGTTAAAACAATCGTAACTTATACTAATTTAGTTAATTTAGTATTGTAACAATGTTTTATATGTGTTGATGATATTCGTACAAGTTATGTGTTCCTGGTAGTTATGGTACAGTTTTGATTATTTATTTATTAATTTCGGAATAAAAAACAGGAGTACAATTAAATGATACATGGTATCTTAATAGTTAAACTAAATACTTATCATACTACTAGCAACATTATCCACTTATTACTAAAATGTTGATTGTTAATGCAACGTGAGGTAATAATAAAAGCAAAAACAGAATACATGAATGAACGGAGTTAACAATTCAATTAATGCTTTCTAATAACTAAATTTATGGGATAGATAAAAGAGAAAATGAGAGAAAAAAAATATATCGCACCTTTAGTAATATAAAGGCATAATACAAAAAATAGTAGTTTTTTGAGAAATAGCGTAATAAGCTGGAAATCCAGAATCTTTAAACGCGATTTCGCAAAAAAACTACTTTTTTGTATTATGCACTAAGGGTGCGATATATACCACTTAATCTTATATATAAAGAGACTGGTACTGACTGACATTTCATTCATCAACGCACAGCCTAAACCACTAATGCTGGAAATATGAAATTTGGATAGTAGGTTCCTTACGTGACGAAAACATCCACTAAGAACGGATTTTTCGAAATTCAACCCCTAAGGGGGTGAAAAGGGTGATAAACGTTTGTATGCAAGTCCGTCATTTTTGAAGTAAGAAGCATGAAATTAAGTATTAAGGTTTCTGGTTAGGAGTAAAGGTATACGTGTTTGAGCGATTTTGGAAATTCAACCCCTCAAGGGGTGAAATAAGTGTTGTAAGTTTGTATGAGAAATCTGGTACTTTTGAAGTAAGAAGCATGAAATTCAATATTTAGGTTATTGGTCAGAAATAAACGTACACATGTTTCAGGATTTTTGGAAATTCAACCCCTAAAGGGGTGAAATAAGTGTTGTAATTTTGTATGAGAAATCTGTTACTTTTGAAGTAAGAAGCATGGAATTAAGTATTTCGGCTTCTGGTTAGAAATAAATATACACCTGTTTGACCGTTTTTGGAAATTATACCCCTAAGGGGTGAAATAGAGGATAAAAGTTTCTACGAAGTTAAAAGCATGAAATCAAATAATAGGCTTTCTGGCTAGGTATAAATACACGTTTTTGAACGTTTTTGTAAATTCTACCCCTAGGGGGTGAAATTGGAGTTGAAAGTTTTCTTGAAGTTAAAAGCATGAAATTAAATAATAGGGTTTCGGATTAATAATAAATGACCGTGTGTGAGCGTTTTTGTAAATTAAACCCCTAAGGGGTAAAATAGTGGATGTAAGTTTGTATAAGAAGTCTGGTACTCTTGAAGTGAGAAGCATAAAACATACACGTATTTCAGGGTTTTTGAAAAATCTATCCCTAGAGGGTGAAATATAGGATGAAAGTTTTTTTATTGTTGACACTTGCGCGAGAGTTTCTGGCATAGTATGTACCATCACCGTAATAAAGGAGGTGGTGCGCGAGTCGTATCGGATGGTTTTAAATAAAAATTCACATCGTTCATCCGATTTAGTTGAAACTTTGTATAGTTATTGTTACTCACGCGAAAGTTTCTGACATAGTACCTTCAACGTACAATAGGTGGCGCGCGAGTCGTATTGGATAATTGTTTGTCTTCTTTTATTAGAAAGAGAAATGTACTAACTGAAAATGATATTTGGAAAGTCGGTTCCTTTTGTAACGTAAGCATCCACTAAGAAGGGATTTCTCGAAATTTAACCACTGAGGGGGTGAAAAGGGTAATTAACGTTTGTATGCAAGTCCGTTATTATTGAAGTAAGAAGCATGAAATTAAACGTTAAGGTTCCTGGTTAGAAATAAATGTACACAGGTTTGAGTGCTTTCGGAAATTCAACCCCTAAAGGGGTGAAATAAGTGTTTAAAGTTCGTATGAGAAATTTGGTAGTTTTGAAGTAAGAAGCATGGAATTAAATATTTAGACTTTTGAAGAGAAATAATTATACACGTGTTTGAGGGTTTTTGGAAACTCTACCACTAAGGGGTGAAATACGGGCTGAAAGATTTATGTACTGAAGTTAAAAAGAGCATGCATTAAAATAATAGAGTTTCTGCTGGGAAATAAACATACACGTGTTTGATGTTTTTTGGAAATTCTATATATGAGGGTGAAATAATAAGTGTTGAAAGTTTGTTTGAGAAATGTGCTACTTTTGAAGTCAGAAACATGGAATTAATTATTTAGGCTTCTGGTTAGTAGTAAACATACATGTTTGAGGGTTTTTGGACATTCTGCCCCTAAGGGATAAAATAAGTGATGAAAGTTTTTTCGTAGTTAAAAGCATGATACCAAATAATTGGGTTTCTGGTTAGAAATAAATGTACATAAATGTTTGAGCGTTTTTACCAATTCAACCTTTAAGGAGGTGAAATAAGGGTTGCAAGTTTTTATGAAAAATCTGGTACTTTTGAAGTAACAAAGGCAGAAACTGACTGAAAGATCTATCAACGCAAAGCCTAACCCGCTGGGGTTAGAAACTTGAAATGTTCAAAGTAGGTGTACCTCTAATAACGTTGGCATTTACTAAGGAAAGGTTTTTGGAAATTCCACCGCTTATGTGGTGAAATGGATGTTGACGTTTGTATGAAAACCCTTATTCCATGGGTAACCCCATAAACTTAAAATTTGCACAAACACTGTTTAAAATAAATATAAAAGACGGACTTTTTTGATTTAAAACCTACATTTAAAAAGGGGCTTAAAGAGGGTTTAAAATTACACGCAAGCGAAGCTGCGGGCAACAGCTAGTAATTTATAAAGCTAAGATAGAATAGAATCGACTACAGATTTCCTAAATAGATGTGCTGTTAGATTAAAAATATCAATGTTTTCGAATCTAGCGTTGTAAGAATCCACAAGTTGGCGCAGAGGAGCGCGAAACCCAGCATTAGAGTTACAGACGTGCGTGGTGTATTAGTTACGGAAGGTTGCACTCTAGTGTTTATTCATTGTGAAAACGGCTAGCGTAGCCGTGTTTTGACGTATGTAGCTACACTATATCACATGATATCGGTTTTTCAGCAGAACTTCGCACTACTATAATAAAACAGCTCTGCTTGCGACCATTAGACCGGCAGTCTTTGTTTAATTATAGTATGTACTGTGAATTTTCCTAATATAGGTACACTGGTTTAATTAATAGCTTCAAAGGGCTAAATTACTTTTATAACATAAATTATCTTACTTCAAAACGGTCATAAGGATTCCCTCTTCAGCGAAAATATTGTGAAAGAGAAACTCCACGAATCTGAATGAGAGCATCCTTTACTGGATAAATAAACTAGGGGTCAAGGTCATGCGCAGACCTTGTAACCTACTACTCTTTATTAGGATAGCACCACACCAATCGATCGATTGTCGATCGATGCCATCGATCAACGTCGATTGATTGCGATAAAGTGATCATGGACCATCGATCCATCGTTGATGGACGTGGATCTACCATCGATCGATCCATCATCGTTCGATTGGTGTGGTGGCACTCTTAGGTGAATAAATCTAGCCGGGGTTGCGGTGCTTGCTGTAGTGAATCCCGTGACCCTGGACATAGATCAAAAGGAATAACATCGTGGGATTTTAGCCGGTAAGGGTCTGGTATAACACTTCGTCCGCCCCGAGGCGGGGGGTATCCTTGAGGATGTACAAGGTGTAACATAAATAACGCACAACCTCTTAAGGGGTCACTGTACTCATCATTACGAATAACTTTTACTATGGAACCAAAATTGAAATCACGAAAAAAAAACAGCTGTTCCCTACATTTATGTTCGCATAACTCGTCAAAATGTAGGGAATAGCAGATTTATTTTTTCGCGATTTCATGTTTGGTCCCATAGTAAAAGTTCATAATGATGAGTACAGTGACCCCGAGAGGTTGTTTAAGTTACGGTTCCCTATCCATTTGCATAAAATTTTAAGACCTAATATAACTTAGCATAATTTTGTTTGGCATAATTATATTTTCGCATAATATAATTACGCATAACAGCTTACGCATAATTTTTTTAAGCATAATTTCTCTAACCATAATAATGATTAAGCATAAAGTTCTAAAGCATAACTTTTTAAGCATAATATCCTAAAGCATAAATCTATTTACGCATAATGATATTAAAACATATTTTTATAGGTACCTATACGGTAGACGATTATTCGTCACCTACTTTCATTTTCACAATAAAAACTTAAGGGGATGTTTGTAAGGTTGAGGCTCTAAAGCAGAGTCGACGGTGTAACGAAACGTTACATGACTAATCATGTTTTATTAATTGATGTAGTTCAAAAACCTTAAAACTATTAATTAATTAAAATCTATTCTTAAAACTAAATCTAAATAATAACAATTTTAACTAAACCAATATTTAAAAATAAAGGAACACATTTACAATAAATTAATGTTCGTTCTTTGAGTATAGTAGGTATGCATTTCCGAACGCGCGGCGCATCTAGTCGTGTGGGGAGTTTTTTTCATAGCCTTATAAGGTGATACGTTTGCGCAGCTCGGCGCAGTCGCTACTAAGCTGAACCTGAGTGCACGTATCAATTATCACTAAATCGCGTCCCGTTGAAGCGCCCTAGCCGAGACGGACGTAATAAGTTAAATTAGTACATATTAAGTAGTACTTAATTAAAAGTGAAAGTTTTAAATTCCCGATTCTGGGTAAGTTTTGAATAGCACACAAATAATTACTAACATAATATCATCTCATGTTTACTAATTACTTTTCTGTGTTTTTTTATGTGTAATTCTATTTGTTCACATTGTGTTTTTTTAACAGCATTTAAATCATTCAGTTCAATATGGAACCGCTATTTAGATGCAATAATTTACGAAGTTGCTAATAATGCTTCATCATGCAATTCGGTTTTCTTCTACCTTCATATAAAAAAAAAATTAATATTGTAGTAATTTTTAAATTCTTAACGTTGCTTATGTTTAACGTATATTTCAAATTTAGTTTTTTTAACCGACTGCGGCAAACCCAAAGGAGGGTAATGTTTTGCGGCTTTCATTTCTTTTTTTCTCAAGCTTGCTTTTTCTCAAGCTTGCTTCGCTTTATTCTTGTAAACTCCGTTCTGATAAGTACCACCGCGACAAAACTACTACATTAAATTGGGTACTTTCCTGTTGTCGTCGGTGCTACCGGTAGGTAGAGAATATTAATATAAAAGAACGGAATATTAATATAAAAGATTCTAATGAACTGGAACGGTGGTTTCCAGGAACTACGGCCAGGTTAATACTGCCCAATTAACCTTCATCGTACAAGATTACGGCATACGGCGAAGAAACAACATCCGTGGCGCGCTGAGCAAGTCGCCCGCTGCACCTTCCCGCCAATCTCGCCGCGCCATCGTGCATCATCGGCCACCCACCATCTCCGGCCTGAGAGGACTGCTGCCGAATTTCTGCAGGGAAGTCCCTTTCACTGCAGGTGTGACAACAGACGGCCGTAAACCCACGACCTTACAAATTTGTGTGCCTCCGCATAGTCAATTTTATATTTTTATTATACGTTTGTATTATTGGACACACTCGTTTTTTATTTAGACACCGTCCTAATTATTAGATGACGATAAAACGGGTGGAGGTTACAACGGAGCCCCGCTGAGCGGGGCTCCTATTTCTGTCTGCAGGGTTTAAAGTAACCTAACACGAAGGGGATGACGGGGGCTTCGTTCGCTCGCTTCGCTCGCTCACTCTAGCCCCCATCATCCCCTTCGAACCTAACCTATCCGTGTCGGGGTGCGCCTGCGACTAGATTATTAGACAATGGTAAAAACATTTCTGATTATCATAACTGACGTTATGCTAATAGTCATTAGGCCTACTAACGTTATGCGAATCAAATTTATGCCAAAACAAATTAGTCTTTAAGATGATTATGCCAACATAAAAGGTATGCCTAAAAAAAATATGCCGAAGTATTATTATGCCAAAAAAAATTGTGCCAAAATCGTTATGCCGAAGTATATTAGGACAAAGAACAATATGCGAAAAGAAGGGATCCCATAAGTTACACCTTGCATATCGAAGGTCCGATGGTCTTTAGGGTAGACGAATCCTTGAGTGGAGATCATAAACGACAAATGCACCATAGGACGCCCCCCCGGGCCCAACCAAATAGAACAACGATCCGAAGAAGGTAGCTAGAGTGGACTCCATGCGAAAGGTGGAAGAACGAATGTTCTGGTTGTGACACCACTGGGAAGAGCGTTTCTTGGACTTTAAATGATAGGTTTAATTGTATGTTTACAACGTGTAAACCATGGCCTAGAAACAATATTAATAATATTATAAAGTATATCTCCATTTACATTTTGAGAATAACAATTTGTTGTGGGTGTACATCAGTACACCGTTCTCTACCTACCATTTCGCGGAATACAGTTATGTAATGTTTTTCTCTGTTGTAATAACAGATTAAACCGGGAACTAAAAATTTGTTATTATTTATTTACGGAACAGTTAGGCCTTCTACACACGATGTACATAAAAATACATACATAGAACTCTCAAAAAGACATTTATTTGTTAAGACCGTCTTTTATCGAAAAAAGTGATGCGACTCGTACTGTCCGTCGTCTGTGGAAGGCCTATAAGTATTTTATTTATATCATTTTGTGTAAGAATCAAATACTTTGTGCAAACAAGGTGTATATTCAGTCCGCCGGCGTTTGCATAAGACTCTCTATAAATAATAGCCGAAGAGTTACGGGGACCTGCCGGAGGGGGGAAGGGAGAGGGGGGGGAACTATCAAAACAAGACGAACATAATTGTTTTACGCACAATACGAACGGCTCGAGGCATTCGTCCGCGCGAAAGATGTTCATCACACCGAAGAGTACGCACAGCGCAAGCACGCGTTTACTGGTAACATGTTTGTCTTGAAATACACATTGAACCGTAGATATCAAATGGCCGTGGTTGGTGATTTTTATTGCAGTGTGATTATGATATCACTAGCTTCTGCCAGCAGCTCCGCTTGTGTGAAATTTTAAGCCCTCGTTAGGTGTAGTTATAAAATCAAAAAAATCTTTCATCCCCTATTTCACCTCTTACGGGTAGAATTTCCAAAAACTCTCAAACATGTGTATATTTATTTCTTAGCAAGAGCCTACATTTTTAATTCCATGCTTCTTACTTCAAAAGTAACAGATTTCTCATACAAATTTTCACCCCTTATTTCACCCCCTTAGGCGTTGAATTTTCAAAAACGTGTAGCTATATTCTAATCAGCAACCTTAATATTTAATTTCATGCTTCTTACTTCAAAAATGACGGACTTACATACAAACTTAAATCCCCTATTTCACCCCCTTAGAGGTTGAATTTCGAAAAATCCCTTCTTAGTGGATGCCTACGTTACAAAAGGCACCTACTGTCAAAATTTCAAGTTTCTAACCCCAGCGGTTTAGGCTGTGCGTTGATAGATCAGTCAGTCAGTCAGTCAGTCAGTCAGCTTCTGCTTTTATATGTATACTAGCTGTACCCGCATGCGTTGCAATGCACTTTTTCCTACTTACTACCTACCTACTACCTACCTACTACCTACCTACTACCTACCTACTACCTACCTACTACCTACCTACTACCTACCTACTACCTACCTACTACCTACCTACTACCTACCTACTACCTACCTACTACCTACCTACTACCTACCTACTACCTACCTACTACCTACCTACTACCTACCTACTACCTACCTACTACCTACCTACTACCTACCTACTACCTACCTACTACCTACCTACTACCTACCTACTACCTACCTACTACCTACCTACTACCTACCTACTACCTACCTACTACCTACCTACTACCTACCTACTACCTACCTACTACCTACCTACTACCTACCTACTACCTACCTACTACCTACCTACTACCTACCTACTACCTACCTACTACCTACCTACTACCTACCTACTACCTACCTACTACCTACCTACTACCTACCTACTACCTACCTACTACCTACCTACTACCTACCTACTACCTACCTACTACCTACCTACTACCTACCTACTACCTACCTACTACCTACCTACTACCTACCTACTACCTACCTACTACCTACCTACTACCTACCTACTACCTACCTACTACCTACCTACTACCTACCTACTACCTACCTACTACCTACCTACTACCTACCTACATGATGTCGAACGGGATAAAAAGTATCCTATGTCCTTCTCCTGGCTCTAAACTACCTCCCTGCCAATTTTCAGCTAAATCGGTTCAGCCGTTCTTGAGTTATAAGTGAAGTAACTAACACGACTTTCTTTTATATATATAGATATAGATCAGTGATAGTGTCCATAGATATTGCTACCATGAAAATGGTTTGTGTATCTACACTACCCTTTAAGAGCGCGTACGCCGTACGGCATTTCATACTTTTCAAGTCTTTGTTTTTCGTAATGACTGAACAGATTTTGATGAAACTTCGCACACATAAGCAGGACGCTTAGGTCTAAAAAGTTAGTAAAAACATTTTCGAAATGTCTTACTTAAAAAAAGATAATTAGAAATTTCTGTTTCTATGGAAAATTTAAAATCGGTCTAAGTAATTGTACATAACACAATTTTCAAAAATGTTTTCTACTAACTTTTTAGTCCTATGTATCCTGCTGATGGGTATGAAGTTTCATTAAAATCGGTTCAGTCATATCGAAAAATAAGGACTTGAAAATTTGTATGAAATGTCGAACGGCGTACACGCTTTTTAAATAAAACAATCAGTAAGACCGATTATCATGAACAACTATGTATTTATTCAGAATTAATATAATTTACAGAAAATAAACGAGTCAACCGTTCGTTTTATAATAGGTATTCTTCTCGTTACCACCGCCATGACAAAAGTGAATATCTCACTCCGTGACATGGTTGACAGGCCAAAAATCATAACCATAGATAATAAAATACTAGTGAAATGAAGAAATCGATTACAATTAAACTATTTGCATTACAATATTTTGAAATGTTAACACGCTCTTCAGTAGTGTTTTAGATAAGCCTAAAGACACAAACTGTCATATTTCGGCTTATTCCAAAAACTACTTCGTGGATTTTTGGTGCAGTTATTCACAAATACCTCAAAAATTTTGTTAATTTCATTATAATTCTTGTGATGTTCTTTAGATACACGTCGGTGTAAGCTTGTTGATCTGTCGGTACTTCACAAATCTAAATAGTGAGTTCTTTGTTTATGTTATTTGAAGAGACAACTTGTTTGTCGACGACTTGACGGACGACGACGGACAAAGCCGACGATCGTTCTCAGTGCGGAGTCATTAACAATCAGTGTCAAGACATAAATGTCAGTGTAGCGATGTCAACTGTCAGTACGGGACATCAACTGTCAGTGTCGTGACATCAAGTGTCAGTTTCGCGACATCAACTATCAGTTTCACGACATCAACTGTCATTTTGCGATATCAACTGTCAGAGTCGTGATATAAACTGTCAGAATTGCAATATCAACTGTCAGAATTGCGACATCAGCTGTTAGAACTCAACTGTTTTTTGTTCTTGCGGTAGCGATAAATGATCGGTTCTAATTCACCAGATAAGGTTTGTAAAAATTTTGAAACGAATCATAATTACTTATGTGTTAGAACATTTCGTTGCCACACATAAATTAATGAAAGCATGGTGACACACCTGGCGTGTACGACTAGTGCGATATTGCTTATGCAGTCAGTTAACTCAAGGTTTGACCAACCTATAGAAGAGGTAGAAACAACAAAATTTTTAGGGCTCCACATAGACAAAAAACTGAATTGGAAACCCCATATCGAAATCTTGTGCAAGAAAATAAGTAAATCTGCTTACGCACTGCACACATTGTCATCTATAATAGGTGTGGAGGCGTTACTCACAGCCTACTATGGTTTAGCTGAATCCCATCTACGCTATGGTGTCATTTTTTGGGGTAACTCAACAGAAAAAGACACGGTGTTCAAGGCTCAAAAGAGATGCGTACGCTCAATGTTTAAAATGAAACCTACTGATAGTTGTGTGCCTTACTTTAAAAAATATAAAATTCTAACTTTGCCATGTCTATATATTTTAGAAATAGCTGTTTTTGTTAAAACAAATCCCCATCGATTCAAACGATTAGATGAAGTAGTCCCACGTAATAGGCGCGACAACAGCAGGATATGCCTTCATACTGCGGGAACAACCCTTATACGCAAAAGTGTCTTCTGTATGGCTCCTATCATATTTAATAAATTGCCTAAAAGTTGGAGAGAACTGCCCTTGTCACTTTTTAAAAATAAGCTACGGATTTTTTTAGTACATAAAGTATATTATAATATTTTAGATTTTTTAAATGAAAAGGACTTTTCTCTTCCGACTGCTAATATAGTTAAGAATAATAAGTAGGTGAATCATGTAAGTTTAAGTTATCTTTCTCTCTTTAAATTAATTAAATGTGTTTGATGTGATGCTTTCTCATTTATATTTTTTGCATGCCGATTGGTAAAATATGGCTGCACTTTACTATGTGTAACTCCATTTTGTACCCATATTTGCAAAATAAATCATCTTTTATCTTTATCTTTGAAAATTATTTAGAAAAAGAAAAACGAGAAGAAACATTTTTTTATTCATTACAATTACCAATTAGGCATCCTGTATTTTGCAATTTCTAGAAATTTATTGAGTCATGGCTTGGCTAAATGGGGAACTTATTGTTGTATTATAAGAATCTACGTCTTAAAAGGAATTCTATGCAGCCAAGTTCACCCTATAGCAACGTTTCCTTCAATCATGTCCTGAGCTGCTTACGACTAAATTAACTTTTAATTTTTCTCAGAATTTATTTTTTTCATATCAACGAGACTTTATTACTTTCTACAAGCATTTCAAAGCAAATTAATATTCTCGGAACATGCCATTGAAGGTATTATCGTTCATTCAAAATATAATGAAGTGCAGTTACTACGAATACATGTCATTGTGAGGCAAGGCAGAAGGTTCACTTTACACAGAAGTTAAGTAGCGAGCTAACTTGCCCAATTGGCGAGTTAAGAAATAAGTTGTTGGTAAATAGACTGGCATTCTATTATGATTAAATAAAAGTAAAAACCAACTTAAAAAAAACTAAAAAAAGAGTGAAATAATTAGCAAATTAACAGTTTGAGAAGTCGGTGAATTTTATTTGTTTTTAGTGTAGAATTACAGCGACTTCTGAAACTGTTAATTTTATATCATGCTAATTATTTCACTCTTTTATTAGTTTTTTTTAAGTCAGTTTTTACTTTTATTTAGTTTTTTATTAAATACGTTTTAGTGCCATAAATTACACGGTTTAAGATCACAAATTTAAGTGACACGATTGCAGAATCTTTCCAGCAACTAGGTAGTTTTCTTTAGAAATAGGTATTAATGTATAAGTATCATGACGGCTCCTTACAAATACATACAATCTTCTTTGTTCTTGGCTAATGTTTCTGTGATGACAGTTAAAACAGAGATTGAAAGTCCTCATCAAAACTTTTGTTTAAGAAAACCAACAACAACACAAACCAAAACGTTATTTTTTGTCTTTGTTGATTTTTTCAAAAAGCGCTAAATGAATTTCAATCAAATTGATATGGGACCATCTCTGAAGTATGGCCTACCAAGCAAAAAAAGAATCATCAAAATCCATTCATAATTGGCGGAGATATCGCGTAACAAAAACAAAAAAAAAATACATTCATACCAATTCAGAACCTCCTCCTTTTTGAAGTCGGTTAAAAATACAGATTCGGGTCGCGTAAAAACTTTAAAAGGCACAAAATATCTGTATTTGTTCATTCACTTCTATCTATCCGTGACCAATACCCCAAGTGTGAGTTTTTTTCGTTAACTACTGTAGTTGCGTCACGACAAAAGTGTATGAAAATTTAGGCTGCGTCTCTAGGCGCACCGTTCGCTAACTACAATTCGCGCGTTAATTGAACGGTGCGCCTAGAGGCGCAGCCTAAATTTTCATACATTTTTGGCGTGACGCAACTACAGTAGTTAACGAAAAAAACTCACACTTGGGGTACAATATACGGTGTAATTCGACCGAAACGTCGGAATAAAACAGATATTTTGTGCCTTTGGTTCTGAATTGGTATGAATGTATTTTTTTTTTGTTTTTGTTACGCGATTTCTCCGTATCTCCGGAATCTGTATTTTTATAATGTGTACAAATCGCGAAAGTTTAAATGACATTCTATTCTTTGTGCGAATCAGTTTCGAAGTCCTCCTCGCTACGTGTGTAAACGGCGTTGTCCGAACCAGCTTAGTACATGCATCAATTAGTTAGCGAAACGTCGAATATGTTAGTGATTTTGTTTACGACGTGCGGTGTTGAATGACACTTTTACTAACCTCACATAAAAAGATGTTGTGGTACTTACCCCCAGCGGAAGCAATGTTAGCGATATTTTTATAGGAGTGGAGCTTCTGATGTGTTTGTTATGTGACCTGCAGCGGAGCACATTAAGATGGTATCGGTTAAGAGACAGCCGTAGGGCTTCTGTCCTCACCGCCATCATTACTAAAAGAAGAAATTAATCAAATTAAAATAGACGGGGCTACCGGGGTGAGTCAGTAGTTTAGTTGAAATATTACGAAAATAAGATAACTTTAAAAAAAAAGCCGTCTTCAAAAAATAAACGGAGTAAAATAATTATCATATAATAAAATTAAAATTATCAGTTTCATAAGTCGGTGCATTCAGTTTGTTTCAGCGTGGAATTACACCGATTTCTGAAACTGGTAATTTTATTATGATAATTATTTTACTCCTTTAATACTTATTTAGACTAGGTAATTAAAATGAACACAAAAATGTGATGATACCTGTTGCTGACGGAGACTTTCTACGCTATGTTCCCCGAATGACAGTGGAGGCACAGGAACGTGATTTTTGTTTGCGATATTGTGGAAAACACAATATACATTGACTCTCTTGCCTGCTATCACCGGATCATAATGCAAAGCACAAGCGAAAATTAAACATCTGAAAAAAAAAGCAATAAGCATACTCATTTAAGTGTGTGCTTGTATAATAAAAGCCGATTAAGCTAGTTATCTACCTGAGACGCACCTTCAAAACACCAATGCAACGATCTACTGTGTTGAATGCAGTCACATGCTTTGTATAGTATTATTGCTGCGGAGTCCCTTCCACTTCACTTCCCGTCACAGCGGCGTTCCGTAGGGATACACGGAGTGAGGTCGTCCACTAGATTCCTAACGGTCTCCTTTCCAAGACGAAACGTTTTGACGAACTCCGCCTCGTCAAGATCTTGAAAGGGATCCAATGTTCTTCATAATACCGCGCGAGATTGTCGACGGCTTCGACGCTCAGAAAGCCGACGTTGTTGAGACTGAATCCTTTCTAATACGTACCGTCACAATAAGTAATTCATTACGCACGTAATATTATTAAAATTAACGAAATATTTGACGAACACCACGGTTGTAAATAACAACAATGTCACAAAAGGCTGTCTCTGCAAAATTGTTCATTCAAAGACAAAATGGTCATTGGAAGAGCTGTCAAGAAATAGCACCATACCTTTTTTGCCTACCATAGAGGTCTCTCTATGGTAGGTATATAACAATCGTCTGATTGTTATATTGTTTTCACGATATGAAGATTAAAATGACACATGTCAATAGGAGTTGCTAGACATGTGACTGTAGTCGATTCAACTATCGATAAAATTTGTAAAATTTCAGCGAGAATTTGACAAATTATTGTAATGTGATTTTATGTACATTTCAAATACTTGTGATTTAAGTAATTAGGATTAAGTCAATTAGCATGCATATCTTCAACAATGGGTACACTACAATAATACGAAAAACTAAATTCCGATATTCTTAATCCCGATTTTTATAATACTGATTTTCATAATTCCGAATGGTTTAAAACTCCTAATATGACAATTCCGATTAAACATAAAACCTACTTTTATAAATCCTATATTACAAAACGCCTAACGTTTACAATTACGAATATCAAAATGCCGAGTTTCAATACACCTAACAATAAAAAGTCAGATTCAACAATAATCCGAAACATCAAAAATACGAATTCCGATTATTAAAATACCTATTAATTAAAAGTCCGAAATTAAAACGCCTAGTAAACCTAAATAGCAAAACAGATTAACACACAATGGTTCAACTTTATCCAAAGGGAACAAGTTAATTATTCATAGGAAGGTAGAAAAATAAACTAATAACAGAATCACTTTCCCTACTTATAACAACATAGTTGTGGGAAAAATATTTTTCTCTCATTTAAATATTTTTTTCTTTAAACTCACCATTATGCAGTCGCATCTAACCAACTGCTCACCATTACGCGCTTTTTTATTAAGTATATGTAACTAATCGGTTCCATCGTATTGAGTCGCAGTTCTAACCTAACCTAACCAACTGCTCACTGTGTTATGTTTAATACTCTATTGCTTGACATAACGTTTATTGTTTTCGGAAAATTACAAATCGGAATCACGGACTAGAAAAAAAAGAAGGACTCCGCGCCACGTGTATCGAAAGTGAAGCACCATAAGTATGCCGGACCGTTTGTACAAACATGCCTCACGCACACATTTACATCAGAAGGTGCCGACCGGCCGCCATTACGCGGCACCGCGCCGTCATTGTAGGTACTGTCTACGTCAAGTAATAAAATAAAATAATGCCTTCTTGTGTTGTGAAATGGTTTAAAAATAATTCTACATCCCAGAAAAAGTGTCAAGGAATAACATTCACAAGTAAGACACTTATTTAACCTGTTGATTTATTGTATTTTTGACATTTTAAAATCATTACTATTGGAACACAAAACCTCAAAAGACATAGTAGTGCTGTCGGAAAATAAATGGGTAATTTTCCCGAGAGATTGGGTAATCCATTTTTTTGTGTTGTTTGTGATTTTTTTGCAAGTATTGAATATGATTATTTTTATAGATTTCCTACGGCAAATCAACCATGGAATGATGATTGGATTAAAATAATAAGAGCCTGCAGAGATGAAGAACATTGAATTCCGTCGAAAACGTTTTTCTTGTCACTCATACAAAATAAATACTGAATTTTAAGTTTTAACTAAGTATACGTTTGTAATTTCAATTAAATAATGTAAGCGGACTTCTTATATGGCTTCATTTAAAGAAATGAAACTTTCAAAATATTAAAAAAAAATGGGGAAATGTTCATTTATCTGGTATCCCTCAAATCACGCACACATAGATCGGTACGGTGCTTCACTTTTGATATGCGTGGCGCGGAGTCCTTCTTTTTTTTCTAGTCCATGATCGGAATGCTGTTTTTCGGGCCAAGAATACATCGGATGTTTAATTCTTCGTACTTTTGAAAGTCGGAAAATAAATAAATCGTATTTACAGCATTCGGTAAAATAACTTTCGTGTTTTTTAATAATCGGTATTTTATTTTAAAGGAATTATCAAATTCGGATTTTTGAACATCGGAATATCCAAATTCGGAATAAAATATTTCGGAATATTTGGGTGTTCCCCTTCAACAATAGACGATTACGTGCTGATGTGATAATGAATCCAGCAGGTATGGGATGAGTGAAAATAAATGTTTATTTATCACCAATAATAAGCCCAGTAGCCGGGTCGCGAAAAAGAGGTTTATCTTGCGAAAGGTTCGTCGGTCCTGAATTTTGGATGTGTTATGTTAGGTGTTTTTATGAAAAGCCAACAAACAGACACACAGACAGAGAGAGAAATAGACAGTCAAACAGAAAGACAGACATGGGCTTCAAACCTATAAAATACCCCTGATTTTGAGTCGGGAATGAAAAATAAGAATTTAATTTTCTACAAAATTGATGTGAATAATTTTTGGCATAAAACCCATAAGGAGTTATTTAATAAAAACTCATTTTTGGGTTCTTTAACCAAAGATGGCAGAGCGCGCCGAGGTCACTCAAGGTACAAAATTTGTAATTTTTATAAGAACACATATCCATAACACGTATCCAAAATTTAGGACTGACCGACCTTTTGCCAGGCAACTGGGCTATAATGAGCCTTATTTTAATTATTCAATCAACTGAGCCTATCGTCTATTATTATTACGATGGTCAAAATATTCATTCTGTTAATATAAATTTATCGAAATTATTTTATCGATACGCACGTCTCTGGCAACTGGTACCATCTGACGCAAGTTTGAAAACGCGTCGGTGTTTTTTCAAAATCATATACCTATGTAATATATAATTATGGCGTTAAACACATATAATATATTGTTTCTATGTTTCTGATTTTAAAACAACCTTTTGGGTAACGCTTTATTAATATTTTAAATTGATTTAATACTTGTTGAATTAAATTGTCATACACAAGCGCCATTACAATTTATTTTCATGTCATGAACTGACATCGTACAGCAGTTGTAGTACAGTTGTATGCGCCCAGTTGTAGTAGTACAACTAGAACGTCAACTACAGGGTATTAACGAATTCGTGTAATTCCTTCAAACCGCGTGATCTGCTGGTGACACTGATTGACCCTGTACAAGATTTTTTCAGAACCAACAATTTTTTTTTTTTCAAAATGTGTACCATCCCTTTCTGTATCTGAGTAATTTTAGCGTTCCAAGTTAACTGACTGCGTGGAGCGATATCGCGCTAGTTGTGCCGGTCAGCTGTGTTGCCGTGCCTTCATTAATTTATGCATGGCATCGAAATTTTCAATATAATACATATTTTTTTTTGGAAAAAAACTTTTGTATTTATTTTTAATCAATCTAAATCCCGTGCGGTGTTAATCTATACCATTAACAGATCATGTGGTTTGAAGGAATTACACGAATTCGTTAACACCCTGTATATACGATTTGTGTATATTTTTTTAGTTTTTGTTGATTTTTTCAAAAAGCGCTAAATCTATTTCTATAAAATTGACATGGGACCAAACGGGAAGTATACCCTCTCAAACAAAACAAGAATTTTTCGAATCAGTTCATAATTATCCATTTTGTTTCTATTTTATGTATGGTCGCGGACTCGAAATGTTTATCAGATTTCAAAGTCGATTCCTTCTCACACTGTGTGCATTAAGATTTAAGATGTCATATCAACTTATGTCATATCGACCTTATGAAAAAGTAATGTGTAAGCAATTATAGACTTTAGGGTGGTAAACATTTTAAGTCCACGACTGTACTTAATGGGTTTGCAAATAAGCCGACGGCCTTCCTGATGAAAGATTATAATTGTAGTCGTCGTCGTCGTGGGTTCTTTTCGGTACACAGCAATGTTGCTTAGCAGCAGAAAGAATACTGATAGTACAGACGCCAGCACATCTAGCTACTACAATCTGTCAAATTTATTTAACAGATTTTCATCTTTATCCCGAAAGCATTAGGTTCAAGGTTGATTGGGAAAATTTTACAGTTTTGGGTAGGTTGACCTGCGTCTGTGCACCCCTGGACGAACTGTTGTCACACAGAACTCTAATATGTTCTACTAATAAAATCCTTTTGACCGCCTCATTGGTCTAATGGTCGCAAGCGTAACTGCTGCGCGTGAAGTCCTGGGTTCGATCCCCAGGTCGTGCAAAGTGTTTTTGGGGTTTTCCGTTTGGAATTTCTCAGTAGCAGTCCGGAGTCTGAATATGTGGCCGGTTGACGGCAATAGGCTCGCCTTCTTTTACATCGGACTTAAACATAACAGCGAAATTAAGGTGTACTATACCCCTCTGCACAACCTTTCGGAGTATACAGGCGTTATGTTATGTGACATCTTAAAAAAATGTAAAATGTTCATTATTATTAAAACTAAACAACAAAAATCACGTTCGATGTTCAACAATGTTCCTACAACAGCTACTGTTACTAGCGCATACGACGGCGGCTATTCGGATGCGTCGTTCCGGACGTAACAAGTTATTTCATGATCTCGAAACCTTTACTGAAATGTAAACATAAACTACACTCACCGGCATAATTAGCGGAACGCAACAAAAACCGTGTTTTTTCCATAATTTTGTATTGCACATTAATGTTTAAATATTTTATAATTAGGGTTAAATGCTTTAAAAGGACAAACAATCAATAATCATTTAATTGAATTTGGCAATTTAAATCTTGTATTTGCTAAAATATCCATTTTGTAACTTTCGGCGCATATTTTTTGGAATAATTAATTTGCTATTTATTTTACTTCTCTGTTTGTTTAATCACCATTTCTCTACTGCTAGGGTCCTTATCAGTATTATGACATGTTTTTCCACACAGTTTTTTAATCCATTATCTTTTCTTAAGGCAAATCGTCCCCATACTCTTATGAAACACTTTTTAATCCTCTAATGTTTCTGGGTGGCTGGATTTTTTTCTCTAATCCTATTTCCCGTCAAGGCCAAGTCATATTCTATTGGACTCGTGTCCGGGGTCCACGTTGACTCACCCTGGTGGGTTATTACAACATTATATGAAATTGCGGACTACAAATACACAGTCCGGCCACACATAATCGTGCACAATTTTTTTTCTTGTCTGATAATTTGTCAAGTGGCATCGCATGAGGTTCTGGGATGTCTATCCTGCAAAAATAAGTAGCCAGTAAGCCTCCTTTAATAATGACTAACTCCGTGTGCGCTTCAAAACAAATGACACCCCAAACCACTACTGGAGCCTCCAGTATAAGGCACATTCCTGTAAAATTTGAATGTTTAAAGCGATTCCCTTGACGTATCCTTATTCTATGCCTCCCATCCAAAAAATATATATCAAAAAACAGCTTGCCCCTGAGAAAAAATCTCTTTCTAACTCCTTAGTCCGATTTCGGTGATATTGAGCAAAACTTAATTTCACTACGCGATGACCAACAGCACGTTTTACTTAGACATTCAGCAGTCGCGTTAGGCATCAGATTACCTTCAATGAGACGTCGACTTTCTTCTCGCATACTCACAAGCAAAATACAGACCACGTCCAGGATGTTACAGGTCCGAATAGCAGCATTGCGCCAATTTTTCAGAGCCTTAATCGGTATGAACTGTCATAAACCAATCATCAGCGGCGCTTTTTCCTTGATTTCTGCATTATTATCGTCTTCTAACGAAACATCTTGTCTGCCTGTACCGATGGACATTGCGAGGAATGACTAATATCGATACACCCAGTGCTTAACTTACTGCACGATGGGTTTGACGTAGCTTTTGTCACAGGTAAATTACTTCTTTCAGCCTCTACGCAATGTTTCTTCTCCAAATGCAATGAATACACTAAGGCCAAACCACCAGTACTTAAATAAAACAAAGTTCCGATCAAAAACACAAAACGTCAAAATCTTTGTAAAATCAAAATTGGGCCTAATTTACCTCTAATCGCTTAGGAAAACCAATTTTTTCTTCAACATGCAAGTTCTAATTGAAGGTTCTTTTGAATAAGAAAAAACGTCCTAGCAATAACAGTACCATATAACAAAAAAATGAAAACGTTCCGCTAATTATGCCGGTGAGTGTATAACATTATTTCTGTACTTTGTATTGGTACCTGAACTCATAGTACCTGGCCTCAGAGTACCAGCCCTCAGAGTACATGCCCTCATAATACCTACCCTGAGAGTATCTGCCCTTAGAGTACATGCCCTCAAAGTACTTGCCCTCAGAGTATCTGCCCTCAGAGTACCTGCTCTCAGAGAACTTGCCTTCAGAGTACCTGCCCTCAGAGTACCTGTCCTCAGAGTACCATCCCTCAGAGTACATGCACTCAAAGTACCTGCTCTCAGAGAACTTGCCTTCAGAGTATCTGCCCTCAGAGTACCTGCCCTCAGAGTACATGCTCTCAGAGTACCTGCTCTCAGAGTACCTGCTCTCAGAGTACCTGCTCTCAGAGTACCTGCTCTCAGAGTACCTGCTCTCAGAGTACCTGCTCTCAGAATACCTGCTCTCAGAGTACAAACCACATTGGTATTTGACATAGATTTGACATTTGCCTTTGCAAGCAACACCACAACGAATTTACTTATATACTGGGCGCTCTGTATTAGATAATATATTTTGCGGACAAACCCGATTATTTAAGAAATTCAAAACCAATTAAATTGACGATACCTTAAATCATACCCGTAGATGAAGGACGACGAATGTTCCTCTAAACACGAAGTTGAGTAAGGTCAGGTATGCTCTTGTTATCAAACGCTGAACGTGTTTAGTATTCTGTGTACAATTAATACATGCGACTGATTATTGTGTTATATCGTTACGTACGTTACTACACACGCATCGCGATGGTTCTCGTCGTCTTTACTTGTTGTTTATCGAGATCGTCTTCTTATAACTTACATTGGCTGCGTGGTCCAGTGATTGTAAGTACAGTTGCAGAGCATGAGGTCTTGGATTTAGTTCGTAAATCTTGCAAAGTGACTCAGACTCGGAGTGCTTTCAGCAACAGCCTGTAGTTTGGTGTTGTTTTTGACAAATAAGCTCACGCTATTACATGTGGGACTGAATACTCTCATTGGCGATCTTAAGGTGTACCGACAGCACACCTCAGCTCACGCCTTCATGACGAGCCTTCTTGATACAGACGACGTTATGTGACGTCACGTATAATTATGTATTTATTTTAAAACAGGCTCTGTACTTACAGCAGTTACTTACCGACCGTTTAACTTTTTTATTAAATCATAAGATGTTAATGATACTAACGACTGGCTCTGTGGTCACTAACTCAAGTGCTCAGCGTGGTTTTTACCCTTTATTTAGGACTAGATTCAGTTCGCAGGCTGAGAAGATAGCCCCTAAATCACTGCAAACGAGAGGCTGTTTACGAAGGTGTTAATTATGTCAGAAGCATAGGCTACATCATCTTCCTTCCACCTCACACCACAACCATCATCCGTTTACCACGTGTGGTGACAGTAGCAGTATTTCGTTATAACATACTAGCTTCTGCCCGCAGCTTCGCTTGCGTGAAATTTTGAACCTTGATTAAGCCCCTTTTTAGTGAAATACAAAAAAACTATCTTTTCTTATTTACTTAAGAGTGTTTGCACCAAATTTCAAGTCAATAACCCCATAGAATAAGGATTTTAACGTAAACGTTAACAACCAATTTCACCCGTTTAGAGTTGTAATTTCCAAAAACCCTTCCTTAATGGATGCGTGCGTTATTATAGGTACCTACTGTCAAAATTCCAATCTTCCAACCCCAGCGGTTTAGGCTGTGCGTTGATAGATCGGTCGCCCAGTCAGTCAATTTCTCCCCATACTTCTATCTTCAAAAATACCAAATTTTTCATACAAACTTTCAACCCTTATTATTTCATCCCCGTAGGGGTTGAATTTACAAAAACTTGCAAACACGTGTCCAATTATTTCTAACCCGAAACCCTATTATTTGACCTAGTGATTTTAACTTCAAGAAAATTTTCATCCCCTATTTCACACCTTAGAAGTAGAATTTCCAAAAACCCTCTAACACGTGTATTATTTCTCACCAAAGGCCTAATTTTTTAACTCCATGCTCCTTACTTCAAAAATACCAGATTACTCATACAAACTTTCAACACTTATTACCCCTTAGGGGTTGAATTTCCAAAAACGCTCAAACACACGTACATTTATTTCTAACCAGAAACTTTAATATTTAATTTCATGCTTCTTACTTCAAAAATGATGAATGATAAAAACTTTCATCTTCTATTTCACCTTCTAGGGACAGATTTTTCAAAAACCCTGAAACACGTGTATGTTTTATGCTTCTTACTTCAAGAGTACCAGACTTCTTATACAAACTTTAATCCGCTATTTTACCCCCTTAGGGGTTTAATTTACAAAAACGCTCATACTTGTACATTTGTTTCTAACCATCAAAATAATCTATTATTTGATTTCATGCTTTTATCTTATCTTACATAAAACTTTCACCTCCTATTTCACCCCCTAGGTGTAGAATTTATAAAAACGTTCAAATACATATATTTATACCCAGCCAGAAAGCCTATTATTTGATTTCACGCTTTTAACTTCGTAGAAACTTTATTTTAATTATTTTATTTATTTATTTATTTATTTGCTTGAAATATGGTACACAAGTTGTTACATAAAAAATAGACCAAGACATATTTCACCAGTAATATAGGCATGCAAATATTAAATTAAGTTACACATGTATACATGTCAAATGAATTTAGAATTTCAAAAAAAAATAGAATTAAACGTTATATTAAGTACATAATTTATCTAACAGCATGATACAATGTCTCTTAATAAGCGCAGTAGCGGCAAGAACTATTTTTTAAGAAATCTTTAGTAGAGTAAAAGCTTTCTTGTATTAACCACTTTCGCAATGCACAACAAAATTTTTTATAAGGTAATTCTTCCATCCCCTTGGGCAAAGAGTTAAAAATAAGTGGTGCCATATAGACACAACTTCTTCTAAAAATTTCTAACTTTGGCACGGGCATTCTCAAAGATAAATGAGTTACTTGTCGCTTATGGGTGTTGATGTTGTATTCAAAAAGATAACTGTGGTACTTTACGAATTTAGCGACTTCATATATATAAATGCTGGGAACAGTTAAAAGATTATTCAATTTGAAAACCGGTTTACAGGACTCAGACCATTCCATGCCGAACAATGCACGAATGCATTTCTTTTGCGCTATGAAAACTCTCATAATTTCAGATGAGTTTCCCCAGACAACTATGCCGTAACGTATTACCGAACAAATGTAGGCATGGTAGACCATTATGGAAGCTTGCCTGGATGTGACATCTTTAATCTTACGTAGGGCAAAAACAAACTTATTTATTTTCATGCATAAACTATCAATATGCTCTTTCCACGTAAAATGTGCATCAAAAGTAATTCCCAAAAATTTTGTACTCTGTATCTGTTGGACTAATGTATTCTTATAACTGATATTCAATCTTATATGTTTACTTTTATATGTTTTAAATTGTATGAGTTTCGTTTTATCAACATTAATTTTTAATTTATTGGCATCAAGCCATTTTATGACGTCTTTTAATGTGTTATTTATTTCAGACTCGTAGGTATTTACATTTTTACAGTCCATAATAACCGTTGTGTCATCCGCAAATAGGACACAATCATGAGAAATTGCGCGTGGAAGGTCATTGACATAGATAAGGAACAACAAAGGCCCCAAAATGCTTCCTTGGGGAACACCAAAATAATTTACTCTAAACTCTGAATCGATATTTTCTACACTATTAGTCTTGTTGTCATATTTAGTCACTCTCGTACATTGTCTTCTATTGTTCAGGTATGATTTAAACCACAACAAAGCTGGGCCTCTTATTCCGCATTTGTCTAATTTTGTAGTGAGTATAGAATGTTCTACAAAATCAAATGCTTTACTAAGGTCCAATAGAAGAGCGGATGTAGGTATTTTAGCGTTAATATTATTAATGATAGACTTAACTAAAGTAAAAGCAGCTAATTGAGTAGACTTACACTTTCGAAACCCATATTGTTCGTGTGTTAAAATATCATATTTATCAATAAACTTCAGTAACCTTTTATGCATAATTCTTTCGAATATTTTCGACATTACAGGAGTCAAGGCAATTGGTCTGTAATTATTCAAATCTGATTTAGACCCTTTTTTATGCAATGGTTTGATTATGGACAACTTTAGTTTGTCAGGGAAACAGCCCTGTTCAAAAGATAAATTAATAATATGTGCTAACGGTTCAGCTATGTACTGTGCAATACTTTTAAGAAGGTCTGTATTGATGTTGTCATACCCTGCAGACTTAGAGTTTTTTAACGACTTAATTATATTAAAAATTTCATTAGGATTCGTGGGATCTAGAAAAATACTACAAACATTACTATTAAAACTGTAGTCGCCTGGGTCACTTTTATTGCCACCCGTATTGTTTTGTACTATGTCTATAAAGAAATTATTAAATAAATTTGCAATGTCAGATCCTGATGTAACAGTGTTACTATTGTCAGTAATTTTATCAATATGTTTCCCAGCCTTATCATTACCCACATAGCGCTTAACAACATCCCACGTAGCTTTACATTTGTTTTTAGCATTCGAAATGTATTTTGAGTTACGTAACGAGTGTATACTGTTTATGCATTTCTTTAATACTTTAGAATATTTATAAAATTTAGCTTTGTTAACATTATTTCTATTTAGATAGTATTTGTATCTCAGAGAGCGTTTGGTTTTACAACTTATTTTAAGGCCTTTTGTTACCCATGTTAGTTTGCCAGCTCCACATCTATTCTTTATTCTAATAAGGGGAAAACAAAGCTTAAAGAATAATACTAATTCATTATGAAACATATTAAAAGCATCATCTGTGTTTGACATGTTGTAAATTTCAGAGAAAGTAAGCCTACTAATACACTCAACAAACTTATCGAAGTTGCCCTTGCTAAGATCATGAATTGTTGTGAAGTAATGCCTTGTTAAAGATTCTTTATGTTGGTGTTCAAATTCAATAGTTTGCGCTGTGTTGTGATCCGACAAATAAAAATAGTGAGTCCTGCCCTTTGCAGTTGGAATGTTACTTATAATGTTGTCAATGCATTTGTTTAATCTTGTTGGTTCCTGAATATGACACTGCATACCGTAATTAGAAATGAGTTCCAAGAATTGAATACTTGTTTTATCTTTACTCAGTATATCAATGTTGAAGTCACCACCAATTACTATTTTACATTTTTTATAGCGAAGTTTATTTAGAACTTCATTTAACTTTTCGAAAAAGATATTAACATTAGAGTTCGGTGTTCTATAGAGACATAAGATAATAAGTTTTAATTGACCAATTTCTGTACCACAGATTTCAAAATGTTTTTCAATACTGAGCTCTTTTATTTCATTTAATTCAATACCCTGGAGATCATTCCTTAACAAAATACAAGTACCCCCTCTACGTTGCATTTGTCTACTAAAAATAGTCGTCAGATATAAATTATTTAACTTTAAGAATTGCTCCTCATCCTTTATTATAAAATGCTCACTTAAGCACACAGCAGCTACACTATTATTAGAGTCATGTAAATCATTCAGGGCTAGGTCAAGTTCTTGCATTTTATTCAATGCCCCAGCAATATTTTGGTGTAATATACAGAGACTATGCAATTTATCCTTCTGATTGTTTACGAAAAAACATTTTTTTATTAGAATAAACAGAGCACTTGTCAGCATTGGTTTCTTTGACTGCTGAAAAATAATAAGGTATTGTGCCTTTGCGGGGTTCTGGTTCTTTTATCCTCTATTTCACCCCTTAGGGGTAGAATTTCCAAAAACCATGAAACACGTTATATTTATTTCTGACCAGGAACCTAAATATTGAATTCTATGTTTCTTACTTCAAAATTACCAGATTTCTCATACAAACTTACAACACTTATTTCACCCCCTTAGGGGTTGAATTTCCAAAAACACTTAAAGACATGTACATTTACTCCTAACCAGAAACCTTAATACTTAATTTCATGCTTCTTACTTTAAAAATGACGGACTTGCATACAAACGTTAATCACCCTTTTCACCCCTTTAGGGGTTGAATTTCGAGAAATCCCTTCTTAGTGGATGTTTTCGTCACGTAAGAAACCTACTGTCCAAATTTCATATTTCCAGCTTTAGTGGTTTAGGCTGTGCGTTGATGACTAAGTCAGTCAGTCAGGACTTTGAATTTTATATACAGGGCTACTGGTAATTCGACGTATTCCTTGCACCACGTTATAGGGGGGCTAATATGCAACAAATTTAACCCCACATAGGTTCTACGAAAGTCAATAGATTTCGAGATATTGCAATTTTTATATTATTTTGAAAAAATCCCAGAATTCCTTCTTAAACACTATTTATCTCTAAAAGATCAAATTATTCGGCTTTGATTACGATATTAGCTTGTAGCTGATACTTTTACAAAGCTTTCTGCGTATTTAACTGTTCTTAATGACCATCCAATTGGAAGTAATCATTAAAAGTTAAATAAGTGTATTAGAAAATCATCGAGGTACACGATAAAGAATGATATTTATCTCAAAAATTTACTATGACACAAAGCGTACAAAATGCAAGACAAACATCCGTATTTAATCAGCTATCCAACGAGGTATAGACGTTCATAAAATATTTAGAAACTAATGTAAAAATGTCTTATAATACTGACAAAGGCGATTTCTGAAAAATCTCTACAAGCACGCAGGTGGCCCGTTAAGTGCAATTGATTGCATGATCCTCGTTTAGAGATTAAACAGCAGGCTGTCGGGCACCAACTGTCCTCTAAATGTCAGGATTAGATTAGGTCAGGTCGTTAGGTCATGTTTGGTCAGGGTTAGGTAGGTTAGGTTAGGACTTAAGTGTGCGAGGGAACACCGGGGTGGTTTTAGTCAGTAAGAGTCTGACAGACCCCTCTGCTCACCCCCAGGACGGAGGACATCCATGAGGATTTCCAGTAGGCAAAAAAATGGTTTGGTTAGGTCGCGGTTAGGTTTAGGTTAGGTCACAACTTCGATGCCCTGGGACCTGGAGGCGAGGGCCCTCGCGCTGAGATATCGCCAGAGCGAGGAGGTGCTTGAGCGGAGTGTCTGCCAGATCCTAGTGGCTGTGGAGGGAACGACTTGCGCAACCCAGCGCAGGGCACGCCGCAATAGCAGTGGTAAAACCCGTAATGGAGGAGTGGCTGGAGAGGCGACAAAGCGCCCTCAGCTTCCGGATAACGCAGGTGCAGATATCTCAACGCGAGGATCCTCGCCTCCAGATCCCAGGGCATCGAAATTGTGACCTAACCTAAACCTAACCGTGACCTAACCTAACCGCGACCTAACCAAACCATTTTTTTTGCCTACTGGAAATCCTCATGGATGTCCTCCGTCCTGGGGGTGAGCAGAGGGGTCTGTCAGACTCTTACTGACTAAAACCACCCCGGAGTTCCCTCGCACACTTAGGTCTTAACCTAACCTACCTAACCCTGACCAAACATTACCTAACGACCTGACCTAATCTAATCCTGACATTTAGAGGACAGTTGGTGCCCGACAGCCTGCTGTTTAATCTCTAAACGAGGATTATGCAATCAGTTGCACTTAACGGGCCACCTGCGTGCTTGTAGAGATTTTTCAGAAATCGCCTTTGTCAGTGTTATAAGACATTTTTACACAAGTTTCTAAATATTTTATGAACGTCTATACCTCGTTGGATAGCTGATTAAATACGGATGTTTGTCTTGCATTTTGTACACTTAGTATCATAGTAAATTTTTGAGATAAACATCATTCTTTATCGTGTACCTCGATGATTTTCTAATACACTTATTTAACTTTTAATGATTACTTTCAATTGGATGGTCATTAAGAACAGTTAAATACGCAGAAAGCTTTATAAAAGTATCAGCTACAAGCTAATGTCATAATCAAAGCCGATCAATTTGATATATTAGAGATAAATAGTGTTTAAGAAGGAATTCTGGGTATTATTCAAAATAATATAAAAATTGCAATATCTCGAAATCCATTGACTTTCGTAGAACATAGGTGGGGTTAAATTTATTGCATATTAGCCCCCCTATAACGTGGTGCAAGGAATACGTCGAATTACCAGTAACCCTGTATATTATAGATTATAGATAGATTCCTTCAGTGCAGGGGTTCATTCAGCAGTTAACGTGTGCGGCTGGTGTGAGATGGGTGGGACGTAGGCTGATGAGCCAGCAAGTACCAGGAGGACATAAATAACAAGGCATGTGTATGAGGTCCGTTAATCATATCACTCACTTACCGGGTAAACCGTAAAGTATGAGAATCATGCAGCAATTAATGATATACCTATATTCATATCATATTACTGCCTATTGTCTGGTAGTATGAGTCTGTCATGCTCACATAAATGCCCTACTGATGGTGGCGTTGTATATCCGGTCGTTGAGTTGGTTGAGCTGAGCGATGCGGATGTGTACATCGTGCTCGTGCACTGGTGCCGTCTGTGGGACTGGTCAGTTCTTAACTGCTATGGCAATCCTAGAAGACATATTTGTCTATTTGATACTCGTGTGAGTTTATTTCTTACATTAACCTGCATTATTCTCATTCTATTTCTCACACTACTGTAATGGAATTGTCATGATCTACTATTTTAAAAAGAGTATTCATGCAGTTCCTTGACGACTCGTCTCCATAGACCCTACATTTTGGAACCGTGCACCTAGTTTTGACATTTTAAATGTATCTGAAACCTATTATACCTATTGATTTTGTGATTTCTGGTCTGTTTGAAGTGAAAAACGTTGATTTACTTCTCCAAATACCTTCCCACCGCACAGGTTTCATTTCTAACTCCTTCGCTGTCTCAGCAATCAAACCTTGGAACGTGCTCCCCCTTGATATTAAAAAAGCTCCGAGTAAATTCTCGTTCAAACGCAAAGTTAAGGAATACTACTTGAAGTCGCTGCACTCCTAATCATCTAATTTAGTCTTCGTCATAATTGCATTTAGATTTTCATAATGTTTTGTATTTGATATATATTATAATGTCTATACAAGGTGTAAAAAGTCCCATCACATAGCCGAAATCTACGCATTCTGCACATCAAACTAAACTACATTGACCAAAAATAATTGCTGGGAAACGACTTTTATTTTTTGGCATAAAAAAACGCTTTTTTTTTGTAGAACGCAATGTGTGGTTGTAGCGATGCCACGCGTTTGCATGCGTGCAGCGGCCACACAGCCGAGCCAAGGCGGTCGTGTGCGTTTGATATTCGTTGCGTTTTTGTAACTTCAAATGCGTAATTTGAGAGGAAAAATTGAAAATTTTGATAAAGTTATTTGGAAGAAAGTTTAGTATTATCACTTAGAATAAGTATTTGGAAAAAACTAAAAAAAATGTATACTTTGACCTTCAATATCTCCAAAACCAATGGTTTCCCAGGTATGGTCTCATAGAAAAAAATTATCCCAATGATGGGTAGAATATGTGGTTTTCGTTATCGTTAAGGGTCTTTTTACACCCGATATATTTTATTATTTGTATTTATGTATTTTATGTAACTTATATTTATCTCATGAATTCGTACTATAATCAGTTCGAAATTGTCAACTCATTTTTTTTTTGCTGTACCTATTTCGATGCTTTTCTTTTTAACCCAAAGGTTGACTGGTAGAGAATGCCTTATGGCATTAAGTCAGCCTTATATACCACCATAGTGCATACAAGTATAAATAAATAAATAAAAAACGTTGACTTTGAGATGACTGGGACGGGAGAAGGGAAAGAGTTGTAAAGTACTAGGAGGACATAAATAATAAGACATGTTTTGAGCGTCCGTTTATATTGACATATCGTGCTCGATACAGCCCGGCGTCGGCCTCGCTATCACTTACACTAGCTATCAATAATAATACAATTATAATGACTAGATATTAGCCGCAGTGATTGCAACACAACGCAATACTTTTTAATAAATTGTAGACCCTCTGCACATTCGGAGTTTTTTGTTTGGGTTATGTGAAAACGTATTTTTATACTTTTAGTCGTGTACTATTTTAATGCAAGCATAGAAACAGATAAACAAATTACATGTATTAATAAGATATCGTCGCCCGGGAGTTAATAGCTCGGGAATGGATTTTGGTCATTGCACTATTCATGTGGGCTTCTCGCGGACGAAATCACAGGCAAGAGCTAGTTAATTATTTTATTACAGATATAAACGTGTTACATAATTCCCCTTAAAATAGATAATATTAATCAAGTAGTCTTTCATGGTTTTTGTCATTTACCTCTCAGAGGAAATTAAATTAGGTAAGAATGTAAATAACTTTCTGGGTAGTCTACTCTTTACTTTTATGTTTTCAGGGTTGCGTTTCAGTGATGATTTTATTTTATGACTTGTCCAAAATATTTTTTTTGGGTCTTACTTTTCTTTTAAAATATTGTTAAAAGACTCTTTACAAGGGACCTTTTAACCCCCTTTCGGCTTTAGGAGTATTTTTGTAACACGTTGTATACCCAATAAAGGATTAATTTCAGTGCTTTCAACTAATTTCGCATAGAGTGGCTCGCTTATACAGGGTGTTAACGAATTCGTGTAATTCCTTAAAACCACATGATCTACTACTGGTGTAGACAGGCAACGCACGGGATTTAGCTTGATTAAAAATAAAAATAAAAAAAATCTTTTTTTTTCATGCGGCTTTGTTACCGATCGTATCTAAACCACCTATTATAAGGACCCAGTAAATTTTTTTTTATTTTTTTGGGCTTCTATAGTTCCCATTTATTGTTAATCTGTGTCACCAGTAGATCACGCGGTTTGAAGGAATTACACGATTTCGTTAACATCCTTTATAGTAACAATAGGTACGACGTGATAGAATAAAAATGACCATCATTCTTGAGCTTTTCACTCTCGGGCGACGATATCTAGTATGTGGGTAGGCAGAACAATTCATAAGCGTCGTTTAGTTTAGTTAGTCGGTGTATAATGCGGAAGGTTTCCGAGTGATTGTCTCCTCACAATGACATGTAATCCATGCTCTCGTGTCATTAGCATTTGTATCGCAGTTGAGACACCGATTGTCAACTGTTTGAAGAACAACGTAGAGGTGGATTATAACATCATTATGATGAGATTTGAGCTATCCCGGTGTAGGGGACAAGGAACACTTGATGAGAACAAAAGTGTTGGAAAAGATCGTGTGAACAGTTGACATGGAGCCTGTGAAAGTGTTTAAAGAATGATAGTCCTATGTAGTTTGTGTTCGTCTACGCTAGAGACTCTCTGCCAACCTCGTGAGAGTTCCAGCATGACGTACACGCTTTGTGCAGATCATAGTGAGTCTGCTTGCAAGTTGGAGTGTGTTTTTGTAGTTAATGTGCTATTTATTTATTTATTTTTTCGTGTGTATGTCACAGTTAGTGATCTATAATTATGTATTTTAAAAACCAAGAATGCTATCCTATAGGACTGTAAAATAATTATTTGATTTGATTTATCGATTTAAATAGAAATATTCTAAGTTAACAATACGATAGTGTGTATTTGTGCAAATTATAGTAAAATGTGTATTCAGACTGCAGAGTAGCCACAGTAGGACGCAGTATGTGCATGTGCAGATTGAAAAGTGAGTATGTGCAAGTTACAATGTTTGTGCAAGTTGCGGTATGTGTGTGCAAGTCACCGCGGCAGTGGTCAGCGACGAGCTCCCAGCCGTAGCGCGTCGCTGACCCAGACACTTGTCTTCTCACCTTTATCATTCGATGCACGCACACATACCCAACGCTTATGAACGCAATCTTTGGACGTCGCGAGTGAGGACTTCCCCGCTTAATTCCGTGTAAACGAGTGTTGAGTATATGTGCGTGCGTTAAAAAACCAATGTTAGAAGACAGGTTCGTGAATCATGTAATCTGTGCTTATTCTAAGTATATAAGTACGATATAACTAGTATGTATAGGTATGTTTACAATTTGCGCTCTCCGTCGAGCCGCGCCCTCACACATACACACAGTATGTGTGTGGCTACAGTGGAACGTACTAAGTTAGCAGTATCTTACAGTAGAGCCAATTTCTTACAGCGGCTGTTAGGGGGATATTACACTATCATATACAGGGTGTGTCGTAAATAGTGGTCCAACGTTAAGGGGTCGACACACCGTGTATTCAGCTATCACATACCACAATTTGAACCATTTTTTACCATAGGTTTCTGTTTTTTTTATTTGAATTAACTCTTCGTTTTACTAATTTAGCTGTAATTTCCACCTAATAAGTACATTATTTTGATATTTTGTTTATAACTGCTGAAGTATGTGGTATCATAATTATGTACTTAAGTAATTTTTAGCGAAAAAAAAGCTAATTCAAAAAAAAACACTAGATTTGGTATGTGATAGCTGAGTATATCGCGTATCGACCCCTTAACGTTGGACCACTATTTACGACACACCCTTTATATCTAGGATCATATGTCTTATATGACCTCTAGAGTAATATCTGTATATGAAGAAATGATTCATATGTCTATATTACATTGTCATATATCTATGACTCATAGATATATGATCCTAGATATGATAGTGTAATAGCTCCCATAAATACAATACAAAGTCACTAAAATATATAAATATAGTTATAAAACTATAGGATCGGTGTTAACATGTTTTGTGGTTTAGACATGAAGACGGCAAGTATGTTAAAGTGTTTATCAAAGAATAATATTTTTTACATGGTAGGTTAGTGTACATTGTCAAAATTGGGCTGAAATAAATTGACTTTGGTCGGATTTGTCGTAAATGTTGTGCGTTGTGTTGTATTTGTCGCATCGGTCGTGTCGTATTTGTCGCACGTGTCGTTTGTTGTGGTTGTCGTGTCGGGCGCGGCTGTCGGTGCTGCAGTGTTCGCGCGTGGTCGTGTGTTGGCAGCGGATTACTCCTCGCGCTCACCCGTCTCCTCTGCACTCTTCCTGAACAAACACACAGTTCTACTTATTATACAGTGATACCCAAATGGATGGCACCCACCTCTATGGTGGGGGACATTAAAGGCAACTAAAAGATTATGTCAAGAAGATAGGACAGCAGCTGTAGTACGGCAACTCTATTAGTTGTAATTGTCTATGTTTGACATCCGTCATTGCTGTGACGGTAGGAAATATAAAAGGCACAAGCCCTCTTCCTTCGGCCATCACCGGGACTAGACATGTGAGAAAGAGCTCTGATACTCTTTCGTTTATTCATCCATAGGTATACGTACAAATTACATTTTTAAATACTTCTCTAAAAAAAATAAAAATTGCCCACCGGTATCAGGAACAGGGTCCAAGCTACCGGTGGTCAGGGCTCCAGAGAGAGGAACTTCCTAACAATACGCGCCGTGTCCAGAAGTACCGCTTTCTGTATCAGGTCTTTGATCCAGCCGCCCAACGAGGGCCTCTATAGATTCTTATTCTTATTCTTTATTGTACACAAGAAAATTACAATAAAAATATTACAATTTAGTGAAGTGATGTACAAAGGCGAGCTTAACTCAAAAATGAGTTTTCTACCAGCAAACCTTTGAGTGATAGAGAGAGATTGATAGTGTGGCTGAGGGCAAACTCCAGTGTACAACTGTCCTATTTACATTACTTATTTATGCTATAACATAAAATATAATATACTTAAATAAATATACAACATGAAAATATATATGAATAAATATATAATATATATAAACTATAATAAACCTACATAAATAATATAATATTATCCATCATTCAGAGAGGAAATGCTTCCTAATTCTACTCTTGAAGACGTTAAGAGAAGGGCTGTCGCGTAGTGAATGTGGGAGTGAGTTCCAAAGACGCACTGCACGAATAGTGAAGGAACCATCATAACGGCTGGAAGTGTGACGCGGAGTACGGAGCAGAAGAGAAGAAGCCGTGCGACAAGGTTTACCCCTGGGGACAAGGTACTCAAAGCGTTCTCGAAGATATAGAGGAGAGTTAGAATTGTGAAGAATAGAGAAAAGAAGAGATAGAACATGAGTATCCCGACGCTGCCGAATTGGTAGCCACTTCAGTTTGGTTCGAAAATCGGACACATGGTCATACTTTCGAAGACCAAAAATAAAACGGATACACAAGTTCTGCAGTCGTTCGAGTTTATTTAGAAGTTCCTCCGTTGCGTCAAGAAAACAGACATCGGCATAGTCTAATAGTGGTAAAAGAAGAGACTGCGCAAGAGTAACCTTAGTTCGAAATGGTAAGAATTTCTGGAGTCGTTTGAGAGACTGGAACGAGCAGTACACCCTCCTACTCACCTCCGCAATGTGAACATCCCAGGAGAGGTTATAGATGTTGGTCGAGGCTCTTGGCTATGAAGCCATTCGCCGTAACAACTATCGGCACAATGACTGCTGAACCAACATCCCACATGGCGACAACCTCGTGGGCCAAGTCTTGATACTTTGAGAAAGTTCTCTAATATGTTATTAGTTATTTAGTAATTACTTTTATTTACAAGAACTATACAGCAGCATTTACTAACTAGTGCACATAAATAACATACTGTGATCATCATTAAGTTATGGTATGAGTAGTCACCGCTCAGAATATGTACTGTAATGTGAGAAGTTGTTTAGTACCTAGCAACGTGCTCTACACTGCTGAGGATAATGTCGCGAAAACCTAGATGAATATTCTTAACACCCCAGACTGAACACCCCAAATAGGTGATAACAGCATCACTAGCGCAAATGCAGATCTCTTAGCTCATCATCCTGCTAGCACAGCGCCAGCGCGTTGAATACGGACAATGGAAGCTGTGTATTATTGCTGATGAGCTACTAGGAGTTCATAACTCACTTATCGTAGTGTGTGAGCTTGTGTCGGCAGCGGTAGAGAGGGAACACGCCGGTGAACTCGCACAGCAGCGCACGCGACGCCCCGCCCCCCACCCCGCCCGCCCCGCCCGCCACGCTCACGTCAGATCGCTTGCCGTACCGCGTGCTCATGAAGAACCTACAAAACATAGGAACATCATGATCCTAGCACAGTTTACAGAATGCTGGAGTCAGATTTCAGTCTTAAGCTATTTCTTTGCTACAGTTTAATTTTTGATGGGTACTGTTCTTAAGCCTACATTCCTGGACTCGGAAAATCAAAAAAACGAAGTAAAACAACTGCATCCTAATTGCGCAAAACACTCGTAATCGCTAGGCTTTAATTTTGACAATACAACATTATTCATTGCGTGGTACATAGTTGTGGAGAAGTCTGAGTGTTAATATTTGGGTCATTTTTTTACACAGCACCATCTAGTCCCAAACTAAGCAGACCTTGTACTATGGGTACTAGACAATGGATATAATACTTATATACTTTTTTTTTGTAAATACATACTTATAATACATAAGAAACACCCAGACCAACACAAACATTTATGTTCATCACATAAATATTTGTATCCTGTGGGAATCGAACCCACGACCTCGTGATCAGCAGTCCGACACTCGAACCACTAGACCACAGACGTCGTCAAATAACGCATACGTTGCTATGGAAATTGTTGAACTATCAAAATCAGAGACAGCGATTACGAGTGTTCAGCAATTAGAATGCTGGTTTAACTTTGAATAACTGGCAAGGTTGGATACCGGTATCCCTACAAATTAGGTCGTAATTAGAAACATCTGTGCAAGGTATTTAGCTGTTCAGACTGAAGCCGAGCCCAACCAATGTGTGTGTTACCTGAACTTACCTGTCGTTACGTGGCGCGAGGTGTCTGGTGGGGGGCGAGCTGCGCCCGTAACGCGTCGCCATCAGGAACGGCATCGGAGACACTACACGACAATATAACACGATATAAATATAGGTATATAGCAAAATATCCGACGGATATCAAAAGATTTAAAAAGCAAAAAAATCTTCCAACTTGTTGAAAACCCTCCCTAGGTGGTGTTGAACAGAAGTCACTGACGTTCTCCAATTAATGAGCAAGACACAACTATTTTCAGCGCAAGCGTCCTCATTGGATAACGTAAAGTAAACTTAGGGAACGTATTTCTGTAAAAATTATCTCACGATTGCAACTGTTCATTGGAGTGGTCTGTTGTAGTTTTAAGTTCCCCACACTTAGCAGCTGTTGTGGTGGTGATACGTACTCTCAGCGCGCTTGTCGTGTTCGGCGGTGACGAGCACAAGTAGCAGCAGGAGCGCGCCCGCGCATGCGCACCGACACCAGCACGCACACACGCGCACGCACATGTTGAACGCAAGCCTGTAACAACAATAAACTTGTTGACGTCATCATATTCTAGCCAATCGCAGTTTATAATTTTTTTTTTTTATGGGTTGCCTGAACCATAAAAGACATAAATAAAATAAAAAGGACGTTACAGTGAAGCAGTGTTACGGAGTTCTATTATGGAGTCGTGCTACGATGAAGCAGTATGGTACCTACGCCACCCTACGTCAGAGTAGTGCTACGTCTCGGAGCAGTGCTACACAGTACTACGTCGGAGTAGTGCTACGTCTCAGAGATGTGCTACTCAATACTACGTCGTAGTACTGCTACGTCGTGGAGCACTGCTACGCAGTACTACGTCGGAGTACTGCTATGTCTTGGAGCAGTGCTACGCAGTACTACGTCAGAGTAGTGCTACGCAGTACTACGCCGGACTTAATATTTTTAAGGTGTATAGTGAACCTAAAAAACACAATTATTAAGAAATAACATTTTTAAAAAACGTTGTTATAGAAAAAACTATGACACGTTTGCCTGTCCTTGTTTATGATTATTATTTTACTCTGCTCTTCGTTTTGGAAACAAGTGATTTAGTCGCTTTACGGTAGAAGTGCTAATGTGACATCTACAAACACGAAGTCAATCTATAATCACTAACAAAGAGTATGAAATGTACAGCAGGCATAGCACGAATTTTATGACGTATGGACGTTAACGTAACGTTAATGTAAGTGAATTTTGAATTGGAAATACTCGTTTCGCACTTAATATTTAATTGAATTGAAAATTTTATTCACATCTACGTATGATACGAATTATGCTTGTCGCATAAATTCAAATCAAAATGCTGTAGGATATTTTTATTTTCGATTCAAAATTCACTCACATTTACGTTACGTTTACGTTACTATACGTCAAAACTTTCATACTAGGCCTACAGGATTGAATAAAGCTATCGAACAGTCACGTGACTGAGTCAGTGAGACGCGACATACACCGCAATAATGTCATGCTAATTTATAATACGTGCGATAATTTAACAATTAACAACAGACTAAACTATAACTTAGATTACTGCGAAGTTACCAAGGACAGGCCCCGGCGGGGACCGGGCGGGGTGCGGGGGCGGCGGCAGGGGGGACTGTTATGATAACGTATAACAATGTTACAACTGTATGAATATTAAAATATTTTGTTTTATTAATAATTAGAAGGTTTGATACGTGAGCCATGTTACATGGAAAATATTAGGTAATCACAACAAAACTTTTGTTATTTGTACAATACTCGAAATTGAAATTATAACTTGTACACGGAATATGAAACATTTATGACAGCTTGGATATTATCTCTGAAACAGTGAAAGTCTCGATTAATCCATAACCAAAATACTAACTTGTTCTACATTATTACATACATTCGAAGCAAATAAATAAATTCTGATTCTAAAAATCATAAAACATAAGTTATAGCAGCTGATAATATACAAGGTTAGTCAGAAAGGGGGTACTAATACGAAAGGGTGTTAAAGTACCCATAATAATGACTAACTTTTGTTCTACAACTTTCCCCAAAAGTCAATAGTTTAAAAGAAATAGATGTTCAAAAATCTCAAAAAAAAATACGCTAAAATCTATCTATGCTTAGCTATGATCAGGGGCCTAATATTCCTAAAATAAATCTTGATAAATCACAACCGAACCAAGGCCGAACCGTTCATTCAGCCAGTTCTCAATTTCAAAAGCTATCAAATTGTTTGACACAAAAAACAAAATCAATCATTTTGAAAGTTTTCGAAAACAAAAACTGACTGACGGTTGTGGTTCGATTGCGTTTGGCAACAATTTATTTTAGGAGAATTGGGCCCCTGGTGTGGTAGCATTTTAGGTCATGTTTGGGGTCACGGATTAGAAGCTCCATTTTCTAAATTCGTATGTAAAATGGGTATGAAGAATTTTTGAAAAAACTAAAATAATAATCATTTTGTATAGAAATAAAAATTGTTGAATTTTGAAATTTTAAACCGTGCGTTAAAACAGTCATCAGTGATACTTTGAGTGACCCGCGGATTAGTACCCCCTTTCCGACTAACCTTGTATACAGCATGTTAACTAACGAAAGGCGTTCCCGATAACCAGAAATACTATAGCGTACGTAAATACTAAAAAATATATTCCAAAACAAAAAACAAAAAAAAATTACGTAAAAGCAACGCTTACTGTACATGCGCACTTGTCTATTAAAGTAGAAAACACGGCAACATCGTATTTAAACTATCTACGCTACTATTTTGGTCTTAAACAGGCCGTACCGAATAGTTTTAATTTTTTTTTTTCAGTTTTTTTTTTGCTTATTTTTGTATTTCAGTTCTGTGCCGTCGGCTTGACCTTTCGGAGATTACCTACCGTTCCTTTTCATATGTACGTGTCCTTATCTATCCTGCGAGAGCGAGATAGCAAGCGCGGCGAGGTGAGACGTCCCACCTCGCTGCGCCCGCGGGTGCCGGCTAGCTGCGGCGCGGATCCCGCGTCCGCGCTTCCACAGTACGCTATTGTTTTCCTAGTAGTGTGTGCGTGTTAGTGTTATTGGATTGTTTCGTACGAAATTTCGACGAAACGGTAAGTTTAATTTATTTACGTATTAATATCTGTGAGAGTGAGTAGATTCGGTGCATTTCGGTTAAAAAACTATTATTACTTAGTTGATCCTGTTAACGATGTTATCGTTGGATCATCAAATGAAATTAAGAAGTATTTGCAAATGCAAGCTAAACTGTGTGTTATTTTGATGTTATATTATAACACAAACTAAATAATATCTGAATTGAGTTAAATTCTCAATACGTTCTTATACTTATTAGACGCATTATTTTATTGTTTGTTTGTCCAATATATTTTAGTCTTTCAGCTTATACTTAATACCGCAACCTGCCCGGTTCGGTGTTAAAGCGGCAGGCATAATGTCACCGGCTCTTTAGCCGTGACTTTGAGCAATTATTGTGGTAAATGGTGCAGCTACGCAGGCTCACTACCCACAGCTCATAGGGCTACCCAGCCACAGCCGTCACGGCTGAAATCCCGCAGCCTTCACGGCCCGCCATCCGCGGCCGTATGAAGGCTGGGCAGCCGCAGCCGTATGAAGGCTCGGCAGCCGCAGCCGTAGGAAGGCTGGGGAGCCGCAGCCGTATGAAGGCTCGGCAGCCGCAGCCGTATGAAGGCTCGCCAGCCGCAGCCGTTTGAAGGCTCACCAGCCGCAGCCGTATCAAGGCTCGCCAACCGCAGCCGTATGAAAGCTCGCCAACCGCAGCCGTATGTGGCTCACCAGACGCAGCCAAATGAGGCTCGTCAGACGCTGTTTGTAAGGCCACTAGTCGCAGCCGTAGGCTCGTAAGCATATATATGTAAAGCTCGATGGCCGCAGGTTTTACTTACTCGGCTAGAGTGACGGTGTCTACCGTGACATGCGACGCACAGGCTACCGCATTAACAAAAATATTCTGTTGGTCGCAGATGGCGGAGCCGGTCTCATTTATTACTATGGAGGAGTTGTTAGAAGAAGCAGCTGACACTGAAGACGAAGACGCAATGCTAGACAAAATAAAGAACTTGGCTCGAGAGTCATTACCGGATGGGTGGCTTAATTGGAAAACCCTGAACCCTACCAAGGAAGAACTCTTTGGGGAAGAAATTGACCCTCAAGTTTTGAACAGAATTCGTTTTGCCTTGCCAACAATTGAATATGTTCAGATATTTCATCCGAATGCTGAATACATAGCTGAGAAACCATTCAGGGAAATCAAGATATCAATGTTAAATTGGTCATTTTGCAGGGCACTAATTACAAGCCCACCTGCTATAGTGAACAAAGTTAAAGGCTCCATCGCGCAAGCAGGACTCTTCATTAAGGCGATTGAACCTATAAAAAGTTGGCTTCTTACAAGAAAAGAAGTTTGTCGCCGTCTGCGTCCGGATTCTGGAGACTCGGAAGCAGAAGTTGCTATGCCTACCAAACGAAGCCGGATCGAGCTACTGGAAGAAAAAGTTGATAGTTACTTTGAAAAATTAGGTCGTTCAATCGAGTCCCTGAAGAACTCCGCTTTAGTGGGCGTTCAGGCCAGTAGTTCCTCAATGAATATGGAACAGTCTATTATGGCTAGTTATACCTCTGAGTCAGATACAGAGAATGTAAACCTTTCTGATGACGATTATGAAATTGGCTCGGAACCTGAAGCATCGAGCTCTTTTCAAGCTCCAGATTTAAATTTGGATCAAGACAAAGTTCCTAGCCAAGATCAAGATAAGGAGATAAGCTTCTCTCCAACGGTTAATTAAGATGAACCCTTGATACCTCGCCCTTCAGAAAATATCAAGGCTCAGGGTTTAAGTTGCCAAAAACTGGGTACTTCTTCCTGGAATAAGATACGATATAAGGAAGTGCAGAAGAAATTACGCGTGGCTCCAGTATTTGATGCTCTGAGGGTAAATGACCAATTGGGCGGTTTAATGCCAAAGACGTTCAGCCAAAACCTCTTGATTAACGCTGACAGTACACTGGGTACAATTAGCCATGGCCTTTTAAAACAAAGAGAAGCCCTAGTAGAACAACTTAAAAAGCTGACAGCTCAATACCCGGAGATTCGTAACGACGTCCACGAATTCCTTAGTAGTCCCACATCTTCTTTTAAAAACTTCTCAGATGATCTACTGCACTATACTTGTGCCCGTAGGGCAGAAATCATAGAGCTTAGAAGGAAGGTATACAAGCCCGTCAATGAATGTCAGGCCGCAAAACTTGCTCATATTCCTCCGTCTGAAACACATCTATTTGACGAAGAACGCCTCGATGATTTTATTAGTAAGCAAGGAGGTTTATTTCGAGTCTTCCGTTCATCTAGAAAACCACTTCAATCCAGCTCCACGTTTACGCAATATAGGAACAAACAAAGCAAACCGAAACCCGATCTTAAGAAAAAACCCAAACGAGCGGACTGGAAGAAAAACCAGCCATCTGCCACGACCTCGGGATCTCGGGAGAAGCAATATCGAGACAAGCCCAAAGCTTCCAATAAGCATAAGCCTTACAGGAAAGACCGCACATATTCGTATTGACAACCAGTTCAGGGGGGGGGGGGCAATTAATTCTCTTCGCTTCTCGTTGGAGGGAACTAAGTGCCCCAACGTCCATTCAAAAAATGATAAAAGGTTACAGAATTCCGTTTATGAAAATGCCTCCACTTACCCGTCTGTCAAAGCCACTTCGAAAGAAATTCGAAACCCCAGCCTCGCACCAGATGACACTCGAAATAAGGAAAATGGTGGATGCGAATATAATCGAACAAGCCGTCCAAGAAACAGGTTTTATATCAAGAATGTTCCTAATACAGAAAGCAAATGGAAGTATGCGCCAGATATTCAATCTACGCCGCCTGAATCTCTACTTAAATCCAAGGAAATTCCGCCTTATAAATCAGTCCAAAGTACCAAAGTTCCTGCAAAAAGGCGATTATTTGGCAAAAATCGACCTATGTCAGGCTTACCTACATGTGCCAGTGAACAGAAGCCATCGCAGGTTCCTCATCTTCAGTTACGAAGGCGTTTTGTACCAGATGACCTGTCTTCCGATGGGCTTGGCCAGCGCACCTTGGGCCTTTTCGAGGATAACAAACTGGATCGCGGATGTGCTTCGGCAGAGCGGAGTGCGAGTTTTAGTATATTTAGACGACTTCCTGCTCGCTCACCAGGACAAAGTTATTCTGAAAAAACAGGTCAAAATAGCAACAGACCTCTTAACACACTTAGGATGGGAAATAAACTGGAAAAAATCCATAACTGCGCCAACACAGGAAATCGAATTTTTGGGAATAACGTGGAATACCGTGGTAGACCGAAAATCCCTACCGCAAGACAAGATAAAAGATATACGGCGGAACCTCAAACCGATAATACGGTTTCAAAGATGGAATTGGGCTCAGGGGACGTCGCTCCTAGGAAAATTACAATTCGCTGCAGAAGTAATTCCCTTAGGTCGCCTCTTCTGCAGACAGCTACAAAGAGCAAGCCGAATATTGGAAGAACGAAGGCCAAAGAAGACGTTTCCGATGTCCCAGGTTGCAATAGACGAATGTATATGGTGGTCAAAACAGCTGGAGATGTCAAGTCCGATATTCGACAGAGAACCGAACGTATTTGTTACAACGGACGCCTCCAACACCGGCTGGGGCATACAGTTAGAGCAATTTCATTCGTCCGGCGTTTGGACCCCGGAACAACAGAAATGGCACATAAATTTCAAAGAGCTATACGTGGTGTACATTTCCCTGAGGAAGTTCAAGCATGCAGTTGCAAACAAGACAGTTATGATCCAAGCAGACAATCGCACCGTGATTGCATATCTTCGGAAACAGGGGGGGACAAGGTCCCTAAAACTGTATCTTTTAACAAAGAAAATACTTCTGTTAGCGAGGCGAATAAACACGATACTAGTCCCTTACTACATACCGGGCAGTTTCAACACCATAGCCGATCGCCTTTCGCGGAAGTCATCAGCAACCGATTGGCACTTGAGCAAGGCCCTGACGCAGCAAGTGTTCAACAGATGGGGGATACCGCAAATAGATCTTTTCGCGACGTCGCAGTCCAAAGTGGTTCCCTGCTACGTGTCAATAGATGCAACAGATGTACAGGCGTGTTTCGTGAATGCTTTCAGCAGGAGATGGACGTACGACCTGGCATGGGTGTTTCCACCCCCTCCTTTAATTCCCAAAGTCATTCAACAACTGAATTTTGCACAAGGAACATACTTAGTGGTGGTTCCCAGATGGACACGAGCATTCTGGCGGACAGCGTTGAAGTCCAAGGCGACAGCTGCTCCAATAGTTTTCCAGGATCTGTCAGCCCATCTAATAGACCTGGCTACGAACTGCTCACCCCCAGACGTATCGTCAATGACTTTGGAGGTATGGAGAGTACAGGGTGGAATGAAATGATTAGAGACTTACCTGAAGAAGACAAAGATTTGATGAAATCAGCCTGGAGAGAGTCAACATGGAAGGCATATTCCTCTGCATGGAAGAATTGGGTTAAATGGTGTCGATCTGAGAAGGTTACTCCAAATAATCCCAGTCCCAATCAGGTCGCAAGATATTTGAGTTTTCTTTTTAGAATAAAAAAATTGGCTTATAGTACAATTTTGGTTAGGAAATCAGTCATAGCCACGTTCGCTAAGCCGGAAGCTGAACAAAAGATTTGCAGCCATCCTGTTGTCAAATCTATTCTAAAGGCAATAAGTTTGAGATCTGCAGAAAAATATTCTCCACAGTCACAAGTTTGGAATATTCAAGACTTAATTAATTGGCTTAAATGTAACCCCCCGTGCGAATCGAGTCTGTATCAAATTTCCAGATATTGTGCTCTGTTGTTACTTCTCACCTCAGGTAGGAGGATACATGATTTAACATTACTCCGAATCGACTGCAAGCATTGTACAATAACAAGTAATTCTATTACGTTCTGGCCAGCATTTGGGTCGAAAACAGACGGAGCCAAAGAGAGACAATCAGGTTGGTTAATTCTGAAGCCACAAGATTCTGAGTTTAATCTTATTAGATGGATAAATCTTTTAATAGAAGTGTCTCGTGAAAGACGTGAAGCTAGTGCAGGGTTATTTAATCTGTTTATTACGACGAGAGGGAAAGTTAAATCAGCCTCCAGAACTGTAATTGCTGGATGGCTTAAGCCAGTGTTTACAAGTTTAGGCCTAGGAGTTACTCCGGGATCTATACGGTCAGCTGTAGCGTCTTACAACTATGAAAATAATTTGCCCTTGGATGATTTGCTAAAAAGGGGTAACTGGAAGGGCGCTAGAAATTTCTTTAAACATTATTATAAATCTGTGTCAGCGCCATCTCTACATGCGAGTAATCCGTTATTAAATTCTTTTGTACCTGTGTAGTGACAAATAATGTTGCTTATTTTTACTAAAAGTGGATGTGATTAATAATTGAAAGTTCCTGATTGTTATGTTCCTATAATTACGTTAAGACTGATTTAATTGATGAGTTCTCATTTTAATACTCTAGGTAAATTTTAAATATTCCAAGAATGTATGCTACCTAAGAAAGAAGTTATATTATTTTGTTTTTTGATCTCATTTAAGCATAGAGCTACCTTAACAATAATTGTGTAAAGAGAAAGTAAATTTTGTTTATTTTGATTAAACTGTTATTTTTATGCAATTTTGGTGTTTTATCTTATACACAAAAATAAAGAGTCACAGTACGCTATACTTGTGCCGGCAGATATCAAACAGGTCTCCGAAAGGTCAAGCCGACGGCACAGAACTGAAATATAACCGTTTTCTACCCCGAAGGGAGGAAAACGAGTATTTCAGGTCTTGCCTAGGCTTGACCTGGAGCAAGTCCCTTGCCGTCAATTTAGGCCTTCACCTTAATCCAGGTTCGGGTAGGTACTGAGGAAGCGCGGACGCGGGATCCGCGCCGCAGCTAGCCGGCACCCGCGGGCGCAGCGAGGTGGGACGTCTCACCTCGCCGCGCTTGCTATCTCGCTCTCGCAGGATAGATAAGGACACGTACATATGAAAAGGAACGGTAGGTAATCTCCGAAAGGTCAAGCCTAGGCAAGACCTGAAATACTCGTTTTCCTCCCTTCGGGGTAGAAAACGGTTATATTTTTATTTTAATGTATGAATGATGACGGGTTTAAGAGAACACTTTATGCTATTTAACATACTTTATTATTTATTTATTGTTCACAAAATCCACAGCTCTTTGAAATTTTATTCTATAACTAGCTGTGCCCGCGACTCCGTCCGCGTGGAAGTCGGAAAACAACATTGTGTCGCAGCAACTAAATAATCCATTTATTATAATAATAGGCAAAGGTGTCCCAATAAGACACTTATATCTTTTGAACCATTTCTTTATGTAGAGTTTCAGCTCCTCTTGATTGACCGTAAAGATTCATAAAACCGTAATACTAAAAACGTGTTGCTTATTTCTATACATTTCCTTGCTAAAATGGATTATAGTTGAATACTTTTATTGAAGATGTAACAAAACCATATCGCGATACAAAAATAGTTACAACGCCGTCTTGTTGCAATCTGCGAACTAAATTATGATTTCATTCGAGGTGTGGTAGGTATAGAAAAGAACTTTAAATATTTAAAAAAAAAACTTATAGAAGACTTCATTTAATTTTAATAAGTTATAAATAGGTAGGTACTGCTTTCAAAAAGTCTGATCTGGAAATCGAACCAACACAAACGCGAAAAAACATCATCTATATTTTTATTTCACCAATCGATATGATCTCTCCAATAAACATAGTGCCTGAAATTGATGGAAGACCATAAAAACTAACATTAAGTACCTACCTAACTTAGGTACATTTCAATTCAAACACTTATTTGTTGTTACTTCTTATTTCTTGCACTTCCTTCAATTTAAGACAGTGTGTTTGTTGGAGAGATTTGATCCTTATAAATATCTATCAACAGGTGCCATAATATAATACCGGATGGTACATAAAGCTTTGTCAGTTCGATTCCCGGTTCAGGCAAAAAAATCAGTAAAACGCAATATTTCTGACTTTAAAAAAAAGTGAAATGAAGTTTCCTTTGAGTGAAATTTGCTATTTTTAATATTTAAAGTACTTTCCCTCCATGGCCATGTCTTTGGAACATTACCTAAAGCTTAAAAAAACTCAATTAAATAAACTTATTAAAACGACGGCGACAGGCTTTGAATAAATCTGACAATAATGAACAAAATAAAATTAAATATAGAAAAAAATTCCAAAAAGTGCATTGAGCAGATAGAATGATTACGAAATACTAAATTTCAACGAAAGCACCGGGTGAGCGCTTTCCTTGCAAATAATCATGGCCACCGATTTCAATTTGAATTTGGACCTTATTTTCGGCATCAGCATTCCCAAAAAGTATGAACATTCAATGAACAAAAATCTTACTATTAGTCCACATGAAGTCATGAATTCATTTTATTGTGAACAACAATAAGAAATTGACCTAATAAATTCTAAATAACAATATCTTCGTTTTTTTTGTAAAAGCTTAGTTCCTTTTTCATAAGGATAGAGATCATTAGACCTTTCGTAGACTGAGAATAGGTACCAATTCAACAATGAATATTAGGTAATTTGTGGATTTATTCGTAGTAATATATTTCCTCACAACATGATTTGATACACGTAACGCCATCTATTGAAAATAAACTAATACATGCTAAGTTCTTCTAGAAAACTTAAAATTCGCATAACTTTTGATTGCGTGAACCGATTGCGATGAAACAAAAAACATATGTTACTTGGAGATAAGCACAATATTTATTTATAAAAGTCAACAACATTGGATCAGTTGTTTTTATGTGATGCTTGAACAAACAAACAGATAAACAGACAAACAGATAAACAGACAAACAGACAAAAAATCCAAAAATGTTAAAAATGGGTTCTATTGGTTATAGTTTAACACCACAACCAGGTTTTTTCAAAATACTTGCTATGTACAGATACGCAAAAGTCTCCAGATTTGTAAATGTATAGAAGATATTAATTATTTGCATATCTTTTGAATGCGTGAACCGATTGCGATGAAACAAAAAAAATATGTTACTTGGAGATAAGCACAATATATGTTTATACAAGTCAACAGCATTGGGTCAGCTCTTTTTACGTGATGCTTGCATAAACATGCAAACATATGTTTAATCTTTACTTCCCTAGATGGCGTTGGCGTCGAATTAGATCGCGCTATGGTTTCGTTACCGCGCGATTTATAAGTTCTAGACAAAAATTTCATAGTCACTTATAAACCACGATTTTATTATATGTATAGATGTATAACTAGTCTTACAGCCAATTACGGATTTACAATATAATATTTACATATATAATACATGCAGCAGAAACAAACATACAACATTATTTCATGATTTTTTTTCAATTCTCTTGTGAATATTACGACGTTTAAACACATTGATGTTGGTGGCTGTATTTCTCAGGTTCTCCACATTTTTAGTTTTGTATTTCTCGGTAATATTGACTGAAGGTCTATCAAACGTTAAGAGACGGCGCTATACAAGGTGTATAGCTCCATCTCTTTCCCGCAGGTCGTCCGTATCGTAATGTTATTGAGGTGGCGGTCGGTAATATCGTCGTGTCGGCGGAAGCAACAATATCCTGCGGCATTGACTGTTTTTTCGCCGGAAGCGTGTTTTTTCTCGGACGTCCGGTCCCACCCACGGCACGTCCCGTGTCCGGCAGCCGGCTGTGTTGCTGTTGCCGGTAGATACCACGTATTTATAGATACGATGAGGATTTGTAGTTTATACGCACTGTATGGTTGTTGTTTTAATTGTTGACTGATACTAAAGCTCTTATTAAAAATCCGCTCTCAGCATTGTTCTTTTGAGTGATATTACGTACTCACGTGGCTGTCCAAATGAGAACAATATTTTAATTTCCATTTTTTGTTAAAATAAAATAACAGCGTCTTATTCGTTTTTTTTTTGTGTTTTTTACGCGATATCTCCGTCAATTATTGATGGATTTTGATGGCTCTTTTTTTGTTTGGTAGGCCATACTTTGGTGGTCTCATATAAATTTTATCGACTTTGCTTCAACGCTTTTTGAAAAAATCAACGAAAACACGTTTTGGCTTGTTCCGTTCAGCAAAAGTTTTGATGAGGACTTTCAATCTCTGTTTTAACTGTCGTCCCAGAAACATAAGCCAAGAACAAAGAAGATTGTACTTAGTATTTGTAAGGAGCCGTCATAATAATTATACCTATTCTTAAAGAAAACTACCTAGTTGCTGGAAAAATTACGCAACCGTGTCATTTAAATTTGTAGTCTTAAACCGTGTAATTTAAAAAAAACTTTAAATAATAGTAAAAACCACTTCAAAAAAAACTAAAAAAGAGTGAAACAATTATCATTATATAAAATTAACAGTTTCAGAAGTCGGTGCAATTCTTCACTGAAACAAATAAAAGCCACCGCTGTCTGAAACTGTTAATTTTATATTATGCTAATTATTTCACTCTTATTTTAGTTTTTAACCGACTTCAAAAAGGAGGAGGTTCTCAATTAGGTTGAATTTTTACTTTATTTTTCTTTCCTCAGATCTCATTTATGAACCGATTCAAAAAAATATTGTTTTGTTTGAGAGGGTTTACTTCCCGTTTGGTCTCATATCTACGTTAAAGAAATTGATACAGCGCTTTTTGAAAAAATCAACAAAAACTAAAAAAATACACAAATCGCATATAGAACTAGAAAGTTGTAGTACTGGTCCGGAATTTGTACACTATTGTAATTGTAATTTGTGGAACTGAAAAGTATTAAATAAAATAACTTTACAAAAAGTAAAAATCGACTTAAAAAAAAACTAAACGGAGTAAAATAATTATCAGTTTCAGAAGTCGGTGCAATACCACGCTGAAAAAAATTATGAAAAAAAAAACTTATGAAACTGATAATTTTATTATATGATAATTATTTTAATCCGTTTAGTTTCTTTTTTGAAGTCTGTTTTTAATTTTTTTTTAAAGTTTTTTTAATTGTTTTAATATCTGAACCGATCTTCTTCTTCTTCTCTCGTGTCAGCACGAGCTATACGAAAATAGCTCATGTTGTGGTGAAAAGATTAGCCAGTCAGCAAGGTTAGTAGCGGGGCTGACTGCCCAGGGTGTGCCGGACGTACTTAAGTATCGTCAGGAGTGGAGGCTCTTTTCATGCACCCCATCTGAACCGATGAAAGGATGTATGTTTTATACTAAGAGGAAAAAAGTATCTTCAAATGTTCATATACGACACTTTCAATTTTGTTAAACCTCGAACACTCTAATGTGTTGGAGAGTGAAGCAGCAGGCATAGCTAGTGTTATAAGAACTACACTTATACTGTAATGAGTACGATGTTTCAGATATTAACTTGTGTTACAATGACGTCATTCCGGCGAGAGAGAGGTGGCGAGCTTGAAAACCACCTGTCGCATTATATTGGTGGAGCCACAAGTATATGTCGCTAAAAGTTTGGAGGAATCTTAGTAAAGGACGCAAATCATACATAGCCTAATATTTAAAAAAAAGTATCATTAGTTGGAGATGATTAGACTGTAAATGTATCGGAATAAAACATGCTATAAAATAGCAAAATAATAATCATAGCAATTTTATAATATTTCTCATTGCAAGCAAGCTCAGCTACGAAGTCTTACACTTACAGGCTTATTAGTTCTCACGATGTGTATGTACTTATAATTGAAATCACGTTTTCGTAATATGTTGTATTATAAGATCTATTTCTATGATAAAATTCTCACTTCTATTTATTTCAAACTAGCTTTTGCGCGCGGCTTCGCTCGCGTTAATTTATACTAAAAAAACTCATAACACACTACTATAGTTTCTTTATATTATTGTAATTTATTTACGGATCCCTAATTTTTTTGTTATTAAAATATAGCTTATAGCACTCAGGGATAACGTAGCTTTCTATTGGTGAAAGAATTTTTGTAATCGGATGAGTAGTTTCGGAGATTACCTCCTACATACAAACAAACAAATTCTACCTCTTTATAATATTAGTATAGATAGTATAGATAAAGTGACAATATTCTATAACATTGGCATATCTGGCGTAACAGGCAAACAGTCTACGTTGCCAGAAAATAAAACTCGTGATGTAAAAGAGTCCTGAAACGAAGACTGCGGGACCAGACAAGACCTGTAAGGAGACCGCAAATGAAATGGAAAGATGACATCAAAGAGATGGCAGATAGTAACTAGGTTCTAAAGTCTGCCCAAGATGATGAGATGGAGAGGACTGAAGGAGGCGTACACCAAGCATTTGGTCGACGAATGCTGAAGAAGGCAAACACTGAATATTATGACAGTAAATACTCTTTGCCTGACATTACAGGGATCACAAGATAGTGTGCTTCAAATGCATACAAACATGTTCACAGTGGCACACTCACGAGCAAGTTAGGTAACTTAGTGTTACATTCAATTAGGCGCAGCACGCGAGGGACATATTGTCAGTCAGTCAATCATAGTCGCGACTATATCTCACAATCTACTAAACGCTTCAAGCACAGTTTAGCAGACAAGGTAAACATTATATCGCATTTTCTTAGATGCTTATACAGCGTGTCCCAGAAAGTAGTGTCAAGCGGAAGCCCAGAAGTAGAGCACCCTTAGAGGTACCCGAAATACCCCCATGTAAATTTCGCGATTTTTTGTAGTTTTCGAGTTAGGATTTCTTATCATATATTTAATGACAAACAAAAAAAAAATGACTTTAATGAATTTTTTTATCGTAGTGCCATGAATAAATGATTGCGTGTTATATTCATCTAGTTTAGAAAAAATAGATATTCACGTCACTATGATCAAAAATGTTATAAAAGTTACAGTTTGGTTAAGATATGAAAAGAAATCATAACTTGACAACTACAAAAACTCGCGGAACATCCATGGGGGTATTTCAGGTACCTCTAAGGGTGCTATAGCTCTGAACTTCCACTTGACACTAGTTTCTAGGACACGGTGTATAAAATAGAGCGTACTCTGGTGAGAAAGTGAACACAGCTCATTTAGTACGGAAGTAGTTAAAGGTACGAACGACACGACATGACACATTTAAATACCTCATAATACCAATTGAGCTTTCTTTGTATTTCTAATAACATGTACACGGGAAAGTTATCTTTCACACTAGATTTTAACTGTCGTTGTGAGTTTTTGTTCAGCCGCTACCAATCGTTTACTGCTGGATAGTGTTAATTTCTCATTATCACACCAAATAACAAAATTCTGTGTCATTGCTTAGATTATGAAATGTACCTTATTAGTCTAGTTGGGATCTGGCTGCTGATCATGTGAACCCGAGTTTGGTTCACGTATGGAGAAAAAAAAATTGCAGTTAAATATTATGAACATAAATTAAATTTCTATAATTTTTGTCTTGTAAAGTAATTATTTTGCTATGTTTCTTAAATATGGCACCGTTACCTATAATTATTTTATTTCAACAGACATATCCAAAATCGTAGGATTTATGCATTTCAAAGATATTATTTCTTTCTTTTCTTAAAAAAAAACGTTACCCCTCACTAAGATTTCTCCTGTATCGTGGGTGCGTTTACAGACACAAATCCCACATACACAAACGCTCAGACCCGAAACAACAATCTGTAGGCCATACAAATTTTTGTTCCATGTGGGAATCAAACCCACGACCCGTAGCGCAGAAGCCAATCGCTTAGCTACTGCACCAAACGTGTCGTCGTATTTACATAGTCAGAAAGTCCAAACATACTCAAAATAAAGTGAAATCTAGCATTTATACTAGAACTAGGAAAGTGATCTGTATGAATTCCTACACAATTGTTTTATTTAAAAATCAGGCTTAATAACTAAAAATAGTTTAGAGCTTTTCCGATCTCTTTGCACAGTCTACTTTAAAGAATTTTACCTGAAACTAGAACGGTAGCGCGGAACCTACAACACGAAACTTCTATTTTTATGTTTATTTGATGAACTACTTATTATAGCTAGCTGTTAACTATTAGGTACATTTAAAATATAGAAAAAAATTGCCTGTACAAAGAAACCCATAACCAAGAAAAAAATATTTTTTGTAAGAACCTTATTACCTACATATAAACAAACCTCACACCGCATATAGGTACTATGATTCTATAATATTCACTTTAAAGTCGTCATTGCCCTAATTTTTTTATCCGTGCCCTTTGCCCTAAGTCATCCCCTCACCCCGCACCCCTCCTGCCCACGAGCCGCACTAAAATAAAATACATATAAAAGTTGAACGCAATTTGATTGCACCCTAACTCGATACGACATGAAACACTTTTAAATTAAAACATTGACTTTATTAGCCATTTGTATTGTAAGACGTCGATCTGACCGACACTTGAATACACAATAGTACAGGTTTGATGTACGTGTACAAAATTATGTATATTTTTGGACACGATAACAAAAAAATATGATTTTTCAAAAATACGTCGCCCTATCCTTTCCAGATCTTCAGACATTAATTCTTGTGATGTTTCTAGTTTATTATAATAAAAGTATAATTAAAATTCTATACACACTGTATAATAATTTTATAATTATGTTAATTTCGTAGGCGCGTAGCCATTGCTCGTAGCAAACAAAAGACATCAACGCGTTTCGTTAAGAAATAGTTTTAAACTAGTTTTTTTAATATTTTGGTGTTGTATATTTTTAATGAAGTGGCAACAGGAAACAATAGTTTCCACTTTATATATTATACATATATACATATATTATCTATTATACAGTTGTATACAGAGATATTTTACCGTTTTAAAAAGAACACTACTCTTATTAAGTTTTAAAGTGTTTGTTAAAATTATTGTACAAATAGCAATTCTGTCACTAAATAACAGTAGATACATAAATTGATTAAAAATAAAACTTTAAACGCATCTGAAGAAGTCTCTATTTTTATCCAGTATTTTTTAATTATTCCACATTGATTTTCATAATTATTTTATGAAAATATCGCCTTTGCCCGCGACTTCGTCCGCGTGAATATCGGTTATCGCGGATGCATACGAAGTCGCGGATTAATAAATGTGTAGTTAATAGTTAACTAATAGACTGAACGTTAGTCTGTTCGCTCACACCGCAGCATTTTTCTTACTTTTAGCACTTTCAAACGAAAGGTCCGATTTGAATATTTAAAGAACATTTTACATGTACATACCTAATCAACCTTGATTATGAAGCTATTTACTTGGATAAGGATTAATATCATGACAGGAGGTTGATGTGACTATTGTTGTACAAACAAATTTTACCTCTTTAAAATATTATTATTTTAAATAATAAAGACAGTCAATTTAATTTTTATTGAAATAAAGTTACCTTCTTTATTGCTCTATGTTAATATATGAGTGAGTGTGAAGTTTACCTGTGATCTGGTAAGTACGGGTCACTAGTGTGGAGGCACCGCAGCGCGCGGCGGCCGGCGCGGACTGTGCCGGGGTGCACCTCGCCGCGCTATATAAGCGCCGCCCGCCGACTGTACCGCCCGACACACGCACACCATGCTCAAACACAGCTGCTTGTTACAAAGAAACCAGATGCTTTAGTGGGGATTTTATATTAGTTCAGTAAAAGTAGTGTCAGTGAGTAATTTTGTAAACTGAACCAGGAAAGAGAGGTAATCTTTTAATTACTCACTAATTGTTAATTGTATAATAATTGTTTTTCCGTGTGTTGTCGGACGTAAAGAATAGCACTACCCCATCTCTTCCCATGGGTATCGTAAAAGACGACTAAGGGATTCACTAGAGGATGGGCAGCAGCGTTCTCTGAACTTGTGATTAATTATAACTATTTAAGCATTAATGTAGAAATAAAATAAAATTAGTATATTGCATCAACAAGTTGTTGTAGGTGTTTAATAATAGCGTCTGTGCACCCACGTGCGCCGGTGTTGGCTCAATCTCCAAAATAAAAAAAAACAGTGTCTTGGTCGAGAAGTCCCCGTATACTATTAATTTTTAATGAGAATGTTTTTGTGCAATAGTTTGGCCTGTTAGATACCTAGAACAGTTATAATTATTTATCTAACGTTATAATAATTTTATTAAAAATCCTGAAACCTCGAAAAATCTATCGCTCTGGGCTGTCCTGACTCCCGTTTGGTTCAGAAAATAGTTCGTAGGCTTTTTGCATTTAAATATTACGACGTCTTCTTTATTCATCTAACATAATAAAAGGTTTCTTTTAATAGAACTTTTCAATTTTGTTTCAGTAAGTTTCTACCCATAACAGTTGACGGGAATAGACACCTTGAGGCTTGAAATGGTCCTCTCGGTCAGTTTCCGTGTGTTAGACAACCCCTGCATAGCACATCTCAGGCATTTCACACTTTACTAGGGAACTTAACGCGACATAAACTAAGGTGTAACTTGTAGATTTATTAAAAAAAAAACACATATTCAGGCAGTTCTGATGAAAATCTTGTTGGGGTGTCTCGGTTTTTGTATTTACTAAAAATAACTTTGTATAAAATGCACCAGAGAGTTCAACCAAATACGCTGATTTTGGAGATCATCCTGTATCGCAGGTATCGAAGCGCTTTGGTAATGTCGTTCCAACTCATGTTGTTGTATAAAGTGTAAAAATAATAAAACATCAACTTTTCCCATTCAGCCGAATGCTGGTAATAAATAGGCCTTATCTAAATCTAGACCTTTTTTCTTCTAAAATATAAAACATTACATGTAAGTAAGCAAATATGGAATAGTACTTATACCTAATTACCAATTAAACTTAATTGTTATTTTATATGCTTTCCCCGAACATGTCATATTTCTTAAAAAATCTGTTCCCTATGTAAATCTGCCCGTATCATGGTTCATCAGTCGTGACCGCTGTATTACCGTCACTCCCTACACCTTTCAGTTCTCCGACGTGTTGTGTTCACGCCACGCTCGAGCGCGCTGATAGCGGCTGATAGTCGCCACTCACTGCGAACAACACACTCATTTAATTACTAAAATATCGTAACATCACGACCGCCCGTACTCAGTAACACTCACAACTACTGACTACGTATCATACATAGTTCAACATATTAAAATGTTTATCGTAGAACGCGTCAGCCCTACTAGTACTGCCAGCTGTGACGTCAGCAATTTTCTACCCACGTTGAGTTAGGTGTTCCACGACTTTCTCGTCCTGGCAACGATCTAGTACTACTCTATTACTACAGAAATAATTAAAGCAAGTGATCGTGTCATTGCCCCAATTCTTGACCATATAATAACAAATTCATTGTCTCAAGGAATATTTCCTGATAAATTAAAGAATTATATTGTTAAGCCATTGTATAAGAAAGGTGATAGAAAGGAACCAAATAACTATCGTCCTATTACTCTTGTACCCATACTATCAAACATTTTTGAAAGGATTTTTTACAAGAGATTAATTGAATTCCTAAATAAACATAATATTATTAAAAAAGAACAGAATGGTTTTCAACACAATAAATCAACTTCTTTAGCAGCATTCTCTCTTATTAAACATATAACCGAATACATTGATGAGAAAATTCCGGTGGTAGCCGTATTCTTTGATATGAGTAAGGCTTTTGATTTTGTAGATCATGAGATCTTGCTTAACAAATGCGAAAAATATGGCATTAGAGGTGTAGCTTTAGACTGGATAAAAAGTTTTATAACCAACCGTAAGCAATGTGTTGAAATCACTAGTATAAATGATAGCCATGAATGCAATGTACATAGATCTTCATACAAGGTCAATAAATACGGCGTTCCACAAGGGAGCGTTTTGGGCCCCTTGCTGTTCCTATTGTACATTAATGACTTACCAGATTCAATAAATTGTCAAAGTATTCTATTCGCAGACGACATATCTATAATAGTGCCATTTAAGGATAAAGATACATCCCACGAAAGTAATATAAGTAAAGAGGTTAAATCTACATTAAAATGGTTAAAAGCAAATAAATTAAATGTAAATCCGTCAAAAACAAAATTCATAAAATTTGGTACGTATAAAAGTAAACAGTCTGATAATAATATTATTAACATAAAGATAGAAAATGACAGTATAGAAGAAGCTGACAGTATAAAGTTCTTAGGTATAACTCTGGATGGATTTTGTAACTGGAAACAACATGTAAGTGACGTTAGCCTCAAACTAAGCAGATTTGTCTACGCCCTTAGAAAGCTTCGTACCGTGTCCGATGATAAGACTGCAGGAATAGCATATAAAGGTTATGTAGAGTCAATCCTTAGATATGGGATAATAATATGGGGGAATTCGACTGATATTGGTCAAGCATTTGTTGTACAGAAGAAATGTTTAAGAGCTATTTGTGGAGCAGGTCCACTTGACTCTTGTAAACCTTTATTTAAAAAACTAAATTTGCTGACATTGACATGTATGTTTTTGAAGTTTCAGTCTTTGTAAGGAAGTATAACGATTTTTTCAAATTCAAGGGGGATCATGTAACTAAATACAGACCAAGAGATCCTACTAAGATAATGATTCCATATAGTAGAACAACTCTAAATAAAAAGAATGTTTATCACATGTGCATATCAGTTTTTAACAAATTGCCTAAGAGCCTCAGGGAACTTCCATTTAAATATTTTAAAATTAAGTTGAGAAAGTGGCTAGTAGATAAGTGCTTTTATACCATAGTAGAGTTTATGCGACATAAAACTATTGAATCTGATTATTTGTAAAATTTTAAATAATGTAATATAATAATAATAAAAAAGATGCTAAATAATAATATAACTTGACATTTGTAAGTAAAATAATAGCATTTTAACTGTTTTATATAATATAATTATAAACATTTGTATGCCTAATACAGGCAGAATATAGTTTGAACTATCCACCATTGTAATATCTGGTACCACCTGTATTCTGTGCAAATAAATCTTTCTTTCTTTCTTTATTATTATAACTTTCGTGAGACATATTTATATTTATGACTAGCTTTCGCCCGCAGCTTCGCTTGCGTGAAATTTGACGATGACGATTTTCCATACAAACTTTCATCCCCTATTTAACTCCCTTAGGGGTTGAATTTCAAAAAATCCCTTCTTAGTGGATGTCTACGTTACAAAAGGAACCTACTGTCAAAATTTCATGTTTCTAACCCCAGCGGTTTAGGCTGTGCGTTGATAGATCAGTCAGTCAGTCAGTCAGCTTCTCCTTTTATATGCATAGATTAATTACGGTTTACTCACGTGCATTTTTCGGGATTCGTCGCGTGTTCAGCTCATGATTAAGGGCTTCGTTTGGGTCCGAAACTAGTCGGGCAATCCCGAAAAATGCACGTGAGTAAACCGTAACTAATCATAAATAAGACCTACAATATTTTGCTCTTATTCAATCGTATTTTGCGGTTACTACTTAAGTAATGGTTTGTTTGTACGAGTATATAACTGCATTCTTTGCTGGGCTATCTTCTGTTTAGTTAGTTTTTTGTGTTTCTATATTTTCCGGCTGGATGGTCAAGTCATTTCGAAAGTCGTTTGCACTTTGTTAAAGTTGATCACGGTTATTGGACACATTAATATTGTAAAACCTCGTTCCTTCGACGTTTTGGTTCAATAAAACGTTACACCTGGGCGCGAGGACACATACCGCACCAAGTGTTGGATGGCGTAACCTGTCATCTCACAGAAGCCTGCAGTTATATTTGGGGACGTCGCTTCGTTGGCAGAGTCTGCGATTTGCTTCTTCGTACGAAACGCCTTCTATTCAGGAGAGCATCGTTATAATTAAAAGTGAAACGTGTGTTGGTGATATTTTGTTTTCCCGTTTCCATAAGTGTCGGTTTATTAGAATTGATCAGAGTACCTTATTGTTTGTAATTAATTGTAGAGTCCTATTTCATTATTCCTATTTTGTTGTATTTGTTTGATATTTGTTCCACGTCTCAACCATTGTATTTTTTTTGTGTAACATGATAACTTGTTTGTTATAACCGGATTTTTATTTTTAGAGTTTCGCGTAAGGTAACGAGTCAGAATAGACAGATTTTGTTTGATATATTGAATTGATAATTTTTTTTTTTCTTGTATTTTTATAGTATTGTAGGGACACACTGCTGACGCATTAGTTTTGTATAAGACGCACTAGTGTGTTAGCGCGGTGCGGCAGTCGTCTCCCCGCAACCCTATAGTTAGGTCGTAATTATTATGTTGTATAATGTAAGCTAGTACCAGTATAGTTATATTACACCGTGGGCCCGAGGTACTCCAAAGATTTTAACCTTCGATTCCGATGCCTAATTGGAGAAGAAAAACTAGGACATAGTTTGTTGAATAAAAATTAAATTTCGAAATATTCATTATTTACGGAAATTCACAAATCGAAAAATATCTATGGTAACAAGTCCTATGAACGCGGCGTTGCGACTTTTGTCATACCATACCCCTCTCGCCGTATGTCTTATTTGTCGGGGAGGGTTGTCAAGTGAGAAGTTTCTTATCCACTCACACGATAATTTATAAACGTTGCCAGTTCAACCTAAGGTATTGTTTACAAGGAAGTACTAAAGTTAATTGATTTATTAAGAATGGAAAAAAAAGTACCTCGGGCCCACGAAATATACAAGGTTAGTCGGAAAGGGGGTACTAATCCGCAGGCCACTTAAAGTATCAGCGATGACTGTTTAAAAGCAAGGGTTAACATTTCAAAATTCGATAAAAAATATTCTTGTTTTGGTTTTTTTTCAAAAAGTCGTTACCCCTGGTTTAGTTACGAATTTATAAAATGAAGTTTCTAAACCGTGACCCCAAATATGATCTAAAATGTAAACACAGCTGATCATAACTGAGTATACTTAGATAGATTTTAGCGTATTTTTTATGTAATTTTTGAACAGCTATTTCTCTTAAACTATTGACTTTTGGGGAAAGTTGTAGAACAAAAGTTATTCATTATTATGTGTACTTTAACACCCTTTTGGATTAGTACCCCCTTTCTGACTAACCTTGTATATAATATCTAACTGTTGTTCATTGAATAATTATGCAAACCATATAATCCCTACACATTGTATTATATTGGCTGACTTTAAATAATTTAAAAATAAATTTGGAAAAAACTAAATTAATGGCGTTTCGGAACAGAGTACACAAATTAGCAGATATAAACATTCGTTATATGCAAACAAAAATCGGACAAGTAGATACAACAAGATTCCTGGGACTAAACATTGATTGTAATTTAAACTGGAAGTCACATGTCGAAATATTGTGTTCGAAACTCAATCAATATTCATATGCAATCTATATGTTGTCTAGAGCTGTCAATACATCGGTAGTTCTAACAGCATACCATGGTCACGTTACTCCTCTATTAATGTATGGTATTATGTTCTGGGGCAACTCTACAGAAAAGGAAATCGTTTTTAGAGCGCAGAAAAGATGTGTTAGGTCTATACTTAGAATGAAACAAACTGAGAGTTATAGACCCATATTTATAAAGTTTAAATTGTTGACATTACCATGTATTTATATATTAGAAGTAATATTGTTTATTAGAAATAACATGAATTTATTTGCCAATCTAAAGTCCAAGAGGCATATGTTAAAAATAAGTTTTATGACAAACCGAACAGGTCTTTTTAACAATAGTGTATTTTGCATGATTCCTAGATTGTATAATCATTTGCCCAATTCTTTGCTTGAAATTTGTAACTATAATGTATTTAAAAATAAACTAAAGAAATTGCTTTTAGAAAAAGCATGTTACTCGGTGGCAGAGTTTCTTGAAGATAGGATTTAAGTAGGTATTGGAGTGACTGATAATTGTTGTGTTGATACTATTTCGTTTTTTTTTTCTGTCTGTTCATTTGACATCTATTTGTTTGTTCGGAGCAACGCAACCGAACAGCTCAGCGATTTTGTCTTTGAGCATTTTTATAAATGCATCGATTTCATGAGTTAGTAAGTTAGTACGCAATTGGCGGGCAACCGAATCAAATCAAATCATCGTTTAGTGTTAATTAACCATTTTATACCATTTTTATACCATTTTAATATTTTATAATAATAATTATATTTCTTTTAAACCATAATTTCAATCTTTTCAATCTTCTCAAATTACCATCGTCGTTTATAACAAATCATAAATACTAAAAAGGTGTTTGCTTCGTACGTGGCGAACAGACCTTTTTACATGGTCCTTCGAGCCTAGGATCTCGGTTCGCGAAATACAGTCCGGGAGTGTTTTGTGTATCGGGACCTTGCAACCAGTGTGTAGAAGTAAAGTAGATAGTGTAATTAATTGGAGTGTACTGCATTTGGAGAGCTGTATCGTAAGGAGACTATAAGTTCAGACCAAACCATTTTATTATTTTCCCATTTTTTTCGTGAGCAAAATGGAGAACATTTTCATCAACCAAACAGAAATTTACGACTCACTCGTTAAGCTTTTGACCAACTTCAAGAAAGATGGAGCTGAGCGGAAAACCATGGATTACTGCAAGCGGAAGTTGGATATATTAGAAACCTATTGGAGAGATTATCAACGAAACCATAGAAAGTGCTGTGAACTTGCTGAATTTGACCATGTGTATTTTACCAAAAATTGTTTCGATACGGCAGAGGAAGCTTACTTAGCGATCAAGGAGTTGATTAACAAAACCATTGAGCTGTTATTGTCAAGAAAACAAGTAATTAGACAGCCTCCGTCGGAGGCGGGAGTATCAAATCAAGCGGGGGGATTGCCTAGTTCTCCAGCAATCCAACCGCAAAAAGGTGATGCTAATATTTCAGGCCAAGTTAGCAAGTTAGGTGAAATGATGAGAAAGCAGACTATTCATTTCAGAGCTTTCATGAGAACAATAGCGACCATAGAAGTTGAGCTATTACAGAACAAGTGGGAGTTCGAGGATGCACTGAAATCTCTGCAAAGTCGTTGGGCTATCATTGACAGTCTGCACTGGGAGATAGAAGGTGAAAGTGGCGATGAAGATGTGTGGTACCAGGAGGAATTTACCCGCCACGAAAAAATTTACAACAATCTAAAGAAAACTATAAACTCAAAAATGTGGTCCGTATCGCATCGTGATAAATCCACCCCTAAAATGGATATACCAATATTTCAGGGAAACTATCACCATTGGACGTCTTTTAAAGATTTATTTACAGAAGTTATCCATAAAAACCCATCTTTATCAAATGCACAAAAAATGCAGTTTTTAAAGAGTAAGGTAACGGGGGAAGCAGAGCGTCTGATTCACCATCTCCAGATAAGTTCGGAGAATTACGAAGTATGCTGGGAAATTCTTAACCACAGATATGGCAACCAAAGACTGATTTTATATCTCATGTCAACATATTAATGAACCTTCCCACCATGCAACAGCAATCAGTAGGAATGATCAAAAAACTGCATGATGTCACCAAAGAATGTCTGCACGCAATACAAAATCTAGGAGTGGATATAACTTCCTGGGATCCACTTTTAGTATATTTGTTAACACAAAAATTGGATAGCGAATCGTTTGCTGAATATATTGAATCTGTAAAGAAACCTCGGGAACTTCCGGTTCTTAAAGAATTTCTAGATTTCTTAGAAAATAAATTTACCGCTCTAGAAGCGTCTCGGAGAAAACAGGAGTCGAATAACCAGAAGACCACTCAACCATTTCATCAAAACCAACCGAACCAGAAAAAATCTTCACATTTTCGCAACAATCAGCAATCATCAAATAATAACCAATATTATAATATGAAAAATAACGTGAATACTATACACGCTTCGCGGTCAATCACCTGCGCATTGTGTAATGCTGACCACGGATTATGGATGTGTGCTCAATTTTTGCAATTGTCGGATGAGCAAAAATTAAAAACTATCAACCAACTGAACTGTTGCGTAAATTGCCTATTTAACCATTTTAATAAACAATGTTTTTCAAATAAGCGATGTCGAAAACAACGCTAGCCATAACACTTTATTGCATGAGGGAATTGTGCTAAAAAACAAATCAAACATATCAGCAAAATCAAATAATAAGTCTGCGAATACACCAACGGCATCTGGCGCAACGAATAAAGAACACGCATCGACATCAACCCACGTGTCATGGAATGATAATATGACTGAAACACTTTTGTCCACAGCCTTGGTCAAGGTGACGGGAGCAGATGGTATACAACATACCATGAGAGCTTTGATTGATCAGGGTTCTCAAATTTCCTTGATAAATGAGAATGCTGCACAAACTTTAAAATTAAAGAGGAACCAATGTAAGGGGATAATTTTCGGCGTGGGAGAAAAAGAAAATAAATGTAAGGGAGTGATGACTCTTCACATCCAGTCTATTTACAGTTACTTTGCATTAGAAGGAGAAGTACTTATCATGAATAGTTTGATCAAAAGTTTACCAAATAAAACGTTCGCAAAACCATCTTGGCCTCATATTCAGAACATTAATTTAGCAGATCCAGACTTTAATGTCAGTCGTTCAGTGGACTTACTTCTTGGAGCAGATGTATACTGTAAAATAATGTTAGGTGGCATTTTAAGAGGAGATAGTGAGGATCAACCAATCGCCCAGCAAACGCAATTAGGATGGTTGCTATGCGGGACAATGAAACCACATTACAGATGTAACGTTGTTCTCAATAATACCGACGATTTACGCAGCTTTTGGGAGAATGAAGACATCAACCAGCAGAACGAAATGTCCACCGAAGACCATGAATGTTTACAGTATTTCTTGTCAACAACAGAGAGACTCGAAGACGGCAGATTCCAAGTCCGACTACCTCTTAAACCAGAATCAAGAGATCAACTTGGATCCACTAAACCAATAGCTTTGGCACAGTTTCGTAACCTGGAGAAAAAATTACAAAAAAATCCGGAAGTGAAAACAGAGTATGCAAAATTTATGAATGAATACTTTGAGCTTAACCATATGATACCATCAATTACGAACACGACACACGAGTGTTATTTACCGCACCATTGCGTCACTCGTGCTGAGTCAACCACAACGAAGCTACGAGTTGTTTTTAATGCTTCCGCAAGATCATTATCAGGATTGAGTCTTAATGACGTCATGTACAGAGGTCCCAATCTGCAGCAAGATCTACAAGAGTTGATTTTAAAGTGGAGACAATATCAGTTTGCTTACACTGCTGATATTGAGAAGATGTACCGTCAGATAATGGTACATCCTGAAGATCAATGCTACCAGAAAATACTATGGAGAGACTCACAACAAACGCCCATTCAATCATTCCAACTTACCACTGTTACCTACGGAACGAAGCCGGCACCATTTTTGGCTATGATGTGTCTAAAACAGTTAGCTACAGCAGAAAAACAAAAATATCCTGATGCTGCAAAGGCTTTGGGAGACAGCTTCTACATGGATGACTTCTGTGGTGGGGCTCATTCAATAAAGCAGGCAAACCAATTAAAATTAGATCTTATCAAATTATTACGCAAAGGTGGATTTAATTTACGAAAATGGGCCTCGAATGAACGTCAACTTCTTGCAGATTTGAATAAAGCTTTGTGTAACCAGCAAACGTATGAATTTAAGCAGTCAGACTCAACCAAAACGTTAGGGCTTGCCTGGAACCCTCAAAAGGACAAATTTATTTTTGATTCCAAACTAGAACCAGAACTAAAATCAACGCCAACCAAGCGGTCCCTGCTTTCTGACATTTCAAAGTTATTTGATCCATTGGGATGGCTTACCCCTTTCAGCATTACCATGAAGATACTATTCCAAAGCGTCTGGTTATCAAATTTAGACTGGGATGATGCTTTACCAGAAAATATTAAGATCAAGTGGATCAATCTGAGGAGAGAAATGAAGGAAATCAATACCATTGAAGTGAATAGATGGCTCGGCATATATCAATATCATACTATCCAATTACACGGATTTTGTGATGCGTCGAACAAGGCGTATGCTGCTGTGATATACTGCAAGGTTAGCCAGGGAGATAAAATTACGGTGTCTTTAATCGCTGCAAAGAATAGATTGGTGCCTATCAGTAAAGTCATATCTACACCTAGGCTGGAGTTAATGGGTGCTCAACTCTTATCACAGCTGACCCAAAAAGTCCGAAGTTGTTTGGAAGGAGATGACATACAAACATATTGCTGGACCGACTCAACAGCTGTTTTAGGATGGATTCAAGGAGATCCAGGGCGGTGGAAACCATTTGTGTCAAATCGTGTTCAAGCAATCACTAAGATAATACCATCAGAAAATTGGAAATATGTCAATACTAACGAAAATCCAGCTGACTGCGCAAGCCGTGGATTGACAATCAAGCAATTGAGAGAACATGAGCTCTGGTGGCACGGCCCTTCATGGATAACATCGTTCCAGAACCAGGACCAACTTCAACCCATCTACAAAAACAATTTAGAAGTCAAAAAATCTGAGATGAAACAATCAAACACAGTGGTTGTAGATCAACAAAATAAATCTACCATTACAAATATCGTTAACCATTTATTAAATAAATATAGTTCATTTGCAAAACTTATTCGTATTTTTGCATGGATACTACGTTTACCTACTGCGAATAAAGTTCGTCCACCCTATCTCACGTTACAAGAATTACGACGTGCAAAAATGCTAATAATAAAGAATGTGCAGCAAGGGGAATTTACCAGTGACTTCACTTATTTACGAAACAAAGGAAAAGTGCATTCGAAAAGTAAGATTTTAAATTTAAATCCGATTCTAGACCAAGATGGTATTTTGCGTGTAGGTGGCAGATTAAGAAACGCTCAGATAAACCCTGAAATGAAGCATCCAATCATACTATCTAATAACCATAGACTTACCATATTAATAATTAAATATGCTCATGAATTAACCTTTCATGGTGGAGCGCGCCTTACATCTATACATATAATAAAACAGTAAAAAAATGGTGTCTGTACATTGAATATATTAAAAAAACAATAGTTGAGGGGGGTTTAGAAACAGTAATAGAGCACGAATCCAAAAAAAAAAGTCTGTCTGTTTGTCTGTTTGTCTGTGTGTCTGTTTGTTTGTACACGCTAATCTTCGGAACTACTGGACGGATTTGAATGATTTTTCTTTTGTTGTATAGGTATTAAGTCTAGGCAAAATATAGGCTATAATTTATTTTGGAAACTTGAACACCTGATGCAGAACCGCAACAGACCAGCTAAACTATAAGAGATACAAAAATTGTACTAGCAAAAATTATTTCACGTGATGAGCATTTTCTGATGAAAGAATAAATTTGAAGATCTGGAACACCTGCTGTGAAACTCCAAAAGCCCAGCTACACTATAACATATATCGGAATGACGTCTTAGCAAGAGTTGTTCAGCCTGATGAGCACTCTCTGTTGACATATAAAAATTTATACATATAATAAAACAGTAAAAAAATGGTGTCTGTACATTGAATATATTAAAAAAACAATAGTTGAGGGGGGTTTAGAAACAGTAATAGAGCACGAATCCAAAAAAAAAAGTCTGTCTGTTTGTCTGTTTGTCTGTGTGTCTGTTTGTTTGTACACGCTAATCTTCGGAACTACTGGACGGATTTGAATGATTTTTCTTTTGTTGTATAGGTATTAAGTCTAGGCAAAATATAGGCTATAATTTATTTTGGAAACTTGAACACCTGATGCAGAACCGCAACAGACCAGCTAAACTATAAGAGATACAAAAATTGTACTAGCAAAAATTATTTCACGTGATGAGCATTTTCTGATGAAAGAATAAATTTGAAGATCTGGAACACCTGCTGTGAAACTCCAAAAGCCCAGCTACACTATAACATATATCGGAATGACGTCTTAGCAAGAGTTGTTCAGCCTGATGAGCACTCTCTGTTGACATATAAAAATTGAAGATCTGGAACACCTGTTGTGGAATTCCAAGCGCCCAGCTACACCATAACACATAAGAATGACGTCTTCGCAAAAGTTGTTCGGTCTGATGGGCATTTCCTGTTGACTTATAAAAATCGAAGATCAGAAACATCTGATGTGGAAATCAAATTTATCACTAATTTCACTGTATAATTATAAAATAACATAAGCTTGGAGTACCTCCACGCGGTGAAGGCGGTAACAGTTTAGGACTAATTTTTGATGACGATGGTATATCATTGAAAATTTGACTCTACTAGCCAAAACTCTCATTTTTTTTATCGTATAAATATGCCTTCGAGCTTATGTTATTTGAGTGTTTAATTTCCTTTTCCATGTATCTTCGTGACACGGTAGCCTACCCGGTAACGCAGGGGAGCAGTCACTTAGATTATTAGAAAATTCATGGTTATGCGAACACGCCATATTGACCCCAACAAATGATCAAGCTACAAATATTAATCAAAAAAATTTGGCGGATATTGTAGGGGATAAAGTGGTTTACACTTCTTTCGACAGTGTGGTCGATCAGGACGACGCCACTAATTACCCAGCTTAGTTTCTCAATTCACTTACAGCGAGTGGTTTCCCTGCTCATAAAATAAGACTTAAAGTCGGTGTTCCCATAATGCTGATGCGAAATTTAACTCCGCCAAAACTGTGCAACGGAACCCGTCTTACTGTCAACACTTTACAACGTAATATAATTGTTGCTACAATCCTCACTGGGTGTGGTGCCGGTGAGGCTGTGTTCATACCGCGCGTACCACTCATCCCCAACAATTTCCTCTTTCAATTTAAGCGCACACAGTTCCCTGTGACTACATGCTTTGCCATGACAATAACCAAGTCAGAAGGTCAGACGCTTAAAGCCGCTGGTGTTGACCTGACAACCAGCTGTTTTTCTCATAGCATTTTTCAAGGATCAGCAACGCTTCCGGTCTTTATATATTAGCTCCTGAAGGAAAAACCCGAAATATAGTTTATAAAGATTTTTTTAAAGTTATTTGCAATATTATTGTTAATTCAGTGTGCCCTTGGGATCCGCTGTGGAATTACGGGAAGAAAAGTTTTTTTTGTTGTAGGTTTAGGTATTAAGTCTGGGCAACATATAGGCTATAATTTATTTTGGAAAATGGAACACCTGTTGCAGAACCGCAAAAGACCAGCTAAAGTATAAGAGATATAAAAATGGTGCCATAGCAAAAATTATTCCGCGTGAAGAGCATTTTCTGCTGTGAGAATAAATTTGAAGATCTGGAATACCTGTTGTGGAACTCCAAAGCCCAGCGACACTATAACATGTATAGGAATGACGTCTTAGCAAAAGTTGTTTAGTCTGGTGGGCATTTCCTGTTAACTTACAAAAATGAAAGATCTGGAACGTCTCGAATCGTCTCGCGCATCCCGTTGTTTACCCGTCCCCGGGCTCTTAGAATTCGACATCAGACGTTTCAGATCTTCGATTTTCGACGACCCTGTTGTCGCTGGCATAAGCAACAGGATCCGCGTACGAAGTCGCGGGCAGAAGCTAGTTATCTAATATTCGACAAAAATATTGGATCATCAGCGGATATATGGCCACAAAGAAATTTATACGACAGTGCGTTACTTGCAAGAAACAAGAGCCCAACAGGCAATACCAACTCATGGGTGACCTACCATCATCTAGAGTAAATCCTGAAAGTGCGTTTTATCATTGTGGTGTAGATTACACAGGCTTTGTGGAGGTTAAAGCGAATAAAGGATGGGGAATAAAAACCACCAAGGATACATCGCACTTTTCGTATGTATGGCAACGAAAGCTGTGCATTTGGAGCTTGTATCTGACTTGACCAGTTCAGCTTTCTTAGCTGCTGTAAACAGAATGGCAGCACGACGCGGAGCACCACGTCACATCTATAGTGACAATGCCACAAACTTTGTCGGAGCCAACAGAATACTTCAAGAAGAGTACGAGCGTCTTCAGCAAGTATTCAATGAAAGTTTCTTCAAAGAAATAACAGAAATGCAGATTGAGTGGCATTTTAATGCACCTTCTTGGCCGCACGCCGGAGGACTTTGGGAACGAGCTGTGCGAAGTCTCAAGCACCACCTCAAGCGTGTCATAGGTCATCAAAAATTAACCTTTGAAGAATATACCACACTTTTATCAAAATTGGAAGCGTGCCTCAATTCTCGACCACTTTGTGCGATATCAGAAGACCCCGAGGACCTCGACTTCCTAACCCCCGCCCATTTCTTATCAACACGACCAGGATTGGCTGTTATTGAAACAGCAGAAGATGCCAGAACCAGATGGCACTTAGTATCAAAATTGTTGGAAGACTTATGGAAGAGATGGAAAACAGAGTATCTAACTCAGCTATCATCTAGAAACAAATGGGCAAACTACAAAAAAAATGTTGACCTGGGTGATCTAGTTGTTATACAAGATGACAACCTACCAACAGGAAAATGGCCAGTTGGACGTGTAGTGGAAATTCATCCAGGAAATGATGAGCTGGTAAGAGTGGTGACATTAAAAACCAAAAACGGCTATATGAAGCGGCCTATAGTGAAACTATCTGTTTTACCTATAGAGAAAACCAAAAAAGTTGAAATAGAAATTCCAAACAGCCGACCCACTAGCTCAACTATTCATCCGAGGATTGTCAACATAGCGTTGGCATTGATATTGTTCATTTGTTGCACCATACCTACCACGACAGCATCCTTTAGTTTCAAACAGTTAGACAGTAATCAAACCTTGTACTTTGACCCACTGGGGAAAATACAGTTGATTCGTGACAAATGGAAACTCGTTACGTATTACAACATGTCACCATACTGGCAAGGAGACAAAGCTGTTAAGGATTTTACCAATTATCTCGAAAAAACTTGTGAAACAATCAAGGAACCGAGCCACTGTCATATGATCTTGTTACAAATACGTCACGATTACAATGAGCTCCAATACTACAACCAGCTGTTACTTAGTCAGCATTATGGTACACGCTTGCGATCCTGACGCGGTCTTTTCAACGCTGTTGGTTCGATTGCAAACTCATTGTTTGGCGTATTGGACGAGAGTTTCGCAGAAAAGTACAAGCAAGACATTGAACTTGTGCATCGCAATCAAGAACACCTTGCTCAGCTATGGAAGAACCAGACGTCTATAGTTGAAGCGGAACACAATATACTGCAGAGAACAGAAGATATGATAGAAAAACAGCACAAAATTATAAATAAACACATAAATGCATTGGACATCGCGACCAATAGGCTGCAGAAAGAAATCAATGTGATGTCCCTACAACAAGACTTCACATTTGTATCTATAGCCACTATTAATTTGATGCAAAATCTGAAGCGAATCCAAGAAACTTTGATAGACACTATCTCAGAAATTTACCATGGTCAAATCAGCTTGCACATATTGACACCAGCACAGCTCAAACGAGAGCTACAAATTATATATGGCCAGATGCCCAAAGAATTGGCCTTGCCTTTAGATAACATTGAAACTGACCTTCAATACATCTACAAACTTCTGAAAACCAAAGCACGAGTTACCCAAAATTACATAATTTTTGAAATCACATTTCCGCTCATTGCAAGGGAAAGTTTCCAGTTATATAGAATATTACCAGTGCCGCAACAAATCAATAACAGCATGATCAGCGTAATACCAGTCTCAGATTATGTCGCAGTGAATCTCAAAAAGGACGTTTATTTTGTACCAACCATACATGAGCTGGACACCTGCTTGTATCACGGTGAATCATTAATGTGCGAATTATTTAAACCGATTCTCAACCTGGAAAATGACGAAAACTTTTGTGATAAAAACCTGCTTACCCGTAAATGTAAAACGGAAAAGTCAACGTGCACAAACAGATGGGTAGAATTACATTCGACGTCACAGTATCTTTATTTTTGTTGTGGCTTTTACTCAATAAAGGTTATATGTGAAGATCATGTTACCGTCCATCAGCTGACTCGAGCAGGGGTCATTAGCATGAGGCAGAAATGTATTGTTAAAGGCAAGGATTTCGCACTTTATTCTTTACAACAACAATCGAACCAAATAGATTTTTCTCCAAATATTTTTATACCAGAGCTTGACCAGATAAACCATATAGTACATATAAAGATTCTAACCGAGGAAGAATTACCAGAGGACATGGGCTTGAATAGATCTCTATCGATCCTTGGAGATCAAATCAAGAATCTCAAATCAAGCAAAGCTGAAGTAGATGACATATCATCCCATGATATTCATCATTATACCATTTGCTACATACTGTTGGCAATCGCAATATGTACCGCAGTAGCCTGGATATGGAGGAAATGTTGTCGGCGGACTGCACGTGGCCGTGAAGAGGCTTGCCACAGACAGAAGTCAGTGAAAACTGCATCAAAATCAAACAGAGACTTGTATAGTGAAGTTCAACCACGAAAGCAGACGAGTGCTGCTGACCGTCAGCAAAGTGAAAGTGAACAGATAGGTTTAAGTGCTTTTTTAACCAAACAGTGGCCCAGTTCTTTGCGTAGGGCAGGACAAAGGGACAGGGCTACGTTGCCTGAACCTCGAAAGAAACGCGTTTTTACTATTGAGGACTCGTTAGTTTAAGGAAATATGTTTTTTGTATTTCTAATTTCTTTTAGCGTTTTCGCAGTTTGTTTATATTGTTTTACCATTTTATTATTTTTTGAATCTTTCATTGTGTTAAAACTTGTTATTTACCTGATGATTTGGTCATGATTTTACTCTGTCTCTCGTTCCCTTTCTCTCTCATCCCATGCCCGGGAGTATGTTCGGAGCAACGCAACCGAACAGCTCAGCGATTTTGTCTTTGAGCATTTTTATAAATGCATCGATTTCATGAGTTAGTAAGTTAGTACGCAATTGGCGGGCAACCGAATCAAATCAAATCATCGTTTAGTGTTAATTAACCATTTTATACCATTTTTATACCATTTTAATATTTTATAATAATAATTATATTTCTTTTAAACCATAATTTCAATCTTTTCAATCTTCTCAAATTACCATCGTCGTTTATAACAAATCATAAATACTAAAAAGGTGTTTGCTTCGTACGTGGCGAACAGACCATTTTACATTGTTAATCTGTTTATATGTATGTATTTTTTAAAAATTTTGCATGGCGTAAGCCTGAATGTGGCGATCATTATAATTTGTTTATTGTAACACCATGTGTACCTACCCATATTACGCAAATAAAGAACATTGAATTGAATTGAATTGAAGGTTTAGTATACTTATACATACAATGTGGCGCTGAAGTTATCACATTAAATTGTACAGCGATATAGACAAGTAGATATATACCTGTTAAGATAATCAAATAAACAATACCACTAAAAATAAAAAATCGCATTTTTCAAACAAAATAAATAGCGTAAAAGTTGACTCGAAATAAAACATCCTCTAAAACATTAGTTTACTGACCTGTAAAAGCGGCAACATCGCAAGCAGCGACATCGGTACCTACATAAACATTGTCGGTTCATCTAAGACGCGAGTGGCGCGGCTCGGCTCGATGGCGACGGTTTCAAGTAACATAAACATAACACTGTACCTATTGTTTTTATCCAAATAATCACTAATCATGAGTTCAAGTCCAAAGTTTAATAACGATACAAACTACGGAAAAGGGATTTTAAATTTTTAAATTTTCAAAATGTCCACCGTGTTCCTGATGTTATTTCGAACCCTTCGCAGTAGGTCACCATTCGCGGCTAAAAGTTTTACCTTGTTGAAGGCCAGAATTATTTTATTTTTTAAGTCCTTCACAGTGGTCACTTCAGTAGCGTAAACCTCGTTTTTCAAGTATCCCCATAAGAAAAAATCTAATGGGGTTAGGTCTGGTGACCGTGCTGGCCATCGAAAAGGTCCGTATCGGCCAATCCACTGCTCTCCGAACATATCATTGAGCCGCTCTCTGGCAGCCACCACTGAATGAGCAGGTGCTCCGTCAAGCTGGTACCATAATTGGCTATAGGCAAAAAATCGAGGTCATTAGCTACTTTGCTCAGTAGCCACTGACAGTAGGCTTCTCTAGGTGGCTTATCCCTACTCAGTAAACCCTGTACCTTTCGGTATTTGAACGGCCGTTGTCTGTTTTTTTTTTAAACTTTGTGTACAGTTTTGTGATGTACTCGAAACTGGCGAGCTGCTCTACGGAGACTTGACGTTGGATTACGAGCGAAATAATCCATTTGTTGTTCGTGGGACACTGGTACTTGCGGTGGGACATCAATCTGACGCGGGATCATAGTTCGTTGTCACGTAATCTTTGAACTGTCCTAATAAAGGTCCGTGCGTCCGAAGGACACACACGGGTGGTACTATACCTTTCTCGGTATGTTCGTAACGCCAGAGCAGCGTTTTGATGGCATTCCCCATAAATTAGGATCATATCGGTGTACTCCGATGCCGTGAAGTTCCTACGGGGCATCTTGGAAGTAAAAAGCGTCCAATTTCGCACGAGTTATCACACCACTTCACTAAATTATAATCCACTTAAATAATTGTACCTATCAACGTGTCCTATCACAAACAAAACAGTAAACTTATCCAAATGTCCACAAAATCAACAGTTCTTACAAAACTAAAGTGTCCTATCACGGTTATTATTATTACAAACAAAACAATAAAAATACAAAGGGCGCGTGCGCATATTAAGCGGCTCGCGCAACCAAACTATCCTTTAAGGACAAGGGCGCCGCACTGATTCTAATTTCTAATTATTGATATACTCACACACCGGTGGGCGGGAAACGCAGAAGTACATCTCGCTCGCTTTTAATTTCGCACATTGTAATTTATGTCCTATGTCGTTACGCGTAAGTAATTTTTCGTTTGAATTGTTTTTTTGTTACTTGATTTTAGGTAATGCGGAATGGCAACGTTTAGACTTTTCGCCGGCTTAACGGGTCTTTGACCTAATTATTATTCGTCGAAGATATCTCTATGCGTTTACATGATGTTGTTAAATATTAAAATGAAAAAAAATATCCTGCGGCTATAATATTAAATATTTTCTTTTTTTCTTTTGTGTATGACCAAAGAATGCCATGTAGTATACGTAGTATCATTTAATGTGATAACCTCAGCGCCACATTGTATATTAAAAATAAGCTTGTATAACCTGATATCGTGACACACAGTTGATATCGCGACACTGATAGTTGATATCATGACAGTGATATCTTCTGTCGTGACACAGAGTTGGTGGAGCGACACTAAAAGTTGATGTCATCATCACCACTCATCACTACTAACTCATAAATTACCACCACTCATCACCACTGGTACGTAAATTCAAATTCATAATTCAAATTCAAAGTTTTTTTATTTTTAAACCAAAGACATCACTAGTGACACATAAGTTATCACCACCAACTCATAACTCATCATCACTGGCACATAAGACATCACTAATAACACATAAGTCATCATCACTAACTCATAACTTATCATCACTGTAGCATAAGACATCACTAGCGACACATAAGTCATCACCACCAACTCATAACTCATCATCGCTGTCGAATAAGACATCACTAGTGATACATAAGACACCAACACCATCTCATAACTCATCATCACTGGCACATAAGTGGTCACTAGTGACACATAAGTCATCACGACCAACACATAACTCATCATCATTGGCACATAAGACATCACCACCGGCGCATAAGATATCACTATCACTACACATAAGTCATCACCTCTAAAACATAGCGCATCGCAACTAGTACAAAAACAATACCACTGGCATGTAAGACATCATCACTGACACATAAGACATAACTAGTGACACATAAGTCATCACCTCCAACTGATAACTCACCATCACTGACACATAAGCTATCATCACTGGCACATTAAACTTCACTAGTGACACAAAAATCATCACCACCAACTCATACTTCATCGTCACTGGCACATAAGATATCACTAGTAACACAAGTCATCACCATCTTTACCAGTGACACATAATTCATCACCATCAACTCATAACTCATCATCACTGACACATAAGACATCATCACTGGCACATAAATATCACTAGTGACACAAGTCATCACCACCAACTCATAACTCATCATCACTGGCATACAAGACATCACTAGTGACACAAGTCATCACCATCAACTCATAACTGATCATCACTGGCACATAAGAAATCACTAGTGAAGACCTCACATATTACATGTAAGTCATCATCATGAGTGTGACTTAGTATTAGCGTAAACATGCCTAATCGTGTCCTAAACTAAGTTTCACTTATCCTAAATATGATCTCGCCTAATCGTGTCGTAGCGAGATTGTGAACACACCTAAACGTGACCTAACCTTAGGTTAGGCACCCAGATTAGGTTAGGTCGCGCTCAGGTTAGGTTAGGTTAGGTTAGGTCGCGCTCAGGTTAGGTTAGGTCGCGCTCAGGTTAGGTTAGGTTAGGTCGCGCTCAGGTTAGGTTAGGTTAGGTCGCGCTCAGGTTAGGTTAGGTTAGGTTAGGTCGCGCTCAGGTTAGGTTAGGTTAGGTCGCGCTCAGGTTAGGTTAGGTTAGGTCGCGCTCAGGTTAGGTTAGGTTAGGTCGCGCTCAGGTTAGGTTAGGTTAGGTCGCGCTCAGGTTAGGTTAGGTTAGGTCGCGCTCAGGTTAGGTTAGGTTAGGTCGCGCTCAGGTTAGGTTAGGTTAGGTCGCGCTCAGGTTAGGTTAGGTTAGGTCGCGCTCAGGTTAGGTTAGGTTAGGTCGCGCTCAGGTTAGGTTAGGTTAGGTCGCGCTCAGGTTAGGTTAGGTTAGGTCGCGCTCAGGTTAGGTTAGGTTAGGTCGCGCTCAGGTTAGGTAAGGTTAGGTCGCGCTCAGGTTAGGTTAGGTTAGGTTAGGTTGCGCTCAGGTTAGGTTAGGTTAGGTCGCGCTCAGGTTAGGTTAGGTTAGGTCGCGCTCAGGTTAGGTTAGGTTAGGTCGCGCTCAGGTTAGGTTAGGTTAGGTTAGGTTAGGTTAGGTTAGGTTAGGTTAGGTTAGGTTAGGTTAGGTTAGGTTAGGTTAGGTTAGGTTAGGTTAGGTTAGGTTAGGTTAGGTTAGGTTAGGTTAGGTTAGGTTGGGGTGCGTGGTCAGAAACCTCCTCGTGTGCCCGGTGGCTGCTTGTCCCTTATGGATACGTCCGGGGGGAACAGCAGTTGCTCGGGCCGGTGCACCCTGGGCACGGGCAATAGCTTCTGAGCTCCCGGAGGCTATTGTCTGTGGCGAATTCTGACCATGGGGGGGTGGCCAGTTGGCCATGAGAGGGAGGGCTCTTCCCCGCCCTCTCATCTAGGAGAGGGCATGGTGGAACGAGCCTTGTAGGGGCGACGGGTTTGTCAGCTGGCAATAGCCGGCTGACGAACCCGTGCTGCGGAGGACGCGGCGCGGCACACCCTTGGGTATTGACGGCTCAGTCTGGGCCGCGCCGCGGTCTGATTGCGGGGATCGGCCGGGGCCTCTCGCTTCCCGGCGTGTTGCGTTCCGTTCCCCAGGGCGGAGCGCGCCGCGCTGGGAGGCGAGGGATCTTGGGCTGCGGTCGCCTCCTTTTGCGAGAACGTAATCGCAAAGGGAGGCGGCGGAGCGCGCGCGGGAGGATGCCCTCTCGCTGCGCCTCTGTGGGCGAGGAGGAGGTCGGAGCGGATATGCCGGCTTTCCCTCCTCGTGGTGGTGTGGGCGGGCGGCAGGCGCGGGGGGGGCGCCTCCGCCCGCGTTGCACTCCACACCACCTGCGGGACATTCGTGCGGGGCCTGCCGCGGTGAAGGCGGGCGATCGTCGGAGGGGTACTGGAGGTAAAGGCTATGCCGGTTTCCCAGTGCCCTTCCACTCAGACGATGCGGGAATGCCGCTGGGTTGTTTTAGTGGGTATACCGGGCTAGCCCGGGGAGTCCCACATAGCCCCCCATTCCCCCAAATGGGCGTGGTATGCGTAATTGCATTTTTTCCCAGCGCAAAAAAAAAAAAAAAAAAAAAAAAAAAAAAAAAAAAAAAAAAAAAAAAAAAAAAAAAAAAAAAAAAAAAAAAAAAAAAGGTTAGGTTAGGTTAGGTTAGGTTAGGTTAGGTTAGGTTAGGTTAGGTTAGGTTAGGTTAGGTTAGGTTAGGTTAGGTTAGGTTAGGTTAGGTTTTTTTTTTTTTTTTTTTTTTTTTTTTTTTTTTTTTTTTTTTTTTTTTTTTTCTTCTACCTCCGACTATCAAGATTGTCAGAGCCTGTGTTAAGCTATATCCTTTCATACCAGTTCTCGCTTTTATTCTTCTCGCACTTTTATTCCTCATACTGTATCTTTCTTTCATACAATCATCTTTTATTTCTTAAGGGTGGGACGCCCTTCTACTGCCTATTCTGGTCTAACTATCTTTTTGTTCTCTTTATTTGGGGAAAACGCAACGCCATTTACTTTTTATTTTACAGAAATTTTTCTTAATACAATTTTCTAGTTTCTAATATTTATTTCTAGTGTCTTATATCTAGTACAGGTTTTGAATTTTTTGCTTTTTACATGGATCTTATGTCTATTCTATTATTAAGCTTATAACTATTTTATATCTATTACATATTTTATTACAATATTACAAGGTTTTATTTAATCTAGATCATACTTTTAATGCTTGTCACCAATATTCTATATGATATTGTGCAAACATTTATTCTAATACACTTTTTTATTTTTTACATCTATGTGGAATATTCTATAACATTGTAGAAGCAGTTCTCTTTTTATATTCGGCATTAGACCCGGTGTGTGTTTGGCATTTTTTGGAGCATACAATAGGTGTCTGGCGTCAATTCGGTTCTTTCCGAGGGCCGGGCATGCAAGCGCAATGTGGGGGACCGTTTCTGCCTTTGCAAGGTCGCATATGTACATTGGGCACAATGGGCTTGGTTCTCCTTTGAAGTCTTCAGCGCCCTTGTTTGATAGCTGGTCGGGTATTTTGTTCCCTGGCAAGCCCACGTGCGTTTTGAACCGGAACAAGTTATACACCTTGTTCGGGCGGGATGCAGTTCTTGTATTATCCCTTATCGCATTTATCGCAAGAGGGTGGAGCGTACCAGGGTTCGCCTCCGTTTGCAGAGCTATCATTGAGTCGTCGAAAACTCCAAAGGAGGATGCCTTGGTCTTCCAAACTACCCTTGTTGCCCCTTCGATGGTTGTCGGCTTGTAGGCGTTTGCGTTTCCTGGATTGCCCTCAGCAATAAGCAACTGTCGACCGGGCAAGCTCATCCCATTTTTTCCTAGTTTGGCAGTCCTCGCTGAATGCGTTGTGAACGACGTGATCGAGCTTTGCTCTCGTACAGTTCACACATTTTGGCGGAACATCCGCGAGCCAATCTTCGCATTCTGCTCTTAGGTGTGGGCCTCCACAGTGGCCACACAAGTCAGCAGGCTCTTTGCAGAAGCGCCTACCATGGCCGAAGCCTAGGCAGCGCGTGCACTGTACCAACGGGGTCTGGTCTTCGACCCTTATTCGTTGGAGGTCTAAATGCAGGGCTCCAATCTCCAGTGCACGACGCCAGATGGTCGGTGAGACACTGATGACTATGTGGCCAGTGTGGGGGTTCCGCGTCCTTCTCCTGTACCTAATCTCGAGCCGGTTTTCCTCTCCGTCGAGGCCGTCAAAAACACTCCGGTTCTGATTCCTCAAGGCTTTTAGAACGTCCTCGTCGGTGTTTATCACCAGGACGTTCTTGAGGATCAGGAGCGGGTCCTTATTTTTGACCTCCTCGACGGTGAGGTTTGCTCCTTCCTTTTGCAGGCGGTCCCTCACTTTGGTCCTTTCTTCCTTCGTTTCTAGGCCTATGATCACCTTTCTATCTTTAGCCTTTCTAACCCTTTCAATTTTGATCCATCCGTCCTTGGCATTGATGGTCTCCCGGACCCTGCCCAGGACGTCGTCGCTGGTCTCCCTCTCGATTGTTGATGTGACCACCACCGAGTGCAAGGTGTTGCATCTAAGCGGCGGTCTTGCACTCCGAGATGCGGCCACACTTGCGTAGGAGTTTCCCCTCTCTACGGTCTGGTGTTGGAGTTCCATTGCCTCTCTAAGCTCCTGCATCTTCCGGCCGTTCTCGGCTAGGAGCTTAGAGTGCTCGTCTATCTTGGAAATTATGAGGATAGTATCATTTCCGGAGAGAGGAGATTGCTTATCGGCGACGCCGTCTGGTGCTGTCCCCACCATTTCAATCGCCTCTGGCGCTTTGGCCGACTGGGTTTTGGCTCCTTTCAGCTCGGACTCGGCTTCTTTAACCAATTGGTAAAGTCTTTCCGTTGCTTCTATAATGGCTTGCTTTATTTCATTTTTTGTGTTCCTGGAGCTGTTTATGTTTAGCTTAGCCTTGGTCAACATGGCTTTCGCCTCCGCCGTACGGTTCGCGTACTTGGTCGCTTTCGGTGGTGATGGTGGTGGATCCACTTCTGTCGACTTTTTTGTCAAGGCTGCGGTTTTGCCATCTTGTATCAGGGCTGGTGACCTCCCTTTGGTCTTCACAGGGCCAGCCTGCGGCGTCGGTTCTATCGTGAAGGATGTGGATGGAGCGGGGCTGCGGTTTACCGCTTCCCACTGCTCAATGCTCCTTATGACTGCCGTAGCAGGGGCCGTAGTGGTTTTTATTGGCGATTTTCGGCTGCCAGCCACCTTCGCCGGAGTCCTTATGCCGAACATATCGGGAGGTATGCGTCAATGCGTTAAAATTGTACGTCAATAGGGACGTTTGTACAGTATAATGTATAGAATATACGCACAAAGACAAAACAATATTTACAAAAAATAAAAACTAAACAATAAACCTTAAAGACTATACAATAGTGCAACAATAGTTGCAGCTATGTCCAATTTATTACACCCAAGTTTGAGTATCTGGGTAACTGTCTAAGACACGGGGTACAAAAAACAAAATTTTTTGGAAATGGACCCAGTTAGTACCCTGGGGTATCCCAATTCCAGGAGTTCAGGAGTGGGAGGGGTGTCAGAAGTTGCGCCAGAAGACGCTCTGTCGTGAGAGACCCTGAACGCTACCACAGCTGGTCGGGTAGAAATTTCCTAACTGGTTTTCCGAAAATTTTCAGGAGTTCAGGGTCCAAAGTGGGTCCAACTATGAGATTACCCCAAAGATCTCTCCTCTCGAGACTGAGGATGAAAATCCGCTCGGAATTGCGATTGGACGCTCCGTTCCGAAGATATGGAGAAAACCAACTTAACCGCGAATGGCGATTTCGACGGTTTTCTGGGAACAGCTCGGATGTTCACACTCTATGAGAGGCAGGTCACTAAAACTATTTTTGGTCGGTACCTAGGTAGACCGCGCGTCCCTAAAGGCCAAGGCGACTTGACTGGCTGTCTCCAGCTGTTCAGAAAAAATTCCCTCGCAGCAGGGATTTTGGGGATTTACCGCACTGATACGTGGTTTTGTCCAAGAAGGGTGAATTTAGGGGATCTGCTTCCGGAATCCGGTAGGGGGCCTGAAGGGCTCTTGATAAGAGTTTTTGGATGGAGACTAGAACAGAAGGTCCTTGAGTTATGGGGTTTCTAAAAAGGGGAGATTTGAGAATTTTTACAAGACAAAATAAAATTTTAAAAATTTATTGCTCCGATTCAGTGAATGGCCTGGTCTTAATTTAAATGACAGTTTGCAGGCAAGGAGTTTAATTATCAGACGGCACAGCAACAGTTCCTGCAAGTCCAAAGAGTCCCGCGCAGCAGCCACAAGGGTGACAGGTGGAATCTGAGTTTGTAAAGTACAATGCTGCGGAACTGGTTGTGGTTTTGCAGGATGTTACTGTCCAGTATATGTCTAGGCAGTATGGTCCACAAGAATCCACAGTCAGATTTCGCCTGGCTACTCTGGATAGCCTATATATTAATATACACCACGTGTTTTCACAAAACAAACTTAACTAGTAATAACCTAAAAATTTTTTGTTAAACAAAAAGTAAAATATCTTAAAAACTATTTAAGCTAAAATTTTTCTGAAGGTGTCCAGAGATTCTGCAGGAGATGGGTCGTCTGATGATGTAATCAGGTTGCTACCTTCCCCGATAGCAACAGCGTCAAATTTGAAGTTGAAAATTTTTTATTTAAAAAAGTACCTGAAAAGTGCGTGGTTTTCGGTGTGAGAGGGTAGATAAAATCCCTCTCGATGCGGGGTCCTCCAGGTGGTCCTTGGGGCCTTCGGAATCCGGTTCAGGAAAAAGCCGCACGCTTCCGGTTCCGAAGTTGGGTCAAAATGCGGACTTGTTTTTTTGGCGATCCTGTCGAAGTGTGCAGTCCGATGGAAGGCAAACTTCGCAGGCAGGTGGGGGCCGTCCAGGAGCTTCCAGGGGAACCAAAAAATTTCCAGGTTTCTGATCCCGTTTTCAGGCGCCAGGCGTTTTGCTGTTTTCAGCCTGGTTTTTTGAAAGTCCTGCTGCAGGGGGCAGCGTCCGGATCACGCACGATGTGTCACTGCACGCACTGCACAAACACGCAACTTTTGGTACTATTTCGAGATCTCTATCACTTATATAGCCACTTGTACGAATTTTTAAGCGACCGCGACTCAAAAACTGAACTGTTCTCGGGGGCGTTTGGGACGCGACTGGGTTAGGTTAGGTTAGGTTAGGTTAGGTTAGGTTAGGTTAGGTTAGGTTAGGTTAGGTTAGGTTAGGTTAGGTTAGGTTAGGTTAGGTTAGGTTAGGTTAGGTTAGGTTAGGTTAGGTTAGGTTAGGTTAGGTTAGGTTAGGTTAGGTTAGGTTAGGTTAGGTTAGGTTTTTTTTTTTTTTTTTTTTTTTTTTTTTTTTTTTTTTTTTAATCTTATACCTCCCCCATGAGTGGAGTCTAGTCTGTACTGCATTCGTTCTAGTTCTATCATTTATTCCTCTCGCACTTTCATTCAGCATACTGTATCTTTCTTACATTCATCATCATTTATACCTAATGGGTGGGACTCCCAACTATCAGCTACTTGCTGCCTAGTCTTCTTTATGTTGTTCTTTATTTATTTTGCGTTTGGGGTAATAACCAATGACACAGTTATTTATTTAGGACTACAGATTCTTATACCTATTTTACAGTTCACGTTTTTATATATATTCTTATCTCTACACATGTACTACTTTCTATAATTTCTATTTTACTACATAAATTGATCCATATTACTGCCTATCCTATACATTTATCCTTATTCTACCTTACAATGTTTTTCTTACTACAAGTATCTTATTATCTATTCTTACTTCTAGCCATTTTTCTTAGAGCTAATTTACATTTATTTATATAGGCTGTCAGATACATTCTGTCAGTATTTCGCTTACACATTATACAATTTTTTACACTTAAAGTTTCCAATGCTTAATATTAATATTTTACATAATATCATTTAAGCATTGTTTGCTTGTGCACTTTTGTTTCGCTTTATCACCTTTTCCGCTATTTTGACGCAATACTCCAAGAACTTGTCTCTTTTTTTGCCTACCATGATTTGTGACATGTTATTGGCGTCAAGTTTTACGTCCAGAGCTTGTTCGGCCTCTAGTTTGTCCCTCGCGAACACGGGACACTCGAATAATATATGTGGCACCGTTTCGTCAGCTTCGGGGTCGCAAATGCACGATGGACTCTCCTTACACTTGAAACGGTACAAGTATGCGGAGAATCCACCGTGCCCCGTCATGATCTGAGTGATCGTATTAGTGATTTTTATCTTCCTAATAATCCTGTAGGCAGCCACCGCATCCGGGAAAAACAATTTGGTCCCTGAGGCAGTTGTACCGGAGCTGTATCTGCGGTTCCATTCGTCAAGCGATGCCATACGAATGCATCGCTTGACGTACGAAACCGGGCACAGGTCATAGTCGGGCTTCCGTTTGGAACCTTCAGCGGCCGCCTTGGCCAGTTCGTCGGCCCTCTCGTTTCCCTCCAAACCCGCGTGTGCCTTTATCCAAAACAAGGTAACAGCCTTGTTTTGGGTGGTGATGGATTTAATGTTGGCCCTTGTCTCCACCGCTAATGGGTGGTGTCTGTCATAATTTTGGATGGTTTGGAGGGCTGCCATGGAGTCGCTGAAGATTCCAAACGACTGCGCACTGTTTTTGATGATCTGCCTGGTCGCGACGCATATTGCCAGAAGCTCGGCCTGGTAAACAGTGGCGTAGTGTGGGAGAGCAAGTTTGAGGGCTTTGGTCTCAGCGTCGCCTCTCCACATGGAGAGCGCCGCACCTACTTTGCCCCCAATCTTGCTCCCGTCCGTGTAGATACGAACTTCATGTTCGTTCTGAGCATCAAGTTGCTCTTGGTTTACCAGGCTGATGAGTTCCAGCTCAGCGCGCTCCGCAGGGTGTGGGGCTTCCATTGCCGAGGCGGCCTGCTCGACGCTCCTATCGCCAAGTGCTGGCTGGGGCACCCCCCTCCTGGCCTCATACAAAGATGCTGCCTCTCGAACTCGGAGGTCGAGAGGTAGTATCCCAGCCAGCACCAACGCAGAGTTCAAGGAGACCGTCCGGTAAGCCTTACACAGTTTTTGTGCTATGCCGCGCTGTACTGCTCCCAACTGCCTCATGACACCCAGCTTCCCGACGGCTGGGGCCCATACGCTGGCCGCGTACAGGATCACTGGTTCGACGGTTGCCACATATATTATCCTGATGACCTCGGGGTGAAGCCCCCAGCTGGACTTCGCTGCTCTGGTCAGCTGTTTGTGGATTCCTATTGCCCGCCTGCACACGTTTGCGACGTGCGTGTTAAAGGTAAGCTTTTCGTCGATGGTGACACCCAGGATCTTGATCTCCTGGGACATGGCAATGTCGACCCCGCCCATGCTCAGGCGTGGGGTGTCGTACTTTAACTTTCGAGTGATGACCATTGCGTTGGTCTTTTGCGGAGCAAATTTCAACTTGTTTTGTACGGTTAGGTTAGGTTAGGTTAGGTTAGGTTAGGTTAGGTTAGGTTAGGTTAGGTTAGGTTAGGTTAGGTTAGGTTAGGTTAGGTTAGGTTAGGTTAGGTTAGGTTAGGTTAGGTTAGGTTAGGTTAGGTTAGGTTAGGTTAGGTTAGGTTAGGTTAGGTTAGGTTAGGTTAGGTTAGGTTAGGTTAGGTTAGGTTAGGTTAGGTTAGGTTAGGTTAGGTTAGGTTAGGTTAGGTTAGGTTAGGTTAGGTTAGGTTAGGTTAGGTTAGGTTAGGTTAGGTTAGGTTAGGTTAGGTTAGGTTAGGTTAGGTTAGGTTAGGTTAGGTTAGGTTAGGTTAGGTTAGGTTAGGTTAGGTTAGGTTAGGTTAGGTTAGGTTAGGTTAGGTTAGGTTAGGTTAGGTTAGGTTAGGTTAGGTTAGGTTAGGTTAGGTTAGGTTAGGTTAGGTTAGGTTAGGTTAGGTTAGGTTAGGTTAGGTTAGGTTAGGTTAGGTTAGGTTAGGTTAGGTTAGGTTAGGTTAGGTTAGGTTAGGTTAGGTTAGGTTAGGTTAGGTTAGGTTAGGTTAGGTTAGGTTAGGTTAGGTTAGGTTAGGTTAGGTTAGGTTAGGTTTTTTTTTTTTTTTTTTTTTTTTTTTTTTTTTTTTTTTTTTTTTTTTACACTTCTACCTCCGACTATCAAGATTGTCAGAGTCTATTTCTACGAGCTTCGTTCATACTAGTTCTCGCTAGTTTGCCTCTCGCACTTTTATGCTTCATACAGGTTCTTTCTTTCATTCGTCATCTTTTGCAACTTTCCTGGGTGGGATGCCCAGCTACCATCTAACTTCTGCCTAACTATCTATCTTTATTTATTTCTTTCAGTGGGGTATTTGAACACGGACACAATTTTTTATTTGAAGTTTACAATTTTCACTTAAACTACGTTACACACAATTTCCTTATTTTTAATTTTAATCTTATGTTCTACTTCTACACATTACTATATTAGCTTACTTCTATTACACATTTTGTCTATTTACTATTTTACCTAATTTTACATTTTTAAAACCTTAAATGTCTATGCTATACTATAATATATACATAATATTATGACAGCATATTTGCTTATACAGTCTTATTTTCGTCTATAATTATTTTTACAATTTTCTCACAATATTTTAAGAACACTTGTACATCTTTGCCTTGCATTATATCCTTAACGTTTTCTGGTGCTATCTGAACGTCTAAATTTCTTTCTACGTTGTACCGAAGGTATTCAAAACGCGGGCAGTGAAAAATTAAATGGGGGATACTTTCTGCCTCATCCGGGTCGCAACTGCATGATGGACTCCCCTTGCACTTGAAACGGTACAAGTACTCGGAGAATCCACCATGCCCCGTCATTATCTGAGTCTTAAGGCTGTCAATCCCCATCCTGCGAATCGCACTGTATGCTAGTCGCACGTCCGGGAAGAACAATTTAGTTATGGATGCGGTGTCCCCAGCTTCATATCTACTATTCCATTCATCAAGCGTCGCCGCACGTATGCTTCGCTTGATGAATGAAATTGGACAACGATCGTAGTCGGGCTTTCTTTTGGAATTTTCAGCGGCTTCTTTTGCTAACTGGTCGGCTCTTTCATTCCCTATTAACCCCACGTGTGCTTTAACCCAAAACAAGTTAACCACCTTGTTCAGGCGGGATGCAGTCTTTATGTTGTCCCTGGCTTCTACCGCAAGAGGGTGGAGCGAACCAGGGTTTGTTATCGTCTGAAGAGCCGCCATTGAGTCGCTGAAAATTCCATAAGATGATGCCATGTCTTTTACCACCTCCCTTGTTGCTCTCACTATTGCTAACAACTCTGCCTGGTAGACTGTGCAGTAGTTTGATAATGCGAGTTTGAGGGCTCTGGTCTCGACCTCCCCACGCCATATAGACAGTGAAGCGCCGACCCCTCCTCTGAACTTGCTCCCGTCCGTAAAAATCCGGACGTCAAAGTTACTGTTGCTTTCTAGGTCTTCTTGGTCTACCAGGCTCTTAAATTGCAAAACGTCACGTGTCGCAGGATGAGGATTGTCAGCCGCAGACGTCATTCGCTCGGCCTCCCTATCCCCCAGCAGTGCTGCCTGGGGCACTCCCCTCTTGGCTTCATATAATGAAGCCGCCTCACGGACTCGGAGGTCAAGGGGGAGCACTCCAGACAGCACCAGTGCTGAGTTCAGGGAGACCGTGCGATACGCCTTGCAGATTTTTTGAGCGATTCCGCGCTGGACTGTTCCAAGCTGTTTTATCACGCCCAACTTTTTAGCAGCCGGTGCCCAGACGCTAGCTGCGTAGAGTATCACTGGTTCCATGGTCGCCACGTAAATGGTCCGAATGACCTCTGGATGTAACCCCCAGCTGACCCTTGCAGCTCTACACAGCTGCTTGTAGATGGCAATTGCCTTCCTACAAACAGCCGACACGTGCGCGTTGAAGGTCAGCTTCTCATCCAATGTCACACCCAGAAGCTTCATTTCTCTTGAAGGGACAATGTCGACCCCTCCCATGCTCAGGCGTGGTGTGTCGTATTTTAGTTTTCTTGTTACTACCATAGCGGTAGTTTTTTGCGGAGCGAAATTAAGCTTGTTTGCGACACCCCACGCCAGAACATGATCGAGAGCAACACTGGCACTTTGTTCCACCTCCTGAGCGGTTTCTCCATCAAATACCAGTAACACATCGTCTGCGAAAGCCTGAATGTAGTATCCCATATCCGTTGTTGTTTTCAGGAGGGGGTCAAGTAGGAGGTTCCATAGAATCGGACCCCCGATTGAGCCCTGGACGCAACCCTTGTTTGTTCCCTTGGCGTATACCTCCCCACCGTACCTAACTGACACTCTTCGGTTTCTAAGGTAGCTGTCTATGACCCGCCTAAGGTCGACCGGACACTTTTCCTCAGCCAGACGGACTCTTATTGCTGGCCACCAGGCGCTATCGAAAGCTCCCTCTATGTCTAGGGATACCAGCGTGACTATTCGCTTTTGTGCGAGTTTACTATAGACATGCTGCATCAGATCATAGAGGGAGTCCTCGGTGCTCCTTTGTGGCATGAACCCGTACTGGCGAGTACTCATCCTCGGTAAAAGATGGAATTTAAGGCGGGCCACCAGCATCTTTTCAAAGATTTTTCCCAAGATAGGCAGCAGTCCAATCGGCCTATATGACTTTGGTGTGGAATAACTCTCTTTTCCAGGCTTCCTTAGTATTACCACTGTAGCCTCCTTCCAGGCCGTGGGGAAGTGATGGCACTCCAGGCACTTGTTTAATAATTTTAGGAACACTTCAGGGTCATCTCCCACGGCGTGTAGACAAATGTCGGCGGTAAAGCCGTCGGAACCCGGTGCCTTCTTGGGGTTGAAGGACTCCACTGAATTTTTAAGTTCTGCCATCGTAAACGGTGGCTCGCAGGTATCATCTTGATCGCCAGAGTTCACGTCTTCGGCTTGACTTCTTATGGATCGGTGAAGCGCGTTGTCGCTTTCTGGTAGGTCTTCTGGGTAAAATGTTCGTGCTAAGAATTCTACAGAGCCTTTTGCATCCAGCACTTCACCGTTCCTTTCCAGTGGCAAATCCTCCTCCCTACGCCGCGTTCTACCTATAACCCTGTATATACCTTCCCAGACCCCCTCCCTGTCCTGTTTCCCGCAGAATTCCTTCCAACTCTCGGTTTGAGCTCTGGCTACTTCTAACTCATACTTTTCTTTTTCCCTCAGGTACTCTTCTATTACCATCGACCTTCGGATTGGAGCGGCACAGCGGATCCTGCGCTTCCTGGTGGTGACGGCCCTCTTCATCTCAGCGAGTCTCTCGGACCACCACGGCAAGTTGAGCTCCTCTTTATGTATTTTGGCTGGTATTGAATGTTTGCATGCTTCGTCGATTACTTTTGTGAAATTGTCTACTGTGATATCTATTTCTTTAGTTTCTTTAATTTTATCTAATTCATTTATTGTTAATTTGTGATCTATTTTTAATTGGTTAAATTTTTCACAAAACTTAGGCCAATTAGCTTTTTTAGTGTTAAATTTTCTGGTAGTTCTTTCAATTTTAATGCCCTTTGATTTTTGTAAGAGGATCTCAAACATAATGCCGTTGTGATCCGAGCTCGTGAGTCCTTCGTCGACCCTCCAGTTGTCGATCAGGTCCAGGATGTCGTTGGAGCAGGCTGTGACGTCTACGAAGCTGCTGTACCGCCTTCCTCCTCGGATGGTGTCGAAGGTCGGGATTTCCCCTCGGTTTAGTATGTTTAGGTTTAGCTCACCGAGAGTTCCTACCACCTCTTCGCCTCTAAAGTCGGTCGTTGGGCTGCCCCACCATAAGCTTTTGGCATTGGCGTCCCCTCCAACGATCAGTTTTTTGGAACCGACTGCTAGCTCTATTTTCTTGAGGTGTTCCAAATAGGGCTCGATGGGCTGGTCTGGTTCGAAGTAAAAGGAGACAAGCGTGACCTCCCAGGCACTGGTTTGGATTCCCACCACGACGATGTTGTTTGTGGTGAGTTTCGGGTACTGCTTTATGTTAAAGTCGCTGTTAAAAACGGCGATTGCCGCTTTCACAGTCCCATCTCCTGTGCCAGTGTTCTGGAAGATTCTAACGCCCCTGTGACTCCTCATTACTTTAACCCCGGCCGTGTAAGGTTCCTGTAGCAGTGCCACCGCTATTCCGCGCTTCGTGGCTTCTGTAAGAAGCTCATTGGTGGCTAGTTTCTTGCGTTGGAGGTTAGCCTGTACCACTTTATAGTGTGCTATGTGTTCCACCGGGGTGCCCTTAACAATACGCAATGGATGATCTGGCTATATCATCCCATTTCCTACGCACGGGGCATTCCAGACTGAAGGCGTTATGCTGGCCTCCATGTTCGGCTTTCGCTCTCGTGCAGTTATGGCAGACGGGTGCTGTTCCCGAGAGCCAGTCTGCGCACTCAGCCCTCATGTGGGGGCCGCCACAATGGCTGCACAGGTCTGCGGGCTCTTTGCAGAACCGCTTCCCGTGCCCAAAACCCAGACAGCGCGTGCACTGGACCAGCGGCGACTGGTCCTCAACCCTGACGCGCTGCAGGTCTATATGAACGGCCCCCAAATCTAATGCCCGCTGCCAGATGGTAGGCGAAACACTAAGGACTACATGGCCGATATGTGGATTTTGAGTTCTCCGTCTGTAGCGGACCTCGACCCTATTTTCCACACTGTCGAGGCCGTTGAAAACACCCTTGTTTTGATTTCTGAAGGCCTTTAGAACGTCCTCGTCGGTATTTACTACCAGGACGTTCTTCAGAATCAACAACGGGTCTCGGTTTTTAACCTCCTCGACAGTGAGGTCAATTCCTTCCTGCTGCAGCCGGATCTTGGCTTTTGACCTCTCGTCCTGGGTCTCAAAGCCCATAATAACTTTCCTGTCCTTGGCTTTTCGGACTCTATCCACTTTAATCCAGCCCTCTTTCGCGTCTATCGCCTCCCGGATCCTGCCCAGGACCTGGTCTCCGGTCTCCTTTTCGTTTTTAGATGTTATCACCACCGAGTGCAACGTGCTGCGTTTTGGTAGTGAAGTCGTCGTTGGGCGAGTTGCCGTTACACTCGCGTATGTTCCGCGCTCCAGGACCTCGTTTTGCAGGTCAATTTTATCTTTTAGCTCTTCGATCTTCCTCGTATTTTCAGCCAGGACCCTTGTGTGTTCCTCCATTGCAGAGAGGATCTTTCCCGTGGCAGCTTGATCGAGAGCTATCGTGTCCGTGACTGCAGGCTCTGGGTTTGTCACCACCGCCCCCTGCCTCTCCCCCGCCGGGTGCCTCCTCTTAACCGCCTTCAGTTCAGCTTCGGCCTCCTTCACCAGTTGGTATAATCTATCTGTGGCTTCAACGATCGCCGTCTTAATTTCCGTTTTGGTGTTCCGCGAGTTGCTGAGGTGAAGCTTTGCCTTTGTCAGGCAAGCCTTCGCCTCAGCAGTTCGGTCGACGAAGGTGGCTTTTGGCGGTGAGTCAGTTAAAATGCCCTCCTGCATCAGTGCGGGCTTAGTCTTGGTTTTTGCAGGTCCGGCCTGCGACGTCATTTTTGATGAAGAGGGGGCAGGGATGGGGGTGGGGGTGGGGGAAGTTCTCGTCGCTTCCCAATCTGTAATACTCCGCCTGACACTTGGGGGCACTGCCCCTGGTCTCAACGGAGATTTCTCGGCGTCAGGTTTCTTCATAGGAGTCCTGTGACCGAACATTGTCGGAGGTATGCGTCAGTCGAGTTAAAATTTAAAATAAAAACGTCAAAAAGGACGATAAAATAAAATAAAATATTATTATAAGGTGCAAATGTTCGGCAAAAGTGCACAAGTGTCTTAATCTTAAACTATGGTAGAACTTCAAAAGAAGTCTCTACCGGGTCTTATGCTAGGTTGCACGGTTCAGTGCAGTCAGAAAGGGCCTTACCTAGGCCCTAAAGTCGGTATAGTGCAAAAAATTTCAGGAAAAACCTACTTTTTTGGCTCTTTCCCAGAGCGGCTCTAGGTAGCGTCCCTCTGACTCTATCAGTGGACGGAGCCCGCCGAGCCAAACTCAACGATACCAAACACGAGGTACCTAGCCCTAGGGGTTCCGGAGCAATCTGAGTTTGAAAATCTGGTTTTTTACCAAGATGGCGGCCAGAGATCTGGTTAAAACTCGATTACTCCGCAACCCACTGGCCGAATCCCTCCGTGCTTGGGCTTATCTTGTCGAGCCCGACGAGGTCCGTGCACTGGCGAACTTTTCAGGACAAAAATTTTTCAGCTCCTGAAAAATCCTGAAAGCTGGCCCACCCGCAAGGGCAGCAGTAGACCAATCCCGGAGAGCAACTCTCGTCGCTCTGCGACCCCCCGTTGCCGAGATATAAGGGTTTGAGTTTTAGCCAAAATGGCGGCGCAGCTGTCAAAGTTAAACTTTGACAGGTATTATCTCGGCTTCGGATGGTCACAGAAACCTCGAGCTTGGGCTCCCCTGGCTTGGGCCGACCCACTCCTTCGTGCGGGACAACTTTCAGGATCCTGAAAAATTTTCAGCTGAAACCGCCTGAAAACCGGCGCGTCAGACCGAGTCCGTCTCCCCACACAATATTGTGGAAACGGCAACTCTCTACGACCACTAACTCCGGAGCTACGTGGCGTCAAAGTTTGCCAAGATGGCCGCCGAGCTGTCAAAAGCCTGCTTTAATTGGCTGTAGCTCCGCAGCCGTTTGTCGGAGAGAGTCGCGGTTTTGGATGTGGAGTTGGGACCGACCTTCCGCGCACACCCAGACCGGTTTCAGCGCTGAAAAATTTTTGGCCTGAAAAATCCCTGAAAACTAAACTAACTTAAAAACTAGACAGGGCCACAGCCGGGAGCGGAAATCCGAGACCTGTCGGACCAGCGGCTCCTGAGATATCTCAATCTGAAAAACTAAACCGAAAAAACCTATTTCCTAAAAATGTGTAGATCTCTCGATTTTAGAGATTTATGACCCGTGTTTGGGCTTGTAGGGGTCGCAACCAACTTGTTGGACCCGGCCCCGGTGTCAAAATTAATTATTTATTATTAAATTTCAAATTATTAAAGAAAAACACTAAAAAATTTATATCTCCGGAACCGCTAAACCGAAAAATCTGGAAAAAATGTCTAAATAAGGCTTAAATACAGCCCTACACCCTGAGATTGTCAACACAAAAAATTGCACGTGAAAACATTTAAAAATTTTAAAAAATGTGTTAAAACCATATATTTCCTTATAATTAAGAGACTATTTATCTAAAAAATCTAAAACTTAAGGTCTGTATCCTCCCAATAAGCGCGCACCGGGCTGCAGTTGAAGATCTTGAAAAAGTTGTATATATCCGGAGATATATCTGTCTCAATTTTGAATTTTCTAACTGCTCCCAAAAATCGAAAATTATAGGTAAGTAAAAAATACCTGCGGCATAAATCTTTGTCAGTAGTCGGGTTGCTGGCTGCAAAATTTCAGTCTTCTAGCTCCGTGTTTTCTGGTTTTCCTCACCACGTGGATTTTGTTTTTCTGGTGATTTCTCGCGATTGGTGCGCCGGAAAAATCCGGGGCTGCACTTGTTGTGCAGGGGCGCCTGAGGCGCACCCAACGGCGTGTCAAAAGGTGTGTGTCGTCGCGACCAAACGCGAGATTTTCCACTTTCAAGATTTTATAACCTCAAATATTGCACTATTTTCGCTATAACTTTTTCACTAGCACTTTGCGGCTAAAACAAAAAGCACTGCCGAATGCACCGCGCAAATGCGCAACTTTTGATGTATCACTCGTTTGGATCGGATAAGAAAAACCACTTATTTTGAATTTTTAGTCGCGGAGCGAGATTAAAACGTGGCGCTCTGAGTGCCGGGCGGAACGTGACTGGGTTAGGTTAGGTTAGGTTTTTTTTTTTTTTTTTTTTTTTTTTTTTTTTTTTTTTTCCTGTTCTTATGCCTCCAACGTAATCGGAGCCTATTTTAGCTAATAACATTCATTCCAGTTCTCGCTTATATGCTTCTCGTACTTTCATTCTTCATACTTGTTCTTTCTAGCATTCATCATCTTTTTTACTTAAGGGTAGGACGCCCTTCTACTCCCTATTTCTATCTTATTTCATTGTAGCCTTTATTTTGGGGATACAACACGACACCACTTTGTTTTTATTTTTACAATTTTCCTTATTCTAATTTACATCTTTTCTTATTTCGAAAACAAACTTTATAATTTTGTACAGTAACTTTTACATATATCTACTTTATTTTTAATGTTATAATGTTAATACCTTATTTACTACTGCTACATGTCTATACTTTTTGATTTTTACAATAACTTATACAACTATTCTTATTTCTAAAACAAGCTTTATAATTTTGTACAGTAACTTTTACATATATCTACTTCATTTCTGTTATAATGTTAATACCTTATTTACTACTGCTACATGTCTATACTTTTTGATTTTTTACAACAACTTATACAACCATTCTTATTTCTAAAACATTGCTTACATTTATTTATACATCATTGATAGTAATGTTTAACATCAATATGCTGCATGATATCGTGTAAACATTTTTTCTTATACGCTTTTATTTCTTTTAATGACTATTTCACATATTTTCGTGCAATATTTCAAAAAATCGTCTCTATTTTTGCCCGACATTAGCGCCGGCGTGTTTTCGGCATTTATTGTAGTGTCTAATTGGTGTTCTACATCAAAACGTTGTCTTTCGAAGACCGGACACGTGAAAAGAATGTGCGGAACTGTTTCGGCCTCTGCAGGGTCACATATGCACGACGGGCTCCCCTTGCACTTAAAACGGTGCAGATACGCTGAGAACCCGCCGTGCCCCGTCATAATTTGCGCAACTATATTGTTCATTTTGAACTTTCTTATGGCTCTAAACGCCGCCACCGCATCCGGGAAGAAGAGTTTGGTGACTGAGGCTGTTTCCCCAACTTTGTATCGCCGGTTCCACTCGTCAAGCGTTTCCTTTCGGATGCATCGCTTGACGTGCGAAACCGGGCACAGGTCATAGTCCGGCTTTCGTTTGGAATTTCCAGCGGCCTCCTTTGCCAACACGTCGGCCCTCTCATTCCCCTCCAAACCAGCATGAGCCTTAATCCAGAACAAGGTCACTGTCTTACTCTGTCCAGATATCTTCCTGAGGTTTGACCTTGTTTCTGCTGCCAGGTGGTGGTGTCGGTCATGGTTCTGTATGGTTTGGAGGGCCGCCATGGAGTCACTGAAGATTCCAAACGACTGCGCACTGTGCTTCAGGATTACCCTGGTCGCTACACAAACTGCCAGGAGTTCAGCCTGGTAAACCGTGGAGTACTGTGGTAGAGCAAGTTTGCGGGTCTTGGTTTCGACGTCACCAGTCCATATGGATAGTGCCGCTCCCACCCGACCCCCAATCTTGCTCCCGTCTGTAAATATACGAACATCGATCCCGCTCTGGGCATCGAGTTGCTCCTGGTTTACCAGGCTGACGATCCTCAGCTCGGTGCGCTCCGCAGGGTGTGGGGCATCCATTGCCGACGCGGTTTGCTCCACCTCTCTGCCGGCAAGTGCTGGCTGAGGCACGCCCCTCCTGGCTTCATACAGTGCTGCTGCCTCTCGAACCCGAAGGTCGAGAGGGAGTATTCCAGCCAGCACGAGCGCAGAGTTTAGGGAGACCGTGCGGTACGCCTTGCACAACTTTTGCGCAATCCCACGCTGCACCGCTCCCAGCTGCTTAATAATCCCCAGTTTTGCGGCGGCCGGTGCCCACACGCTTGCAGCGTACAATATTATGGGCTCTACTGTGGCCATATATATAATTCTTATGACCTCCGGGTGGAGGCCCCAACTTGCTTTTGCTGCCCTGGTTAATTGTTTGTGTATGTCTATTGCCTTTCTGCATACATTTGCGACGTGCTTGTTATACGTTAGCTTGTTGTCGATGGTGACACCCAGTATCTTAATTTCGTCGGACATTGCGATGTCGATCCCGCCCATGCTCAAGCGCGGGATGTCGTACTTCAACTTATTAGTGACAACCATGGCATTCGTTTTGTGTGGTGCGAATTTTAATTTGTTTCCGACTCCCCACGCTCGAACATGTTCGAGAGCGGCATTCGCACGTCCTTCGATCTCCAACGATGTGTCACCATCGAAAACCAGCACTACGTCGTCCGCAAATGCCTGGCAATAGTCATGTCTGGCTTCTAGACTCTTCAGGAGCGGGTCCAGCAGTAAATTCCAGAGTAATGGTCCTCCTATTGAGCCCTGGACGCATCCCTTTCCTGTGGCTTTACCGAACTCTTCTCCGGCGTACCTGACTCTGACCCTTCTATCCGCGAGGTAACTGTCGATGACCCTCCTCAGACCGAGTGGACACTTTTCCTCAGCCAGCCGGACCCTTATTGCCGGCCACCAGGCGCTATCGAAGGCTCCCTCTATATCCAATGAGACTATTGTGACAATTTTCTTGCTTTTCAGCTTGCTGTTTACGTGCTGCATTAGTGTATAGAGGGAGTCCTCGGTGCTCCTTTGTGGCATGAATCCGTACTGGCGAGTACTCATCCTCGGAATTAGATGGAATTTGAGGCGGGCCACCAGCATCTTCTCGTAAATTTTTCCAAGTATCGGCAAAAGGCCGATTGGCCGATACGACTTCGGGGTTGTGTAGTCCTCTTTCCCCGGCTTCTTCAGGACTACAACCGTTGCCACCTTCCAGATCTCGGGGAAGTGGTGGTGCTTCAGACAGCTGTTTAGAAGGGCCAGAGCCACCCCGGGGTCACTCGCGATAGCGTGGCAGCATATGTCGGCCGTGAAGCCATCAGCTCCTGGGGCCTTCTTCGGGTTGAAGGACCTGCATGCCGCCATAAGTTCAGCCGTTGTGAATGTTGGTTCGCACAGGTCATCTTGTTCATCAACATTCACTGTGTTCGCTTTCTCTCTTATCTGGCGGTGGTGCAGAGTGTCCGTATCCGTGCAGTCCTCAGGATAGAAGGTGTCGGCTAATAGCTTCACGGAGCCCTTTGCGTCCAGGACTTCCCCATCCATAACCAGCGGCAAGTCCTCTTCTCTTCCTCTAGTCCTTCCTATAACCCGGTAAATCCCTTCCCAAACTCCTTCCCTATCCTGCGTGGCGCAGAATTTCTTCCAGCTCTCGACTTGAGCCCTTTGTGCCTCCAGTTCATACTCGTTCTTCAGTTTCAAGTATTCTTCGACGACCTTCGATCTACGGGACGGTGCAGCGCATCTGACTCTACGCTTCCTGGTGGCTACCGCCTTCTTCATCTGTTGGAGTTCCTCAGACCACCACGGCAAGGTTAGTTCTTCGCTATTTTTCTTCAAGGGCATTGATGACAAACACGCGTCGTTAATTATCTCGCTGTATTTGCAGATTACTGCTTCCAGTTTGACAGCCGAGGGAATTTCTTCAATTTTAGCTTGAGTTATTTCGTTTCCGCTTAGCAATTGGCTGAGTTTCTGACGAAACTCAGACCAATTTGCTTTCTTGGTGTTGAAGAGCCGTGTTGTCCTGTTGATTTCAATGCCCTTGGATCTCTGAAGTTTGATGTGGAACACTATACTGTTGTGGTCTGAGCTCGTTAGACCCTCATCTACCTTCCAGCCGTCCACCAGGTCCAGTATGTCCGTCGAGCAGGCAGTTATGTCGACATGACTGCAATAGCGTTTGCCGCCTCTGACCGTATCGAAGGTCGGAATTTCCCCTCTGTTGAGTATGTTCATGCCCAATTCGTCGAGAGCCCCGGCTACTTCTTCGCCTCTATGGTCGATAGTCAGGCTTCCCCACCAGGTACTTTTGGCGTTAACATCTCCTCCAATGATCCACCTTTTTGACTCTGTCTTTTCGTCAATCAGTTTCAGTCTCTCCAGGTATGGTTCTATTGGCTGGTCTGGTTCGAAATAGAGGGATACCACCGTGATCCTCCAGGCACTGGTCTGAATCCCCACAACAACGATGTTATTTGTTGTGAGGTTTGGGTACTGTATTACTGTTAGATCCTTGTCGAAGACTGCTATTGCAGCTTTTACAGTCCCATCTCTTACGTCAGTGCTCTGGAAGATCCGGACGCCTCTGCGATTCTTCATCGTTCTGGTTCCGCCCACATAAGGTTCTTGGAGGAGTGCTATGGCGACGCCTCGCTTCGTGGCTTCTGCCAGAAGCTCATCTGTCGCCAGCCTTTTTCTCTGGAGGTTGGCCTGAATCAACTTGTAGGAGTTTGGGTTTCCCGGGGTGCCCTTAGCAATACGCCACGGTCGATCGGGCCAGTTCGTCCCATTTGTGCCGTATTGGGCAGTCGTGGCTAAAGGCATTGTGATCAGCGTGGTCTAGTTTAGCTCTAGTGCAGTTCTGGCATTTGGGTTGGACGCCCGCGAGCCAGTCAGCGCATTCTGTCTTTAGGTGCGGTCCGCCACAGTGGCTGCACAAGTCAGCCGGTTCCTTGCAGAATTTCCTGCCATGTCCGTATCCCAGGCAGCGCGTGCATTGGACCAGTGGAGTCTGGTCCTCCACCCTGACGCGCTGGAGGTCTACATGGAGGAAGCCGGCTTCTGTCGCACGTCTCCATATTGTTGGCGACACGCTGATCACAATGTGACTGGTGTATTGGTTCCTGGTCCTTCTCCGGTATTTCACTTCAACCCTCTCCTGGTCCTTTTCAAGATTTTGGAAGAGACCCCTGTTCTGGTTTTTCAGAGCCTTTAATATGTCCTCGTCTGAATTCACCGAGAGGACGCTCTTGAGAATCAGCAGCGGGTCTCTGTTTATCATTTCCTCGACGTTGAGGTCCGGTCTTTCTTTACCAAGTTTGTTTTTAATTTTGTTTCTTTCTTCCTTGGTCGCGAAACCCATGATAATCTTTTTATCCTTCGCCTTCCTCACCCTTTCCACTGTCACCCATCCCTCTTTAGCGTCCACCGTTTTTCTTACCTTGTCTAGCACTTCATCCCCTGACTCTTTGTCGTCCTTCGAGGTAACGACGATCGAATGCAGCGTACTTCGCACATCTGTTGGCTTTCCGCGGTGAGTCATCGTTACGCTCGCGTAGGTGGCAGGTTCTTTTCTTTCTCTGCTGTCCTTTTCTATTGTTTCCTTGAGTTCTTCCATTTGTCTCTTGCTTTCCTGCAGCAGCTTTGAGTGTTGCTCAATTTGTGCTGCCAGCAGGTTTTGGTCGATGGAGAAGGTGACATCGGTAGAAGTGGAAGTGGAAGTTTCCTTTTCCGTCTTATCCGTTTTGTTTGCATCCGCTCCCGAATTTTTGGCCTTTGCGTCTTTCTCTGCCTCTTTCACCAACTGAAAGAGTCGCTCCAGTGCCTCCGTGATCCCGTTTTTAATTTCAGTTTTGAGATTTCTGGAGCTGCTCAGATGTAGCTTTGCTTTGTTAAGGCAGGCCCTTGCCTCTGCTGGCCTATCTGCGTAGTGCTTTTTTGGCGATACAGGGACCTCCACCGAAGCTCTGCGCGTAGGGAGGGTTTTGGTCTCCTGCGATTGTGTTGTTTTGCCTGATGTCTTAGCAGGTCCGGCCTGCGACGTCTTCTCTATTTGGCTGAGAGGGGTGGGGTCCGCAGTATCGGCTCTAACTGCTTCCCACTCTCCTATGCTACGTCTAACGCTCTGAGCGGTTGTTTTGGCGTTAGTGGGGGATTTTTCACCCTCCGTCTTTTTAAGGGGGGTCCTATGTCCGAACATGTTGGAGGTACGCGTCAAATATAAAAATGTCAATTAAAAGAAATAAAAGCGTATAATGTACAAGTTGTACAATATCAAAGGTCTCTGTAAATGGAGACCACACAGTCAATGTGCAGTTTAAAAATAACGTTGTACAATGAGAACGAAAGGGAATAAAATAAAATTCCGCTTTCGGTCGTGAAAAATGCGGTCTGTAGAGCAAAAAACTCTTAAAACTCTATGTAGAGTCTTACTTATAGCACCACTGGATAGAGCTCGCCGAGCCCGTTTCAACAAACCCAAACACCATGCACCTAGTCCTAAGGGTTCCGGAGCAATCGCTGTTAAAGTTTTTGGTTTTTCACCAAGATGGCGGCCAGAGATCTGGTTAAAACTCGATTACTCCGCAACCAATAGGCCGAATCCACTCG